>CM062818.1:456590343-458025471 GCA_031772625.1 Pinus tabuliformis
TCAAAATTTAAGGAGAAATTGTGATGTGATAAAGAGTTAGAGGGACAAAGGAAATTAAGATATTATAAGTGATAAAAGTAATAAAAAATAAAAAGTATCTCTTTGTCTTGACTAGCGTAAAGAAGAAAATAAATATTTCTAAAATAAGAAGAAATTATCAGGATCTCCATAGTGAAGCTAGACATTACCACGTGATGAAATATTTTGTCACTTTTGTGGCACTAAGAGGGTTGAATATTAAAAACACTTTCTCTTATATTGTCCAACATATACCAAGATTAGATCTTAATTTCAAAATATTTGTCACAATACTAACCTTCAAAATCTTTTATGGCAATCTATCAACCTTCATAACCTTCACACTACCAAACTATGGACATCTTAGAAAATTTATCTTAATCCTTTTTTAGTAAGGAAATAGAATTATAAAGAATTCCATGTGATATATTACCTTCTTAAGGTCCAACAAACTAAAATCACTCTCAATAAACACGAATCATCACCATGAAAGATAATTAATAAGTATCATGATGTTCTGTGTTAAATATGTTATTAGCATATCTTAGTGATACATAATGTATATTAAAAATCAAAGTACAATATTTAATCTACATGGAAGATCAAGCGATCATATCTATTGATAAATTTATTTTATTAGGACTATGCAAAGGACGAATAATACCATTATTAACAACATATTTATAAAATTACTAATAATATACTAAAAAAATGTTATTATTATTATTCTTATTAAACTGGTAGAATTGGAAATTGGGGTAGTCTGATATTCTTGTGACATGGAGTTGTTTCTATATTTTAACACTATAACCACTAGGTTTAAATGCTTGCCCCTAATGTGAACACGGTTAAGTCAACGCTTGAACCAAGGAACTCCTAATATTAACATAATATGCTCTATCAAGTGTCTACATCTCAGATGTCAATACTATTTAAATCATTAACAAAGAAATATTTTAGAATTCTTTTATGGTAAAAAATTAATTATTAAAATTATATAGCTATACATTTAATGTTTTAGTTATAGGTTTTTTTTTTTTTTTTTTGTATAAAAATACAATAGTGATGATGAAAAAAAATCTCAAACTTTTCAAATTTAGAGAGGTTATTTTTTTTTACACTTAATGATAAATTATTTTATATTTGCGTGTGTGTGTTATATCTTTTCTCAATATGAGCATGTGAACCCACATAAACACACATATGAATGAGGATAAATATCATCCTGGACAAGTTCCAATGGGGATGTCAACTGAGACATGGTTTGATGTTGCTAGGGATAGTTTCAAACTACATCTTTTGTAGTAAGCCTTCCAACAATAGAAAATAATGAAAATTTCCCTCAATTGGGTACACAAATTAATAGAGTGGGGATTTATTAGGATGATAGGTTACAATAGTGAATGATCTATGTAGATTTATGTTAGAGTGGGAGAATAGTGTGACCAATCTAGCCTAATGAAATAATTAAACTATTTCATATTGAAGAAAAATGAGTTCTAAAGAAATTTGTCGTATAAACTTCTTTACAAGAGAAAATACACCATATGATAGAGATGATGATAATGTTAATGATTTTTTTGTACTTGAGATGATGATCATTCTAATCATATTTCTATTGTCAATATGCCAAGTCTAATAATATTAGGCTCACATGTGAGATATAACATGCAAGAAGATATTTTACAGAGTGACTTCTTTGATTTCTTTTGATTACCAGTTAGGATAATATAATCCATTATTGCTTGTAAGTTATCCCTACAACCTTGACTGGGATATTGAAAATTGAATTGTTGATCTAGGTGGATATTGGTGGCCACCCTCCTATTCTATTGCCTTAAATCCCAATTCTACATCTTAATAAATTTTCTATAGTTTTTCGAGTCTTGAAATTCTGGGGCCATTTTGAGGCCCTATGTGAAATTATTTTGATGTGACGGGGACCAAGAAATATCCACAAGATATAGCCTAGGTCCAATTAAAATGCATTCTTCTTAGTTATACCTTTCCAATGAGTTATCGAGCATTCCAAACAAAGATCATATGCAAAATTTATGATCCTAGGAAGTTGATGTACCAACTAACCCCATTGAGACTGAGAAACCTTTTAGTATTTCATCTCTTAGGTTATGTTTTTTTATGTTTATGGTTTCCTCATTGCTATTTTATGTTAAAAATGACATTTCAACCTCATTGTAAGGTGCTCTTGTCAATGGGCATGGCCATTACATCTCTTCTCAAAGATAAGCTACCACCATTTGAGCAAGTTTGTTTTAGTATGCATTTTTATAGTTTTAACACATTCCATTTATTAACATAAGTCAAATTTTAGAGTATCTTTGTTTTTTGTTATAATCTATATTTATTTTCATTCACTCCATAAATATGGATCATTGATATTAGAGAAATTTTCTCTTTGTCTGTTTTTAGCTGCATGTCCCCAATGAGTTTAGGATATAAGGAGTTGGGAATCTAACTACTTGAGAATTTTCAACACCATCCTCACCAACCTCAATGGCCTTCCCTGGTGGAAGAAAATAAAGAAGTGGAAATAAGATATCTTATTAAATTATTGTTTGAGGAAGCCCTTACATAACAAAGGAATGGGATGATGAATAAATTTTCCTAGATCCTTCGACAACTACCAACAATGACACATCTTCATTAAGAGGAAACTTTGGAGGTGCCACCCTTTCAAGGTATAAGTTGGTTTTGATATTCCTCTATTTGAAGGTTCTATAGATGTAGATGCTCTAGACAAATGTTTAAATCTTCTAGAAGGGTATTTTTCTATCAACATTTTTTTCAATAGAGAAAAGATTACGTTTGTGCTCCTTAAGGCTATACCCATGTCAAGGACTAGTGGGAGACTTAACATGAGAAAAAGCCCATAGAGGAATCCACAATGTTTATTGTTGTACCCTCTTGGGGTGTTGAGAAATGGAAACAATAAATTCAAGTTTAATTTGTCCTTGAATTAAACCGAGAATTAAAATCAAATTCTATTCTCATAACAACTTCTAAATAGTTAATTAAGTTTAATTAGCTTAATTATCTTAGGTATTTTGAGTTGGAAATATTTTTGAAGTCATGTATATGTTCTCCATTCGTTTTAGGGGTCTAGTATGAGTTTAAATTGAGTTGTAAATTAGATAACTCATTTTATTGAGTTATGTTCAGTTAAATTTGTTCCAAATTGTTTGTGGAACGAATAGAGAGTTAATAGTCAGTTGGTGCACTAGTGCATCCACAAGTGCCACTCTAGTTAACTGAAGGTTCCCTCATCAGAAAATCATGCATGTTGATTCTTAGAAAGGCCCAGTTGATGAGAGTGCAGGGACAATGTACTATCAGTTGTCTGATTTACTGAGTTGTAAATATCATGCATGCAATCAGAGAAGAACCTATGTTTGGATTGCGCAATTTTGGAAGCATTAATTCCGTTTAAATATGGGCTATTCATCCTAGGAATTACGCAAGGAAATAGGGGCTTAGAAAGCTACAGAATTGGCTAAGTGTTGGCCAAGAGCTTGCTTGTGAGCTAAGAGAGTTGAGCATAGTTGAGCAAAATTGTTCTAGTGAGAACAAGATTTGCATCTTCACTACTATTTATGATTTAATGTAATATAGATAGTGGGGTTTTGAGGAGTGGCTTTCCCCATATATATGTTGTGTTATGTGTCATTGATTTGTCTTCTTCTTATTCATATTGTTTTTATCAATGTATTAGCTTTCACTAGTTGAAAGTAGAATTACATTCTTATCTTGTGCTTTAGTAAATTGCATGAGTTTGTGAATATGCAAGATTTTCTACATGGTATCTGAGCTGAGAACATTATACTAGAGGAGATTTTAAATTTTTGAGTTTTTGGTTAGAGGTGAAATTCAAATTTTCAATACATACTTTAGGATTGGTAGATGGTGTTCTACGGTTTGCGGCTTGAGTATGCCTTGGAAGGAAGCTCAAATATTATAGCCTAGAGCGATAGAATGGAGGTTGTGCGAGAGGATAATTTCTTGAAGGAATTTGTTGATCAAGAAATTCCTAAACGAACAGCATCAGATGCACATAATTTGGCCAAATGGAAGAAGTGTGTCGAAAAGGTGAGGTGGATAATCCTTGAGGGAGCTCGACACCACATTGACTTGAGTATCCATGGAAATGAAACTTCGTATGCTATGTGGAAAACATTGACAGACTGGTATCAGATCAACACTGACCAAAGGAAATTGTCATTGAAGGACAAACTTTGAAAAATCAAAATGGATAAAGGCAAGGCGATTCAAAAATAATTTACCAAGTTCACTCAGTGTCGTGATGAACTTGGAAGTGTTGGAATCACGGTTGTCGAGGATGATATGGTGAGTCTTACTCTTCTGGGACAACCAAAGAGTTTGCATAGTTATCAAGACTTTGTCAATGATTGGGAGAAGATGCCAGATTGGGAACGACTGTGGTTAGATTTAATGCAGGAGGAACACCAGGGATGACTCTTCATCAAAGAATAATGATGAAGAGAACTATGCCTTAGAGATTAACACAAAGAAGGGGCAAGGGAAAGCTTCCCATTCCAAATTGGATTCCTGTCATGGAGGCAAGAAGAAAGACATGACGAAAGTGAAATGGTTTCATTGTCATCAGTTGGGCCATTTTGCTTCAAATTGTCCACTCAAGACGTCGAGGAAAAAATCCTCAGGAGGAGTGGCAGGTGAGGCTTTGGCCTCTCAATTTGAATTGGAATTTTACCTCATTGCATGCATGGTGTAATCAATGATGGGAAGTGTATCATACTTAGACAATGAATCTTCATTCCACATGATTGGCAAAAGGATTTATTCAATGACCTAGAGGAGAAGGATCTCCAAATGCATATCGAGATGGGTGACGATGGTAGGTATTGTGCTACTTGATTGGGCACAGTTACTTTTCAGAGGGAGAATGGGGCTCCACTCACCTTGAAGAATGTTATGTATGTGTCTAGGGTGAAGAAGAACTTGGTATTCATTTTCGTGCTTAAGGATAGAGGCTATGACATGATATTATCAAAAGGAAAGGCATTCGTTTGACACATAGCCATAATTTAGGTAAAGAATGGATTCGGATGAAAAATCTATATAAAATAGAGGTAGAGGATTGTGTTCCTTTGAGCACAAAAGTAGAGATGGTGTAGAGCTGAGACATTGGCAAGTTATGGTAAAGGAAATTGGGCCACTTGCATTGTGGGACTTTAAATATCATGCAATAGATCTCCACCTGTTTGTCCAAAGGTACACTAGAGCAAGTTGATAAATGCAAGGGGTGTACTTTGAGAAAATACATCAAGGCCTCCTTTCATGAAAAAGACAGTCGAGCATGGGCTATTCTAGAGAAAGTGCATTCATATGTGTGTATACCATTCTTGACGATATCCACGACCAAAAATAGGTATTAGGTTATATTTGTTGATGACTTTTCTCGAAAATGTTGGATATGTTTCATGCAGAAAAAGGATCAAACCTTCACAAAGTTTTGTCAGTTTAAAGCATTGGTGGAAAAAGATTTGGGAAAGAAGGTTAAATATCTATGGAGTGATAACAATGGTGAGTATGTCATAAATGAGTTTAACAATTTCTGTGCAATGGAAGAGATTAAATGGGAGTTGACAACACCCCATAACCCTTAGCAGAATGGGGTGGGTGATAAGAACAACAGAAGCATAGTAGGGGTAGTGAGGTTGATGTTGCATGGTCAGGGTCTCCCACTACACTTGTGAGCTGAGGCATGCAACACAACAGTTTATGTTTAGAACCGTAGCCATCATCAGGTACTTGGGATGAAGACACCAGAGGAGGCTTATTCCAGAAAGTGGCCAAATGTTGGTCACTTCAGGATTTTTGGGTCATGAGTATATTTCTATGTGACGAAAGATGCACAAAAGAAGCTTGAGCCAATATTAGAGTTGGGGATATTTTTGGGGTACACTGATACACCTCACAACTATCGGGTGTACTTACTGACCATCAGGATGGCAGTGGTTCGTAGGGCTACCAGATTCAATGAGGAGAACTCCATACAAGTTGCACATGAGAGGGAGCTTCAACTACATGTGATTGCGAATATTTTAGCTCCTAAGGTTGAGGAGCCTTAGATTGGTGTGGAGAAGCCACATACAGAGGATCTGGGAGTGGAGACATCCACTCAGGTAGAGTCTTCCAAAGAGGGAAGAAAGTGCACTAGAGAGGCTAGCAGATTGTTGGACGATGCACGGGAGAATGTGGGAGAACCCACTTTGCAGCGCAGACAGAGGAGGTAACTTGAGAGGTACACTAGATACATGGTTCTTATGGGTGAATGTGTTATGAAAGATCCATCTTCCTTTAGGGAAGAAGTGTCGCAGTTGGTTTAGGTTGATGCCATGGGGAAGGAGTATGACTCCATAGTTCATAACAGTGTTTGGGATGTGGTGCCGAGACCGAAGGAAAATTTAGTGGTGAGATCTCGTTGTATTTACAAGGTAAATCAAGCTGTAGATGGTAGTGTGGAGAAGCATAAGGCTAGATTTGTGGCCCATGGCTTTTTACAGGTAGAGGAGATTGACTATGATGAGACCTTTTCTCCTATTGCAAGGTAATTTTCGATCAGATCTATATTGGCACTATCATCATAGATGGGTTGGAAGTACATTAGATGGATATGAAGACAACCTTCCTTAATGGCATGATTAAGGAAGAAGTATACATAGAGTAGCTTGAAGATTTTGAGACCTTTGACCGTGAGTCACATTTGTGCTAGCTCAAGAGAGCATTGTATGGGCTGAAGCAAGCACCCCGTGATTGGTACACCGAGATATGTAGCTACTTCATTGGGTTGGGCTTCACAAAGAGTGAAGCAGATGCGAACCTGTACCACATAGTGGTGGTTGGTAAATTGTTGACCATTGTACTTTATATTGATGATCTTGTACTGAGAGGTGATGATCAACTGATCAAATATTGCAAGGAGGACCTTGCAAGAGAGTTTGAGATTAAGGAAATGGGGCTCATGCATTACTTTCTTCGCATGGAGGTACAATAGGGATATGGGGAGTTGTATGTGTCTCAAGGAAAGTATGCCAGTGAGATACTCAGGAGATTCTGCATCGAGAGTATCAAACCCATGGAGACTCCTCTAGTAGGTAACTAGAGGAAGGAGGATGATACTTAAAGGGAAGCAGTTGAAGATATTGTTTAAGGAAGCATGAGGGTTCACTCATGTACTTGGTGAACACACAACCATATATGTGCTATGCAGTTAACAAACTTAGTCGAGCGATGGTTAGGCCTAACAAGTTGTATTGTAAGGTGGAATAACATGTGTTGAGATACCTTAGGGGCACTTCTCAGTATGGATTATGGTACATATGGACAAAGGGAGTGAAGCTTCAAGGCTTCATCCAATCTGGGCAGGGATTCCATGCAACCAGAAGAGCACATCAAGAGGGATCTTCAGTATTGGGTCAACGACAATTTTTTGGTACAACAGGAAACAAAGATCAATTCCACTCAGTTCGGATGAGGCATAGTACATGGTTGTGATTCAGGTAGCATGTGAGGCCATTTGGATGAGGAAGATCTTGGTTGGGTTGTTTGGTCAGTAGAGGGATCGAACTATGATTTACTGTGATAATCAGAGTTGTATCAAACTCTCTGAAAATCTAGTTTCCATGATCGGTCCAAGAATATTGATATCCAATATCATCATCTCAGAGATTGTGTATCGAGGCGGATCATGTTGTTAAAGTACATTCTCATGGAGGAGAAAATTGTTGACATCTTGACAAAGACATTGCCAAGATGTAAATTATAGTCTCACAGAGATAGGATCAGGGTAGTTCATAATCCCTTTCTTGCTGAGAGGGAGTGTTGAGAAATGGCAACAAGAAATTCTAGTTTAATTTGTCCGTGAATTAAACTACGAATTAAAATCGAATTCTATGCTCATAGCAACTTGTAAATAGTTAATTAAGTTTAATTAACTTAATTAGCTTAGGAATTTCATGTTGGAAGTCTTTATGAAGCTATTTATATGTTTTCTCTAAGTTTTAAAGGTCCAATATGAGTTTAAATATAGTTGTAAATTAGATAACTCAGTTTACTGAGTTATTTTCAGTTAAATTAGTTCCAAATTTTTTATGGAACTAATAGAGAGTTAACAATCAGTTGGTTCACTAGTGCATCCACAAGTGTCACTCTAGTTAACTAAAGATTCCATCATCAGAAACTCATGCATCTCGATTATGAGAAAGACTTAGTTGAGACTAGAGTGCAGGGACGATGTACTATCAGTTGTGTGATTTACTGATTTGTAAATATCATGCATGGAATCAGAGAAGAACCTATGTTTTGATTGCGTATTTTTGGAAGCATGAATTCCCTTTAAATACGGGTTATTCATCCTAGGAATTACGCAAGGAAATAGGCGCCTGTAGAATTGACTATGTTTTGGCCAAGAGCTTGCTTATGAGCTGAGAGAGTTGAGGATAGTTGAGCGGAATTGTTCTAGTGAGAACAAGCTTTTTATCTTCACTCATATTTCTGACTTAATGAAATACAAATAGAGGGGTTTTGAGTAGTGGATTTCCCTAGATACATATTGTGTCATGTGCCATTGATTTGTCTTCTTCTTGTTCATATTGTTTTCATCAATATATTGGCTTTTGTTGGTTAAAAGTAGAAGTATATTATTGTCCTATGCTTTAGTAAATTGCATGAGCTTGTGAATCTATGAGATCTCTTTAAGGGATTCTATTAAGGAATACTATTACAATGATTAGTATATGAGAGGGACCACATTGCAATAGAAGAGGGACCAAACAATGCTAGAATTTATAAATCTCTTCCATACCTTGTGCACCTTGCTTGGTATGAAATACTTTGAGTGATATTTTATTCTCAAGTAATGGGGAAATATACATAGATACATCCAAAAAGAAATGGAGTTTCTAGACTGTAGTAGTGGCTACAACCACCCTCTAAACTTTTTCCTTAGCTTCGTTTTTGAGCCTCCCTACCAACCTTCCTTAGTAGCATGTCTTGCCTTGTCAAGTACACAAGCTTCAGTGATTTTCTAGAAGACTTCCAACCTGTGCATGATAGCTTGTTGCATCCCCCTCATAGGTTGTTTCTCTAGACTTGGTCCAGCTACAGGCTAAGAAAATCCTTCAAGAAATTGTGAAATTATGGAGGGGAGTCAGCCTTCCCTCTAGAAATTGCACAATCCTATCTGGCAGCCTATTGGGCTCCAGAATTACGCAAATCTGCCGGTCACCCTTCACTGGAAAAATTGCGCAATCTCTTCCATCGGGACTACTCAGCCCAGAAATTGCAGAATTCTGGGTAGCAGTCAACTTCTTGACCCAGAAATTATGCAATCCTTCTGGGCAGCCAACCCAGCTCCCTCCCAGGAATGCACAAATTTTCCCTTCAGCTGAGCAGGCTATTGCATGTGCCATTAAGTTGACCGGTTCCACCCAGGATTGAGAAAACTTGACTTGCATGCATGGGCTACTTTTTCCTGGAATAGCAAAAGAAACATGCGAAAAGCATCCCTAGATTTTATGGAGCTATTTTTAGCAGTTGGAGGTTACATGCAAACATCGTTTCAGAATCTTTCCTCCAAGTGTCAATTTTTCCTAGATTTGTGGCATGCACTTCATGAGCCTCAAAATTATTTATTCGATGCTTCAAAGCTCATTTCTTCACATCGATCTTGGAGCTTTGACACATCCAACTCATCTATTTCAGGGTAAGTCGACTTAACTATTCTTTTCCATCATCTTTGTCGTTTTTTGTGTTTTGGCTTGTGTGAGTGTTGTTTACTTGATTTATGTGAATGCTTGCTGTAATTTACATGCATAGTAGCTTGTACTAGCACCGTTTCAATTTTTGTTAGCATCTCACTACTCTTGCATGCATGAAATTGTTTTGCACAAACGATGGTCAATTCGGCGACTGGCTTCACCAACATGCATGTTGTTCTATTTTCTGAACCTTTCATTCAATTCTTGCATGCACGATCATTCACTCTTGCTTACACTCAATATATCCATGCATTCACATTCACATTTTATTTTAGTTTCCCATCAGTAGGTTTGGGCAGCCTTGGCTCGGACTCTACCTCAAAAAGACATCATTGTGCAATCCTGAGAGGGAAGGCCTTGTCTTCCTCTCAGAAAATGCACATTTCTACCCAGTGACTATCCTCCAGCCTTGCATTGCGTTATTTTGAGGGACAATGACTGTTGGTCCAGAAAATTACGCAATGGAGTCACTGGGCCTGCAACCATTGCCAGCTAAAATTGCGCATTGCACAATTCCAACAGCCAGTAAGCCAACCCGAATTGCACATTGCACAATTCCAGTAGCTAGCCAGCCTCCCAGATAGCCAAGACTTCCTTTTGTGCAATTCTGGTAGCCAGTCTCCCACCCTCCTAGGAAAAATTGTGCAATCCTTACAAGTGAATCCCCAGGTATGTTGCATGTCATTCCTCAAGTTTTATTTATTTTTAGCTGACATATTTCTTGCCATACATGTTCCTGTATCTCCAAATTTAGTAGGTGTTCATCCACCTCTGAGCAGTTTAGGATCAATGGCCTCGAAGAGAGCAAGATCAAAGGACACTAAAGGAAGTGTAACTGGAGCAGTAGTTGAGAGAGTGTCTACAAGTCTGCTGATCTATGAATACACCAAGTTGATTATAGATAAGGACATCAAGCTCAAAATGGCAAGATTTCAATGATGCATTTGTAGGCACATTTGGGGAAGACCTCAAAGATCACCAAGTCTATGTGAACATGCACAAATCTGGCTTGTACAAGATTTCATGCAGGTATCTTGTGCTCCAATGCACGGACATGATACATTGGATCGTCACACACACTAATGCTGAGACGATGACATTGAGAAACATTAGCAGGACAAAGATTGCCACCTTCAGAGCACATGATTATGAATAGATGTATCATATGTCAAAGCTCGTGATCACCATAGAGACTCCCTTCAGCCTACCCAGCAACAATGTCAACTCCAGAGATATCTTGAGGAACTGGGTGAACGAGCTGGCTAAATTTAGGATGACAGCCAACTAGGTCTACAAGACAAATATACTTCGAAAGGTGTATCAATACTTGGTCATGTTTACATGTTGTCTGTATGGACAAGAAAGCACAGAATCCTTACCACAAAGTTGGGTGATTGTGTTGGACCAACTGGCCAGAGAGGGCAAAGCATGCAACTGGTCTAACATGTTGGCTCACTAGCTGAAGGAACAGGTATCAAGGGCTCTAAAGTCACCCAAAGGTATGCAAGCATAAATCTACATCTTCGTCTACATATTGGATGCAATCTTTGCCCGTTAGGAGTTCCCGGGCTTGAAGTGGCATGGACATCAATAGGGACCTCTATGAACACTTATTGTAAGATGTTGTCTGAATGTAGCTTCAGAGGAGTTATCACACAGCTGTCTGATCATTTTGTCACCCTGATTTACAAGATGATATTCGAATAGGATCCACCCTGCATGTCGAAGGCAACAATGGAGGCACTGATCGACATAGCTGATTGGTATGCCTCACTGTCTGACACCTTCATACGAATGTATGGTGCGCAGAAGCCTTTGCATGTTATATCGAAGTTTTCCTTGGACAAACTCGTCATGCAAGAAGTATCATATCACATCTTGGCAGGATAATCAGCTAGGATGCACCAAGAGAAGAAGGTACCTCGGCCCACTCTTCCGTTGTGGATCGGGTTATACGAGATATAGAATTTCAATCATGCAGATGGTGAAGCAGAGGAGATGAATAAATATCCATTCGATGCTCAAATTTAAAATCCGTATGACCCGCATTGTCTTGTGAAAGACCACTACAAGAGAGTAGTATAAATGGATCCACGGGGCATGTCATAGGGCAAAGGAAGACCCATGGAGATATTGTTATAGTTTCTCCAGATCCAATGAACTGGTTGGCCTCACTATGAAATAGGTAGCAAAGCAGCATCTTGGAGAGCATCAGAAGCAGCAACAACAGAGGTAAACATATCAATGCACGACAAAGGCAAGAGGAAGATTGTCAACAACATGGAAGAAGAGAAATGCTACAAGTTTCGAGCAGACCCACTTTTGCAAAAAGTAGATTTGGCAATAAAGGTAAAGAGGCAACAATGTGACAAGAGAAACATGCAAAGGTAGAGAGAGAAACAGAGAATGGAGGAAATAGAGAAGGAGTTGCATGAGTTGAAGGAGCAACTCCAGAAGGAACAGGAGCTGCGTAGATAGGAGAAGGAAGGGCAACAAGAACAGGTATAGTAGGGGGTGAAAAATGTACAGATAGATGAAACTGTGCCCGTACACATGGTAAACTCATCATAACAGTTGGCATTAGGCAGACAGGGTGAACCATCATAGGAGAATGACTTTGCTTAGGAGATAGAGCAAGCACTTGAACAGATGGATATGGATATGGAGCAACATGAGTTAGAGAAAGACATCAACCTCATGCCTCACCACCAAGAGGTTGACCCACCAGCTCCACCACATCCAGAAGAGGAGCAAGTTCCAAGTTACGAAGGATACACTGAGATCCTTGGTGATCAGCCAGAAGGAGAGATGCATAGCATCTCAATCGACAAGTCTCAACATAGAGTTGTGCAATATCATAGAGTTTTGACTCTAGATGATCATACATCTCCTGCGTAATTTGAGGAACACGTGATCATGTCTAATGTGCACAAACATCCAATAGAATTGACTGATGCAACCAAAGCATATGCCAAAGCCACTAGCTCGAGTGTTCGCTTCTTGATAAATGAAAACAAATGAATGGCTAAGGAGCTACAGACGACCAAGAAAGTAGGATGATTGGTTACAAGCCCAAGCAGAATTGAAGAAGGAAATATTGGACGAAGTATTGTCACTTGATACAGTCATGCGGGCTGTATTCCAAATTTTGTACCATACATAAGGTAGTTGTCCATCTCAACGGTTGGCAGTAGCGATGTGGTAGGAGAGAACGTATGTTGTCGAACGTGCATGTTACTATTGATTACATGCAAACATGGACAATGAGATACAATGGAGCCCTACTACACTTTCCTAAGATTATAAATCCCAGAGCAGTCGAGCTGAAGAAATGCATCCAAAGTCAGATCTGGAACTATGAATATCTCCTGCAGAGCATTGTTGGTCTATAGCCTTCCCATGCTTGGGTATTCAAGAGTATGGATGTTGTTGTGCATGCACATGTGATCCCATCTATTGGGACACTCACCTAGGTGAACACAAAGGCAGAGGTCAGATTGGAGCTTGACTCATACTTTGACGAGTTGATGTGCATAGCCACCCACCTAGACTTGGTGTTTAGTGCCAACACCATGCACAAGTATGTTGTTGGTCTGACCGCATTGAAGACAATGATACACATGCTCATATTTCTGGAAACAAACTCTTGCCTCCATAGCATCCGAGTACACAAACACCATCGCAGACTACCAATCTTGGCATCAGTTCGCTACTATCAACCACCATGAGGATGTTGAAGAGATGGCCTTCCAACAATTGTTTAAGTCATAGTGATGTCTTTCATGGCATGCTCAAGCCTATTTTGTCTCACATGGGTACATGTGTAGATTGTATGTAATGTCTTGTCAAGTGTAAGTTCGAGTGTTGATAGTTTGATGTAACATTCATAGAGTAGATGAAGAGTCATGAGTGTAGTTGAACTGTCACAAAGGGGAATGTCAAGGACCACCCCACCCTTTGCTAGATATAGTCCCTCATAACTCATTGTAAGGGCTTTTGGTTAACGAAGCTTCTGATAGGACTATCTTAGAGAGAGCCTGGATGGTATTGTAACAAACCTTGGCTTCTCCATTGTGCAGAGCTAGTATATCTCTTTGGACGAGCAGGCGGAAGTGACTGTAATGTTCCAATGTCGGAACTAGTGGTTGGAAATGGTTGTATTATATGATTGGAACTTACACTTCTTAATATAACAGAGCGAACATGTTTCACTCATATGTCGTATTTCATTTTAGCTATTTTGTTTACTCTAAATGATGTATGTATCTGTTTTCTTATGCATGCATGTGTGGCTATTTTATATATATGTATGTATGAACCTTTCTTAAATGTGTTGTTGGTTTAACCGTCAATTTGGATTGCTAGCTTACTTGCCTTCTATGTTGTGATGGATCTTTGCTTGTGTGTTCCATTCTTAACTATGTGCTTTCATAGGTTTCAAAGGGGTGCACTCACCTCACCCTCTGTGTGTTAGAACCTATCATGCACCTTCCTTGACTTAATGCATATGTCACACCTTTGCTACCAACAAGGACATCTTACTTGCCTCCGTGTGAAATTGCAGTCAAGGCAATACCATATGAATCACTGTTGGGACTCCTACACCAAATGGTCTGAGGTCTAATTGGGAATTCTTACGGGGGAGATCCCTTGACATGTTGGTGGTTCCAACACTGTCAACACAAACATATGCCCATTAGACACAATGTACCAATATGTTGTCAAAATTGACCAAAAATTTAAATAGAAAAAGCAAGAGTTTGGATCTGTGAATTCCTTATACTATAATCAAGGAAAGGGCATCCCCAACCAATTGAACAAAGGATAAAGATAGAATGGATCATATTAGTACAACCCATATAAGTCACAAACAAATATGGGTAATTGGGAGATAAAGAAATACATGTGACAGTGGTGCAATTTCCATAAGAGCCTCTAGGATAACATGGATGAATCTTACTCAAAGTAGTCATTAGCGATCAAGACAAAAGTCTCAGTGTTAAATGTGGGTTCTAACTTTGAATTAGATCTAAACAAGGGAGAGAATATCATTGATACAATGCCCAGTGTTGTTGTTGCTACCACTATGGTCTAGCCAAGTGAACTCGAAGAATTGGAGGAAGGTGAGCACCTATTTCAACAAAAAATGTGGGTGAAGGGTGCTCCATTGAACTTTATTTTGATAGCATAAATAAAATAACCTCATCTTAGTATAGTTTTTCAAGTGATTAGACCTATTGATAACACCCCACCTGTATCCATACAACATTAGGTGACTCTATCAAGGGAAATATATTCACTTTAGTTAACATTCCCTATGGAATCAAGTCTGTCATGGATGAGGTATTTTATGGTATTGGCCCTATTTAAGTTTGTGATTTTATTTTAGGCCAACCATACATGTGGAAGTGTCATACTTTACATGACTGCCTACAACCATTTCTTTGATCTACACTAAGAAATGTAGGAAGGTCATCTCCCAAACTGAGTAACTTTTCTTCTTATTTAGTCTCAAAGTGAGTATAAGTCCATAGCCACTCGATGGCCTCCATACATGGCCTCTCCATGTAGTATAATCAAGTCAACAAGGTCATGGATGAACACAAAAACATTTTCTACTCACCCACTAGGGTACCTATTCACTTACAGGTCAAGCATTCAATCGATTTAACCATTGGCACACCTATACCTAATAGGCTAATCTATCACCACTCTCTTTTGGAAAATGAGGAAATCAATTACCAAAGCCAAGAGATACTCTAAAAATGACAAATTTGAACGACAATGTCACCATGAAAAAACCCAATTGTACTCATGTAGAATAAAGATGAGACCTTATTACTCTGCATTAATCATAAGGCCCTGAACATAATCATAGTCAGGAACTAGTACCCATTTCCTAAAATTGAGGACCTTTTTTACCAACTCAAGGGGGCCAAGTAATTCCGTAAGATTGATCTAAAGTTTCACTACCACTAGGTCCTATTGGAACAAACTGATGTATGGAAGACTACTTTCAAGTCCAAAGAAGGTATTTTGAATGGAAATTCATGCCCTTTCATTCCACAAATGCCACAAAATATTTCATGAGTTTGATGGATGATATGTTGTGGACTTTAACCAATTATTTTCTGGTGTTATATCTAAATTATACATGCTCATATTATGCAAGAGTTGGGAAAAAAATTGCAGCATATTCAATAGTTCCTTCACACTCTTTGGAAACAAAACCTATATGCTAACTTGCATTTTTTAAATTTTGCATGAACATGGCCCAATACCTAGGCTACATTGTTGATGAGAATGGTGTGCATGTGGATCTAGCCAAGATTCAAGTCATTGATGACTAGCTAGCCCTGACCACACTAGTTGATCTTTAGGGCTTCTTATGCCTTGCCAAATTCTATCACAATTTCATGTTGTGATTCTCCCATATTTCATGGGCTCTCATCCAAGAAACTAAGGGTGGTGGAAAAGAAAAATTGGTGTGGGGAAATTCAAAAAAAAAATCTTTTGATGACATGAAACATTGTCTGTGTGCAACCCTAGTGTTGTCCTTACTTAATTTGTAACAACCTTTTGCGATTGAGACAAAAATTTTAGACTATGTTGTGGATGGAGTTATCACTTAGCATATTCATTAGATGGCATAACATAGTGAGACACTATCATATTATATCCATAAGTACCCCACTTATGAAAAAGAAATGTATTCCATTGTAAAAGCCTACCACCAATGGAAGAATTACATTCTTGGGAAGGAGACATTCATCCACACTAATAATATCCTTTACAGTTCATGTAGACAGAAGGAAAATTTTAGAATGGTCTCCATCAAAAGTGGTCCAAATACTTTAAACAATTTCATCTCAACATAAAACATAAGATGGGTAGCACTAGTTACATCGCTAACTACCTCAATCGATATCTAGTTGTAGCACTAAAGACAATGCTTCACTCCTAAATACATGAGTCCTTTAGGTGGCCCCAACTCTATGAGAGTGATCTTGAATTCAATACCACATGCCAGATGTTGAGCACAGACATGACTTCCACTGACTTTCATCTTCAAGGCTTGTATAAATTTGACCGAAGAGACATAAATTATTCACTAAGGGAAAAATTAATTTGTCAGCAGCAAAACTCAAACTTGAAACATTAACACATTTTTTAGCCTGGGAAAAACCTAGCTAATGTAATTCCATTATATCCTTAGTCAAATCCCTATATAAGCCAACCATGTGAGCCTTCACCACTCATATCCCCTTTCCCATCATAATAAAGTTCCTCCTGTCCTTTTAAAGGATCCATTACATGGATTCCATGGGTACAAATCCCTAAGAAAACAAAACACCATGGGTCGAATCCAATACTATAGAACTAGTTAAATTTGACTCTTTCCCTGATTCACGTTTTCCTAAGAATCCCCACCTAAACCTTGACTTGGGGTTTCCCTTGACCATATCTCACCAAAAAAACTAAGTGATTCATCCCCATTTAGTCTATCCCTTACCCCCATCAAATTTTATGTGTAAGGTATCCTCATGGCCCCCTATCACCTAGGTCTAACACTAGACTTTATCAGTAATTTCCCAAAAGTATGCATGCTTTACCAGGTCATACAAAGGTATTCCCATTTACATGAAATTTAAAATTTTACTCTCTCTCTCTCTTTGATCTGAATGTTGGGCAAACTTGTTAGTGGTATGCAAGCTCCCTCATTAGTATTAAAAAACAATGTGTTTAGGATTGTCTCAAATTAACCAAAATGTGAAGGGTTATGTGTCAAGTATTGAGTGTCTTCTATGAGAGATTTATGAGATTAATTAGCTATTTAAAACTCATATACAAAAAGTGAATGCCAGAGAAGTAAAACATAGAAATTAATAACACAAATTTGATAAATGAGTTCATTCCTTCTAGGCTACATCTCCTTGGACCTACTTCAATGGCTAAGCCCTCATTGGATTAATGGTCAATTCTCTGATTACATGCACCTATAGTGCTCCAATGGATTAGAAACCTTCTCCATTAGGTTTAGAAGACCTTAAAACCCCAAAAATGACTATCCAAGCTTTGCAATTGGACTTCAGTTGATCTAGGCTTGACCTCCTCTCCTGGTGGCCCTAGGCTTTCTTAAACTTCAACGTAGAAAAATCACATATAGAAGTGCCTTTTTTGTTCTACAAATTTTTCCATTATGTTCAGAGCATCCAAATCATCTAGGAATGACTCTTTCTGATCCAAAATTGGTCAAAATATGCCAAATTTATGGCCTCTTCAATTTTCCCTAGGAAAACTCCACCAAAACCTGAGAAACTCCAGTTAACTCTACCAAATTTGGAGTAGTTCCAAATTTAGTAGACCTGACAAAACTACCACCAACCTAATACATACTTAATTAGTGCGTAAGTATAGATTAACTAGCATATCTCCACTTAGCGCGTTTAATGGCCCTATTAACACTAAATGTTAGCAATTAAGGGTTAGCATTCACATGCAACAGTTAAATGCTAGAGGTTACCAGTCAATCCGCCATGTATTAAAATTTAAATGGAAGGTGCACCCAACATATGTTAAGTCATAAGGTGGCGGTGTAGTGGTAATCTGTTGGGCTTGTGTGGGTGAGGTCACAAGTTCGATTCCCCACCCTAGAAACTATAATTTTACCTGACCTTTGAGAGCACACATGGAAGCCTTCGGGCTTGCCACATGTCAACCTCTCATTGGTCCTCCAAAATGCCTTTGACCAATCCGATGTCGACACTTGTCAAATCCTGATTGAGCCACATATGGGAATATTTTAGCAATATTCCAAGGAATATTCCTTGGAATATTCTTTTTGCTGACTGGGCTATATGGATGCCTAGTCGGCATCCCAATTAGCCTATACCTAAAATTTCTTTGTTTGATAAATCGATCAGAACATAATATATTTCTCATACGAGCTCCATTTTGAGTGAAACAAGTTGCATTGGGATCATATCGTCGAGATGGGTGTGGTAGTTTAGCTTTTGAGTGATTCTGAGCACTTTTATTTTTGAGCAAATTTTTGTACCTAATACATATTCTAATCACTCCTTCCCACTGACATGATTTTGGACTCACAAAATCTAGTTATCTAACGAGAGATTAATAATCTTCTCTTTCCCAAGTTCTATCAATTGATTCTACTTGGAAAATTCTCCATGGCAACCACTTGTGTTCATTGACATGTCTTGTCTTGCAAATGGCTTGGCACTTCAGCCAATGTTCTCCTTTTGTTGCTGACCCAAACCAACATTTGTTGGTTGCTTGTTGATTAAACACCCTATTGTACCAAAATGGTCCCTTAGTGCTTGGAAAGCTTACTGATGGCCTTCCCACTGAGAATCATGTTCCTCCTTCGCAACACATGCATTCGATGCAAGCTTCTCCTTGGAAACCACTTTTCCAAGTTAAACCCATCTGAGTGAACTACAAAAATGAGTTCCAATATTAGTAATAACAAGAAAAGAAATGACCATTCTTTTACATCCACGGTTCCAAATTCCACATATAGATGAATTCATTCACCATCTCTTTCGCTTCTTGGCATCAACACATCAAATGGTCTACAATGGCTACAAATTGTTTTGGCATTTTTATCCACTTTCATTTCTTGATTCCATCATCCTCCAGTATTAACATGCTGCTCATGTCATGATTTGAGAATGAAGGCTAATCATGAGCCTCTTTCTCAAGTGCAGACCTTCCAAAATCTCGCGACATCTTGTCACAAGAGACACCATTAACCTTGAAAAACACTCATGCAAGAATATATCTTAATGACCTCTTCCTTTTTCTTCTTCAAAGCAACAAATGTCACATCATGTGAACATCACCATGTACTCTTATGTATTGGTGTATAAACCACTGAATAAACACAATTCGACAAAACATGCTTCTTCAAAGAAACTGACTTTTAAATCAAGAAAAAGTATGTACAACAAATTGACGATTTACAACAAGAATTCCACATTCTCATGAACCAATTTGTCACATGTCCCTTTCATGTTTGGAGACAAAATCAACTCTTGCAGTTCGATATAACATACATGTAACGATCAATCTACCACACTAGCCAACACTCATGCATGTGCAAATGATCAACATTCTCAAGTTGACAACATAAATATTAATAAAGAAATTAACCAACACAAGTAAATCACTCATGAATGTTCAAGGACAATGAAACTATTAAAAATTCCATTGTTCACACACAAACTCTCATGCATGTATAAAAATTCTCAACTCTCACACAAGTACAATCACAAGTACAAGAATCTAATTGGTATGTATGAGTACTTAAAGAGTTGAAATGACCAAATTTGCTTCAATAAAGTGAGTCAACATAGTCCACTTTCGAATGCCTTCCTGGCATAAACATGCAAGTTCAAGAATGCAACATGCATACAAATTTGTAGTTGAAAATTGCTATCTTTTCTGCATCTAAGTGAGTCAACATAACTCTACTTTTCCCACATCTTGTTTCATGCAATATGCATTGTACTTTTAGGAGAAAATAAATGCATTCAAATAACAAGGAAATGCATTAATAAGGCAAAATTTTCATCAATTATCAAAATAAATGCAAGACCTTAATTGGTTAAGAAATCTAACCATCTCTTTCCAAACCATTTCGATGGCACTTCTTTCATCTACACTTCATTATGTGTATCATCCTGACCCACATCAATTATGGAATCCTCTTTTCCATTCTCGAAAAAATCTCTCTCCACCTTCTTCAAATGTCATGGATGACTTGTTGGATGCAAAGTCCAACACTTGTCTAGAAGATGACCTTGCTTATGGAAACGAGTGAAAAATAATTTCATCTTCTTTTCAACATGGTTTCCATTATCCATTGGACCTTTGGCTTTCTCTCTCTTTTGTTTTGAAAGTTTCTTATTTATGGCTATCCTCTTCCAACACCTCAAAACAATATGGTTATTCAAGCCACAAAAGGAACCTGTAAATTTTGTCCAAATCTTATGTGAATATTTACCATGTTTATCATAATCAAAAGAAACTTGATTAAAGGCATATTTATACCTTGCACATTCACCTTTGTCACCTTCTTTAGGAGATTAATTTGATGAAGTAGTGGCTCTCTTCAGAATACCAACAATGGTTTCAATGACCATAGAGCTTTCAAGATCCTCTTGTTTTCCGTTTCCACTAGTTGCATGCTTATGAGCATCTTCTTGCAAAGTGGGTATAAAACTTTTGCATTCCTCATGAACACAAACTTCACAAGCTTGAGGTAATTAACATGTAATGAAAGTCCTTCTTGGAACACCTTCATGTGCCTCCTCTGCTTTGGAGAATTCTCCATCATGTTTTCCATAACGAAGACCCAAATACCTAGGCCTTTCCTCAACAACAATTGGATCAAACATGCCTTGTGCATGTTTGTATAACCCTTTACTTTCATAGCCCATCTTCATCAATAATCTGGACCCTATTCCTCTACTGTGTTTCTCAAAAGCACGAAAACATTCATTTTGAGAGGAAATTGAAGATAAAATTGAATTGTATACCTCATCTTCATGCACATATTTGGGTAGGGTTTCCTTGGCATCATGGCATTGTATCTCCATCTCTTGCATCTTTCAAGAAGATCTTGCTTCTCCTCCTTCATGGTCATCAAATCCTCTTGAATTGTATTGTTCTCCTTCCTATCTTCATTCATCTCTTCCACCATACCTCTCATGATGATAAGCTCTTGCAACATCTCTTCATTAAAGATTCTTTCTAAGGAATATGGATTAGAAATATCACTTGTTGAAGTTGCCATCACACTTGTAATGCAACAAAAATCTCACAAAAATTTTAAAATTTTGTCAACAAAGAAGCATCTCCCTTCTTCAGCTTACACACATAAATTTGCACACTATTAAATTCTCCTTGCACATACAAAACCAATAGCTAATTTTCCAGCTAACCTTGGCAAACCATCTCAGGGTTAAAATGAGATAAACTTAGTCTAATACCAACTTGATATGAATGTTGGGAAAACATGTTAATGCTATGCAAGCTCCCTCATCGGTATTAAAAAACAATGTGTTTGGGATTGTCTTAACTTAATTAAAATGTGAAGGGTTATGTGTCAAGTATTAAGTGTCTTTTATGAGAAATTTATGAGATTAATTAGCTGTTTAAAACACATATACAGACAGTAAATTGCAGAGAAGTAAAACACAATAACTCATAACACAAAGCTGATAAAGGAGTTCACCCGTCTTGGGCTACATCTCCTTGGACCTGCTTTAATGGCTAGGCTCTCTATGGATTAATGGTCATTTCTATGATTACATGCACCTGCAGTTCTCCAATGGGTTTGCAACCTACTCCATTGGATTCGTAATACCCAAAAACCCAAAAAATGACTATGCAAGCTCTGCAATTAGACTTAAGCTAATCTAGGCTTGACCTCCTCTCGTAGTGGCCCTACGCTTCCTTAAACTTCAACATAGAAAAATCACATGCATAAGCATATTTCTACCTTTGCAACTTAGTCCATTGTGTTCAGAGCATCTAAATCATCTAGGAATGACTCTTTTTGAGCTAAAATTGGTCTAAATATTCCAAAGTTATGGCCTCTTCAAGCTTTCATAGGAAAACTCCACTAAAAATGGTGAAACTCCAGTTAAATCTTCCAAATTTGGAGTAGTTCCAGATTTATCGGACCTGCCAAAACTACTGTCGGCCTTATCCGTACTTAATTAGAGGGTAAGTATGGATTAATTATCATAACTCCACTTAGCACGTTTAATGGCGCGATTAACACTAAATGTTAGTGGTTAAGGATTAACGTTCACATGCGGTGGTTAAATGCGAGCGGGTACCTCCCAATCACCATGTATTAAAAATTAAATGGAAGGCATGCCTTGTTGGGTAAAATTAATTTCTTAATAAATAAATAAAACAACTAATCACCTAGACATTAATTATCAACCCGAGTGTCTTTTTATTTTAAAGCAATCGACAAAACATATGCATAACAATACCAATAGCTAACAATGGTTCTATATGATTGTGTTTTATACTATCAATCTCATTCGACAAGAAAAAAAATGTAAGACTTGAATAATAAAACTAAAATTAAAAAGAAGAAAATAAATGACAAGAAAAACAATTATGCTAATCACACAACTTGAATCATTGCTAAATTAAATCACACCTTACTGAATTGGAAATTTAAGCTATTGCACTCAACAAAATTCAAATTCTAATCTATAGAAAAAAATTAAATGAAATCTAGAAGTTGCAGGAAATAACAAATCTGGAAAAAGAAGCAACTTAACAAATTACTTGATTAAAATGGAAATTTACTTTAAATAACAACGATTGAAATTCAACGAAACAAACACAACTAAACTACTATAGATGTTCAAGGCAACACCTCATCCAAGGTAGTGGGCCCAACTGCCTAAGGCTCAAATAAACCTTGAGAAATAACTTAGATCAGATTACAAATAATAGAGGTAGAACTCAGTGGATAAATTCCTTCATTAAAATATATGAGATAAATAATTACAACATAATGAAGCTCTCAGCTTTGCCTCAAATTCAACAATTTTTCATCTTCAAAGAACCTTCTATTTCTCCTAATATAGACCAAATTTTGGAAAATTGCTTAGAAAAAAACTAATTCGGTCTGTTCTAGACAAAACCCATGTTTTGGATTTTCTCTATTCTCCTTCATTTGTCTAAAACATCCAATGGAAAACTGTCACTTCTTATTCTAGTGAATTTCTGAGTTGGAATATTTAATTATGAGCTAGAGATCAAATTTGCAATCTGGAAAAGATTTTGGAGGCTAAAACCGTGAGTGATGTTACAACAAATCCATTAATAAACCATCATTGGTAACATCATGCATAATAATGATCAATTTATTAAAAATAAATAAGAAGAAATAATATTTATCCATAAGAACATAAATAATTATAAAATGGAATTATATGATAAATTATGATAAATGGCGTGATAAGGAAGGGTAGAAATGGATGAAATAGGTGTTAAAAAGTGATAATAATAATGATAAATTAGTGTCCCAACATACCCCCAAACTGAATATGTTGCATGTCCTCACGCAATCCAAAACTTATGTATTAACCAAGCTATAATACAAAAATGTTCATCCCAAGTCATGAAATTGATGGATCAAATAACTTCTTCCTCAAATAATGAATATTCAATTTTAGAAATGTTGATGAAGGTATAAAAATTTTCACATTGACTTTCAATTATATGTATATGAAGTTGCAGCAAAATATGACATAAGTAACGGCAAAATTCATTAACCATTTTCTCAAAAACTACAAACCAGATTTTGCTAAAATTTTCCAAGTAGATTTCCACTATATTAATTCTTCTCTGATCCAAAAATCAGATCGTTTTGATGCACGGATCATGAGATATAAGCAAAATGGTTGTAGGTGATAGTGCATGATTTCTGAAATTTTACAAACTAATTTAACTTGAAATTTTATGGGTTTGTGTATTTTAATGATACCTCTTTGCTGTCCAAAAATCACAAGAATTCAGTTCATAGTTTTAAAGATATACGCAATTCAATTTCTGCACTGTAGAAATTGTATGTCTTAAATGAGAAAGAAAGTAGAAAACATCCATCATGTGTAGAAATTCTTCCCCCAAACTGGAGAATTAGCATGCCCTCATGCAATGCTAGAAAACAAATTGAGGTTGTTGCTACAATCATTGTTGAAATCTATGCTTGGTGTAAAACAACATTGAATAAGGGAGGTTTTGAGAATGAATAATGAGATCTATGGATGATAAATAATATTAATGGCACGGTTATGATGAATAAACGAATGAATGTAATACTCCCACAAACTGAAAGCTTCTATGTCTTCAAAAAATGGGAAGTGGTAAAGATGTAGAATGAATTATGATAAATAATGCTCAATGGAATTTCATGAAATTCTCCTAAACGTTTAATAAATCGAAAACTTATGCTATTTTACCTCAAGTTTTACCTCTGGAAAAAATGTGGAATGGCATGTATGGACTCGCATGTGTTGAAGCTGATGTAGGCTGAGCTGATACTAAAAGTGATGCAAATGATGGAATCCATGTAAGCACATCCTATCTGAATAATTGTTTGTGTTCCTTAGTTGCTCAATCCTCTTCTGTTAGTTGCAATAGTGTGGGCTTGCTACGAATAGAATTTCCCCCCATAATTGTTGTTCTCCTGTAAATAATTCATTATTCTACGTGCAATTTTCTTGAATCCATAGTTTTAGTTTTGAACAAAAACAGATAAGCCACATGCAAAGATTTCAATCAGAAAAACTTTTGTACGAATGCAATAATAATATTTTGTCAAATCAGTAAGTTATGGCGGAGTTCAGTAAGTATTACACATGGTATCCCATAATGCATACCTTCCCCCCTCCATTTAGAAAAGGGTGTCCATGACCATAAAGCATAAGAAAAAGGGAAATGATGTTGAGGATTCATAAATGTAGCCGAACAATCAATCAAAGCGGTGTAAAATACGACAAAAGCAATCAGAGCATTACACATCAAAAGATTTGAAATTCCCGTAAAATAAAATAGAGATTTATACCATGATGTAAATAGATATTTACCTTAGGTGGAAAGGTAGCGAACACATGACTGGTGATAAATGTTAATGATTGTTGGTATCAAGTGATCGAACAGTAATGATATAATGAATATAAATATGTAGTTTACCATGCATGTTAGCTATTAGAAATGTGTTCAAATGAGAAATTTTCCTTTAGAAACAAATCCATAGGTGTTATAGACATATTTGGGCACTGCAGCCCCAAACTAATATGTCCATAAAATAAGGGCTCCTTAAGTCCCTAAAAGTGTTGTTTCATACCCTAAAGGATCATGGTCAGTTGATTACATCATTTCCCAGAAGTTTCGTCTGAAAAACTACTCAGAATTGGCCAAAACTGGACCATACAGACTGCTCCATGGGAAAGGTGCGATGCATACTGACTGCCTAACTAGCCAGGTGTGATGCATACTGAAATGGCCTTCTGTTAGGTGTAATGAGTGAGAATAGACAAATGGTAGAGACAGTTTGCAAGGTGGATGAGCATGGAATCTTCCAGAAACTTCTCCTGTGACACTTGCCTCTCTGAATTCGCCCAAGGATGAGTAAGAGATCATTGAAATATCCAAGTGGAACCAAGAACTATCAGTGGAATGTCACTAATCAAAAACCCAGAGCTGACTAACACCCTTGCAAGACATCTATAAATGGATCCTTCATTTGAGAGATCTAGAGGCTAGAATTTTGTATTTAGTAAATAAGTGTTGTTGGTTTGTTGGTGAGAAGAGATATTGCATTTTTGGGTGATTTGCTTGTTCATGAGGTGAAGAGAGCTTCTACAGCTGGGAGGATGATGTTGGATCAGATAGCTGGGTTGTAATCCTCTCTTACATTACTATTAATAAAGTTCTTTGAGTTTTCCTCCATATAATCTTATATTTGTGAATCTTATTGTTTATGAATGCAATTGTATGGTCAATGTGTTTCTAATTCCGCATTGTTTATGATGTTTTAGATAGAGATGCTTTGATAGTTTGCTATTACTTTGACTCTACAGGTACTCTTTGAAGCAGGACAAGTAGGAGAGGAGTGGAAAATTCTATCAAGGAAAGGAGAAATCAAGCTAGGATCAAAGTGGAAGATCCAGGTTGGTCCTCTTTCCTTCTCTTCGATATATCACACTTAAAGGAACTCTTGAAAAGCTTTCATTGTTTGTTTCTAAGATAGCTACCCGTCTTAGCAGGACTAGCAGTTTGAATCGACACTAGTTTTCCCTGAAACAAAATGGTGACTCTACTAGGGAACGAATAGTTTGTTTTGTTTGTTTATTGTTTTCTTTATAAATTACAGACGGAGCCTGAAGTTAGCCAGCGAGCCTTCGAAACGCCTTTGCTATGCAATTGCAAAGTAGATAAATGCTACTTTAGTCAATCTTTGGGTTGGTTTATGAACTAAACATAAGACATACAAAGCATCCTAAGTGCCCTTGTGGTAGCTTAGAACTTCATTAGATCTTACCCTTATGCTTTGTTATTACTGTCCATCATTGTTCAGCCTAAATCATTGAACTTAGCTACAAGTTTTGAGCAAAAACCAAGCTCAGTTTTTCTCCCTGGCTCATTGCACCATATGTAACTGTGCAACCTAGATGCATCGCACCTCTCCTGTGTTGCAGGTGAGATGCATCCCTGTTTCCCTATGTTGCAAGTGTGATGATTGAGTGATATTGTTTTCTTCTTTGAAATTTGGTTTTTTCCTCATTGTTTTCAGCTTTATTCAGTAGTTTTGCTATACATGATCAATATCTTCTTGGTGAAACCTTCTTCCTTCACATATTTCAGCCTCCATCAGTTAGGAATCGTAAATGTTTTTGTGTATTTGTCAATCATTTACAGTCTTCCTTTGTCGAAAGTAGCCTAATCGAACTATTTTTTTTGATGCAACTGTCATAATTTTCATTCTGAATCAAAAGAAGAGTGTCGTAAAGTCTTCCCCTTCTAGATAGTTGATTGTACTTTTGTCATTATACTTGATTTGAAATTATTAGTATTTGAAATGTCAAAAACAATTTTAAATTCGAAATCAAAAAGTGTCGTCTTAGTCTTCCTTTCGTTTTGAAAAGAAATTGTTAGTATTGTCGCTTTGAAAGAAAAAGGTTTAGATCTGTACTTAGCTTTCCTTTTTGGCATTCACACATTAAGGAAGCAGAAAAAAATACATGCATGTGCATCTGCATTTTGACTGCTTGCGAAATTTGATTTAGGAAAAGTGCATTTAGTGTGTGCTCTATGCTCTTTGCTAAAAGAAAATCATAATATTCATTCCTTTGTAGCTAGGATTTTCATTGCTAAAAGAACATAAATGATTGTTTATCATTTTAGATTGCATATTTAGGAATTTCACTTCCACATCACGCGATGAACCTTGAAAGACAAACTTCTAAGCAAGATCAACTCTAAAATAAACCTCAATGAACATAAAAATTCCTTGGAACCTAATGCAACACATATAGAAGTCTAGGTTAGAGACGTATTCCGGTGTTGTAAAACCTGATAACTATCATTTTCATCGAAGGTTGGGTGATTCCTCCTCTTTGATACAACAAGTGCTAGTATGGACTTGTGCTCCCTATACCATCAAGTATATATTGGGAGACCACAATAGGCTAATATCCTTTATCCTTATGAAGCTGTGTCTACCACCCTATCGATCCTAATGCACTGAACACAACATTCGAGAAGATTGACTGCCATACATAAGTCCTTGGTAATTTCTCTGTCATTTATCACCAATGTGTATTTTGTAGTTTTACAATCGGTTTGGTAAACCCTCTGTCCAGACTTCCGGAGTAGTTACTGTCGTTCCTTTTTTACTCCTTAAAAGAAAAGGTCCATCTGAGCACTTGTCACTTCAGGCTCATTAAAAATTGAAGGCAACTAGAGTCACCTTTAGCTTTTTCTTGACTCTTAAAAATTGAAAAAGCAAGTTGCGTCAAAGTGTCTTTAAAATTTATTTTAATCAGAATAACATCCCTATTCCTTCATTGATCTGAGGTTGAGATAATGGAATCTACTAATCAAGGAATCCATCTCGGAGGGAATCATAGTGCTTTCTCCTCTTGGGGAGATATTGGTTCTCCATATATGGCTACATTGTCCCTTCCGGGAATCACAATCAGCCTGCCAATATGGCTTTTCTTGATCTCTGTCATTCAAAACAACGTAATTCCTCAACAATCTAATCAACAACTAGATGATATTGAAGTTACCCCTTCACCTTCTGCTTCTTTTATTTCTCCTTTCTCTTCTTCCTCTTCGCTTGGTGAAACTAGTGACACTAAAAACCAAGTAGCTAAGAAGAAAAAGAAAGAGAAGGAGAAGAAGAAGAAGCCAGCTAAACAAGGGAACACAAATGCATCATCTGGCGAAAATTTGCACACTAAAGTTTCCAAACCAAAAACTCCATGCGTAATTTGCAAGGAGAGACATTACCATCGAGATTGCCCTTGCATCCCATGGATCTTGATAGAATGGTCTCCCCATTTGCGCCATTCGGTGTCATCAACCCCTGATAGTCAAGTTGATAGCACACCATCAACTAGTGAAAATGAAGTCAATAGATAGAAAGAAAAAGTTAGAGTTCCATGTAGGTTATGTGAAGGTGATCAAACTCTTCACCGTTGTCCTTTTCTGGATGAAACCAAAAGCATTATGGATAACCGGCCTGCTTCACCGCAGCAACTTCCACCTGGATACAAGAAACTCTTGCCAAGTCCTTCACTAGTTGAAAACCCGATTGACATAACTCAATTGTCGATTGAATCACCTATCATTGAAAGTGAACCTTCTGAGTCCTTACTGGATCAAAGTCAACTAGTCGAGATTGTAGTCGACCCAGTCTTGCCTTTAGAAAATCCACCTTCCGATGATATAGTGTCCAAAGAGGATGAGAATGACACCGTTCAAATTATTTTTGTTTATACGAAGTCCAATGAACTTGGGGGAAATCCACCCATTCCTTCACAACAGGAAGAGACCCCCTAGTTCATGAAACTTATCTGGATATTTATCTGGTACCTCCTCCAGGCAGTTTAGTCCTATTCTTTGATTGGAATCAACTAGCGAAACCTCGCCTTCCATCTAATGTACCATTCTGAATCATAGTACAAATTTACAAAATGATTGTATCTGGCACTATGATAGATGAAGGGGCTTCGATGAGTATCCTTTCCTCAACTGCTTGGAAAGCACTTAGTTCGCCATCACTTTTTCCCGAGAAAAAAATTTGTCGGGCTTCAACAAAAGAACCAATCAACCATTAGGGATCCTTCCAAAGTTACCGATAACTTTGAGAAAGAAAACCATTAATTTAAACATGATGGTAGTCTAAGGTCCACTAGATTACAATCTACTTCTTGGACGTGATTATATATATAGCATGGAAGCCATTGTTTCCACATTCTTTTGAGTGATGTGTTTTCCACATGAAGGCAGACTGGTGCAACTTGTCGACCAACTTTCATTTCCTGGCTCAAACACACTATGAATCAACCATCATCCCTAAAAGGTCTCTTCACATCAACAATGTCTCTTCAACCTTCGTTCCACCCACCTAATTACCATGAGTATTTCGGTAAGTGTGATGAAGATTAGGGGGCATGCACCCTAGTCTGCTTCGGCAGCAAACCCAGAGGAAAAGAGAGATTTTCTTGAAAGGTTATAATACTTGGACCGAAAAACATTCTCGTATAGGTTATGTATCAATCTGACACAATTATTTCCTTTGTACGATTGTGAATGAAAGCTCACAACATTCACCTTCGTACATTATGTGATTGGAATCTCACAGCAATCACCTTTTTCTATTTCGATGGACAAAGCAAAGGAAGATTTTTTGTTTGCCGACAAAAATAATCCTGCCTAACCGCAGGGACTTCCATTTGGTAACCTGGAAACTCTCCTTTTACTGAAAGACCTGCGGGCATGCAAACCTTTGCATGCAACTGAAAAGTGACCTTTGATTTTCTTAGTTTGTAGGTTCTCAACCCTTTAACCTCGTAGCTCAGTCATTTCTAGCTTGTATAAAAAGGCAATGAGCACATGTTATGGTAGTGTTGAAGCTCATTGAAAAATAAATCTACCAAGAGACATTATCAAAAGACTGGTAAGAGAAATGTTCCCGCAAGGTCCAAGCTCATTAAAAAATCAACCTGCACTGAGCACATGTTGGCACAAGGTTCAAGCTCATTAAAAAATAAACCCGCCTTTGGTAAATAACCTTTTGTGATCACTTTGCTATCTTCCCTTTTGAACTTTGGTTGTGTTCCTTCCATCACCTCCATTTCATTCGGCCGACCATACGCTTCCACTTGATTTTTTACCCTTTTGAGGAACATTTGTGACAAGTGATTCTAATTCCTACCCTCTTCACAATGCCATGTTTTGAGAAGTTCCAAACTTGCCTGGAACCAAGTGCTACCGAGAAATACCACTCGTTCCTAAAAAACGAGCCTCTTTTAAACTCTTTTTAGACTCTTTAAATATAAAAAGATTGTCGAGCTATTGGCCTTTCCAGCTCGTTAAAGTAAAGGGAATGCCACCCCTCTCATATATTTTAATCTTTTTGGACTTGAGGGATTATTAAATAAAAATATCAAGCGCTTGTCTTTGTCGGCTCGTTAAAACTATCAAAGAGTCATCCATTTCATATTATTTTACACTTTTTCGGACTTAAGGGATTATGCCACAGAAAAGCACTATTGGAGCCTCCTTTTCGTCCATTTTAAAACTCTCTAAACATGAAAAGGACCAAGTTATCTTTGTCGTTAAACTTGTTAAAACAATAGCGACAAACTTGTCCACCCAGACAAGAACGAGTCTCACTGACGCTAGGCTCGCTAAACACAAAGCGACAGGTTTTCCTGAAGGGAAAATTATAGACCAAGCATATGTTATCCTCCTCAAGCTTGTCAAAAAATAAAGAGGTACTAGTTAGCAATGATTGGGGAAAAGTGGGAAGAAAACTTGAAGAACTCTATTTCTAGCAAGTCGCTCTTGAACATGACACTTTCACTCCATCATCGTGATTGAGTTGGGTTGGGTTTTTTCGTTCAACATCACCATTGGTCCACCATGCCATCCATGGGGTTAATGCTAGCAGTCCATATCAGTGTCACCAATATGTTCAATAGAAGTCATTCAGAGAATTCACCATCCAGCAAACACCTCATCCACTACATTACATCCACTCTCCATTTTTCATGGCCACCATACCTGAACCTCATATCATTAGGTTGTTTTCACCTCCACAAAAATCATTTGCTCTGTTTCATGTCATAGATGTGGGATATATCAGGGCCCTCCTACGACAGGTCACTTCTTGTTGACATCAGCTCATTATCCAAGAAGTTGACTTAGAAACAACCCTTTCAGTACTTTGAAGCTTGCATGGCTCAATGGCAAGTTTCTCACTTCCGACGATAGGTTTACGTCACTGACCTTTGATCGAAAGACTTTGCGTGGTGTTTGACATCGGCTCATATATTCACACCATGTGAATTGTACTATAGTACCTTGAGGGTCATCATCATTATCGTTGACTTCTCTCACGTCTATTAACAACTTACATCATTGGCTGGTAATCAGGGGATGTCTTTCCATGTTCGACTTCAGAACATCTTTTCAAATGTATTGACTTGTACATCGGGCGAAGATTTGATGAGTTTTGAAGACCCTAGATCTAGTTTAATCCATCCAGGCTGTGATATATTCAAGAAAATAAAAACATCAATTGTACACAGAAGCTGCACAGATAGTCATCTAAACCAGGGAAGATGACTCTTCATGCGAAGAATCACCAGTCTACAACAACAGATGATCCTTTGTCATATGTACATGAAAACGAATTTACAAAGTTGAGCATGGGAATGCCCGCCTCAGCTAGATCATGAAAATAATATGATGATGATGTATTGTATTGTATCTTATATAGGTCACCTTCTAGTATGAATACCTCGGATCCTCATGAATAAAGCATTTCACCCGACATCAAAATATTTACAACCTCATGCTTTAGGGGGCAACTGTTATAGACATATTTGGGCACTGCAACCCCAAACTCATATGTCCATAAACTAAGGGCTCCTTAAGTCCCTAAAAGTGTTGTTTCATACCCTAAAGGATCATGGTCAGCTGATTACATCATGTCCCAGAAGTTCCACCTAAAAAGCTACTCAGAACTGGCCAAAACTGGACCATACACACTGCTCCATGGGCAAGGTGCGATGCATACTAACTTCCTAACTGGCCAGGTGTGATGCATACTGAAATGGCTTTTTATGGGGTGCGATGAGCGAGAATAGACAAATGGCAAAGACAATTTGCAAGGTGGATGATCATGGAATCTTCCAGAAACTTCTCTTGCGACACTTGCCTCTCTGAATTCGCGGATGGATGAGTAACAGATCATTGAAATCTCCAAGTGGAACCAAGAACTATCAATGGAATGACACTAATAAAAAACCTAGAGTTGATTCACACCCTTGCAAGACATCTATAAATGGATCCCTCACCTGAGAGATCTGGAGGCTAGAATTTTGTATTTTGTAAGGAAGTGTTGTTGGTTTGTTGGTGAGAAGAGACATTGCATTGTTGGGTGATTTGAATGTTCATGAGGTGAAGAGGGCTTCTACAACTGGGAGGATGATGCTGGATCAGATAGTTGGGTTGTAATCCTCTCTTACATTACTATTAATAAAGTTCTTTGAGTTTTCCTCCATATAATCTTGTATTTGTGAATCTTATTGTTTATGAATGAAATTTTATGGTCAATGTGTTTTTGATTCCATATTGTTTATGATGTTTTAGATAGAGATGCTTTGATAGTTCGTTGTTACTTTAACTCTAAAGGTACTCTTTGAAGTGGGACAAGTAGGAAAGGAGTGGAAAATTCTATCAAGGAAAGGAGAAATCAAGCTAGGATCAAAGAGAAAGATCTAAGTTGGTCCTCTTTTCTTCTCTTCCATCTATCACACTTAAAGGAACTCTTGAAAAGCTTTCATTGTTTGTTTCAAAGATAGCTACCCATTTTAGTGGGACTAGCAGTTCGAATCGACACTAGTTTTCCCTAAAATAATAGCTGGTAATAGGATAAGGAGTATTTGGTAGTGTAACATAATACTTCAATACCACAAGCAGAGCCACTGCTGCTAGCAAGTATTCATAGCCTCAAAAAGGTTGCTTTTTAACCCCAAAAGTGAGCCAGAGTCCTCCATTTAGTATTTAGATGGATTTCTATTTTTTATTGTTATAAAGAGACCACTATGCTAGTATGGTAACCAGATAATCATAATGCCATTCACTAGGATATAAAAAAGTGATCAAGATGGCTCGTGATGAGACTCCCTATCTTTCTAATAGTTTTAACTATATGAGAGGCCATTACTTTGGTGTGGTGACCATAATGGAATGTCACCTGTTACACCCTTATGATCATGGTAGATTCGCTCGTGATGAGACCCCCTATCCTCTTTAAGACAATGCTTGTTACATTTTCATATTTTTATATTTTAATGCTTTTAGTGTAAAGAGATGGAGGCTCATTTACTTCTTAAGAGTCAGGGATGGCGTAAGAAGTAAAAAAAATGCTAATGAAAGTTATGCTTTTCCCCCCATATCATCATATTAAAGGGATTTATCCATTTGAAAGTCTAAAAGATAAACTAGCATGGTATTAGAATAATAAATATTTTTTGATGTATCCAAAGAGAAGATATTCAACTAGTCATTATATAGGTCCATCATGTCAGCTTCGGAAAGAAGATGACTATAAAAAGGTTTTATAAGTCATAATGGTATTAATATCACTGTTTTTCTTTATCTTAGGCACAAATCCAACCAGATGGTTTTTTATTCAAAACATAAAATAGAAAGAAAAATGGCAAAATGAATGACCGATGATGGAACAGAAAAAAGAAATCACAGTTATTCATTCTACCGATTTAAACAAAAAACACACAAAAACAAAATCGAGATTGTTCAATTGATTGAACAACAATCGTTCAATTGATTGAACAACATACACTCAAAAACTGTTGTTCAATTGATTAAAAAACAATCATTCAATCGATTGAATAACAAAATCAAAAAGAAAAACACGCAAAAGTGTTGTTCAATTGACTGAACAACAATTGTTCAATTGTTTGAACAACAAAAGTCAGAAACAGAAAAGTGTTGTTCAATCGATTGAACAACAATCGTTCAATCATTTGAACAACAAAAGTCAAAAAGTGTTGTTTAGTAGTTCAATCATTTGAACAACAAAAATAAAAAAATCATAAAATTGTTGTTCAATCGATTGAACAACAAGCGTTCAATTGTTTGAACAACAAAATCGACAAGAAAAACACACAAAAGTATTGTTCAATCGATTGAACAACAATCATTCAATTGTTTGAACAACAAAAGTAAAAAATGTAAAAGTGTTGCTCAGTTGATTGAACAACAATCATTCAATCATTTGAACAAAAAAAAAAAACGCAAAAGTGATGTTCAATCGATGTAACAGCAATCGTTCAATCATTCGAACACAAAAATAAAAAAATAAAAAAGTGTTGTTCAATCGATTGAATAGCAATTGTTTGAACAACAAAATTGAAAAGAAAAACATGAAAAAGTGTTGTTCAATCGATTGAACAACAATCATTCAATCATTTGAACAACAAAAGTAAAAAAATGCAAAAGTGTTGTTCAATTGATTGAATAATAATCGTTCAATCATTTGAACAACAAAAGTAAAAAATGCAAAAGTGTTGTTCAATTGATTAAACAACAATCATTCAATCGTTTGAACAAAAAAAAAAAAAAAAAAAAAACGCAAAAGTGTTGTTCAATCAATTGAATATCAATCATTCAATCATTTGAACAACAAAAATAAAAAAACACAAAAGTGTTGTTCAATTGATTGAACAACAATCGTTCAATTGTTTGAACAACAAAATTGAAAAGAAAAACACACAAAAGTGTTGTTCAATTCATTGAACAACAATCGTTCAAATGATTGAGCAACAAACACGCAAAAAGTGTTTTTTAATTGATTGAACAGCAATCGTTCAAATGATTGAACAACAAACACGTAAAAAGTGTTGTTCAATTGATTGAATAGCAATCATTCAATCGATTGAATAGTGAAATACACAAAGTTTTGTTCAATCGATTGAACAACAATCATTCAAATGATTGAAAAACAAACATGCAAAAAATGTTATTCAATTGATTGAACAAAATCATTCAATCGATTGAATAAGAAAACACACAGAGTGTTGTTCTATTGATTGAACAGTAATCGTTTCATCGATTGGACAACACTTACTAAATACACCGAAAGACAAATCAGATTTTTTCGTTCTACTGAACAACAATTGTTCAATCGCTAATAGAGCAAAAACTACAACTTTGAAGGAAACAACACCAGAAACACAAAAATATAAGAGAAATCATAAAAGAAACAATACTTTACTTAAAAATAGTAAATAAATAAATAAATTAAGTTACAATGCTATGATGTTATTTCCTAAGGGAATATCAATCTATCAATGGAAAAAAATTCTCTCTCGGAAAAATGTTTTGGCAATAGTGACATGAATCTTCAAATGGAAATCAATTCTCCATTTCTTCTGTTATGAGTCGTTAGGTAATGAATTGGATGAAATGCCATTGTTTCATTAAAATTTCTTTCAAGAATCACTAGTTCATAAATTGACTTTCTTTATTATCCCAGGACTTGCAAAAAAATGAGTGTCTACCTGCAATAAAACATTAAATCATGGAGAAAGAGAAGTGATCAGGCTTCCATAATCGAAGAATTATGAAAAATATAACAAGTAGTTATTCTGTAAAAAAAAATCCACCGAAATTTAACAAAGTAAAATAAATTTATTACCTGCGGGAGAGCAGTGGCCAATCATGCTAACCTGTAGTGTTTTAATCATAACTTCTTTGTTTTTTGTCCGATTTGAGTTATTCCAAAGCCAAATGAAAGTGAATTTACAAGAATATATCTAATAGAAACGAGTTTTAAAAATTGCATGATATGATATGTCAATTTTACTTAGAACGACCTGCATAACAGAGTCATTTTCGATTTCTCGGCTTTAATAGACCAATAGTGGATAATTTAAGGATAACATTTTTATTTGATGATGGATTGAGTTGATTCAAATTGGAAATGAAAGTAGATTAATTATTTATCTCAAATAGGAACATGTTTTGAATACAAGAATAATTGATGGGTCAAATACGCAAGTGAACAGCTGGAAAAACAAAGTTTCAAAAGTGCAGATTTACGATATACAGTTAATATTTTGGTCATAACTTCCTCATACGATATCAAAATTCAGTGTTTCAAATTTCCTTGTAAACTATATTCATAGGGTAATATATCTTAACTTTTTTTTTTTTTTTAAATAGTCATTCAGGCCTCCAAAAACTGAGTGTCCCAACCCTGTTGTTGAGCTACCTACTAGACACCTTGTCAATGTTTCGATCATAAATTTTTCGTTTCAAATCAAAATTGAGTAATTAAAATTGGATTGGAAAGTATAAATATAGGTATATGTAGTATAGAAAGGTTTTAAAAATATTCCCTTTTTGTCTCTCAAAACATGACTATCCTGATTGTTCTTTTAGAAATTTCATCAAGCCTGCAAGCCAAGAAAAAATGATATTCAAGCAATTTTTCCAAATTGGTGATAAAAATGAATATGAGTGTTTGTGGAACCATTATTTTCAATATCATATGTATACATACACAAATAAATTAAAACATTTATCACCAATTTTGATTTCCACAGCGTGTTGCAACAAAAACAACTATTTTTACATAAAAGAAAAATTGTATTTATTTATATCCTTATTTATTTTATTTTCTACACTAACATACTATTCTATGAAAAATGAATGTAATTAAGTATAAGAGTGATTCCAGTGGAGCCATTTTCTAAATAAGGTCTCAATTATGTGCATACCCAAATTCGGAAAATGCATGTTAATAAATAGTAGGGTATGAGAAGCCAATTTCCCATGAAAAGATGATGTTAAAAATTGTTGAAGTATGGAGTGATGTTGCAAACAAATTATGGAGTGCAACCAATATTCAATATATGCTTTACTTTCTTGATTTCCCTTAGTCATAATATGATGAAGATCTTGAGTTTTTAAAATGGCTTGTTGATGCAGACTAGAAGAAACTCCATTTTCTTCCATAACTTCTACAATTTTTGGATTTGAAACATTCCCAATCTCAATATAAGTTTTCTGCAATGGTGCATGTGAAATAGAATGGGTGGGAAGGGTAGGTAAATTTTTCAGTTGACACTATAAGCATGTTGTATTGGTTTATTATAGTGAGGGTGTGGAATGAGTTGAGCAGGAAATTGTGTAGGGCATGGAGGATTTTGATGATGTAGTTAATTGGGTTATGTGGATGGTTTTGATAGACAATCAAGATGTTGTTGAAAAGATGGAAAATAATATGGATGATTTGTTTGTTCTACAAGATGAGAGAGAGTAGGCATGTAATCATAAGATGAGCAATTCCAAGCTTGTCGAAACGATTGGTGAGGGTTATATTGAGATTGACATGGTTGCCCTAACATAGGAATATTCCATAATTGATTATGCAAGTAAGAAAATGGAGATGAAGTGGTTTGAACCATATAGATAGGCCATGGTTTCCATAGTTTTGACCTTGTTGCAACTTCCCCATCCCTCTGATATGCTACTTCCATCTTAGATAAGGAAGAGTCACTATCTATGGGATTCTCCTTTCAGTAATGAGGGCAAAACACTTCATCAAATTTTTCATGATTTTTCTTAACCTGCAAAACATTAAATTGTGAATTTAAAGAGCTAATAAAATCATATTTAAAATTTTCAAATAAAACATTGATTTCAACTCTTATATCTCTTGTTCTTGTAGTAGATTTGGAATAGAAAGAATAAACTTCTCTAGAATTCTTACCAACCTTGGATATTCCTCTTGAATACCTTATGCATAATTCAAAAAAATCATCATATGATAATTGAAAAGCATTACCTTTTCCTATCAGATTTAAGAGTTCTAAAAATTCCTCTTTGATTCTGTTAAGAAGGAGTGTTTTTAAGATCTCTTTTTTCAAATGCTTATGCTTTTATTTTTGAAGATTGTAATGAAATCTCTCTACATAGTCCTCCAAGCTTTCATCTTCCCCTTGTATCATATTGAAATATCTTCACTAGCCTTGCAATAGTCTTGGTAATTCTTCAAGAATACATTCTTTATTTCCTCCCATGTTTGGATGCCATTCCCACCAAGGCTCATGAACCATCGGAGAGCTGCTCCTTTTAGAGTAAGAGGAAACACTTTCAACCTTTGCTCATTAGTACAATAATCATATCCTCTACAAAGTACTTTAAACTCAAACAAGAATGTGTTTGGATCTTCATTTTCCAAACCATGAAAAATTGGTAGAGCAGATGGGGGAATGATGTGCATTTGTGTCACTCCTAGATCTCTGATATTGAAAAGTAGCAAATTGAACCATTTCTTACAATAATAGAACATGTTTTTCATGTGTTTCTTTGAGGCTCCTCCTTCAAATGTTCCTTTCAATTGGTTAGTTGAATGGGTCGCACTTACATCACCAATTAAGTGAAATGATGAGATTTTTTTCAAAATTCTACCTCTAAAATTCCTACTTCTATCAGTGCATGCTACATGACCTAAGCTTGACTACTGAGGGTAGACCCATCACCGGTTCCCCAGGATGCACACATAGGTTCTTACCTTCCATCTTCAATATCTAACTCTCATGAAGTCAGGTATGCATCTACAACCAGATATTAGTGTGGTAGTGAAATTTGATTGTCTCCCCGGCAACGATGCCAAAATATTGGGTAAAATTAATTGCTTAAGAAATAAATAAAACAACTAATCACCTAGACATTAATTATCAACCCGAGGAGTGTCTTTTTATTTCAATGAAATTGGAAAAATATATGCATAATGATACCAACAACTAACAATGATTCTATATGATTGTGTTCTATATTATCAATCTCATTCAACTAGAAACAAAATGTAAGACTTGAATAATAAAACTAAAAATAAAAGAAGAAAGTAAATGACAAGAAAAACAATTATTCTAATCACACAACTTGAATCATTGCTAAATTAAATCACACCTTGTTGAATTGGAAATTTAAGCTATTGCACTCAATAGAATTCAAATGCTAATTTAGAGCAACAAGTCAAATGAAATCCAGAAGTTGCAAGAAATAACAAATATGGAAAATGTAGCAACTTAACAAATTACTTGATTAAAATGGAAATTTACTTTAAAGAACAACGAATGAAATTCAAAGAAACAAGCACACAACTAAACTACTGTAGATGTTCAAGGAAGCACCTCATCCAAGGTAATGGGCCCAACTTCCTAAGACTCAGTTGCACCTTGAGAAATAACTCAAATCATATTACAAATAATAGATGTAGAACTCAATGGATAACTTCCTTCATTAAAATATATGAGATAAATAATTACAACACAATGAAGCTCTTAACTTTGCCTCAAACTCAACAATTGTCCATCTCTCATATCTCATTTCTTATCTCTTCTTCTACATCCTATCTAGGAATTGTCCATCTCCTATATGCTAATTATCCTTCCCATTATCCCCTCAATTATCCTCCCAATTATCCTCTAATTCTTCCCTCTCTTTGATCCTTGTTTTACACAAACAACAAAGAGAAGTTACAACAAAGTTGATTACAAAATGATTTCCATTACAATTTTGGATTGATTACATAAGCTTAATAAAGAAGATTAGATCTGAAATATCTTCCCAACATGATTCAGTTGGAACAAGTCGAATCTAGTATTACAATTGGAAGAATTTGGAAAACGGTTGCAACAACAACTCTGAGAAAAGAGTCTTTGAAGAACCTTCAGTTTCTCTTAATATAGACTGAATTTTGGAAAACTGCTCCCAACAAAACTAATTCAGTCTGTTTTGGACAAAACCCACGTTTTGGATTTTCTTGATTCTCTTTCATTTGTCCAAAATGTCCAATGCAAAACTATCACTTCTTATTCCAGCTGAGTTGAAATATTTAATTATGAGTTGGAGATCAAATTTGCAATCTGGAAAAGATCTAGGAGACTAAAATTGCGAATGATGTTACAACAAATCCATTAATAAACCATCATTGGTAAAATCATGCATAATAATTATCAATTTATTAAAAATAAATGAAAATAAATAATATTTATCCATGAGAGCATAAATAATTATAAAATGGAATTATATGATAAATTACGATAAATGACATGATAAAGAAGGTTAGAAATGGATGAAATATGCATTAAAAAATGATAATAATAATGACAAATTAGTGGCCCAACATGCCCAACATATGTTAAGTCATAAGGTGGTGGTGTAGTGGTAATGTTTTTGGCTTTTGTGGGTGAGGTCACAAGTTCGATTCCCTAACCTGGCAACTATAATTTTACCCAACCTTTGAGAGGTCCTGTGGTAGCCTCCAAGCTTGCCACGTGTCAACCTCTCATTGGTCCTCCAAAATTATTTTGATCAATCTGATGCCGACACTTGTCAAATCCTGATTGAACCACTTGTGGGAATATTTTAGGAATATTCCTTCAAATATTATTTTTACTGACTGGGTTGTACAGATGCCTAGTAAGCATCCCAGTTAGCATGTACCCAAAATTTCCATATATTATAAATTGATCAGAATGTATTACATTTCTCACAAGAGCTCTGTTTTGAGTGAAACGAGTTACGTTGGGATTGTATCACCAAGACAGACGCGATCATTTAGATTTTGAGTGATTCTGAGCACTTTAATTTTTGAGCAAATTTTTGCACCTAATCCAGATTCTGATCTCTCTCTCTCTCTCTCTATATATATATATATATATATATATATATAGATATATTCTCTCCCTGATATGACCGTCCTCTCATTTTTTCACATCTGATGGTCCTTTTTCATGCTACTCTCCTCTCCAAATATAAATTCTATGCAACCTCTTCTACAAGGTCTTAGATAATTTTTCACTTGAATTGATAAAGCTGAACACATCCCATCTACATTGACCTACACTATAATCTCCATTAATATCGCATAAAAGAGAGACATTTCATTACTTATTGACACCACTTAATTCCAGTCACTCTATGTAGCGAAACTCGATTTCACCAACAACTAAAGTTACCATTCACTATTATTATGATAGGCATAGGGATCATTATTTCTTGGAGTTCCACTCACAATGGATTTTAGTTTATTCTTGACCTCTACCATCACAAACCCAATGAATATCAGTAACCATTAGTGGGGCATCCATCGATGGTTGTGTTAGAGCCTAGATTTGCCTCAGGCTGAAAAGACAAGGTTCTAGGTCCACACCAAACCATGCTCAACGTTGTAGCTAGCCCTACGAGGATAGGAGAGGGCTCTCTTCGGGTCAATCTCAGTGAAAGATAATCAATGGGGCTTGAGATGGCTGATTTAACACCTGATCTTAGGCTAGGTATGAAGTGCAAAGTTTTGATTTGATTTTTTTGGGTGTTTTGTTGGAAAAAAGGGACAGGCAAATTTTGGGTCTGGGGATAAGGCCAGATTTTTGCAGATTTCTAATTGGGGCAAGGAAGGCAATCGTTTTGATTCTTTGGATTGAATGAATGGATGGATCAGACTAGTGAGGAGCTAAGGAGGGAAAGTGGGTCTCAAGAGTCTTCCTCAAACAGATGAAAACATGTAGAATTAAACAAAATTTCAAGGCAGAGCATAGCAGTCCAATAAATTCTACCTTAATCTCTCATTTGTTTAATTGCAGAAGAAAAGAGAAGGGAAAATGATACACATAAACATCAATGAACTTACAAATACATAGAGAAAAACACCATCAAAACATAGAGCCACATGGATCCCAAAAAGTGTTGAAAAACCTTGGTCTTTCCTTTGCCAAAATTGCAGAAATGAAATGTACAATAGAGTGCCAAGCAATCCCAAGTATCCAACCCTGAAAATGACTAAGAAATTACATGATATAGACAAGCCTAACTTCTTCCCATGGTGATCTTTGTAATTCGATAATCGCCTGCTGATCTTCAAGCTGCTTATTTCTTTGCTCCAAGTATTTCATATTCCACTTAGCCCTCTCCAAATCGAGGGATAAAGCTTTGATCTCTATCTGCTGCTCTTGGATGATCTCTCTAAGTTTGGCACTTTCTAGGCCCATATCTGTATCATCATCATGAATGAGAATGAGGTCAGTCTCTCATTCACCTGAAGGGCCCTCGCCCTGCATTGGCCTCTTGCCTTTGTCCTGTACCTGTGGTGCTGATGTCGGAAGCGATGCACCTTCCACACCGGTTCGAGATAACACTTGCTTTGCTGCTACAAACAAATGTCTAGTGCCCCCCTGATATGTGATGAATACTGGCACACTAATGATCTCATGGCACTCATACTGATGAGAAGGTCCACCTATGTCATGCCCAACCTCTGAAAGCCCCTATGAAGCTCTGAAGAAATCACGGGAGATGAAATCATCCCAAGTGATGCCCTGTAATCCAAGCTGATGAACCACCAAAATATTAATAAGAGAAAAATGATAAACACTGTTCAGTTGCTGTTGAGGGGTTTTGTGCTGCACAAGGGTGGTCATCCTCTCTATGTTCTGGCAAATGAAATATGGAATGTTCATCATCCGTACCCTGGTGAAATGCATGAGCAACCTGATGTGATAAGCATATAAACGAGAGAACCGTCCCTCATAGCTGAAATACTTCATGATTAATTTCATTAGTGGAGCATATTCATCTTTAAGATATCGGAATGGAAACACTCCCTTGAGGTGCCTCAAGAAACCAATTTTAATATATGACTCATAATGCTTCCGGTCAATATTCTTCCTCTTGTTCCGTGATTCTCCAATGTTGGGTATGCCGATTGCTAGTGAGATAGATTCTGGTGTAAGTGTGAAGGTGACACCATTCAAAGTAACCTGATCTCCATGTAAATGTAGTACAAATAGACAAGCCAACTCATGATGAAATTGAACATTAGCCACCTTCTCACAAAACTCATAACATGACTGATGCTGAAAACAGAAAATGGTTAGAGGGTAGGCCTGTAATTCAGTGAGGGTGATTGGTTCTTCTCTGATATGTCTACCTCCTCTATGAGGCCTCCGGGGTACATGTTCCTCCATGGGTGACTTACTTTGGGTTTCCATTCCATAATCAGATGAATGACTGGATGACATGATTGCTATACAAAATGCCTTGGAGAAAACTGATTGCTGATGTATAAAAACTATGTTGGACTTCTTTTTTGTGATGTGTTTAATTTCTGCCACCAAGGGGAAAACAAATGAAACAACGGACTGTTAGGAAGGGAAAAAATAGTAAGGGAATAGGGACTATTGGTATAGGTTTGTTAGGGAATATGGGAGAGGGTTTGGGATTTATGTATGGGAATAGGGAAAGTTTGGGAAAGGAAATTTGGGATAGGGGTTTAGTAATTTTAGGGGATAGAGAACAATGAAATTAGGGGAAAAATGGAATCAAGGAGAAAAGAAAATGATGGAAAGAGAATAAGCTTGATGGCAAACAGTTTTTGAAACCCTAGGCAACAGCTCTTATTTGAGGAATTTAAGATGATAGGGTTTGATCATTAGTTTAGACACTCAACACATCAACCATCATAGCATAACTACCAAACTTTGATGAACAGGAGAATTGGAGCTCAACCTACTTGAAACAAAGGAAATTTTGGTGTTTGGAGGCCGTTCTGGAACTTTTCGGGCCAATCAATTGTATGCACCGCGCAGCTTTCCGAACGCGTCGCGCCTTCCCAGTGCACCGTGCCCGTGTTATTTTACACTGAATGGTCGCACCTAGTGTGCTGTGCCTCCCCAGTGCACCGTGCCACCTTTGTACACAGCTTTGGCTTCGAAATTTACAATTTCGCCCTCTCACCACTGAACTTCGACCTTTTTTGATCTTTTGGATGCAAATGAATGTTTTAAAACAATGAGAATATCTTATAGTGATGGATTTGATTTTTATTTCTCACAAACCCACTTTGTAATGTTTTGACTTGGCACTTTCTTTTTACAATTAATACAACTCTGTCTTTTTTAGTTTCCTTTTTGATTTTTTGGCTTGAATGATGAATCTTTTGGCTATTTTTGCAGGGATAGTGGCATGTCTTGACAAAGGAAGACCAAGGCTGTGCCTGGAGAATTCAACAACTGAAAAACTTTTAAAAATTACATGGCAATTTATTACAAAACAAAATGATGAATTTTCTTCAAAACAGAGTTTTGATTTTGTTTTGAAGAAAATTCATAGTCGAGAATATGATGATGAAAATATTGGAAATGAAAACTTATTAAGGACCTCCCTCATGGGTCTACTGGCATTGTTGGACATTGTTGAAGACAAAATCAACTAACCCTAGACCTAGTGACTGAAATGACTTTTGCTAATCAAGAGACTAAAACAGGACTGTAAGTGACTTTAAAACTTGATTTTGATGAACATACCTGAGCCAGCAATGGATAAGGCATGAGGGGGTAATGAATGACAAGATCCTTCTGTCAGATTATGGCATGCCCCTAGCGGAATGCAGCTGAGTGAATCGAGCGAGACACCTAAAAATGAAATGCAATAAGAAAAATGATCTCTGATGGAGGGATGACCAGACCGACTCTAACAGGTTGTGGTGAGCCCTAATTAATTTCTGTAACTTTGTTATTATAATAAGATATTATGTTAACATGAAAATAATAACCTCATTTGTAGGTCAATTGACCCTTTATGACTTGGATTATATGGGTACGATGTTTCTCACTGGTAGGAGTTATGGTTAATCATGTCATTGAAAAGACATTGTTCCCATTCTTACTTAGATGAAGTGCTTCAACATGCCCAACTAAAATCCATGGGTTAAGCAGTCACAGTGAATAGTTTCTCCTCATGGCTAGATATGAAGAGAGAGATATTTTTTTTAATAACCCACAACATTGTCACACAAGGCCTCACGAACTCAGTAACATTTTTGGGTCAATTCCTACAACTCTCTTTGAGCCATGACCCAAAAAATACCTACACCACTAATCTGTCTTCCAATTATGAACTAACACCTTTTCTTTGCAATGTGCTTCTGTGATTTTGTGCTTATTCTCCTTGCCAAATTAAACCAATGGTGTTGATATCATAATTGATGGTATCCTTTGTGACATGATGCAATCATGGATACTTGCATCAAGGCCCCTAATGTGCAAAAAGAACTAGCCACACCCATCTATACTTGGCATAAAATTTACCCAACACCTTTAACCATTGGGTTCCAAATCCGGATCTGCATCAGTGCAATAGATTGGACCTCCTTCATGCTCCAATCTCCCCAAGTGGATCACTTTGCAACTAAAAATAGAGATGAGGTATTTCCACATGCATAAAAACTCATCCTAGATGGATTCTACCTATGTATTTGCTTCTCATTGTAATGTGCACTCGCACAATTATGCATATGTCAGGTCCTCCCTAGTAGATGAATGCACTCCTTCTCCCTCTTCATCAAAATAATGTCCTCTTTAACTTTAGCAACCAAATTTTCTTGTCGCAACCCACTTCTAGGTGATCCACATTGCTTTTCTAATATGCAATTAGATATGTGATAGACCTTGTGTCGATATTTCCATCCACCAGGCCAAATCCTTAGCAACAAAGGAATCCCTCTAAATCCAACACTTGACTTTGATATAAAATGCATAAATTTAATTAGAGAAACATAAATTATTTATTGAGAGTTTTTTTTTCAACAATAAACTCAAACATGAAACATTAACACCATGTTTACCCTATGAAAATCACAACTTTGGGGAAAAACCAATCTAACATAATCCATTAGATCCTTGGCCAAATCCCTATCCAAATAGACCAAGTGAGCCTTCGTCACTCACATTCCCTCTCCCATTACAATAAAGTTCCTCCTAGCCTTTTAAGGGTTCCATTACATGAATTCCATGGGCACAAAACCATGGGAAACAAAAAAACGTGATGGGGATCCCAATTAGGTAAACCATAAGGCCCATATAATATTTCATAACTTTTCCTAGTAATAGAAAGATTATATTAGACCTTCGTTTTTGCACTTAATAATGATTTTTTAGCTTAAATGAGTTCTTAGGAAGGTTAAAGATAGTTATCATGATTTATGTTCCTTATGTGATTATGATGCAGAATATTTAGAATATATGGCACAAATTACAAGGATATCTAGTTAGAGAGTACATGACACCAATCCTTTGCTATAGAAAGATAAAAATCAACTGGATTAGAGTACTAAATACTTCTTCTTATAGATGCAAGCTCACTTAGGGAGGATAACCCTAATTTATAGGGGTTTTGGAGGGAAAACAATCCTCCTTTCAAGGATTCCATCCCTCATTAATTTTTTATAAATAGAGGGCTTGAGTTGGTCATGGGAAGCTAGTTTAAGTTAATGGAAGTAGTAGAAGCATAACAATATAGAGCTCTAGGAGTTTTAGTTCTGAAACTTCTTATGTATAAGAAAATTTCAAATTATTGAGAGAAATATTTGTTCTTAGAATGTTTATCCTTCAGGTATTTAAGCTTCCTTGGGTGAGGCCCCACCCCACGTTCTCAAGACCCTTCTGTATCATTATTTTTTTATATACTTGTTCATTTCTGCAATTTATTTCTGAGTATTTCTTTATGCATGATTAATTAGCTTGTTTCTGAAAAATATTTTCTTGCACAACATTGGAGGACTAGATGATAGCATTAGTAATGATTATATTTATTAGCGACAATATTTATTTATGCATTCAAGTTCACTTTAGTTGTTGATATTTATTTGTTTTTCATCGTTATTATTTGTTGTAATTGTATATTCCCTTGATTTTGCAAAGCAATGTGAGACTCTAAAACCCAAAATTGGTTGAATAAATACTTTTACCATTGACATTATGGCATGGAAATGGGTGTTGTATCATTTCTTAGCCTTCATTGGTATCCTTTTTCTTTCAAAGTGCATCATTAGAAAATTTCACTACTTGTTGGACTGTCTCCTATAGCAAAACATGGACTCCTGTAGAAATTTTAATTTTTCTTTTGAAACTCATACAAACTTGATCCAAATCATGATAAATATTCTTTTATGTGTTACAATGTCCCTATAACCTTGAAGATGGAATTTAAAAGCAAAGATACTGAGTAAATTATTTGAACTAGTTTGTTGTAGAAATTGCCCTTTTCCAACAGAATTAGGGTTTTCTATTTACAAGCTTTATTTCAGTTGTAACGTTTCTTTTATTGCATATTAGAATAGACAAGCTTTCATTTTATCTCATGGTTTTCTTTATTTCATTGCAGTTACTATAGGTTTGTTTATTGTCTTTCATTTCCTACAATTTTGAATTTTTTTTATAGCATATGACAATTATAATGGTCTCTTTGTAACTGGATTTCATCTCAGCATTTCCACCCTTATAAAATTCGGCCAGAGAAAAGGATAATTCTTATTGCACACATAGTTCTGGACACTCTTAAATTTTTACAAACCATGGGTTGACAATTAACATTGAGACCCTTGGGAGTTGCAACATTATTGCTACAATAATAAGGGCCATAACGTTTTGGCGAATTGTCAGGGAGGTGTCAAATTATGTATTGTATTCTTCCCTAACTTGTCTACTCTTTCTCTCATTTCAATTTCTAAAAAAACAAAAACAAAAACAAAAACAAAAAATTGTTAAGCATCCTTCATTTTAAAAAACAGGAAAATTGCATTGCATTTTCATTCCAAAAAAATTATAAAACCAGGAAAATATATTTTTTTCTTTTATGCTTTTAAGAGTTAGGGATAAATTAGGAAACTTATTATCAAAAAGCCTCACTACGAGTAACATTTAGTTGGTCCTCCTACCCTATTCACGTGGAATATTAAGGCCCTTTTTGGTGAGAAAGTGAGGATCTCTAAGGAGCTTATAGAAGGATAAATGACTTAACAACCCACCAATATCATGGCTGAAAATGGGAATCCTAAAGTTTTCATATTCACTATTAGAGAAATAGATGGATAAGCCAAAATGAAGAATATCAATCCATCTACCCTTCCATGCTTGTATGCTTTTACTGTTTAACAACTTGACACTTCTATGTTTGAATTTGTTGTAGTTTACAGAACTTATGACTACAGAACTGATGAGAAGAAGCTCAAATTGTTCCCTTCCACCCGTAAACATGCAACCCTTCATTGGTTCATGAGCCTAGAAGGGGATTGAATCACTCCATGGGAGTAGATGTAGTAATCCTTCAAAAATAAGTACCGGGATTATTGTAGAGCAAGAGGCACTAAAGAAGAGATATTTAGAATGGCTCAAGGAGTAAATGAATCTCTGGAATATTTTGAGGACATTTTTAGATTATAGGGAGAATAGATATCACAAGCTTGCTAGAGAATATGGAAAACACTAATTTACAACATGAACATCAAAGAATGCCATTCCCTTGACTGGTTGCAAGCTACACTAGCCAAAACATGTTTGTATAAGAGGATCATTTAGAGACTTGAGGTCCAATGGAATGGACTTAGATTCAATCCACCCTTATGTTAGGTCTATAGGAGAATCAAAGTCAAGAAGAAGAGTCAATGTAGTGGTAGGATATTGAGTAAAATTCAAGTTTCTATCTAGTAGACACATTCACCTCCAACACAACATGGGATATTGAATAGGTCATCAAGGAAATGAATGAGGAAAAATAGAGGAAGGAGGAAGAATAAAGTTGGTTAGAGAATGAGCAATGGTTTCAGTAGGGTCGTATGATGGGCCTCTCAATTAGGTAAAACATAAGGCCCATTTAACCTTTCCTAGGCACATAAATGGTTTATTATACCTTCCTTTTTGCACTTCATAATGTTTTCCTAGATTAAATGAGTTCTTAGGAAGGTTAAAGAGATGTATCATGTTTTATGTGCCTAATGTGATTATGATGCAAGATATTAAGAATATTTAGCACATATCACAAGCATATATAGTCAAAGAGATTGATGGGGCCTATCGCTTGCTACAGAAATATCAAACTTAGTTGTCTTGGAGCATTAAATATTCCTCCCTCTAGCTGCAAGGTCACTCAGGGAACATGATCCTATTTTCTAGGAGTTTTGGAGGAAAGGTAGTCCTCCTTTAAAGGAGGTTTCCCCTTTTTCATTTTGTATAAATAGAGGACTCATGTAGCCCAATATAAATCTAGTCAAATTTAGTGGAAGTAGTAGAAGCATACTAGTAGAGAGCTCTAGGAGTTTTATTTCTACAACATTTTATGTACAAGAAATTATCAAATTAATGAAATACATCTTTTGATCTGAATATTTGGATTTCCAAGATCTAGGAGACTTGAACACGTGGAAAGTAAAGAAACTAGCCAATATTTCACTGAATATATTCCAACATATAAGTACATTCCAAAAATTGAAAGGGAAGAAAACCATTCAAAGAAAACCACACTTATTAAATATTAGAAATTTTTTATCACTACATTGAGGTGGATGGATATTTCCTTTTACAAATTGAGGCTAATTATAAATAGCCTTCTTGAGTTACAATTCCATGGGTAAATGCCATGGGTGGATAGATAAAAATAGCTAAAACAACACAATTACAGAAACTCAATCATATATTATGCACAAATGGTGTATGTGCAAAGACACTCACACACAGATTTACATTCAGATTACTCTATTAAATAGAGTTTTTGAAATCCAACTTATTCCCAAATTAGATAGAGAGGTTGAGAGAATTTCTCAACCATCACAAACCAACTTCTTAAATATGGAATGTAAGCATTAACTCCAACATCCCCCCTTAATGATTACATTACATGAAAATAACAAAATAATCAAGCTTATCAGTAGATGCTCCATCAAGCTGCCTCATAACCCTCGGAAAGGTGTAGTTGGCAAGTTGGATTCCCGAGTTCCCTCAACTCCCGAATCAAGGACCTTCCGAAGTCAATTACTGGACAACATCTCAATCTGTCGCATAACCTCATTAGGAAACCACTTCCATGTCTACCACTAATGAGGGATCCTTCCCTAGATCCACAACTACCATACACGAAGAATATCAAAATGGAGGCCACTACCAGTCTCTTCTTTGAATGAGTGTGGGTACATTTTGTGATACCATAGACCATTATATTATATTCGGATAATATGTTCGTAAGCACATTTTGGTTGAGCCTCTAGTCACTATCGGACACCAAGCTCCCCAAATCCACTTCCTTCCACCCTGTTTTCAGGTCTACAACAACCCTATTTCTTTTTTAATTCAGAGTTCGGTTTCATAAAATTTTTGTAAATAAAATTATAAATGCTTGACTACCCGACCTTTCAACCATTTGGCTAGCAGGTCAGGGTGACTACCAATTTTTTTTGAATAGTACTATGGACCGTCGGATTGCCCTACTACTCGACTATTCGACCTGAAGATGAAACCCGATTATGTTATAGTTGGGGTCAATATGAATTAAATCAATGAAAAAATGAAAAAAATTCCTAACTACCAAACCCCCTGACTATATGAACATCCAAATAAAATATTATTTTTCTTGATTTGTGTGCAATCCACTTTTTTATATAGATTTTTGTTTCGTGTTCAATTGATTGTTTGTTAAATCAATAATAAATTCTCCAATGCTTTCTTCATTCAAGAAAATAAAACAATTGACTTCCTTACAGAAAATTAATGAACACATTTATTCACGATTTTCTTGTATTTCTAATCAATACTCTTAATATTTTAAAGTGTTCTACTTGCATGTTGTTTTCTTAAGCCTAGTTCGAAGAAAGATTGAATTATGGGAATACAGTACCGGTTTCAAAAAATTTCCTTAAGCAGGATGTTATTATACAAATTCCTAAATTCAATTTCCAATTTTAGATAAGGAAAACTTATATATGCTCTATTTTTTGTTCACGGGTCATAAAATGGGAAAAAAGGGAAAATCTCTAGCAGCAAAGAAACAAATGGAGCAAATTAGAGAAAAAATTAAGGAGATGTATGATTTGCTACTAGAACAAGTCAACTTCAACCCATTCCTCATCTCAGACCCAAATTAGAAAACACAAAAAGCAAGTATGATAAACTGGGAGGAGATATTTGATTTCTTTTAGGAAAGAGAAAGGTTAAAAAACACAAGAGCTTCTCAAGCCAAGAACAATAGGTTTGAAGCAATCAGAGCAGTAAAGTTACATGAAGTAGTATCTAGGGCCAGAATTTATCCTTATTATGACATGGTTTCATGTATTTTCTCTAATGCTAATATTAAAACCCCAACAATATCAGACTGTTGATAATGTTGGACCTGAAAACAGTGGGTCATACGGTAATGCCTTGACCACAATTTTGCATAGAGGCGAGTAAGATTTCCATGTTGGTAGAAAGGGTGTGAGAGCTGCAGTAAGTCAAGGAAGGTGCATGAGAGGTTCTAACACACTGAGGGTGAGGTGAGTGTGACCCTTGGAAACCTATAACAGTACGAGGCTTGGAAGGGAACACATGAGTGAAGATGCATCACAAGCTGTAAAGCAAGTTAGCGAGCAATCCAAAGCGATGGTTAAACCAACAACACATTTCAGAAAGATTCATACATACTTATACATAATAGTCCATACATGCATGCATAAGAAAACAAATACATATATCATTTAGAGTGAAATAGATAGCATAGAATACAATACAACATATGCATGAAACGTGTTGGCTCTATTATATTAAGAAGTGTAAGTTCGAGTCATATAATACATCCATGTCTAACAACTAGTTCCGACATCGAAACATTATAATCATAGCCTCCTACTCCTCCAAAGAGATATATTAGCTTTGTGCAGTGGAGAAGCCAAGGCTCATTACAATACTTTACAAGCTATGTCTAAGATAGTCATATCAGAAGCTTGGCTGACCAAAAACCTTTACAATGAGTTATGAGGTTCTATTTATAGAAAAGGGTGGGGTGACCTTTGACATTCCCCTTTGCGATAGTTCATCTACCTTCATGACTCTTCATCTACTCTATGACTGTCACATCCAACTATCGACACTTGAACTTCCACTTGACAAGACGTTACATTACAATACACATGTGCCCATGTGAGACAAAATGGCTTGAGCAAGCCATGCAAGACATCACTGACACTTGGTCTATTGTGGTGAGACCAACTCTCTGACATGCTTGTGATGATGAAAGTGGTGAGATGATGCCAAGCTTGGTTTTCCATGATGGTGTGCATGCACTCCATGGTGACATCTTGCTGAAACGAAATCTTGCCTCCGTTGCATCCGAGTGCATTAGTATGGCTTCTCCATCTGATTCATCTTCTAGCATGCACATGGTCTTTTGGGTGTAGCCAAACCAACAACACACTGATGCATAATGTCTTTGTTGATATTCCAGTGTGTGTTGGTAGTCATGCGCAACAACTGTCAACTGCATGTTCAGCGCTAGTCAGACTTGCTTCTTCTCTTTCCCTTGGTGAGTGTGCTGAATGGGTGGGATCGCATGAGTACACACAATGACATGGGTACTGCTAAATTCCCTTACATGAAATCAATAACATTTCTCACCATGTTTTCTCTGTGTCAACTGATGGGATGGATCTATAACTTGTACAGGTGCAGTTTCATCCATGAGTGCATGTTTCACCCCTTGTTGTACCTGTTCCTACTGCAACTCATTTTCTTGTCTATGCACGTCCTATTCTTCCTTGAGTTGTTTCTTTAGCACATGCAACTCCTTCTCTATTCCATTCTCTGCCTTTGCGTGATCTTCATGTCACACTGTCACCTCATAGCCTGAGTCTCCATAGTTTCTTTCATTACAAGTGGATCTACTTGAGCTTACAACTTTGTTTCACCTCTGTGTTGTCAAAAACCTTCCTCTTGTGTTCATTGCATTCAGTATGCTTCCCTCGGTTATTGTTCATGGTGCTTCTTGTTGTGATGATACCGCCATCATATCTTGATGCCCTTTTCTATGAACAACTTAATGTCTTCGTGGGTAGGCAAGTTCATAGACACTTGATTGACTGCATCCCCAAGTGTGCTCTGAACGGTGTCTTCAACTCTGCTCTCCTAGAAACCATTGTACCTATATTACTAAGAGGAAAATGAACACTTGCAATACTTGGAGACATGACAACACTCATGCCAAGAAATTTGTTAATTGAAAACCAAAACAAACTTGAGAATTGACTTGAAACATACCTGTGTGATTGATAATGAAGGTCGTGCAATTTCCACCTGGAGGTTACGAGACTGAATGCCAAAACTGTGTAAGGCACAGTCCAAGTTGTCAGGAGGGTGTTTGACTATTGGAACTGTGCAATGCATAGTCCAGCATGGCCTGCTGAGGACTAAAACTGGGTAATGTGCAATTTTAGTCAATAGTGACATGCAACTAGCAAACTACATTGCGTAGTTTTTGGGGCCAACAGGACATTGCCTCCAAGAATTGTGCAATGCAAGCCTAGAGATCAGTGCCTGGCTAAACTTGTGCAATTTATGGTGGGAAGGCATAGTCTTCGCTTCTAGAAATGCATAGTTCTAGCCGGGCAAGGCACAGTCCAGGCCAAGGGAGCCTAGTTTGACCGACAGGTGACTAAAAACATGATAAGTCTAAATGCATGGTGAGATGAGTGAAAATGAGAGTGAATGATCATTCATGCAAACAACAAGTGCAGGATTCATAAAATGGGAAAGAATGCATGTGTGTGAATTGAGTGTCGCAACGATGACCCTCTATGCAAAATAGTGTCATGCATACGACAACAGTGAGATGTAAACAAAAACTGAAACGGTGCTAGTACAAGCTAGTATGCATGCAAATGATAGCAAACGCTCACTGAAATCAAGTAGACAACATTCATACAAAGCGAAACACAAAAAGTGCCAAAAACACAGTGCAACTCATGAGCAGTGGGTTTACCCCAAGATAGCTGAGATGAATGTGTCGACGACTCCTAGATGCAATGTGGGATGCCATAGCTGCAAGGTTGATGTGAGGAATGAGCTCTGCAATGTCTAGTTGATGAGTTTTGATAAGATCGAGGTTGTGACGTGCATGCCACAAATCTAGGAAAAGAGACACTTGGCAGAAGGTTTCTGAGATGATCCTTGCATGCAACCTCCAGCTGCTAAAAATAGATCCCTGAATCAAGGGATGTCTTTGCATGCTACCTTGGGAGGAGCAGCCCATGCATGCAAATAAATTTTTCTCAGTCCTGGAGGGAACCAATCAACTCAACTGCACATGCAACAATCTGCTTAGTGAGGAGGAAAAAATGTGCATTTCTAGGAGGGAGTTGGGCTGGCTGCCCAGAGCGATTGCACAATTTTTGGGTAGAGCAGCTAACTTTTGCCCAAAATTGCAAAATTTCTAGGCTCAGAAGCCCTGCTGGGAGGAATTGCACAATTTTCTCAATGAACAGTGACAGGCATAATTGAAAAATTCTGGAGCCCAGCAGGTTGCCAAATAGAATTATGCAATTTCTGAAGGGAAGGTTGGTTTCCCTCTAGAATTGCACAATTTCTTGAAGGAGTTGCTCAACCTATAACTAGACCAAGTCTGATGAAACAACCTGTGAGAGGGATGCAACAAGCTTTCATGGATAGGTTGTCATTTTGCAAGAAAATCACTTAAAGTTGTGTACTTGACAAGACAAGACATGTTGTTGTGAAAGGTTGGTAGGGAGGCTCCAAAATGAACCTAAGGCAAAATTTTGGAGGGTGGTTGTAGTCGCTACAACACAGACCAACAAAAATTTTTCATAGCCTCCTGGAAAACTAAAGTCCATCTTAATGTTGACTTCCTCAATAAGTTTCGAAGTACTGTCTTGAAGAAATGTGGAGAGAATTATGATATAGTAATTGAATATTGGTTAAGAGAAGAAGAGCAAGGTTTCAAGCTTAGAGAAAAAGACGAATATCCCATACTCATTTTTAAGAAGCCTGTTAAATTTCTTATTAAAATACTAACTAAATTATATGGGGAAAAAGATCATGATCATTGCAAAATTAAATAGATCCCAATAATCCATAACTTTTCACAACATGAATGTAAACTTAATACTATGGGTATCCTTTTCTAACATCTGTTGTCTTGTCTTCATTTTGGCATATCAAGGAATAACATGAATGTGTTACCTTCTAATGTTGATCCATCCCTCTTAACTCATCAATAGAGGCCCAAATCCCTGCTATTATCATATTTTCAATATATGTTCATGTTTTATGGTGTGGGAGTCCCATAATTTCTATATTAAAACAAGAGTATGGATCGGTGCTCTAATTTAAACAGTTCCAGTAGAACTTTCCAAAATCTTCATGATATGTGCAAAATACCCAAATTTCTAAGCCCTAAGTCCTAAGGGCTTCATTCCATATTTAGCCATATGATCAACATTGTGACTTATGGCTTAAGCCAAAGGTGTTAAGGCCTACTGGGATCTTGTGAACTTCAACACTTTTCCTTTGTATTGCAATTGCACACAAATGATCCCAATATCATATTACCGATGAAATTTTACATATGACGGTAGGGAATTTTGTATACAATAATTGACGAGTTTGATACTAATATAAGACAAATCCTATATTGGAATATTTTCATTCCACAACAATGACCTCAACCCGATAATATTTATGCCAATATGATTGCTCCCTATATGACATCATTTTCACAAAATTTATTAGCTACTCTTCCCTCTCCTACAATTGACAGACTCCAATAGTTGAGTATCAGGTCCCCATGGTTATCAAAATATTGAAAGAAATTAAAACTCTTAACCAAATCTGATAGGACATGTCTGATAGACATATGGTGAAATATGGGAAAAACAATCTCGAGTCTTTTTTAGTTGATAGGAATTTCGAAGCTCATCAGCACTAAAAACATTTTTCACTTTCATAGTAAACTGGTGGTGGTAGAAAAAAATACAATTTTTGTGAAATAGTTATGTCTATTGGGTCTACTAATTAACAAGATCAGCATTTGACAGGACCACCAACATTTTGAAACCTAGTCACTTTCTTGTCATGTTGGTGGTTAATAAAAATCATTTATTTGACAAATAAACTTAACATCTTAATGGACAAAGTTTTGTCATAAGGTGTGGACGAGATAATAATATATTAAAGTTATAAGAATGTTTCACAATCCTGAAGGCCAAAAATACAATAGATGGGAAAGCTTTGACATCTTCATCAATTGACATATTTCAAAATAACTTCATCCATAGGGGCAAAACTCAAATTTACCCTTTCAAAAAATATTAACTCTGCAAGCCCTATTTGTTGATTAACCCATAAAAATTGATCCTCATGATAGTAGTTAAATCTTGTCTAGGTTATGTTTGACAAGACATGAAGTTCCACAGGCACACAAAGATCATATCCAAAAGAGAATCAACACAAATAACTTTTCTTCTTGTAATGGAAAGGAAAGGCACAATCATAAACTATCACTCAAACTCATAATTCCCCTCTATTTAGTTGATATCACTGTTGATTACTTAACTCTACTTGGCCATATTTCCCTTTGAACAAATTCTCAACCTTAGCCAGATAAAACAATTACTTTGTCCCTCTCTCTTAGACTTTGGCCTCTCACACTTTCTCAATCCTCTATATATCTATTCTCTCATATTATTCTAGCGATTAGAGATTTGTTTATGTACATTAGTGTAGTTTTTGTTGCCATTATAGCGCTGGTATTGATGTCAATAGACACTTAGAATATTTTGTCTTGTGTTGATGTCAACCTAGTTTGTATCTCACCCTTTGTGATTGGCAGAAAAGTTGCAGGAGGATGCACAGGTACCTAACAAGGTGGAGTTTTATGTTGAGCCTTGATCCCTGTAGAGAACATGTTTGGATGTTTTGTCATGATTATTAGAGGTTTTCGATAGGTTTTTAATGCAAGGACATAGACTCTCAAATCTTACTACAATAATTAACCGAGAGGTCAATTTTTTTTACCGAGGGGGTTGGTTTCCTAATGAAATGTAATTGAGTGTTTAATTGTATTCTCCAATATTTTTTTGAGAAATGTATGTAAGTGAGGAATATTAAAGATAAGAGAAGTTTCAAGAATATGTGAGTGTGTTAAAGAGATTCAAGAGTAGTTAGATCTCGAGAGATTTGTGGGTCTTAAGGAGAGATTTTAGGATTAGATAGCAAATATTTTGGATCTAAACCAATTTGTATCTCTTTATTTAATTGACCTCGGATCCCGAAATATTTGGGAAATCTGCAATCAACTTAAGCTCACCGTGGTGGGAGTGGCCATATAAATATTTTAATTTTAATGAAATATATGTGGTTGTTTTAAGATTATTTTATGTAGTGGTTCATATATTTATGGATTTTAATATGCAGGCCGCTCCGACCTACATTAAGTGCTATCAGAGCATGGGATCGATAACGCGCAATGGAGGAAACAATGTGAAAAGAACATACTTGCATTGACTGTTTATTGTGGGATGCACGTTGGTAACTACATGAAATACATTGAGAAGAGAATCCACATGGTGGAAATCGTTGTCAGAGCCACCATTTGTTTGAAGACCATCGTTTTTCATAGAGAATGGAAGTCGTGGCCAAGGATAATTAATGTTTGTTGGAGATAATTAGTACCGTAGAGAGAGGTTAGCCACCAAGTTATCCCATTTTCATGGGATCGATTAACTTTGGAGTTGTCACTATTTCTGTGGTCACGAGCTCGTAGGTACATTGGACTAAATCATTATATCGAGAAGCCTATGTGGAACACGGAGAGTGAAATAGTGTGAATTTTTCAAAAGCATGGACAACACCTAGCAAGAAAAGTCATCATCTATATGTAAGTGAACCTCTATTTGTGGAAATTGATACCGGAAGACCGAGTTGAATAGTACGTGTGTGATTTAAATGCAAGGCGTTGATTTGCAAGTCGAAGTTCCAAGTACTGATTAATGGAGACAACGAAAATAAATTTGATTTCTTTGGGAATCAAATTCTGAAATAAAACTGCCATATGTCTTATGGGTCTCTATTTACAGAGTTTCGTTCCTAAGGCTTGATTGAACAAATAATTTTTTTTGTTGTTTTCCTCATTCAATCTAGAGTATAATACATAGTGAAATTGTCAGCCTGGAATTAGTTTATGATGATATTAATTGAAAATAAGTAATGTTATTTGGCTTTGTGTTTAAGGTTTGAGTGCTGGAAATGAGATTGTATGAGAAAACTTTCCTTTGGATGACTGAGCACCGGACAACTACGTGGATAGTTGCATCGAAATATACCTGAGTATGCAACATTGTTGAAATAAATTGCATTGGCTCCTTCAGTATTGTGTGTATTCTTATTACGTTCTTATTATTATTTTTGTATAGGAATGGCAGTTTGAAATTGTTAAATTGTTATGGATCAAAATTTTAATTCAAGATGCCCCTCTGAAGATTGTTGAAGAATATTACTGATTCAAATTCCATAGATGGCAAGTCATTGCGTTGGAAGTGAATTTGAAGTTGAGAGGATGTTATGAGGTGACAGTGAATAAGTATTGCAGGTAGCAGCAAATGACAGGAGAACTGAGGCAAGAATTCTCACACTTAGTGTAGGGTGAGTGCAGAAACCTAGAAGAGTAAGGAGTTCTCAAAAATATGGTTCATGAGAAGTGAACCATTGGCCAAGTTCAACAAAGGTAACGTGGTGAGGTGTTTGTAGTAGGAAAGAGACTTGTTATTATGGAGGTTGTCTATAGCTCACAAGTTGTAGAAGAAAGTCAAGAAGGAAGGAAGATGAAGATGAATATGGAAATTCATAAGGGAATCCACAAAGATGTCATGACAGTTGGAATGAGGAAAATGAATGATGAAGAGTTTGAAATGGAAATCAATGAGATGAAAGCATAATTGAATGTGCTTACAAAGTTACTACAATAAGATGAGGAGAACCAGAGATATGGGTGGAATATGAGAAAAAAGGTCAAGTGGCTTGTTGAAGGATTATGGGCTAGGAAGCAGAGACAAAATCTAAAACATAGATTGGAAGGAGAACTCGGGGCACTTGAGTTTGAGGTGTTTGTAGTAGGAAAGAGGCTTGTTACTATGGAGGTTGTTTATAGCTCACAAGTTGTAGAAGAAAGTCAAGAAGGAAGGAAGATGAAGATGAAGATGAATATGGAAATTCATTTGCAGAATTCAAAGGGAATCCACAAAGATGTCATGACAGTTGGAATGAGGAAAATGAGTGAAGAAGAGTTTGGGATGGAAATCAATGAGATGAAAGCATGGTTGAATGTGCTTACAAAGTTACTACAATAAGATGAGGAGAATCAGAGATATGGGTGGAATATGAGAAAAAAGGTCAAGTGGCTTGTTGAAGGATTATGGGCTAGGAAGTAGAGACAAAATTTAAAACATAGATTGGAAGGAGAACTCGGGGCACTTGAGTTTGAGGAAGCAGTTCATAGGGGTGAACCTGAGTAGGGAGAAGTCCTTGAAGAGGATGGTGTTGATGGAAATTCGGTGTTTGAGACATAAAATGAGGCTAAAAAGTCTCTAGTTTTTAAATATGATGATTTTTTTATGGGTTTTGTTGCAGGGGACTAACAACCATTTGAAGCTATCACGATGAGAGAGAGGAAGATGGAAGAGGAGAACGGAGTTCAAAATTTTTTCAAAGAAGAGATGAAGAGAAATAACTGAATGGAATGCTCGTGAAGGGTAATGAAGAATCATAGCCAGAGAAAGAATTAATTCGAACTGATGCAAGTTGTTGATAATGCAGCAAGAAAATCTCAATTTGACTTTGCCTTCGTCAAACTAGAGAAAAATCGAATTTCTATTTCATTAGAAATCTTGGGGGTAGTTAACTGAGGTGACATGGCACTTGTCGCTCAGTTAATTCGAGTTGGGGAAGCTTGAGTTCAATTCAGTATAATCGATTGCTAATTTGTGGAAATCTATTTTAGTTAAATTGAGGTATTTTTAGTTAAACTAGTTTTGACTTTTAGAAGACCTAGTGGAAGTCAAGTTGTGGAAGTAGAACATCAACCACACTCAGTGATCAACTAGTTAATTGATCAATCAATCGAAAATAATTGTTGCATGAAGAGAAATCGAGTTCCCCAGTTGGGATGGAGATTCCAAGGTAGTGTACTGTCAGTTGTATATTCCAATGTGTACAGGTAGTGCATGTAGTCAGAGGAAGGACCTAGAGGAATTTCATAATTCATTAGTGGAAAATTCCTAAATAATAGGGGCTAATTTACTGGAGGAACAACGTAAGGAAATAGGAGCTTGGAGGGCTTGAAAATTTTCTAAGTGTTGGATAGAATCAGTCAGCCGGGTGGAGGGATAGACTATAGATTTACAGGTTGTGCTCAGGCTTGAGAAAGAATATGTATTTCATCTATGTTCTTTGATTAATGCAATACAAATAGGAATGGGTTTTGAGCAGTTTCTTTCCCCTAGATAAATCTCTATGCATGTGTGATGTTTCATTTTGCATGTCTGTGATTTATGTTCTATATGGCGAATTAACTTTCAAAGATCAGTAGAGTAGCTTCAACTCTTGTGATTTAGTAAATTTCATGAGCACTTTCGAATATACACATTAATTTCTACATAGTATCGGAGTTGGACTCACAATAGAATAGGAAATTCGAAGTTGGGTCTCAAAGGTTTTAATTTGAAGATCAACGTTCTAGGTTTTCTTCAGGACTGAGAATATTGATTTCAATCGACTAAGGCTTGAGTATGCCCTTGAGGGAAGCTCAAATTATGTTGCTTGGAAGGAACACATTTAGGTGGTGTTGGAAGATAATGGGTTGAAGGAATTCATTGATAATGATATCCCGAAACCAACAACATATGATGCTCAAGATCCAAAAGAATGCAAGAGTTGTATAGCCAAGGTGAGGAGAATCATATTGGAGGGAGTAAGAGACCATATTGTCTCAAATATCTATGAGAAAGAGACTCTATATGCAATGTGGAAGGCATTGACAGATCTATTCTAGAATAGTAGTTACCACAAGAATATGGAACTCAAGGATAAAATTTTAAATATCAAGATGCAGAAGAACGAGACCATTCAAAAATACGTGATCAGGTTCACAAAATGTTTTGATGAACTTGGTAAAGTTATTGTTACTATAGCAAAGGATGATTTGGTAAGCCTATAAGTTATAGGCCTTCCAAAGAGTTGTCACAACTACCAAGATTCAGTGAATGAGAGGGAGAAACTACTAAATTGGGAACACATATGGTCTAATTTAGTATAGGAGGAAATAAGGCGAAATACTAGAGATGGGACTTAATCCAAGGGAGAGGATGAGGAGCACTGCGCCTTGGCTAGAAAGGAAAAGAATGGGAACGGGAAGAAATCCCAATCCAAAGCAGAATCTAGTCAAGGGGGAAAGAAGAAATACTTGTCCAGAATCAGGTGCTTTCACTGTCATGAATGATTTGGATGTAAACAAGAACACAACAAAATACAGAGATAACCATATACACAAAGATGCAATGGAAATAATACTTCATTTCATTAATGTAAAATACTGAAATATGCTTACAAACAGAAATGGAAACAAACCAGCTAGGGTGATGGTAGCCTATCTCTGAGAAGAGATGTGGTGGCTACATGCCTCTTAACTATGTTACAATGAGGCTTGAAGTCCTATTTCTTGTTGAGAAACAACGGAAAACCCTTAACATCCTAAACACTAATCCTAGAAGATGAAATGCCAAATTGTGGGCCTCGTTTTGGTAAATTGGTACATCAATTTCCCGGGGTCGTAACTTTGGCAGCCGATCTCCATTGGACACGTACAATAGTTTATTAGAAAGATCTATCGAAGAAATATAACTTTGGGAAGAGAAACATGTCCTTCCAGATTTCCCAGAAAATGTTTTTTAGGGCCTCAAAATGGCTCCAAATGTTTAGGACCCGAAAAACTGCTAAAAATAGTAAATTGTGCTACAATTACGAAAATTGAAAAGCTAAAAGAGACAGTCATGGGGGTCCAAATGGGATAGGTGGGTGGCCACCAACATCCACCTGGATCAATGAATTCAGGCACTATGCCACGAAGTGTCCACATAGGAAGACAAGCAAGAAGACCTCAGGAGGAGGAGGTAGTTAAGATTTCGATTCACAGTTCGAGCTTGATTTTACTCTCATTGCATGCATGGACAACACAGTGATGGGGAGTGTGTGGTACTTGGACAACGATGCCTCATTCTATATGACGAGGAATCGATATTTTTTCAGTGATTTGGAGGAGAAAGTTCTATAGATGCACATTGATATGGGAGATGATGGAATGTACAATGAGACCAGGATTGGTATAATCAACTTTTAGAAGGATTTGGGCTCCCCTCTGAGACTCAAGGATGCAAGGTTGTTCCGAGCCTAAAGAAGAATATTGGATCCATTGAATTTTTGGAAGACCCTGTTTATGAAGTGATCTTCAGCAAAGGAAAGGCATTCCTAACACACATAGCCATGAGACAGGTGAAGCAGATCAGGTTTTGTGTGAAGAACCTCTACAAGCTAGATATGGAGGATTATGTTGCATTGAGCACAAAGGTGGAGAAGGTGCAGAGTCACGATGTCGGTGAAATTTGGAATTGAATACTTGGTCATTTGCATCATGACACTTTGAAGATCATGTAATATATAACCACAAGCCTCCTCAAAGGAGCACTAGAAAAACATGATACATGCAAAGTGTGTACCTTGGAGAAGAACACAAAAGGAACTTTCCATGATCGAGACAATAGAGAGCATGCAATCCTTGAAAGAATCCACTATGATGTTTTCTGAGCTTTCTCAATAGCCTCCACTGGTAGGAACAATTATTTTTTCATCTTTATTAATGAATTATCATGGAAGTGTTGTATCTTATTCATTTAGAAGAAGAATGAGACTTTCTCCAAGTTCTTGGAGTTGAAAGCATTGGTCAAGAAAGAAATGGGCAAGAAGGTGAAGGCTCTCAGGAATGATAATGGAGGTGAGTATGTGTCAAATGATTTTAAAAATTTAAGTGAAAAATAAGGCATTCAATGAAAGTTGACAACACCCTACAACCTATAGTAGAATGGGGTGATTGAGAGGAAGAATCGTAGCATTGTAGAGTAGTAAGGGTGATGTTTCATGACGAAATCCTACCTCTGCACTTGTGGACTGAAGCATGCAACATAATAGTCTATTTGCGGAACATAAATCCTCATCAGATTCTTGGAATGATTACACCAGAGGAGGATTTCTTGGGGAGGAAGTTGGATGCATCACACTTTAGGATTTTTGGAGCCTCTGTTCACTTCCATGTCTCCAAAGAATCAAGGAAGAAGCTAGAGTCGACAACGGAGTTGGGGTTATTTGTGGGCTACACAAAAATTACCCACAACTATCGTGCGTAATTGGCATCACTCAGAATGACAATAGTACGAAGGGATGTAAAATTTGATGAAGACAAAGCCATGTGGTTCTCTTTTGAGAGCGATCTTTAGATCCCACCAGAGGAAGAGCTTTTAGCTCCAAAGGAGGAGCCTTAGGATGCTGTGGAGAAGCCACAAGTTGAGGAGCATTGAGTGGAGACATACATTCATGAAGAACCATCCAAATGAGGTAGGAAAATAACTAGGGAAGATGAGATACTTGTGCAGGATGTGAGGGAGAATGTGGGTGCTCCTTCAAGTTAGCGTAGGAAGAGAAGGTCACGATATTAGTAAACTAGCTACATGGATCTAATGACTAAGATAGTAAATACTGAACCATTCTCTTTCGAGGAAGTAGTAAAGAACCTTGTATGGTTTGATGCAATGGTGGATGAGTGTGAATCCATTGTAAACAATAGTGTTTGGGAAGTGGTCCCAAGACCAATAGAAAAAATCAGTTGTGGGTTTGAGATGGATCTTCAAGGTGAAGCATACAACAGATGGTAGCATCGAAAATTACAAGGCCATATTTATGTCCAAGGGGTACTCTCAGGTGGATGGGATTGACTATGAGAATACCTTTGCTCATGTATCAAGGTACTCATCCATCAGATCAATCCTTTATTTGGTTGCACCAATGGGGTGGAAGATCCAATAGGTGGATGTGAAAACATCATTCCTCAATGGAGTTATTGAGAAGGAGGTGTATATCGAGCAACCATAAGGCTTCAAGACTTTTAATTGAGAGTCGCATGTGTGTAGACTCAAGCAAGCATTATATGGTCTCAAGCAAGTACCTTGTTCTTGGTACACTAAGATTGATAGCTATATCACGGGTTTGGGCTTCACCAAAAGTGAAGCAGATACAAACCTCTATCATATTTTGGCAGAAGTTATTTTTATTGATTATTGTCTTATATGTTGATTACTTGATTTTGACTGGTGAAGAGAAGTTCATCAGAACTTACAAGGACCTTGCAAGAGAGTTTGAGATAAAGGACATGGGTCTCATGCACTACTTCCTTCGATTGGAAGTATGGAAAGGTGATGGGTAATGGTTTGTATTTTAGGGAAAGTATGCCAATGAAATACTTTAGAAGTTTCACATGGATAAATGAGAACCCATGGAGACTCCTCTAGCAACCAACTAGAGGAAAGAGGACATCACTTTAGGTGAGGACATGGATGCTACTATTTACCTACAATTGGTGGGTTCACTCATGTATCTTGTGAACACATGACAAGATATGTTCTTTGTAGTCAACCATCTAAGCCAAGTTATGGTTAGGCCAAATAAACTATCTTGGAGGGAAGCTAAGCGTGTTCTAAGACACCTCAGAGGCACTACCCAGTTTGGACTATGATACAGATGGATAGAGGGAGTGAAGCTGTGTGGCATGACATATGTAGATTGGGTGGGGAGTCCATCAGAATGGAAGAATACATCAGGTGGAATTTTTAGTGTTGGGTCTGCATCAGTTTATTGGTACAACAAGAATCAAATATTTGTGGCACTTAGCTCGACAGAACAAGAATACATGGCTACAAATCAAGCGACATGTGAGGCAATTTGGATGAGAAAGATACTTGTTGGCTTGTTTGGTCAGATGATGGATCCAACTGTGATTTACTGTGATAATCAAAGTTGCATTAAGCTCTCTAAAAATACTATTTTCCACGATCAATCCATGCATATTGATATCTGGTATCACCTTCTATGGGATTGTGTGTAGAGGCATTCCAACAGAGGAACAATATTTCGATATTTTAACAAAGGCCTTGTCAAAGGGGGAGTTTGAGTTCCATAGGTGCAGGATAGGGGTGATTTATAATCCCTTTCTTACTGAGAGGGAGTGTTGAAAATGCAGCAAGAAAATATCAATTTGACTTTTCCTTGGTCAAACAAGAGAAAATTTGAATTTTTATTTCAACAAAAATCTTGGAGGTAGTTAACTGAGGTGACATGGCACTTGTCACTAAGTTAACCAAGTTAGTTCTAGTTGGGGAAGCTTTAGTTTAGTTCAATACTATTTATTGCTAATTTGTAGCAATCTCTTTCAGTTAATTTGAATTATTGTTAGTTAAACTAGTTCTAATTGTCAGAAGAACTAATGGAGGTCAAGTTCTGGAATTGGAACTTCAACCTCACCCAGTGATCAACTAGTTAACTCATCAATCAACCCAAAATAATTATTACATGTAGATAATCCGAGTTACCCAATTGAGATGGATATTTAAAGGTAGTGTACTATCAATTGTAGCATATTCCAATGTGTACATGTGGTGCATGTAGTAAGACGAAGGACCTAGAGGAATTGCACAATTCAATAGTGGGCAATTCCTAAAAGGGGGTAATTTCTTGGATGAATAGCACAAGGAAATAGGAGCTTGGAGGGTTTGAAATTTGGCTAAGTGTTGGCCAGAATTAGTCATTTAGGAAAACGAATACACCATACACTTGTTGGTTATCCTAAGGCTTGAGCAAGCATATGTATTTCATCGCTATGCTTTTATTAGTGAAATATAGATAGGAAGGGGTTTTGAGATGTTTCTTTCCCCTAGATAAATATTTGTGGATGTGTGATGTTTCCTTTTGCATGTTTATGATTTTATTCTATATGGTGAATTAGCTTTCGCAGATCAGTAGAATAGCTTCGAGTATTGTGATTCAGTTAATTTCATGAGAAATTTCAATTCTACACATTAATTTTTACACAGGTGAGGCAGATCTGAAGGTGTACTACTTCCAAAAGTCATTGTGGCCGAGGGTACAACAAACCTAAGGGTTGAAGAATTTATGATAAACATGGAAGCATAATTCATTCAGAATAGTGAGGCAAGGTAAAGAGTCTAGGAAACATCTCTACAGGCAAGGAGTGAGGACGAAAGTATATTTGTGTGGTTGTATACTTTTTTCATTTTTGTGGTTGGAAAATTTCCATTTGAAGTAGTCAACATAAGTGTGGTGAGACAAACAAAAATGCAGATGAATTCCTTGTAGATAGTAAGGAAGAAGCAGAATCATGGTAGAATTTGAGATGCAGAAGGAAAACAGCATGAAAGAGCTGATGATCAACAACAAAATTATATATGGGATCTCAGTGTACACCGACAACAAAGGCCTCATGGTCAGGAGACCATGAAATTTTTCTACATGGGGAGTCTATTGTAGGGGCATAAGCTCTCAAATTTTACTTTAGTAATTGACTGGGAGGTCAAAAATATTTTACTAAGGGAGTTGGTTCACTAATGAAATGTAATTGAGTGCTTAATTGTATTTTCTAATATTTTTAAGAGAAATGTATGTATGTGAGGAATATTAAAGATGGGAGAAGTTTCGAGAATGTGTTTGTGTTAAAGAGATTCAAGGGCAGTTAGATCTCATGAGAGACTTATGGATCTCAAGGAGAGATTTTAGTATTAGTTAGAAATTATTTTCGATCTCAACCAATTTGTATCTCTTTATTTAATTGTAATCATATGGGAAATGAGGGTGTGGTGTGAGTGGCCATGTAAATGATGATCAAACCAATATTATTGTAAATATTATAATTTTAATGAAATATATGTGATTTTTTTAGTGTATTTTCTGTGGTGGTTTGTATATTTGTGTATCTTAATATGTATACCACTATGGCCTACATCAATTTGAAAAGGTTCTATAGAGTTAGGAAGTGCTTGAAGTAGATGAACAAATATTGTAAGTCCTAAAGTTAAGACGATGGAAGAATGAAGGCATTGAATGGGTAACACAAGTATTTAGTGGAAAACCTGCCTTAGGAGCAAGCTTATTGCAAGTAACATGAAGGAAACTTTTTTTAGTAACTCGTTCCTTAAAGCAACACCTACATTACACTTTGTAAAAGAGTTTTTCGAAATTCTGTGCATAACTCAATGGATTCCAGGGGCATATACCTTGGGTTTACACTTTCTAATTGTTCAAGAAAGCAGAGGAAATATTCTAGAAGATGATTAAAGTTGATAACATCTCTTATGTAATGAAGATCATGGAGGATCAATTCAAGGAGGAGAAATGTTCAAAATGCCGAACCAAATCATGAGTGTATGAAAACAGACTTATTGAGCTCAGAATTTATTGGGAATTATTGTCTTAATCACTCCAAGAAATTATATATTGGAGAATGCCTTGAGGAGTTCTAGTTGGTTATGTTATTGATTATGTGAGGGTGTGAGAAGAGGAAGCCATGCAAATTTTCTAAATATTTTCATAGCTAGATCAGATCTTGTAGAAGGTAGCAAGGGAATATCTCAACCAACATTCTATTCAGAGAGTGAGGAGACGAAGTAAGGAATGTTTGCAGATCCTTCTAATGTTTGGTAGCTTCTTATGCATTAATCAAAATATTGTTTGGGGGAAGTGTTTGTTTTTTGACATATTTTATATTTTTGGAGAGAACTGATGTGTTGTTGTTGAGCTATGAAGTTATCCTTGGAGTCTAGTTTGAAAATGAATGAAAGTGTGACTTCGAGAGTGTGAACATGAGGTGGCCTCCGTTTAGCAGTGGTTGAACAAGATAGGAGTGGTGGCTCCTTGCTGGTAGTGGCCGAAAAAATAGTATGTTGGTAGTAGCATCTCCATATAATGGTGGTTGGGAAAGGCTTATTGGGAGTGGTGGCTTCTAGTAGCTGGTGGCCTATAGAGTCATGTGAGTAGAGACTTCCTATTTGGTGGTGGCCAACAATAATATTCATAGGGATAATGGCTCCTAGCTGGTGGTGGCCAGTTGAAATATGTAAAAGATTTGATTTATAATAATAAGAGAATGAGAAGAAAAACAATAACAAAATCAGTGGTTCTTCTCCCCTTAATGGTTTTCACAAGAAATAATTGGTGTGTTTACGAGTGTGATTCTTTCTGTTGGAAATAATGTTAATACTAAGAAGGGGGTGAATCAATATTAAGGCTAATTTTAACTTCTTTATGCCAATTTTATTTTCTTATTTAACTTGGCATTCATCCATATAACCAACTACAATATATAATGTGGTAGCAACATTAACTCAACACACAAGCATGCAAACCATAAGAATTATACACATTAGACATAGGTTTTCACCTGAAACCATTTCAGGAAAAAACCACAAAGCTTGTTGTTGTTATTGATGTAAATAGAAGCACCAACTCTATTACATAAATCTGTTTGTGAGAACCCACTCACAGGAAGCACCAACTCCCTTTGATTTGTTTTCTAGCACCAACTAGTAGAAGACACCAACTTCCTTTGTTTGTAGACACATGTCCATCTTACCAGAAGCAACATATGAGGCACTGACCTCATGGATTTTTTGCAAGCACCAACTTGCAGGAGGCACTAACCCTCAAGCCTTCCCAAGCTCCACTAGAGATGGAAGCACCAACTTCCTGTATGTAGGCCCCAACCCACATGAATTAGGAACTAAATTTCCTCTGTGATTTGGTAGCAACTCTACTTGATAACATCTTTGAACTCTACTCACTTTGTTTCACTTTGCAGCTCTCTGCAACAATCTTTAGTAGCCCTTTGATCTGCTTAACATTAGATGTCACTCAAATCTTGGCCTCTCTTCTCTCCACAACACACAATCTACTCTTGGCATTGCTTCACACAACACAAGCTCATCTCTTTACCTTCTTCTCATAGCGTCTCACATGACCCTTTAGCCTTTAACACAATGCATAGGAACTTCAGCCTCATCTCACAACACATAATCACTTTTGGCCTTACACATACAACATGGGAAGCTATCAAACCTTACAAATAGAGCACAAACGTGCCTTCAGCCTAACACATAGAGTGATGATCTCGAGGTTTCTTTTCTTCTGTTAATACATTGTTGGCCTTTACCCATAGAACTGTCTCTCACATAGCCTCTCACAATAGTGCTCACACTCAGAGAGTTTTCCTCTTAGCCTCTCAAAAAACAATGCTACATTCCCCTCATGCTCAATCGATATCCTACGTTTTGTTCCTCTGTTGTCTCCCCGATCGATGTTTCCACACTGTCGATATTGCCACATTGTCCTTACGCATCATTATGCACTATACTTAGGCATGGCCTTTCCATGTTGTTGTCTGCATCAGACTTGGTTTCTGCAATTACATTCACTAGAGAATGGTCACCTGACTATCTTTACCGTCCTCTCCATACTGAGAGTTAATTATCTATCCACCTCCTTACTCAAACCAGGCATAGTCCTCTCTATCTTATAGCTCTCCCATCACTAAGGATCTCCATGCTGATAATTTAATATTATTCCACCTTCACACTCCATTGGGACCCTCCATGGCTCTTCATGGATTTTAATACTTTAGCATGGCTTTCTTGTTTTGAATTTATTTCTATAATGTATGCATGAGATATCTCCTGTGGTCAACTCCATTGCCTTTTTATTTACTCTTCAGCTGCTAATCCATCTAGCCTTCAAAGTCTTGTATTGTGCTATCGAAGAATTCACATCATAGTGCTATATCAGAGCTTCCACAACGCAACTTTATAGTCATTCAATGTTACACATTGTAGTTTGTCGATCTTTGATATTCAAACCCCTTTCAATTAGATCCCTCATGTATCTCAACCATAGGACCAAGTGTTGTGACCAAGCACCAACCATATAGGAGCCCCCTTATTGACGATTTTCATTTCTTCCATTGTGCTAGTAATAACAAACCTTCAATTGCCAATCTCATATTTCCTAGCTCCCTGTTGATTAGCCCTTGTCATGCATTTCTCACCACAAGACTGAAGGTGGTGACGTGGGGCTTGCTCTTAAGGAACTAAGTCTTTCAACACTCTTTTGGGGGCCTTTTTCTTTTGTTAAAGTTTTGAGCCCTTGGTTTCTTGTGTGTTCCACAACCAAGTGCTAACACCATTGGAACCCCTTATTGGCGTTTTTCACTTGTTTCCCATATGCCATAAACCATTTTCAATTGCCGATAGTCCCCTCTGTTCATCCCTAGCCTTTGTTTCTGTAACACTTCATGACCACATGCTATCCCACATCTCGCATCCCAACGATTTCCAAATGTGGCCAATGTGCCAACGATCACAAACCTTCGATTGTCGATTGCCAAAGTCATGTCATCTCATGCCTCATGTCATATGCTAACTAGTGACATGTGTCACTTAGGTATGGTCCATTAGGCTATTCAAAACATCGATCTACCTGCCATGTATCCCTCTGTAGTGTCACATCATGTTGATGTCAACAACCATGTGTCCCTTATCGGAACCAATCAATTCCTACCACATGTCCTCATTAGAGCTTACAAGACACTTCCATTTGTCCTTATCAGGGCCTACTAGAAACTACCATGTGTCCTCATCAAACCTAATCAAATGGCTCCATGTGTGCTCCTAGAGGAGAGAGAACGAGGCACGCCTATCCTTATTTTGCATCAAATTCCTTTGTATTTTTCCTTTTGGCCTTCTTGACAATTTAACAAAGGCTTTTTTCTATTTTTTGTACCGATTCCAGCCACCAAGGACCATTGATTGTGAATCATTAGGACCTCTAACATGTAATTCTCTAGGACCTCCAATTGTCGATTGTCGGGACCTTTGATCACTGATTGTCGGGACCTTCGATTGTCGATTGTCAGGACCTTCGATTACCAATTGTTGGGACCTCTGATTTCCCAAGCCACCAATTTTGCTAATCATTGATTGACGATTTGCACTTGTATTTCTATGCACTTGGATCCTTTGATTGTCCATTGTCGAGATGGCTTTGCCTCTGATCTCCAATCTTTGATCTTGAGGCACCTTCGATTTTCGATTTCCAGGACCTCCTATTTATGGGACCTCCAATTACCGAGACCTCCGATTGTGAGGACCTATGATATGTAGGATTCTTCCCTGGTTAAGGCTTTAATACCCTTAACTTTACAAGGTCATAACATTTGACCCACAAGTCCATTTACGAACTTCTTCATATCATTGGAAAGCTCATCTAGAGAATTTCCAATGGAAAGGTTCTAATTAGCCATTGAGCCCATATGATACCTCAAAATATGGCTCCAAACTTACTTCCAATCTTCTGCTCCTAAACTCTTCGGACAACTAGGAATCATATCCATAATGTGCCCTTAGCATGAGGCCTATAGCTCCCATTAACTTCCATTCGGGGGCATCACTATAATCATCATTTTTTGGCTTTTCAAATAAGCATGCTTCTATGATTATCTCTACATGAAGCCTACGACTACCACGAGATTCTTCTTGAGCCATCATAGCTAGCAACTGCTACAACAAGCAACCAAGCTTGTTTGGTTAACATCAATGCCAACACTTGTTAGGCAAGCCAAGTTCTCAACACAACAACTTAGCATGACTATTGAGATCAATGCCAACACACTTGGAGATGCTTTCTCAAGGTCACTGGCCATGCACAAAATTCCAATTGTCAAGCACTTTCTATGGTTATGTGTTATGCATGATGCTCTTCTCTCCTTTTATGTGTTTCAGATTATGAATGTTTAAAGGTTAATAAATTGGTGAAAATTTTATAAGTACCATCACTACTGATTCACCCCTCCCTTATTAGTGATCTACATTTCTAACAAGTGGTATCAAACCAAGTTCTCTCTAGTGGAGCTTGATCGCACGAGAGTATATCATGGGCATATGGCCAAAAGTAAGAACAAGATATCTCAAAAGAAGAAGAGCAAAAAACTAGTTAGAAACATTTCAAACTCAAAAGAACCCCCTTTTTTGTTGGTCAAGAAAGATGAAGAATTACAAGGTTCCTCTTGCACATATAATGATGATGATGATGTTTACTTTGATGGGTTAGAAAATGATAACCAACCTATTGAGATTGAACTTCCAAGTAGAAGTGGAGGCAATCCTTGGAGAAGAAATTAGTAGCAATGTTGGAGAAAAGGAGAGACCAGTTGAAGATCAAAGTTAACTTATCACAAAATTTGGTATAATACAAAGGGTTTCACTTGAAAATAGAGAGTTGAAGAAACTGCTTCAAATTCTTGAAGAAAGAGAGTAAATTTTCATGGAAGAAATTTCTGATTTAAAAACTTAGCAGGAAGAAGGAATGAAAATTGAAGAAGGAATGAGGAAGAAATATAACGAAAAGGAATATTAGTGTCAAATACTAAATGTTTACGAAAACTTTGCAAGAGAAGAATTAGAAAGGACTGGATATAACACTCAATCAACTACAAGAAAATAAGAAAATGTTGGAGGATCTAGTAGCAGCGTGAAAAGGGAAAGTCATCAGTGAGACCAACAATGAGGAAAGGAGCAAAATAATGAGCCAAAGAATGATACTTTCACCAAGAAAATCTATTTCTCCCATAATGAGAAATGTAATTTGTTTTAGATGTAAAAAATTTGGACATATAGCAGCAAATTACAGAAGTAAAGAGATCAACTCCTCTCAACAAAAAAATCAAACAAAGGAGAGGAAGCCTAAAGCAAGCATACAAGGAAGATAACCCTCATCACAAAAATCATCAATAGTCAAGTATACTAGTCCTTTTTATGGTTACAGTTACCATGCAATGATTTTGGCCATAGTGCTATTGATTGTGGGGCATATGCAAGGAATAAAAAACAAATCAACAGAAGATATGGGACTATTCCATTGTTCCTTGGTCACATAAGGTGTTATGTGTGTGACAATATTGGCCATAAGGCCAAATATTGCAAGTTTCCCATGTGTTATAGGTGATCCAATCAAAGAGAGAAGATAATGGAAGGCCAACCACATAAGAAGAAGGAAGGTGATGCACATGTCAAAGATCAACCTAACAAAGTATGGAGGAGAAAGGAACAACAATAGACTCCCACCAAAAACTAATGCATGCATGGTCTCACTGGGAGCATATGGCTGCATCTTGTGTTGCATGTAGACCATTGTACATGTATCCATATCGGAAATATTGCATGAAGTTAAATTTACATGTTATGTGGATGATGCATAAGTTAAGGGGGAGTTTCATTAGGTTTGAAGTACGGTTTCTATTTCAGATTTTATCCTTATTATGGTTTTTTAGTAGTTGGATCAACCACATATATTTTTTGGATAGCTTGGTAGTAGTTGTATGTTGATTTTTATGATATTTTTATGGAGATGAAAAATCATGAAATTCCATGGATAGTTTTTGTTATTGCATGAGCAAGTTGTATATGTTGTTAGTGAGAGTGAGATTTTTGGTATTGTGTTTGTTGTTAAGGAGCTTTTGCTACATTCAGTTGACATTGGCTTATTGCAGAAAGTTGTTGAGAAAAGTTTTGTGTGGATGCTATGGAGATCAGATGATGGTGTGTTGGAGTTGGCACATCTAAAGTGTGCATATTTTTACTTATATATTCTGTATCTAGATGTATGATGCATGTTGATGTTGAGATGTTTTACATTTGGATGGCTAAGTTGTAATGAGTTTATGCACTTGTGTGAGTTGGATTAGAGGTATATTGTTGTTGATACATGGAGAGAGTATGTTGATGTTTGAGTATTATGAGAGTATGTATATGGAATATGATGATCTGGTTCTAATGCTTCTACTACTTGGGAAGATTGATCTCATTATTTGAGGAGAGAGTGTGTGTTTATCTTGATAGCTTGAGGTCAAGGAGTTGATGAGTTGTGGATATTGGTTTTATTACAAAATATTTATTGTTGTTATTGTTGCATAGAACAGTTCTCGTTATTTGCTTCTCATATGCATTATTTATTTGGCCATGCATTGATGATGTTGGAGAGATTGTTATTGCATCATCTTATCTACGATTAGTGATGCCTTTGCTTCTTGCTAATTTGTTTCCTGAAGCTAGAGTTAGTGCTACAAGAGTATGTTATTTGTTGTTGAGCCTCATTGATGACTTACTACATAATGATGATGAGGATGTGTATGCTAATGTTATTATGTCATACTATTCATGTATTTTCTATTAGATTATTATGTTGTAGATGCTTATGTGGAGCATGGTGTTCGCTAGTGTTTTTATCACGATTTTGTTACAAATTCTACAAAAGGTCTTCATTGATATCACATTATATGATGTTGGGAATTTTGTTTATGGCTGATATCTTAAGAGTATCCATGCACTATCATATGCCATGTATAGTACTCCTATTGTTATTGTTGCATATAGAGCTTACATAATTTCTCATGGATGCCATGTATTTGATGCATATCATTTTATTGAGATTGCAGAAAGGAGAGAATGCTTGTGTGCACTTGTAAAATCCATGCATCATTATTATTTCATCTTGTTGGTGTATTTCTCATGGGGAGACCCATGGTGTCTAGCATGTATTTCAAAATTTTTCAACTCATCTATGTATGGGCTAATGGGTGTCCAAGTCATGTCTTGTTTTGTATATCATTAATGTATCCCTATTACATTGGGCGAATGACGTATACTTGGGCCCATAGAGTCATTAGTTAGTGATAGGTATGCTTATAGAAGATCCATATGTAATTCTTATGTACTTATCACAACCATGTATTTTCTCCAAAAATCCTTGTATTTTGATGGATCTTCATTGTATATCACTGTGCAAAGTTAACTGGATTCCTAGCTTTTGAGAGGTAGTCTCTTGCACTTGGAAAAGAGGCTTATTGTAGAGAAGAAGTATTGATATAGTAGAAAAGAGAGTATGATTTTAGCGTAGTTACATGCTTAAGGGGAGCATGGTTAGCATGAGAGAATGCATAGTATTGGCTAGAGATATGGTTGGCCGCTGAACTCATTTTTTCACATGCTTGTCTTGCTTATCAGCAGTTCAGTTGTATTTGCATGGTGTTTAAGAATGATGGGGGGAGTACTTATCTTATCCCTCATTGTGTTGAAATTTTTCTATAGTGTTGGTATTTCCCTTTGCCATTGATGTCATTGGGGGAGAGAGAATTGAAATATAGAGAGTATGAAGATTAGATTAGCCTAAGAGTTCTCAAGGTCAAGTTGAGGTTGACATCAATGCTAAAGGGGGAGCATATTGGCATTGTCATGTTGGGATTGATGTGAACATGCACTTAGAAGATTTTGTCTTTTGTTGATGTTAACCTAATTTGTATCTCACCCTTTGCGATTGGCAGAAAAGTTGAAATATGATGCACAAGTACTTGATAAGTTGGATTTTTATGATGATGCCTTGATCCTTGCAGAGAACATCTTTGGAGGATTTTTCATAATTATCAGAGGCTTTTCATGGGTTTGCAAAGGTTCTAGAGGGTCAATAGGTGTTTAAATAAGTAGATGAATAAGTTATGTATGTCCTGAAGTTGAGAAGATGGTAGAGTGGAGGCACTGAAGGGGTAACACAAGTCTCTAGTGGAAAACCGGCATTAGGAGAAAGGGTAACATAGGTAAAATAAAGGAAACCTACGTTAGTAATTCACTTCCTGGAGGCCTACATTACACTCTATAAGTGATTTATTCTAGATTCTTTGCACAACTCAATCAATTCCCAAGGCATATACCTTGGTTTTACACATGGTAATTAGTAAATAAATATGAGGAAGTATTATTGAAGGTGATTAAAGGCGATAACATCTCTTATTTAATGAAGATCATGGAGGATGAGGTCAAGGAGGAGAAAATTTCAAAATGTTGGACCAATTCATGAGTGTATGAACAAACACTTGTTGATCTTGGGACTTCTTGGTAATTATTGTCTTAATCAATCCAAGAAATTATATATTGGAGAATGTATTGAGAAGATCTAGTTGATTGTGTTATTCATTGAGTGAGGATGTGAGAACGAAAGAGTGTGAAAGTGCAGCAAACCATGCAAATTTTATGAAGACTTGCAGAGATAGATCAAACCTTGCAGAAGGTAGCAGAGGAATATCACAACCATCATTCTATGCAAAGAGTGAGGATGTCTTTATGTGTGTGATTATTTCTATCTTTATGTGTTATTCGTGATGCTTTGATATCCTTTTATGTATTTAATATTGTGAATGTTTAAAGGTTATAATCAATTGGAGAAAATTGTATAAGTACCTATTAGGAAAAATACTGAGATGGGGGCTGAATCAGTATTTCTAATTCACTTTGGATTTTAATTTCATATTTTGAATTTTATACACTACTATTCTTTATGCAACCAACATGTGTGCGCCACTTCAGTGAAGGAAAAAAACGTATACCCAATTTACTTATTTTTCATACTTTCCATTTGATGTTTAATTTTATCATTGCATTATGAATTTCATTAGTCATTTAGTATGCAATAAAAAGCAGATAAATCACAATATATAAGAAAGACATCAACACATATGAACACCAGGATTTTAGATTGAAACCCAATGAGGGAGAAAACCATTGTTGTTTTCATCTCTATATTCTTTCTTATTATATAAAGAAAATATTCATTATGTATTGTACTGGTGCAAACTCTTACCAACATGTAGAAACCTACTTATAGGAAGCTACAACCTCCAGTCCTTCTGTAGCATCCACTGGAAAATAGATACGACCCCCTGATCTCGTTTACTGACTTCTATCAGTAGGGAGCACCTAACACCTAAATAGATTTAACAACTTTTATAGGAAGTAAGCCTTGACTCCCTTATGGAAGGCTCCAGCCCTGAACACCCTTGTGGATCACATTTCATAATATTTCATACTAGATCCACCTATCTTAGAACATCAAAGTGTGTAGGCCACCTTTTATCATATTTTCAAATTGGACCCACACCCAACAATATGCTCAATACCAAACAAGAACTATGAATCACCAAATATGAAATACAATCACTGAAGCATTGTAACCAATTGAATCATTGTAACATCATCCCATTGAATACTGAATCAAACCAATCAATTAACTGAATCTTAACCAATAGTTACAACTAGATAAAATAAATTCATAACCTATCCAATCAACACTAGCATATACAAATAGACATCATTGATAGACAACAATAAATAAAACATAACTCATCAACTATCATAATCGAGAAACACTACTAACCCTAACCAGATATAACTCAGAATATATATGTGATTCTTATTAAGCATACCTGCATATATACACACTCTTATCATGTGCAACACCAACATATATATTTCAATGTACTTAAAAAATATCTTAGAATATACATGCAACTAAATAGAAACATATATGCATATGTACATGACTATCTAGAAGCAAATCAATGTACAAATATTAAATTGTTGAATCATATCTTCGCTGCAAATCACAACTCACATTCTACATACTTCACTATCAAAATCACATATCATTATAATCACATTCAAAGCATACCATCATTATAACCATATATCTAGCATTATTAACTACACAACCATAAGTAGATCAAGAAAGTAGATTGTAGTCTTCACTATATTTTCATATCTATTGAATTCAAGGCATCTCCTTGCTCACAGGTGCACACCTATTCCAAATAAAATCACACATGAACACAACATTCACTTGCATACACAATACCTTGATCTCTATCTCCTTATACATCTTTTTGCTTAGCCAATACCTTAGGTAAATCCCTTGGTAATATCATTAGTATTTGTTGATGGGATCAAATAGGCCTTTCCACAACAATTACTATGGGAAATTACCATGGTAATGATCCTTGGTATCTAATTTTCTATGCTTTAGATTATGTACACTACTTTTGCTCACAAGACCTGCGTATGTACACAAATTTTCTTCATAGCGGTCGCATATACTTTCTCAAACCTCACATTTTTCATCCATATATAATTGAACTCCCATTTCTTTTCCATATATTATGTAATGTTGATACCATAATATATGTTATCTACATTAGTTCCACAATCATCATATTATAACCAATTTGACATTAAGTGCATCTCTATCAAATAGGTTTCCATTAAGGAAAACATATTAGCCATAATTCCAAAAATCTTTGTTGGCATTATGATACAGGTGTTTTCCTTGATGGAAACTCACATAGACGACAGTTCACAGTGGAACAGGTTAACAACAAAGGATTACAGATCAGACTCCAGAGGTTGAAGAAAGAGAGTGGTATAAAAATTATACGTTGTTTCACTTTTTCCAAGTAGTGTATACATGCGGGTTAATAGAACAAAAGGAGTGTATAAGTATGCATGCACTTTCACAGAAGGAAAAGCGCGTATGGGATGGAAAATCAAGGTTTTGGTCTAAGGTATTGGTTTGAGGTATTTGGTCCGAGGTATTGGTCATAAGTGGTTTTGGTCCTTGGTATTGGTCCTAAGTGGTTTTTGTCTGAGGTATTGAGAAATGCCTAAAACTATATAAGGAGGAGACGATCAAAGGGATAGGTTTGCAAGCAATAAATATCTTATGGAGAGTGAGATCAAAAGAAAATATGCATGTTATGGGTTTTTGATGCTTTGCTTGATCTGAACTAAGGATGAACCTTAGTGGTTGATGAGGGATGAGATATAATGATGGATATGGATCATAAAACCTGAAATGAATTATCATTATGTGGTTTGATCATGGATAATCTAGATCTGAATGCTAACGCATGATTTACACTGTAAATGTTTTGATCTGGGTATGAATGAAGTTTGGAATATTTGTGATGTTTTAAGTTAGTATTTGCAGATTTGTACACTTGTTTGCTTTGATAAAATGGTGTATACACGCTGGTTTGGCACATCGAAGTAGCGTATACATTATGAAATATGATGTTTGAAGTTGCAATTAGTTCTGGTTGTTGATGCAGAGTTCTGGGTTCTGCTTTGTGTTTTGGTGTCTATGTTCTGGTGACAGTGTTCTGAATGCTCAGATTGATTGATTGTGATTTGCTTTAGTGATGATGGGTTTTAGTGATTGGTTGTATTGCAGTGGTGATTTATTTTGAGCTTCAATGTTGTTGATGGGTCTAGTATGAAAATTGGATGAAACGAGGCCTTCAGATTGTGGTGTTGTTTTATGGGAGTATCCAGTCTGAAAATTCATGAAACGTGGTCCCTGGAGGAAGAGAGAAGGTCATAGACTTCTATAGGTTTGCACCTACATACTGGTAAACATATAATCTAGTATAAGAGCTAGGGGGTTGGAGCTCCCATCCTGTAACAGCTGGAAAGTGAGTGAAGGTTGAAGCCTTCTGTAGCCTAGTGCCTATGTACTAGTTAATGGATTGACTAGTACAAGAGCCAGGGAGTTGGAGCTCCATTTAGTAGCATATGGAAAACAAGTGAAGGTTGAAGCAATTTGTAAGCTGACACCTAGATACTAGTAAATGGATCGGCTAGTAAAAGAGCAAGGGGTTTGTAGCTCCCTTCTAGTAGAAGCTAGAGAATGAGAGAAGTTTGTAGCCTTCTGCAGGTGGGTGCCTGCGTACTGGTATGAGTCTACACTAGTACAAGATTGTAGATAGGTTTTTCTTATATTAAAATAAGGTAGAGACAACATCAGTAGGTGGTTTTTGTCCCACATTGGGTTTCCACCTTAAATCTTGGTGTTCATGTGTGTTGCTTATATGTAATGGTTTATTATGTTATTACTGCATTTGGTTATTGTTTATATGGTTAATAAAGTACTCATGCACTAATGAAAGATTAACATATGATGAATTAAATGAATCATAAGCTCACTGGATATACTCTAGTTTCCTTAAAGATAGTTATGTGTACACGCGAATTACCTTCATTGAAGTAGCGTACAAAAATTATAGTATGAAAGAAAAAATTATTGATTTGACTAACATTGATTCACCCCCCCAGTGTGGTGCTTGGAAACCACCCACAAACACCTGCAAACACCATGTGTTCTCTCCAAGCACCAAGTCCTTTCTCCAAACACCAAGCCTTGTCTCCCCCTTTGACATCAAGGGAAAAGGGCTAAACTGGGATGAATGAAGTACTTCCCTTGTAGTGCTCATTGTTGTAAGTCAGATCTGTTGATATGAACCATGAAATATGCATATTGAACATGCTCCCTGAGCATATACTGGACTTTTTGAAGATATGCAATAAAGTACAAGGCTTTATGACTCAATAAAATATGACCTTTCCTATCACCAATGACTCTATTCTCTCATTATTACATCAACCACCCAACATAATGGTCTTACATATTGGACCCAATTTCACATCAATTACCCATAAATGACATGACTTGACCCCAATAGCTCATACATGATTAAATTTTACAATGATTACAACATGGGTTTTTACATTACCTTTACATCAAGGAATATATATGGCATTTATAACCATAAAAAGGATCTAAAATATGAAGTGTCTTTTGTAGCAAAACCATGATATTCAACAACAACCACCATGCTATATTATTTGATAGAAACAACATATATAATACAAGTATGAACCTCCTCATCATCAAGAGTTAATAAGAAGATAGGACGCATCAATCTCTCCAATGTGACCAAATATGTAATGCTTCCCAGCATCACCAAGAAAATGTAGCAGAAGCATAAGATTGTGCAATAAAGCTCTCTCAGCACCTCATCCCCTTAACCTCATTCCATCAAGGTCATCACAATTTCTCCATATATAGGAAGATCCACAATCCTCAAGTAGCAATATCAATCTCTTGAACCATAGCAACATCATATTATCTTCATTCATCATTTAGTATATGTGTAAAATGAAGAGAACCTCCAATATCACAACCCATTAAGTAGAATAGAGTTGATCATCAACATCTTCAGTGATCTAGCATACATATCTTCCTTATCAAGTGTATCAAGTGGTATGAGGACACCATTAATAACTTCACCAAATGTGACTCAAGAATCCTTGACATAGAGACAACAACAAGTATATATTTTCAGTAGTGAAAACAACAATAACCATATTTCAAGATCACCAAAAATGAAATGAACTCATCATAGTCAACATGATGCAATAAGGAGTTCTCAAGAAACCATAATTCCAAAAATGAGCCATTATAAGCATAGCAGATAATACCCCTAAACTAGTTCCAATTCTTCATCATCAAATCTGAGCGTATCTTTCTTACTATCAAGAAATGCATCAAAGAACCACAACAACAATAGCATGAGATGTGTAGAAACTCATAAACTCATCATGAAACAACATCTAGGAAACTTATGGGCATCATTAACAGTTTTAAATAAATAAACATCAAAACCAAAATGCTAATAATGAACTGATGGAAGCATATGAGAAGCTCCCCTTGAATTTGTGCCACTCATTTATCACCGTAGGAAACCATATACGACTTTCTAAGTCAAAAACTACGTATGCACGCAACTGTCTTTCATAAGAAACACATACATAATTAAAATATTATTGCTTTTTATAGCCACAACTCCCCCCTGAACATGTCATGTATTTTCCTATTCACATTCTCTTCATCAATGCAATGTCAATAATATACACATCACCAAAAGAATATCAAAACAACATAGGGAACCATCATCAAGATACACATGCATAGCTCCCCTTGAGATCGTACACCATTGATCCTATGGACCTGATAATCATCACCTATTATTAATGAGGTTATGTACCCCACATTTACTTCTGTAGTCACTATTAAAAGAACAATTTTAAGAAAAATGGAGTGCAATAGGGACAATCTTCCCTACGTCTCTAATTGATGCTCCTTCTTTATCCAAACATGCCTGCAATTTATAATCATGTTCTCGAATTTGTGGAACTTATCCCATATTTTGCTACCATTCCAAATGCTTGACCTACAATTACTAACCTTATGCCCAAATGAGTTACAAGTACAATAGTGTCCATGAAACCATCATTTATGCCTAGGGAATGATCTTGGCTTTGATATCAATGATTTCCTTTCAAATGTGTGACTTTGTTCAATTTTCTTTAGAAAAACCTTATGTTGTTGTTATTTTCATTAAATGGTGAATTTGAAGCCATGTGGTTGTATCCAATGCCTGTCTTTATTATAGGAAAGCATTGCTCATTGATAATATTCTCTAGTGATTCAAATGCCTTTACCCATTTGTTGATCTTCTCAAAATATTTCCTTTGAGTCCCAACTTTAGATTCTAATTTATCACAATGTATTTCCTTTTCTTGAACTTATTTTTCTAAGAATTTTGTTCTTTTATTGGCTACTACTAATTGATATTTTATAAAATTCATTTCCTTGATCACACTGCTTTCTTTTGTTTCCAAATATTTGTTTGCATTCCTGAGTCTATCATTTTCTTTCAATGATTTCATTAAATTAACTTCTTCACAACAATGTGATTCACTAGCTAATTGAAATTCAAGAGCCATAAGTATTTGGTAGCAAGTGTTAGAATCTGAATCGAAATCTTCCTAATCATCATATGTGCTTTGACTATCTTCATTGGAATAAAAATTGTTCTTGGCAGAAAACTTCTTTTTTGCAATTTTCTAGTCAACATCCTTTCCTTTTTCTTTCTTATCAAGATTTTCTTTATATGGACATTCGGATGCATAGTGACCTACTCTTCCACAAGAAAAGCATTTGAAAGGATTCTTGCCTTTGAACTTACAAGTTCCCACTTGCAACTTTCTCATGAAATTTGCTTCTTCCTCATCTGAACTGTGGCTTGTATTTATAGGCTTTTATTTTTCTTTCCTTTTGCATGTGGCTTTGAAGGTCTCTTCTCTCATATCGGATGTATCCTTTTTTCTCATTTCGAAAGCTATCAAGATACCATGCAATTTTTCCATGGTAATATTATTTAAATCTTTCATTTCTTCAATGGCGTAGAATTTGGAATCGAACTTTGGGGTTAGTGATCTCAAAATATTCTCAACAACAGTGGTATCCTTTATTTCATCACCAAGATATTTCATTATGTTAACGATCTTGTCAACCCTATGGAGAAATCTTGCAATACTTGTATCATCATGCATTCTAAGAGACTCGTATTGAATTATGTATGTTTGAATTTTAGCACATTTTACCTTAGTGTCACCTTCATAGCTTTGTACATCATTATCCCATATTTCCTTTCTGGTGCTCAAGTGCATGACTTTCACAAACTCAGATTCAACTAATTCTCCCAATATAGAATTTACTTCCTTTGCATTATTCTCATATTTCTTCTTTCCAACATTATTTGTGGAAATAGAGGTTGGGTATTGATATCCACCTTTAACAATTACCCATACATCAACTCTTAGTGCCTAAAAACATGCCTCATTTCGATTTTCCAAAACATAAAGTTAGTTCCATTAAACAAGGGTGGCTTGTAAGAAAATACTCCCTCTTGACTACTCATTTTGAATGATCTCCCTTTAAGCGATCAAGCTTCTTTTGAGGGACCTACTCTAATACCAATTATTAGGAAAAATATTGAGAGGATGGGGTGTGGGGGGCAGGGATCGAGGTGAATCAATATTGTAATTCACTTTAACTTTTCATTTCATATTATGAATTTATATGATATTGTTATTTATTCAACCAACATGTGTATGCAACTTCAGTGAAGGAAAATAATGTATACTTAATTTACTTATTTTCCATACTTTCCATCTAATGTTTAACTTTATCATTGCATTATTAATTTCATTAGCCATTTAGTATGCAATAAAGAGAAAATAAATCACAAGACAAAAGTAACACATCAACACATATGAACACTAAGATTTTAGGTGGAAACCAAACATGGGAGAAAACCACCATTTCCATCATCCTTTTCTTCTTTCTTATTATATAAAGAAAATATTCATTACATATTATACTTGGGCAGATTATTTCTAGCATGCAGGAACCCAATTATAGGAGGAAATAACCTCTGCTCTTTCTCCAACACCCACTGGAAGGGAACTACAACCCCCTGATCTCATTTACTAGATCCTACCAAAAGGGCGCACCTAGACCCTGAAGAAATTTACCACCTACCACTGGAAGGAAGCTTCACCTCCCTTATTGAAGGCTCCAAACCTCAGTACCCTTGTGGACCATGTTTCATAATATTTGATACTAGATCCACCTGTCTCAAAACATCAAAACCTATAGGCCACCTTTCATCATATTTTCAAACTGGACCCACACACTACATTATGATCAATACAAAACCAAAATACTAAATCACCAAATACAAAATACAATCACTGAAGCACTATGAACCAACTAAATTAGTGTAACATCATCCCACTAAATACAGAATAAAACCAATCATTGAACTTAATCTCAACCAACCATTGAAACTATATAAAATAATGCACAACCAATCTAATTAACACTGCCATATATAGATAGACATCATTGATAGACAACAAAAAATAGAACAAACTCATCAAATTCCATCATCAATCAACAATGCTAACCCAAACCAGATATAACTGATAATATATACATTAATTTTATTCAGCATAGCTGTGTATATACACTCTTGTCATGTGGGACACCAGTATATATATTTCAATGTACTGGAAAAACATATCTCAAAATATACATGTGACTAAACATAAATAAATTTGCGTATGTATGTGACTATCCCAAAGAAAACCAGCGTACAAGTCTTAAATCATTAAATTAGATCTTCGCTGCAAATCACAACTCACATTCTGCATACATCATTATCAAAATCACATATCACTGTAAGAATATTCTGATCATACCATCATTATAACCATAGATATAACATTATTAAGTACACAACCATAAGTATATCAAGTAAGTATATTCATTAGTCTTGAATTCACTTTCATATCTATCAGATCTAAGCCATATGCTTACATACTGGTGCACACCTATTCCAGATCAAATCACACATGAAGAAACCATTCACTTGCACACACAACACCTTGATCTCCATCTCCTTATATAGCTTTTTCCTTAGTAAATACCTTAGGTAAATCCCTTGGTCATAACATTAGTATTTTTTGATGGCATCAAATAGATGTTGTCGCCACAATTACTATGGGAAATTACCATGGTAATTTCCCCTAGTATCCAGTTTTCCATGGTTTGGATTATGTACACTACTCTTTCTCACAGGACCTATGTATGTACACTACTCTTCTTCACAAGGGTCACATGTAGTTTCTCAAACTTCACATTTGTCATCCATATGTAAGTAAACTGTCATTTCTTTTCCATATATTCTATAATGCCTATACCATAATACCTATTATGTGAATTAGTTCCTTAATCATCATATTATAACCAAGTTGACATCAAGTTCATATTTTCTAATAGGCTTCCATGAAGGAAAACATATTAGCCATAATGCCAATAGTATCATCACTCTTGATTCACCCACCCTCTCAGTAGTGATCTAATTTTCTAACAATTTGTTGAGATCGAATAAATATGGATCTAACTGTCTATTCATAGAAAATGTAAAATATATCCTAAAACCTCTAACTCCTCAAATAACTCTTTCCAAATAATGCATTACATATAAATGTGCAAACAATCCCTCATTCTTAAATAAATCTATATTTCAACTACAAAATCAAATCCCTATCTTCAATTATATTGAATTAACTTAAATTAAATTAAGGGAATCCACTCCCTTTAATAAATGTGGTAAGGCCTGCTAGGTCTTATTGCCTTGAAGAAATGGTCCTTCATTAGACTCCTAAGGTAAATATAATTCATGGAATCCTATTCATGAGTCTTCTAACTTCTTCTAATGGATACACCTTCTATCTTGTTTTATAACATTTCACAATTGCAGGTGCATCTACTACAATTTCTCCTCCACCTAGATCCTAAAATCTGGGTTGTTGTTATTCATTTACTTTTATACCATAAGTATTTCCAAAAAATTATTCTATGATGTTGAACTTATTCATTAGTTATTTCCCATTCATTTCATGTTATTGTTGATCTTCTATTGTTTTCCTCAATCTTCCAAGTTTCCATCTTTATTTTGTAATGATCCACTGGCTCCACTAATGTACTCCTTTACAATTAATTTATTTCTATTATTGATTGAATCTTCACTTTAGCATCCCCCTTCTTGGGTGGTGTCTCCATCAACATACATAACTCATCAAATTCAACTTACTCTACCGATTCATGTTGCTAACTGTTATCGGGAAAAATAGTGTCCATTCAGAGCTGCTCGTCCCGCTAAGATGGGTAGCTATCTTAGAAACAATCTAACTAAAGTTACTTGTGTTTTCCTTTATGAGAGATAGATGAGGGAGAAGCAGAGAGTACCAACCTCAGTCTTTCGCTAGTCTCCTTGATTGTTTCCTCTCTCACTTGATAGAGCTTTCGCCACTCCTTTCTCACTTGTCCCACTTCAAAGAACATTGTAGAGTCAAAGAAAAAAAATAACATCAAAGCATAGAGATCTATAACCATAAACAATGTAGGATCAGATGTATATTACCCATACAAATGCATATACAAAAACAAGATTCAGAGATATACAAACATATGGAGGAAAACTCAAATAGCATTATTGATAGAACTAGTAGAAGAGAGGATGACAACCAAGCTGTCTGATCCAACATCATCGTTCCAGCATGAAATCCCTCTTCACGTCATGCAAAGCAAGATCACCCAACAATACAATGTCTTCAAAGAGAAACCAACAACACTTCCTTACAAATTACAAAATTACAGCCTTTGGATCTCTAGAATGAGGGATCCATATATAGATGTTTGCAGGAGAGTGAGTCAGCTTCTGGGATTTTGATTAGTATCATTTCACTGATATTTCTTGGTTCCAATTGGATATTTCATGATCTCTAACTCATCCCTGGGTGAATTCAGTGAGGCAAGTGTCATATGAGCAGTTTCTAGAAGATTCTTTGAGTTTCCACCTAGAAAACTACTTCTGCCATTTGTCTGATCTCACTTATGACACCCTACAGAAGGGATTTTCAGTATGCATTGCACCCCCCATGTGTAACAGGTGAGATGAATCACACCCTCAGCATGGAGCAGTTTGTATGGTCCAGCTTTGACCAGTTCTGAGTAGTTTTTCTGGGAGAACTTCTGGGAAATGATGTAATCAGCTAACCTTGTTCCTTCAGGGTATGAAACAACACGTGTAGGGGTTTAGAAGCCCTTGGTTTATGGACATATGTGATTGGGGTTGCAGTGCCCAAATATGTCTATAACAGTTTCCCCCTAAAGCATGAGGTCGTAAATCTTCTGATGTCGGGTGAAATGCTTTATCATGAGGATCCGAGGTTTTTTGAACTAGAAGGTGACCTATAATAAGATACAATACAATACATTATCTTCTTAATATTTTCATGATCTAGATGAGGAGGGCATTCCCATGCTCAGCTTTTATAAATTCATTTTCATGCACATAGGACAGACAATCATCTATGTGGCAGATTGATGATTCTAGTAGAGCCATCATCCCTTAGCTTGGATGATTATCTGTGCAGCAATGATGTACATTTGATGTCTTTATTTTACTAAATATATCACAGCCCAGATGGATGAAAGTAGATCCGGGGTCTTCAAACTCATTCAATCTTCAACCGAAGTACAAGTCGATCCATGTGAAAAGATGTTCTAACATCGAACATGGAAAGACATCGCCTGATTACGAGCCAATGATGTAAGATGTTAATAGGAACGAGAGGAATCACCGATAATGATAATTACCCTCAAGGTACTGCAGTACAATTCACATGGTGTGAATACATGAGTTGATGTCAAACACCACACAAAATCTTTCGGTCGAAGGCCATTGATGTAAACCTGTTGCCGGAAGTGAGAAACTTGCCATTGAGGCATGCAAGATTCAAAGTACTGAAAGGGTTGTTCCTAAGTCAACTTATTGGATAATGAGTTGATGTTGACAAGAAGTGACCCGCCGTAGGAGGGCCTAAGTGAATCCCACATCTACAACACGAAACAGAGAAAATGATTTTGTGGGGGTGAAAACGATCTGATGATATAAGGTTCAGGGTGGCAGTCATGAAAGAATGGAGCGTTAAGGTATTGCAATAGATGAGGCATTAGCTAGGTTGGTGAATTCTCTAAGTGACTTCTCTTCAACATATCGGTGACATTGAAATGGATGTTGGAAATAATACTGAGAGGGGGGGTGAATCAGTATTATCACATCAATAAAACTTTTTCATTTCCATATTCAGATTCATATATGCTACTTCCACAACTTCTTATGATTCAGCTAGTTGATCCTTAATAAGTGCATTAGAACATTATCAACCATATTAACAGTAAAGAGGTGCAGTAAAATAGAACAGATCATCACACATAAGCCACACACATGAACACCATGATATAAGGTGGAAACCCAATGTGGGAGAAAACCACCTGCTGCAAGTCATCTCAATCTTCTTCTTAATAAGAAAATCCTTTTACAATATTTTTGTACTGGTGCAGTCTTATACCAGTACGCAGACTTCTACCTGTAGAGAGCTACAACCCTCTATCGTTCTCCAGTCTCTGTTAGGGTCCCACCCTAACCCCCTTATTTATGTCTTGGGATCACGTCATAGTCAAGAGTCAATAAAGCCCATATTAATATATGTAAGTGGTTAACCCACAATTAATGACGGGACCACAGTTAGTTGCAAATGGGTGGAAGTATTAGATAGATGGTAAATGGGCGGTAGTATTAGATAGATGGTATTAATAAAACCCATGATATTGGCCCGTGGTATTGCATGTATGAGTCATATATAAAGGATAGAGACTCCTTGCGAGGAGCATTGTGTGTTGTTTTGTAATCGAGCTCTGCTCTATTGGAGGTTGCCCCCTCGAAGAGGCTTGTGAACATTTCTCTCTGAATAATAAAATCATTGCTATTCTGTGTTCTGGGTATATTTTCTTCGCATATTCAGTGTTCTCGGTATCTTTTCTTCGCTTGGGTATTGTTTTGCAGGTTAAGAGCATAACAAGTGGTATCAGAGCACTTTCCAGGGCTCGGTGGGATCTCCAAATTTTAGCAAAAAAAAAATTTTGGCTAGAGACGTGTTCCGGCGTCTTTAAACCACGGGATCTGTCGTTAAGCGCATAAACCTGCGGATTTGGGGAGGCATGCACGCAGGAAATACAAGAGGTGGTCACGTCTGTTGGAATCCCTTGTAACCCCTGTGGGTACCCCTTCGAGTAGTAGCGCATTAGACAGAACCGCGCACGGACTATCTTCCACGTACCCTCTGGGTATATAGGAAGCCCCCTAGCTCCCTTGAAACCTCGCCATAGATAAACCTTCGGCCGTATTGTGGCTATAGTACACCGAGAACAGCACTCAGAGAGATTACTCGCCCATACGATAGGGTAGTCGGGTTGTACGGCTAAGGGTACGGTCGATCCTCCTTAGTTAGAGCCCTGAAACATTGGGCCGAGTACTACTGTCAGACCCTTATGTATATTGCGATCTGTAGCACCTGACACTCCCCAAGACCATAGTTCCCTTTCTATCGGGGGATCACACATCATCTATTCCAGATCAGTAGCAACAGTTGTTCCACCATTCAGATCTCTCAGATCCACCGGATCGGATATTCCAGATCAGCAGCAGCAATTGTTCCACCATTCAGATCTCTCAGATCCACCAGATCGGAGTAGTTGTGAAGGGTTCCTGTACCTGGATATAATTTTCGCAGGACTTTTGGTGGCATTGACATTTTGAGGATTTGGCGACTGCAGTATTGATCAGTATTTGGTGACCTAGCCCATCAGTATCAGGACGACGAGCTGAGCAAGGTGATACCATTCAATTTCTTAGTAAAATTTTTTTAGGCGGTCCCAATTTTTCATCAGGTTGGTGTATGGTAGAAACTCGCGCTCAAGCAATGGCCAATGAAAGGATCAACAAAATTGAAAACCATGTGCAATCCCTCCAAACTGTGGTGCACAAGATCGAACATGAGCTTCAAGGAATGAGTAACCACATAGAACTTGAGCTTAAAGGAATAAGTAACCAGTTACAGGAGGCATTCCCAAAGGGCAAGAAGCCAGCCCATGAGGAGGTGTATAATGGCCATGAATACCATGAGGGAGAGTCTAGCCACTCTCCTCACGTTTGGCACTCCCATCCACCACCCAGTCAGCAACCTCCCAAGTTGGATATGCAGAAATTTGATGGTTCTCACACGTCCGCATAGCTAGCACAAATGGAGCAGTATTTCTAATTGAATCATATCACAGATGAGGGGACTAAGCTTATGGTGGGCACCATGTACTTGGACAATGAACGATGGCAATGGAAGGAATGGAATCAGCGTTGCAATGGATATTTTCAGAATTGGGCCCAATTTTCCAAAACTCTTCGCAGTCGCTTTGAACATGAAGACTCTTTTTTGGGGCGTCTCACTAAGCTCCGACAGACGGGTACAGTGGAGGAATATATTACTGCTTTTGAAGCCTTAGACTTCCGCACTAAGGGTCTCACAGATGAGTTCTACATGGAATGCTTTATCAGCGGTCTTAAAGAAGCGATCAAAGCTCAGGTTCTACTCCACCACCCTCCCACATGGACAGAGGCTTGCCAGGTAGCCCATAACGTGGAACATGCATTAACAGCCCAATCCAGCCACCCCAACTTCCCCGCTAAAGGTCGTCCCTCACAGGCTCCCAATATGACTCAGACACTTAAGATTCAAAAGGTGTCACCTGGGGAATGGCCGAAAGAAGGAAGCAAGGACTATGTTACTACTGTGATGAAAAATATTCCCCAGGTCATAAATGCAAAGAGCACAAGCTTTTTCAAATAGATGCCACTGACTACAGCTCCACCGAGGAAGATCCACCACTTGAGGAACTGGAGGCGATCGAAGAATATAACCAACAGGAGATTGTATCTGATGAACCAATTATTTCGTTAAATGCATTGGCAGGAATTTCTTCCCCTCAAACTCTCAAAATCAGGGGTTTTCTTAAACATCACCCAGTAGTAGTCTTGATTGATAGTGGAAGTACCCATAATTTCATCCACCAAAAGATCGCTGAAGCAGCACATTGTTTCGTCCGAGTAGTTTCTAACTTCCAAGTCCAGATTGCAGATGGGGCCACAATGAAATGTGAATGTCGCTGTGAAAATGTCAAAATTCAAATGGGGGATTATCAATTGAAAACCCACATGTTTGCAATACACATGGGGGGTTGAGACATTGTCCTCGGCGCGGAATGGCTCCGCACTCTTGGGCCAATCACAATGGATTTCCAGGAGTTATATATGAGTTTTAAGCAGAACAACTCCACACATACCCTCCGTGGACTACAGGCGGGAGCCCTCTATCATCAGCTCGCATAGGATGGAAAAATTGTTAAAAGAGGGCCATCATGGAGTGGTAGCTCAATTTAATGCCATCTAGGCAGTAGACACCATGTCTCAGCCAATTCATCCTGAGATGCAACAGATTTTAAATAAACATCGGACGGTCTTTGACAAGCCTCATGAGCTTCCACCCTCGCAAGGGGAACATGATCATAGCATCACATTGGTTCCAGGGGTCCAACCCCCAAATGTGCGGCCATACCGATATCCGTTCACCCAAAAGAACGAAATAGAAAAAATCATCAAGGAATTGTTGGAAGCAGGTGTCATTCGTCCCAGCATTAGTCCTTATTCATCTCCAGTGGTCATGGTCCTCAAGAAAGATGGGGAGTGGCGGATGTGTCCAGACTTCAGGGCCCTCAATAAGTTAACAGTCAAAGATAAATTTCCCATCCCAATGGTTGACGATTTGCTGGACGAACTCAATGGGGCTCAATTCTTCACTAAGTTGGATCTTCGCTCAGGCTACCACCAAATTCGCATGAAGGAAGTCGACATTCCCAAGACAGCTTTCAGAACTCATGAAGGCCATTATGAGTTCCTGGTCATGCCATTTGGTCTCTGTAATGCCCCCTCTACTTTTTAGAGCCTAATGAATCACCTCCTCAAACGATATCTCAGAAAATTTGTCCTTGCCTTCTTCGATGACATCCTCATCTATAGTGGCACTTGGGCGGCACATCTTCAGCATGTAGATCTACTCTTGCAACTGCTCCGCACGCATAAATTATTTGTCAAGATGTCTAAGTGTTCGTTTGGCATGGAAGAAGTTGAGTATTTGGGCCACATTGTGGGGCGTGAAGGTGTCAAGGTGGACCCAAAAAAGATCTAGGCAATGCAAGAATGGCCTCAACCTAAGACCTTGAAAAGCTTGAGAGGATTTTTGGGTCTCACAGGCTATTATCGTAAATTTGTCCACAACTATGGCCGCATAGCGAAGCCCCTAACGCAAATCCTAAAGAAAAATTCCTTCTTCTGGAACGAAGAAGCACAACAGGCATTTACAGCTCTTAAAACTGCCATGTGTTCCACTCCTGTCTTAGCACTACCGGACTTCACCAAATCATTTGTCATTGAATCTAATGCTTCGGGAACAGGTATTGGAGCGGTCTTAATGCAGGAAGGGCGACCATTAGCCTTCACCAGCCAACAACTAAGTGGGAGGAATCTGGGCCAATCTACCTACGAGAAGGAAATGATGGCCATCTTACATGCAGTCGAGACCTGGCGACCTTACTTGTTGGGGCGACGTTTCCAAATCTGCACAGATCATCACAGTCTTAAATATTTTTTGGAGCAATGCCTATCTTCCCCACAACAAAATAAATGGTTAGCCAAAATGCTGGGATATGATTATGAGATCATTTACAAGAAAGGGAAAGACAACAGGGTAGAAGATGCATTGTCGCGCCAATTTGAGGAGGAAAGTACTCTGCTCGCAATTTCCCTCCCCATTCCAGACTGGATTGAAGAGGCTCGCAGGGAATGGTTTTCACATCCTGGGCTCTCCCAACTCATTTCTCAATTGCAGGTAGATCCGAATTCCAGCAAGGGTTACTCGTGGCAGAATGATATTCTTCGCTACAAGGAAAGAGTCGTAATATCACCAACATCCACCCTCAAGAGTCGCATTTTGGCAGAATTGCACTCATCTCCCATTGCAGGACATTCGGGCTTTCAGAAGACATATGCTCGCACCAGAAGATCATTTTTTTGGGCCGGCATGAAACAGGACATCCTTACTTTCGTAGCAGAATGTGACGTCTGTCAACGCCACAAAGGGGAAACCGTCAACACACCAGGCACATTACAACCATTTCCCATTCCGGCGTCAATTTGGATGGAGGTCTCCATGGATTTCATTACAGGTCTTCCAAAGTCTGGGAACAAGTCAGTCATCATGGTAGTTGTGGACCGACTGTCGAAGTATGCTCATTTCTGTGCCCTACCCCAACCATTCACACCCACTTTGGTTGCTCAAACTTTCATGGATCAAATCTTCAAATTGCATGGCATGCCCACTTCTATTGTGTCCGACCGTGACCCAATCTTCACAAGTAATTTTTGGCAGGAGCTCTTCAGAATACAAGGCACTTAACTCAAACTCAGTACTTCATATCATCCGCAAACAGATGGTCAAACCGAAGCCGTCAACAAATGTCTAGAAACCTACCTTAGGTGTTTCACTTCAGAAAAACAACACCTTTGGGTACAGTGGTTACCTCTGGCGGAATGGTGGTATAACACCAACTATCATGCCACCACCAAAATGACTCCCTATGAAGCAGTCTATGGACAACTTTCGCCTTCCCCTACTTCTTATCTCACGAGGTGCTCCAAAGTACAAGTCGTGGATCAACTCCTACAACACCGCGCAACCATGCTTGCCCATCTGCGCGAGAATCTTCATCAAGCTCAGAACCGTATGAAGCAACAAGCTGACCAACATCGCTCAGAGCGCCAATTTCAAGAAGGGGATCAGGTCTTTTTGAGGCTGCAACCATATAAGCAAACATCACTCAAAGACAAGGGTTGTTAAAAGCTCTCTCCAAAATTCTATGGACCATACCAAGTACTTCAGCGCATTGGAGAAGTGGCTTACAAGTTGGCTTTGCCACCTACAGCAAAAATACACCCAGTTTTCCATGTATCTTGCCTCAAGAAAGTGATTGGGAACAATTGCTGAGTTCAAACCAGTCTACCTGAATTGGACGAAGAAGGGTCAATCTGGCTTCAACCTGAACAGGTTCTAGACACACGAGACAAGCACCTGCGCGGCTGCATGCTTAAGGAGGTCCTCGTCAAATGGAAAGACACCTCTCCGGAAGATTCAACTTGGGAACCAGCCACTATTCTTCAGCAGTTTCCGCAGCTTCAGCCTTGAGGACAAGGCTAGTCTTAAGGGGGAGGGCATGTTAGGGTCCCACCCTAACCCCCTTATTTATGTCTTGGGATCACATCATAGTCAAGAGTCAATAAAGCCCATATTAATATATGTAAGTGGTTAACCCGCAATTAATGACGGGACCACAGTTAGTTGCAAATGGGCGGAAGTATTAGATAGATGGTAAATGGGCGGTAGTATTAGATAGATGGTATTAATAAAACCCACGATATTGGCCTGTGGTATTGCATGTATGAGTCATATATAAAGGATAGAGACTCCCTGCGAGGAGCACTGTGTCTTGTTTTGTAATCGAGCTCTGCTCTATTGGAGGTTGCCCCCTCGAAGAGGCCTGTGAACATTTCTCTCTGAATAATAAAATCATTGCTATTTTGTGTTCTAGGTATATTTTCTTTGCATATTCAGTGTTCTCAGTATCTTTTCTTCGCTTGGGTATTGGTTTGCAGGTTAAGAGCATAACAGTCTCTCCAGGAAGGGAGCTACAACCCCATAGTTCTTGTACTAGCTGATCCATTTACTAGTACGCAGGCGGCTACCTTCTACAATGCTCCAAAGTTTTCAACTGCTACTGGAAGGGAGCTACCACCCCCTTAGCTCTTGTACTAGCTAAGATACTAGTACGTAGGCACCGGCCTACAATCTTATCTCCTCCAGGTACCATGTTTCATACATTTTCAGACTGGATACTCCTGAAGCACAACACATAATCTGAAAGGCCATGTTTCTTCCAATTTTCATATTGGACCCATTAATAACATTGAGGCACATAATCAATCAATCTTCTGAATCACCTAAACACCAGATCAATACATATACAAGGATAATATATGTGTTAGCACCCAGATCTAGTCCATCAGATCACATAAATATGAGTCATTATGATCCTAATCCAGTATTAGTTCTCATCCATCAATACTGAAGCTAAACAAAATCAACCAAACAGGATATGCAGAATACTGACACCTTTAAACTGTCATCGGAACCCATCAACAACCAAAACCACCTGTGACTTCAAATATCATAGCTCAAATTGTATATGCTACTACAATGAACCAAACCTGCATACATACGCGCTTACACCAAAGCCAACCCACGTACAGATCTATAAATATTCAAACATGACTTGCAGCGATTTCAAACTTAAGTTATACCCAGTTCAGATCATTACAAGTGTCAGTATACAGATCTAGAATAAGCATAATAAAATATATAGAGATAGTTCATTTCAAACGATTTGATCCCGATCTATCCTTAGATCTTGTTCTCCATCAACCGGTGAGATCCCTCTTTAGCTCAGATCCAGATCTGCACCATAACCCAATCACAGTATTCCAGATCTAGCACTTTATCAGATATTCAATAATTCAGATGATACTTTGCCAAATGATCTCCTTCCTCTTTTATTGCCTTAGTCCTTTCTCAATACCACGGTCCAAAACCATAGGATCAAAAAACTGTTGGACTAATACCATGAACCAACCATGAAAGTGTGTGAGATCAACACTTTTGGATGCAATACCACGGACCAAAACCATAGGATCAAAAACTGTCAGACTAATACCATGAACCAACCATGAAAGTGCGTGAGATCAACACTTTTGGATGCAATACCACGGACCAAAACCATAGGATCAAAAACTGTCAAACTAATACCATGAACCAACCATGAAAGTGTGTGAACTTTTCTCTTGCATGAAGGGAACTTTTCTCTGCATGAAAGTGCGTAAACTTTTCTCTACATGAAATAAACTTTTCTCTGCATAAAAGTGCGTGAACATTTCTCTACATGAAATAAACTCTTCTCTGCATAAAATTGCGTGAACGTTTCTCTACATGAAATAAACTTTTCTCTGCATAAAAGTGCGTGAACTTTTCTCTGCATAAAAGTGCGTGAACTTTTCTCTACATGGAATAAACTTTTCTCTGCATAAAAGTGTGTGAACTTTTCTCTACATGGAATAATCTTTTCTCTACATAAAAGTGCGTGAACTTTTCTCTACATGAAGGAAACTTTGTTGCACTATAATTTATCAAATAAATTTGCTGCACTATAATTTATCATTTGTGTGATTTGCCATCAAGGACAACACTTGTCTCATAATGCCAACAATCTCCCCCTTTGGACTTGTCATACTGAGAATTGTCATCTGATATCTCTTCCGTAGATTCATCTAGATATATATAAGTGAGTTGAGCTTCTATGAGTTGTTTGCCATCAAGTACAACACATGCATCATAATGCCAACAATCTCCCCCTTTGGACTTGATGGTAACAATACCAAATCACTCTCCCCCTTTGACATCAAGGGCAAAGGGCGAACCAAGATATTCTCTTTCCTAGAAATGAATTCCGTTGTTCATACTCCCCCTGAGTACCTGTTGAAATCTCTGAATGAGCTTCCCCTTTGTATATGCCAAGGTGTACCAATCGGTCCATGCCACATGCTAAAAGCTCCGCTCTTGCTGAATTTTGTTGTTCATGCTCCCACTGTCTGTAAGCAAAGTCTACAAAAAGGTGTTCTACAAGAACATGGCTCTATACATCATACGTGACCTTCCTAGCACCAAATACTCATACATACATCTATCTCCCAACCAAGTGGGGATATACCAGAAAATGACAACCAAGTACATTACATCATTCATCCCAGGCATAGTGGGGAAACCAACATAGGCCGTTACATGACCTTGATATGACTGAAATATTTCATCAAATGACTACAATAGATAGAGACACACTATTACATCATGAGTCTTGATATGACCTTTACATGACATTTATAATAGAGACCAAACACCTAAATAAGATCATGATAAACATCAGCAACAACACTGTATGATCTGCTCCATAGCATATGTCAACAACAACTAGACCAATAGCTTGTATTAGCGCATGAATCATCAAGGTATGTCTGTATCAACTCATCCTTTTGAACAGAATTCTGTATATACAGAATCATTCACATTCTATCATATGTGAGAAACACCATAGCCATCCAGATCTGCATGAACCAAGTATCATCAATTGGGAATATCTGCATTAAACAACATATGTACGAAACAACCTATCATATAGGTAAGAACTCATCATCATGATGTCTCCAACAATGCAACTTTGAATAATCATCCATGTATCCAGCCAATAATCCTCATCCATATATGTGCCAAGAACAATCATAATATATGATCTTTATGCATATGACGACAACAGCATATGAGTGACTCATCATCAAGTAAAGAAGATGTGAAATCAAGCTATGTACTTCTCCTTATCCTTATGAAGATCGCCATGTAAGCACCATTAGAGAATCAACCACAATTCTGATCTAAATACCAACTATGTAACCCCAAGAATCATCTAAACAACTCATAATCATAGCAAAATGAATCATTTATCCATATACGCATCATCACCAAGGACTATTAACCATAATGCCAACAATTCATTAAAAGCATATTCTCCCCCTAAACCTGTGCCATCTTGGTTACTGTCAGATCTGATCATGCATATCAGCAAGAAGTATCAAGACATCATCATTATCAAGTTAGAAACAAAACACTTCTAACCATCAAGTCATTTCCACACATCATCAACAATTGTAACCATTATCAAACAGCGCAAATAATAAACCGAATCATAACTGATCCTTTTCTTGAACCTGTCCCTTCTGCCTTTCCTCAAACAATCATATACGCGACTATGCCATAACCAACTCGCGTATATACGTGATTTCTCTTTAAGAAACTTGCATATGAGATTTAGGACACTGAAGTTTTACACTTCCAGCTCCCTCTGATTCTGTTATGTCTGTATGTTGTGCTATGCTGCCTCTTTCTGACTGTACTTCTTTCTTCTTCCACATTTTCAGGTGTGATGATGATGTTTTCTCCTTTTGGTATGGTGCCCATACTTTGTTCCTACATTCCTTAGCTATATGTCCAAGCTTGTTACATGTGTAACATCTTACATGTCTCATATTTCTTCTATAGCAATCAACAGCTCTGTGACCAAACATATTGCAAGCAAAGCAATATCCATTAAAGTACCTTGAATGTGATGATCTTTCTGCATGATGGTCTTGAAACCGTCTTCTTCTACATCTGGCTGCAACATGTCCAAGATTATGACATACATAACATTCAACATTATTCATAGGAGTAGTAAAAGATTTTCTTTGAAGAATTTCTTTCCTTGGTTGATGATGAGATTGACCTTTCATCTCCTTATTGAGCATTTCAGATTTTGTAGTCGAGTCCCTTGTCTTACTTTGTGAACTGGATTCACCTTCAATAGATTCATGAAAACCAAGACCAGTTTTGATAGCAGGAGACCTTTGACTATTAAGAATATCATCCAAGACTTTAGTACTATCTTGAAATCATAACAGTTTATCCTTTTCTTCTAATTTATCTTTTAGAATATTTACCTCAACTTGATGTTGCTCTTCCTTTTCAAGATACTGCTTCTTCATGTTTTCTTCAGCATTTCTTTCTTCTTCCAACTGACGTCTTAGTTCAAGAACTTCATTTTCATGAGCTTGGAGTAGTTCTTTATTCTGCTTCTTTGATTCTTCAAGATCTTCTTTTAGCGAGCGGGTTGTGGCTTCAAGACTTTCATAGTAACTGGATCTATCTCTGAGTTTCTTGATGGTTTTGCTTCTTTCATTGAGTTCATCTCTTAGTGATGTTACTTCATCCTGCAACTTTTGATATTTGTCCTTGAATAACTTCCTTACCTTGTTTTCTTCCTCTATTTGAGCTTTTAGTTTGGCAGCTTCTTCTTTGAAGACACATTCCCTTTTGTTCAATAGATCTTGTTGATCTCTAATTTTGTCTGTAAGCCTTTTAAATTCTGCCTCTATTTGATATCTTTCTTGCTCACCCATAAAAGAAAATTCAGTTGTTTCGCTATCACTTTCATCTTTTCCAAATGGATAGATAGTTGGAACATTAGAGGATAACAAATTCATACCTGATAGTTCATCTTCATTCTGAAATGATTCTGAATCTGAAGTGCTTCTTCCACATAATCCCCAATCGATTCTCCCACTGTCATAGTTCTTCTGAGATGTCTTCTTCTTCTTAGGCGCTTTCTCCTTAAGCTTCTTTCCCATTGTTCCATGGATCTCCTTCAAGCGATCAAGCTTCTACAAAAGGACCTGCTCTGATACCAATTGTTGGAAATAATACTGAGAGGGGGGGTGAATCAGTATTATCACATCAATAAAACTTTTTCATTTCCATATTCAGATTCATATATGCTACTTCCACAACTTCTTATGATTCAGTTAGTTGATCCTTAATAAGTGCATTAGAACATTATCAACCATATTAACAGTAAACAGGTGCAGTAAAATAGAACAGATCATCACACATAAGCCACACACATGAACACCATGATATAAGGTGGAAACCCAATGTGGGAGAAAACCACCTGCTACAAGTCATCTCAATCTTCTTCTTAATAAGAAAATCCTTTTACAATATTTTTGTACTAGTGCAGTCTTATACCAGTACGCAGGCTTCTACCTGTAGAGAGCTACAACCCTCTATCATTCTCCAGTCTCTCCTGGAAGGGAGCTACAACCCCATAGTTCTTGTACTAGCCGATCAATTTACTAGTACGCAGGCTGCTACTTGCTACAATGCTCCAAAGTTTTCAACTGCTACTTGAAGGGAGCTACCACCCCCTTAGCTCTTGTACTAGCTAAGATACTAGTACGTAGGCACCGGCCTACAATCTTCTCTCCTCCAGGTACCACGTTTCATACATTTTCAGACTGGATACTCCTGAAGCACAACACATAATCTGAAAGGTCATGTTCATCCAATTTTCATACTGGACCCATTAATAACATTGAGGCACATAATCAATCAATCTTCTGAATCACCCAAACACTAGATCAATACATATACAAGGATAATATATGTGTTAGCACCCAGATCTAGTCCATCAGATCACATAAATATGAGTCATTATGATCCTGATCCAATGTTAGTTCTCATCCATCAATACTGAAGCTAAACACAATCAACCAAATAGGATATGCAGAATACTGACACCTTTAAACTGTCATCAGAACCCATCAACAACCAAAACCACCTATGACTTCAAATATCATAGCTCAAATTGTATACGCTACTACAATGAACCAAACTTGCATACATACGCGCTTACACCAAAGCCAACCCGCGTACAGATCTATAAATATTCAAACATGACTTGCAGCGATTTCAAACTTAAGTTATACCCAGTTCAGATCATTACAAGTGTCAGTATACAGATCTAGAATAAGCATAATCAAATATATAGAGATAGTTCATTTCAAACCATTTGATCCCGATCTATCCTTAGATCTTGTTCTCCATCAACCGGTGAGATCCCTCTTTAGCTCAGATCCAGATCTGCACCATAACCCAATCATAGTATTCTAGATCTAGCACTTTATCAGATATTCAATAATTCAGATGATACTTTGCCAAATGATCTCCTTCCTCTTTTATAGCCTTAGTCCTTTCTCAATACCACGGTCCAAAACCATAGGATCAAAAAACTGTTGGACTAATACCATGAACCAACCATGAAAGTGCGTGAGATCAACACTTTTGGATGCAATACCACGGACCAAAACCATAGGATCAAAAACTGTCGGACTAATACCATGAACCAACCATGAAAGTGCGTGAGATCAACACTTTTGGATGCAATACCACGGACCAAAACCATAGGATCAAAAACTATCGGACTAATACCATGAACCAACCATGAAAGTGTGTGAACTTTTCTCTTACATGAAGGGAACTTTTCTCTGCATGAAAGTGCGTAAACTTTTCTCTACATGAAATAAACTTTTCTCTGCATAAAAGTGCGTGAACATTTCTCTACATGAAATAAACTCTTCTCTGCATAAAAGTGCGTGAACTTTTCTCTACATGAAATAAACTTTTCTCTGCATAAATGTGCGTGAAATTTTCTCTACATGGAATAAACTTTTCTCTGCATAAAAGTGCGTGAACTTTTCTCTACATGGAATAAACTTTTCTCTGCATAAAAGTGCGCGAACTTTTCTCTACATGGAATAAACTTTTCTCTGCATAAAAGTGCGTGAACTTTTTTCTACATGAAGGAAACTTTGTTGCACTATAATTTATCAAATAAATTTGCTGCACTATAATTTATCATTTGTGTGATTTGCCATCAAGGACAACACTTGTCTCATAATGCCAACAATCTCCCCCTTTGCACTTGTCATACTGGGAATTTTCATCTGATATCTCTTTCGTAGATTCATCTAGATATATATAAGTGAGTTGATCTTCTATGAGTTGTTTGCCATCAAGTACAACACATGCATCATAATGCCAACAATGGATTGGTAGCGTTAACCCCAAAATGGATGGTACGACGGACCAATGGTGATATGACCGGTGAACAGAATAACCCAACCCGACTCAATCATGGTGGTGGAGTGAAAGTGTCATGTTCAAGAGCGACCTGCTATCAATGAAGTTAGTCAAGTTTTCTTCCCTTTTTCCCCAGTCATTGCTGACAAGTACCTCTTTATTTTTGTCAAGCTTCAGGAGGATAACATATGCTTGTTCTATAATTTGCCCTTCAGGAAAACCTGTCACTATGTTTTAACGATCCTAGCGATAGTGAAACTCGTTCTTGTCTACATGGACAAGTTTGTCTCTTTGTTTTAACAAGTTTACTGACAAAGATAACTAGGTCCTTTTTAATTTTAGAGAATCTAAAAAGAGATAGAAAGGTAACTCCAGTACTCCTTTTTCGTAATATAATCCCTTAAGCCCAAAAAAGTATAAAATAATATGAAGGGGATGACCTTTCGATAGTTTTAACGAGCCGAACAAGAAAAGTGCTCGATCTTTTTGTGTAATGATCCCTTAGGTCCAAAAGGATTAAAATCTAGAGGAGGGATGGCACTTCCGATCCCTTTAATGAGCTGGAGAGGCCAATTGCTTGGCAATCTTTTCATATTTTATGAGTCAAATGAAAAGAGCTTAAAGGAGACTCATTTTTTGAGGAATGAGTGATGTTGTTGGATAGCAACTGATTCCAGGTAAGGTTTGGAACTTTTCAATCATGGCAGTGTAAAGAAGGTGGCTAATAGAATCACTCATCGTATCTGTTCCTCAAAAGGGTAAACAATCAAATGGAGGCATATGATCAGCTAAAAATGAGTGGATGTGATGGTAAGAACAGGACCAAGGTTCAAAAGCTGATAATTATGCAATTGCAATGGTTATTTATCGAAGGTGAGTTCATTTTTTAATGAGCTTGAACTTTGGGGGAACATTTTCTCATTGCTAGGTTTATGTTTTAACGAGCTTGAACTTCGCGTAAAACTGCTCATGCCAGTTGTATAATAAGGATGTGTGATCGATAGGTTCATTTTTTAGGGAGCTTGCCCCATTCAAAACTTTACTCTGGAGCCTTTTGTATGCAAGCTAAGAAGGACCAACCTACGAGGTTAAAGGCTTGAGAGCCTACAAACTAAGAAAATAAAGGGTCATTTTTCACTCGCATGCAAAAAGGTTTGCATGCCCCCAGGTATAACGAAGTAGAGTTTCCATGTTACCATACGAAAGTTCTTGCATTAGCAATATTGTTCCATTCGCGTAGCAGACAAAACACTTCCTTGGCTTTGTCCATCGAAATGGACGAAGGTGATTGTTGTGAGTGCCAATCACATAACCTTTGATGGGGGAATCTTTTTCTAGCCTAATCCCATTTTCCTAAATGGACAGGGGATCAGAATATTCATATATCCTACGTAGAAACCTAACTTATATCTGGGGTTTTCCTACCGAAGCAGACCAAGGCACATGCCCCCTAGGTTTCAATCACAATCACCGAATCACTCGCGCTCATCAGGTGGACGGACTAGAGATTGATGAGACATTCCTTGTGCAAAAAGACTAGTTAGGGATGGAATTTGACTAATAGCTGTGTTTGAACTAGGGAATGAAAGCTGGTCAACTAGGTGGACCACTCTGCCTTCATGTGGAAAACACATCACTCGAAAGAGTGAGGAAACAATAGCTCCCATGCTATAAATATAGTCACGTCCAAGGAGTAGATTGTAATCTAAAGGCCCTTGGACTACCATCATGTTTAGATGAACGATTTTCCTTCTCAAAGTTATAGGAAAATTTGGAAGGATCCCTAATGATCGACTCGTTCCTTTGTTGAAGCCTGTTAGATTTCGAATCTCAGGCAGAAGCGATGGTGAATTAAGTTCTTTCCAAGAAGTTGAGGAAAGGATACTCACAGAAGCCCCTTCGTCTATGATAGTACTAACCATGATCATTCTATAAGCTTGTACTATGATTCGGAATGGTACATTAGATGGTAAACGGGGTCTCCCTAGTAGATTCCAATCAAAGGAAATGACTAGATTGCTTGGAGGAGGGACCAAATAAACGGCCGGATAAATCTCTGACAAAATTTCTTCCAGCGGTAAAGGAACGGGTAGATTGCCCCTATGTTCATCGGATTCTGTGTTAACGAAAAGAATTTGAACGGTGTTTTTCTCATCCTCTTTGGTGATTGTATCATCTAAAGGTGGACCTTCTGAAGACAAGACTAGGTTGACTGTCGTCTCAACCTGTTGGCTTTGGTCCGGTGTGGACTTAGAGGGTTTATCTTCAATGATAGGTTCTTCGACCGACAACAAAGGTGTATCAGTTGGATTTTCAACTAGCGATGGGCTCGGCAAGAGTTTCTTGTATCCAGGAGGAAGTCACTGTGGTGAAGCATGACGGCTATCGAAGACTCTTTTAGCTTCATCCAGGAAAGGACAACGGTGGAGGGCATGATCGCCTTCACACAATCTACAAGGAAATTTAGATCTTCCTTTCTTTCCATTGGCTTCATTTTCACTAGTTGATGGTGTGCTTTCAACATGATCATCAGAGGTTGAAGACACCGAATTGTGCAAGCGGGGAGACCAATCCGTCAAGATCCATGGGATGTAGGGACAATCTTGACGATTGTGGTCTCCCTTGAAAATGACACATGGAGATTTAGGTTTGGATGGTGCAGTGTGTGGATTTTTGCTAGACAATCCATGGTTGCCCCCTTTTGCCTTCAGCTTCTTGTTCTTCTTCTCCTTCCCTTTCTTCTTCTTCTTCTCAGTTACTTAGTTTTTAGTGTTACTAGTTTCACCAAGCGAAGAGGAAGAAGGAGAGGGAGAAACAAACGAAGTAGAAGGTGGGGGAGCGACTTTAGGATCATTTAGTTGCTGATTTGATTGCTGAGGAATTGCGGTGTTTTGAACGATAGAGGTTGAGAAAATCCATGTTGGCAGGCTAATTGTAAGTCTTGGAAGGGACAATGTAGCCATGTGTGGAGCACCAACATATCCCCAAGAGGAGAAGGGACTAGGATTTCCCCCAAGGGGAGGTCCTTGATTGGTAGACTCCATTTTCTCAACCTAAGACCAACGAGGGAACAATGACATTATTCTGATTAAAATAAATTTTATGATGCTTTGACACAATTTGCTTTTTCAATTTTTAAGAGTCGAGAACAATCTAAAGATGACTCTAGTCGCTTTTTATTTTTAATGAGCCTAAAGTGACAAGTGCTCACATGGACCTTTTCTTTTAAGGAGTCTGTAAAGGAATGAAAGTAACTACTCTAGAAATCTAGACATAGGGATTACCAAACCAATCACAAAACTGCAGAATACTTTTTATGGTATGGTAGTCAATCTTCCCAAATGTTGTGTTCAGTGTATTGCGATCGATAGGAAGGCAGACACGACTTCTTAGGGATAATGGATGTAGCCTATTGTGGTCCCAATGTATACTCGATGGTACGTGGGATCACAAGTTTGTATTGGCACTTATCGTCTCAAAGAGGAGGAATCACCCAACCTACAATGAAAGCGATAGTTACCAAGCTTTACGACGCTGGAATACGTATCTAGCCTAGAATTCTAGATGTTGTGCGTTAGGTTCCAAAGCATTTTTATGTTCATTGAGGTTTATTTTACAGTTGATCTTTCTTAAGAAGTTTGCCTTTAAGGTTCACTATGTGATGTAGATATAAAATTCCTAAATATGCAATCTAAGATGATAAACAATCGTTTACTTTCTTTTTACAATGAAAATCCTAGCTACTAAGGAAAGAGAAATGAAATTCTTTCACCATAGAGCAGAGAGCACACACTAGATGCACTTTTCCTAAGTCAATTTCAGCATGCAGTCTAAATGCAAATGCACATGCATGTATTTTTTTTCAGTTTCCTTAATGTGAGAATGACAAAGGAAACTAAGAATAGATCTGAATTATCTTCTTTCAAAGCGACAGTACTAACAATTTTCTCTTCAAAAAATGAAAGGAAGGCTAAGACGACACTTTGCGATTTCAAATTCAAAATTGCTTTTGACTCTTGAAATACTATTAATTAAAATTAAATACAATGGCAAAAGTGTAATCGACTATCTAAAAGAGGAAGACTTTATGATACTCTTTTTCTTGACTGAAAATGACACTTGCGACACTTTCAAATCAAAAGACGACAGTTTGATTAAGCTACTGTTTGCAAGAGAGAACTGGAAATGATGAAAAATACATAAAAAACATTCACAATTCTTTATCAATGGAGGCTGAATAATGCAAAGGAAGAAGGTTTCAACAGTGATATACTGATCATAGATAGCAAAACCACTGAATAAAGTTGAAGACAATGAAGAAAAAATCAAAATCTAGAGGCAAAAATAGTCTTACTCAATCATCACTCCTGTAACACAGGGAAACATGGATGCATCTCACCTACAACACACAAGAGGTGTGATGCATCCAGATTGCCAATGAGAGATAGAACGATGGTCCAGGGATGAGACTGAGCTTGGTTTTCACTCACATTTTGCAGCTAAGTTCAGGGATTTAGGCTGAGCTAATGATTGTCAGTAAACACAAAGTATAGGGGCTGACCTAATGAGGTTATTTGAGCTACCACCAGGGCACTTAGGATGTTTGCAGGTCAGATGTTCAGTTCATAAACCAACCCGGAGATTGACTGAAGTAGCATTGATCTACTTTGTAGTTGCACAGCAAACGCAGTTCGAAGGCTAGCTGGCTTAACTGTAGGCTCTGTCTGTGGTTTATAAAGCAAAAAATAGTAGCAAAACAAACAAACTATTCGCTCCCCAGCGGAGTTGCCATTTTGTTATCGGGAAAACTAGTGTCCATTCAGAGTTGCTAGTCCCACTAAGATGGGTAGCTATCTTAGAAACAAACAAAATAAAGTTACTTGTGTTTTCCTTTATGAGTGATGGATGAGAGAGAAGCAGAGAGTACCAACCTCAGTCTTTCGCTAGTCTCCTTGCTTGTTTCCTCTCTCCCTTGATAGAGCTTTCGCCACTCCTTTCTCACTTGTCCTACTCCAAAGAATGCCTGTAGAGTCAAATCAGCAAAATACCATCAAAGCATAGAGATCTATAACCATAAAAGATGTATGATCAGATGTACATTAACCATATAAATGCATATACAAATACAAGATTCAGAGATATACAAGCATATGGAGGAAAACTCAAATAGCTTTATTGATAGAAGTAGTAGAAGAGAGGATTACAACCAAGCTGTCTGATCCAGCATCATTCCCCCAGCATGAAAGCCATTTTCACCTCATACAAAGCAAGATCACCCAACAATACAATGTCTTCAAAGAGAAACCAATAGCACTTCTTTACAAATTACAAAATTCTAGCATTTGGATCTCTAGGATGAGGGATCCATATATAGATGTTTGCAGGAGAGTGAGTCAGCTTCTAGGATTTTGATTAGTGTGATTTCACTGATAGCTGTTGGTTCCACTTGGGGATTTCATGATCTCTTATTCATCCTTGGGTGGATTCAGAGAGGAAAGTGTCATATGAGCAGTTTCTAGAAGATTCTTTGAGTTTCCACCTCGCAAACTGCTTCTACCATTTGTCTACTCTCACTCATCACACCCTACAGAAGAGATTTTCAGTATGCATTGCACCCCCTGTGTGTAATGGGTGAGATGCATCGCACCCTCAGCATGGAGCAGTCTGTATGGTCCCGTTTTGACTAGTTCTGAGCAGTTTTTCAGGGAGAACTTCTGGGAAATGATGTAATCAGCTAACCTTGAGTATGAAACAAAACTTTTAGGGGTTTAGAAGCCCTTAGTTTATGGACATATGTGATTGGGGTTGCAGTGCCCAAATATTTCTATAACACTAACATTATTCAATTGCAGTTGTACTTCAAAATTTAAAAACATTATGGCTTGAACTGCAATTCCATTGTTTCCACAACTTTTTAGATTCCATTCTTCATCATCAGAGATCTCTTGGAATATTTTTTAAGAAACTTTGTTTTCTCCTCCATGGATTCTTTTTGAAATATTAACTTCCATATTGCAAACTCTCATTTTTACCTGCATCTACACATAAAATTAATTTATTATAAAATAACATTTGATCTTTGAAAATGACCATAATTCATTAGAATGACTATTTTATTTCCTAAATTCCTTCACTGTTGTCTACAAATATGTATTCTACTATCCCTTCATGTGCATTTATTTCTCTTTGACCCTCTAATTCATCTTTTGTAATTCTACCTTGTAGGTAACTACCATCACTAATACATGATATTGAAAAGGCCACAATAGGAGAGAGACCAGAGGATGTTAGAGTACACTAGGATTTTCCATACCTTGTGTTTAAAGTTGGGTACCTAATACTCTAAGAGACACTTGGTTCTGAAGTATTGTAGTGGTTTAGATGGGTACATCCAGAAAGAGATGGATTGTTGGACATTTCCTCACTCAAATCCACTTATCGATATGATGTCAAAATTGAGAAAAAAAAAATGAAGGAATAAGTGGGAGTTTGGGATTGAAAATCCATTGCAAGAAAAGCCTAGAAATGGTGGCCCAAACTCAAAAATCAAGGGTTAGAGCAAGGATATCCAACCTCAAGACAAATAGTGCAAGTTATAGATAAAGAAAGGTAATGGGAAGTCAAAAAACGACACTATAAAGTGGTATGTGTTAGCACTCCATAATTTTCCTAGGTTGAGGAAGAAAACTACAAACAAACCACTTTTAAAGCTAAGATCTAGCCCTTCCAGCCTGAGAGAGGGCTCTCTCTAAATGATTAAGATTTCTTTTTTTAAGATCTTAGGCTAGATATTGAAGTTCGAGATGGGTTTTTCAAAATTATGGTTGAAAAATGCTGGAAAATTCCATTGGGAATGGAGTCATTAACATTTGGGTAATCAATTACAAAATGAAAAAGTAGTCGTAATATGGAAAGGTAGGAAAACTCTTGGATCCTTTAAGACATTTAGGGTGTGGACGATATGAAAAAGTAGAAGATTAGTTAAATACAAAGCATATTGAATTGAATTTTATATTTAATCTCAGGAGGAAAACATTAAGATGGTTTATAACAAGCTAGAGCAGAGTACACTTAAGTAAATTCAACTCTTAATATTCTTGCAAAAATCAGAAAGGGGAATTCATATGGAAACTGAGCAAAAGGAACAATTTAACATAAGAGAACACGTCACCATTTGTTTGGCACAAGAATTCTAGAACAAAACTACCTCTGTATTTCTACAAATTGATTACTTTGAGTACAATACATGGCTTACATCAAAGTCGAGCTCTTTTCGTCATACACATTCCAACCCTTTCTAAGTCTTATTACAAAATATTTAAATATTTTCTATTGAACTAGATTCAAATTCCAAAAAGGAATTAATTACAAAATAATATCTAACAAAGAAATAGATATTTCTGAAATAGAACTAGAAAATAGGAATTTTGGACAAATTTGATAGTTTTGTTGAAACATTGAAGGAAATATGTTACTGGTTGTAGCTATTTTCGAACCCCTTCCATTTTCCTTGTTTCCAAACTTGTAGGACTTCTATTTTATCTTATTCAACCAATTCCAGTAATTGGTCCCATCGCTCTTCACCTCGGATAGAAAAATTTACCATGTTTCTGAATCTTTCATCTACCTCTATGTAGGTTTGGAAAGTTGGCTTGTGTTGAAGAAAGCATACATAGTTTCAGTATTTACAAATGTAATTTTGATATTTGTACTTGTTAAGAAAAAGAAATATTAATTTTGTAAATTATAAGAATGAGTTTCTTGCTCATTTCATATGTCTACGAAATTCAAAGAGTCAAATTCATGTATAAGGAGCTCTTCTTGAGCCCATGTGTAAAGGTATATTAGTCTAAAAGGCCCTCCAAGACAAGCACAAAGAAGTCTGCAAGATAAATGATGTACAAACACAATCATGTCAACCTACAAATTAAATATAAGTCATTTCATATTGCATCAAAAGATAGAGCTCTTCACACTATCATGTCGGCAAATTATGGAGGATGAAATATTATAAATACGTGGCCATGATATTTGCAAAAAGACAGAGCATAGGAATCAAATACCTCTGATATTTCGGTGGTAATTAGAATGGTAATTACAGTCACAGTAGCTGCCAATTTCTGAGATTTCGGAGAAATATCATAATCATGATTTTCGGGTTATTTTAGTATAGGACGAAGTAATTGGATATTTGTATTGGAGAATATGTTTCAGAGTATCATGTTACACTATACAGTTCAGATTTCTCTTCTTAAATTTCAATGAAAAGATACAAAGGAAAGCTTGGTAATATCTCTGTGTTTTGTGTGGTATCATTGCAGTAAGCAACTTAGAAGTCTCTCTGAGATCTCGTAAAACCAATAGACATGAAGATTTTGTGGTGTCACCTCTATTACAATATCGGTAATGGAATAATGAAATATAACCCTGTCTTGGTGCAGTAAGATAATAATTCGTTGCAATTACAAATTGTAGCGTCAATATGGTGAAGAGTTGAGTGTCAAGACAAAATTAATGATCTCATTGTCATGATGAATATCTCACTGAAGGTACAACAATGATGACCTCGGCGAAACAACAATAATGATGATGATCTCAGTAGTGATGAAGAAGAGGATTGGTGTCTTCGTCTTAGAGTCGCCTAATAGGTGAGGGAGCATGGTCTTGATATTCATCAATTTGAATCTCTATAAGAAGAATTTTGTGTGGGTTTTCCTCTCCATGGGGGAGAGTTTTTTTCCCTGGCAAAAACCCAACATCGTGTGTTCTTGTCTCTTTGTTTTTTATAGCTATTTGATGAAATAAGAAGACACACTCTAATAATAATAACAAGTGAATATTATGCTAACAAGTAAAATTTAAATACATCACAAATATTTATCATGCAAGAACAATATCATTAACTATAATTGCCCTAGATTCTTCAACATGGAATCAGAGCTAAGGTGTTGAAGTCAAAGGAAGGGCGGCGAAAGAGACATACAAGGATCAGCCTTCAAGGAGGGCATCAAATCAAGGGCGAAGACATTTGTCAATATTAAAGGATTAGTCTATAAGAGCAGTCTACAAAGAAAGGTAACTCCACATCACCATCATCAAAATACCACCAAGACTCTCATCAACATATTTACAAAGTTATGAAACTCTAAGGACCTCAAAGATCTCATCATCTTAAGAAATATTGAAGCAGTCATGACCGCTAAGCATATTGAAGGCAAGAAGGAATTATCATCTGCAAGGTTATAATCAAGAAAGGATCATCTCCTTGAACTAGAAGAAGACCATCTGAGGAAGCGATAAATCATCTTCATCAAAAGGGAGCAACCTTTTCTATTGAAGGAAAGGCTTTCTCACTTGAAAGAAGATCATCCAGGAAGAAGCCCTCATACATATTCTTCAATCTTCATCAACATGATCAAGGTGAATATTTCATCTTCACATGACAAGTATCTTTTCAATTTATAAATTTGGTTAAATGACTTCATGAACTGCAAGGAATTTTATAAGTTGATGGGTCATCAAGATTCCTTACATGAAGAAGGAGAGTCTTCATAGTCCTCTAAGAAGTAGAAGTCATTAAACATATCAATAGGTCTCCTCTGAATTTATGGAAAGGGATGCTTATGCAAGATCCCCTCATATAGCAATATTGGAAACATCAAAGTGATGTAGATGATAAACTCATTCTCTAGAGATGTAATGAAGAAGGTCACATGAAATCTGATCTACATGAAAGTAAAGGGTATCAAAGGATGTAGGATATCATCCATCTACAAGACCTAGAAAGGAAGATAACCATAATGCACTAAAAATCAAGGTAACAAATATCCATGGGATAATAAGGCTACCTCATTTGACAACTTATGGTATCTATGCTAAATAAAGAAAGAAAAGTTGATGGAAAAAGTATTGAAGGGTAAAGGACTAAATCATGTGCATAAAGGAAACGGAAGTTCGGTCCTCAATCAAGGTAGAATAGGTATAGCTAAAATTATGAAACTCATATCACTGGACATAAGGAGGAAGATGAAGAAAAGGGCCATGGAAAGAGGGAGTAACAAATCTGTCATGGGTAATATGGTATCCCTCACAAAAGGGTCCTATCATAAGCTTCTATTATAAGATATGCCAATGATAATAAGATGCATCGTGGCGTCATGGAAGAATTAGAAATAAGAGCTCATGGCATCACCATGGGAATCACAAAGGAAAAAATTCATGACAAACAAACATGAAGGATATATCTCTTGGGAGCCTCAGTGGGCATTGAAGGAAGGGAAGAAGTCATCTAGGACAAGGTTCATCATACATCAAGTAAAAAAAGAAACATCTACCAATTGGGGATATACAAGATCCTCAAAATTCTTTGATGAAATCCTCATCATAGGGTTCACTAATCTAGAGAGGAAGCAAGTGTTTCAACAGGAACTCCAACTTATGGAATCCATGAAATTATAATGTAATGACACGAAAAAGATCAAGGGATTGAAGATATTTTCAATCAAGGAAGTTGTTGGAAGAAGCCTCAATGACCTAAAGGTAAAATATGGTATTATGCTTATGTTTACTATTATAATGTCATGTCATATAGTTGCAGGTAACATGGATAATTACTTCTATCTTGAGAAGCATGATCAAGAGAAAAAGGATCTCCTCCTCTAAAAGGATGCAAGAAGGCATACGACACACTAGATGAAATCAACATAATATGTCCTGATATGAAGTATGAGGTGGTTGACCAAAATTAAGAAACTCTAATTAAAATCACCTAGGAATGGAATGTGTGGAGAAGGAAGAGATCATGAGATATGCAACCCTGATGAAGGAAATAAACATTCAAAAGACCAAGAAGATTTGACGAGGAAATCTCCTGAAAAGATATGAAGATTCTAATGAAAGTTTGAAAAAGATGAATACCCTTGACAATGGATATCTTTGGGAGATGTGCCAATATGTGTGTAGGATGATGATACCTACAATAAGATGTCATGATGAAAATCCATCTCGTAAAGTATTATTTGATTTAATATGATGTTTTTTATTTATTGAATAATATATGGATAATGCAAGGCTACTCAAACAAGAGCTATAAATACAAGTACAACTAGCATTCATGCTATTGTAGCATCCATTGTCCCTTTAATTATACTTTCAGTTTTATTACAATAAATGAAAAAATAAAATATTATGTTGTAGTAGAAATAAATGGAAAAGAAGAAATTTAAAAGAAATAACTTATTTTATTTGATTGATGGATTTTGAATGTGAGAAACCCACGAGAATATCTGGGTCGTCTGATCAACATGCCACAGATCCAATGGTAATCACACAATTAACTAGAAAAGGGTTTATTTTGGAAATCAGACACGATGATGTATGAAATACATTTTAATTTGCTGAAGTTTGGGCCAATCGCATTGAAAAGTAATTGGGTTTTGTCCTTAAAATCGGACCCGATAAATCATTAACTGGAAGTTTTATTTCCTATCGAGTCCGTATGGTAGTCAAAGGGGTGTTGAAAAAATGGACGCGATAAAGTTTTGTTCAAACATGTTTAAAGTTTTGTGAGTTCCAAGGCATCAGGCCATCCATTGAAGGGGTGATCGAACGGTGATCATGTATAGCTCAGGCGGACGCGATAGGTTTGTGAACTAGAGTTTTATTTCTTTGAGTTTCATGGTAACCAAAGCTTTTCCATATTGTATGTAAATTAGTCAATTTCGCTGTTTTAGAAAAATGACCAAAGTTAAAGGCATATGATTAAAATTCCAAAAGAAAGTTGATTGGTCAGGTTTCTTAGTGTTTCCGCCAATCAGAACACTCTCAATATATATGTGGGCCCCAGTTCACGCAGGCAATTCTTGTAAAGTTGTAGTTTGTTGTGTTAAAATAGTCTAACTGTCATCAGGACATCTACAAGGTTACAACTTGTATAATAACACTCAGACCATGTACTCCAGCCACTGATTCGAACAACGAATAGCCATTACCTACTAATTTTTGTTACTTCTTGTTATTTTATTTTCTTTAGAATGAGGTGTCTTTTACCCTCTATGTAATATTCTATAATAACTTTTACTTTAGACAGTTAGGAGAATAGTTAAGTAGTTTGATAGTTTTGGTGATTACCAACTGTCTCATAATGTATAAAAAGAGGAAAATTTACAGAGAAGGGGTTTGAACTTTGGAGAACTTGAAGACTAGGTCATTGTATTCCTGATACAACTATTGATTAATGAAAGAATCAGAAGTTTTCCATACATTGTTGGGTATGATTTTGTGACTTCTCTATTATGTGTCATCAAATGTTTTCTTCCTTTAAGTATGGTAATAAAGCTGCATGTCTTTATTTGCTTATGTAAATGAAGTTAAAATCCCTTAAAAGAGCATTCCTATACTTGAAGTTCCTACCTCTGCAATTCTTCTAAGTTACAGATAGTAGTTTCTGTGTAAGACAACATATTATCTATGACTTCTTCAAGCTTTCTTCATTCATCATTTATGTTCAGCAATCAAATGGCATTCTAAGATTTTCATGTCACCTAAGTATTGAGGGTTTTAAAACCAAGTCTTTCAGGTCCTTCATTTGAGAATACAACATACAATTACATGACAAACAAGTGACAACAATTATAAACATTAATGTCTTAAGCACAATTTCTACACAGCTAGGAAATTGGTTTCTTAAGGGACAACATTAATTTGCATCTTTTTCGAGGAGAGAAGACAAGATTACTTTTCCTTGGGTTTCCAATAGTTTCCTCTGGTTGTTCAGTGAGGAGGAATTTTTTGGTTGTTTTGGATAAAAGTAATAACTCTAGCTCGAAGAAGATCCCATACAAGATCAGACACCTCACAACTAAAAGTTCAAGCCCTTTAACATCCTGAAAGGCTAGCTTCTAAGAAGGTTGGAAGGTCTAAAACCCCACTTACACCGATCTCTACACTGTTTGCAGTAGGCAACAATTCATCACATCTCTCACCCAAACATTGATCTGATCAAGAGTAACTTTTTACATCATCTTCATTTAAAGAACCCAACTGCCAAGAGAAGTCTTTAGAGTCTATTACTTTTTCATTATCTGCTATAGTTATTCAACCTGAACCTATAACTGCATTACCATCTCTACACACTCCATTTACCCCTCAGTCAGGTTCCAAATCTGTTGGTAATCAAAGTTCAATAAATTTGGGAGAAAATTTATAGGTATGCACCTCTTCAATTTCCACAACCGTTGAACCAAATGCCACAAGAATACCTCAATATTCTTCCTCGTTTTATAGGGAAAGATGAACAAACAACAGAGAATCATGTATCAGTGTTTTGTAATTTTGCAGAAAACCTAAATGTTGAACATTAGGATGTTGTTCTAAGACTTTTTATCCAATCCTTTGATGGAGAAGAAACAAAATGGTTTAAAGGGCTTCCTAATAACTCTATTACAACATGGGAAGAGATGGAGTGCCTATTCACCCAGAGATGGGGAGGAAAAAGACACCATGGGTATTCACTCACAGAGTTCAATCCTATCAAGAAGAAATTTGATGAAGGTGTTGTTGAATTCATCAGAAGGTTCAACAAATTGTACAGTAGTCTTCCAATGGAGATTAATCCCCCTCCTTCTAGTGCAAAAATAACTTTTGCAGGTGCTTTTGAGTCAAATTTTGGATTCACATTGAGGGAGAGGAGATCCCCAACCCTTGATCAGATCTAAACAGATCAGTAGAGATAGAAGAAAATCTGGTGGCTGCAGGTAAAACGCCAAATAAATAGCCTATCCAAGATAAGGGAAAGGCTAAAGTTGAATCCTCTCAAAGTCAAACATTAGAGGATATGAGTAATGTAATCAAAACTTTGTGAAATAAATTGATTAAATTAGAGTTAGAAAGTAAGAATTCTCAGAGGCAAGCACAATAAAAAAGGAACTTTAATCCTCAATATAGAACACAACCTCTGCAAATTTTGTAGAAGGAGAGAAAAGATCAAGATTAGATTCAAGAACCAGTTTATATAGAAGCAAATCTTGATGAAATACTACAACATTCGAGGGACCATGATGACTAGATTTCTACATTGTATGCAATAGATGAAAATAAACTAGGTGTTCAAGGAGAAGAATATGAATATGCTGAAACAAATGCAATCTATGATGATAATGAGATTGTTGAGTATTAGAAGTAGATTTCTGATTTTATGCAAGCAGAACTACATAAGAAATATGATTTGAGATCAAGGAGAAGGTCTAGAAGTAAAAAAGATGAAGGTGAGTAGCAAGTTCCAGCTCCCTCACAGAAGGTGACTCCACAAGAACCATAGCCTATAAAAAAATTGAATAAAGGAAAGAAGCAGCAAAATACAAGTAGCAAGACTCAAATGCTTCAAGGTGAGTCTTCTCAAGACAAAAGTGAAAAAATTCCTTTAGAAAAGCTTGTTTCCATTCCACAAGAGATTTCAGTCATGAAGAGAAGTGAACATGAAAATGAGAAGAACACTAAATAGGGTCATGTGTTCAGTTTAACTAAAGAATTAGAAAAAATTAGAATTCAAGTGCCCCTCACAGAGTTAGTCAAAACAACAGTTTATTAGAGAGAGATTGTTGAGTTTATCAATCTAAGAGAGAACGTAAATATAAATGACACTGTGAACCTACAGGAAGATAAACCAGTAGTGGTTTTTGGTCCACATGTGGAGGAGGTGGATTCTTCAACCCCTCCATTCTACATTTCTCTAATGATTCATGATTTCCTCTTGCACAATTATATGTTTGATTCAAGAGCTTTACATAATATTATGCCATTATCAATGATGAAACAACTAAACCTACAAGTCACTAAACCTTACAGGGACTTGTATTCTTTTGATTCAAATAAAGTCAAGTGTCTGGGGGTCATTAAAGATATGGTGGTGTCACTTGCCCAGATCCCATCTAGAAGCTTGGTAATGGATGTAGTAATAGTAGATATCCTTGCTAGGTTTGGAATGTTGCTATCTAGGTCACGGGGAGAAAAATTGGGTGGTATTTTGAAGGTAGATTCTACATATGTTGTTATACCATTTTTGGGGGGAAGAAAGGAGGTTGTACAAAAAAACTAGATTTGTAAAAACAATTACAAGAAACGGAGCAAGTAATTCACCTGTATATAGTCAAGAGAAAGATGATGTCTCTTTCTTCATGCTAAATGACAATGCAGAGTTGGCTGAAGATAATTAGAGGCAACTTACTTCAACCAATGTGAGTACAGAGCTGCAATTAGAAGGGGTGTGGAAGTGTTTTTTGATGGAGCTTATTCTAAGGAAGGAATAGGTGTTGGTTTCCTTCTAATTGCACCTGGAGGTAATATGTTCCCTTTTTCTTTTAAATTGGAGTTTGAAGCAACAAACAATGTGGCAGAATATGAGTCCTTGATCATTGCTATGCAAATAGCAAAACAAATGGGAGTAAAGTCAATTTGTGTCTTTGGAGATTTAGAACTAATTATAATGAAAATAAAGAACCACTGTCAGACAAAACACCCTAGGCTTAGGGCATACAGAAACAAAGTGTAGGATTTAGTTGAGAATTTTTTTCAAGCTTTCAATATTCAGTTCATTCTAAGGGATGGAAACAGATTAGCAGACTCTTTGGCTATGGCTACTATTACTTTTAGGCCTCCTATTAATCCAAAGCTAAGATATGAGGTTGAAATGAGACACGAATCTTTTGTTCCTGATAATATAAAGCACTGGTAGATTTTTGAAGATGATCAACAGTTTAAAGAATTTTTTAGTATGGTTGAATACTTTTCAGGGCACAAAGAATGATCCAGATGAAGATGAAGCAACAGAAGGTGTGGAGGTAAGTGGTTTGAAAAATTTTATAGTTGAACAAAAGATTATTTGAGTGAAAGATAATACACTGCCAAGGGGACTTGTCCCTCTTGAAAGGCTTTTTAACGCTAATGATGTAGTTGTTGGTTCAAAGAAAATTCCACAGGATGAGCAGATTCAAGATTACAATATCGGAACTTAGGAGGAGCCCAGGTTAGTAAAATTATTCAATGGAGTTCCATCTAATTATAAGGAGAGATATATTAAACTTTTAAAGGACTATGTTGATGTCTTTTCTTGGTATTGTGAGGATCTTAAAACATATGATGTAAGTATTATTCAGCACAAGATTCCCTTTAAAGGGGGGATTAAACCATTTAAGCAGAAGCTCAGATAGATAAACCCTATGATTTTACCATTGATCAAGAAAGAAGTCAAAAAGTTGCTTGATTCCAAGATTATAGTTCCACTCAGGTACTCTGACTGGGTGGCCAATTTGGTGCCTATAAGGAAGAAGAATGGAGAGATAAGGCTATGTGTATACTTTAGAAATCTCAACAAGGCTTCCTTGAAAGATAAATATCCATTACCTAAAATGGATCATGTGCTGTAGAAGGTAACGGGATCATTCAAGATGTCAATGCTCGATAGGTTTTCTGGGTATAACTAGGTGGCTATGGATAAAGAAGGTCAAAAGAAGACTGCATTCACAACTCCTTGGGTAACCTTTATGTATGCTAGAATGCCTTTTGGGTTGATGAATGTAGGTGCTACATTTCAAAGGGCTATGGGCATTGCTTTTTTGGGAGATAAATTTGTAGTGATATACTTAGATGACATCAATGTTTTCTCTAAGTCTGATGAGGAGCATCTGGACCATCTTAAAAAGACTTTTGAGAAATGTAGAAGATATGGGATTTCCTTAAATCCTAAAAAGTTTATTTTTTCTCTAGAAGATGGAAAAATGCTGGGGCACATTGTTTCTAGAGATGGAGTGAAGATAGATCCAGTAAGGGTGCAAGCTGTGCAGAAAATACCTTTGCCCAGGAGTAAGAAGGACATTCAAAAATTTCTAGGTAAAATTAATTTTTTAAGGAGGTTTGTGTCCAATTATGCAGAAATTGTAAAAGAAATTACTAATATGTTGAAGAAAGAGAATGAAGTGCATTGGACCAAGGAAGCCAGAGAGTCATTCTCCAGGATTAAAGAAGCATTGCAAGCTGCTCCAGTCCTAATAAGCCCTGATTATCAAAAACCTTTCCAAGTTTTTTCATTTGCATCACCTAATTCAATAGCTGTTGTTTTGTTGCAGAAAAATAATGAAGAAAAGGAGCAGCCAGTTGCTTTCTTTAGCAAGATTCTCAGAGATGTTGAACTAAAGTATAATATTCTTGAAAAATAGGTATATGCTTTGGTAAAATCCCTGAAGGCCTTCAGGACTTATGTACTGTAGTCACAGATCATTGCTTATGTGCCAAATGTTGCGGTAAAGGATTTCTTAGTCTAGAGCAATGTAGAAGGCAAAAGGGGAAAATGGATAGCCAAGATCCAAGAGTATGACTTGGACATAAAGCCCACAAAGCTGGTGAAAGGGCAAGGATTGGCGAAGATGTTGACAGAGTCAAATTTTCAGGCATTGGGAATCAACTTGCTGACACCTGTGAGTGAGGAGGCAATTGAAGAAGGTGAAGAAAGATCAGACCCAGGTATGAAGATCAGGTATAATTTTTTATGTTCAGAATGGTACAAGCACATAATCCATTATTTTTGTTTTCTCTCTTGTCCTCAATCTTTGGATAGAAAAAAGTATAGAGCATTAAAGGTTAAAGCCCAGCCATATGCAATTATTGAGGGCAGATTGTATTGGAAGGATCCTATAGGAATTTTGTTGTTATGTTTAATAGAGGATGAATTTATAGAGACCATTAAAGATTATCATGAGAAGTTATGGGGAGAAAATTATAGTTGGAGGGCTACTGCACACAAAATCCTCTAGATATGGTCTTATTAGCCTACTTTATTTGGTGATACATATAAGTTTGTCATAAGATGTCAGAAGTGTTAGCTTTTTGCTGAGAAGAAGAGGTTAGCTCTGTTGCCTTTGATCCCAGTCTTCATAAAGGAACCATTCAGACAATGGGGACTGGATTTTGTTGGAGAGATTAACCCACCTTCAAGTGGATAGCACAAATGGGTTCTCACAACTACTGATTACTTCACCAAGTGGGTAGAAGCTATACCCACTAAGAGGGAAAATGACCAGGTGGTGATGAAGTTCCTAGAGGAGAATATTTTGAACAGATTTCGATGCCCTGTCAAAATCATAATAGACAAGGCTCAAGTCTTCAATTCAAGTAAGTTTATTGCTTTTTGTCAAAAGTATAATGTTCTTTTGTCCCATTCAATAGCTTATCATCTACAGGGAAATGGATTAGCTAAATCCACTATCAAAACTTTGATAAAGATCCTTAAGAAAAAAAATAATTGCAGAGAAACAGAAAGATTGGAATTCTAAGTTAAAGTTTCCTCTATGGGCTGCTAGAGTGACTAGAAGAATGTCCACAGGAAAATAACCTTTTGAGTTAGTGTATGGAATTCAAGCCATGTTCCCAAGCAAACTTGTGAAGCCTGTGATTGCAATGGTTCAGGAGGCAAAAGAAGAGCCCAATGCTATGATAAGAAGAATGAATAAGGTAGTCGAGTCGAGTGAAAACAGGGATAATGTAATAGAAAACTTGATCATGTATCAATCAAAGATGAAGCGTATTTTTGACAGAAAGGCCACAGAGATTGATTTTAAAGTTGGAGACCTGGTATTAAGGTCAGATACTAGAAGAGAAGATAAGGGAAAACATGGAAAGTTTGATCCTCTTTGGTATGGTCCATTCAGAATTATAGAAGCAAGGACAAATAATACATTCTTCCTAGAGAATTTTGATGGCGAATCTTTGCAACTGCCTGTCAATGGGTAGTACCTCAAGCATTACTTCCAGTTCTGAAGCATAAGCATCCTATCATGCAGATACCGGAGTGAAATCATTGTACAAATTCCATAGAAGCTTAATTGGCTCAGTAATATGTGACTCCATGCCCGAGGTGAAGCAACTAATATATGGTTATTATTGCTTTTGTGGCCAAAGCACTATCCCCAGGTGGAGCTAGATATTGTATCATCCATTGTCCTTTTAATTATATTTTCAATTTTATTACAAAAAATGAAAAAATCAAATATTATGTTGTAGCAGAAATAAAGGGAAAAGAAGAAATTTAAAAGAAATAACTTATTTTATTTGATTGATGGATTTTGAATGTGAGAAACCTACGAGAAGATCTGGTCTGTCCGATCAACATGCCACAAATCCAACGGTAATCACGTGGTTAACTAGAACAGTGTTTATTTCAGAAATCAGACACGATGATGTATGAAATACAGTTTAATTCACTGAAGTCTAGGCTAATCGCAACCGTCCATCGAAAGATATGGGATCTGACGAATATTGCATCGAAAAGTAATAAGGTTTTATCTTTAAAACCCGACTTGATAAATCATTAACTTGCAGTTTTATTTCCTATCGGGTCTGTATGGGAGTCAAATGGGCATTGAAAAAACGGATGCGATAAAGTTTTGTTCAAATAGGTTTAAAGTTTCGTGAGTTCCAAGGAATCAGACCATCCAGTGAAGGGGTGATCAGACGGTGATTGCATATAGCTCAGGTGGATGTGATAGGTTTATGAACCAGAGTTTTAATTATTTGAGTTCCATGGTTACCGAAAGTTTGTCATATTCTATGTAAACTAATCAATTTCATTGTTTTAGAAAAATTACCAAAGTTAGAGGCAGATGACTAAAAGTCCAAAGGAAAGGTGATTGGTTGGGTTTCATAGTGTTTATGCCAATCAGAACACTCCTGATATATACGTGGGCCCAAGTTCATGCATGGAGTTCTTGTAAAGTTGCAGTTTGGTGTGTTAAAACAATCTAACTATCATCAGGACATCTACAGGGTTACAACTTGCAGAATAACACTCAGACCATGTACTCCAGCCACCGATTCGAACAACGAATAGCCATTACCTACTAATTTTTGTTACTTCCTATTATTTTATTTTCTTGAGAATGAGGTGTCTTTTACCATCTATGTAATATTCTATAATAACTTTTACTTTAGACAGTTAGGAGAATAGTTAAGTAGTTTGACAGTTTTGGTGATTACCAACTATCGCATAATGTATAAAAAGAGGAAAATTTATAGAGAAGGGGTTCAAAATTTGGAGAACCTAAAGACTAGGCCACTGTATTCCTTATACAACTTTTGATTAATGAACGAATCACAAGTTTTCCATACATTGTTGGGTATGACTTTTTGACTTCTCTGTTATGTGTGATCAAATGTTTTCTTCCTTTAAGTATGGTAATAAAGTTGCAAGTCTTTATTTGCTTATGTAAATGAAGTTAAAATCCCTTAAAAGAGTGCTCCTATACTTGAAGTTCCTACCTCTGCAATTCTTCTAAGTTATAGATAGTAGTTTCTGTGTAAGACAACATATTATCTATGACTTCATCAAGATTTCTTCATTCATCATTTATGTTTAGCAATCAAATTACATTCTGATATTTTTATGTCACCTAAGTATTGAGGGGTTTAAAACCAAGTCTTTCAGGTCCTCCATTTGAGAATACAACATACAATTATGTGACAAACAAGTGATAACAATTATAAACATTAATGTCTTAAGCACAATTTCTACATAGCCAGGAAATTGGTTTCTTAAGGGACAACACATGTGATGTATGAGAGAAGCATGATGAGAAATAAGTAGTCATATAACAAAGGTTATAGATATGAGGAAGGCCATTTTCCATGAAGAAAGGAATGACATGATGAACTAAGAAAGAAAGTGATCGATGGTTTTTTCCCTACAAGAAAGAAGCTCAACTGATTTTCATGACATCAAGGAGATAAGTTGATCAAGCAGCTGAAGGACCCATGAAGAAGAAGTTTCTGATGTATAGAAGAGTCCCTAGCTAAGAAGGAGATCTGATAGGTCCCTGATCAAGAGGAAGCGTGGATTAGATCACCCCTGATTAAAAATGAGTGACAATTGTGTTTTTCTATCTCATGTGTCATACACTAGACCGAGACTAACAACTACAAGTCTAAGTGAAGGCCATGAATGGAAACGTAGACACATGATAGACACAACATTATTGTACTCACTTCGGAAGAATGAATGGAGGATTTAGTAATCATATGACATCTGATGCTCTTTGAGGATGTGTAGGGCATCCAAGACAAGAGTAGGCAAGAGGACCAATATTCCTTGAGGGCTGAGAACCCAAGATAAGAATAATCCTAGAAGGTCATACTCCGTTAACACCTAGTTGGGTATGTACCTTGAGAGACAATGATGAAGGTGTCTATCGTCATTGGTCTCATCAAAATTGTGCTCTGATCTGATGAGAGATAAAGTTGTCAGTCAAGGCCCTGTTGTGGAAAAAATGTTGGTTACTATGATGTTATACAATTCTTCTTATGAGAATTCCTCAAATTGAGAATGAAAAATTACCATTATAAATACTTTCCTAGTTAAGAGGGAGTGTTGAAGAAACTGTAACTAGGTTTGGTATTTACAAATGTAATTTTGATCTTTGTACTTGTCAAGAAAAATAAATATTATTTTTGTAAATTATAAGAATGAGTTTCTTGTTCATTTCATAGGTCTATGAAAGAAAAAGATTCAAAGTTATGTATAAGGCACCCTTCTTGAGCCTATGTGTAAATGTATACTAGTCTAAAATGCCCTCCAAGACAAGGAAAATCCTCTAAGACAATAAAAAAGAATTCTGAAAGATAAATGAAGTACAAACATAGTCATGGCGGCTTGCATCAACGGACACACCTCTTCACACTATCATCTCGGCTAATTATGGAGGAAGAAATAATATAAATACATGGCCATGATCTTTGCAAAAAGATAAAGTAGAAGATTCAGATACCTCTGAGATTTTGTCCATAATTACAGTGGTAATTACAATCATATTACCTCACAATTTCTAAGATTCCAGAGAAGTATCACAGTCATCATGTTCAGGTTATTTAAGTAAATGACACAGTAATCAGATATCTCTGTTGGAGAATATGTTTCAGGGTATCATGTTACACTATACAATTCAAATTTATCTTCTTAAATTTGGATGATAAGATATGAAGGAAAGATCATTAGTATCTCTACATTTTGTGTGGAAAGGAGATCAACATTGGAGCAATGACACAGTAAGAGAGCTTAGATTGAATGGAGAAAAGTTATGAGCACAAACCTTTAGCATAGTCATTCGAATCCCTAGTTGTGGTATCATTTCAGTAAGCAACTCGGAAGCCTCTCTGAGGTCTCGTAAAACCAATAGACATGAAGATTCTATCATACCACCTCTATTATAATCTCGGTATTGGAACAATGAAATATACCATTGTCTTGGTGTAGTAAGATAACAATTTTTTGCAATTTCAAATTGTAGCATCAATAGGGGGAAGAGTTGAGTGTCAAGACAAAAGTAATGATCTCATTGTCATGATGAATATCTTAGTGAAGATGCTGCAATGATGACCTCGATGAAACAACAGTAATGATGATGATCTCTGCCATGATGAAGAAGAGGATTGGTGCCTTGGTCTTGGAGTGGCCTAATAAGTCAAGGGTCATGGTCTTGGTATTCATCAATTGGAATCTATATAAGAAGAAGTTTGTGTGTGTTTTCCTCTCCTAGAGGGAGAGGTTTTGGCTCTGGAAGAAAGCCAACATCATCTGCTCTTGTCTCTTCTTTTTTGATAGCTATTTGATGAACTAAGAAGACACACTTTAATACTAATAACAAGCAAATATTGTGCTAAGAAGTAAATTTAAATACATCACAGATAGTTATCATGAAAGAAGAATCTCGTTAACTATAACTACCCTAGATTCTTCAACAACTTGTTCAAGAACAAGTGATGAATCTCATGTTGAATGTTTAGATCAAATTGCAGGCCTTCCAAAAAGGATTCTCCACTGATAGTTCCCTTTGCCTTTGTTACTTTATATGCATCTATAGCCATGTTGCATAATTGATATTGGTATTTTTCTAATGGAATCATTTTTGAATTATAATTTCTTCAAGTTGGAAGTCCTTTCTCTCACAACAAAGAAAACTTCTTGTTAAATATTTTTACCTATTAGCTCGAGTTCTTTGCACTTATTTGTTGGGTGTGGAGCCTGATTATATTCTATATTCAAAGGTATCGCCACATTGGACCCCAGTTCGAAATGGGGGCGGCAACGCTGCCCGTAAAATATTCGCTGCAGGGGGGGTCTAGGGGGGGCGTATGATCTGACGGTAGAACTTATGTTTAGTTTAGGGTTTTTGCCCTAGAAGTCACCTCTCTCTTTGTATGAGGGCATTGTATTTGAGGCTGTGTGATAGATGTGTATTTTGTGAGAGGGAAATAGAGAGGTGAGACTGTGAGAGAAAACAGAGGATATTACAGCAGATCTGTTGTAGGTTGTGTCTCTCCATTTTGCTGGATAATAGAAAGAAAGGAATGGCTGTTCGGGGTGGACATACCCAAAATGGGTGAACCACGTATATCTGTGTCTCTCTTGTTTTATGCGCTTTCTGTGTTTATGTTTATGCAATATTTTATGTGTTCCATTGCTCCATAATATATAATTTTGTAACAACTGGTATCAGAGCCGAAGGTCTATTTGGCTGATAAACTTGTAGGAAATAAGGGTTCCTGGTTCGAGTGGGAGCAGTGGCGGAAGATGGTAAGTTTAGGATCGAGAAATTTAACGGCCAAAACTTCTCGCTGTGGAAGATGCATATGGAAGATTATCTGTATCAGAAAGATCTATACCTACCATTGGGCAGAAAATTAAAGATGCCGACGGGTATGACAGACGAAGAATGGAACCTTCTCGATAGAAAGGCACTCAGAACAATACGGTTATGCCTTGCTGTGTCAGTCGCCTTCAACATTTCGAAGGAAACCACGACAGAGGGTTTGATTCAGGAGTTGTCAAAACTATATGAAAAACCATCGGCCTCAAATAAGGTATTTCTTATGAAACGGTTATTTAATATCAAGATGTTGGAAGGTGGATCTGTTGCAGACCATTTAAATGATTTTAATACAGTTACAAGTCAGTTAAGTTCTGTAGGGGTAAACTTTGATGATGAAGTTAGAGCTCTTTTATTCTTGTGCTCATTACGAGAAAGTTGGAATGGTTTGGTAATGGCCATTAGTAACTCCGTTTCTGGATCTAGTACTTTAAAGTTTGATGATGTTGTCGGTGCTATCCTTAGCGAGGAAATGCGACGGAAAAGCTTCGGTGAGACATCGGGAAATGCTTTGAGTGCAGAATCTAGAGGAAGAAAAATGGAAAGAGGAAAGAGCTTAGGATATCGCAGTAAATCAAGGAAAGGCATATCCAAGTCCAGATTGGGGATAGTGTGCTGGAAATGTGGAAAGAAAGGACACCTAAAGAAAGACTGTAGATCTTGGAAGGGAAAAGAAGGAGATGCACAACAAGAAAAAAATCATGATGAAACTGTGACAGGTGAGGTGTTACAAGATTCTTTGATTCTTTCTTTCGAAAATATTATTGATTCCTGGGTGGTAGATTCAGGGGCTTCATTCCATGCCACACTTGATAAGAAATACTTTCATGACTATGTTCAAGGAGGTTTTCGACAAGTTCGTTTGGGTGATGATAAACCCTGTAAAATCGTTGGAATGGGTAAGGTTCTTGTAAAATAGCAGAATGTAAACCAATGGCTATTAAAGGAGGTAAGGCATGTTCCAGATCTAAAGAAAAATCTGATTTCAATAGGGCAGTTAGGCGGTGAAGGTTATGTGACAACTTTCACGAATCAAGCTTAGAAGGTCACCAAAGGAGCCCTGGTAATAGAAAAAGGCAAAAAGGTTGGTACATTGTATTTATGCAATGGTATTTCTAACCCTGTTAATGCTTTAACCTCCAAAGGAGCAGATGTAGCATTATGGCATCATAGGCTCGGACACATGAGTGAAAAGGGGATGAAGATTCTTCACTCAAGGAATTTGTTGCCGGGTTTGAAGAATGTTGATTTGGACTTCTGTGAGAATTGCATTTATGGAAAACAGAAGAGAGTCAGATTTCTCAGAGTTGGGAAAGAAAAGAAGAATAAAAAATTAGAGCTTGTGCATACAGATGTATGGGGACCTGCTCAGGTATCATCTCTCGGTGGCTCTCATTATTATGTTACTTTTATTGATGATGCAACTAGACAAACTTAGATTTATTGTATTAAGAATAAATCTGATGTATTTGATACTTTCAAGAAATGGAAAGCTTTGGTTGAGATTGAGACAGGAAAGAAATTGAAGTGTCTTAGATCAAACATTGGTGGTGAATATTGCAGCAAAGAGTTTGATAGGTACTGTTTAGAGCATGGAATTCGCAGAGAGAAGACAGTTCCAAGAACACCACAAGAAAATGATGTGTCAGAAAGGATGAACAGAACAATCATGGAGCATGCAAGGTGCATGAGATTGCATGCAGGATTGCCTTTACAGTTTTGGGAAGATGCTGTAGATACTGATGTTTATCTAATAAACAGAGGGCCTCCAAGTTCCTTGGATGGTGATGTTCCAGAGGAAGCATGGATAGGTAAAAAGGTAAACTACTATATTTTAAAGCCTTTTGGTTGTGAGGCCTTTGTCCATATTGATAAAGAAAATAGAAGAAAGCTTGAGGAAAAGTCAAAGAAATGTACCTTTATTGGATATGGTGTTAATGATTTTGATTATCGCTTATATGATTACAAAAATCACAAAATCATTAGGAGTAGAGATGTAATATTCAATGAAAAGGTCTTGTATAACAATCAGTTGTAGGAAAAGAAACAAGAAAAGGAAAACAAGGAATACACAGTTCTTGATGAAATCACTGAAAATGTAAAGGTGCCTGAAAATAATAATAATCAACAACCAGAACAACAGCAACCACCACAAGAACAACAGGCACCCCAAACACCTAAAAGTGGTGTTAGAAGATCTACCAGGATAAGTAGACCCCCTGAACGATACTCTCCTTCATTATATTATTTATTGTTGACTGATTCCGGTGAACTCGAATGTTATGAAGAAGCAATGCAGGTTGAAAGCAGGAAGAAGTGGGAGGTAGCCATGGAAGAAGAGATGGAATCCTTAATGCATAACTAGACTTGGGATTTAGTCAGGTTGCCTGTAGGAAAAACTACATTGAAGAATAAATGGGTTTACAGGCTGAAGGAAGAAGATGGAGGAAAACAGAGGTATAACGCTAGAGTTTTGGTGAAGGGGTTTGCACAGAAGAAAGGTATTGACTTTGATGAAATATTTTCCCCTGTTGTTAAAATGACTTCAATCAGAACTATTTTAAGTCTTGTAGTAGCTGAAGATTTGCATCTTGAGCAGTTAGATGTAAAGACAGCCATTCTCCATGGGGATTTGGAGGAAGAGATATATATATGTAGCAGCCACAAGGATATGAGGTGAAAGGGAAGGAGAAACTAGTGTGCAGGTTGAAGAAGAGCTTGTATGGCTTAAAACAGGCTCCAAGGCAGTGGTATCTAAAATTTGACAAGTTTATGTCTGAACAAGGTTATACTAGATGTCACTCTGATCATTGTGTTTATTTGAAAAAGAAAAATGATGGTAGCTATATTATATTGTTATTGTATGTAGATGACATGATTGTTTCAGGATTTAACATGCAGGAAATAAATGTGCTCAAAAGAAAATTGGCAAATTCATTTGCAATGAAGGATTTGGGAGCTGCAAAACAAATCCTTGGTATGAGAATAACTAGAGACAGGAAAAATAGTAAATTAACATTGTCTTAGAATGAGTACATACAAAAGGTGTTGAAAATATTTAACATGCACAATGCAAAACCAGTTAGTACACCTTTTGCTAGCCATTTCAAACTTAGCAAGGAAATGTGCCCAAAGACCCAAGAAGACATGGATTATATGTCTAAAGTTCCATATGCATCAGCAGTTGGAAGCTTAATGTATGCAATGGTCTGCACAAGGCCTGATATTGGACATGCAGTGGGAGTTGTAAGCAGGTACATGAACAATCCAGGAAAGGAACATTGGATGGCAGTGAAATGGATTCTTAGATATTTGAAAGGTACCACAAATCAAGAATTATGCTTTGGTGGTTCAAACATCTCCCTACAAGGATATGTTGATGCAGATATGGCAGGTGACAGAGATAACAGGAGCAACACTACAGGATATGTATTTACTGTTGGAGGAACAGCTGTCAGTTGGGTTTCAAAAATCCAAAGTGTTGTTGCACTTTCAACAACGGAAGAAAAGTATGTTGTTGCTACAGAGGCTAGTAAAGAAATGATTTGGTTACAAAGGTTTATCGGTGAATTGGATAAGGAGCATGATATGGGCACATTATATAGTGATATCCAAAGTGCCATTCATCTTGCAAAGAACTCAACATTTCATTCCAGGACTAAACACATACAGCTCAAGTACCATTTCATACGATCAGTGTTGGAAGATGGAGAGTTGAAGCTAGAAATGATACACACTAGCCAGAATCCTGCAGATATGCTAACAAAAGTTGTAACCAGGGAGAAACTGAGAATATGCTCAGTTTCAATTGGTCTTCAAGGATGATGATGAAGATGAGAAATAGCTAGGTCCAAAGAGGAGTCATTGTCCAACAAATGGAGCAGCGGTGGAGTTGCTACAATTAGTCTCCAAGTGGGAGATTGTTGGTGTGGAGCCTAATTATCTTCTATATTCAAAGGTGTTGCCACATTGGACCCCAGTTCGAAATGGGGGCGGCAACGCTGCTGTTATAGACATTTTTGGGCCCTGCAACCCCAAGCATAAAATGTCCATAAACCAAGGGTTCCTAAGTCCCTAAAGGTGTTGTTCCAACCCCTAAAAGAACAAGGTCAACTGATTACAGCATCTCCCAGAAGTTCTCCATGAAAAACTACTCAGAACTGGTCAAAACTGGACCATTTCACCTGCTCCATAGGCAAAGTGCGTTGCATCCAACCTAAATACACACAGTAGGTGCGTTGCATTTCAAAAAGCCCTTATATGGGGTGCGATGGATGAGAAGGGACAAATGGAAGGGTCAATCCGCAAGGTGGAGAAGCATGGAATCTTCCAGAAACTTCTCCAGTGACACTTGCCTATCTGAATTCGACTAGGGATGAAGTAAGAGATCATCAATCTCCAAGTGGAATCAATAACTATCAAAGGGAAGACACTAATCAAATCACAAGCTGACTCATCTCCCTTACAGACATCTATATATGGATCCGTCATCCCAGAGATCCAGAGGCTGGAATTTTGCATCTTGTAAGGAATTGTTGTTGGTTTCTTGAGGCAACATCATAGTGTTGGGTGATCTAAGATTTTCATGAGGTGAATAAGGGCTTACTTTCTAAGAGGATGATGCTGGGTGAGAACAACTAGTTGTAATTCTCTTGGCTCTTTCTTGATTATCAATAAAACTATTCTAGTTTTCCTCCATACACTTGTGTGATTGATGTTTTATGCATTTGCGTGGTTAATATACATCTAATCCTATATTGCTTATGATAATAGATCCATGTTCTCATATATTGTTATGCTGCTTTGATTCTACAGGTACTCTGTGAAGCTGGGTATACAAGAAAGCAAGTAGCAAAGGACTATCAGAAGAGAGAGGAATCGAGCAAAGAACCAAGCACAAGATAGAGGTTGGTCTCTTTCATTCTTCTCTCATCTATCTTTCATAATGGAAAATGAAAGTAGTTTTATTTTGTTTTTTTCTAAGGTAGCTACCAGCCTTAGTGGGATTAGAAGTTCTGCATAGACACTATTCCCAGTAACAAAATGGCGACTCCGCTAGGGAGTGAGTAGATTGTTTGTTCATCTACATTTGTTTACTTTATAAACTTATAGATGGAGCCTGAAGTCAAGCCAACTAGCCTTCGAACTGCATTTGCTATGCAAGTGCAAAGTAGATCAACACTGCTTCATTCAATCTCCGGGTTTTGTTTATGATTTGAACAATTGATTTACATGCTCTCTAATTGCCCTTGTGGTGGCTCTAGTAACCTCCTTAGATCTACCCCTGTGATTGATTTACTGATTACCACTTGCTCGGCCAAAATCCCTGAACTGAACTGCAAACTGTGACCCGGAACCCAATCAAAGTCTCGTCCCTAGTCCAGTGCACTGTCTGTTTTGTGAACCTCAAACTCAGCGCACTTCCCGAGTGTAGTAGGTGTGTTGCATTTCAGTTTCACTGTGTTACAGGTGCACTGATCAAACTAGGCATTGTTCCTAAATTTTGGTTTCTGTGTTCACTCTTTTCAGATCTATTCAAGAGTTTTGCTGCCTATAATCAGTACACCTCTGTTTGAAACCCCTTTCCTTGCTATTATTCTGCCTCCATTGTGCAAAGAACTGTAAATGTTTTTATGTATTTTTTGAGTCATTTTCAGTTCTCCTTTACAAAGAAGTAACATAATTGTACTGTCGTTTCTTGATTTGAAAGTGTCGCAAGTGTCATTTTCAGTCATAGAAGAGAGTCTGATTGCTCTTGATAGTCAATTACCCTGTTACTATTGTATTTTATCTGAATTATTAGTTTTTCTAGTGTAGAAAGCAAGTTTTCAATTCCAAATCGCAAAGTGTTGTCATTGTCCTCATTTTGTTTTGAAAAGAAACTTGTTAGTAATTTTCGCTTTCAAAAATAATTCAGATTTTCACATTAGCTTTCTTTTTATCATTCACACATTAATAAGGCTGAAAACAAATAACTGCATGTGAATTTGCATTTAGACTGTTTGTTGGTTTGATTTAGGACAGTGCATATAGTGTGTGCTCTTTGCTCTTTGTTGAAAGAACGCCATCTATCTTTCCTTAGTAGCTAGGATTTTCATTTGCAAAAAGAAGATTAAATGATTGTTTATCATCTTAGATTGCATTTTAGGAATTGTAAATCTACATCACGCGGTGAACCTGAAAGGCAAATTTCTTAAGCAATATCAACTATAAAATAAATTTAATGAATCTAAAAACACTTTGGAACCTAACACACAACATCTAGAAGTCTAGGCTAGAGACGTATTCCAGCGTCGTAAAGCATGGTAACTGTTGTTTTCACTGTTGGTTGGGTGATTCCTCCACTTTGAGACGATAAGTGCCAGTACGGACTTGTGCTCCCACGTACCGTCGAGTATATTTTTGGAGACCACAATAGGCTTAATCCTTTATCCATAGGAAGCCGTGTCTGCCGCCCTATCGATCGCAATGCACTGAACACAACACTCGGGAAGATTGACTACCGTACCGTAAAAAGTATTCTACAATTTTGCGATTGGTTTGGTAATCCCTCTATCTAGATTTCTAGAGTAGTCTCTTTCGTTCCTTTTTAGACTCCTTAAAGGAAAAGGTCTATCTGAGCACTTGTCACTTCAGGCTCATTAAAAATCGAAGGCGATTAGAGTCATCTTTTGTTTTTTCTTGACTCTTAAAAATTGAAAAAACAAGTTGTGTCAAAGCGTCTTAAATTCATTTAATTCGGAAACATATTTCCCCTTTATTTTGAGTTGATCGAGTAATCCACAATCGTGGAAGAAAGTCAATTGAAATCGCTAGAAAATATTTTGGATAGACTAGATATATCTGAACAACTGTCGACATCCGGTACTGTGTCATCTGACGTAGCAGCGACAGAGCCTCCTGCTGTTACTCCAATGATGTTCACCGGTATACCATCTGTCCCAGCAAGTTATCAACAACAACCCGGAGTCCAACCAGGGACTGTTTCGACAACATGGTCAGTTCCTATTTCTTCATCTGGATTATCATCTGGTATTTCTTATGTTAAAACTCAACAAATTGATCCAATGTGTCTTCAAAGGCAAATCTACCCTTTAAGTACTGGATTGCCGCCATATGGAGGGCAGTATGCCTTTTCATTTTTCCCTCCCGGAGAACAACCATATGGGAGTTTACAACAAAGTTCAGGTCAAATTGGAATTACATCCAGTGGTTGGGTACCAATACTACCTTAGCAACCAAGGGTTGTATATTCAATGCAAACAGGCCACCCTGTGTCGAATATTCCCACTATATCTGCTATGGTGACTGCATCGCAAATACAAGTGCTACCTATTGCATGTCAACCCCAAGTTTCTTAGGTTGCAATACAACAGCCTCTTGTCTCAATGACTAAATCACAACCTCAGGTTAGTGCCTCCTTATCTGGAGCGACTCAGGCTCAAACAAGTACTATGACTCCTCATCTTGGTCAATCATCCAGTATTGGACAACAACAAATGGTCCAACAACCATGGCTGGTTCGATCTCAACAATCGCCATTCCAGTAGTCATATCAAGGACCTAAGCAATAAGTCTTTGTAAGTAATGGGAAACCACATTTCCAAAGTGGTTATCAACAACCATATTATAATGGTTATGCCCATCAACCTTATCAAAGTTACCAGCATCAAGTACATTATGCTGGTATACAAAGACCCACTGCTCAAGTGATTCCATCTTATCCTGGGTATGCTTCGCCTAACCTGAATAAACAGTTGCCCTTTGTAACAACTCTAGAATTACCAGATCTAAATCGACTGACGAATGATCCAATTGCTTACGCCCCTTGGTGGCTGACGATTCCGCATAAACTTCCGTCAGATATTCCTAAATTTAATGGAAATCTAGGTGAATACCCGTCGAATCATGTGATGGCATTTCATCTGTGGTGTTCATCAAACACCTTAAACGATGATTCGATTAGGCTTCACCTTTTTTAGAGGACGTTAACCGGTTCAGCAACAAAATGATATATCGAACTACCCAGAGCTTCGTTTGACAACTTCAGTACCCTAGCCACAACCTTTTTAACCCATTTTCAGTTACCGATAAGGTACGAAATGGGAACAAAACTTCTTACCAATTTCAAACAAACAACAGCCACTCACATATCCGATCATATTCATGAGTGGCGACGTCGTCGTAGAATGGTAAAAACATATGTCCCTGATCAGCTTTTAGCTGAATGGTTTATTAAGTCATTGTTACCTTCCATTACAAAAGATGTGGCAAAAGGAGGAGTCGTCACTGAAGATAAAGTGATTGCTCGTGCACAATATCTAGACTTGATCTATACTCAGTCTGGCATGCTCTATGATAAAATCCTTGACGCTCCTAGATCGGAATTTTCTGTTCCTCCTCCTCCTAAATCGAACAATGACTCTCATGCCGGTGATGGCGTGATTGGTACTACAAGCACGAAATCAACAAAGGCTAGATCTAAAAAGGCCCGTAAGATTTCTAGTCAAAATGCAAATGAGGAACTTCTTGCCTCAGAAGTAAATGCTGTGTCGACCAACAAGGGCAAACAACTAAAGCAACCAGGGGGCAAGAAGAAAAAGAAAGGGAGAAAAAAGAAGCAGGATGAGTCATCTCCTGAAAAACCTTCTGCAAACCCTTCTAGGCGAAGGAAACCCCCCGTGGGGTTTCAGATATGCGATGAGGATCATGAGACGAGAGACTGTCCACATAAAACTGAAGTTAAGAAACTCTTTAAGAGTTCAAAAACCTCAGCAGTATTGACTGATCCGTTTCCAAACCCAGGAACCAAACTGGTTGCTAATAAAAATGCTTCCCGATCCCAAGTGCTTATGTTGTCTATCTCAAAGTAGGAAAATGATGCTTTGACAAGGAATAAATATTATGGGAATCCACAGCTGTCAAATAACAAGGCTAATGAAGAACCTAGTAGTTTGACAACAACTTTCAACGAAGTTGTGCCACCCATCATTCCTGAACCAATGATAAAGCTGCCAAAGGGAGTAGTACACAAATCGACATTTAATCCTTGTGCCAAAGTAGCACAGAATTATAATATAGTAGAGGACCTGGCCTAATCGTCGTCCGCTATGTTGACACTTGATGTACTGCAAAATTGCCTCTCCCAAAAGCAAGATCTATTATCAGTAATAGGTGGGATTGACCCAACGGATTCCAATCTTGTATCCTTTAATCACAAAGGATATGACCCTCAATTACCAGCTCAACTAGCTTTCCTTATTCAAGTGAAAGCCCTCAACAAAACTGTTCATCGAACAATTATTGATGAGGGGGAATTTACATGTACTATGTCGATGAGTCGCTGGAAAAATTTAGGCTCACCACCCTTGTCGCGATCGTCAACAATGTTAAAAGCATTTGATGTACGATCATACACTCCATACGGGATTTTAAGTAACTTTCAAGTTGAACTAGGGGGGAAAAAAATAGAAATTGATGTTGAAGTAATCGATGGAAACCTCGATTACAGCATCCTACTGGTAAGGCCCTGGATATATTCCATGGCCGCAGTTGTGTCGACCTACTTCAGGAAGATTGCATTTCCCTTTCAAGGAGGAATTACAATCGTCGACCAACAAACATTTCTCCGCAACAGTTCACAAGTTACGGGAAGCATTCCAATGATCCATGGAAGCAATCATTCACTTCAAAATATCGAAGTAGGTCTCCTAAAAGACCCTGCCTTAATGGGTACTTTTTCCCTACTGCCTCCGAGTAATCTGGCGGAAGTGGCCAAATTGGAAACCTGCAATATGGAATCTTCTATATCTAATGGATTTGAAATATTCCTAAACATTTTGTTAGCATGGATCATCGCCATTTTAGAAATATTGTAGCAATCAATTTTCTTGGCCTGGGGAGCAAACCCAAATCAATGCTCATCGAGTGTTTGGATAGATAGGTCTAAGGAATATGGTACCTCTTCAGATCCCTGGTCGCATGTACATTCTACAAATAAAGGAATCATTCAGTCAATGATGTTAGAAGAGACACCATGGGAAGATTACCACCATCGCTCCCGTATTCCGGATTACCACGAAGATTATTCCAGCAACCTTAATCATCCTTCACTTTTTGATTTTCTATCAAATACTGTAAATACGGTGGATTTCGAGGACGGTTCTTATCTCGTGTCGACCTCGTTAAAAAACGAAACAAGGAGTCATGAGGATAGTTCTTTTACTGTGTCAACCTCATCAAAAAATGAAACGACTCCCTTTCCAAATCGAGTCTTTGATTACGATCTCGTAAAATCAAAGTCGAGTCTTTCGAAGATCTCGAAGGTAAACCTTCATTTCAACCACCAAGATGAATGCAATGGAGCTTAGGGGCATGCACCTCGATTTGCGTTATTATGCTGGGGGCATGCAAACTTATCACGAGCAATCTCTCCGCAAAGTTCAAGTTCATTAAAAAATAAACCTAGCCACGAGCAATGTTACCACAGGATTGAAGCTCGTTAAAAAATAAACCTTCCTTGAGCAGTTTTAACGTGGAATTCAAGCTCGTTAAAAAATAAACATAAGCAATGAGCAAGTTTTTCCCCCGGCATTTAAGCTCATTAAAAAATGAACCAATTTCTGGTAAATAACCATCGTGAATATATTACTTCAGCCTTTGAAGCCTTGGTCGTGTTCTCATCACCTCCACTCTATTTTGGCCGATCATTCACCTCCACATGATTGTTTACCCCTTTTGAGGAACAGCTGCGAAGAGTGATCCTGTTAGCCATCCTTGTAACACTGCCGTGATTGGAAAATTCCAAACCTTACCTGGAATCAGCTGCTACCCGAATTTATCACTCATTCCTCAAAGACGAGTCTCGTTTAAGCTCTTTTCAACTGACTCGTAAAATATGAAAATATTTCCGATCCATTGGCCTCTCCAGCTCATTAAAGTAACCAGAAGTGCTATCCCTCCTTTAGATTTTAATCTTTTTTGACCTAAGGGATTATTACACAAAAATATCGAGCGCTTGTCTTGTTCGGCTCGTTAAAATTACCGAAAATTCATCCCTTTCGTATTATTTTATACTTTTTCGGACTTAAGGGATTTGATGATGAAAAAGGATATTTGGAGTTTCCTTTACATTCTTTTTCAGACTCTCTAAAATTGAAAAGGACCGAGTTATCTTTGTCGTTAAATTCGTTAAAACCTAATAGCGACAAACTTATCCATAACAGACAAGAACGAGTTTCACTATCGCTACGCTCGTTAAAACATAGCGATAGGTTTTCCCGAAGGGAAAATTATAGAAAAAGCATATGTTGTCCTCGTCAAGCTTGACAAAAATAAAGAGGTAGTGCTCAGCAATGACTGGGGAAAAATTGGGAAGAAAGCTTGAAGAAACTTTGTTGGTAGCAAGTCGCTCTTGAACATGACACTTTCACTCCGCATCCTAGTCGGGTTGGGTTGTTCCATTCACCGGTCAGATCACCATAGTTCCATCACACCATCCACATTTTGGGTTAATGCTACCAATCCATCATGTCAGTTTCGCCGATATGTTCAAGAGAAGTCATTTAGAGAATTCACCCGTGTCTCACCCACTATAATACATTTTCGCTCCATTCTTTCATGACCGCCACCCTGAACCATATATCACCAGATTGTTTTCACCTCCATTAAAATCATTTTCTCCATTCCGTGTCATTGATGTGGGACTCATTAATGCCCTCCTATGACGGATTGCTTCTTGTCGACATCAGCTCATTATCCAAGAAGACAATCTAGGAACAACCCTTTCAGTACTTTGAAGCTTGCATGCCTCAATGGCAATTTCTCACTTCCGGTGACAGGTTCACATCAATGGCCTTCGACCAAAAGATTTTACGTGGTGTTCGATGCCAAGTCCGTTATTCACACCACGTGTATTGTACTACAGTACCTTGAGGATCATTATCATTATCAATGATTCCTCTTGCGCCTGTTAACAACTTACAACATTGGTTGGTAATCAGGCGATGTCTTTCCATGTTCGACTCCAGAACATCTCTCACATGGATCAACTTGTTCTTTGAGTGAATATTGAACAAGATTGGAGACCCCAGATCTAGATTCATCCATCCGGGCTGCGATATATATTCAGGAAAATAAAGACATCAAATGTACATCATTGCTGCACAGATAATCATCCAATCTAAGGGATGATGGCTCTAGGAGGATCATTAGTCTACACTCAGACGATTATCTATCTCATGTACATGAAAAATGAATTTATAAAGCTGAGCATAGGAATTCCCGCCTCAGCTAGATCATGAAAAATTATGAATATAATGTATTGTATTGTATCTTATTACAGGTCTCCTTCCAGATTGAAAGAACTTCAGATCCTCATGATAAAGCATTTCACTCAACATCAAAAGATTAATGATCTCATCCTTTAGGGGGCAACTGTTATAGACATTTTTGGGCCCTGCAACCCCAAGCATAAAATGTCCATAAACCAAGGGCTTCTAAGTCCCTAAAGGTGTTGTTCCAACCCCTAAAAGAACAAGGTCAACTGATTACAACATCTCCCAAAAGTTCTCCATGAAAAACTACTCAGAACTGGTCAAAACTGGACCATTTCACCTGCTCCATAGGCAAAGTGCGTTGCATCCCACCTAAATACACATAGTAGGTGCATTGCATTTCAAAAATCCCTTATATGGGGTGCGATGGACGAGAAGGGACAAGTGGCAGGGTCAATCCGCAAGGTGGAGAAGCATGGAATCTTCCAGAAACTTCTCCAGTGACACTAGCCTATCTAAATTCGACCAGGGATGAGTAAGAGATCATCAATCTCCAAGTGGAATCAAGAACTATCAAATGGAAGACACTAATCAAATCACAAGCTGACTCATCTCCCTTGCAGACATCTATATATGGATCCCTCATCCCAGATATCCAGAGGCTGGAATTTTGCATCTTGTAAGGAATTGTTGTTGGTTTCGTGAGGCAACATCATAGTGTTGGGTGATCTAAGCTTTTCATGAGGTGAAGAAGGGCTTACATGCTGAGAGGATGATGCTAGGTCAGAACAATTGGTTGTAATTCTCTTGGCTCTTTCTTGATTATCAATAAAACTATTCTAGTTTTCCTCCATACACTTGTGTGATTGATGTTTTATGCATTTGTGTGGTTAATATACATCTGATCCTATATTGCTTATGATAATAGATCCATGTTCTCGTATAGTGTTATGCTTCTTTGATTCTACAGGTACTCTGTGAAGCTGGGTATACACGAAAGCAATTAGCAAAGGACTATCAAAAGAGAGAGGAATCGAGCAAAGAACCAAGCAGAAGACAGAGGTTGGTATCTTTCTTTCTTCTCTCATCTATCTTTCATAAAGGAAAACGAAAGTAGTTTTACTTTGTTTGTTTCTAAGGTAGGTACCAGCCTTAGTGGGATTAGTAGTTCTGCATAGACATTATTCCCGGTAACAACTGCCCATAAAATATTCGCTGCAAGGGGGGTCCAAGCGGGGGGCGGTTGCGACCCTTGGGAGCCCCCCCTGGTGGGGGGTTTCGGGGGCAGTGCCCCTGAAGCTAAAAACAACTGTAGAATTGCCTTGTAAGAGTATAGTAATTTCTAGTCAATCTAGGCCATTCATTAGGCAGATGATCTGAGGGTAGAACTTACGTTTAGTTTAGGTTTTTTTCCCTAGAAGTCAACCCCTCTCTTTGTATGAGGGCATTGTATTTGAGGCTGTGTGATAGATGTGTATTCTGTGAGCGGGAAATAGAGAGGTGAGACTGTGAGAGAAAACAGAGGATATTACAGTAGATCTATTGTAGGTTGTGTCTCTTCATTTTGCTAGATAATAGAAAGGAAGGACTGGCTGTTTGGGGAGGACGTAGCCCAAACTGGGTGAACCACGTATATCTGTGTCTCTCTTGTTTTATGCGCTTTCTGTGTTTATATTTCTGCAATATTTTATGTGTTCCATTGCTCCATAATATATAATTTTCGAACATTATTCCCCAACTGCACCACAAGATTCTTCATAGTCAATACTCTTTTGACTTTCGTTATTGTCTCGGTCATGTCTTGAATATTTAGCCCATCAATCTCATCTCTAGTCTTGGAGTTTAACATTCTTATAATTTTTTGTGCTTCTTCTATCCTATGTTCAATATCAACTTTGGTTTTTTTAATTGTTGCTTTCACTTGTTGTACCAGTTCTTCTTGTTCAAAAATAATTTGAATAGATAGGCATAACTTTGTAACATTTGAATTGATATTGTGCCAAATTTCGCATTTGTCTTCTGATAAAATCTAAATTATGAGGCACTGATCCTCATAATTTTGAATCTGCTGAATTAATTTTAAATTCTTTTGTAATTGTATCAAGTATGCCTTGTCTTCTTTGATCTTTGTCTCCTCCATCTTGGTGAGTGCTTCTGTTAATTTATCCATTTTCTTATTTGTCAATGATAATTCCATTAAAGCTTAAGCTAGCTTTTCTGAGGAATCTGAATTTGATGCTTGTGTTGTTTGACGTGTTGAAGTACCTATTGTTGATGTTCATGTTGTTGATGTTCCTACTATTGATAATCTTGCTACTTCCCATTGTTATTTTTCCTTCAGTAGTTATTCCATGTCTTGTTCCATTTTCTAGATTTGAGCATTCTCTTCCACTACTATTATGATAATTTTTTCTTTCTCCATCTCTAGACTGGTGACTTCCTTAGCCTGAGGGTGTTCTATAGTTGGGAGCTTCAATTGTTTCCTGAGGCCTTGAATATCTATATTTTTGTTCTTGATTATCTCGTTATCTGAGTTGATATTACTAAGATCATATCCTAGTTTAATAACTAAATCTTCTAAAGTATAAATCCTCGTGTCTTTGGCTAGAGAAGAGATTTTTTCAATATTCAAGTTTGAGCGCTTACTATTTAAATAGGTCTGCAATTTAGAAGAATCCATGGTAGAGTTGGTTAGTTTAGAGTAAATCATCTCACCTACTTGCTTATGCAAATCGATCTGATTGATTGCATGAACCTTATTAGTATCAACTGAAAATATGGAGGCATTATAATCTTCAACACTTCTGGGGACTATCATTGTGGGTTCCAAAAAGGGCATTTGAAACTTCCCCTTTGCTAATTCAAATGCAGACAACAGTCTATGTTGAGTGGTGGAAGTTTTCTTCCAGAATTTTGAGTATGTTGAATATTTGAGAGCTTCATTCTTCAACTTGATCTCCCTATACCTTGTTAAAATGTCTTTCTTTGGTGGAACCTAAGAGGAAGAAGAGATAGGACACTTAATTGTCTCTTCTACATATGGTAAAGATGTGGTAGGAGTGCCTGTCAAAAGCATAGTAGTTTTCTATTGTGAATCCCTTTCTTTAGAAGATTCTTCTTGAATATTGATCACTTGAGGATAAATGTTACTATCAAACTTTGTAGTGGTTTGTGGATCCCTTTTTCTTCTCTTGAACACAACAAAATCTGTATCCTGAGTTTTTGAATCTATAGGGGACATTCTTTCCCTTGGCCTCTTGATTTATTTTTCTTTAAGAATAGGAGTTTGTAAAGAAGATTGACTGACTAAATACTCTTTAGCCTTTTGTAATGTTTTTTTTTTCCACTGCTCTTAGCCAGCGTATTTCTCTATCTCTGGCCTATTGAGAATGCAACAAGATGATGGAGGTTAGTGGAAAGGAGTCGCCTTCACTAAGTGGACATGCAGGCTATTTTTGGCGCAAAGTCTATTTTTAGACTATGTCTATTTTTAGACATATGGATCATGGTCTATGAGTTGTAGGATGCTATTTGTGGATGATTGGTCATGTTGGTAAAAATAGATGGACTTCTATTTTTAGACATATGGGCAGAGTCTATTTTTAGACTACCAGGCTAAAAATAGAACAGTCGAATATTATTAGCTCTTAATAATATTTGGACTATAAAAATTATCTTATCCTCTTGGAGCACTTCAGTTCGAGCTACGAATGTGGCACATGCAGCTATCAGAAGGAAATACACTTTTCTTATGGGTTAGTTGAGCTATTGCATGATGGACTTCAGTTAGAACTCAAGTGGTTGAGTTTGGTGGAGTTGATTGAGGAGTTGATCGAGTTGTGTTCAGTTTGACTTGGTTGAACTAGTTGTATTTAGTCTAACTACAGAATACACTAGTGATGAGTGATGTGAATTAATTATTAACTAATTCACTAATTATTAACTCATAAAGCAACTAAAGAATACATTAGTTAACTCAGTGCATGGACAGTTCAGTGGAGACAAGTGTTAGAGGTGGGTGAAAGAGTGAGACTGCTATCAGTTGTGACTATAGATGTGCATGATATTTGCACATGCATGGATGGAGATTTCCAATGATGATTGCACAGTACAAGCCAAGGAAAACGAGTTTGGATCATTCCTATTCTTTCTTTGGATTGCGCAGTAGAGGCAGGTAGACAAAGGAGGAGATTTGAACCTGTGACTTGATTCAGATCTGAGCTAGTTTGCGTGTAACAGGTGGAGATAGTACTGAGTATTTGTGAGGAGTATTGTACTATGTATTGTTACATGTTCTCTATCATTATAATATATAGATATTTGGGGGTTTTCAGCTGTATGCTTTCCCCAGGTTACATATTGTGTTAATGTGCGCATGCGATTGATGTTTCATTGTTTTTATTTCTGCAAAACTAATGATCAATGTAGAGGAGGTTATGTATTATGCATGCATTCCGTAATAGTGTATAATTAGGATAATATTTGTGAATAAGTATCATATTATTCCAAATTTCTACATGGTATCAAAGCAGAGTTGATCATCAGATCTATTATTCATTAAGTGTTTACATTTTATTTCTTGAGGCAGAGTCTGTAATCAGGCCAGGTAGCCTCTGGATTCATCCTTCTTTTGGAAGGTGAGATATCTGGTAAAAGCCCATATAGTCAATCTTTGTATGATAAATACCTTATTCTCACAAATTTTAGATTAGAAGCGGTTGAGTTTTGAGCTGGTGGAATTCGAATTTGCAGCAGTGTTTTCTTGGTGTCAAAATATCTTTCAACGGATTGCGATTGGAGTATGCTCTTAAAGGTAGCTCGAACTATATTGCATGGAAAGATAGGATGGAGGCGGTGTTAGATGACAATGGGCTAAAGGAGTTCATAGAGGCTGAGGTCCCAAAACCTACTAATACTGCTCAAGTTGAGGCTTGGCAAAAGAAGACAACAAAGTGTCAAAGGATTCTGTTGGAGGGCATGAAGGATCACATTGTGTCCAGCCTGCATGGAAAGGCTTCTCCATACTTGATGTGGAAAGCGTTGACATATCTATTCCAAAGCAAGAGCGACCAGAGGAAGTTGGCGCTCAAGGATAAACTCAGAAACATTAAGTGTGAGAAAGGAGACAGTATGCCCAAGTATCTCACGAAGTTCACCCAGTGCAGGGATGAGCTGGGAAGTGTGGGGGTGACTGTCGATGATGAGGACTTGGTGAGCTTGGCTCTCCTTGGTCTTTCAAAGAGTTGGGATTCCTATCAGGATTTTTTCAATGGTCGGGATAAATTGCTAGGATGGGAGAGACTTTGGTCAGATCTTGTGCAGGAGGAGATCAGGCAGAATACCAGGGATGGATCTTCATCAAAGGCACCTGATGAAGAAAATTGCGCTTTGGCTACCAAAGCAAAGAAGGGGAAGAACAAGAAAGCTTCTCATTCCGGTGCAAAAGGAAAAAAGCAGGACATGTCTAAGGTGAAGTGCTTTCACTATCACCAGCACAGACATTATGCCACAAATTGTCCGCAGAAGAAGAGAAATAAGCAAGCTACTAGATCTACAGCAGGAGAGGCCTTAGCCTTGCAGTTTGAGCTTGATTTTTCATTGATCGCATGCTTGGTATCAAGTGTTATGGGATCGGTATGGTTCTTAGACAGTGGTGCGTCTTTTCAAATGATAGGAGATCGAGATTTGTTTTCCGATCTGGAGGAGAAAGATCTTGGAGTGCACATCGAGATGGGCGATGATGGTAGATACAATGCGACCGATATCGGTACCATTTCCATTCAGAGGGAGTCTGGTAAACCATTCGCATTGAAGGAAGTGATGCATGTTCCAGGATTGAAGAAGAATCTTATCTCTATGGCGATGTTAGAAGACAAGGGATATGATGTTGTTTTTAGCGAGGGAAAGGCTTTCTTGCACAGTAAGACAACTGGGGAAACCTCGAAAAAAGGAGTTCAAGTCAAGAACCTTTATCAGTTGCATGTAGATGGCTGTGTAGCAATGGCATGCAAGGCAGAAGGACTGGTGAGCTGGGATGATGGCGAGCTGTTGCACAAGAGATTGGGCCACCTTCACCATGGAGCCTTGAAGATACTACAGCAGATTACTACTGGGCTTCCTAAAGGCACTCTTGCATAATCAGATCAGTGCAAGGGGTGTACTTTGGGAAAATTTGTAAAAGCCACCTTTCACGAGAAGGATAGTCGCGTCACGACGATCCTTGAGAGAATTCACACAGACGTGTGTGGACCTTTTTGAGTATCTTCGACAGCAAAGCAGAGGTACTACGTGATCTTTGTTGATGATTTCTCTCGGAAGTGTTGGATCTTCTTCATGCAGAAGAAGAGCGAGACATACTCAAAGTTCTGTGAGTTCAAAGCACTGGTTGAGAAGGAACCGAGGAAGAAGGTGAAGTCTCTTAGGAGTGACAATGGTGGTGAATTCATCTCTGGCGAGTTCAAGGACTTTTGCAAAGTAGAAGGGATTCAAAGAGAGCTCATAGCTCCCCATAACCCACAGCAGAACGGGGTTACTGAGCGGAAGAACAGAATGATCGTGGGTGCTGCACGGGTGATGTTGCATGATCAGGGCCTACCCCTTCACTTGTGGGCAGAAGCATGCAATATTGTAGTATATGTGCAGAACCATTGTCCTCACAGGATACTTGGCATGATTACACCCGAGGAGGCTTATTCTGGTAAGAGGCCTGATATTTCCCATTTGAGGATTTTTGGCTCTAACGTTTACATGCATGTGATGAAGGATGCCAGGAAGAAGCTGGAGCCGACCGCAGAGGTTGGGATATTTTTGGGGTAGAATGATACGCCCCACAACTATCATGTGTATTTGCTAGACAGTCGCAAGACTGTTGTGCGACGGGATATCAAATTTCAGGAGGAGAAAGCCATGAAGTGTTCACTTGAGAGGGAGCCACACTTGCATGCAATTGAGGAGCTATTAGTTCCTAAGGATAAGCTTCAGGACGTGGATCAACCACAGGACGAAGTTCATGGAGTGGAAGAGACAAGTCATGCAGCGCCAACCATCAGAGTGTGAAAGCGCATTATAGAAGCTGAGTGACTGGCTCAAGATGCAGAGAAGGTTGTAGGACCACGTAAAGCTCAACGCAGACAAAGACAGTCACTTGATTGGTACACTGGATACATGGCTCTTATGAGCAAATGTGTCATGACTGAGCCATCCTCTTTCGAGGAAGCTGTGGAGGAACACGCATGGGTAGATGCCATCGTGGAAGAGTATGATTTGATTGTCAGAAACAGTGCATGGGAGATTGTCCCAATACCGGAGGGGAAATCAGTGGTGGGTTCAAGATGGATCTACAAAGTGAAGTAGGCAGTTGATAGGAGTGTGGAGAAGTACAAGGCAAGATTTGTTACCCGAGGCTTTTCACAGATAGAGGGGATCAATTATGAGGAGACCTTTGCACCTATCACAAGGTATTCTTTCATACGGACGATTCTTGCTCTCTCAGCACAGATGGGGTGGCACATTCATCAGATGGATGTGAAAACTGCATTCCTCAATGGAGTCATTGAGGAGGAGGTGTACATAGAGTGGCCCAAAGGTTTCGAGATCTTCAGCAATGAGTTGCATGTGTGCAGGCTCAAGAGAGCACTGTATGGGTTGAAACAAGCACCACGTGCTTGGTACACACAGATAGACAATTATTTCACCAGACTTGGATTCTCCAAGAGTGAGGCGGATCCTAACCTATACTAGATTGTGGTGGAGGGTAAGTTGCTTATCATTGTACTTTATGTAGATGATTTGATTCTGACAGGTGATGAGCTATTGATACTTTCATGCAAGGATGATCTTGCTAGGGAGTTTGAGATGAAGGACTTGGGCCTCCTTCATTATTTCCTGGGATTGGAAATTTGGCAGCACAGTGATGGACTATTTTTTTCTCAGGGTAAGTATGCTCGGGAGATACTGGAGAAGTTCAACATGCATGGCTGCAAGCCTATTGATACTCCTCTTCCTAGAGGTTGGAGGAAGGAGGATGCTACTTTAGCGGAGGTAGTGGATGTCACTGTTTATCGACAGTTGGTGGGGTTGCTTTTGTATCTGGTCAATACATGACTCGATATATGCTATACTGTTAACCATCTTTCACAAGCTATGGTTAAGCCAACCAAGCTCTTCTAGAAGGCAGGCAAGCATGTATTGTGTTATCTCAGAGGCACATCAGGATATGGATTGTGGTGCAGACAAGAGGATGAGGTGAAGCTATGTGGCTTCACGGATGCAGATTGGGCAGGGAGCCCAACGGACAAAAAGAGCACATCTGGATGGATTTTCAGTATCAGGTCGACAGCAGTTTCTTGGTACAGCAGGAAGCAGAGATCCGTGGCACTCAATTCAGCAGAGCCCGAGTATACGACATCAAGTTTGGCTGCATGCGAGGCTATATGGATGAGGAAGATCCTGGTCGGGTTGTTCGGTTCATACTTGGAGCCTACTGTGATTTATTGTGATAACCAGAGTTGCATTAAACTCTCGGCTAATCCAGTATTTCATGATAGATCTAAGCACATTGATATCAGGTACCATCATATCAGAGATTGTGTGCAGCAGAGAATCATGTTTCTTTCATACATTCCAACGGAGGATCAGGATGCTGATATCTTGACGAAGGTGCTCACCAGGAGCAAATTTGAATACCACCAAGGCAGGATAGGGGTTGCTCATAATCCATATCTTGTTGAGAGGGAGTGTTGATAATGCAACAATATGATGGAGCTTAGTGGAAAGGAGTCGCCCTCACTAAGTGGGCCCGCAGGTTATTTTTGCTGCAAAGTTTATTTTTAGACTATGTCTATTTTTAGACATATGGATCATGGTCTATGAGTTGAAAGATGTTATTTGTGGATGAATGGTCATGTTGGTAAAAATAGATGGACTTATATTTTTAGACATATGGGCAGAGTCTATTTTTAGACTACCAGGCTAAAAATAGAACAGTCGAATATTATTAGCTCTTAATAATATTTGGACTATAAACATTATCTTATCCTCTTGGAGCACTTCAGTTCGAGCTACGGATGTGGCACATGCAGCTGTCAGAAGGAAATATGATTTTCTTTATGGTCAGTTGAGCTATTGCATGATGGACTTCAGTTAGAACTCAAGTGGTTGAGTTTGGTGGAGTTGATTGAGTAGTTGATGGAGTTGTGTTCAGTTTGACTTGGTTGAACTAGTTGTATTTAGTCTAACTATAGAATACACTAGTGATGAGTGATGTGAATTAATTATTAATTAATTCACTAAATTTTAACTCTTAAATCAACTAAAGAATACATCAGTTAACTCAATGCATTGATAGTTCAGTGGAGACAAGTGTTAGAGGTGGGTGAAAGAGTGAGACTGCTATCAGTTGTGACTATAGATGTGCATGAGATTTGCACATGCATGGATGGAGATTACCAATGAGGATTGTGTAGTACAAGCCAAGGAAAATGAGCTTGGATCATTCCTATTCTTTCTTTGGATTGCGTAGTAGAGGCAGGCAGACAGCGGAGGAGATTTGAACCTGTGACTCGATTTAGATCTGAGCTAGTTTCTATGTAACAGGTGGAGATAGTATTGAGTACTTATGAGGAGTATTGTACTATGTATTGTTACATGTTCTCTATCATTATAATATACAGATAATTGGGGGTTTTCAGCTGTATGCTTTCCCCTGGTTACATACTGTGTTAATGAGCGCATGCGATTGATGTTTCATTGTTTTTAATTCTGCAAGATTGATGATCAACGTAGAGGAGGTTATGTATTATGCATGCATTCCGCAATAGTGTATAATCAGGATAATCTCTGTGAATAAGTGTCATATTATTCAAAATTTCTACATGGCCTAGGTGTATGTGCATATCGAGTGCTCTTATGTTCAACCCATAGCTTTGAAATTATCCCTAAAGGATCATAAGATCATGCGAAACTTGGTTTGAACTCCATCTTCTTTAAAATTGTCTCCACTTCTTTTGATGCTTCTCTGCTATTGATAATATAGGGAACTACATTTGCCTTTAGTTTAAATTATTCCTTCTTCTTATTTGATACAAAGTGTAATTCATCCATGTTCAACATCTGTCTAACATACTCTAATTGAAAAAATCTCACTGACACAAACACCAGTAATCTATAGGGAGGAAGATCACACCCATGGATTCTGATTCAAGTATAGTTCTGGTATAAATACGAATCTCCAACCTTTGACTATTCTGAAAGGTTCAAAACCTTCTTAATTTCTGGTGAAATTCTTAGTATGACATCACTGCATAGTAAAAATAAGGATGTATGAAGAAACTTATCTACAAAATCAATATATGTATACTCTTTTGAGTTTCTTCTCACTAGAGAAGTCTAATGAATAACTGATAATGGGGTACCCTGCTCATCCATCTTCTGTAATTAAAACTTGAACTTGTCTACCTGGTAAAATAACATAAGATAAAACAAAATTGATTGGTGTTTGACACGCCTTAGCTTTGAACTTCATTAATTATACATGTTTGATATCTAATAAAAATTGGTTGCAATTGAAAAGAACTGAAGGCTTCTGACCAACTGCAAATACTAATAAAAATCTTAAAACTACCTCATCAACCCACTAGTTTGTATGATAACCTAATAACTGAATAACCATAGCAATCACTTGCCTTGACATTTCATGGAAAATTGAAACTGAGTATGGGGGATTTGTTTTGGGCAACTCAACATTCTCAAGTAGTACACATTCAAAAAAGTGGGCTCGCTGGGGGAAGATAAGCTTCTTATAAATTTCCATTAATGCATCAGTGGAAAAAGGATGCAGAGAGGCCTGAGGATTTATCTGTAACTATCAGAAAATTCTCTCTAGAGAAATGGAAAAGAGGACCTCATTATTTTGGGAAATTACTGCTTTTTGGTTGGGGATGTATCTGAGATGACACCAGGTAGAGAATTAAGGGAAAATGTGAGTTTGAGGAAAGGTAAAATGAGGAAGTAAAGACTCCCAAATACTTAAATCATCACTCAGATCTAATTGATTTTTTTTGGCCAATTATGGAGCTCATAGAGGTCAAATTCACACTAGGTTTCAGCTATTTTATATTGGGTGTCAATCAAAGGAGTTTTATATAGATCGGGGATAGGGGATACCATGGGATCCTCCTCTAGCATCTTTCCTTTTCCTTTTTGTGATGAAATTTTGAATTACAGAGGAGAAATTAAGGAACAAATAATTACACAGGAAAAACGGAGAATCAAAGCTACCAGAATGTTTGTTTTACTGGAATTGCAAAGAGAAATGGCTTGCAAATTGTGTTGGTAACTTCAAAATTCTTCGAGCTTAACCTGCACAATTAAAATAAGAGTAAAAGGGAAAATTTGTAGGTTTCTAAGGGAGATTATAATGGTATTTATAGGCGTTATAACAAAATTATTACCGTTTTTGGAGCGGGACATTAATTAGAAACATATCATTTGGTGGGAGAGATTTAATACCTAATGTTCATTGTAATTTGGCGGGTGATTTGAAAGCTAACGGTCTAGTGACGTGGATGGTGGGAGGGAGGATAGGTGGGCATACATGATTATTGGAATGGAGGACAAGTGGGTGTGAGGGAATGGTGTAGGGACGAGACAGTGGAGGGAGGAGTGCGATGGTTGTTTTCGGGGGTGGGGGGGGGGGAGTGCGGGGGGGTAGGAAGTTTATGGTTTTATAGGAGGGGACCCTGAAATGGCTAAAAGGCTACCATGCCTCTGTAGGTGGTAGCAAAAAATCTTCTTCTGAGAACCCCCTCCACCCGTTGATTAAATGTTGATAGTGCGAGGGGGTCCGAAATTTGGTTTTCACCCAAATGTTATTACAAGCTAATGAAATGTCACATCAACCTACTTTATTTACAAAATGTCAATTAATCCATGATTAATTAATCTAAAAATTATTAACAATAATATAATAATTTCGACGACATTTGAACAAGTGTGTCTTTACCTTTGGGATTTTATTTTTTTATTTGTTCTCATGTATATTTTTTTTAATCCCATTTTATATATTTTTCTTTCCTTTCTTTCTTTTTTCTTTTTCGTTTTTTTTTTTTTTTTATATATTTTTATTTTATGAGCTAAACAATTTAAAATGAAAAATAACTTTTTACAATATCCCTGTGGGATGAATGACTAAATAACCCTACAAGACTTCTATATTTATAGGACCCTAATAGTGGCTCCAATGGGGATGACACCCTCCCTATGATGTGTCAAGAACACCGTATATCAATAGCCTTTCTCCGTTGACGAATTATTTCATCATAAAAAATTGAGACTAACCTATTTAAATAAAAAATCATAGATATAATAATAATTCATCTAAAACATAGGACCTTCACTCTAGGCTTCAATTTTTTATTACAACCACCCACACCTACAACACTTGAAATAATAAAATGACATATAGAATGATGCATTTTTGTGATCAGCTGAACTTAGGTGTAGTGTTTAAGAAACCTGCCATTAACAAGTTCTCCTACCATTGTTTCTCCAGTCAAGTCTTCTAATAGAAACTCATTGGTTCCACGGAAAGCTCCAATCTTGTAAGGATCATCCATCTATCGAACTTCCCATGTTTTCCCTTCTCCTCATTTCTAGCATCCCATTTTAAAACAAGGTCATTGAGTTGGAAATCATCTGCTCTAACTCTCTTATCATGAATTCTTTTGATCTTATCTTAAATTACCTGTGTATTGTTGTAGAATTCTTCGCCGGTCTGTTGCAAATGTATCATTTTGTTGATCCTTATTTTTGTATCATTAAGTTCTGCTTCTACATCCTACAACAATTTTAGTACTAGAATTCCTAGGGAAGTAGGAAAAAATGCATCTATTCCATAAACCAACTGGAAAGGTGACATTCCAATTGAATTCTTTGTGATTATCCTATCATCCCATAGAGAATTAATCAATTTCTTGTGTCAGGATTTCTTGTTTTCTTGGAGTAGCTTCTTTATGATGCTGACTAGGTTCTTATTAGAAGATTCTGCTAACCCATTTCTATGAGGATAATAGGTAGTAGAATGTCCTAATACTATATTATATTTGTTGCAGAATCAACCATCTTTTTAGATTTAAAAGAGACAACATTATTTGTGATGATTTTGTGAGGATAACCAAACCTGGAGAGAATATTACCTTCCATGAATTGGATGATTACAGAATCTATAGCCTGCTTAGTTGGAACCTATTAAATTGGAAACTAGGGCCAAACTCCATGTGGGTCATCTTATTTATGGCAGGTGATACTTTTATTCAATCCATCTCGTCGAGAGGTATAGGATTGATCTAGAGATCATCCAATTCCGATAAGTATTTATGGAGATATGAATTTATTTTGACGCTGTAATTATTATCAAGCCGACCTGTGACTTATGTAGGCTCAAGAAGCCCAAACGTCATGTCTATTCATCCTATACGTTTTTGGTATAAATAGAAGAGGATTCGATGTTATTTTCAGACACATTATTCATGTGAACTCCTCCTCTCCACATCTTGGGTTTTTGGAGAAGGAGAAGACACTAAAAGAATATGTTGTATTCCCTAGCTGCAGATGTTCTAAACATAGTCAAGAGTAGCTGTAATAGAGGGAGCCACAGTCATAATCCCGCAGACATTGATGACATCCACGAAGTTCCTATATAGGCAATATCTACACATAGTATGGTAACTCCACGCTGTCCATATGCGATAATCGAAACAATATCTAAGCACAATATGGTATACACAGTTAATGAATCTGCAATGCATATGAGAAGTATAGATAACGTAGTCATGATGATGCCTAATGGATAACACAGTGATGATACCCTAATAGATAACATAGTCATGGATAACACAATCATGGATAACGCAGTCATGAAACAAAAGGTAGTCGCAGTAACATGGTGAAGCCAAATTTGAAAGAAACGTTGTTCAAATAAAGAATCATACCACAATGTCCCGACACGCTGAGCAGACAATCCATACGCTATGATCAAGGCATATCCACGCAACAGATGGTGACCATATCCACGTAGGCACATGAGGATATCCACGTTGCAGATAAGGATGATCCATGCAGGTAATATGGAATGCTACCATATATCACGCAATCACTATATCTTAGTGCGTTGGTCATATAATGCATGGAAAACACTCATACGTTGTCCAGAGACTCCTTCCACGCAGTAATAGATACATATATACAGGAAATATATATAACTCAGGCATATATATATTCAATGCAGTCACTCAGTCATATATATATTCAACGCAGTCACTCATGCATATATATATTCAATGTAGTCACTCAGCCATATATGTATTCAACGCAGTCACTCAGGCAATATATATAACTTAGGCATATATATATATATATATATATATATATATATATATATACACGTAGTCAATATATATACACGCACAACTTCATTCAGGCAATATATATATACGCAGTAATGAAAATGGATTACTCTAGATGAGAGCATGATTGTGTAGTTTGAGACTGCATGGAGGATTTTGGAACTATAGCGTAGCCGCTTTGCTAGGCTGCAAGCCATAACAAGTAGCTAAGACTGATGACAATGTTATAGTGTTGCAGCATGATGATGCATAGGCAACATGATGATGATGATTCATACTAGTAGGGGCAGCATATGCACATGCAACATGATAGGCAACATGATGACGATGATGCATGAACAACATGACGTATGGGCAGCATAGTATGACGCAGCATGATGGTGCTACACGGTAAGGTGCGGCAAATGGACAAGGTGCAACACTATGATAGGTGAAGAAGTCACCTTAGAGAATCAGTTGAAGCAATATGTCTTCAACTGATCTCTGTAGATTCAATACAATGATGTCATCACTGGGTGTAAATATTTTAAAGGGAAAAACAAAACTGCATTTTAATTGTATTTTTGGCTTATCTTCCTATAGGTTTACTCAAATGTGCCTATATTTGGCATATGATCAATTCTACATCAAGGAGGTGCCTACACTTGACATTTGAGTAAAGATATAAGGAGATAAGCTAAGAATACAGTAGAAAAAATAGGTTTATTTTCTTTTCTTTTAAAAAATCATAACAATTTTAGTTCTAAGTTAATCAACAATTTTCTAGATAGAGGTTTGGTTTTCGAAGTGGTGGGCCAATAGCTACAAGAATATTATCTTTTCCTTAAAGTAGTACAAAATCATGCTTTTATATATATATATATATATATATATATATATATATATATATATACTTGAGAAAAATTTGGAGAGTAGGAACTAGGTTAAGGAAAAAAATTTGGACAGTAGGAACTAGGTTAAGGAAAAAATTTGCATCCCTATGAGCTTGAAGGAAAGAGAGATATTGTTGGTACATGGTCAGACCATAACATATACCGATTTAAGAGCATCACATAATTAGTCTATTCTAGTGTATAAACACGTGAATTGAGATAGATCACAATGATTCTTTCCAACAATCTAAATTAAACTTAATTAACACATACACATATTATTTCCTTACTTTATTGTAAAAGCTATATTAATTTTAATATCTATATTTACAATATTTAAAATTAAAATTAACTTTAAAAATATTAATTTATGATAATTTCCATTTAACATTATACCACTATTACACCAAATACAAATTTTCAAATCTTTGATAACATTTTATGCGGAAAACATTTATGTAGTTATTCTAAATCCAATTGTTTATAAAAATTCAATTGTGATTTGGAAAAATTATCTATAAAAAATTCCTCCCAAAAAAAGAGTAGTGGATATGCAAATTAAAAAAGAATTACATGCACACTAAGTAGATCCGTGTTAAAGGTATATTTTGGAAACATATGAAAGATTCAATAAGGCCACACTGTTCACTCTGGACAAACAACTTGGTAGCATGTCAAATGCGATGTTTCAGATACACAATACAGATGAAAGGAATGGGTTTGTCAGCTAGCTTGTTCTCTTCAATCTATGACTTCTGTTTTTCGGCAACACGAGATTGTAAGGTGGCCCGTTCTGTTCAATTTATGGCTTTTGTTTTATTGCCATGCCAGAAATCTAAGGAGATCCAGCGTTGAAGTTAGGAAAGCCATGGTGAGGAGATCTAGGGATGAAGTAAGGATGGGTATCGTAACTACGTAGAGTTTTAATAAGTCAAAAATATATTATTATTATTTTGTTATATTTCAAGACCTTTTGCTTCTTTGATTTCAAAATCTACGCTCAAATTAAATTCAACTATTCTAACGAAAACCCAACAATTCAACCTAGGCAGCCTAATTATATTATTTTTATCCAAGTAACAAGATGGAAAGATGTCTACCACTTCCCAGAACTGTAAAAATGCCGACGAAGATAAGTGATAGATTTTTTATTTCAAACAGAAAAAACGCTTTTATTAAGATGAGCAATAAAGTACAATATTATGTGTCATGCATGCCATTTTTGTAAATGTCTGAAAACAAGGGTAGAAGCCAGTTCAGATTGAATTCTTCATCATAACATGTTAAGTTACAGAAGAGCAAAAAAAAATGCAGAAAATATAACCATCGGTGGGGCAAGTAAAAGAAGAAAATAGGATAATCTTAATTGTTCAATCGGAAAAAAAAATCTTCAAATACTGATGTGTCCAGTTTCTTGTAGTTTACCATAGATGAAAGATTAGAAACGGATCTTTCAAGAACAACCCTGCAGCTAGTCTTGGATAGAGTGTGGGTCTCACCATTTTGATTCTTGTTGATGTGGGAAATGGACAATTTTTGGAAAACATTAATAAGAACTCTTATCCTTTCTTTCCAATTTGATAGTGTAGGAGTCTCTAGATTGCATTTTCATTTGCCTCAATCAATAATTAGTTTGGAATCTCCAAAAACAACAATTTCCCTGAATCAATAATTAATTTGGAGTCTCCAAAAACAACAATTTGTTGAGACCAAACCACTAATAAAAAAATAACAACAAATATATGACCTGCCAATGAACCTTAATTGAAAAAAATTATATATAAACTACCTTTAAATTATTAGCCTACCAAACCTATACATGTAAATCTACTATTAAATCTATACATTTACAATTTTGACTTCTACATAAGTGTTGAGCAAAACATAGATAATGGTGGGAAGTAACTCCTAGTAAATATAATTATTTACATTTTATTCATATCCATTTTTTATGTGCGATTTTGGTTGGAAGTTAATGATGATAAATATGTTAAATATTAAATAATCGTGGGAAGTAACTCCTAGTAAATATAATTATTTACATTTTATTCATATCCATTTTTTATGTCAGATTTTGGTTTGAAGTAATTGATGATAAATATGTTAAATATGTTATTTACGGAAGTATGATCTTTTTTTTAATGATTTTGTTTTTGGATTACTAATAATAAATCACTATACAAATATTAAAAGATATTGCTTGAATATTGAAATATATCCATAAAATATGTGAGATAGTTATCCACATGGCTTTATATTGTACAAAAGCTGCAATAAGATGTTCAAGTTATCCACATGGCATTATATTGTGGAAAAGCTGCAATAAGATGTTCAAGTTACGGTCTAATCAAATGTTTGAAAAATAGATTTTTTTTGTTTATATATATATATATATATATATATATATATATATATATATATATATATATATATATAATAGTAAACAAAAAAATATTTATTTTTCAGATTTAAACATTATAAGTTGCATTGGTCAATGTTGACACACTTTTAGTAAAACTAAATCTATATTTACAATATTTTCTTTACTCAACATTCATAAATAAATATCTACAATATATATATCTAGCACGACAATAAAATGATTGATAAACGATAGACAAATATCTACAATATATATATCTAGCACAACAATATAAATTAAATGATTGATAAACGATAGACATCAATCCGTGATAAACATTTAAATACTTGATGATACATCTTATGTTGCTAAAATTTGAAAAAATCATAAAAGTTAATTCCATTATTATTATTATTATTATTAAAACAAATTAATACAGAAGTTAAACATATATACATTTTAAAAAACATGTAATAATATTTTAAACCAGGGAGATTAACCCCATTTTCCAATACCATGGGTAAGTATCATGTCTTATAAATACCACATACCCATAAATCCATAACTTATTGTTGTTCATGTGAGTTTTTCTTTTAATTAATCGATTTAACTAAAAGAGTAAAATGGTCAAAACTACTTTGAAGGTAAACCATAATATTTAAGGTATGGATAATACTAAGAATATTTATAGACGTTAAATCCTTACCATTCACATAATAATTATTAATAATCAAATTTAAATTTTTGAAATCATATTACAAAATAAACACACATATTAATATAAATATCTATATTTTCAAAACTATAAATTAGATTTTTTAAATTATCCAAAATTCTATATAAAATTTATCACTTTTTAATTATTGCCCGAGAGGTTACATTATTTAAATTATCCAAATTTCTATATAAAATTTATCATTTTCATGATTTAATTATTGCCCGGAGAGCGCTCTAGTTTAGGGCCAATAGGTGAGTGTTAGATGTGTCAACTTAGATGCGAGATGTGAGATATTTTTTAAATTCAATTTTTTATATATTGTAACTTTTGTTTTTATTAATAAAATTATGAACAATTTTTTAGATAAAAGAAAGTATCATATACATATCAAATTAAAATATATAACATATAAATAGTACTGATAAATTAACATCCATTTTACTATATAAATTAAAATAATGATTGCATAGCCATTTTTAAATTTAAATAATAAGGTGATAAAAATTTAATATTTACAATATAACAAGATTTTTAATCATGAATATTTACCATGGATATTATTAACTTCTAAATATGTTTTTTTACAATACCATGTGCCAATACCAAGAAGACAAAGATAGAGAAAGGGAGAGGAGGGAAGAAAATCATAATACCATGGGTTATCAATACCACATACCCACAAACCATAACTTGTTTTAAAATCAAAATATTTTACAAATACTTTATTTTAATTTTATTTTATAAATTTTTTTAATTAAATCTAAAAGAAAAATGGTTATAATTACTTTTGAGGTATATCTAAACCCTCCATCCTCATGAGTACTAAGAATATTCCCATATAGATTAAATAGAGGATAGATTCATTTTAGACAAGGATCTAAACAAAGAGAGAAAACAAAGTGACTAACAATGATATATACAAAGGTTTAATATTTTCCAGCCATATATATATAGATATATATATATATATATATATATATATATATATATATATATATATATATATATATATATATATATATATATATATTAATTTAGATACTTTCTTAAATACGATACAATGGGATCATATTTAAGAGAGAGTGAGTGAGATGGAGTGGGGAAGAAAGACATAGAGGTGGGAGTGATAGAGAGAGAGAGGAGGGGGAGAGAGGAGGAGAGAGGAGGAGAGAGGGAGGGAATAACAAAGACATTGAGAGATAGAGGTGGAGAGAGAGAGAGAGTGAGTGACAAGGGAGAGATGAAGATGGAATGTGTGAGAGAGGAGACGAGGGAAGGAAGATAAAAGGAGAGGACAGAGATAGGGAAAGAAGGGGAAGAGAGAGATAGGGATACATAGAAATGGAGGGGGGAGATAGTGATAGAGTTGGAGGGTGGAGAGAGAGAGTGTGTGTGATGGGGGGGAGAGACAAAGGGAGGTGGGAGAGAGAGGAAGGAAGAGAGAAGGGACTTGAGAGAGAGAAGAGAGAGGGGGAGAGAGAGATGAAGTTGGAAGGGGGAAAGAGAGGAGGGATTAAGAAAGGCATCAAGAGATAGAGTTGGAGAGAGAGAGGGAGTGATAAGGGAGAGATGAATATGGAATGAGGGAGAGAGGAAACGAGGGAAGGAAGAGAAAAGGAGAGGATAGAGGTAGTGAAAGAAGGGGAAGAGAGACAGGGAGACAAAGATATAGAGGGGGGAGAGAGGAGGAGAGACAGAGGGAGATAGTGACAAAGTTGGAGGGTGGAGAGAGAGAGTGTGTGTCTGTTTGATGGGGGGAGAGATAGAGGGAGTTGGGAGAGAAAGGTAGAGAGAGGAAGGAAGAGAGAGAGAGGAGAGAGAGGGGGAGAGAGAGATGGAGTTGGAAGGGGAAGAAAGACATAGAGAGAGAAAGGTGGAGAGAGAGAGGGAGTGACAAGGGAGAGATGGTGAGACAATGAGAGAGAGAGAGGGAGTGATGGGGGAAGAGAGAGAGAGAGAGAGAGAGAGAGAGACAAGAGGGAAAGTGAGAGAGAGAGAGGAAGAGGGAGGGAGGGAGAGAGAGAGAGCGACAGGGGAAAAGAGAGAGGGAGGGAGAGAGAGAGGGAGAGGAAGAGAGAGAGATAGATAACTAGGTAGATATGGAGAGAGAGTGTGTATGTTTGGGGGTTGAGAGAGAAAGAGAGAGAGAGGGATATATATATATATATATATATATAGAGAGAGAGAGAGAGAGAGAGAGAGAGAGATGTGTTTAGGGGGATGAAAAGAGACACAAATAAGGAGAGATGGAGGGAAGTATAGATATAGAAGGCAGGAGGGAAGGGAAGAAGAAAGAGATACAAAGACAAATACAAACATAGAAGTTAGATCTATAAAGTCATGAATTTTTGGTTTTTCACTAGAGTAGATGTATTGATTTTGTGTAGTTGTTGATTTCTAATTCTATTTTATCGCTTCCACTAGATGCATTGATTTCAACATAGATGTTGATTTCTAATCCTATTTAATACCTTACACTAGATGCAGATTTCAATGTAGATGTTGATTTCTACTCCCATTTGATAACTTGCACCAGATGCATTGATTTTAGTGTAGATGTTGATTTCTAATCCTATTTAATACCTTATACTAGATGCATTTATTTCAGTGTAGATATTGATTTCTACTCTTATTTTATTTCTTGCACTAGATGCATTGGTTTTGTAGATTTTGATTTATAATCCTATATGATTACTTGCATTAGAAGAATTAATTTCAGTGTAGATGTCGATTTCTAATCTTATTTAATACCTTACACTATATGCATTGATTTCAATGTAGATGTTGATTCCTACTCCTATTTGATTGCTTGCAATGGATGCATTCGCTTTAGTGTAGGTATCAATTTCTTATCTTATTTGATTGCTTGCACTAGATGCATTGATTTTAGTGTAGATGCTGATTTCTAATCCTATTTGACTATTTGTACTAGATGCATTGTTTTCAGTGTAAGCACAAGACTGCCCCTTCCATCAATATCTCTATCTCCCATTGTCTTTCCTTCTTTATCTCTCTATATCAACCCCAAACATACACACACACTCTCTCTCTCCATATCTATCTATCTATTTATCTCTCTCTCTTTCTTCCCCTTCTCTTTCTCTCTCTATATCTATATCTCTTCCTCCCTCCATGCCTTTTCATCTCTCTTCTTCCCTCTCCCCACCACCCCCGCCAACATCTATATCTCTATCTCACCCCCAAAACATACAAACCTCTCACATGATGTGAATTGACTTTTTTGTTATAGTACTTCAACCATAAATACAATACTTGAATTTTAATTCTAAATAAAATGTTCACTTACCCGAAAAGTCTTCTTCTTAAAATTGTAAACTATTTGTAATTGGCTACATCCTTATTATTCCCATTTTCCATCATTCAACATTGTTAATCACTTTTAATTCAAACACGGTAATAGAAAATAACTAATAGGCATGACAATAAGAATAGTAGAAGAAAATAGTTTCAGATTGATTGCAATGAAGATTGTTTGTAATTCACTATATTCATATCATTCACATTTTCTATCATTCAACATTGTTACATTGTCACTTTGCACTTAAAATTTTTATTTCATCGTTTTTCATCATTCAAGTTACTAAGAGTCTCTCTCATCTCAACATATTGAGGTAACTAAGCAAAGTTAAAGTTAAATTGACCAAATTAATATTATATATATTTAGCATATTTAAAATTATCAAAATAATTATATGTTCAACAAATTTTGTATGACCGCACATGACTAAAACCAACCTAGATCAATCTTAACCCCAGATCTATCAAGCATCAAGAGGGATCAAATCTCTCAAGGTGTAAATTGTTCCTCAAGTTTTGCACTCAAAAAATAGGTTTGCACCTCAAGATATTTGATCCCTCTCGACACTTGATAGATCCGTGGTTAAGATGGATCTAAGCTGGTATATAAATTACATATTGCATTTTTAACCCATTAAAAATGTTAGTGTTATGTTTACTTCACTTATAAGTTGATACTCTTTAAAAATGATTTAATAATAATTATAATTTTTTTAATTTATAGAAATAATATTTTTTTTTTATTAATTGCAAAATAATATTAAATTTTATATATAAAAATAAATAATAAAATACAAATCAATATTATCAACCACAACCAAAATAAATTCCTATGTTATTTTGTTTATATTACATATTATGATGAGTAATACAAAGTGGTAGTGCAATTCTTACTTAGTATAGTGAGGTTGAGTTATAAAAGGATATATTAAACTGCTTAGTTAAGATGATGAGATTACATTTAAGAAAAAAATAATACTGTTTACTTTAAATTATATAAAATTTTGAGATAGGATTATTTATAAAATAATAGTTTATAATTATTTTTATTTTTGAAAGTAAATTTAATTTTGAGTTTGAATAATTAAAAAATTGTGTAAAGAGGCATGAGGGTTAGCTCAAATGGTCAAGGTCCTATTGATAGAGCACCTTGTCATTGGGCAATCATGGGTTTAATTCTCCTCGATGCCTTTGTGGTTAGGCTCAAATTATTTTGGGTGAGGGGCGTGGTCCCTTTCGATGGATCTAGCCTGATTTTTGCGAACACAAAAAGGAAAGACAAAAAGAGAAGAAGTGATGTAAATAATGTCTTTATTTTTTTAAATTATGATAAATTAGTAATTTGTTGAAATAATTTGGGAAAGGCCCAAAATTGTATAAACAATATTAATAAGAATTAATAAGTATTGCATGCAATGTAGTCTACGTAGAATCAAGATTTCTGGTCTCGCAGTCGAAATAATAGCTCTAAATTTATTTTCTGATGATGAGATCAATAAATTTAGACAATATGTAAAAGATCATAAGTATGCTTATCTTCATTTTGGTGGTATCAGAATTGGTCTTGCTCCTCTATTCCGACATGGCTTAAATACCCCCTGCATTGCTGAACTCTTTGATACCCGTCATCAAACTTATGACAGTGCACGTATAGGAACTATTATGGGAAATCTTTCCACTGGATGTCAATATGGTACAATATATCCTAATTACTCTATCAGTTTGAATGATGCCCATCTTAAGGATTGTTGGAAACTCTTAGTGGGAGTTCAAGGTATCGAAATGATAGAAGATAGTGAGTATCTTTCTACATTAGTCCAAGCTTCTTTCCAGTTAACAAACACGGCTCATCCTAAATTGAAACAACCTGTTTTAAAAGATTGTGTTACTGTTGGTCTGTCGAATGCACAAGTTGAAGGTGTTTTATATGATCCGAATACATTGCCAAGCAATTGGTATTTTCAGTACAAGTCACTTATAGATGAAAAAAAGCCTAAGTCTAAGCTCAAACGAGTCTCTATTGATAATGGTCAAGTCAAGCTAATTCCCAAAAAATTAGAGATTCCTCGACCCATTGTCAGGCCTCGTCATTTTGTAATTCCTATACCTCCAACTGAAGTGTCATCTTCTAGAAGCGTTGAGTTACCTCCACTCGAAGAAGTCAGTGTTTCTGAACCACAGTTGTCTCCAACCGAATTGTATATACCAGAATCAAAACCTTTTATAGCTGTAAATAAAATGCATCGTATTTCTCATACCCAATATCCTTCGGTTGAATAATGGCAGTATGCCAACTATCATTTTGTAAAAGGTGGGAAATGGCCCCCTAAGACAAAGTTTTGCACTACTTCTCCATCCAAACAGCCAGCAACTCGAGCTGATTGTGCTCCTCTCATAGAGAATAATGCACAAAACACCAATGAGTTAGATCAGACTTACCAAATAGGTAATTATCTTACTTAGGATCCCAGAGTGAGTTGATTTTGGCTAATCTTAAGCTTCTCCATGATGAACAACAAGAAGAAAAACACAGGAGAGAAGCAAAACAGAAGAAAAAAGAAAAGAAACGGAGAGAATCCAAAACTCCCAAGTTTTCTATATCTATGGATGCCCCTAACTACTGGGATATAGATGAAAAACAGGAAGGAAATGAAGCTGAGTCTAGCTCTCAAGCTGAAAAGAGATTAGAGCTAATAAAGCCTATTAATTTTCAAAAGCCAAAAAGTGAAATAGCCACTTTAGAAAATGTTGCCTCTAAATTTCCATCCTTCATTTTGCCATCTCTCCAAAAAGACAATGTACTTCGAGAAGTCCATAAATACCCAAGGGTTGAAGAAGATCTGTTTGCAGCCAATTCCACTGGATATGTTCTTGATTTAGACAAATCTACAAATCTAGCTGAGTCTATTAGAATTTGGATTGGTGCCCTTTATCAGATGCAAGTTGTCTCCCGATTAGATAATATTTCTATATTTTCCCTCGCAGAAAAAAGAATGGCCGAAATTTTCCATGACTGGTGGATGGGGCCATCAGAAGAAGAAAGAATGAATGTAGCTACGACAGGATTAGCTACATTAGAATTACTGCTCAAAACTAAGTTTGTTCCTGAACCAGCTGATGAAAGGAAACAAATTATAACAGATTTAACAAGAATGGAATTAAAGGATATGAAATTTTTAGAACAATTTGGTAATTAGTATATGGCAAAGATTTATAAAGCTAATCTTACCAATGATTCTACTCAAAAGATTTCCTTCTTATCAAAATTACCTGGAAATTTAGGTGATATGATCATGAAAGATCTAGAAGTCCAAGGCAAAAAGATCGACCAAACTTACTGGATAGATCTCTTATTTAGGTGTCAGGAAAAAGTTAAATATCTTTGTTGGCAGAAGAAAGCCCAAGACTTTTCTCCTGGTCTTGATGTATGTCATTCTGTACTCCCATGGACACCATTTAAAAAGAGAAAATCCAAAAGGTATGGTAAGTTCAGACCCAAGAGAGTAGCTAACCCTAGAAGACCATTCAGAAAGTTCAAATATTTGAAAAAACGCAGGCAACCAAAGAGAGACAATGCATGTTTTATATGCAAGCAAGAAGGTCACTTTGCTCGAAAATGTCCCAAAAGCTCTTCGAACAAGTTAAAAGCATGTATAGAAATTGAAGATTTTGTAGATAACTGGTCTATTGTTGATTCCCAAGATGAAGTGTCAGATGTATATATTCTAACTGATGCTTCCCTGTCTGATATTGAGTCAGTCCCAGACATTTGTCAAAAAATGAATATTTGCTATGATTGTTCTGAATCAGAAGATGAACATGATTTGCACTATAGTGATGAATATAGCTCAAATGAATACACCGATGAGATCTCTGAAGATTTTTCAGATGATATTGTCCCCTCTGTCTCTACAATTCAAGGTACTGAGAATTCAAATTCCGTTTTAAATTCCCTACCTTCACAATCCACTTTGAATTCTTTTTGCCCTTACCCAAAGACAATTTCTCCCTCATCCTCATCTTTTCCTATTCATACCTCTGTTAATACTGATGAAAGCTCCTTCCTCAAAAAGATTGTTAAAACTAACAATGTTCTCTACATTCCTGTTGAAATTCTTGTCAAAGGAGAATGGATCTTTGTGGATGCTTTCATTGACACATGTGGCTCCAACAATTTAGCATGACCATCATTATTCAAAGGGTTATGGAAGCCTTTACAAAATATTTTGATTTCCGAAACCATTGGTGGCTCTGTCAATCTCACCGATTATGTTGATAATATCTCTTTAAAAGTTGGGGGGAGTATTGTAAAATTTTCTGCAATTCAACATTATGATGCCTCTGCAAGCTTGTTTCTTGGAATGCCATTTATTAATTCTGTATTGCCTGTTACCATCAGTAAAGATAAAATAATTTTGAACATCAAAAAGAAGGCAATTTTAGTTCCAAGATTAACCTTGGCTAATTCAGAAGCTAGACGAGAAAATAGCCAAAAGAAAGTAGGCATGAAGAGACATCAAAATGAGTCTCATGATTGGAAAGAAGTCTTGCAGATCTAAGAAAAAAGGATTCAGCCTAAACAAAAAGCAAATCGAAATCCGATTGGTCCCCTGCTCAAATTGCCATGTTTGATGAGTTGTTGAAATGTTGTTTTGAGAATCCTCAAGCATTTTGGAGTGTCGAGAGTCCCCAGCAAGAAATAATCACTCTCCATGATAACGGGGTTAAAGGTAAGCTGATACCCTGCACTCCAAATGATGAAAGAGAAATAAGAAAGTAGATTGAAGAATTATTAAATCTTCAGTTGATTGAACCCAGTTCTTCACATTATTCCTGTTCTGCTTTCCTGGTAAGAAACCACTCTGAAATTGTCAGAGGAAAAGATAGAATGGTCATTAATTATAAGCCTTTGAATGCAATCACAAAGAGCTTTAATTATCCTCTGCCCCACCAGGAAACGATTATGCAGAAGATCCAGAACAGTAAGATCTTCAGTAAGTTCGACATGAAATCTGGGTATTACCAGATACAAATCAAAGAAGAAGATCGACACAAAACCGCTTTTACATGTCCCGCCGGTTTTTACCAATGGAGAGTAGTTCTGTTTGGTTTGAAGAATGCTCCAGCATTCTTCCAAAGAAGAATGGATCATATCTTTGGTAAATATGATTTTATTGTTGTATATATTGATGATATTTTGGTTCACAGTCAAGATCTTGAGTCACATCTGAAGCATTTACAGATATTTCTTGAAGAAGCAAAACAACATGGTATTGTTTTGTCAGAGAAGAAAATGCTTCTGTTCCAAGATAATATTGATTTTTTAGGTATTCATGTTATAAATGGAAAAATTTAGATGCAGCCCCATGTATTGACCAAGCTATCTGAATTTCCTGATCAATTGCAAGATGTCAAAATGGTTCAGCATTTTCTGGGAATACTCAATTATGTGCATAAATATATTCCTAGACTTTTAGAAAAAACTGCTCCAATTCGCAAGCATTTGCATTCTGGATGGTCACTAGAAGCCACCACAGCAGTTCAAATGCTAAAAGCTGAATGTCAACATCTCCATGAGCTTAAACCTCCAGGTAATGGATTCCTCATCCTTCAGACTAATGCCTCTAATAATTTTTGGGCAGCAGTTCTCTTTGAAAGAAAGGGAGAAAAAGAAGAAACTTTATGTGCTTATGCATCCAGAGAATTTTTAATTCACTAGAAAAATTATTTTCCAGCAGAAAAAGAAACTCTTGCCATTTTTAATGGCATACAAAAATTAGAATTATATTTAGCCCCCGCCAAGTTCCTGATAAGAACAGATTCGATGAATTTCAAATATTTCTTGTCAGAAAAAAATTCAAAACAACTAGCAAGAGGATGACTCTTGGCATGGCAAATTTGGTTTCAAATGTATGATTATGATGTTGAATGGGATCCAGGTAACTCCAATTATTTGGTTGATTCTCTTACCAGAGAAATGAACAAAGTTCATGTTCACCGGCAAAGAACTGATATTTTTAATCTCCCTCGTAAGACTCCTACAAATGATAATTTTGAAACACTTGTCAAAAGATTTCAAATTCTTGAATTAATTCTTGGTGACATTGTTGACGAAATCAAAAATATTGTTGGGCGGAGACTTAGAAGGAATCAGTGGATACAGAGATGTCAAACCTGGCAGTCCAAAAATGTTGGTGTTTTGTTGGGTCTAGATGAAGAGTTGGTAAAGGTATTTCCTCTACCTAATATGAAGGTGAAATTATATTTTAAAACTCTTGATGATTACTGGACAAAAGAATACACTGAAGCCATGATCAAGGTTCTACAAACTCTGAATTATTATCAGATAATTGGAGGAATAGACTTCTCTTTTTCTATTTACACATCTGTTAAAATGTTAGATTTAGAAGAAATTAATATGACTAAAAGAGTGGGAAGATTTTTAAAGTCTTTGAGAATTCCTGATTTATTTGAAGAACTTGAAGCTGCATTTCTGCAAAGAAATGATGAAAACTTTGCAGGTACAGATTCATTTCCCCAATATGAATTATTTGAACCATTTGCATATTGGGAAATTAGAGAAGGTCATTGTCAAAAGAAGCAACAAATTAGAGCCTCTCAATGTGTTGAAAGTGTTAACACCCAGGTTGTTCCCTATGACTCCCAAGGGAATACGGCCGGGGTAACCACTAACCAATCTTTGGATTACAGTGCCTAGCCACACTATAATCAGAGAGGGCTCTCTCTTTATGATTTATCTCTGTTTGTAATGATTTTAGGCTAGCTATAAGTTCAGGTCTGTTTTGAGTTTTTGCTAGGATGATAATTTCAATAAAGGTGCTTGTGTGTTTTCAAAGAGTTCTAGTCCATTGGGCTAAGGAGTCAGTGGTCCTTAAGATGCTTGATGTGCTGCTGTGATACTGTAGTGATGCTGCAGAGCCAAATTAGTGTCTGAGAAATAACGTTTGTAATAGTGATGGAATGGAGTGTATCCAGTTAGTGCAAGGCAATTAAGAATCTTACAATTTAACTGTTTGAGTAAGACAGTGAGAATATTGACCTAGGAGCATTTAAGAATTTCTAGGTGATATTCATACATATAGAATTAACAGACACATGAGAAATTAAGAATTCATGTACATATTTAACCCTGAGGACAAACATTTATAGCAGCAAAAATTGAGCACAAGGTGTAATAAAACAAATCTTGTACTATTCTTTCTTTCTTACTGCTAGCTTAGTGTGAGATAAGTATGATTTGATAAACATAAGAAAACAAGAACAGAGTTTTGAAGAAAACTTGATATCTCGTCAGACAGCATAGGAATTCTGCATCAACACATGGAGCATCCTCCAGACATCAAATAATTTCCGGAAATCACTGAGCTCATCCAACCCTTTGTATTAGATAATTGAAAGTGTACAATACAAGTGTTCTCATAGAGAAAATTACCAACCCCTTATGAGTTACTCAGGGGAGTTTATATACAAAATTTAAATCAAAAATATCAACGAAATGAGTTAATATCTCATTTATGATATGCTAATCTTTGAAATGCAGTAGCTGAAGGAGTGAATGCAGCCGAAATTCCTTTATGCTTCAGCTGTCAAATAGTCAGAAGATATTTGGTCTTTATAGCTGTTAGAGTCGGTTGGAGATGCGCTGTTCAAAACTTGGCTAGCTGTCATTGTCTCATGTGAAGAGTCATTACTCAGCTGCTTTTAATGCTGACTTTATCATGCTGTCTGTCTTTAAAGTGACCTGGAGCTGGCAGTGGCCGAATGACTGAAGCTATCGTGGCAAAATCTGAAGCATGAATTGCCACCAATCCTCCTTAGGCATTTGATGCCTGCGTATTTTTATCAATGTTTCCTCTGCCTCTGTATGTTTGTAAAGATTGGGAGGGGTCTCAAACAGGTGGTTCACCTCATTCTCAATGAAGAACAGGCCTTCAAGTTTTTCATATATGCTCTGTCCTGTAGGAGGCCCTGCTGGTTCAGATGTACTGCCAGATGCAATAATCTGATTTTCAATAGTGGTTGCCATTCTATTGGCCATTTGATCTAGGGAGATCAGCTTTCCTGCACCACTTAGCAAGCTGGGCAGGCCTTTTGCTTGCAGCACTCCCATTTTGGCCTTATATTCCTCCACATCTGCTTGCATTTCAAAAAATTTCCTCTCTACTGTTTGTATATAGTTTCTTAGAGTTAGTGCTTTCTTGGCAGAGAGGACAGCTTCTGTTCTGTTGGGAATGCCTATGGCTGCTAATTCTTCCCTTTCCTGTCTATTCAGGAAGTCTATCATCCTGTTGGCCTGTTCTGTTTTGTTACCTAGTACTGTCTTGGCCTTCTGAATTTCCGCTTGTGCTTGGCCCATCAAATCCATCTGCTCATGTATTATTTTTATTGACCTCCACTGCTGTTTGATGGATTGGCCAATTTTAGCCCATAGGATTCTCTTTATGTCAGCCATAGCTGTCTCTAGATTCAGCTCCTTTTCTAAGGCCTTTATCTTGTCTCTTTGGGCCTTTATTTCTCTGCCCTGCTCTGCTACAGTCATTTTGGAGTTGGTATACTTGGAGTCCAGTTCTGCCAATTTTTCCTTGGCCTTCTTTATTTCGTCTGCTTGGAGCTCCATTGCTTTGACGGCCTTGGTCAGTTCTTCTACACTTGGACTAGCATCTGGGGCTGCTGTTGTTGATGTAGTTGGAGGAGCTTGGGAAGTGGAATCTGCTTGTTTTTCCTGTAATATTCCTTCCAGCTCTTTCTCCAGTTCCCTAATCCTTTGGTCTTGCTGCATTAGGAGGTCTAGCTGGTCCTCAGCCCGTTTTTGCTTTTGGAGTTCTGCTGTTTGAGGGTGCTCTGTGGGCTGCAGCTTCAACCTCTTCTTCATTGCGTTCAAGTCATCATCCTTTTTCTTCAGGAGGGCCTTTACACCCGTTGGATCACTAGGATCATGTCCTAGATTGATGATGATCTCCTCCAGGGACTTTATCCTGTTGCCTTTGGCTAGGGATGACAATCTCTCAAAATCCAACTGGGTGTTGGTGTTTTTGAGGGACTCCTTCAGCTCATGGGCCAAGGTGGCCTTCTCTATTAGGGTCATATAGACCATCTCTCCAGTTTGCCTGTGGAGTTCAATCTGGTCCATGGGATGTATATCCCTGGCTAGGACCTCCACCCTTGTCTTTATGAAATCTGCAGGTGTCTTAGGCTCCGGCCCCATTGGCTTGAAGTGGCTCAGGAGAAGTCTCTCCTCCTGAATGTCGTATACCGACAATAGCCTCTCTTGCTGGTCTGGTGTTGCATCTATGAATTGCTTGTAGACCTCGGCCCTTAGCAGCTCATTCTGAGCTTTTATCTGTTTGAAAGAAGCCTTGGTGCTTTTGGGCTTCTTGGTCAGCTGGGAAGAGGAGGACACCTCTAAGCCATGTTGTAAAGTTTGCTCCTACTGAAAGGAGCTTGTACCTGTGTGTTGACTGCCCTCCTTGTCTTTTCTCTCACTCTCCAAGACATCATCAGTAATGTCTTCCACCTCTGGGGAGTCTGCTCTTTGCCTTTTGGCTTCTGGTTGGTGGGAGGATCCACTGAGAGGAGTGGACTCTGCTCTTTGTCTTCTAGTTCCCCTTTCCTCATGTGCTGGGGTCTGTAAGATTGGGGAAGTTACTGGCTCTTTTTGTGGAGGTGGAATTTGCAGTGTTGGAGCTGCTGGTAGCTGAGTCTGTGGAGGGACATTTTTCCCTTGCTGTTGTTCTTGTTGCTGCCCTGTTTGCTGCTCTGCTTCAGGGGCAGGCTTTTCTTTTGTTACCTCCTCTTCTGTGCCCATTATACCCTTGCCTTTATCTAACACTGGTGCTGATGTAGAAGGTGCCTGTGGTGCAGTCTTTGTAGCCGAGGTCCCTTCTCCTATTGAATAAGGCGGTCTGAAAGGTACCTGCTGCACATAGTCCAGGTCAATAGTCTTTTCAAGCTCCCTCCTACTCTTTAGCATTCTCTCTTCCTCAGTTAGATTTTCAACTAGAGTGTCCATCTGCCATTCTTGCAGGTTGGCATATTTTTCAATGTGAGGGTAATGGCAATGTTTAATGCCTATCAGCCTATACTTGTTTCTTCTGGCAGTGATGAAACCTTGAGGGTCATAATGGACCCACCGAAAGCTATAGGATAACTTGTATTTATCCTTGAGGATTAGGTCTGCCTCTTCCCACCCTTCTTTTTTGTTCATGATGAAGGGGCCTAACTCGTGTTTGAACTTGAGGTGGGCCTTCTTTTTGGCGCTGTGGAAATGGGTGAGGTCTGACTGAATCAACTGCCTGTAATATTCTAAGGCAAATAACCTCATAGGTACATATTTTGGGAGCCTGTATGGACAGAGCTCACAGCCATAGATCCTAATGACAATATGGTTCTCATATAGGTACCAGTCACCTATTTTATATTTTCTAGAAAGCTGCAGGGCTTTCTTTATCTCATTTGATACCCTGGGAGGAGGGGACTTCATCAACAGGCAGGAGACTGGGTATACAAATTGGTCAACAAATTCACAGTAAGTATAGGGTGAGTTTGTGACCTTATGAAAGACAGAGGTCCAGAAGATAACAGATCTTCTTTCCCCTTTGTGATCCAGCCTTCTGATGTAGCATGGGAAGGCTTCAGAGTGGTAGTACATGAATAAGTGGTAAATATATGCTGAGTACCTGAAGACCCCCTGCCTGTCCACCTTGCTCAGCTGATCATGAATCTTATTGGCAATGAACTTAGCAAAGTTATATTTCCTGGCAGGGGGTTGCCGTGGGCTATATGCAGATAGCAATACCAGCATCGTTCTGTCCACATGCTCACTGTTTTTGTATCCCAGCACATAGGCAATCATGTCCAGTAAAAGCCTGCCTATGTCATTGAAATGGATACCCAGGTAGGGAGGTGGCTCTGTAGGCTGGCACTCAGGTCTCATGAAATCTCTGGTGACCTTTTGAATCTCCTCACTGGTCATCTTTTCACCAGTCTCTATCAAATAGCTCAAGGAAAACGGGATTAGCAATTCTGTCTGATCAAAGTGTAACATTTTGTTGATAGACTCAGCATTGATGTAGAAAAGGATTCTTCCAGATGGAGTGCTAACAGTTCTGTGCTGCCCATTATAGTTTTCAGCACATAGGTGAATGATCTCAGGGAAGATATTTACAGCTGGGAGACAATAATATGGTAGGTTTGACTCCCATATCCCATGTGTGCCATGACCATCCTTATAGTCCTCTCTCAACTGACTGAAAGTTTGTAAGAAATCCCTGTTGCCCTCAAAGTCTTCAATAAGACAGTCCTTGTCAACCAATGGCAAGGCCTCCAGCTCTCTATTTGTTGGATTCAATGGAGCTACACTGAGGGATGAGGATGCAGAAGCAGCCATTGTAAAGCTTGATTTGAAATAAGGTGATGGCAATTGTTAGACCAAGTCTGAAGCGTTTTTTCTCAGTGAAAATGCAAGCTGGTCTGTGCAGTTTGCTGCAACCTCTCAGGGATGTGAACTGCCAGGGGTAAGTTGCAGAGGTAATGAGGTTTCTTTTGGTAAGAATGCAAGTGGCCTGTACTCGGCAAAAGGGAACAATGCCGAGCATCTCGAGGACAATTTTACGGTTTCAGCCCGTGGAATGACCGCTCTAATGTTGAATTATAGTTCAGGGGTGGTGCAGGTTGCTTGGGCTTACTTTAGGTAACCAGCAGAGTTGAATTTAGGATTTTTACCAGTCTTTAATGGTGAATTTACAGAGAATTGGAATGCATGGGCAAAAGTGGGGAAAAACTGGTGAAATACCTGGAACACTAGCTTGGAAGCCTGCGGGCCGGGCTGTGGAGGTTAAATGCCGTCGAATTCTGGACTTGCAGCGGTCGAAATGTTGAATTTGATGGCTGGGGACAAATTTCGCGGCAGCTGGTCGACAACGGCTACTTCTTTTGCGCGTGAAAATGACCGAAAACGACTCATTTGGTCGTTTATAACGTTAAATTTGGAAAAAGTATGCATTTGGCGCTTTTCCGCCGATGACGTCAGCATGACGTCATGGCGGGGCCCGGGTACGGAGGTGACGTGGCTGCTGAGGTGTGAGCCAGGGTGGCAGGACACGGTGGCGGGTGAATAAGGTGGCAGGGGTACGTGGAGGATCACATGGCGCGGGGTGGGCGAAAGGTACTACGTCAGGATGACGCAATGATGACATAAGGGATGGCGGTATCGGAATAGTGGTAAGCGGGTTCCCCGCACCGCTTTTGCTGGTGAGTGGTATTGGGGAGGGGGGCTCCGAACAACCCCGGCGATTGACACGCGTCCAGGGTACGGAGCGGGAAACCACTTTCCCCGGACGCTAAAGGTCGGCAGGTCGGGGGACGAAAGTGACCGCCCACCGTTAGATCTGGGCGGCGGAGATCGGACGGCTGGCGGGTCCTCCGACGGATCGTGCAGGTTGGGGGGGGGCCCGCCGGCCCATTATAATATTCAATTTAATATTTCGGGCGGAGAACTATAGGAAAGTGGGTTTGTCATGTGTTTTGGGATTTTTTCGGGTTTTCAAGGGTTTTTTGAGGGTTTTTATAAGAAAAAGTGGTTTATAGGGGCGATTCTAGCAAGGGAAAAAGGGGTTTTTTTTGTTTTTGAGCAAAGGGACGGTGAGGGCTGAGGGAAGAGGTTACTGCTCATAACCAGGGTTAGAGCAGCTCCAAGATAGGGTTGACCACAGTCCCAGATGGACTAAAGTCTCCCTTGACCATTTATTTGGCTATAGTGCCAAGAGGAGAATATGTACATAGTGCTGGGATTTATACACCTTAGTGTTATTTATAGTAGGGAAAGGGGGACATAGGGGATTTAGATAGTAGAGTTAGTGGTTAAGATGTATGAGAGGGTAAATGAAGGGGAAACCACTAAGTTTATTTGAAATTTACTTAGTTTAGGGAGTAGATCAAAATGAAAAGAATTTTACACAGGAAATGTGGCTTTTAAATGAACAAGAACCATCATAAAACCTTAGAAATTTCTCATCAATCTCCATGGATGAAGGGATGTTAGTAATAAGAGTGGAAGGGGAATTCGGGGAATTAGACATGCTCCTTTGCCTTGCTTTTCTTATTTAACCAGCAAGATTCAATCTGGAATGAGTACCACTTCTGCAACCCCATCTACTTACCCAGCTACTGTGCCTAGCATTTTTTATTTCTTCTTGGAGGGTGCACTTGGACTTGCAGACCCTTACTTGCCTTTTCTTTTATTTGGCTTTTTCTTTTGTTTTTTCTATCTACTTCTACCCTTATTTCTTCCAAGGTCCCAGATTAAGCTGTTGGGAGCCTTTTCTTCTCTACCTGAACTACTTGTCTGCCAAGATTAAACAGTTTGGACAGACTTCCTTCTCTAATCTACAACTGCAAATTTAAACCATGGAATGATCCAGATTAGACTGTTGGACCATCCATCAAAATTTTAAGTCCATACCAAGCTATAAGCACAGATTGGATTCTCTTGGAAATATGTGATCTTTGAATCATCAAAGCAGAGCATATTTGGACCTCTCATAGCCAATCATGAAATATGAAACCTATTGGTATAGGTAGCTAACAGTGGCTCCACATGGGGATGGTGTTTCATTTGAAAGACCAAGAACAGCAGGTCAGATTGCCTTGCTCCTTGGTTGCTCTTGCCCATTTTGTAGTTTGCTGCTTTGAAGTGCCAAAATTGTGTGCTTATCTTCTTGGTAGACCTCTGATTCTATTTACCTTTTGCTGGCAGTCAATAAACTTGTAAAACTGCATTTTTACAATCTAAAACAGAAAACAATATATACACCTGCATATATACAAGGGAACCCAGACTGCACTCATGGGTAATATTCAAAATAGTGCTTGAGCATCCTGCCATTCACAGGACCTTCATCCAAGTCAGTTTCATTAAGGCTTTTCAGGAAATAAGTATTGTTACCTTGCACTGCTTGGACAGCAAATGGTCCTCTCCATAAGGAATCAAATTTTCCATGTTTTCCTTTGTCTTCTCTTCTTGCATCCCACTTGAGGACTTTGTCTCCCACACTGAAATCTTCTGCCTTAGTTCTTCTATCAAAGGCCTTCTTTAATTTCTCTTGTAGAACTTGAACTCTGCTGAAAACTTGGTCTCTAGTTTGCTGCAGACATATGATTTGATTGATTCTTCTTTGCATATCATTTGGTTCAGCTTGGCTTTCTTGAAGAAGCTTCATAACAGGCACTCCTATTGATGAGGGGAATTTGGCTTCTAGTCCATAAACCAACTCATATGGGCTGGTCCCAATTGATCTTTTGGTTGTTAGTCTATCTGCCCATAGGGCATTCACAAGCTTCTTATGCCAATTCTTTTTGTTCTCTTCAAGTACTTTCTTTATGATGTTTACCAGACTTTTGTTTGATGATTCAGCAAGGCCATTTCCTTGGGGATAGTAGGCAGTGGAATGGCCCAGAGTGATGTGAAATTTATGGCAGAAGTTCACCATTTTCTTAGATCTGAAAGCAGCAGCATTGTCTGTTATTATTTTGTCAGGACAGCCAAATCTAGCCAATATGTTGTTCTCCAGGAACTGAATAATTATTGAATCATTTGCTTGTCTGCATGGGGCAGCTTCAATCCACTTAGTGAAGTAGTCTGTTGCTGTTAAAATCCATCTGTGTTGGCCTGAAGATGAGGGATGAATTTCCCCAATGAAGTCCAATCCCCATTGTTGAAAAGGTCTCTCTGTTGCAATAGGCCTTAAAGGAAGTGGCAGCAACTGTCTCTTTCCCTCAAACACTTGACATTTATGACATGAGGTGATGAATTTCTTGACATCAGAGAACATGGTGGGCCAGTAATATCCAGCCCTTAGTATCTTGTCCACAGTGGACTTCCAGTACAAGTGTCCACCACAGTCACCTGCATGAAATTCTTTTATGATATTGTCAGCTTCATTTTCAATTAAACAGTGCAGCAATATACCTTCATGGTTTTTCCAAAGCAAATTGCCATCCATCACACAAAATCTTGAGGTTTTCATTTTTAAGAATCTACACTTAGTTCTGGACAGTCCTGGGGGAGCACACAGGTTTTGTAACACATAACAGATATCTGAATACCAGGGGGATTGTTCAAAGGCTACATTGATCTTTGGAGTCGCCAGCTCCGGTTCACTGTCCAGCTGGTTAATGTCTAAGGCTTGAAAATTTGTTTCTGTCATTAATTTAGCCAAGCCTTGGCCTTTTATTAGTTTTGTAGGTTTTATCTCAATGTCAAATTCCAAGATGTTGGCAATCCATTTTCCTCTTCTGCCCTCTAAATTTTCTTGGGTGAGAATGTCTTTGACAATAGGACTTGGCACATATGCTATAACATGGGAATAAAGGATATAAATCCTAAAGTCTTTAATTGCTTTGACTAAAGCATAAGCTTGCTTTTCCATGATTTGATACTTTAAAGGTGCATCTCTAAGAGCTTTGCTAAAGAAAGCAATTGGCTTCTCATTACCTTGGTCATCTTTTTGTAATAGGACAGCAGCAATAGTATGCTGGGAGGCAAAAGAGAAAATGATAAATTCTCTGTCAAACTGAGGATTGGTCAAGACTGGGGTTTGGGTAAGGGCCAATTTTATACCTTCAAAGGCTTGATTGGCTTCAACAGTCCATTTGACTTTTGAATCCTTTTTTAACATGTTATTTAATAATCTGATTAGTTCTGCTAGGTTTGGGATAAACCTTCTCAAGAAATTGATTTTTCCCAAGAATCCTTGCAACTCTTTGACATTCCGTGGGTGGGGCATTTGTAGGATAGCCTGTATCCTATCTGGGTCAATTCTTATGCCATCTTTAGAAATGATGTGGCCCAACAGCTTACCTTCCTCTAAACCAAACAGGGATTTCTTGGGATTTAAGGAAATTCCATATTTTCTGCATTTAAGGAAGATCTGTCTCAAATGTTTTATATGTTCTTGGTCTGATTTTGAGAAAGGTGTAAGGTCATCCAGGTAAATGACTAAAAAGTCATGAATCTCTTTGGCAAAGGCAATATCCATTGCTCTTTGAAAAGTTGCCCCTGCGTTTTTCAATCCAAAAGGCATCTTTACATATTTGAAAGTTCCCCATGGGGTTGTAAATGCTGTTTTGTCCTGATCATCAGGGTGAACTAAGATCTGGTTGAAACCTGAGAATCCATCAAGTAGAGAAATTCTGGAAGCCCCCACTACTCTCTGCAAAATGTGATCCATCTTGGGTAAGGGGTAATTGTCTTTGAGGGATACTTGGTTCAGATTCCTCAAATCCACACACAGCCTAATTTCACCAGTCTTCTTTCTTGTAGGGACTAGGTTAGAGATCCATTCAGAGAATCTGATTGGTGCTATGATGCCTGCCTTGAACATTTTTTGTACCTCTTGTTCCATTGCTGGGAGAAGCATAGGATTGATTCTCCTCAGTTTTTGTTTAAAGGGCTTTTGATCAGGTTTGAGAGGGATAGTGTGCTGGATTACAGAGGTGTCATAGGACTTTAGGTCCTCATAGCTCCATGCAAAAACATCCTGGAACTCTTTGAAGAGGTCAATGTATTTGGGCTTTTGATCAGGAGGTAAGGAAGCAGATAATTTAATTATCTTGGGCTTCTCACTTGTACCTATGTTGCACTCTTCAATGGCTGCATTTAAGGGCTGCATTTTTGGTTTTCTAGGGATGTCATTTGAGTCAAAGATGTCTTCTAGTGGAGTTAGGCCCGTTGGAAGAAAATTGTCTTTCAGGTCTATGATTTCAGTTTCAGCATTGGCCACCTCTTCATAGTTGATTTGTTGAATTTGCTGAATGTTTTCCTTGTTGAAAATGGTTGGACTCAGCATTAGTTTTGCAGTTCTGGGTGATATTGGGTGAGCAATCTGTTGAAACTGTATTTGTGATGGACTTGCTCCATCAAGTATTTGTGATTGACTTGCTGTCTCAAGTATTTGTGATTGACTTGCTGTCTCAAGTATTTGTGATTGACTTGCTGTCTCAAGTATTTGTGATTGACTTGCTGTCTTAGTGTCAATATTTAGTCCTGCAAATTCTTGCTGCAGAGTTAAAAAACGGTTTATTTGCTTGTCATCCTCAAATACTTGCCAATCATTAACATTGTTTGGAATGGAGGGTCTGTGTTTTACCTCAGCTGTAAAACAATGATGGGGCTCAAAGGGCAACTTGCAGGTACTTGCAAAGGTAGCTAAACTATGAGCATGTAGATTGTGGGTTCTGGGAATTTTAGTAATTTGGAATTCAGAGAAAAAGTTTAGTACCTCAGCAACAACAGACCTATAAGTCCTTAGTCTTTTGTCATTGGTGACAAAGTTTCCCTTCACTTGTTGGATAACTAAATCTGAATCACCCATGATTGAAACCCTGGCAGCTTGTAAGAACTTTACTAACTTGAGGCCTAGTAAAAGAGCCTCATATTCTGCCATGTTATTAGTGCATCTGAAATTCAATCTATAGGCTCTGCCTTCTGCATGACTATTCTCTTTATTGTGCACCCAAACTCCAGCTCCTGCCCCTAATTTGTTGACCGAGCCATCAAATTCAAGGAACCATAGAATATCCTGTTGGAAAGGAGATTTGATGATCTGTTCATGGGCTGGCAATGTGAGTAGCAGTTGTGGTTTTTTCCCTAGCTTGTCTTCTGGGACAGTCTCATCGTTTGATTGGATGTTCTTGACAACTAAGGCAGCAGCAACATTTAGTGTTTGATTGACTGTTGTTTCATGGGTGATAATACTTTCATTTGAATCTTCCTCTTGTATGAATATCTTGGTTTCAACCTCACCTTTTGAGGGAGTTGTGGTGTCATTGAAGAGAATGTATGAGTCTATGTCTGAATGGACAACATATATAGGAAAGTTTTGAGGCTTTTCTTCACTGCTGACCATGTATTTCATAAGTGTTTCTCTGTACAGTCTTTTTGGTTGCCCAAAAACAGAGATGGTGGCGTATGACATGTCTAATTGCAGGGAACCTTGGAGTTTAGCTCCCCATGATCTTGATAACAGCATCCCATACTTAGGCGGGATATCAGCAACTACCACATCCATTAGGATTGTCTTGTTTGGGTATTGAACCAGAGACACACATAAGTCTTTTATGAGACCTAAACACTTGACTTGGCTGGAGTCAAAGGAAAACAGATCCTTATATGGTCTTGTTATGTCTAAATTCAATCTCTCCATGACTGCTTTTGGCATGAGATTGTGAGAGGCACCTGAGTCAAACATTGCATTATGTAATATTTTATCATGAATATGTAAACTGACATAGAAAGGCAGTACCCCTGTGACTACTATTTTTCCATCCACTTCTGGGCCAAACAGGAGTTCTGGGGTGTCATCCAGCACATTGACATCATCTTTGTTACTAGTGAGTTGAAGGGACCTTTTGATCTGTAGTTTATAGATGTCATGCTTGGCAAGTTCTAAGAGAGGAATTGCTATCTTTAATTTGCCAATTTCTGTTTCTAGATCAAAAGGTTTTTCAGCTTGGGTCTTGGGGTTATAGGTGACAGTCCTTTCCTTGTTTATTACATCTTCTTCTTGATTTTTGTCTTGACTTTGGGACTTATCCTTTTTACTCATCTCTTGAGGAGAAAGAGTTGAATAAGGATGAGCAGGGGGAGTGACCATAGGCTGCTGTTTTAAGGACAGTGGTTCAGTGATCTCCTCAACAATCACTTCTTCTGTATGTGAAGTCATTTTGTCATTAGGTTCTATGACTATAACTCTTTCAGGCTGCTGATTATCCTTTTTCTTTTCAGGCTGGTTAACATTCACAGTTCTGCTCCTCAGCTTGTATTGTTTATGGACTTCATAAACAGCAGTGTCATAGCCTTGTTTGAAGTCAAAGGATTCACCTGATTTAGTTTGGAACAGTTTGATTTCATCATCCTCATGATCTTCTTGTGTTAAGAAAACTTGACTTTCACCATCTAGACCCATTAAATTAATCTCAGGATCTTCATTGGGCTCTGCTGATGTGGAAGTTTCTGCATAATTTTCTTGGAAAGGGGGTCTTATGTCCTGGTCAGCACTGGTCTTACCAACATTTAGGTTTTGAGTTCTCCTAAAATTTGGATTCCTAGGAGGGTTGTTTTGTGGTGCTTCCCATGATGATTTTCTTTCAACCGATTCCACTCTATCACCCAATCTTTTCATTCCATTGAGTATTGCATCCAGTTTTTGATCAAAGGCAGAGGGTTCCTCTTTGAAAGCAGTCCTCTTTTCCAACCTTGCCCTGTTTCTTTTGGCAATTAGGTTGGCTTCCACTGTGACAGCAACCCTTTGGGCCTCTTCAAGGGATTGACAGTCTCTTTCCTTCAACTGATAGGCCATATCAGGGTCAAAACCATCAGGGAATTTGTACAAGGCTAAATCAGGAGGAGGCCTTAAATTTTGTGGAATTGAGTTATATACATTGTTAAATCTCGCACAATACTCCAAAACAGTCTCTTGGGGACCTCTTTTGATAGTGTCATATTCCCCAAGTATGTGCAGCGGATCTTTCTTCTTCTCCCATCTACTAGTAAAGGCTTGATACAGTTTAGCAGGAGTTGTAATGGAGTTTGCATTCAGGGATCTAAACCAAGTTCTTACATCCCCAGTTAGGCTTTGAACAAACATCCCCATTCTGACACTGTCATCATCTATTTCATAGGTCTCAAAATGGTCTTGCATCCTCTTGGCATGCTGGGCAGCTGTCAGAGGGCCATTGGAGTCAAAATATGAAATTTTGGTTTGGTAATCTTGGGGTAGAGCTGCAGCATTAGCTGGTATCTGCAAGGGTGCATATCTGTTAGCCATATTTACAGGATTTAGAGGATTAACAGGGGCAGCTGGGATAATAGGAACAGTGGGTATCACAGGGGTAACAAGTAGGGGTGAACCTAGAGTGTTGGTTAAGGGGATATGTGCAGTGGATGAAGATGTGAGAGGGGGACTTTGAGATGTGGATGGTGAACTAGGGGAACTAGGGGTAGACCGGAAAAGGACCTTGCATGGGGTAGATATAAGGCTAGGATGATCTGAATCTGAGGTTAAATCAGCAGGCTGCTCCTACTTTTGCTGCCTCCTAATGTTTCTTGGGATGGTATTCGGATTATCAACAATGATGGGTGGGTTAGGGTCAGGATTTGCCCTAGTATGCCGTGGATTTTTCTTAGGAGCCAGTTTCTAACTGTTTTTTAGGATTTTGTAGGAAATTTTTATATCTGAAAGGACTGGATGAAGATTTTGGAATGGCTATATATTCTCAGAGCTAAGATGAAGATTCCCTAAACAAGCTCCTCCTTAAAGCTGTTAATGTGATACAAAAACAGATTAAAGGCCTCTTGACTGATTTCAGGCTTGATAGTAGCTATGGAAAATATATAGTAATTAAAAAATCTCAAGCATCCCCAGTGGAGTCGCCAATTATGTTAACACCCAGGTTGTTCCCTATGACTCCCAAGGGAATACGGCCGGGGTAACCACTAACCAATCTTTGGATTACAGTGCCTAGCCACACTGTAATCAGAGAGGGCTCTCTCTTTATGATTTATCTCTGTTTGTAATGATTTTAGGCTAGCTATAAGTTCAGGTCTGTTTTGAGTTTTTGCTAGGATGATAATTTCAATCAAGGTGCTTGTGTGTTTTTCAAAGAGTTCTAGTCCATTGGGCTAAGGAGTCAGTGGTCCTTAAGATGCTTGATGTGCTGCTGTGATACTGTAGTGATGCTGCAGAGCCAAATTAGTGTCTGAGAAATAACGTTTGTAATAGTGATGGAATGGAGTGTATCCAGTTAGTGCAAGGCAATTAAGAATCTTACAGTTTAACTGTTTGAGTAAGACAGTGAGAATATTGACCTAGGAGCATTTAAGAATTTCTAGGTGATATTCATACATATAGAATTAACAGACACATGAGCAATTAAGAATTCATGTACATATTTAACCCTGAGGACAAACATTTACAGCAGCAAAAATTGAGCACAAGGTGTAATAAAACAAATCTTGTACTATTCTTTCTTTCTTACTGCTAGCTTAGTGTGAGATAAGTATGATTTGATAAACATAAGAAAACAAGAACAGAGTTTTGAAGAAAACTTGTTATCTCGTCAGACAGCATAGGAATTCTGCATCAACACATGGAGCATCCTCCAGACATCAAATAATTTCCGGAAATCACTGAGCTCATCCAGCCCTTTGTATTAGATAATTGAAAGTGTACAATACAAGTGTTCTCATAGAGAAAATTACCAACCCCTTATGAGTTACTCAGGGGAGTTTATATACAAAATTTACATCAAAAATATCAACGAAATGAGTTAATATCTCATTTATGATATGCTAATCTCTGAAATGCAGTAGCTGAAGGAGTGAATGCAGCCGAAATTCCTTTATGCTTCAGCTGTCAAATAGTCAGAAGATATTTGGTCTTTATAGCTGTTAGAGTCGGTTGGAGATGCGCTGTTCAAAACTTGGCTAGCTGTCATTGTCTCATGTGAAGAGTCATTACTCAGCTGCTTTTAATGCTGACTTTATCATGCTGTCTGTCTTTAAAGTGACCTGGAGCTGGCAGTGGCCGAATGACTGAAGCTATCGTGGCAAAATCTGAAGCATGAATTGCCACCAATCCTCCTTAGGCATTTGATGCCTGTGTAATTTTATCAATGTTTCCTCTGCCTCTGTATGTTTGTAAAGATTGGGAGGGGTCTCAAACAGGTGGTTCACCTCATTCTCAATGAAGAACAAGACTTCAAGTTTTTCATATATGCTCTGTCCTGTAGGACGCCATGCTGGTTCAGATGTACTGCCAGATGCAATAATCTGATTTTCAATAGTGGTTGCCATTCTATTGGCCATTTGATCTAGGGAGATCAGCTTTCCTACACCACTTAGCAAGCTGGGCAGGCCTTTTGCTTGCAGCACTCCCATTTTGGCCTTATATTCCTCCACATCTGCTTGCATTTCAAAAAATTTCCTCTCTACTGTTTGTATATAGTTTCTTAGAGTTAGTGCTTTCTTGGCAGAGAGGACATCTTCTGTTCTGTTGGGAATGCCTATGGCTGCTAATTCTTCCCTTTCCTGTCTATTCAGGAAGTCTATCATCCTGTTGGCCTATTCTGTTTTGTTACCTAGTACTGTCTTGGCCTTCTGAATTTCCGCTTGTGCTTGGCCCATCAAATCCATCTGCTCATGTATTATTTTTATTGACCTCCACTGCTGTTTGATGGATTGGCCAATTTTAGCCCATAGGATTCTCTTTATGTCAGCCATAGCTATCTCTAGATTCAGCTCCTTTTCTAAGGCCTTTATCTTGTCTCTTTGGGCCTTTATTTCTCTACCCTGCTCTGCTAGAGTCATTTTGGAGTTGGTATACTTGGAGTCCAGTTCTGCCAATTTTTCCTTGGCCTTCTTTATTTCATCTGCTTGGAGCTCCATTGCTTTGACGGCCTTGGTCAGTTCTTCTACACTTGGACTAGCATCTGGGGCTGTTGTTGTTGATGTAGTTGGAGGAGCTTGGGAAGTGGAGTCTGCTTGTTTTTCCTGTAATATTCCTTCCAGCTCTTTCTCCAGTTCCCTAATCCTTTGGTCTTGCTACATTAGGAGGTCTAGCTGGTCCTCATCCCGTTTTTGCTTTTGGAGTTCTGTTGTTTGAGGGTGCTCTGTGGGCTGCAGCTTCAACCTCTTCTTCATTGCGTTCAAGTCATCATCTTTTTTCTTCAGGAGGGCCTTTACACCCGTTGGATCACTAGGATCATGTCCTAGATCGATGATGATCTCCTCCAGGGACTTTATCCTGTTGTCTTTGGCTTGGGATGACAATCTCTCAAAATCCAACTGGGTGTTGGTGTTTTTGAGGGACTCCTTCAGCTCATGGGCCAAGGTGGCCTTCTCTATTAGGGTCGTATAGACCATCTCTCCAGTTTGCCTGTGGAGTTCAATCTGGTCCATGGGATGTATATCCCTGGCTAGGACCTCCACCCTTGTCTTTATGAAATCTGCAGGTGTCTTAGGCTCCGGCCCCATTGGCTTGAAGTGGCTCAGGAGCAGTCTCTCCTCCTGAATGTCGTATACCGACAATAGCCTCTCTTGCTGGGCTGGTGTTGCATCTACGAATTGCTTGTAGACCTCGGCCCTTAGCAGCTCATTCTGAGCTTTTATCTGTTTGAAAGAAGCCTTGGTGCTTTTGGGTTTCTTGGTCAGCTAGGAAGAGGAGGACACCTCTAAGCCATGTTGTAAAGTTTGCTCCTGCTGAAAGGAGCTTGTACCTGTGTGATGACTGCCCTCCTTGTCTTTTCTCTCACTCTCCAAGACATCATATGTAATGTCTTCCACCTCTAGGGAGTCTGCTCTTTGCCTTTTGGCTTCTGGCTGGTGGGACGATCCACTGAGAGGAGTGGACTCTGCTCTTTGTCTTCTAGTTCCCCTTTCCTCATGTGCTGGGGTCTGTAAGATTGGGGCAGTTACTGGCTCTTTTTGTGGAGGTGGAATTTGCAATGTTGGAGCTGCTGGTAGCTGAGTCTGTGGAGGGACATTTTGCCCTTGTTGCTGTTCTTGTTGCTGCCCTGTTTGCTGCTCTGCTTCAGGGGCAGGCTTTTCTTTTGTTACCTCCTCTTCTGTGCCCATTATACCCTTGCCTTTATCTAACACTGGTGCTGATGTAGAAGGTGCCTGTGGTGCAGTCTTTGTAGCCGAGGTCCCTTCTCCTATTGAATAAGGCGGTCTGAAAGGTACCTGCTGCACATAGTCCAGGTCAATAGTCTTTTCAAGCTCCCTCCTACTCTTTAGCATTCTCTCTTCCTCAGTTAGATTTTCAACTAGACTGTCCATCTGCCATTCTTGCAGGTTGGCATATTTTTCAATGTGAGGGTAATGACAATGTTTAATGCCTATCAGCCTATACTTGTTTCTTCTGGCAGTGATGAAACCTTGAGGGTCATAATGGACCCACCGAAAGCTATAGGATAACTTGTATTTATCCTTGAGGATTAGGTCTGCCTCTTCCCACCCTTCTTTTTTGTTCATGATGAAGGGGCCTAACTCGTGTTTGAACTTGAGGTGGGCCTTCTTTTTGGCGCTGTGGAAATGGGTGAGGTCTGACTGAATCAACTGCCTGTAATATTCTAAGGCAAATAACCTCATAGGTACATATTTTGGGAGCCTGTATGGACAGAGCTCACAGCCATAGATCCTAATGACAGTATGGTTCTCATATAGGTACCAGTCACCTATTTTATATTTTCTAGAAAGCTGCAGGGCTTTCTTTATCTCGTTTGATCCCCTGGGAGGAGGGGACTTCATCAACAGGAAGGAGACTGGGTATACAAATTGGTCAACAAATTCACAGTAAGTATAGGGTGAGTTTGTGACCTTATGAAAGACAGAGGTCCAGAAGATAACAGATCTTCTTTCCCCTTTGTGATCCAGCCTTCTGATGTAGCATGGGAAGGCTTCAGAGTGGTAGTACATGAATAAGTGGTAAATATATGCTGAGTACCTGAAGACCCCCTGCCTGTCCACCTTGCTCAGCTGATCATGAATCTTATTGGCAATGAACTTAGCAAAGTTATATTTCCTGGCAGGGGGTTGCCGTGGGCTATATGCAAATAGCAATACCAGCATCGTTCTGTCCACATGCTCACTGTTTTTGTATCCCAGCACATAGGCAATCATGTCCAGTAAAAGCCTGCCTATGTCATTGAAATGGATACCCAGGTAGGGAGGTGGCTCTGTAGGTTGGCACTCAGGTCTCATGAAATCTCTGGTGACCTTTTGAATCTCCTCACTGGTCATCTTTTCACCAGTCTCTATCAAATAGCTCAAGGAAAGCGGGATTAGCAATTCTGTCCGATCAAAGTGTAACATTTTGTTGATAGACTCAGCATTGATGTAGAAAAGGATTCTTCCAGATGGAGTGCTAACAGTTCTGTGCTGCCCATTATAGTTTTCAGCACATAGGTGAATGATCTCAGGGAAGATATTTACAGCTGGGAGACAATAATATGGTAGGTTTGACTCCCATATCCCATGTGTGCCATGACCATCCTTATAGTCCTCTCTCAACTGACTGAAAGTTTGTAAGAAATCCCTGTTGCCCTCAAAGTCTTCAATAAGACAGTCCTTGTCAACCAATGGCAAGGCCTCCAGCTCTCTATTTGTTGGATTCAATGGAGCTACACTGAGGGATGAGGATGCAGAAGCAGCCATTGTAAAGCTTGATTTGAAATAAGGTGATGGCAATTGTTAGACCAAGTCTGAAGCGTTTTTTCTCAGTGAAAATGCAAGCTGGTCTGTGCAGTTTGCTGCAACCTCTCAGGGATGTGAACTGCCAGGGGTAAGTTGCAGAGGTAATGAGGTTTCTTTTGGTAAGAATGCAGGTGGCCTGTACTCGGCAAAAGGGAACAATGCCGAGCAGCTCGAGGACAATTTTACGGTTTCAGCCCGTGGAATGACCGCTCTAATGTTGAATTATAGTTCAGGGGTGGTGCAGGTTGCTTGGGCTTACTTTAGGTAACCAGCAGAGTTGAATTTAGGATTTTTACCAGTCTTTAATGGTGAATTTACAGAGAATTGGAATGCATGGGCAAAAGTGGGGAAAAACTGGTGAAATACCTGGAACACTAGCTTGGAAGCCTGCGGGCCGGGCTGTGGAGGTTAAATGCCGTCAAATTCTGGACTTACAGCGGTCGAAATGTTGAATTTGATGGCTGGGGACAAATTTCGCGGCAGCTGGTCGACAACGGCTACTTCTTTTGCGCGTGAAAATGACCGAAAACGACTCATTTGGTCGTTTATAACGTTAAATTTGGAAAAAGTATGCATTTGGCGCTTTTCTGCCGATGACGTCAGCATGACATCATGGCGGGGCCCAGGTACGGAGGTGACGTGGCTGCTGAGGTGTGAGCCAGGGTGGCAGGACACGGTGGCGGGTGAATAAGGTGGCAGGGGTACGTGGAGGATCACATGGCGCGGGGTGGGCGAAAGGTACTACGTCAGGATGACGCAATGATGACATAAGGGATGGCGGTATTAGAATAGTGGTAAGCGGGTTCCCCACACCGCTTTTGCTGGTGAGTGGTATTGGGGAGGGGGGCTCCGAACAACCCCGGCGATTGACACGCGTCCAGGGTACGAAGCGGGAAACCACTTTCCCCGGACGCTAAAGGTCGGCAGGTCGGGGGACGAAAGTGACCGCCCACCGTTAGATCTGGGCGGCGGAGATCGGACGGCTGGCGGGTCCTCCGACGGATCGTGCAGGTTGGGGGGGGCCCGCCGGCCCATTATAATATTCAATTTAATATTTCGGGCAGAGAACTATAGGAAAGTGGGTTTGTCATGTGTTTTGGGATTTTTTCGGGTTTTCAAGGGTTTTTTGAGGGTTTTTATAAGAAAAAGTGGTTTATAGGGGCGATTCTAGCAAGGGAAAAAGGGGTTTTTTGTGTTTTTGAGCAAAGGGACGGTGAGGGCTGAGGGAAGAGGTTACTGCTCATAACCAGGGGTTAGAGCAGCTCCAAGATAGGGTTGACCACAGTCCCAGATGGACTAAAGTCTCCCTTGACCATTTATTTGGCTATAGTGCCAAGAGGAGAATATGTACATAGTGCTGGGATTTATACACCTTAGTGTTATTTATAGTAGGGAAAGGGGGACATAGGGGATTTAGATAGTAGAGTTAGTGGTTAAGATGTATGAGAGGGTAAATGAAGGGGAAACCACTAAGTTTATTTGAAATTTACTTAGTTTAGGGAGTAGATCAAAATGAAAAGAATTTTACACAGGAAATGTGGCTTTTAAATGAACAAGAACCATCATAAAACCTTAGAAATTTCTCATCAATCTCCATGGATGAAGGGATGTTAGTAATAAGAGTGGAAGGGGAATTCGGGGAATTAGACATGCTCCCTTGCCTTGCTTTTCTTATTTAACCAGCAAGATTCAATCTGGAATGAGTACCACTTCTGCAACCCCATCTACTTACCCAGCTACTGTGCCTAGCATTTTTTATTTCTTCTTGGAGGGTGCACTTGGACTTGCAGACCCTTACTTGCCTTTTCTTTTATTTGGCTTTTTCTTTTGTTTTTTCTATCTACTTCTACCCTTATTTCTTCCAAGGTCCCAGATTAAGCTGTTGGGAGCCTTTTCTTCTCTACCTGAACTACTTGTCTGCCAAGATTAAACAGTTTGGACAGACTTCCTTCTCTAATCTACAACTGCAAATTTAAACCATGGAATGATCCAGATTAGACTGTTGGACCATCCATCAAAATTTTAAGTCCATACCAAGCTATAAGCACAGATTGGATTCTCTTGGAAATATGTGATCTTTGAATCATCAAAGCAGAGCATATTTGGACTTCTCATAGCCAATCATGAAATATGAAACCTATTGGTATAGGTAGCTAACAGAAAGGACACTGCAGTATTTGAGAACTTTCTCTACACCATGGGATTATCAGAGTATGGAATTCAGAAATCCCCTTGCACCAAATCCTTTTGCACAGCTGTATGGCCCTGACAGAGTTGCTGCATCAGTAATAGCTAACAATCAAGAAGAAATCAAGAAAATTACACTTTGGCTCAAATAATTCCACACCCTCAGATTGCCTGAAAAATTGTCAATGATCAGAACGTTGGAAGGGCTTCAAGGAAGATTTGGAGTAATTAAATTGCTAATTAATCAGAAGGCATTAATTACTATTAGTGTTATGGCCGGAAATTGGAATGATGATGTAGTTTGTTTGATAAATCTATTATTGTCAACTAAAGTATGTTCATCCATGATTTTTGAATTAGGTTGGCAACAGCAAGAAAATATCAATCATAACTACAAGCTATGGGTTCAATGTGCTATAGAACGCTCTGTCAGCATGTTCCAAATTTTCAAATGGGAATTATTAGATGGAGTGGAAATGTCAGTCCAAACAATCCCTGATTTTCAAAAAAGTAAAAAGGATTCTTTTCTTGACATAGAGATAGACCCATTTGCCTATGTTAACAGGTGGACTAAAGCTGATAATGAATACGTCTTTCCACAAAAGAATCTTTATGTCACGATAGACACGATAAAGTTTGACACAGGACAAACTTCATGGGCACCACTAAAAGGGGAATCTTCTACAGTCATGACAAAAGAAAAAGTAGCAACCACAAAAGGAAAAGAGAAGGCATCTGAAGAAAAAGAAACTGTGTTCGTAGATATGTACCAAGATGCTCAAGAACAACATGACCCCACATGGGAAAACGAATATCTACAATGGCTAAATCAATCTTGGTTAAATCAAAAGCTTCCTTCTTCCTCATCCGAAGAACGTGATCCACATAATCCCGATTCTGATTTTGATAGTGACCGAAGTCCGATGGGACCTTGGTAGTGCATTTTCTTTTTAATTATTGTACTCGAGAATATTGAGCAGACACCATCTGGACTAAGTAATGTCTGACAAGGACCCTCAATAATTCTCATATGCTTTTAGGTATTATAAGTAAGAGTGTGTTCATATGTAAATGATCATCGAGAGTGTGTGTGTGAAAGAGTATTTGTATTCATGCTTTAAGAGAGCAGAGACTAGTTCGCTCTACTCTGAAGCATAACTTGGTATGTAATATCATTATTTGAATTAATTCTGAAGCCTGTTGGGCCGCCTGTCTGAGGACAGTTCTTTTAAGATCACCTGTGGTCGAGATTGTAAAGCGAGTTGAAGGAGCGAAGGATTCGCGTGTCCTCTTATTTCTCGAGTTGGTATGAGGATTTCTAGCATACTCTTCAGAGGTTCAAGTAAGTTACTCAGTAACTTACTTGAACCTCTGAAGAGTAAGTTACTGAGTCTGAAGAGTAAGTTACCGAGTCCAAAAGATGATGGACTCAAGTGGGATTCAAGTGATTTCAAGAATTGCGGATTTTCAGATATGTAAAGAAGATACTCAAATCTCCCATCGAGAAATTCCCAATCAATATCATCTTTGGGGAATCAGTATGCAAGATTACAAAAGTGTGTGTGAAACTGTTCAACAGATTCATCAGGTACTTTTCATAATTTTAGAATTTCTTTGTTGAGTACTTTACAGTCAAAGTGATTGAAAGCACGGTCTATCTTTATGACTAGATGAGTGAGAGAATGAATAGCTCTTCTGGGAAGCATGGCACACTCGTGCATTAGGTGCCCTCGAAGCATGTAGACGAACAATGCGTAGCTCATGTATTATTCAAAGAATCCATGTCTTTCGCATGAGCCTACAATGCCGACCGCATGCCTAACCAAGGCTATGTGGCCTCCACCATCATATGTTTTATGAGACAAGTTATCCGAGAGCTTTTCCAAGATAATGAAGTCGTTTCCATAAGACATGCAATCTAGAAGAGCAACTCGGTAGTTAGTCATGATAGATATGTACATATTCAAAACAGGAGTGAGGACTCAGCCTATCATCTGGCCCTCCTTCTAGCACCAAAATGTTGATGGTGCTGGACCCGCCAACATGTAAGGGGATCTCCCCGGTAAGAAGTCCCAATTAGACTTCATACCCTTTGGTGTAGGAGTCCCAACAGTGGGTCGTATGGTAATGCCTTGACCATGGTTTCGCAAAGAGGAAACTAAGATTACTCTATTGGTAGCAAGGGTGTGATAGCTACAACGAGCCAAGGAAGGTGCATGAGAGGTTCTAACACATGGGGGTTGAGATTAGTGACCCCTTGGAAACCTGTAATATTACTCGGCTTGGAAGGGAACACATGAGTGAAGATGCATCACAAGCTAGAAAGAAAGTTAGCAAGCCATCCAAAGAGATGGTTAAACCAACAACATATTTTAGAAAGATTCATACATACTTATATAGAATAGTCCATACATGCATTGGTAAGCAAACAATACATATATCATTTAGAGTAAACTAGATAGCATAGAATACAATACAACATATGCATGAAACATGTCGGCTCTATTATCTTAAGAATTGTAAGTTCCAATCATATAATACATCCATGTCAAACCAATAGTTTTAATAGTGGAACGTTACAGCCATAACTGCCTACTCCTCTAAGAGATGTACTAGCTCTACGCAGTGGATAAGCCAAGGCTTGTTACAATACTATCCAAGCTTTCTATAAGATACTCCTGTCGAAGCTTGGTAGACCAAAAACCTATACAATGAGTTATGAGGGACTATTTATAGCAAAGGGTGGGGTGACCCTTGACATTCCCCTTTTTTGACAATTCATCTACCTTCATGACTCTTCATCTACTCTATGACCGTTACATCCAACTATTGACACTTGAATTACACTTGACAAGACGTTACATTACAATGCACATGTGCCCATATGAGACAAAATGTCTTGAGCAAGCGATGCAAGACATCACTGACACTCTGCCCATTGTGGTGAGACCAACTCTTTGATATACTTTTGATGATGAGGGTGGTGAGCTGAAGCCAAGCTTGGTCATTCGTGATAGTGTGCATGCACCCCATGGTGACATCTTGCTAAAGCGAACTCTTGCCTCCATTGCATCTGGGTGCATTGGTCTAGCTCCTTCATCCAACTCATCTGTTAGCATGCACATGGTATTCTTGGTGAAATCGAACCAGCAAAACACTGATACATAGTGTCTGTGCTGATCTTCCAGTGTGTGCTGGTGGTCATGCACATCAACTATCAACTACATTCTCAGCTACAGTCGGGCTTGTTTTTTGTCTTCGCCTTGGTGAGTGTGTTGAATGGGTTGGATCGCATGCGTGCACACAATGACATGCATGCTGCTGAATCCCTTGCATGTGATCAACAATATTTCTCACCATGTATGCTCCGTGCTAGCTGCTGGGATGGATATATAACTTGCACGGGTGCAGTTTAATGTATGAGTGCATGTTGGACCCCTTACTATTCCTACTCCTGTTATAACTCATTTGCTTGTCTATGCAGCTCATGTTCTTCCTTGAGTTTCCACTTCAGCACATGCAACTCCTTCTTTGTTCCATTCCCTATCTTTGCACAATCTTCATGTCACGCCGTCACCTCATAGCCTGAGTCTCCAAAGTTTCTTTCATCATGAGTTGCTCTACTTGAGATTGAAACTTTGTTCCACTTCTGAGTTATTAACAACCTTCCTCTTGCATTCTTTACATCTGGTATGCTGCCTTCAGCTACTATTTATGTTGTTGCTGCCATCATATCTTGATGTCCTTGTCTACGAACAACTTGATGTCTTAGTGAGTAGGCAATCTCATAAACACTTGATTGACTACATCCCCAAGTGTGCTCTGAACAATGTCTTTGACTTTGCTCTCTTAGAAACCATTGTACTTGTATTGCTGAGAGGCAGATGAACACATGTGATACGTGAAGACATGACAACACTCATGGAAGGAAATTTGTCAGTAAAAAACCAAAATTAACTTGAGAACTGACTTGCAACATACCTGTGTGACTAATCATGAATGTTGCGCAATTTCCGCCGGGAGGTCAGGAGACTGACTGTCAAGACTGTGCAAGGCATAGCCTGGGCTACTAGGAGGTTGACTGACTACTGGAACTGCATAATGCACTATCTATTATGGCTGTTAACTTCTCAAATTGCGTAATGCGCAATCTCAGCTGGAAATGGCTGCATGCTTAGTGACTTCATTGCGCAATTTTCTGGGCCAACAGTCACTGTCACTTGGATTTACGTAAAGAAATCCTGGAGAATAGATCCTGGGTAGAAATGGGCATTTATGGAGAGGAAGATAGAGCCTTCCATCCCAGGATTTCACAATTGAGGCTGCCTAGACTCGCTAACGAGAAACTGAGCACGAATGTGAAAGTGCATGCATAGAGATATTGAGTGTAAGCATAAGTGAATGATCGTGCATGAAAACAGTGAATGACAAATTCATAAAATGGAACAACATGCATGTGAATGAGGTGAGTCATCGAATCGGTAACCATTCATGAAAAACAGTTTCATGCATGCGACAGTAGTGAGATGTTCACAAAAAATGAAACAGTGCTAGTATAAGCTAGTATCTATCAAAATGACAACAAGCACTCACTGAAATCAAGCAGACAATGTTCATACAAGGCAAAACACAAAAAGTGGGCTTTGAAAGTGGGCTTACACCTTGCATGTAACCTCCAACTACCAAAAATAGATCCCTCGAATAAGGGATGCCTTTGCATGCTGCCTTAGGAGAAGCAACCCATGCATGCAAGTTTATTTTGCTCAGTCCCGAAGGGAATTGGTCAACTCAGTTGCACATGCAAGAGGCTACTCAACGGCTAGGATAAAATGTGCATTTCTAGCCAGGAGTTGGGCTGGCTGCTTAGAATATTTGTGCAATTTCTGGGCAGAGCAGGTGGCTACTGCCCAGATTTCTGCAAATTCTGACCTGAGTAGCCCAACTGGGAAGGATTACACAATTTTCTGGGTGAATCTTTCTCAGCAGAATTGTGAAATTCTGGGGCCTAGCAGGCTACCAGTTAGGATTGTGCAATTTGTGGAGGGAAGGTTGGTTGCCCTCTATATTTGTATAAATTCTTGAAGGAGCTGCTGAGCCTGCTGCTAGACCAAGTCCAGATGAACAGCTTATGAGGGGAATGCATCAAGGTTTGATCAATAGGCTATCCTTCTATAAGAAAATCACTGGATCTTGTGTACTTGACGAAGTAAGACATGATGCTGTGAAGGTTAGTAGGGAGGCTCCAAAACGAAGCTAAGGAAAAATTTGGGAGGGTGGTTGTAGCCACTAGAACAGGAAGGCCCACACAAATCCATATGAACTAGCTGCAAAGGCTTACTACTTGATAGTTTATCTTTGACTTTTAATGATGTTCATGTTTCTTTACCCATTTTGCATGACTTGCAGATAGTATTTTGAGGCTTCTTTATTGTTGATAGATCTTTGAATGCCTCCTTTTTGCTGAGTTTGATGATGTGATCAAAGTTGAGATGCCCCAATATCCTATGCCATAGCCAGGATTCATCTTGTTTTCTGTTGTAGCATTCCTCTCTCTTCTTTCAAGATATATACATTATTCTCAGTTCAGACTCCTTTATCTAGAATCTTCCCTATAGATGTTGACCTGATTTCACAATCTTGAGCTCTAAAAAGAACACCACACCTTTCCCTCTAAATCTTCTTGCTTCATCATTAACGAATGTGACATTTCTAGTTTTATTTTCATTCAAGGAAAAGAGCTTGCCTTTATCTCCAGTCATATTTCTAGAGCAACCACTGTCCACATACCATTTATTGTTTTGATCTTGAGAATACAGAGCTAGATCACACTTATCAGGTTTCTTTTCCTCTACCTTATTTCTCCATACATCCATTTATTCTATAAATGTTCTGAGATGTTAATCTATTGTCTTTAAGCTGACATTCATAAGACTTGTGCCCAAAGTTGTGACAATAGAAACATTCAATGATATCAAGGAGAGGAGCAAATGCATTTTTGTCTAGATTCATGTTTGTTTTAATGTTTATGAATCTGTTATTTCCTATCTTAAAATTTCCCAAATCAATTCTTCTGACATAAGCTCTACAATTTATGGCTTTATGTCCAAAGTTTTTACAACATTAACAATATCCATAAAATAAACATTTGTACGTGGAAGTGGATGCAGTTTGAGAATATAACAATCTTGACATTTGATAATCCCGTCTCTTGAATAAGTGAGGTTTTTGGTAGATTGGTGTTTGATTGTCCATTTATTTTTCCTTGTTTACTTTACCGACAATGTTCCTTTGCAATTTTTCACTTGACGTTGAAGTGTTGCTTAAATTTTTGTTCTCGGATTGATGTGAGTTGTCATCCTCTCCCCTAGTAGCTTTTACAAAGGTGATTGTCCTTTTATCATTTGTCTTAGATTTTTTGGATTCTCCTTCATAGCCTAACCCAGTCTTTATGAGTGGAGACCTTTGAGAATTAAATATCACATCCAATTTTTCAAACCGTTTTATTTGTTGAATATTCATGTTTAGTTTAGTTAGAGCCTTCTCTACATTTTTCTTTAGGCATACCACCTATTCCTCCAATCTTTCAAACTCCTGGTTTTTGTCTTTTATTTTCATCATTAAAATTTCTACCACCTTCTTTATTCTTCAAGTTCAAATTTCAACTTGATAATGTATTCTGAATTTGATTCTTCTTTTACATATTTCAATAGAATCAATTTCTTCTTTCTATTCTTTAGTTTAAGCCTTTCTATTTTAGCTAGGGCACTGATTAACTCCCCCTCAAGGTCTACCTCACCTTCCTATTCTTCTTCATATTCTTGACAATCCTTTACAATTTCTTCCAAGGCCATCAACTTGAATTCATTGGTTCCATCTTCACTAGAGGATTCATTAAAACTTTCAGATTCACTGTTATCTTCTTGAGCATAGAATTTATTACTTTTGAATTGTCTCTCTTTCTGCATTTTGTTAGACTTGTTCTTCTCTTTCCCTTTAGGATGAGTTTCCTCTTTATGCTTACTCATGCCTTTCTTCAACCTTCTGACAAATTTTGCTTCTTCTTCATCAGAACATGAGCATGACCACTCTTTTTCTTCTATGGGTTTGTCTTCCTTCAAAGTTTCCTCTCTATTGGTTTCCTTCCCTTTTGGAATTTTCATCTCATATCCTATCAAAGATGCACGTAGTTGATCTCTATTCAAAGTCTCAAAGTTTGTTGTTTCTTCTATAGCTAAAATCTTAGGATTGAATTTAGAAGGTAATGACCTCAAAATTTTCTAAACTATTACACTTTCGTTGATTGTTTTGCTTAGACCTAACATGATATTTACAACTTCATCAACTCCTAAAAATAATTTAGCTATATCTTCATCTTAATTAATTTTTAATGTCTCAAACTGGGTTCTATACACTTGTAATTTGGTCATCTTCACCCTTTTGTCTCCTTCATGAATATTTTCTAATTTAACCCAAATATCTTTAGTTGTCTCACAATGCATTACTTTGATAAATTAAGATTCACATAGACCACTCAAAAGTGCATTCATATCTTTTGCATTAGCTATAAAATTTAGTTTGGCATCTTTTTCGCTAGTTGTTTCGTTTGGTTCTTCATACCCCATCATCACAGTACACCAGACTTCTACTCCTAGAGACATTAAATATATCTTTATTCTTACTTTAGAGAAGGGCTAGTTTATACCAGTAAATAGAGGGGCCTTATTTGGTTAGCATCCTTCTTGACTAGACATTGTACTGACTTAAGACCTCCTTCCAGTTGTTAGACTGCTACTGAAGGAATTGGCTCTCATACCAATTGATATTTATGATTGGAAATTACTGGGGGGGTGAATCTGTAGTTTATTTTTTTTTTTTTTTTTTCTCAACTTAATCTTCTTCTTATGCACTTAATGATTTCTATTTGTGCTCAACAGTTATTGAATTCCTTTTGTAGGTTTCAAGGAGATAGGTTTGCAAATTTTTTATCAAGAATTCAAAAAGTTCACACAACACACAAGAATAAACACATGAAGACACCAGATATAAGTGGAAACATTGAAGGGAGAAAACCATGAATTTTAGGCTGAAAGTGATGTGAAGGCAAGCTACTACTCATTACCTCAGATTTTTGTAGGCTCCAACCTACAAGAGGCTCCTACCTCAACATGCTACAACATGTTCCTTTTCAAGCTACAACATAGAAGGGGACAAAAATATCTCAATCACAACATCATGTTACAAATGTTGGTTACCTCATTTACAATTCCTCTATCAAGTCTACTATTGCACTACTTCTCCTTTTCACTTTGCATATCTTTCCTTGCTGCTCATCCTCTTTCTCATGCATATTATTTTTCTTCACAAAAATTCCTTTTCCATTCTCCATTGTACATTTTATAATAAAGCCAACTTGGTTGTTTGTATTCTTTGCAAGAATATGAAATGAAAAATTGTCTCTTAGACTTCCAAAAACTGCTCACAAGCTTGTTTTTTCACTTTCAGTTCTGAAAATTATTTGTAATACAAAATAGAGATGAATTAACAGCTCATTTAGTAATAATTACAAGAGACAAATCATATTTTTAGTACCTACATTTTCTGTTCAAAGAAATATATGTATTTCATCTTCTGTCTCAATGATTAGCCTTTACATTTATTAGCACAACCTTTGCACTTCACATCACTTTTAGCCTTTTTATATTCAACATTCAACATTTATGTACACTTTCCATTGAACATAAATTATCACCAATGTGTTTAATGACATCAATAACATTCTTCAACATTAATCAATTAGGTTAACTTGACATCAATGCCAATATTGCCAACACTAACCCCAAGGCCTGACCTATCAAATAGTAGACTTGAATCTTGACATTAGGATTATGTCATATGTGCCACACGACCTCCCAAGAGTGGTCCACATGTCACTCAAAATTGACCCAACGTGGTACCCAAAAATCCAAGAGTGTCTGCCTGTGTGCTTTTGGTTGGTCATCCCTATGCACATTGGTGCTCTATCACCAATTGGTTAGCTACTTTTTAGCTTGTGGTGCCTATTTGTGGTCACATGCAACAATCACAGTCTTAGAATACCACTATATAAATTTTTTACGTTTTGTAGATCCCCTCATAGTGGTTTCATAATGGGGAGAGGGGTGGGGGTGGGGGCCGGTGGGGGGGGGGTCCGCATTTCACCAATATCATCAATCTCATGATCAATAAGTTGGGAAAAATAACATGTGAACCCCACCTGCACCCCCACTATTTAATCCATAGGAGGACATGGACACCTACATTTTGTGTGATTTATTACTGGGGATGCATGGCACGTGATCCAAACATTATTATGGACACCATTTAATCGATAACATGATCATGGACACCATTTAATCAACATTCGCCACCAATTACTCCCCCAACCTTGGAAAATCACCAAAATAGTGCAAAATTTGGAGATGACTGAGTACTCTCACCAAATTTGGCTCTGCACCTTAACTTTTTGGCTTGCAACTTTGACTAGCCATATATTTTTCTCCAGGAGGTCTTTTTCAGCATTCCATATACCAATGGAAAGATCCCTTCAAGTCCTATCGATCTTAGTAGTTTCCAATCCCATCTCGGCTGATTTTTGTTCGAAAAATTGATCTGAATATGTTGATCCATAATCACTTGTTTCACCAATCATACTACCCACAACTAATTTTCGCCAATCATGACACTTACTTTGACATCCTTTAGCATCAATAACAACACTTTATAACAATATTTGTATGATTTTTCTATTCCACAAGCACTTCTATTCCTATATGAAATTATTAAGATTTTGAAATACCCTTTGGGGCACATTTCCTATTAGTATGTTTCTAAATTATCTAATAAAACAGTAATGGATAAGGAAAAAATGAAATAGATCCATGTGTCTCCATTTAACATTGTACAATAATTGTACCATTTTCTATTTATGGGTTCATATTTCATTTAAGGTGTAGGCCATTGAATAAATTATAGAAAACAATGACCAACACTACATAGGATATCATTAAAAATCTCTCAATCTTGTGGAAATTGTCCAATTTCAAATAACCTCCACCTAGTCAAAGACAACATCATTTTTAAAAGAAAAATACATTATTTTTAGAATTGACACTGGTAAATTAGAAGTCAATTAACTCCCCTTGACATAGATGAACAACCATGAAAAGTCTTCATAAGGCTCTATTAATAATGAAATATTAATATAGGAGAGACTGGTTAGAACAAGTCCAATCTACAAAATGAAGTCTTGGATAATATTCATTCTTCCTCCCTAAGAATCATGTCTTGCGTCGACTTTAAGAAATTTGAGTTTATTGTTCAACTTTGGCAACTTGATTATATTCTTAAAAACTTTAGGAGTTAAAAGAATAGGGTTCTTCTTCTACATAGAAACTTAATGGTTATGGTCTTGGGATCAAATCTAATGGCACACCAACAAGCAAATTCCTTGAAATATGAAACCTTAGGAACACATGCAACATTGTCAGCCCAGACTCAAATGCAAATACCACTAATAAGAATTTTAATTAATGGAATTTTCTATTTTCCTGTACAAGTGAATTAGTTGTATCCCAACAAACAACTTCCTCCTCCTTTTACTCATCATATTGATTTTTTGTTCAATGCAATTATATATATGTCATAGATCAGTGAAGCTTTATGGATCTCTTAGTTATATAAATATTAATTTTTGGTAGCATTTAGTAATACATACCTTCATCATGTAACACAACAATTGAGCCAAGTGAGAATGATAACGAGAAGATAATAACGCATTGTATATCTTTTTAAGTGAGAAAATAATTCACATAGTACAATATCAACACCTTTTCAACTTGGAGATCATAATTTCTTAAATGAGTTTTCAATTACCCTTGAAAAGAGAAAACTATTTATTTTCACTAATTATGGAGTAAAAGCAAAGAAATGGAATTATAAATGACTTGTGCAGAAACTTTACATGTGTAGAGGAATAGATGTGTGGAAGAATGGGTGTGCAAAATGATGGGTGTTCGGGAGAATGAATGGTTGAGTCTTATACAAAGTTGAAAATTGGCTAAGTATGGAGTAGTGTGTGGAAGGGGGAATGTGCTAAACACAAGGAGGTGCATGGAGCACGGGGTCATGAAAATCCCCCCCACACATTTTTAAGAGAATGACTAAGTATGGAATTTGGGGTAAGAATGAAAAATACATGATGGTGATGATGTTAAATGAAAATATATCAACATAGGGTAAATATGATGTCGTTTTGTATTCATTTATTTATGGTCGTGGAATTATTATTGTGTGCGAAACGATGTTCTTATTTTGTTTAATATATTACTATGAGTGTATTAATGGTGATAATTATGAATGGTAAGGAGAAGATATTATGTATGAGTTATTATTTCTCTTGGTTGTGATTAATATGCTACCTATAGTTGAATTCATGTTTAAATGGATAAACATTTATTGTATTTATGTTGAATTCACTTAGACATTCATTTTATTATTAAGTCCTGGTATTCTGATGGCTACTTTGTAGTTTTGATGATGTGAAGATCCATTTAATGGAAATATTATGAGTTTTTTCCCATGTTTTTAGTCATGCTTTTCATTAATGAATTCCAACAAATCTATAATGCACATTATTTGTTCATTTCTAATTTCAAAATCAACGGACCATATAATAAGTTGTCACACTAATATAGAGAGTTTATAATTCTAATTTTTATAGCTTAATCAATTATTAAAGGAAGGGAAAAAGGTCATTGTTGCTTTCCATCATTGCATAGGCCATATTCTTGTTTTCTAAAGATTCAGTTTCTATTTACAGTGATTATAAATGCCACATGCCATGCCACAACTAGCAAAATCCACACCACATGACATGAAGGTAATTTTTTAGTGTTTTGGTCCTACACATGGGCCTTATGGTCCAAGTGCCTAGCACCATAACATGTCATACCCTCAACAGGGTTACCTTCACTATGCCTACGAATGAGTGTTATTTGTTTCCATCTTTGTATTTCCTAGAAGAGTGGAAATGTGTCCTACTATCATAGTATTTGAATTTTCAAATCATCCTTTTTAATTTGTATTTCATGTCTTACATCTTCTACAACATTGAATTGGAAATGTTATGGCAATGTTTGAATGGGAAGAGTGAAGGAGCATGGGAAGGCATGGAATAATGCATGTCAATCCTTGGTTTATTTACTGGAGCTAGTAGTGTAATATAAACCTTCATATAAATGCCATCCAAAGATCAATGGTAAGAGATAAATTAATATTAAATCTTGTAGCTTAGTTTAATTAAACCTCTTACATGATTTTGGAGAATAAAATTTTAATTATCAGTGTAAGCTAAAGTGAATCCTCTATACACATTAACTCTAAAAACATGTACTGGTCCATTCAGATGATTTATTGGTTGTTTTAATATCACATATCAAGATGGTGGCATTGTTCATTTTATTTCAAAAAAAAACTAGATAGTATGCATTGTTTTCTTAACACAATAAAGGTTGATCCATCAGTATCATTGGCGGTAGTTTCACTTAGAAACCATTGATAGTTAGCATTAGTATATGGTGCCAAAGCAGTGATCAATTTGGAATAATATTATCTCCATACAATTATAAAATGTAATTTTGGAAGAAAGATCAAGTTGGAATAAGGAATTGTAACAATATACCTATACATCTATGGCACTCACAAAGCATTGAAGTTGAGTGGTGGAATTTGTTATGTTGAATTCACCCCATAATATTTCCATACTATTTCCAGGAATCGATACTGGTGAATAGTGAAATTTATAATGTTGACCTCACTTTGTATAGTATCCATAGATATATGTTGAAACTTAATACCTAAAATTGTCTGGGAAAGTATATTGTTTACATACCCATCTTAATCATGATCTCACAAGTATTTGGAAAGTTTAACCTAAGTTTCTATTTTGTCTCTCTTGGTGCTCAATATATCTATGGTTAATGCTACCATTTAAATCATTATCCAAGTCTAAAAGGTTGAGTGGAAACATTGCCCAATTGATCAAAATAAAGGTTATGCGATTTTTAATTTTCTTGAGCCCAATTGATGAGTTCTTCTAACTAAACTCAATGAAATAAAATCTAATGCCGATATATAGATAGTAAATTTATCGTGAGGTATGGTTGGGGATTTTGTCACATTTGAGTTTTTAGTCATCATAATTAGTAATTAATAACTAAATGATAGGTAATTTCTTTATTAATCTTTACAATTTCTTAAGCCAAAATGCCTAAGGAAGTTGTTGTATCGATGTATAAACCTCACTCCAAGACAATGAAAATAAGGAAGTTGTTGTAATGATGTATAAACCTTTGATCATGGAATGAGAAAGGTCATACAATAATTTAACAAAGATAGTTTTCCAAACCATTAATATAGTTTTGGTAATTATATCATTTTATTGGGTGGAGAGGGGGCATATTTTACAGGCTACTATGAGGGGTATGAGGGGATGTGTAAGTATATCACATTTCTAATAAAATACTAATAATACAAAAATTAATGCAAACCCAAAAAAATGATACAATTCAATACAAAGAATCGAAAATCCTACTCCAAAATATTTTAATATTTTTTTAATTAAATATTTATCGAGTTTAGAATTTTGTGATCCATATTAATTATAACAACATTTTTCGGAAAAAATTACATAAGACCGTTTCGAATCAACCAGTGTGGTTCATGTTTAGGACAAGATGATGTGATCCATATTAATTATAACAACATCTTTCAGAAAAAATCACATGGGAGCATTTCAAACCAACCAGTGTGGTTCGACAAAGAGAGAAACTAACTAGCCATTAGAAAATAACATCTAGTTTGACTAAAAGTATTTATTTATTTATTTTTATTTTTTTTAAATAAAATAAATAAATATTTTTAGTCAAACTAGTTGTTATTTTCTAACAGCTAGTTAGTTGCTCTCTTAATGTATTTATTTCATTGCCTAGATTTGATTCATCATATTTTCCTGAAGATGAACCGCACTGGTTGGTTCTCTCTTAATCTATTTATTGCATTGCCTAGATTTGATTCATCATCTTGTCCTAAAGATAAACCACACTGGTTGGTTCAAAGCGCGTCGACGAGATTATCTCCTATGTGATTTTTTTCGAAAGATGTTGTTATAATTAAATATTTGTAAAATGAATTTTTGAAAGGAAAACCAAAACCTTATCCTATAGATATATTAAAATCTTTAAAAACATAAAATTTCTACATCAAAGTTGTAATATTTGAAAATATTAAATTGATATAGTTTTATTATATATTTTTGTATCTTGTTATTTAAACAATATCATTAAATCTAATATTAAAAGATTAATATTAATATCAATATTAATATTAATATTAAATCTAATATTAATATTAATATATTATAATATTAATATTTTTAGATTTAATAACTTTCAATTAAGTTAAAGAAATGTTTGTATCTCCAATGATTTCATCCCTCTGTGCATGATAGTAATGTTTTTTGTTATCCTAACTAGTAAAATATTATAAAAATTTATTTACTCTAGTTTTCCTTTCAATTTGTAAAAGAATATTATTGTTTAATTTTAAATATTTTTATTAGTGAATAGTTTCTAGAAGTATTATCAGTATATATATTGAGGAGTGCTTACCACTTTTTCCCTTTTAATTTATTCTATATTAAATCTTTAATTTAAATTTAAGATATTTTAATATATTAAAAAAATGATATTGGTCAATAATTTAGAAGTTTTATTGCAACTTTCTCGGGATGTATCGAAGAGTACTCATCACTTTCCCATTTCAATATTCATACTATGATTTTTGAATACCGTTTCAATATTTATACTATTATTTTTGGGTACTTTGTTGTTAATTAATAATTAATATATAGTCCCTATCAAAGTAGAACAATAACAATAACTTTTCTCTTTCATTGTTATTGGTTTCCCTTTGATTTGTACAAATGCAAACGTTTAACTCTTTTATATATATAACTTACCATTTTCTTGTTTCAATTTCAATATTCATACCTTGATTTCTGTGATTTCTAATATCTGGTCAATATTCTTGTGATTATTTGTGGATATTTTGTTGTTAATTCACATTTAATATTATTAGTGAGTTAATATATATTAACTCATTGCTATTATTTAATGAAACCAAATTAATGAAACCAAATTAGAAGTTACATAAAGTTCTAATATCTTGTCAATATTCTTGTGATGGTTTCTGGATATTTTGTTGTTAATTAATATTAATATTAGTCAAATTAATATATATTAATTCATTACTATTGTTTAATGAAACCACATTAAAAGTTACAAAAAGTCATTATTCCAGCCATATCATCTTAAGGAGATATTTAATTACATTCAAAATTTGAAATTATTTAAAATTACTTCTTATAAATTTTTTTCTTTCAACCCCTTATCCTTACTTTTTATAAATTTCTATTCCATTTTTGAAAATATATTTGTTACTAATACATATTAAAAATAGCATACATTTATATTCAAGATTATTCAATGTGTACTATAATACATTTTAATTTTTATTAACATTGTTTACACAATCATAATCCTTGCCCAAATTACTTTAATAAATTATGATATATCATGGTTTAAAAAAACCAATATTATTGACTACATTGTATGTAATACATTTTAATTTTTGAATTGAGGCTTCTGTGATCCATATCAATTATGAGAGATTTTTCAGCGTAAATGACATGATATTTGATTTGTTGACGTGTTTGGAACCAACCAGTGTGGTTCATCGTTAGGACAAGTTGAAGAATCAGATCTAGCTTTGCATGTTAAATAGCCATAGCAGAACATCCAATGGCTATAATTCTTAACTAGTTTACCAGGTAACGGCTAAATTTGACTGGAAATGGTTATTTGGACTAGAGTAGGGGCATAACCTTTATTTAATTAAAAAATTTAAATGGATTTGATCATTAAATTGAAATTTAGTTATATTCTTATTAAATTTAAATGCTAAAGGATTAGCTAATATATAAATATATATTAAAATAAATTGTTTTTAAATTACTAGTTAGTAATAAAAGTTACTTGACCAAATATAAATATATAAATATTAGAGTGATTAAGGGTTAGAAAAGATTTAAAGGTGAAACAGGTTTAGCGAAGGTGAAGCTTAGTGCTTGGACCAAGCTGAAAAACAAGGCATGGCAAGTTTGGAAGAATGCGAAGGGAAGCTCTTGCTTACCTTATACAGGTTTAAGCGGATGAAAGAAGAGAATCCCCATATTCGAAAGGAACTTGAAGTCTTGGAAAAGAATGTTGAAGACGAACTTCTTCAACTTGGTTGGACAATGGGGCAAGATGAAGTTGCAGATTGTGCTAACAAGGATGAAGAAGATGTGATGATTAAGGATGTTGCAGATGTGACAATGATGGAGGATGAACTTGAGATCGATCAAGTTGGACCAGGATCGTGCAGTTTGCAGACATGGATGAATGAGGATACTCACATGGAGGAGCCTCATGATGATGATGAAGTAAGCATTGATACTTGTGTTTCACTTGAGCATTTGGTAGATGGACCGTATGAAGGGAAGGGAAAAATCAGTTTGCTGATGCTAGGGAGGATCTTACCATGGATGACTATGATGAGACCTTTTATGGAGAAGCAAGGATTATTGACTGTTGTAGGACTTGTTGGTGTTGTTTGTGACCTTATGGTAGAAGGTGAAAAGGCCTGTGACAAGGGAGGAACATGATGATCATTGTGGAGGATGGGTCATGCTTTAGCCATATGAAGAATTGGCTAAGTGCCCAGCATGACTCATGGATAGATAGAAGACGGCACACACTTGAGGTATGACGATACTTGGGTGGACTTCTCATGGCTGAGACCAAGAGCAAGTCTTGGTGGAACCTTCAGTGGGGGAGCTATGATGGAAAGGACTCATGATGATGATGATATGGTTGGGTGACCCAGTTCACTAGACTGAATATTCCAGACTTGGATGGGGATGATCGATTGTTATGATGGGCCTACTTGGTTGAACTACATGGGAAACTTAGTCATGGAAATCAAGTTGGAGACATGGAGCAGGGCAGTCTTATGCAGGGACATGATGCAGAAGCACTTGTAGAGGTGTCACTTATGGGCATCCAATGAGGAGTGCCAAGGCAGGGATGTTATGCAGGTGGATTTGCTGATGCGACATGGAGATGTTTTATTTATGATCCGATGGAGAGGTTGTGTACTCTTGTACAACAAGGCCATGGACTTGGATGGAGTTGTGAGCAGACTAAGGCGCATTCCTACTATATGGAGATCTGATGCATCTTGCAGAGACCTTTGGGTCGAGACTTGTATGCTTGCTGAGATGTTGGTTGGAGATGACTCATGGAACTCATGATGACATGAGGTTGTGACTTTTGGGGACTTCATATATGGTGGACTTGGAGGATCTGATGCATTGAGGAGCTAAGGTCAGAGACTTTGATGCAAAATGGGATGCATACTTTCAAGTACATGTATAGGTGTAGCTTGAAAGAGTGACTTGATGTGGACGATCGATATGAGACACTTTGGAATGATGGAGTTACAACAATGATGATGCCTTGGTGGCAACACTTGGGCATGGGTTGAGCCGAGACTTAACCATTTGACACATGGGGGCTGATTGATCTATGATCATGGGTAGCACATGGATAATGAGACATGTGCATACTTGTTTCTATGGCAGACTTGAGGGATGACACATTACAGATATGATGGAGGTCGCTTCATGGACCTGGATGTGGCACATCAAGAGTCGGGTTGATGAGATGGTCTCTTCATATTGAGGAGATACACATATGGATGATGAAGTGGGGGTAGATGTGGTTGATTTCATGCAGCACATTAGAACCAGACATCATGGACAACATGTTGCAGATGACATGAGGACTACTTCATGGACCTGAGCATGGATTACACTTATATGGAGATGGATTCTTGATCGAGTTAAGGATGTGATGGGATGTTTCGAGAAACAAATGATGATGGAATGAGGATGTTCACTCTCATGGTTTGAGCGTGATAGTTGGATTAGCTACCCAACTAGTTCAAACATGGGGATGCATATTGTGCAGAGACATGTTAGCATTTGTTGGAGTATCATGGCAGCAGTTCACACAAAGACGATACATGATGAGGTCTACACAAGATGTTGCAGGAAGCATGTAGCTTGAGATGGAGGGGCCAGCATTCCATGATGAGGAGCAGCATGTGGAGATTGTGACAAGGCGGTTGATGGTCATGGATTGAGATGATTTCCGATATATGACATACCGATGGGGTGTATACCTTGGTATGGTGATCTTGGTGACAGGTGGTTGCCAGGATGAGATATTGTCGAGGACGACAATGACTTCAAGTGGGGGAGGATGTATGGACCTGCGGTCCATGTGACAGGCAGGGCGACTCAACCATGCGAAGGACGTGAGAAATGTGAAACGAAATGAACCTTGGAGGAGTTTATAAGGTGTTGGGTAAGTTGAGGGGGCGATCCCATGAGTTGGGCGGGCCGACCCTCCTCCTGGGTGAGATAACATATTGTAAACAAGTCGGCTTGGGCGTTGGGCATGGGTCGGCTGGGTGACATAACCCGCCACCCGGCTGTATATATTGGAGGGTGTTTGGAGGCAAACGACCATCATTCAATCAACACAAGTTCAAACAAGGAGTTTTTCAGTGCATGGATGAGCCCGCACGATGGGTGGAACTCGGGTAGAAAACTTGTTCAGAAAAGTTGTTCAAAAAATTCAGGTGAAAAACTCGAGCAAGAAACTTGGGCTAAAAACTTGTCCAGAAAACTCAGGCGAAAAACTTGTTTAGGAAATTCGTGCAGAAAACTCGGGTGAGATCGAGGACAGAACTCGGGCGAGGTCGTTCAGGCAAGACTCGGGTGAGGTCATTCAAGCAGAACTCGGGCGAGGTCATTCAGGCATAACTCGGGCGAGGTTGTTGGGCAGGAAACTTGGGCGAGGTCGTTCGGGCGACCCGGGTGAGGTTGTTCTGGCAACCCGGGTGAAGTCATTCACATGAGCCGGGTGAAGTCGTGTGGCGACCCTGGTGAAGTCGTTCAGGCGAACTGGGTGAAGTCATGTGGTAACCCGGGTGAAGTCATGTGGCAACTTAGGTGAATTTGTTTGGGTGAATGAGTTTGGGTGAACAAGTGGACGTGCGGATGGGTGACAGGGCAAGGGCACGCCATGCACGCCAAAACGAAGAATCGTGCGGGCGGGCAACTTGGGTAGGGCGCACCGTGCATGAGAAAACGGTGGAAACGGTGAAGTGTTGAGGTTGTTAACAAAAATGTGACTCGTGTGGAGGCGCCCATGTATGGCAACTTGGTTACGATGAGGCACGCCCAAGTTGGGCAAACAACACGATCATGCGACGAGGTGAACGAAGGGTTGGTGAGTCGTGCGGCAACCGTGCGGAGACATCGACGAGCTGGGCAACCGAGTTTGCCGAAGTTGAAAATTGGCTAAGTGTAAATTTGGGGTTTCCAAATATTTAACTTGTACTTATAAAAGAAGATTATCTGTATTGATTCGGACAGACTCATATTGCAGGGAGTTGCCCCTCCCTTTATACTGTTGTGCATTTCTATTGTAGAATACTGTTTATGTGAATATTATGGGGTTTCACTGTATAAAGGATAAAGATAATACTTGGTAATGAAAAATAAACTAAGTATGAAATGTTAGGCGTAGTCTACAATCATAAGTATTGGTGAAAAGAAAATGGTTGGTAGTGTCGCACCTCGCTATAGTGCGGTTGGAAGAGTACCGCACTATAGGGGCGTGACAGGTGGTATGGTGAAACAGGTTTAGTGCTTGGACCAAGCTGAACAACAAGGCAAATTTATTAAATCTTTTCTAACCCTTAATCACTCTAATATTTATATATTTATATTTGGTCAAGTAACTTTTCTTACTAACTAGTAATTTAAAAACAATTTATTTTAATATATATTTATATATTAGTTAATCATTTATCGTTTAAATTTAATAAGAATATAACTAACTTTCAATTTAATGATCAAATCAATTTAACTTTTTTAATTAAATAAATGTTATGCCCCTAGCCTAGTCCAACTAACCATTTCTTGATCAAATTTAGCCGTTAGTCAATTTAGCCCCTAGTCTAGTCCAACTAACCATTTCTTGGTCTAATTTAGCCAAACATCTATGCAAATCTAGATCTGATTCTTCAACTTGTAACCACACTGGTTGGTTCGAAACGCGTCGACGAATGAAATATCAGTCGACGAATGAAATATCATGTGATTTACGCCAAAAAATCTCTCATAATTTTAATTTTTATTAACATTGTTTACACAAACATAATACTTGCCCAAATTACTTTAATAAATTATAATTTATCATGATTTAAAAAAACCAATATTATTTACATAATATTTCTTCTTACTAAAACCCTAAACTTAAATTAATTTTGGAAAATCAATATAATTGTAAACTATTATATTATAAATAAACATACCTAAAACTCAATTGCAATTATTTGAGATACTTGGATAGAATTGCTATCATCTTTTTCATCCAAATTTATATATAATGACGTTATAAATTGCAATGACTTATAAATATTGTGTTATGGTTGATACTATTGAATTGTATTTTAATATTTAAAATTTAATAAAATTAAAAAAATAAAATTATTTAATATTATAATATTTTTAAAATTTAATATTAAATTATTATTTAAATTTAAAACTATACTAAATTTAATATTATATTAATGGATAATTAATAATGAAAAAATTAATTTTATAAATTAAAAAAAAATTACTAACTATAATCATTAACAGATAAACGTGTAAGGGTATCAACTCATAAGTGATGTAAAAATAAATTCAACCATGTTAAAAGAGTTCACCTTTTATTTGTAAATCAATTTCTTTTAACATCTTTAAGGGGTTGAAAAGATAATATATATGGATAAATTGGAAATAATTTATACATAGCTAAATTTTTAAAATGAGATTTTATATAGGGATGTGGATAATCTAAAGGAGGTAATTTAGAGTTTATGGATTTTGAATAAAGTAGATAGTGCAAAAATAGATTCAATTTTAAAAGAGTTTTGTAAATCATATCTTGGAGGATTGACAAGATAATGGAATTGAAATAGTTGATATGTAAAATTAAATATTGAAAAAGAGATTACATATAAATTGAAATGATTTATATGAATTCAATTGATTTAAAGATAATTAGGTGTGGTTCATCATGAGGACTATATGAAGAAGCAGAGCATGACAAAAGCTTAAATAGTTATATCTTGTTTTTTAAGTTTAAATGGCTAATCTCGTTGGTTGGGTGGAAGAGTCTTCTATCTCCCGTGATTCTCCCGTGATTCTCAGTAAAAGATAAATTACAGATAAGTATCTAAATTTTTTTATTATTATAAAAAATTGTTGTTTTTATGTTTCAAACTAATACTTCTTCTTTGTTTCTTGATTAAAAGGTGAGATTGGATGTAATGGCTAATCTGATTAGTTAGGTCAAAGAATCTTCTATCTCAAGTAATTCCCAGTAAAGAATAAATTAAGTAATTCTCAGTAAAAGATAAATTACAGATAAGTATCTAAAATTATTTTATTATAAAAAATTGTTGTCTTTATGTTTCAAAAAACTACTTGCTTTTCGTTTTGTGATTAAAAAATAAGATTGGATGTAATGGTCAATCTCATTGGTAAGGTGGAAGAGTCTTCTATCTCAAATAATTCTAAAGGATAAATTGCAGATTACACATAAGTATCTCGAATTTTTTATTATAAAAGATCCTTCTTTGTTTCTTGATTAAAAAATAAGTTTTATTTTGGTATGAGACTACATTCCTTGAGTAAAGAATGAATCGAATAACTTAATTTTCTGCTATATGATCTTGTATCCAAAGACGCTTTGCGAAAGGGATAGAATAAGAGAAATAAAAAAAATAAACCAATACCTATGAGAGGAAAGACAGGGTTTGTCAGGTGAAACATCCTTATTCATCCATTTAAAGATTTGGCATGCAGGTCTGGTGTGCAGAGATAGACGACCCGAAGGGATAAAAAGAAAATACAGAAAATTGCAGGCGAAGCTGTAGGTTAACTAAAGGAAATAAGAGAAAATTGTTCTTCTATGCCCAGGTTTACGTGCATGCATGCAACAGTCAAATTTTCCAAGAATAAAGCGTAGGTACGATTATGATATTTAATCGAAATATAGTCAATCAAAATTGAAAATTGGTTTAGCCCCGAACTTGGATCACTAGAGCTGTTTGGTGATGAATCCCATACAAACTATGCAATTTGTATCTAGCTAGGGGTAAACAGAATCGACGTGAAGCCCAAACAAGAAAAAAACAAAGAAGACAACACGTAATATCAATTTCAAAATTCTTAGAAGAACTCTAGCTGTAGAAATACCCCAACTTTTGGAGGGACAAAACTATAAGAATATCATTACAGAGACTGTCTATCACACACAAGAATATCATTACAGAGACTGTCAATCATACACAAGAAAGACAAATGGCTAACAATAATAATAACTAATGAAACTTAAATCAAACATGTACAAAGTATGAAAACCGGAAAACTGAACCAAACATCTCATTACCGAGCCGAAGCTTATATATAATAAACGGAGTATCAAAGTTTAAGTCATAAATCTTTATTACTCATTACTATAATTAAAAACCCTAATGACTACATAAAAATAAATTAACCTTTTCAACAACTCAGAATACTATAGGTAAAAGAGCGAGAGGCATATACAGTGATATAGGTGGCAAGTTTTTTTGGGTGAAACTCGGGAGATGAAGGTTCAAATCTCATTGAGTCTATATATGACCTGTTGTGTCTTGGCTAGAAGAACGTCTTGGCTCTTGTTGAGGCATAAGTTGATTGATATTGTTGAGGCTGTTGGCTGTTGCACCTAGCCTAGGTTTATAGTGGCAGCCAATTGAAATTGATCCTCAGTCTATTCAAGATAACTCTCACCAATTACCAATTATGCTAGATTAAAAAAAAGTTGACGCATAAGTTGAGTGCTATTGTTGAGGCTGTTGACTGTTGCACCTAGCCTAGGTTTATAGTGGCAGCCAATTGAAATTGATCCTCAGTCTATTCAAGATAACTCTCACCAATTACCAATTATCCTAGATTAAAAAAAAACAACAATAAACTACGAGGTTGTGTAGCCAAACCCTTAAAACAAAAGGATTCTGTCGAGATACTAGACCATTAGCAACACAATAACCTAAAACCTAGCTTACCAGAGCCAAACGAAAATTGTATTTTGATGGAGGCTTCCTGCCCATTCCCTATGCTGGACACCTGTAGCCAAACCTTGAGGGTAAATGGGACACGAAAAGGTGACTAAAACACACAAAACTAAATCCAAACGATCACAGGATACATGTATTGGCCGGAAGAAGATGATGGAGCGGATTCGAACTCGAACCCTCGTGGAGGTAGGATTTGGTTCAGAGTTGTACAATGAATTGACAGAATGACAGAGCAAACATAGAGATCAGGGCCAGGATGGTTACCGTTAACCACCATCATGTAACCTGGGTCCTTCGATTAATCTCAAGAAGATCGAGGTCTATCAAGCGACCAAGTGTTCTTTACGCGCGGAGGAGGAGTGAATGTCGATAGTGCCAGATGGAGGCATGTGAGCCTTCTTGGGATTAATAATTAGCTGAGGTGGGAACCCAAGGGAAACATAGTTAAGTAACGGAAGCAATGATCAAGCAAACCTTGGTTCCATTTTTCACAAAATGTATTATACCGTGAACTAGTGTAAAGACTAGATTATAGAATAAGAAGACCATAATTTCTGGAATGATATTTCTGCTAGATGGGAATACGTATAAACTTGTTGACACCAATCTTAAATTGTAAGAGTATTTTTTTTACGATGATTATTTGGTTTCTATAGGTGTTAGAGGCGGTATGAGAGCCAAGTTGCAAACGCTGAGGCCTATTTGGGTAGTCAATTAACAACTTTGGTATGTGTTGTGTTCATAGAAATGCACTTTGAGAAGAGGAGCTAAAAGCACTCAGCCGATAAGACCGGCGGTAGAAATTGGCCCTACACCAATCGCAAGAACTAACCCATAGATATGGGTACAATTACGGGGAGAACATCAAAACCCCACCACTTTGCTGCTAGAAATAGTTCAACAATTGAGATAAAAAAATGAATCATCACAATGAAAGGTTGATGCGTGATCAAGGGTGAATTCTAAAGAGTTTATCTGACTGGTAGAATCACAGACACTCTATACCCAGTTCTAGAAATGAACATTCAGCAACCGGAAGGAGATAAGGATGAACATGGTGAGAATGAAGAAGAATTTGAGAATGTCCCATTCTAAAAAAAAATCAGAAAGTGGAATTAAATGGAAAGCTTAAAAAAATTAAACCACTAACTTTTGATGTAGAAGTTGAGGAGACCACAAAATCTTGGCCGATTAATATAAATAAGTATTTTCAGATATATGAATATGATGACAATCTTAGTGGTTTACCAGCTACAAGGTAAAGCCACACTATGGCGGGAAGAGGTGAAAGTTTTCCATACTATTGATGAAAATAAGGTAACATGGGGGGATTCTAGAAGTATTAAAAATATATATATATGACGGAACACGTCTATTATGATAAAGCAAGGGAATTCCATGATCTTTAACTTTGGCAACTCTGCATGGATGAGTTGGTAACCCAGTTCACCTCCTTTTTGAGATACATGTGTTATATACGTGAGGAAAAGTACAAGGTACAACATTTTATGAGCAGTTTACGAGAATTCATGGAAGAATGGTTGGAATTCGATAATCTAAAGACCATGGATGAAGCTATCCAAAATGCGTGGATTTGCTATCAGCGAAAGAAACAAAATGGAGAAGCCAACAAGAATTAGCTCACTAAGAACTAGCAGAAGAATCCTTTGAATATGAAAAATACAAAGCAATGAAACACTAAAAATATGTTTCAAGTCCACATAAAAGACCTATTGGAAGAAATCGTCAAAGGAATATGCCTCAAATAAAAACTAAACCAATGGAGGTAACTAGTAAACTTGAGGTGAGGCAATCAAAACAACCTCATTTGCAGTGATGGGGCTATGGGGAACCTCATTATTACAAAAAATGCCCCATCGTACTAGATCGGAGTAGGATACCAATATACAGGAGGCTTCTATAGTTGATGAGGTGGCGAGGAGTGTACCCAAAATCAATGTCACGCTGGATGATCATCAAATTGAATATCATCCAACTATGATTGAATTTGAGGGTAAAATGCATAACCATGTTGTGTCCATTTTGATAGACCTAGGAGAAAGCTTAAGTTATATCAGTCTTAATATTGTAGAAATTTGTAACCTATAGACTCAAAAATTTTAAAATACTTGGTTGGTACAATTGGACACTAGGAAAAGAGAAGGGTATTGGATAAACTAGATAATTTCCCTATCAAGATATTTAGGCAACAGATTAGCGCCAACTTGAATATATTACCCCTAGGATCTTATGACGTCCTCATTGGTATGGATTGGTTAGAAGGGCATTGGTCTTTACTAAATTGTAAAGATAAAACTGCCATTTATCTTATGGAAGAGGGTGTCAAACAAGAAATCAAAGGGGTAAGGATACCCATTAATTCGCAACCAATTATTGCCTCCCAATTGGGAAAATGTGTTTGGAACAAGTGCCAAATTTATGTTGTACAAGTTGGGTATTCCAATTCTAAAGACAAAACTATCACCTTAGATAATTTTCTGATTATCGAAGATTTTATGGATGTGTTCCCTGAAGAAATTCATGCACTAACTCCCAAGCAGGATATATATTTTACTATAGAATTGATTCTAGGAGTTGCACCCATGTCAAAAACCCCATATTCAACAAGCATACCTAAGTTGATTGAGCTAAAGATGCAATTGCAACAACTGATTGATACAGGTTACATTCACCCAAGTGTGTCACCTTGGGGAGCTTCTGTGTTATTTGTAAGGAAAAAGGATGGCACCACAAGATTGTGCATTCATTTCCAACAACTTAACAAGTTAGTCATTAAGAACAATTATCCATTACCGAGAATTGACAATTTATTCGATCAAGTTAAAGGTGCTACCATAGTCTCTAAGATTGGGCTATCACCATATAAGGGTGAAGGAAGAATATATTCCTAAAACAACCTTTAGGACCCGGTATGAACACTACGAGTTTGTGGTTTTTCCTTTTTGGTTTACCAATGCACCAGCAATGTTTATGAGCCTTATGAATGTTATTTTCAACCCTTATATGGATAAATTTGTTCTCATTTTTATTGATGACAGTTTTATATACACTAAAAATTTAGAAGAACACAAGAAACATCTACATATAGTTTTGTAAACACTGCTGGAGCACCAACTATATGCTAAATACACCAAGTGTGACTTCTACAAGAAACAGATACAATAGTTAGGACATATAATATCTGCTGAAGGAATAGTTGTTGATCTTGAGAAAATAAGGACCATCATGGAATGGTCTGTTCCTTGTAATGTTTCTGATATTCGGTATTTTATGGGCCTAGCCGGGTATTATCATTGTTTCATTGAGGGATTCCATAGAATATATTATCTTACAAATCCTTTACAAAAGAAAGGAATGGCTTTTAAGTGGATTGTTGAATGTCAGTGTAGCTTTCAACAATTAAAAAATTTGTTGACTACAACTCCAGTGTTGCAGATAGCCAACCCTCAAAACGAGTTTGTTGTCTGCACAGATGCATTTCAGGAGGGGGTAGGGAGAGTGCTAATGCGAAAAGGGAAAGTCATCACATATGAATCTCAAAAATTAAAAGAGCGTGAACAGAGGCACTCTTCCTACAATTTAGAATTAATTGGTATAGTACATGCCTTAAAGGTATGGAGACATTATTCATTGGGTAATAAATTTATATTAATGACCTATCATAGCAGTCTAACTATTTTTTTTAAGCAACCTCACCTTAATAATCGACAGGCTAAATGGACAACCTTCTTGAGTGAGTTTGATTTTGATATCAAAAATATTAAAGCAGAGGAAAATCATGTGTCTGATGCATTAAGTAGAAAAGTGCACTTCATATATCAAATTACTTATAGTAAGATAGAATTTTATTTTTCAAATCAGATTAAAGAGGTTGAAATTAAAGATCTAGAATACATATCTCTATGGCAGCAAACTAAACAATTAAACAACTTTGAAAATCATGCAGAGTATGACATAATAAGGATAGTTTGTTGAATTTTAGAGGGAGAGTATATGTTCCTAATCAGATGGTTGTTAGGAAACTAATATTCGATGAATTCCATAGAAACCCCTATGTTGCCCACCCTCGAAATGAAAAATTATTTTCTTCCATTAGGAGAAACTAGTTTTGGCATGGAATGAGGAGAGACGTAACATATTACTTAGCTAAATTCCTAGAATGTCAACAAGTCAAAGCTCACCATCATCCAACTAGTTTGCTGCACTCACTATCCATTCTAAAATGGAAATGGGAAGTTATCACTTTCAACTTTAGCACTAGATTACCGAAAACCAAAAAGCAGAATGATTCAATTATGGTAGTGGTTGAAAACTTGAGTAAGGTAGCTCATTTTATACCTGTCCAATCCACATATAAGACTGTGTAGATTGCAGACATCATTATGTGCGAAATATTTAGACTACATGGGATGCCGAAAGCAATTATTTCATATAGAGATGTAAAATTTACATCAACATTTTGGAAAACTCTTTTCATTGGTTTGGGTACACAGGTCCAATTTATTACCGCATATCACCCACAAACGGATGGTCAAACTGAGTGAGTAAATCAAGTATTGGAGGATATGTTAAGAATGTATGTAATGCAAGAACCCGATAAGTGGGAGGAATACATCCACTTAGTGGAGCTTTCTTACAATAACGGTTATCATGACTCCCTCAAAATGAGCCCATTTGAAGTTCCTCAAGGGCGGAAGTGCAAGAATCCAACCAATTGGAGTAGTTCAGTAGATAAGCTCCTCTTAGGACCAAATATGCTAGCAGAAATGGAGCAGATTGTAAGGAAATTTTGATAGAATTTGAAGGTTGCTTAAGATAGAAAGAAAGCATATGCAAATAAGAAAATATCTTATAAGGAATATCAAGTGGGGGACCATGTGTACATTTGGGTGAAACCCGGAAAAGCACCTTAAAGTCAGGTGGGTGTGCAAAGCTAGCCCCTAGATATTGTGGACCCTTTCAAATTTTAGAAAGGATCAAATCGGTTGCATATCGACTTGCACTACCCAACCATATGTGATTCCATAACATGTTTCATATCTCCTTGTTAAAGAAATATGTGTATGATGCTAGACACCTTATTATTTGGAAATATCTACAAGTAATAGGGAATGATTCTTATTTTGTGTTTTGAGTTAATTATATTATTTGTTGAGAAAAGTTATGAAATAATAACATTTGTATAAGTTGAAAATAGGTGGAACCAGATGGAGAGTTTCAAGTAGAACCTCTACATATCCTTGAGTGGTGAGAAACAACACTACAGAAGTGATCTATCACCCAGGTTAAAGTGCAATGGTGGCACTTTAACCTAAGAAGCCACCTAGAAGGATGACAATTTCATGCGAGAGACACACTCAATCCTGTTCCAGAGGCAAGGATGAACACCTAGGATGGTGTTTCATGCAAGGGGCGAGAGATGTAACACCTCCCTTGTTGTGTAGATATTTATTATTACTTTACTTTGCAAAGACTAGGTCATTTTTGATGTGGTAAAAGTTAATTCTGGTAGTTAAACTTATGGTTGTTCCTTAAAAGAAATGTGTTATCTTAATTTGTGGGATTATGAGAGAAGATATCTGGTCTTTATTTCAAAAATAAAAAAGCTATAATATTCCAATTAGTTTTGACAGCTACACACTCCTCCACTAGAGATGAGAATATCTCTGAATTGGAAGCCAGGAGAGGCAAGAAAAAAACAAAGAGAAGAAGGAAGCCTGAGGCACAAGGGAGGGATTTGAAAATGGCCTTGAGGAGGATGCTACTAAGGAGGAAATATTGATGGGGGGTATTCTTGAGTTGGTATGAATCAATGGAAACCTTGAAGCTTGCAAATTCTGGGCTAAACAAGGAGCCATGATGTCCAAGAATGTCTCTACAACTACTATGGAAATTATAAGAGGCTCAGGGGGAGTAGATTGGACGTAATCACTAATCTCATTAGTTGGGTGGAAGAGTCTTCTATCCCAATTAATTTTGAGTGAAGGATAAATTACATATAAGTATCTAGAATTTTTTTATTAGAAAGGATTGTTGTCATTCTGTTCAAACTGATACTTGCTTCTTTGTTTCTGGATTAAAAGATAAGTTTTCTTTTGGTCTGAGACTACTTTACTTGAGGAAAGAATGAATCTAAATTATTTGCTTTTTTGATATATAATCTTTTATCCAAATACGGTTTGTGATAGGGATAGAAGGCGAGAAATAAAAATAGATAAAACAATACCTGTGAGAGGCAAGACATGGTGTGTCAAGTGGAACATCCATATTCATCGCTTTAAAGATTTGATATGTGGGTCTAGTGTCTGGAGACAGAGGGCTCGAAGGTACAAAAATAAAACACAGGAAATTGTAGGCGAAGCTATAGGCCGACTAAAGGAAATAAGAGAAGATAGGTCTTCTCTACCCAAGTTAATGGTCATGCATGCAGCAATCAAACTTATAAGAATAACATCCAAGTAAGATTTTGACATTTAATTAAAATATAGTTAATCAAAATTGAAAACTGGGTTAGCCCCAAACTTGGATCATTATATCCATTTGGTGGACAATCCCATTCAAATTATGCAATTTGTAACTGGCTAGTGGTAAATAGAACCGACATGAAGTCGAAACAAGGAAAAGAAAAATAAAACATGTAATATCAATTTCAAAATTCTTAGATGAAATCTAGTTGTACAAATACCCTAACTTTTGAAGGGACAAAGCTATAAGAATATCATTAAGATATCATTATAGAGATTGTCAATCACATGACAAGAAGACAAATGTCTACCAATAATAATAACTAATTAAGTCGAAATTGAAGACCAAAAAATTTAACCAAGCATGTCCTTACCGAGCCAAAGCATATAAATAATAAGCGAATTATCAAAATTTAAGCCACAAATCTTTATTACTGATTAATATAATTAAAAACCCTAATGACTGTGTTCACAACAGGCTACAATAATTAAGATAATGAGTGTATACAATAACCCTTTCACAACATTGGAATAATTACATTCCGCTAGTTAGAAAATCCCCTCTGAATGTACATAAAAGGAAATTAACCATTTTCAACAACTCATAATACTATATGTAAAGGAGCGAGAGGAATACTAATCCACATGTCAGTACAACTTGGACAGATAATAGTAAGTGAAATCCAGTGAAAGAAACTACACCTGTACAATAGTCAAAACCGATAAGAAACGCTTGGATGGTGGTCATAACAACCAAGATGCACAAGGGTAAAGTCCTTCACTTGTAAAACATAGAGACATCCACCAGTTAACAACCTCATGCATGAGTTGACATATAAGATAATTAATGAAGAAATTACCATGGTAAAAGGGAACCTGACCCAAAATGACTTGAAGCAGTAAGCAATGATGTTGTGCAGCCAAACCCATGAAACAAAAGGATTCTCAGTAAAATAGAAATGAGTCGACATACTAGACCATTAGCAACACAAGAACCCAAAACCAAGCTTACCAGAATGAAACAAAAACTGTACTATTGATGGAGTGTTGCTTCCTGTCCATTCCATATGCTGGACACTTGTAGCCAAACTTTGAGGCTGAATGGGCCGCGAAGAGGTGACTAAAACACACGACACTACATCCAAACGATGATAGGATCCTTGTATTGGCTAGAAGAAGATGATAGAGTGGATCGAAATTGAACCCTCACAAATGTAGTGTTTGGTGCAGAGCTGTACAACAAACCAATCGAATGATGAAGAGAACAAAGGGGTCAGGACTAGGGTGGTTACCCTTAACCACCATCATGTAACCCAAGGTGTTCGATTAAGCTCATGAAGATCAAAGTTTGCGAAGTGACCATGTGTTTTGTATGCGCAGAGGAGTGAATACCGATAGTGCCAGATGGAGGCATGGAAGCCTTATTGGGATAGACAACCAGCTAAGGCGAGAACCCTCAAGGAACCATAGTTAAGTAACAAAAGTAATGATAAAATAAACCTTGGTTCCATTTTTCACAAAATGTATTATAGTGCATACTAGCTTATTAACTAGGTTATAGCATAAGAGGACCCAAGATTAATTACCTAGTTTTACATTGTAATAATTTCTGGAATGATATTTCCACCAAATGGGAATGTGTATAAACTTGTTAAGACTAGTGTTAAATTGTAAAAGTAATTTTTTTTTTTTTATGTTGAGTATTTGGTGTCAATGGGTGTTACAGAGACAAACCCGACATCACACACGACAGACAACCCTAGCATAGACAAGAATTCAGTAGCAGACACAACGGACAACCTGCATAGCACAAAACCACAATAGCTGAAACAAGGCATGAACAACAACAACTTGAAGGTTGGACGACAACTACCTAGGAGAAACCTTGTCATAGAGACAAACCCGACAACAAACATAGTGAATAACCTGCGCAACATGAACACTTGCAAAAGAAGCCAACAGAAAAAAACTGTCACCCGCATCCTAAAGGAAGCACGAAACCAAGGACTGAGGCGGCTAGGGTTCCAACTACCTCGTTACATATTTTCTCCTTCATTTTTGCTTTCTCTGGTTTACCCAATTTTTGTTTGCTTTAAGCTATGCACTAGGTTTTCGATTTGACTGCCATGGGGTTAAACGTTAAGATATCTGTCGATGCAACGGTTCGTTTAGGTCACCCATTCGTCCCTTGTGTTCTTGAATAAAAATGATCTAATATTCAATAGACAAAATAGAAAATAATATAAATAAAAATAACTTTACAATGAGAGAATTTAGATACTCTATTCCAAAGATTTTTTAACACTTCATACGTTAATATTTTTTTGTTTTTATAAAAACCCTTAATTTTATTCACCAAACTTAACTTAATATTTCATGATACATAACATTTGATTCTCCATTGAAATTTGAAAATGATAAAATAAAATATAATGATAATGATATTATTTGGTGATCTGCTCAGTGTGCGTATAAACTTCTTTTCTAATTTGTAAATCCATTTTTTTAATAAGAATTTTATAGATTTTATTTATAGATAGTTTTATAAAATATTTAACGAATTTATATCTAAATTTTCCAAATTACAGATGAATTTTTCTAACCGATTGAGTTTAGCATAACTATTGATGAAGCGTTATCTGGAAGAAAAAATAAATAAATAAAATCCCTCAATGACATTTAGCTTTAGGATCTTCAACAAAAGAGTAAAACCTTTTATGTAAAATCTCTTTTTTTAAATAAGTGATTTTGATGCTCAGAGTCAAGTTATTGTATGAAAATCCAAACGTTTTTCCATTTCATTTTAAATTAATTTAGATATTTTCAAATAATTTTATTATTCATGAATGCTTTATATCGGATAAATAAAATTAATAAAATTAAATATTTTAAAATATTATTTATATATATTATATCGTTAATTTTTTTTAATGATATATTAAACTAAATATATTTTTAAATTTAAATTTTATATATATAAATATTGAAATTATTATAATTTTTAAAATAAAGTAAATAAATAATATGTATGTGTGTCAATTGATTTTAGTTTGGGTGGCTTCAAAGAATTATTGTGCTTTTTTTCACTCAAGTTACATGTTTATGGTGTGAAATAGAGTAAGTATATACTATGGGCTGACTAGGTACCAAAAATTTATCTTTTTCTTTCTAGCTAAGAGAGAGGTCTATTTTCTTCCTTGAGCAATTCTCAATACCCAATTTTTTTTGGAATATCTATTTATATATAAAGCTAGGCATGGTTTTGTATAAATTTAAGTAAACGTTAATATTCATGTGGCTTTGTACATATTTCTTCATGCAAGATAGAAGAGTTTATGAGTTGGATGTTGTGTTGTATAGATTTTGTTCCATGTTTCTATCATATCACACTACCATGATTAAGAGACCGAGTAGCTCAAATAATGTAATGTCAGGTTGCACAAAAAATATCTAGTTGTGTATGTATATGTTTGGGTATCTAGGATGATGTCTCTATTTTAATGTGTTTTCCATTACATATTTTCTATCTTATTGAAGAATTTATTTGCAACAATTAATGTTATAGAGTTAACAGATATAGAGGAAAATTAGGAAACAAGTGTGAACTCAGTTTCAAAATTGCTAGCAAACTCTTCCTTAACCTCTCCCAATGTACCTACAATGGATTTTGTATGCTTTCCTCCCTTCTTCTCTAGACAGTATGGAGCATAGTGTCTTTTCCTATGATAGGAAAAACACTTGACCTTTGTAAAGTCCTTATTCTTCAATTTTGAATTTAACTCCTCACTCCTACAGCTTGAACCTTTTCCTTTGCTTCTGTTTCCCCAAATAGCAAGAGTGAGATTCTCATCATCACACTTGGGCTAGCCTCCTCATATATATTATTGTCAAATCTCATGCTTGATGACCATCCCACAATCTATCTCAATCAGGAAGTTTCTCTCATGCCACGATCTCTCTGATGAAAGTAACTCATGACTTGGTGAATCCATTTGGGGTTTTCCTTACCATATCTCCACCTATCACTTTCTCTCCAACTATGGCCAACTCATATTAAACTTGTGTGATCTTGGTGAGATAAGAATTCATTGCATCTGATTTGATCATCATGGTGTTCCTGAGATTTTCTTTCAACACCATATTCCTATTGGAATTATTGCTATGGTATAACTTTGTTAAAGGCTCCACATTTTTTCATGTATTCTTCTTGGATATGTGAGGAATCACATGATCCTTCACCACATTCAATATAATTAATCTCGATTTCAAATACCTTTATTGTGGATGGATATATCTATAACATCTATAGGTGGTGTGAGTTTGGTGTTATCAAACTCCCATATGGCATTCTCCATGAAAATTAGTGAAACCCTTCCCTTTTAAGGAATGAATTTTTTGGCACCCTCCAACTTGTCCTAAACCTTAAGAAAAATTCTTCTACCTTTAAAAATAAAAAATCAAATAAAATGTTTTATATGGTACTTTAGGCACCCAAATCTAGTATCATACCCATGATTAGTATGTCCTCCCTCATTCCCTATGAGGTATGACCTCTATTAATCTTGTTATTTGTACTAGATTTTAATTTATATGGTTATTTTTCATGATGCTTCACGTATACCTACATTTTTTCCACTCTCATCACTTGTAACAATTTCTACTACTCCCATGAGCTCTTAGTGAATGCTCTAGGTAGGTTTTTTAACACATTCATGTACCATGTTCCCTCTGATGTAGTGGAATCATGTTAACCTTGTCTACTGCAACATCCTTTGTTCCATGACAACTTGTGGAACTCCCTATCCTATACCTTCAATGCCATTTGAATAACTCCATCCTACCCACAATGTCTTAAATTTGTATATTGTCTATTTTTATTGCCTAAGCTGACCCTGTGTAGTAGCTATAATGACTAAACTGAGGCCTCAAATTCACACAATTGCAGCTTATAGTCTTAGTCCCTATAACCAAAACCATCACTCTTATCCATCATGCTTCCCCTAGCGTCCTGTCAGTTATCCTTAGTTGGACCATATTTTGCATGGCTTATTAGCCATTTCCATTTCTATTCTCCCGACGTAGACCCTCACAACTTGGGAATCCTTTGTTGGCTATTGGCTTCGATCCCAGACACGTAACCCCCACTTTCTTGGAAACCTATCTCCTTTGGTGGATTCCTTCTCTCATTTTTTGACTTCTTCCTTGATCATTCCTAGTCCTAAGTCTCTATCATATTTGTCACCGTGTCTTCCTTCATTCTTGTTCCTAACTTCCTTCACAGTAGTGGCACTATCTCCTAGGTCACAATACCCTATGGTTTCTCACTCCTTTTTTGGGCCTTTAAACTCACCATAAGAGGGAATAATTTTGGAGAGCTACTACCACCTCACAGGTCTAGCACTATTAATAGGTTTGGTAGCCTAGTCATAATTGTTGCCCACAACCATCTACAACCTTTCCACTATTCATAATTTTTTTATTTGTAATTAAATTTTAACTCATCCTAGTAGTTTCATTTTACATCATATGACTTTATTATCCTACAAATAAAAAAAAAAAACTATACCTTGTACAATCACAACCAAACTTGGCTCTAGTGATCCATGTACAAACATGGATTCCTTTTTTATTCAAAGGTTAGTTATCAAAGTTCTATCTTTGATACCGTGCTAATTTTCAATTAAACCTAGGATCCACCACTTTACTAACCTAACATATTATAAATCTATTGAATAAATGCACAACTAGGTTCTTAACGAGCTTAGCAGAATAAAAATTACACCAGTCGCAATCATTAGTGAAAGAAATAGATTCTAGCCAATCAATAATTCTTCACTAATAACTCATAACCTATTTGGGCTCTCTTCTTGGGATAATGACCCAACTGAAGAAAGTAAAATTACAATATACCTAGGATTTGATCTAGTAGATCAGGTCCTAGATATGTTTTCAATATCCTTGGCTAACTTGAATATCCAATGTTTCAATTCTATATTTTCCTCGAACTTGGCACACTTGAGTATCACATTGCTCACTTAACAAGATCCATCTCTTAATGGATAATGTTGTTGTATGTTGTGTGTTTCTTCTCTCCTTATCCTTTCTTTTATAAATTTACATCTAGATAAATCCATAATGTTAAAATCCAAATTGATTAGTGGCTAAGATTAGATTTTCCCTCACTTGAGATCAATAATTGACATTATAGCATAATCATTAAAGTAAATTACTTTAGTTTTCTAAAGTTTCTTTAGCTCAATAGCCAACATAATTAATTATGTGTTTTTCGTAAGTTATACTTAGGCTAATTTACCATAGCAGCTTTCTCACACTTGAGCAACTTTCCTAAGGAGACTTTGCATGACTTTTGTACACCTAGACACTTAGGCATGTGCATAGACCTACTTAAGCTACAAACATCAACATGATCAAATCCTTGTGTAGTTTGAGGTTCAATCAAATTGAAAGGATTCAATATTTTAAAAAAAATTGTGAGATGCACAATGTTCTTCATTGTAACATCTTCAATAGTGAATGATAGGGTAATAAATTGTTTCTTATTTTTATTGTCAGATAGAATTGACCAGGAATGATTCTATCTACAGACATCTACAAAAAAATACCCATCTAAAACAAACATAGGTAGAAACAATGGTATATCCTCATACCCATAAAGGTTAATATACATATGATTTTTCTCTTCTACATGCACTCCTTTTCCTTTATGGAACTATTGAGCGCATGAATATATCCTTTAGGTCTCATTTCCTATTGGCATATGTTTGAATTCTCTAACAAAATGGCCCTAAATAAGGAAAAAATGAAATAAAACCTTGTGTCTGCATAGAACATGATACAACAATTGTGCCATTTCTATTTATGGGTTCATATTACTCTTAAGGAATAGGATGTTGAATAAATGACATTAAAAAATGGTCATTACTAGATAGAATTCCATGAAAGTTGTCTCAATCTTGTGGAAATCATCCAATTGGAAAGAAATTTCATTTGGAAATAATCTTCACCAAGTCAAAGCTAACATATTTTTAAAATGAAAAATATAATATATATAGAATTCACCTAGGTATATGAAAATTCAATTCTCAACTATGATGTAGATAAACAACCATTAAAAGTTTCTGCAAGGCTCTATTATTAATGAAATATCAATATGTAGAAATTATGGTGTGTATTTGCAACTACTCATGAAATTTTAATCAAAATCTCAAGACACAAACCTACTCTACTTCTTTGCAGAATTCAATTCATAATTTAGAAGATCAATCACAAACACACAATGAGCAATAACATGCATGCACACAATATTTTTCTAGGGGAAAGCAATCTACCAAAAAAACCTTTTCCTCCTTGCATTAATACAATGAATAGAGATGTATTACAATTTCTTTGCTCAATTGAGCAGATTCTGCAAGTGAATAACCTATCTCTCTGCTCACTAAGAGGCTTTAACCCAGAGTTAGTCGATTTCAACCTACTGCTTGAGCATTTATTTCCTTGCGCAAATCCTTAGGAAATTAGGCCCCTATTATTTAGGAATTTCCTCAAAAATGTTTGCGCAATTCCAAAGGTTGATCATCTGATTGCATTCAACACTTGTACACTCAATACTAGTCTACAACTAATGTTACACAACCTTGGAATCTCCACCACGGCTAGGGACCTCGAATTCTTTGCATGCACTAGCTATTTTGGGCTGATTGATAAGTTAACCATATGATCACCGAGTTAGACTAAAGTCTCACTAAACAACTAACCTTCCACTAGTTCCTCCAATAGTTGGAACTAGTTTAACTAAAAACAACTTGAAATAATTGACCTTGATTGCTAGAAATTATCAATCAAACATGCTTAACTGAACTCTAAGCCCTCTAACTCAAATTTATTGAGAAAACAGGGTGACATAGGCCATGTCACATGATTTAACTGCATCCAAGTTGTCCAATAATGTGGAAATTCAAATTTTCTTAATTTGACCAAGCAAAAATCACGTTGAGGCTTTCTTGTTGCATTTTTCAACACTCCATCTGAGCAAGAAAGGGATTATCAACCACCCCTCTCATGTACCTATGGAACTCAAACTTTCCTCTTGAAAAAGCCTTTTTCAAAATGTCAATATCTTGTTCCTTTGTCGAAATGTATTGTAGCAACATTTTTTGCCTTCGTGGTGATACCAAATATATATATATGCTTGGATTGATTGTGAAATACCAGATTCTCAGAGAGCTTGTTGCAACTCTAATTATCACAATAGATCATAGTTAAATCCATCATCTAATCAAACGGTCCCATAAGTATATTTCTCATCTAGATCACCTCACATGCTGCTTGACTTACAACCATGTATTCTACCTCTGTCGAGCTGAATGCCACAAATATTTACTTCCTATTGTAGTAGGAAATTGTTGTGAACCCAACACTAAAAATTCCACTTAGTGTACTCTTCTGGCCTAATGGATTCCCCACTCAATCTACATCTCTGAAGCAATAAAACTTCACTCCCTTTGTCTGTCTGTACCATATTCCAAATTGGGTAGTTCCTTTGAGGTACCATAAAAAATGCTTAGTTTCCTTCCAATATAATTTGGTTGGCCTAACCATAACTTCATTTAGCTAGTTGAATGCATAGCACATATATCGTCGTGTGTTCACATGATACATTAGTGAACCCACTAGCTATTGATAATTGGTAGAATCCACTTCCTCACTTGAAGTGGCATCCTCCTTCCTCCATTTGGTTGCTAGAGGTGTCTCCATGGGCTTAAAACTCTCCATGTGGAATCTCTATAGTATCTCATTTTCATACTTGCCTTGAGACAAAAATAGTTCACCATCACCTTGCCATACTTCCAACCCCAGGAAGTAGAGCATGAGACCCATATCTTTCATTTCAAATTCCCTTGCAAGGTCCTCCTTGCAATATCTGATCAGCTGCTTGTTGGGTTGTGAAAAAAGTATGCTTTTCCTCTTTATCACCTTGGTTGATAATATTTTTTTCAATGATTTTACTTTTAGTTTGAGGATATTTGGAGAAAAGGATAATGGAAAATGATTCAAAGTATTGTCGATTTATTAAAGTATTTTTGATGTTATAAGTCTTAATTTAAGTTAATTTGTGTGCAGAACAACTTGATTGGATGATCGTTGTTCCTTCGGATGAGTGGAAAGTGCTACGTATTGACAATCGTTATCTTAACTAGGAAATTCAATCTACGAATATGCATAAGAAAAATTAGGGAGATACATATTGCTATTTGAAGTTTCAATGATCATAACAAGTAATCCTGAGGATCTTCCGATCCTCAAGATAACTCCATTTACTACCATTTTTATGTAATATATAAGTTAGCGGTAAATAGATATGGAGAGAGACTTTAATTTTCATTCTTACAGTGAAACTGAGAAAAGTAATTCAACCTTGAAGTGTTATAAAAAAAATTTTAACTTATTTTGATATTAATGAAGAGTTAAATCTTTTGCGTTAAGTTCGTGTATTGAGTTTCTTGTGGCAATTCCTTCTAGGGACCTCGGGCTAGTCACCGGAAGATTTATTGCTCGATTGTATTATTTTCATTTACTCTCTCTGTGAATATTGGTTATGTTATTTCCTTTCATAGTTAGAAGTGCATTGAATCTTATATTTTCTAATGCTACTACTTTTCCTAAATTTGTTAAATGCATTTTATGAAATTAAAGGTTTTACTAAATAAGTTTACTAGGTTATTTCAGCTTTGTGAGACTTTTGAATAATAGTGTGATTTAAGTAATTTTCATTTATGAATATGATTCTGTAGAGGCATTGTGAATTTGACTGTTGAATCTACATTAATTCCTTTTATGAGTTCAGAATTCTAAATAATAGGAAGTAAAATAGTTGTTGTGTGAATAGTTTATTTCTACAATGATTGGATAGATTTAGGGCTTCCCATGAGTCTTTTGTAGTAATAGTTTCTTATATTTCAATCCTCTATGATTTTATATTGCACATACTGTGTTGAAAACACTGAAATAAAAGACAAATCCCCAGTTGATAGTATTAATGTAGGATTAAGATTGACTTTTATAAGTCATCTTAGTTACTCAACATTTTGGTGTCGTTGTTGGGGAGGTTGTCAAGATAATAATAGGTTGTATCTCTAGGATAACTAGGTAATGAAGATGAGAAGTAATAACCTATGCACACAACAAGAAAAAGGCTTGTGCTTAGTGCCCACTTTCAGTTGATACGCATAGCTTATGTAGGTGTGCATGACTAGGAGAAAAAAATACTAGTAGAATATAAACCATTACCAAAAACCAAAAAAACCCAGGGTCTAGTGGCCCTTGGGAGAACTACTTTATAGATGATATCATTTGAAAAGATGAATCTCAAGCATCAGTAGGACCTCGAACAACATCTGGAAAGGGTTGTACCTTGATCCCTTAAGAAGGAGAGTCACCAATTGCAACTTATGCTGAGAGTCACAGTAAAACTGAAGGATCTAAGAAAATATTTCAAATCACAAATGCCCCACACTCCAGTCCTTCACAAGAGGGAAATTATTGTAATCTAAAGGCAGGAAAGGGAGAAACTATTGGATTTGCTAAGGAAAACTTAGAATCTGGATCCCCTGTGATCCTGACTGAAAAAGAAGTACCTGAAATCCTAGACTTAAGCAGTTCGGTAAAAATCCCATGGGAACTGAGTAATCCTTCTGCCCAAATAAACCTCTTAAGCAATAGATCCCTGAATATTAATGGCATATCTTCGATCATATGTTAAATCAACCACCTCAGGGCCAAACCTTAACTTTGGAGTATACTATAGTTGATCCAGTGGCCAATGCCCTCATGAAGGTCATCCCGTTATAAAGCATTCTGAATTTTCATGGGATGACCTCAGAGGATCCGAATGCTTTCCTATTAAAATTTAGTGTTATATGCAGGGGATATAACTAAACCACTGACCCTCAGAAATTGAAGTTGTTCCCTTATACCTTAAAGGGAGAAGCCTTACAATGGTTTATGGTACCATAAATTCTTGGGATGAAATGATAAATGTTTCTCTCACTAAATACCAGGAGTATTGTCAAACAAGGGATCTCAAAGATGAAAATTTTAAAATGACCACAATAGATAATGAAACCTTAGAAGAATACATAGAAAGATTTCAATACAATTTTTAGAGATCACCATATGCTACGTTGCCAAAAAAAGTATTAGAAACTACTTTCATAAAAGGGATGAAAGATGAATGGGTAGAAACATTGAATTTAATGGGAAAAGGTGATATCTATTAAGAAATATATGATGGTATTATTCAATTGTGTATCAAGTGTTCACATGGAAGCACACAAACTAGACCGGGAGGACGAGATTCCATCACTAGAAGAAGCAAAGCTCCCTTTGGGGGTGTGACTCAAACAAAAAGTGGTAACCTCCCAGAAGATTTCAAAACTGAAATTTTGGGCATGTTGACTACACAATTAGACATTTTCCAGGTCAAACAAAGACAGGCTGAAGCAGAACAATGACTAGCCATATTCTTTTCATGTTGCCAAAAGAAACAAATTCAAAGGGAATGTCCCTTGGATATGATTCAGACATGTGCTATTTGTACAAAATATCATGCAACAGATCAATGCCCATTTCTTCGAGGATTAAAAGTTGTGTTTAAAGAAGTCGAGGAGGAAAAAGAACCAACATATCTCATGGCTCATGATCGGCAATGGTATGTCGATACCCAGGTATGATGCAAGATCCTTATTTTTTTTTTCTTTCTGGGCAGTATAATCAACAACAGAATCAAGGACCACATGGCAAGGGAAACCATATTTTAATACTACCTAGAAATCCCAACCATATCCCACATCGCCCTAGCCAAACCAATCTTTTGTTGGATCTGGGTAGCCAAATTCACAATAATCTACCCCATTTTGGCAGAATCCAGCTAATAATCCCTTTCCTTCATAGTGGACTAGTACATCTGCCAAAAATCCAATTTGGCCTCAAAATTGGCAGTGCCCTATGGGATCGACTAACCCACCTATGGGGATGGTTTCTCAATCTCAGTCCACACTGCAAAATCCATTCCAGTTGCCTCAAAACCCTCAACCTCTATTACGCCCCCAACTTCCAGCTCAACCAAATCCAAATCCTAACAATAGACTAGTCCAGTATGTGCAAATCGTTGAGAATCTAGACTGTGAAACAAATCCCGTAGAATGTAATGAGCTTTGGTTAAGGTCAAGGAATGTCATTAGTCCTAAAGAAAGTAGAATTCAACAAGAATAGGAAAATGATAAAGAAAAATAAACTGTAATAGTTTTTTCAACTATGATTACTTCAGAAACAGAGTAGGGAGGAGATGTAATTGAACGGAACAATTATGATAAAATTATAATTTCATCTCCCCCATTCCCCAAAAGACTTATGATAGTTAAACTAGCCATCTATCCTGATTTTGATATTGTAGGGGATTTGAAAAACTTATGTATAAAAACTCTACTCCTCCAGGAAATACAAGACATCCCAATGTATGCCAAGATAATCAAATAATTATGCGAAAAGAAGCCTGGAAAGAAATTAAAAAATCCACCAATTATTCACGTAGTAGGAACTCCGTCTGACCTTATCTTAGGCAAACAAGTACCAATCAAGTATGAAGACCCATGAAACCCTGTAGTATCTATTCAGATACAAGGTTGCACCTTTCCAAACACATTGATGGACCTTGGAGAAACTACTAATATTATGACTGTTGAAAATTGTAATATTCTGGCAATCACGACCTTAGAACCAACCTCAACTCTATTATAACTAGCTGACAAATCAGTGGTTAAGCCTGAAGGTACTCTACAAGATATAACTGTCTTTGCCGATTCTTGGGAATATCCTATGGATTTCTTGGTCATTAACCCAAGAAGTAGGCTGGAAGGGCATCCTTTGGTATTATGTCGGTCATGGTTAGCAACATGAAATGCATACATAGGATGTCATGCAAGCAAAATGACAATCACTAAGGGAAATGTTGTAAAAAACCATATTTTGTATCCCCCAACTAAACGAAGTCTGCCTATTACAAGCCCTCAGTTACACCCACCTAGATATCTGGAAGAAAATATAGACTTTCCTCTTACATTAGAAGAAGCTCTTGGACTTAAATATCAAATAGAACATGATGTAATTAGTAGCTTCATCAATAAACCAGCTGTCATAAATAATCCAACATGCCAAATGCTAAAAGCTATACTTGATAATGAGAAAAAGGAGACCCCATGGAAGATTCAAATGATCAACATATTCCCATGACTGTTATTCCTAAGAGTGGGCCAATTGAGATTGAACTAGGAAAAACCTTTAATATCAATGCTAATCTTGATAATCAACAACAACAAAAACTAATCGAGATCCTTAGTAAATATAAAAGAGTTTTTGCTTGGGAATACTCAGATATAAAAGGCATCGATCCATAATTGTGTACTCATCACATCTATATTGAGAAAGATGCCCATGCCATTTGGAAGCCCCAAAGGAGGTTAAACCCACATCTCAGGGATATTGTGAAACAAGAAGTACAAAAACTAATGGATGTAAACTTTATATATCCCATCTCAGATATCCATTGGGTCTCCCCATTGGTAGTCATCCCTAAGAAAAATGGAAAATGGTGAATTAGTGTAGACTATAGATAACTTAATAAGGCTACTCAGAAGGACCACTTTTTCCTTCCCTTCATAGACCAAGTCCTCAGCACTTTAGCAGGGAAGAAATTTTTTCCTTCCTGGATGGCTTCACTGGCTATAATCAAATTAAGATTGCTCTAGAAGATCAAGATAAAAATACATTCACCTACCCCTAGGGTACGTTTTCATACAAAGTTTTACCTTTTGGATTATGCAATGCTCTAGCTACATTCCAAAGAGAAATTTTGAGTATTTTTTCTAATCTAATTAATGACGGACTTGAATTGTATATGGACGATTTTACCCCATATGGTGATGATTTTGATTAGGCTTTAAAGAATCTGGAATAATTGCTTGAATGATGTATTGCTACCAGGTTAAGTTTAAGCTATGAAAAATGCCACATGATGATGACCGAAGGTGTGGTTTTGGGACACTATATTTCTGCGGTTGGAATTCAGGTAGACCTAACAAAAATAGAGGTAATCCTTAAACTGCCTACACCCCATACACAAACTAAGGTACATAGTTTCCTTGGCTATGTAGGGTATTACCATAGATTTATAAAACATTTTTCAAAAATAGCTACACCTTTATATACTTTAACAAGTAATGTTGAATTTGAATGGTCTGACAAATGTAATATTGCTTTTGCAGATCTCAAGAAACTGATTTTGACAGCACCAGTATTAAGAGGACTAGACTGGGAGTTACCTTTCCACATCTCCTCAGATGCATCGGATACAGCCACAGGCGTTGTTCTTGCACAATAAGAGAAAAAGAAACCCTACGCTATCTATTACATTAGAAAAGATATTACTTCTACCGAATTAAATTATACAATGACAAAGAAAGAATTTTTGGTTGTTATATAAGCTATCAATAAATTTCGACATTATATAATAGGATATCCAATTTTTTTGTATATTGATCACTTTGCTATCAGATATTTGGCTAATACAACAATTACTAATGGACGAGTAACTCGATGGCTATTTTTATTGCAGGAGTTTGATATCACCATCAAATATCGGCCAGGAAAAGAAAACCTTGTGGCATATTTCTTATCACGGGTTCCCAAAACAAATGATCCTCTATCAGTAGATGACCAGATCCCAAATGAACATTTATTCTCTATGAAAATCAAAACAACCTAGTATGTGGATGTGGAAAATTATTTAGCAGTTGGAAAATTGTCAACGCACATGTCAGCAAGGGAAAGGAAAGTAATTATCTAATGTAGAGCATGTTTCTCCTAGATTAGCGAGTATCCTTTTCACACCAGTTCCGACTTTCAGATTCATAGGTGCATCAAATAAGATGAAATCTATGATGCCCTAAAGTCTTTCCATGAGGAACCCTGTGGCAGGCACTTTGTAGATCATAGAACTGGACATAAAGTTCTTCGAATGGGCTATTACTTGCCCACAATATTCAAGGATGCAAAGAAATATGTTCAAGATTGTGACAACTGTCAAAGGATGGGTCGTAACAATGTAAACTTTGAAACGGGAACTCTAGCAAAAAAACCTCGTAAAAACATCAAAAATAGTGTTAAAAAATAAAAGTGTTGATGTTGGAATAACACCTTTTTTTTCTAGAGTAAATTTTCAACATGTTTTAAAAATGGCAGTGAAAACCATTTTTTTGTGCAAAAATTGTCTAGAAAACACCCTCAAAATGAAAAGCATTGGTGTTCAAATAACACTTTTCTTTTCAATGGTAAATTTTGTGCAAAAAACACCCTCAAAATGAAAAGTGTTGACGCTAGGATAACACCTTTTGTTTTTCAAGGGTAAAATTTCAACATTTTGAAATAACGGTGTAAAAGATTTTATCATGACCCCGAAAAACATTAAAATTTCAAAAGAATAATGAAAGCATAAAATAAAATTAAAATATTAAAATATTAAAACAACGAAAAAATACAAAACGAACAAAAGGGTTAAAAAAAATAACAAAACATAAATTAAAATATATACTCAAAACAAAACATAAAATAAAAACAAAAAAAATCAAATATATAAAAAAAGACAAAAAAATCAATCATAAAAGTGTAGAAAAAAACAAAATTAACCTATAAAAGATAAGAATTAAAAAACAAAAAAACAAAATTATAAACAAGTAAATAGTAAGAAAAACATATTTAAAAAAATTGGTTAAAAAAAAATAAATTATCTTGTAAACCATAAAAAAAAATTCAAGTTGTTTTATTTTTCTTTTTTTTTTAAATGTTGATTACTTAAATATAAAAATGACAAAAAAAATGTAAGAATAAAATTAAAAAATTATGTCATAAACCATAAAAGAATTTGGAAGAAAAAAAAAACAAAATTTAAAAAGTATACATATAAAATTAAGTAAAAATGGAAAAATTTTAAAAAACATTAACAAAAACTAGAAAAATAAATAAATAAATAAAATAAAATAGTAAAATTAATATTAAAAACATTAAGAAAAAACGAAAATAAGCTCCAATTATTAAAAAAAAAAAGAAAAAAAAAAGAAGCAAAACAAAAGAATATGAAAATTAAAAAATATATATCTTTCCAAAAAAAAAAGAAAGAAGAACAACAAAAACAAAAACAAATACAAAAAACATTTAAAGTTTAAAAAAAATATTTTTTTTTATTAAAAAAAAATATGGCTCTTTTATTTAAAAATAAAAAAGTTTAAAATTTAAAAATTTTCAATGTTTTTTTAAACAATTATTTTTTTATTTAAAAAAAAAAAAAATTGTTTTTGAAACAATTGTTTTCATTTAAAAAAAAAAAATTAAAGTATTGTTTAAAACAATTTTTCTTTTTAATTTAAAAAGAAAAACAATTAACAATTTTTTCTTTTATTTAAAAAAAAAACAATTAAATTATAATTATTATTATAATTATATAAACTTTTTTTTTTATTTAAAAAAAAAATAGCGTCTTCCCCGACCACCCGTGGTGGCGCGGCCCTGGCCAGAGTGTCTGCATGCAGACCCCTCCGCTTAGGGCCACGCCACCACGAGCGGCCGGGGGGCGGAGAGGCAATTCTGACAGACCCCTCCGCCCAGGGTCGCGCCACCACAAGCGGCCGGGGGGCAAAGGCTATTTTTTTTTTCTTTGTAAATAAAAAAAATAATTTAAAAACATATTTTTTTTAAATAAAAAAAAAAAAAAATCTTAAAAAATTATTTTTTTTAAATAAAAAAAAGGTATTGTTAATTGTATTTTTTTTAAATAAACAAAAAAAATTGTTTAAACATTTTTTTTTTTAATAAAAAAAATGTTTTAAAAAAACATTTAAAATTTTTAAATTTTTTGTTTTTAAATAAAAGAGCTAAGGCTTCATAATTTATTTTTTTCTTTTATATATATATATATATATATATATATATATAAACTTTAAATGTTTTTTGTTTTTGGTTTATTGTTTTTTTTGAAAAGATATATATATTTTTAAATTTTTCATTTTTTTGGTTTATTTTTTTTATAATTTGAGCTTATTTTTGTTTTTTTGGTTTTTTTTTTTAATGTTTCTAATATTTATTTTACTAGTTTTTTAATTCTTTTTTTTGTTAATTTTCTATTTCTTTTTTTAATCTAGTTTGTTTTTTAATTTTTTTTTCTAGTTTTTGTTAATGTTTTTTAAATTTTTCTATTTTTACTTAATTTTATATATATATTTTTAAATTTGTTTTTTTTTTTTCAAATTCTTTTATGCTTTATGCAATAATTTTAATTTTTTTTACCCTTTTTTTTGTCTTTTCTATATATATTTTTATATTTGCTTTTTTAAGCAATCAGCATTTAGAAAAATAAAAATAAGTCCTCTAAAAAAATGATATGCTGCATCAACACATTTCAAAATCAGTATGAAAATCACTAACATTTAAAAACAAATATTTATATTTGATACATAAGAAAATTTGAAGTGTCAAAAATATGCTCCGAAAAAAAAGAAGTGTATTCTGCATCACCACTTTTCAAAATCGTGTCACGATTTTACTACACCTATGAAACGGGTAATCATATCGGTTATTTAAAGTGCTAAAAACTATGCTCTAAAAAATATATGTGTGTTCTGCATCGTCCATTTTCAAAATTGGGTCACCTTTTTTCTATCTCTACAAAACAGGTAACAGTATCAGTTCCCATTTCAAAGTTAACGTTATTTCGTCTTGGCCAAGCTGACAAGATGTCCTTGTAACCACAATTTGTGGTGGAACCTTTTGAAATATGGGAATTGGACTTTGTTGGCCCCTTTAATCCACCATCAAATAAAAAAATTATATAGTAGTTGCAACATATTATGTGACTAAATGGGTAGAAGCGGTATCTTTGCCGAGGGCCACAGAGGAAGCCGTGATTAATTTTCTCTTTGAACTGTTTGTACAATATGGATTACCAAGAGAAGTAATAACATGTGGAGGAGTGCAATTCATATGACATAAAATTTCAGCCACTCTGCGAAATTATCATGTAAAATATAGAATTACTTCTCCATATCACCTATAGGCAAATAGAAAAATCGAGAGAACTAACAAAGTCTTGGAAGAAATTTTGACTAAAATAGTCTTGACAAGTCATCATAATTGGGCAGACAAGATTCAAGAAGCCTTGTGGGCCTATTGAACAACATGGCACAATACTACCTGTTACTCCCCTTATCATATTATCTTCGGTAGAGAACCAATTTTTCCAATAGAATTTGAGATAAAGACTCTTCAGACAACCGATGAAATTGGACTGGATTTTACAGAAGCACAAACGAAATCCCTACAACAAATTAATGAATTAGATGAAGCATGCATATTTGCTTTCGAATGCACAACCATTATTTAGCAACAAAGGGCTAAGTGGCACGATAGGCTTATTAAAAATAAATCGTTTCAAAAAGGCGATTGGGCACTGCTATTCCAGATTCCAGGACTTTCCCGGGAAATTGCAAACAAGGTGGCTCAGACCTTATGAAATCCAAGAAGTACATGATAATGGTACCATAAATTTAATCATCATCGACGGGTCTGGTACTCCTTTTCTGGTAAATGGACATCGACTACGCCTCTATCATCAGCGCTCACAAAGGAGTCTTTTTATCAAGAGGTAAGTAGTGATCCTACTTTTCAAATTATAGCTACCTGGGGTGGTAACCCAACAGCTCTATCTCTATGAAATCTATTTTTTTCCATGTTGTACATAATGTATATACTTTTCTTTGAAATTTGGTTAAGTTTTTTCTTCTTTCTTTCTTTCTTTTCTTTCCACATGCTGGAATTTTGGCATAGTGGTTTCTCCTTACAGCTCAATTTTTGTCTCTTTATAGTACAACTGTTGTTCCTTTTGTTACAACTACTTCACATTTCAAAGAAACAATTGTTGTTCCCATTGTTACAACTGTTTTTCATTTCAAAGAAACAATTGTTGCTCCCTTCGTTACAACTGTTGTTCATTTCAAAGAAATAATTATTGTTCCCTTCATTACCATTGTTGTTCATTTCAACAATTGTTGCCCCTTTGTTATAGTTGCTACTCATTTCAAAGTGGAATTTTCTGTCCCCTTTGTTACAACTGTCATTCACCTTAAAAGAGAAATCATCGTTCCCTTTATTACAGTTGTTGTTTTTTGTAGCTGTTATAGACATTTTTGGGCACTGCAACCCGAATCATAAATTTCCATAAACCAAGGGCTCTTAAGTCCCTAAAAGTGTTGTTCCAACCTCTAAAAGAACAAGGTCAACTGATTACATCTTCTTCCAGAAGTTCTCCACGAAAACCTGCTCAGAACTGGTTAAAACTGGAGCATCTCACCTGTTCCATGGTCAAAGTGCGTTGCATCCCACCTAAATACACACAGGAGGTGCGATGCATCTTGAAAAACCCTTCTCTGGGGTGTGATGGGAGAGAGTGGACAAATGGCAGGTCAATCTGCAAGGTGGAGGATCATGGAATCTTCCAGAAACTTCTCCTGTGACACTTGCCTCTCTGCATTCACCCAGGGATGAGTAAGAGATCATCAATCTCCAAGTGGAATCAAGAACTATCAGAGAGAGGACACTAATCAAATCTCAAAAGCTGACTCACCCCCTTGCAAACATCTATATATGGATCCCTCATCCCAGAGATCCAGAGGCTGGAATTTTGTATCTTGTAAGGAAGTCCTACTAGTTTCTTGGTGTAACATCATAGTGTTGGGTGATCTAAGCTTTTCATGAGGTGATGAAGGGATTTCTTACTGAGAGGATGATGCTGGGTCAGAACAATTGGTTGTAATCCTCTTTGCTATTCTAGATTATTAATAAATCTATTCAAGTTTTCCTCCATATTCTTGTACGATTGATGATATATGCATTTGTGTGGTCAATATATATCTGGTCCTATATTGTTTATGATAATAGATCTATGTTCTTGGATAGTGTTATGCTGCTTTGGTTCTATAGGTTCTCTTTCAAGTTGGGTAGACGAGGAAGCGAGTGGCAAAGATCTATCAGAAGGGAGAGGAATCAAGTTAGGAACCAAGCGCAAGACAAAGGTTGGTCTCCTTTATTCCCCTCTTGTCTATTTCTCATAAAGGAAAACGAAAGTAGTTTTAGTTTGTTTGTTTCTAAGGTAGCTACCAGCCTTAGTGGGACTAGCAGCTCTGCATAGACACTATATTTCCTGATAACAAAATGGCGACTCCGCTGGGGAGCGAATAGATTTTTTCTTTGTCTATATTTGTTTACTTTATAAACTTACAGACGGAGCCTGAAGTCAAGCCAGCTAGCCTTCGAACTGCATTTGCTATGCAAATGCAAAGTAGATCAATGCTGCTTCTGTCTATCTTCGGGTTTTGTTTATGAACTGAACAATTGATTTAAAAGCTCTCTAATTTCCCTTGTGGTGGCTCTAGTAACCTCTTTAGATCTACCCTTGTGATTGATTTACTGATTACCACTTGCTCGGCCTAAATCCGTGAACTGAGCTGCAAACTGTGACCCTGAACCCAATTGAAGTCTCGTCCCTGGATCATCACACTGTCTCTTCTCTGGATTCTGGATGCATCGCACTTCCCGAGTGTAGTAGGTGCACTGCATCTCACTTTCCCTGTGTTACAGGTGCGCTGATCAGACAAGGCCTCTTCTGCTCTTAGATTTTGGTTTCTATGTTCACTCTTTTCAGCTCTATTCAGGAGTTTTGCTGCATGTAGTCAGTACACCTCTCTTGAAACCCCCTTCCTTGCCATTATTCCACCTCCATTTTGCAAATAACTGTAAATGTTTTATGTATTTTGAGCCATTTTCAGTTCTCTTTACAAAGAAGTAGCGTAATTGAACTGTCGTTTCTTGATTTGAAAGTGTCGCAAGTGTCATTTTCAGTCATAGAAGGGAATCCGATTGTTCTTGATAATCGATTACACTATTACTCTTGTATTTGATTTGAATTAGTAGTTTTTCAAGTGTCGAAAGCAAGTTTTCAATTCCAAATCGCAAAGTGTCGTCATTGTCTTCATTTTGTCTTGAAAAGAAACTTGTTAGTAATGTCGCTTTGAAAAATAATTCAGATTTGTGCTTAGCTTTCTTTTTATCTTTCACACATCAAGAAGGCTGAAAACAAATACATGCATGTGCATTTGCATTTAGACAGTTTGTTGGTTTTATTTAGGACAATGCATATAGTGTGTGCTCTCTGCTCTATGTTGAAAGAATATCATCTCTCTTTCCTTAGTAGCTAGGGTTTTCATTGCAAAAAGAAGATTAGATGATTGTTTATCATCTTAGATTTCATTTTAGGAATTGTATATCTACATCACGCGGTGAACCTGAAAGGCAAATTTCTTAAGCAAGATCAACTGTAAAATAAATTTAATGAACCTAAAAACGCTTTGGAACCTAACGCACAACATTTAGAAGTCTAGGCTAGAGACGTATTCCGACGTCATAAAGCCTGGTAACTATTGTTTTCATTGATGGTTGGGTGATTCCTCCACTTTGAGACGATAAGTGCCAGTACGGACTTGTGCTCCCACGTACCGTCGAGTATATATTAGGAGACCACGATAAGCTTTATCCTTTATCCATAGGAAGTCGTGTCTGCCGCCCTATCGATCGCAATGCACTGAACACAGCATTCGGGAAGATTGACTGCCGTACCGTAAAATCTATTCTGCAGTTTTGCGATTTGTTTGGTAATCCCTCTGTCTAGATTTCTAGAGCAGTCTCTTTCATTCCTTTTCAAACTCCTTAAAGGAAAAGGTCCATCTGAGTACTTGTCACTTCAAGCTCATTAAAAATCAAAGGCGACTAGAGTCATCTTTTGTTTTTTCTCGACTCTTAAAAACTGAAAAACAAGTTGTGTCAAAGTGTCTAAAATTCATTTAATTCGGAAACATATTTCCCCTTGATTTTTAGTTGATCGAGTAATCCACAATCGTGGAAGAAAGTCAATTGAAACCCCGTCGTTCGCGGAGGCTTACTAGTCAATCGCCTTTGTCTCCAGAATCGAAACTGTTATGGACAAAGCGAACTCATTTAACCGGTTCCAAATCCCCTGGTAAAGTTAGAACAAGTGTTCCAACACCATCGGGGACTCTGGTTACTCCAAACATTTCTGGTATCCCTGCCTTTATAGAAGAAGTTCAGCAGCCACTAAAGGACAATAGAACTAATCCTAGTGTGAAGGTAAACACTTGTATTACTGAACCAGCTCCATCTACAGCTGATTCGAAAGGTGTTAATCCCCAAACCTCTGTCACTGCAGATTCTATACCTTCTTCGGCATCAGAAATATTTTACGGACCTAACGGTCTACCTCTTCCACCCGGTCTGATTGCTATAGAAGAGATTGTGGAGGATCCTCCATCTAGTACTCCATCGCGATTTGGATTCGGGATCACCCTATATCCTTCTTCATCAGAAATTAGTCTATCGTTATTGGAAGCCCCTGTAGAATCGCTAGGAAATCTTTTGGATAGACTAGAAATGTCTGAACAACCGTCAACATCTAGGACTGTGTCATCTGACACAGCAACGGCAGAACTTCCTACTGTAACTCCAACAATGTTCGCCGGCATACCATCTATCCCAACTAGCTCTCAATCGATAGATGGGGCCCACTCAGGGGCTATTTTGACAGTATGGTCTGTTCCTGTTTGTTCATCCGAAATAGTATCCATGAACTCTTATGTTGAGTCTCAGCAAATTGATCCTTCAGGGTGTCAATTTGGGCAGTCTGATCCTCAAGGACAAATAATTCCTTTGAGTACCAGATTACCGCCATATGGGGGGGGATATACCCTTTCATTGTCTCCTCCGGGAGGACAACCATACGAGAGTTCACAACAAAATTCAGGTTATGCTGGAATTACATCTAGCGGTTGGGTGCCAATACTGCCTCAACAACCAAGAGTTGTATATTCGATGCAACAATGTTTACCTATGTCAAATATACCAACTACGCCGGCTATTATGACGGTATTGCAAGTACAAGCGTTGCCTGTTATATGCCAACCTCAGGTTTCTCAGGTTGTAATGCAATAGCCTCTTGTCCCTGCAACTCAACCACAATCGCCAACTAGTGGAATGACACAGGCCCAAACGGGTACAATTACCCCTCATCTTGGTCAAACGGCCAGTATTGGACAACAGCACATGGCTTCACAACCATGGCTAGTGCAATACCAACAACCGCAATTCCAACAAGTGTACCAAGGATCTGAGCAACAAATCTTTGCAAATAATGGGCAGTTGTATATTCAAAACAGTCAAAATCAACCATTCCACAATGGTTATGCCCATCAACCTTACCAAAGTTACCAGCATCAAATGCATTATGCTGGTATGCAAAGACCAACTGCTCAGGCCATTCCATCCTATCCTAGGTATGCTTTGCCAAACCTGAATCAACAATTACCCTTCGTTGCAACTTTAGAGTTACCAGATCTAAATTGGCTAACGAACGATCCAATTTCTTACGCCCCTTAGTGGCCAGCGATTCCGCATAAACTTCCATCGAATATTCCTAAATTTAATGGAAATCCAGGTGAAGACCCGTCGAATCATGTGATGAAATTTCATTTGTGGTGTTCATCAAACACCCTAAACGATGATTCGATTAGGCTTCACCCTTTTCAGAGGACGTTAACTGGTCCGACAACAAAATGGTATATCGAATTACCTAGAGCTTCGTTTGACAACTTCAGTGCCCTAATCATGACCTTTTTAACCCATTTTCAGTTACCGATAAGGTACGAAATGGGAACAGAACTTCTTACCAATTTCAAACAAATGACGGCCACTCAAATATCCAATCATATTCATGAGTGGCGACATCGTCGTAGAATGGTAAAAACGTATGTTCCTGATCAGCTTTTAGCTGAATGGTTTATTAAGTCATTATTACCTTCCATTACAGAAGATGTGGCAAAAGGAGGATTCGTCATTGAAGAGAAATTTATTGCTCGTGCGTAATATTTAGACTTGATTTATACTCAGTCTGGCATGCTCTACGATAAAATCCCTGACGCTCCCAGACCAGAATTTTTCGTCCCTCCTCCTCCTATTTGAACAATGACTCTCATGTCGGCGATGGCGTGATTGGTACGACAGACACGAAAGCGACAAAGGCTACATCTAAAAAGGCCCATAAGATTTCTAGTCAAAATGCAAAAGAAGAACTTCTCACCTCGGAAGTAAATGCCGTCTTGACTGATAAAGGAAAAGAAACCAAGCAACCAGGAGGTAAGAAGAAAAATAAAGGGAAGAAGAAGAAACAGGAGGAATCATCACTTGAAAAATCTTTTGCAAACCATTCTGGAGATAAGAAACCAAGTCGTCCATGTCTTATATGTGATGAGGATCATGGGACAAGAGATTATCCATATAAAGCTGAGCTTAGAAAATTCTTCAAGAATTCAAAAACCTCGGCGGTATTGACTGATCCGTTTCCAAATCCAGGAACAAATTTGGTTGGTAGTGAAAATGCTTCCCCGTCTCAAGTACTGATGTTGTTGGTTTCGAAATAGAAAAATGATGCTTTGATATCGACAAGAAATAAAGATTAGGAGAATCCACAGCTGTTGAACAACAAGGATAAAGATCAACCTAGTAGTTCAACAACAACTTCGACAGAACTTGTGCCGCTCATCATTCCAGAGGTGACAATAAAACTGCCAAAGGGAGTAGTACACAAGTCAACATTTTATCCTCATGCCAGAGCAACACAGCATTATAATATAGTGGAATATCTGGCCCAATCGCCATCCGCTATGTTGACACTTGAGGTACTACAAAATTGCCCCTCCTAAAAGCAGGCTTTATTATCAGCAATAGGTGGGATAGACCCAAAGGATTCTAATCTTGTATCCTTTAATCACAAAGGATATGATCCTCAGTGACCAGCTCAACTAGCTTTCCTAATTCAAGTGAAATCCCTCAACAAAACTGTTCATCGAACAATTATTGATGAGGGAGCATCTACATGTATTATGTCGATGAGTTGCTGGAAAACTTTAGGATCTCCAACCTTGTCACGATCTTCGACGACATTAAAAGCATTTGATGGATGAACATATACCCCATATGGTATTCTAAGTAACTTGCAAGTTGAACTAGGGGGGAAAACAGTAGAAATAGATGTTGAAGTAATCGACGGAAACCTTGATTACAACATCCTATTGGGAAGGCCCTGGATATATGCTATGGCTGCGGTTGTGTCGACCTACTTTAGGAAGATTGCATTTCTTTTCTAAGGAGGAATTACAATCATCGACCAACAAACATTTCTCCCCAATAGTTCCTAAGTTACGGGAATATGATCCATGGAAGCCCCCATTCACTTCAAAATATCGGAGTAGGCCTACTAAAAGACCCTATATTAATGGGGACTTTTTCCCTCCTACCTCCAATCAATCTAGAGGAAGTGGCGATAGTAGGAACCTGCAATATGATATTTTTGATTCAAAAGATCTCAGAAAATGATATTAACATGGATCATCCGCAAGTATTGCCTCCAAGCCCAATAGAAATATTGTAACAATCAATGTTTTCGGCATGGGAGGCAAACCCGAATCAACACTCATCAAGCGTTTGGATAGATAGGTCTAAGGAATATGGCACCCCTTCAGATCCTTGGTCGCAAGTGCATTACACTGACGAAGGAGTTTTTCTGTCAATGATAATTGAAGGGGCACCATGGGAAGATTACCACCATCGTTCCCATCTTCCAGATTGTCAAGAAGATACTCCTGATGGCCTTCATCATCCTTCAGTTTTTGACTTCCTATCAAATACTGTAAACACGGTGGATTCCAAGCGAAACTTGTCCAATATTGAAGAGACTATCACCATAAATATCTCGACCAAAACGGATGTTGTAGAGAATATTTATGTTGGCAAATGTTGTTCTCCTTCAGAACTGGAGATATATAATGCTCTTTTTCACGAATTCAGAGATGTCTTTGCTTCGTCATATGATGAAATGCCAGGCATTGACTCGAGTATAGTTGAACATGAAATAATTATGTATCTAGATGTCAAACCAGTACGACAACAGCTACGGCAGGTGCACCCCAAGAAAGCCGCTGCCATCAAGGCAGAAGTTGAAAAACTTCTCCATGCTGGTTTTATTTACCCGGTTCCTCTAACCGATTGGGTATCGAACATTGTTCCTATGATGAAAAAGAAAGGAACGATTAGAGTGTGCATCTATTATAGGGATGTAAATCAAGCTTGTCCAAAAGACAACTACCCTACACCCTTTATTGACCAGATAATTGATGAATGCATAGGATGTGAAATCTTTTCATTTATGGATGGATTCTTCGGGTATAATCAAATAAATATCTGCCCACAGGACTAATCAAAGACTGCATTTATTTGTCCGTGGGGCACATTTGCATATCGCAAATTACCCTTTGGTTTAAAGAACACAGGGGAAACATTTCAGAGGGCAATGAATTATGCCTTCCATGATATCAAAAACATCGTTCAACCATATCTCGACGACCTTACGTCTCATTCGCAAAAGCGGACCGATCATCCGCAACATTTGAGAGCGATATTTCTATGTTACTAACACTACAAGATACGACTCAATCCACAGAAATGTGTGTTCTGTGTCAGTTTTTTTCATTTTCTTGGCTTTGTAGTCTCAAAGGACGGGATTCGTCTCGACCCATGTAAGGTTCAGGCAATCATAATTTTGCCTCCACCTTCAAATTTGCTTCAGATTCAGAAACTCCAAGGGAAAGCAAACTTTCTAAGGAGGTTCATTCCAAATTATGCCGAACTTGCTAAAGGTTATACACGTCTATTGAAAAAAGAAGTACCATTCATCTGGGATCAGGTTGCACAAGCTTCCTTTGATGCTTCAAAATAATCCCTAATGAAATCATCATTAATGTACACTCCTGATTATCAAAAAGACTTTAACCTGTATCTGGTTGCAGCGGATACAACCATCGCAATGGTTTTAGTTCAAGAAGACAATGAAATTGAACATCCTATATATTATTTGAGTAGGAACTTAAATGATACAGAAATCAAGTATTCCTATGTTGAAAATCTGGCTCTCGCAGCTGTTCAAGTGATACAGAGATTTCGACACTATGTCCTCTTTCAAAAAACTACCATTTTGTCAGATTGCAACCCCATGAATTATATATTGTCCCGACAGTTTATGGGGGGAAAATATTCAAAATGGATAGCAATTCTTCAAGAGTTTGATCTGGAATTTGTAAAATCCAAATCAAATAAATCCCTGGTTCTCGCCGAATTACTATGCGATCTCCCATCGTCGTCCAATGATGAAACATCTGAAGAAACAATCGTGGATGAATCTTTGTTTCTGATATCTTCAAGCAATCCGTGGTATGGAGATATAATCATCTATCTCCAAACCCAAAAATATAGGCCTAATACCTCTCGCTCAGAATAAAAACGTATTCGATACCAATCAAAAGACTACATGATCGTCGATGATACACTTTATCATCGTGGTGTTGATACACTTCTGAGGAGGTGCCTCACCCATGAGGAGGCCGAGAAAGTCCTGAATGATTGCCATTCAGGCACATGTGGGGGGCATCAATCTGGTTACGCTACGGCGCAAAATTTTTATGAGCAGGATACTTCTGGCCAACAATGTTCAAAGATTGCATAACCGCAGTCAGGAGTTGCCATGCATGTCAAATTTTCGATAGCAAAACCAGAAAACCACCTGCACCTCTGCAACCGATAGTTGCTGTCGGGCCATTCTCCAAATGGGACATTGATTTCATGACATGTAAGCCCACCTCGACCAGGGGCATGGGTATATCATAGTCGCAGTAGACTATTTTACCAAATGGGCCGAGGCAATGCCTACATTAGATAACACTGGTGAAACAGTTGCCCTTTTCTTTTTCAATCATGTATTCGCCAGATTCGGCATTCCACAGGCTATAGTCAAGATCATGGATCGCATTTTCGCAATCACATGATAGTTGAATCGGCTGCCAAATTGGGGTTGTCCCAAGACAACTCTACTCCATATTACCCGCAGGCCAATGGAAAAGTTGAAGCAATCAACAAAGTTCTGAAGTGGATGTTGCAAAGGATGATTGGAGTCCACAAAAGGAGTTGGCACCTGATCCTGTACTCAGCCTTGTGGGCATACCGAACATCGGTAAGGAATGCAACTGGGTTCACACCTTTTCAACTGGTGTATGGCCTAGAAGCAACCTTACCAGTTTAGTGTGAAATCTCGTCCCTCAAACTCGCAGTCGACATTCTCCCCGGGACTTCAGAAGAGGAGGCTCGTTTCTTGGAACTAATCCAATTGGATGAAACCCCTCATGATGCTACTTTGGCTAATGAAGCCCATAAGAAACGAGTCAAGGCACAGTTCGACAAAAATGTCAAACCCCGTGTCTTCTCAGAAGGTGACTTGGTCTTACTTTACGACCAGGAGTCCGATAAATTGGGAGCAGGTAATTTCAAGTCTTTGTGGATGGGCCCCTATATTGTTAAATGGGTATTATCAAAAGGAGCCTACAAGTTAATGAATTATGACGGGATTCCACTGGCGCAACCCCGTAACGTGTTGTACCTTAAGCGTTACTACGTATGATTCAATGTGGTAACCCATATGCTTTTGTTACATTTTTGTTTTCGCTGAGAGTAATTGTTTTGGTCAAGTAATCCACTTCTTACATTTGTCGCAGATGTCGAACCTATTGGAATCTTTTGTTGGACATGCTGACAGAGCGAGTCGTAGTTCGCGGAATCTATCTTCTGTGGCCTGGGCCATTTTTTATCCAAGCGGCGAGTTAGTAAGTTTCAGAGGGGTATGTATTGGTCGGTCAACAAATAACATCGTTAAATATAGCGTGTTGATAGAACTTCTCTCTGAGGCCATCACACATGGCATAAGCTGACTTGTCGTTAGGATAGACTCATAGCTCTTCATACTACAACTCACTGGTATCTACTCCGTCCGAAATCCAGCTATCTATCGCATGTTCCTAAGGGTCAAGATTTTGGAAAGGCAATTTGATTTTATTCAATATCAGCATATCTTCAGAAACTTAAACACATTAACATATTCATTAGCAAATTATGTGTTAGATAGACATTTGCAACATTTATAAAAAGAAGCATTTCATCAGTATTTGCATCAGGACCAAGTCACCAAAAATAAAGCTTCGAAAATCAAAAATATATATATAACTATTTATGGTTTACACATAATGTTTTGTAACCAAGACAAAAATTGGTCAAATGACCCAAAACTCAAAATGCTAGGGGGCACCCTAGTCTAATGATGATGGTGATAACAAGTCACCGCCTGTGCAATCATGCGTAAAAGCCTAGTCCACCGACTCGGCACGCCGGTAGTATGTCGCTGCAACCTCAGGGGCAGCTCCTCAATCCTCACGTCTAGAATACCAAGAGTGAGGCCTTTTACCTGATCCTGCAATGCTGAAAGAGTATCGGCCACATCAAGGTCGCGAAGGATAGCCCTTCCCACAACCTCTCCTGCTGGGGTGGCAGCTGGCACTCTCAGGCAGCCTACTGGCCGGACTGGTCCAACATCTGCATGAGCACATGAGTTTTGATTAGTCCTGATAGAAGAAAGCACAAGAACATTATAAAGAGAAATGATAAACAAAGATATGGTCAGAGAATTTACCGATGACACCCCACTGCTCGCCAGTCGGCAGTACCAAATCCAAATCACCCCGGAAGTCCATACCGACATATGGATACTTGGAAAAAACCATCTCCTGACAATTGAACCACTCGGAAAAGGTATCAGAAAACGAAACCTGGGACTGACCAGCATGTCTGGCCAGAAGGTCGACCCAGCTCTGCATCCGTGGCTCAGTCGGTGGAGGTAAACCAAGTGAAACATACTACGGCTGCATCAGCGGGATCTTTTCCAAGGCGAAAGTTGTCAAGATAGAACCATATCCAAAGTTCTTCAATCTTCCATTTTTCACCTTGGTTAGCTGTTCTTTCATCACAGAGAGTACTGCATCACACCAGTTGAACACCTTTGGTTCAAGGCATTCCAAGGTGTACTGCATATAAGTCCTGTTGGCCACGTGAAGTGCCGCACTACTAGCCAGTCTAGCAAAAGTAAACAGAATGGTCCTCAGGGACCTATCAGTGACATCTCGGATAATGATCTTGCCGTCCTTACTCGGCTGATATCCCTCTCTGCAAGACCTGCGAATGTAATCTCTCACAGATTCACCCCCACGGGTCGAACCTGATAATGAGATAGGGACGCCCCGTCTCGATAAGCCGGTTAGAAAATAGATGTCCACGATAGTTAAGGGGATGGACTTGCCCCTCATCTGGAACACCTAGGTGGTAGGATCCCATGCATCGAGAAAATATTGCAACAGGTTGATTTGTTGCCTCATGCAAGAGATGCGGAAAAACTTGAACAGGCCACAGTTCCACAGTGCATTTACCGTAACCGGATCATGTAAAGCAAGCATGTCCTCTTCTTCATGCTCACGTTCTCACCATGTAAAAGGCATTTTGCTCCAAATCTCTGAAACAAACAAGAGAAGAGTCAAGATCCTGATTTGGTAAAAAACAGGCAAAAATTTCCATGAAAAATTGTGCATAAATTGCCCTCTTTGCGCCCATCGCACCCCCAGTAGTGTTCTAGGTGGGATGCATACTGACTGGTCAATGGCCAAGCCAGCATGCATCACACCTTTCGATATAGAAGAGGTGCGATGGAGCCAGGGCAAGTTTTTCAAACCCCAGAGGCTCAGAAAAACCAGAAAACATGCTCAGAATTCAAAAAGGAAAGGATGAAATTAAAGAGCTCAGGTTTAGCTCCTACCTGGTCTAGACGGTGCCGAGAATCGTCCACAGAATCTTCTAAAATCAGCTAGTGAAAATCAAGGGGGAAAGCACCTCCAAAGCTCCAACAAACCAAAGTTCAAATGAAATGGTAAAATGAGAGGTAAAAAGCACTTTTAAATTACTTTTCACGTAATTCAAGTAAAATATTAGTGTTTTAACTCATTTTTCAAACATATATTGTTCGTTTCTAACTAGTTTGATGAAGCAATTGAGCAGGCAATACAACCTTTTAAAGAACAAAGTTGTCAATGCTAAGATCAAGATAATCAATGACCATTATATCGAGCAGTTTTAACACAGAATTCAAGCTCGTTAAAAAATAAGCATAAGCAATGAGAAAATGTTCCCCCAGAGTTTAAGATCATTAAAAAATGAACCAATTTTCAATAAATAACCATCATGAATGTATTATCATCAGCATTTGAAGCCTTGGCCATATCCTCGTGATCACCTCCACTCTGTATTGGCCGATCATTCGCCTCCATTTGATTGTTTACCCTTTTTGAGGAACAGCTGCAAAGAATGATCCTGTTAGCCATCCTTGTGACACTTCCATGATTGGAAAATTCCAAACCTTACCTGGAATCAGCTGCTACCCGAATTTATCACTCGTTCCTCAAAAAACGAGTCTCCTTTAAGCTCTTTTCAACTGACTCATAAAATATGAAAAGATTTCCGAGCAATTGGCCTCTTCAGCTCGTTAAAGGGACCGGAAGTGCTATCCCTCCTTTAGATTTTAATCTTTTTGAACTTGAGGGATTATTACACAAAAAGATCGAGCGCTTGTTTTGTTCGGCTCATTAAAAGTACTAAAAATTCATCCCTTTTGTATTGTTTTATACTTTTTTGGACTCAAGGGATTATATGACGAAAAAGGATTACTGGAGTTTTCTTTACGTCCCTTTTTCAAACTCTCTAAAATTGAAAAGGACCGAGTTATCCTTGTTGTTAAACTCGTTAAAACCAAATAGCGACAAACTTGTCCATATAGACAAGAACGAGTTTCACTATCGCTAGGCTCGTTAAAACATAGCGATGGGTTTGCCCGAAGGGAAAATTACAGAACAAGCATATGTTATCCTCCTCAAGCTTGAAAAGAATAAAGAGATATTGGTTAGCAATGACTGGGGAAAATTGGGAAGAAAACTTGAAGAAACTTTATTGGTAGCAAGTTGCTCTTGAACATGACACTTTCACTCTGCATCCGAGCCGGGTTGGGTTGTTCCGTTCACTGGTCATATCACCATGGGTCCATCACACCATCCATATTTGGGGTTAACGCTACCAATCCATCATGTCAGTGTCGCTGATATGTTCAAGAGAAGTCGCTCAGAGAATTCACCTGTGTCTCGCCCACTGCAATACATTTACACTCCATTCTTTCATGACTGCCACCCTGAACCTTGTATCACCAGATCATTTTCACCTCCATTAAAATCATTTGCTCCGTTCCATGTCATTGATGTGGGATTCACTAAGGCCCTCTTATGATGGATCACTTCTTGTCGACATCAGCTCATTATCCAAGAAGTCGATCTAGGAACAACCCTTTAAGTACTTTGAAACTTACATGCCTCAATGGCAAGTTTCTCACTTCCGGCGACAGGTTTACATCAATGGCCTTCGACCGAAAGATTTTACGTGGTGTTCGATGCCAAGTCCCTTTATTGACACCATGTGAATTGTACTGTAGTACCTTGAGGGTCATCATCATTATCGATGATTCCTCTCGCTCCTGTTAACAGCTTACATCATTGGCTGGTAATCAGGCGATGCCTTTCCGTGTTCGACTCTAGACCATCTCTCACATGGATCGACTTGTACTTTGAGTCAAGATCGAATGAGATTGAAGACCCTGGATCTAGTTTCATCCATCCGGGTTACGATATATATTCAGGAAAATAAAGACATCAAATGTACATCATTACTACACAGATAATCATCCAACCTAAGGGATGATGGCTCTACCAGAATCATCAGTCTACACTCAGATGATTGTCTGTCTTATGTACATGAAAATGAATTTATAAAGCTAAGCATGGGAATGCCCACCTCAAATAGATCATGAAAATATTATGAAGATAATGTATTATACTGTATCTTATTACAGGTCGCCTTCCAGCTTGAAAAAACTTCAGATCCTCATGATAAATCATTTCACCCGACATCAAAACAGATTAACGACCTCATGCTTTAGGGGGCAACTGTTATAGCCATTTTTGGGCACTACAACCCCAATCATAAATGTCCATAAACCAAGGGCTCTTAAGTCCCTAAAAGTGTTGTTCCAACCTCTAAAATAACAAGGTCAACTGATTACATCTTCTCCCAGAAGTTCTCCTTGAAAAACTACTCAGAACTGGTCAAAACTGGACCATCTCACCTGCTCCATGGTCAAAGTGCACTGCATCCCACCTAAATACACACGGGAGGTGCGATGCATCTTGAAAAGCCCTTCTATGGGGTGCGATGGGCGAGAGTGGACAAATGGCAGGGTCAATCTGCAAGGTGGAGGATCATGGAATCTTCCAAAAACTTCTCCAGTGACACTTGCCTCTCTGCATTCGCCCAAGGATGAGTAAGAGATCATCAATATCCAAGTGGAATCAAGAACTATCAGAGAGAGGACACTAATCAAATCTCAAAAGCTGACTCACCCCCCTTGCAAACATCTATATATGGATCCCTCATCCCAGAGATCCAGAGGCTGGAATTCTGTATCTTGTAAGGAAGTGTTGCTGGTTTCTTGGTGTAACATCATAGTGTTGGGTGATCTAAGCTTTTCATGACGTGAAGAAGGGCTTTCTTGCTGAGAGGATGATGCTGGGTCAGAACAATTGGTTGTAATCCTCTTTTCTATTCTTGATTATTAATAAAGCTATTCAAGTTTTCCTCCACATTCTTCTATGATTGATGATATATGCATTTGTGTGGTCAATATATATCTGGTCCTATATTGTTTATGATAATAGATCTATGTTCTTGTATATTGTTATGCTACTTTGATTCTATAGGTGCTCTTTGAAGCTGGGTAGACGAGGAAGAGAGTGGCAAAGATCTATCAGAAGGGAGAGGAATCAAGCTAGGAACCAAGCGCAAGACAAAGTTTGGTCTCCTTTATTCCCCTCTTATATATTTCTCATAAAGGAAAACGAAAGTAGTTTTAGTTTATTTATTTCTAATGTAGCTACCAGCCTTAGTGGGACTAGCAGCTCTGCATAGACACTAGATTTCCTGATAAGAGTAGCCCAATTGTTGTTCCTTTAAGTCGATTGTTGTCCTCTGTATGCCCAACTATACTTTTGGTTGTGAACTTTGATGTGAATTTTAAAAGTATTAATATTTAGTTTATCATGGTGATAAATATAGAATCTTCTTCATTACCCTTTGGAGAATATCTCTTTTTTTTTTCATCTGGCGCATCCGATCAATTTATATATTTTCTCTATATCTGGATTTTTGTGGAAATATCATAAATTGTTCATGATTTATAAACACCATACTAGTTTTCTCATTCTTATTTACTCAAATGGTGATTTTCTTCAAAAATATAATAAAAGGACTCAGACATACCTTATCTGGAATTTTTTTTACTTCTCACACCATCTCTAACTCCTAAGGAGTTGATGAGCCTCCCTTAACGATTAAAAATAATAAAAGGAAAAAATAAAACAATTATGGAAATGTACTCAAGTTAAGTTTTCTCAAAAGGATAGGGATTCTCATCACGAGCCAAACTACCATGATCATAGGAGACTAACATAAGTGACATTCCCATTATGGCTACCAAACCAAGGTAATGGCCTTTGACACTAGTATCAAAGGACAAGAGGTCTTATCACGAGTCAACTTGTTTACTTCTTTATGATATGGTGAGTTGCATTGTTGTTATTTGGTTATCTCGCAAGAACAATGGACTTTCTTAGAAGAATCATGTAAATAATTATATGTTAAAGATACTCACTCATCTAAGGGTTAAAAGGCAACCCTGTCGAAGCTCTGGATACCTGCTGGCACTCTGCCTATGGTATTGAAGTTTAACTTGAATTGCCATATCTTTATAATGTCATTAACACTTCCTTTTATTTAAAAAAAGGGGGGATATCACCACTACTAGTATGTACATTTTTTGTCTAAAAATACTAAAGGTGGCACATTTATATCACATGAACAAATCGTAGTTTTTTGAATATCCGTAATAAGCATTATTAATTCTAAACATATTTTGCTAGATTTCGTTACTTATTATTCTCCAAATGGAAATATTTTCTCTTTTCCCCATGATATACATATCTTGTATTCTTTAAATATCATGATAAATTTTAATCATTAGCACGTCACACATTTACTGCCTTTTATTATCCTCAATATGGTTGCATACAATCTGACTGTCTCTCGTTACAATTCATTAAATACCTCTGTATAGATTAGATTTTCCACACTGTTAAAAGGTCGTGGTCGACCTTTATCCTATTGGAGGAGGTAGGCAATATCACATGTATAATTTTTTTGGGTACAGTCAGCAAAACCTTGTAAGTAATATGATAATTCTCTTCGCACATAATCTTGATTTTGACATAATATATGTTGCTTTATCAAAGGACTTCTGGTTCAATAACTTTGCATGCAGGCACTATAGCTATTTCATGAATTAGCAAACATGGGTGGAAAATCTATTTGCAGCGAACCCACTCTACTAAGGATTACTGATCAAGCCCATAGGATCCTAGAATGGGTAGGATGGGCGCAATATTTTGCTCGATTACAGGGGTTCGTTGATGGTGTCGCCTTGGAATTTCTGTAGAACTTAAGTAATGAAGGCACAATAGTCTAAGGCAGGAAAATACCAGTTATGGAAATAATCTTGGAAAAGGTCATTGGTATTCCCACAGAAGGGGTAAAGTGGGTCGATAAACACATTGGACTTGAAGATGTTGTGGAGTTATTTGCAGAGCCTGGTGAGGAATTGACCCAAAAAGGTATGGGTCTTCACCCTGCTTCACTAAGCGAGCCATGGCGGGAATTAGTTGAAGTAATTCAAAGGTATATTATGTGTGATGGATGCCATGATGTGGTAAGATCCCAACATCTTAAACTTCTAACATCCCTGAAACTGAAAATAGTAATAAATTTCTCTTTCTTCCTAAGCTTTCTTTTGCATGAAGTTACTAGTAGAATAAGTAAAGCTAAAAACCCCAATTTTGCAGTTAGTCATCATGGTTTGATAAAATTAATAGTCATTAGAGAATTGACCCATTTACATCTAACATTGGATAATTTCATAAGCCCTAATGAACCATCATCTTTAGAAGAGATACCTGAAGAAAAAATGAGCAGCATGAAACATAAATTGTCCAGCTTGAATTGGGAAATGTTCAATTAGAAGGCAAAAATCAAACCTCGGTAATGCAAACCCTGAAGAGGGGCCGAAAAAGAGTAGCCTCTATTTTGGAATCTCTCTCTATCAAACATAGAAAGTATGATCGATTAAACTAGCCTATAAGTTTTATTGAGCATGCAGTGGAGGCAGGACCATCTCAAGGATCCCCTGCAGAATAGCTGGGTGATTTCCCTCAAGATTATGAGGAAGAAATAGCTCGAGTTCTAGAAAATATGGGGAATCTCTTTGTAGAAGATGTGGGTTGTTCTGAAAACCCACTGAATGAACACATACCCCTACTCCTTCGACCTCCACCCATAACTCTCATGATACAGAAGTATTACCTCTTTCAGAAAATACTAGAAGCATGTAGGAATCCATTGAAATGGTGAAGGAACCAGATTCTTCTACGGAAAAAACTATTTTGTTTTTCTTATTGATAAGTAAGAGAGGAACCTTCTATTAAGCTAGCCAAAATTACATAATGTACAAGAAACTCCACCCACTCTAAGAGAGTGTCCCAGCCAGCAGGGCCAACAGAAACCCAAAGGAAGCCCAAAGAAACCCTGGAAACCATGGACCAAGGCCCACACCAACCCTACAATAATTCCATCGAGGGTCCACATTAGGACCCACAACAGAGCACTCTACAACAAACAAACGGACTCAACAACAACTATAGGTTAAAAACACTAAAAAATTTCGGGTTCAAAACTCTCTAGCAACATGCACGAACCAAATCTCGCCATTGATTACACAACCTCAATCCAACAACCATTGTGGATATCAGGTGGATGAGAAGCGCGGGGGTTAATCGTCTGATGAGGGCAGTTTTCTCTCACCCCTCGTCGCCACGTGTCACACAATGAGTGGAATTGGAGGCACATAGTAAAAAGCTAGAAACCATTCTTATCCCACCCGATATACCTTTTGTGGTTTTGCATTGGCAGTTTTGCGAAAAAACCAGAGCGCTTTGTTGCCAAGCGATGACCGTCAGACCATTCTCGCGGTTATTTCTGAGCCTTCTGCCTGGATTCTCCATCAAATACCCATTGTGCCAAATGCAAACAGGCAACCAGATCTGTGGTGCTTCCTGATTCGTTACCTTCATCATTCAACCGAAAGTGATCAGAGTTTTGGAGAGTAGCCAAAACCAAAAAATGTAGACGAATTAGGTGACCTCATCCTCCCGCCTATCTCCTGAATCCCTTCGATCAATTTTTTCCACCCATAGTTCCATATCTTTTGTTTCTAGATGAAAATAATCCTCTCACAGTTTTCCGGTAGGTAACGACTTCCAAGCATGCCAAGAATCCCTGTCCCTATTGGTCACTCCTTTGTTGGCCAACTGATCTGCTAACATATTTTCTTTCCTTTTCACATGAACAAATCTTATCGTTTTAAGGGTTTGTAGGTGAGAGTGTATACAGTGAAAAACCTGCAGTAGCTTCCAATGCTTTGATACTTTATCTGGCGAAGTTCCATTGTGAAATTTCTTGGCTGCTCTGATGATCAATTCCGAATCTGCTTCAATGATAGCATTATGTAAATTTTCCTCCACCAGGATTTCCTAGCATTGCTCTAATGCTAGGAGTTCAAACATGTTATTGGTACCCTTCCCCAAGTGGCCATGGAAGATCTATTTTGTTTGCCCTGATGATCTCTTATGGAACCGCCAAAGCTAGCTACCCCTAGATTGCCCTTAGAAGCTCCATCAATGTTTACCTTGAAGAAACCCTGTGGAGGGGGCTTCCAACTACTTGCCCCTATGTTTATTGTTCTCGCTCCCTTTATTAATCCTTAAGGATTGATGGACTGGAGTCCCAAATTAAGTAAAATATCCTCCTCTTGAGGCAGACGAGGATCCTTAGGAAGTGACTTCAATAAGCTTTTTACTGTGTCTTTAAGTTGTTTTAGAATTTTATCGATTATGTGTTGGGGCTCGTTAGCTTTATCTTTGAATATCCGCCTATTGTGCTCTTTCCAAACATTCCAAATTACAAAGCCTGGTACCAGCATCCAGGCTTTGTTAATGATATCATTCCCTGAGAAGTTCTTTCTCCAGTTTTTCAAGGTGTTGGAGATGTTGAGACTTCCCCTGTCGGTTTGTCTGAAGATTGAGGCCACCCAGTTCCACACGTTAGCAGAAAAAGGGCAGAGGTTGAGAAGGTGTTCAATAATTTCCTCATGTGATCCACAGAGGTGACATTTGCAAGGGCCACTGAAGCCTTTCTTTAGGAGTTTTCCCAAGTTAGGATCTTTCTTTGATGCACTAACCAGATGAATAACTTTATTTTCATCTAGTGAGGAGTTTACCAAAGCTCCTTCTAGACTTGATCAATATTCACAAAGTTAAATCCTGTGACTGCTGGTTTTGCCTCTTTGAGGTTAAAGTTACCTTCATTATTCTTTCCCCGTCTTAATTGTTCAAGTGAGGAGGAAACCAAAATCTGTCTATGCTCTAAGTTTCTGATAAGAGCATCTGCCTTGGCCTTCAAAGGACTCTCACCACTGTAACTTAGATCCTTCCATTTCCTCCATTTTTTCATTATTCCTTCCCTGGTCCTAGAAATCTTTTACCATTAACAGATCTTTGCTATCTATGTCTCTCTTGAGGGCTACCAGGTCATTCCTATACAGGATGGGTTCTTGTTTCCAGTTGTCCTCCTAAAATCAAGCACGGTCCCCTGCTCAGATTTCCCAGAAATAGTGTTGGTGAACAATGCTTTTATTCTCCCAAGCAAGGTTCCAAATTTGTGAGCCCCTTATTTGTCATAACATTCGAATATGATCCTTCTCCTACCAATGCTTCGCATACTTTTGTTTCCAAATCTTGGCCCAAGGTACATTTGGCTGCTTGATCCATATCCACCAGAGCTTAGCTCCCAAAACTTTGCTGAGAGTCTCCGGATCATGCAGCCCCAAGCCACCATGGCTTTTGGGCTTGTAGAGCTTGTCCCAGGCAGCTAAAGCCCACTTCTTTTTCTCTTCCCCTATGCCCCATAGAAAGTCTCTTTGTATGCTCCTTATCTACTGCTTAATACCTTGAGGAGCAGGGAGAGCTGATGATCCAGGTGGATGTTGGTGGCCACCCACCTATCCCATTTGCACCCCCACAACTATCTCTTTCAATTTCTCTGTTTCCTTAATTATAGCACAGTTTACTATTTTTAGCAGTTTTTCGGGTCCTAAACTTCTGGAGCCGTTTTGAGGCCCTAAACGACGTTTTTTGGGAAATCCACCACCAGCAATTTTTTTGACTAAAACTTCTCCTTTTCGTCGTAGTCCTCAAAGAGATCTTTCCAACGGGCTATCATGCGCGTCAAACGGAGATAGTACGACCAATTCGTGACCGCGGGAAGTTGATGTACCAACTTACCCAAAAATGGGGCCCACAATTTGGCGTTTCATCTTCTAGGGTTAGGTTTTGGAATGTGAAGGGTTTTCCATTGTTTCTCAACAATAAATAGGCCCTCGAGCCTCATTGTAACACAGTTTTTGGAGAACAGTTCAGAGGCATGTAGCCGACACATCTCTTCTCAGAGATAAGCTACCATCGCCCTAGCTGGGTTATTTCCATTTCTATTTGTAAGCATATTTCAGTATTTTACAGCAATGAAATGAAGTATTATTTCCGCTGCATATTTGTCTTTATGGTTATCTCTGTATTTTATTGCGTTCTTGTTTAAATCCGGATCAGTGGTATCAGAGCGGTCTTCTTTTTCTCTATTTTTCTTTGCATGTCCCCAACGAGGTCGGGATATAAGGAGTTAGGTCTGGAACTGGTCGAACCTTTGCAAGACCAGCCTCGCAAATCTCGACGACCTCCCATGGCGGATGAGAAGAAAAATGAGGGGGCAGGAGATCCTATCAAAATCTTGCTCGAAGAATCCCTCGAGCGACAAAGGAATGCGATGATGGACAACTTTGCCCAAATCCTTCAGTGGCTACCTAGAGGCGACGCATCGACTTCCAACAGCTACTTTGGAAATGCCACACCGTTTAAGGTACAAGTTAATTTTGAAATCCACATCTTCAACGGTCAAATAGACGCAGATGCCGTAGATAAATGGTTAAATCTGCTCGATGGGTATTTTTCTGTTCATGAATTTTCAAGTCGAGAAAAGATTGTTTTCGCTCTTCTCAAAGCAGCCCCCCATGTCAAGGACTGGTGGGAAACCTACTACGGACAGAAGGATGAAAGTACAAGCTCACTGTTTTCAGCCGCACCCACCTGGAATGACTTCCAGGATGCCATCAAGGAGCAGTACTACCCTGTCAAAAGCTATGAGGACAAATACATCAAATGGACCACACTGCGGCAGGGACGAGACCAAGATGTGTTGGAGTTCACAAACATTTTTCATACCCTTCGCACACAATTGGGTATCAAAGATTCTGAGTTGCATCTGGTACTCAAATATCGCGGCTTCCTACACAGATACATCCAGGAAGAGATGGAGTTCTTGAACATCTCTTCACTCGGCACAGCATAATGATACGCTATCAAAATCGAGCAAAAGTTAAAACAGAAGAAGCGAGACTTTGGATCTGCAAATCCAAAGCCCAAAGGGCAAAACCAAGGCAGGGTGACCCAACATAGCTCGTCGAAGCCGCAAGAAAAGAACAACACCATGAAGCCAAAGAAGGACACAGGAAAGTGGTGTGAGTTCCATAAGAGTCCCACTCATAACACAAGTGAGTGTCGGACCAAGCAGTCGCTGGTGGCCGAGTTGAAGGCTTCCGAATCAGATGCATGTTCCGACTCTGAGTCAGAACCCGACAAGGGGAATGACAAAGGGAAGCAAATCATTGATGCGGATCCCAGCGCCACTGTTGCTACTGCCAAGATCCAGAAAAATGAGCCCGAAGATCCAAAGGAGGGGGAACGTCTTTTCCACTCACAGATGTGGGTGAAGGGTTTGTCGCTGCAATTCATTGTCGACAGTGGCAGCCAAAAGAACCTCATTTCAGCAGAGGTCGTGAAGCGGTTGGGCCTACCAACTAGACCCCACCCACAGCCATATAGTATCGGTTGGCTTCACGAAGGACGAGACCTCAAAGTTCGCTAGCAGTGCCGCCTTCCCTACAGCATCAAGCCCTTCACAGATGAGGTATTGTGTGATGTTACACCTCTGGATGTTTGTGATGTACTATTAGGCCAGCCATACTTGTGGAGGCGACATGCTGTGTATGAGTCAAGGCCTCGCGGTGTCATCATTTCTTTGGATAACTCATTATACAGGATACCGGAGGTAGCCCCACCTACCGCCACCTCTTTGATCACTACCAAGAAAGGCAACAAGCTCATCTCACAGACTAGGAAATTTATTTTCTGTCTGGTTCGCTCCCAAAGTAAGGGGAAGATCGTTGCTACATCCATGACCCCCGCGAAGGGTTCCTCCACACAGCAGCAGCAACAGAGGGATACAGTCGTGACAGAACACAGGAACAACTTCTACTTACCCGGAGGGGTACCACACAAGTTTCAGGTGGCCGACAAAGTTTGGTTACATTTGCAGAGGGAGCGCCTTACCAGAACCCATCAGAAACTCACACCACTTTGACATGGTCCTTACACCAGTAACAAGGCTATGGGAAACAATGCTTTGAAGCACAACATTCCTCCATTCCTTCGCTTGCACCAAGTGTTCAATGTGGACCGTCGCCGACCATGCTCCCCACCATTTCTGGACACATCAGAGATTGTAGAATAGCTCACCAGAGACCCAGCTCAGCAGAAGCTTCCTCATCTCAGGGAGGAACTCAACGCAATGGGGACGATTGCTTCCTAAGGGGGGAGGAATGATCCAGGTGGATGATGGTGGCCACCCACCTATCCCATTTGGACCCCCACAACTGTCTCTTTCAATTTCTCTGTTTCCTTAATTATAGCACAGTTTACTATTTTTAGCAGTTTTTCAGGTCCTAAACTTCTGGAGCCATTTTGAGGCCCTAAACGACGTTTTTTGGGAAATCCACCACCAGTGATTTTTTTGACCAAAAATCATCTTTTTTGTCATAGTCCTCAGAGAGATCTTTCCAGTGGGCTATCATGCGCATCAAACGGAGATAGTACGACCAATTCGCGACCCCGGGAAGTTGATGTACCAACTTACCCAAAAACGGGACCCACAATTTGGCATTTCATCTTTTAGGGTTAGGTTTTGGAATGTGAAGGGTTTTCCATTGTTTCTCAACAATAAATAGGCCCTTGAGCCTCATTGTAACATAGTTTTTGGAGAACAGTTCAGAGGCATGTAGCCGACACATCTCTTCTCAGAGATAAGCTACCATCGCCCTAGCTGGGTTATTTCCATTTCTATTTGTAAGCATATTTCAGTATTTTACAGTAATGAAATGAAGTATTATTTATGCTTCATATTTGTCTTTATGGTTATCTCTGTATTTTATTGTGTTCTTGTTTAAATCCGGATCAGTGGTATCAGAGTGGTCTGCTTTTTCTCTATTTTTCTTTGCATGTCCCCAACGAGGTCGGGATATAAGGAGTTAGGTCTGGAACTGGTCGAACCTTTGCAAGACCAGCCTCGCAAATCTCGACAACCTCCCATGGCGGATGAGAAGAAAAATGAGGGGGCAGGAGATCCTATCAAAATCTTGCTCGAAGAATCCCTCGAGCGACAAAGGAACGTGATGATGGACAACTTTGCCCAAATCCTTCTGCGGCTACCGAGAGGCGACGCATCGGCTTCCAACAGCTACTCTGGAAATGCCACACCGTTTAAGGTACAAGTTAATTTTTAAATCCCCATCTTCGAGGGTCAAATAGACGCAGATGCCGTAGATAAATGGTTAAATCTGCTCGATGGGTATTTTTTTGTTCATGAATTTTCAAGTCGAGAAAAGATTGTTTTCGCTCTTATCAAAGCAGCCCTCCATGTCAAGGACTAGTGGGAAACCTACTGCGAACAGAAGGATGAAAGTACAGGCTCACTATTTTCAGCCACACCCACTTGGAATGACTTCCAGGATGCCATCAAGGAGCAGTAATACCTTGTCAAAAGCTATGAGGACAAATACATCAAATGGACCACACTGCGGCAGGGACGAGACCAAGATGTGCTGGAGTTCACAAACATTTTTCATACCCTTCGCACACAATTGGTTATCAAAGATTCTGAGCTGCATCTGGTACTCAAATATCGCGGCTGCCTACACAGATACATCCAGGAAGAGATGGAGTTCTTGAACATCTCCTCACTCGGGACAACATACCGATACGCTGTCAAAATCGAGCAAAAGTTCAAATAGAAGAAGCGAGACTTTGGATCTGCAAATCCAAAGCCCAAAGGACAAAACCAAGGGGGGTGACCCAAGACAGCTCGTCGAAGCCACAAGAAAAGAACAACACCATGAAGCCGAAGAAGGAAACAGGAAAGTGGTGTGAGTTCCACAAGAGTCCCACTCATAACACAAGTGAGTGTCGGACCAAGCAGTTGCTGGGGGCCAAGTTGAAGGCTTCCGAATCAGATGCATGTTCTGACTCTAAGTCAGAACCCGACAAGGGGAATGACAAAGGGAAGCAAATCATTGATGCGGATCCCAGTGTTGTCATTATGATGCATGTGTTGTACTTGATGGCAACCCTCTCATAGAAGATCATCTCACTTGTATACATTCAGATGAATCCACAGAAGAGATATCAGATATGACAGAATACATGGATGTAGGACAGTTCAAAGGGATCAGATGACAATTCACAAGTAAGCTTTGCCATCAAGTCCAAAGGGGGAGATTGTTGGCATTATGGCTAAAGTGTTGTCCTTGATGGCAACTCATACAGGTGATGGATCACTGTACAACAGGTCAGTAGCAGAGATTGATGATTAGCTCACAAATAATGAAGAAAACAAGAGGTACGTAGGTACACCGTACAAAAGCTGCGGACCCGCAGGCATGTCATAGATAAAGTGCGTACATACCCGCAGGTACACCATGTAAAAGGTGCGGACCCCAGTTCACTCACTTCAAGGCAGAGAAGCGCGCTCACGTGGGGTTTCTTATGTTTGGCCCGTGGTATTTAGCCAGCCATTCTTTATTCTATGGTTTTGTCCCGTGGTATAGGATCTAATTTAGCCCCAGTTTGGATCCCTTGTATTGGTTATCTATGGTAATGATCCATGATTTTAGGAAGAGCCTACCTATATAAAGCAAAGGATATCATTTGGCTAGATGTGTGTGAAATTAGAAGATCTTAAGAGAAGCTAGATCTGAAATTATTGTAATCGGTTTGTGAGAGAGAGTTGAATGAATATCAAGGAGAAACATGAGAATTACAAGTCGGATCTACTAATGGGTTGATATCTCCTCGGCGCAAGTTCAAATCTGTAGATCTGATAGTCTGGGTTATTCTTGAAGTCTTGAAATTATCTATACCCACAGGAACGCAAGTACAGTAAAGGAAAAGTGCGTAGGTACGCAGGCCCAGAAGCGTTGCAGGTGCGCAGGTTCACAGGCCCAGAATTGCGGAAGGTGCGGAGGGGCGTAGGCATCCCATTGGACACAGAGCGGAGGTGCGCAGGAAGTCTGTAAGACACAATGCGTGGGTGCGCAGGAAGGCAGTTGGAAACAGTGCGGATGTACGCAGGTGTTCTATGGGTGAAGCTGCGGACTTTTCATGAACTCTATTTAGCTACCCCTATTTATTATTGTTGTGTCCTGGGTTTTGAAGTGATGTCTGGTATTATGGTCTGATAACAGTAGTGATTGATTGAATGATTATGATTAGCTTCAGTATTGATAGATGAATGGATCAGGTTCATAATGACTTATCCTTATATGATTTGGTGGACTAGATCTGGTTGATAACTCTCATTGTATATGTATTGATCTGGTGATTGGGTGATTCAGAAGGTTGTTTGATTATGAGCTTCAATATTGTTGTTGGGTCCAGTATGAAAATTGGATGAAATGTGGCCTTTCAGATTATGTGTTGTGCTTCAGTGTATCCAGTCTGAAAATTGATAAAACGTGGTACCTGGAGGAGAGAAGATTGTAGTTCAGCACCTACGTACTAGTATCTAAGCTAGTACAAGAGCTAAAGGAAATCTTTGGAGCATTGTAGCAGGTAGCAGCCTACGTACTAGTAAATGGACCGGCTAGTACAAGAGCAAAGGGGGTTGTAGCTCCCGTACTGGTATAAGACTGCACCAGTACAAAACATTATAAAAGGATTTTCTTATTAAGAAGAAGATTGAGATGACTTGCAGCAGGTGGTTTTCTCCCGCATTGGGTTTCCACCTTATATCATGGTGTTCATGTGTGTGCCTTATGTGTGATGATCTACTCTATGCTACTGCATCTGTTAACTGATAATATGGTTGATAATGTTCTAATGCACTCATTGAAGATCAATTAACTTAATCATAAGAAGTTGTGGAAGTAGAATATATGAATCAGAGTTTGGAAATGAAAAAGTTGTATTGACTTGATAATACTGATTCACCCCCCCCTCTCAGTATTATTTCCAACAATTGGTATCAGATCAGGTCCTTTCGTAGAAGCTTGATCGCTTGAAGGAGATCCGTGGAACAATGGGAAAGAAGCTTAAGAAGAAAGCTCATAAGAAGAAGAAGACATCTCAGAGGAACTATGACAGTGGGAGAATCGATTGGGGATTAGGTATAAGAAGCTCTTTAGATTCAGAATCAGATTCAGAATCAGTTCAGAATGAAGATGACCATTCAGGTATGAATTTGCTATCCTCTGATGTTCCAGCTATCTTTCCTTTTGGAAAAGATGAAAGTGATAGTGAGACTACTGAATTTGCTCTTATGGGTGAGCAAGAAAGATATCAAATAGAGGCAGAATTTAACAGGCTGACAAACAAAATTAGTGAACAAGAAAAACTTATGAACATAAAGAGTGGTGCCCTCAAAGAAGCTGTTACTAGACAAAAATCTCATCGAGAGTTATGCAAGGAAAAGTATCAAAAGTTGCAGGTTGAAGCAACATCTCTAAGAAATGAAGTCATTGAAAAGAACACAACAATCAAGGAGCTCAGAGATCAATCCAGTTATTATGAAAGTCTTTAAGCCACGATCCTCTCACTAAAGGAAGATCTTGAAGAATCAAAGAAGCAGAATGAAGATCTACACCAAGCAATTGAAAAACAAGACAACGAAGTCATCATCTTAAAATCCCAGCTGGAATGTGCCTTCAGAGTTTGTCAAATGCAGTAGGATCTGAATGAAGAACAAGAAAAGGAGATACTCAAACTAAGGCAATAAATGGAAGAAGGAAGAAAAGTTGAAGAAGACATGAAGAAGAAATGTCTAGAAAAGGAAGAACAACTTCAAGTTGATGTAAATATCTTGAAAGGTAAATTAGAAGAAAAGGATAAGCTCTTACGATTTCAAGATAGTACTAAAGTCTTGGATGATATTCTTAATAGTCAAAGGTCTCCTGCTATCAAAATTGGTCTTGGCTTCCATGAAAATATTGAAGGTGAATCGAGTTCACAAGGTGAGGCAAGGAACTCTAAAGAGAAATCTAAAGTGATCAAAGAAGAAATGAAAGGTCAATCTCATCATCTACCAAGGAAAGAGATTCTTCAAAGAAAGTATTTTACTCCTCCTATGAATAATGTTGAATGTTATGTATGTCATAATCTTGGACATGTTGCAGCTATATGTAGAAGAAGAAGGGTTCAAGACCATTATGCAGAAAGATCATCACATTCAAGGTACTTTAATGGATATTGCTTTTCTTGCAATATCTATGGTCATAAAGCTGCTGACTGTTACAGGAGGAATATGAAACATGTAAGATGTTATGCATGTAACAAGTTTGGACATATAGCAAAGGAATGCAGGAACAAAGCACGAACATCACACCAAAAGGAGAAAACATCATCACGCTTGAAGATATGGAGGAAAAAGGAAGTTCAGTCAGAAAGTGGCGGCACAGCACAACATACAGACATACCAGAATCAGAGGGAGCTGAAAGTACAAAACTTCAGTGTCCTGAATCTCATATGCAAACTCCATAAAGGGAAGTCGCGTATATACGCAAGTTGGATACTGCACAATCGCGTATATGATTGTTTGAAGAAAGGCAGTAGGGAAAGTGAAGTTGGAAGTGAATCTATGAAGTATGATCTCTCGAGCACAAGATCAGATCTGGGAATCTGACTGTCAGTGGCACAGAGGAGGAATGTTAATTGGGTTCTAATCAGAGGTACGCAGACCATTCACTGTGAAAGTGCGGGCGTACGCAGCAGAGCGGAAGTTCCGGTGCGGAGGAACGCAGGTGATACACAGAGAATGTGCGAGGGTACGCAGCGAAGCAAAAGTGCCAGTGCGGAGGTACGCAGCGTGATAGAGGTTCAGGTGCGGAAGAACAGTAAAGGTACGCGGCGTGGCAGAGGCTCAGGTGCGGAGGCACAGTGAAAGTACGCGGCGCTACAGAAGCCGCAGGTGCGTAGATACGCGGCGCGATTGATGGCACAGGTGCGTGGGTACGCGCTGTAGTAGAAGGCTCTCTGCGTGAATACGCAGAAACACAGAAAGTCAAGTGCGTGGATACGCAAAAGAGCGGAAGGTGAAGTGCAGAGCCACGCAGGCCATATAATGAGAAACTGCGGATCTGTGTTAAGGCATTTATTGGCTGACTTTTCTTGTTGATAAGAGATGACAGATGGCACAAGTTTAGGGGGAGCATATGCTCTTAAATGCATTGTTGGAATTATGGTCCTTGGTGACCTTGCTTATGATTCATCTTGCTATGGTTATGAGTTGTTCACATGGTTCTTGGATCAGATTTGTGGTTGATTCAATAATGGTGCTTGCATGGAGTCTTTATTGTTCTTGGCACATATATGGATGAGGATTGTTGGCTGGATTCATGGTTGACTATTCAAAGTTGCATTAATGCAGATATTCCAAATTGATTATACTTGGTTCATAATGGCTATGAATGAGTTGATGCAGACATACCTTGATGATTCATGCACTAATGCAAGTTCTTGATCTAGTTGTTGTTGACAGATACTATGGAGCATATCATACAGTGTTGTTGCTGATGTTTATCTTAGGTGATTGGTCTCTGTTATAAATGTCATATCACGACTCATGATGTAATAGTATGTCTCTATCTATTGTAATCATCTCTTCAGGTCATGTAACGACCTATGTTGGTTTCCCCACTATGCCTGGGATGAAGATGTAATGTATTTAGTTCTTGATGTATCCCCACTTGATTGGGTGATGGATGTATGTATTGAGTCTTTTGGTGATAGGAAGGTCATTTATGATATATAGAGTCATGTTCTTCTTGTAGAACATCTTTTTGCAGACCTTGCTTACAGTCAGGGGGAGCTTGAGCATGAACAACACAATATAGAAGAGCAGATATTTCAGCTTGTTCTCAGAAAGATCATTATCAGATTGGTGCACCATGGCATATACAAAGGGGGAGCTCATTTAGAGACTTCAGTAGATCCGCTTTATAGTCAGGGGGAGCATGTTCTTAGGGGAAGTAAAACCCTTTTCCCTTGATGTCAAAGGGGGAGAGTGATTTGGTGTTGTTGCCATCAAGTCCAAAGGGGGAGATTGTTGGCATTATGATGCATGTGTTGTGATTTGGTGTTGTTGCTATTAAGTCCAAAGGGGGAGATTGTTGGCATTATGATGCATGTGTTGTACTTGATGGAAACCCTCTCATAGAAGATCATCTCACTTGTATACATTCAGATGAATCCACAGAAGAGATATCAGATCTGACAGAATACATGGATGTAGGACAGTTCAAAGGGATCAGATGACAATTCACAAGTAAGCTTTGCCATCAAGTCCAAAGGGGGAGATTGTTGGCATTATGGCTAAAGTATTGTCCTTGATGGCAACTCATACAGGTGATGGATCACTGTACAACAGGTCAGTAGCAGAGACTGATGATTAGCTCACAAATAATGAAGAAAACAAGAGGTACGTAGGTACACCGTACAAAAGCTGCGGACCCGCAGGCATGTCATAGATAAAGTCTGTACATACCCATAGGTAAACCATGTAAAAGGTGCGGACCCCAGTTCACTCACTTCAAGGCAGAGAAGCGCGCTCACGTGAGGTTTCTTATGTTTGGCCCATGGTATTTAGCCTGCCGTTCTTGATTCTATGGTTTTGTCCCGTGGTATAGGATCTAATTTAGCCCCGGTTTGGATCCCTTGTATTGGTTATCTATGGTATTGATCCATGATTTTAGGAAGAGCCTGCCTATATAAAGCAAAGGAGATCATTTGGCTAGATGTGTGTGAAATTAGAAGATCTTAAGAGAAGCTAGATCTGAAATTCTTGTAATCGGTTTGTGAGAGAGAGTTGAATCAATATCAAGGAGAAACATGAGAATTACAAGTCGGATCTACTAATGGGTTGATATCTCCTCGGCGCATGTTCAGATCTGTAGATCTGACAGTCTGGGTTATTCTTGAAGTCTTGAAATTATCTATACTCGCAGGAACGCTAGTACAGTAAAGGAAAAGTGCGTAGGTACGTAGGTCCAGAAGCGTTGCAGGTGCGCAGGTTCGCAGACCCAGAATTGCAGAAGGTGCGGAGGGGTGCAGGCATCCCATTGGACACAGGGCGGAGGTGCGCGGGAAGTCTGTAAGACACAGTGCGTGGGTGCGCAGGAAGGCAGTTCGAAACAGTGCGGATGTACGCAGGTGTTCTATGGGTGAAGCTGCGGACTTTTCATGAACTCTATTTAGCTACCCCTGTTTATTATTGTTGTGTCCTGGGTTTTGAAGTGATGTCTGGTATTATGGTCTGATAACAGCAGTGATTGATTGAATGATTATGATTAGCTTCAGTATTGATAGATGAATGGATCAGGTTCATAATGACTTATCCTTATATGATCTGGTGGACTAGATCTGGTTGATAACTCTCATTGTATATGTATTGATCTGGTGATTGGGTGATTCAGAAGGTTGTTTGATTATGAGCTTCAATATTGTTGTTGGGTCCAGTATGAAAATTGGATGAAATGTGGCCTTTCAGATTATGTGTTGTGCTTCAGTGTATCCAGTCTAAAAATTGATAAAACGTGGTACCTGGAGGAGAGAAGATTGTAGGTTAGCACCTACGTACTAGTATCTAAGCTAGTACAAGAGCTAAAGGAAATCTTTGGAGCATTGTAGCAGGTAGCAGCCTGCGTACTAGTAAATGGACCGGCTAGTACAAGAGCAAAGGGGGTTGTAGCTCCCGTACTGGTATAAGACTGCACCAGTACAAAACATTGTAAAAGGATTTTCTTATTAAGAAGAAGATTGAGATGACTTGCAGCAGGTGGTTTTCTCCCGCATTGGGTTTCCACCTTATATCATGGTGTTCATGTGTGTGCCTTATGTGTGATGATCTACTCTATGCTACTGCATCTGTTAACTGATAATATGGTTGATAATGTTCTAATGCACTCATTGAAGATCAATTAACTTAATCATAAGAAGTTGTGGAAGTAGAATATATGAATCAGAGTTTGGAAATGAAAAAGTTTTATTGACTTGATAATACTGATTCACCCCCCCCTCTCAGTATTATTTCCAACACCCAGTGCCACTGTTGCTACTGCCAAGATCCAGAAAAATGAGCTCGAAGATCCAGAGGAGGGGGAACGTCTTTTCCACTCACAGATGTGGGTGAAGTGTTCGTCGCTGCAATTCATTGTCGACAGTGGCAGCCAAAAGAACCTCATTTCAGCAGAGGTCATGAAGCAGTTGGGCCTACCAACTACACCCCACCCACAGCCGTATAGTATCGGTTGGCTTCACGAAGGACGAGACCTCAAAGTTTGCCAACAGTGCCACCTTCCCTACAGCATCAAGCCCTTCACAGATGAGGTATTGTGTGATGTTACACCTCTGGATGTTTGTGATGTACTATTAGGCCAGCCATACTTGTGGAGGCGACATGTTGTGTATGAGTCAAGGCCTCGCGTTGTCATCATTTCTTTGGATAACTCATTATACAGGATACCGGAGGTAGCCCCACCTACTGCCACCTCTTTGATCACTACCAAGAAAGGCAGCAAGCTCATCTCACAGACTAGGAAATTTATTTTCTATCTGGTTCGCTCCCAAAGTAAGGGGAAGATCGTTGCTACATCCATGACCCCCGCGAAGGGTTCCTCCACACAGCAGCAGCAACAGAGGGATACAGTCGTGATAGAACACAGGAACAACTTCTCCTTACCCGGAGGGGTACCACACAAGTTTCAGGTGGGCAACAAAGTTTGGTTACATTTGCAGAGGGAGCGCCTTACCAGAACCCATCAGAAACTCAGACCACTTCGACATGGTCCTTACACCAGTAACAAGGCTACGGGAAACAATGCTTTGAAGCACAACATTCCTCCATTCCTTCGCTTGCACCAAGTGTTCAATGTGGACCATCGCCGACCATGCTCCCCACCATTTCTGGACACATCAGAGATTGTAGAACAGTTCACCAGAGACCCAGCTCAGCAGAAGCTTCCTCATCTCAGGGACGAACACAACGCAATGGGGACCATTGCTTCCTAAGGGGGGAGGAATGATCCAGGTGGATGTTGGTGGCCACCCACCTATCCCATTTGGACCCCCACAACTATCTCTTTCAATTTCTCTGTTTCCTTAATGATAGCACAGTTTACTATTTTTAGCAGTTTTTCGGGTCCTAAACTTCTGGAGCCATTTTGAGGCCCTAAATGACGTTTTTTGGGAAATCCACCACGAGTGATTTTTTTGACTAAAAATCATCTTTTTCGTTGTAGTCCTCAGAGAGATCTTTCCAACGGGCTATCATTCGCGTCAAACGGAGATAGTACGACCAATTCTCGACCCCGGGAAGTTGATGTACCAACTTACCCAAAAACGGGGCCCACAATTTGGCGTTTCATCTTCTAGGGTTAGGTTTTGGAATGTGAAGGGTTTTCCATTGTTTCTCAACAATAAATAGGCCCTCGAGCCTCATTGTAACATAGTTTTTGGAGAACAATTCAGAGGCATGTAGCCGACACATCTCTTCTCAGAGATACGCTACCATCGCCCTAGCTGGGTTATTTCCATTTCTATTTGTAAGCATATTTCAGTATTTTACAGTAATGAAATGAAGTATTATTTCCGCTGCATATTTGTCTTTATGGTTATCTCTGTATTTTATTGCGTTCTTGTTTAAATCCGGATCAGCTGAAAACATGAAAATGGGAATGGCCTGCAGTACCACCTGTGTGAGCATAAGCCACCCTGCTAAGTTTAAAGATCTGCATGTCCCCTTTCTGATCTTGTCCTAAAGTTTATTTAAAATTTGTTTCCATATTTTCTTTCTTAGAGGTTTGTCTGTAAGAGGAATGCCAAGATATTTGGAAGGTAATTATTCCCTTTGAAAACCATCTGGATTCATAAAATTTTCCTTTTTGGGGATTGAAGCTATGAAGGAAGCGTTCAGTGCTTTCAGAACCTTTTTGGATTTTCTCGAGTCTTCCACAACCTCGAGGATGTCCCATTTGACTGTTTCCGGCAGGTTTTGAAGAAGTCTACATTGAATCCATTCGGGCCTGGTGCTTTTCCACTTTGCATTTCCTTAATCACCTCACTGACCTCCTCTTCCGAGACTGGCCTGTTGAGATTATGGTTGTCCTCTCTGGTAACCAACTTAGGAATATACTGAGTGAACTGATTAATGAACCTAGATCTATCCTCCATTGGCTCCTTTGAAATATTGAAGAAGTGTTGTACTAGACTCGATTCCATGTCTTTGTGAGAGACAAGCTCAATACCCTGAGAATCTTTAATCTTTGTGATTCTATTGTGTGCTTTGTGGGCCATAGTGGATTTGTGGAAGAACTTTGTATTTCTTTCTCCCTCTTTGATCCATTGAATCCTAGATTTATGTCTCCAGAAAATTTCCTCTTGTAAGCATTGATCCTACCATTCTTCCTGCAAAGAGTTAGTTAGTTTTTGCCTCTCTTCATTGAAGCCCTCTGTGATATTGATCTGATTGATTTCCTGGAGTTTCTGCTCAGTTTCTATTCTGGCTTTGAGGATATCACCAAATTCCTTTTTGTTCCAAGCTTTAAGTTTGGATTTGATATGTTTCAGTCTCTGTTGGAGCATGAACATTTTAGTACCCTGAATATTCAACTCCTCTTTCCACCATTTATCAATGTTACTGGTGAATTTGGGGTGTGCAAGCCAGGCATTTTCAAATCTGAAGGGCCTGTTTCTCAGAGTGCCCATAAAGGTAGCTTCTAGCTAAACTAGCCAGTGATCCGAACCTCCAAAGGGCAGAATGGAAGCTATGATGGCTGGTCCTGTGAGGAGGAGATCCTCAGAAACAATAAATCTATCAAGTTTGGAAGCCACTTGGGAAGCCCCTCCCCTTTTATTGTTCCAAGTGAAGGTTCCATTAATTGTCTCAGTGTCCACTAGTCCCATGTTCATAATGAAATCTTGGAAGGCTTCAGAGTCTCTGCCTAGCTGTCTAGTGCCTCTTTTTTTTTCCGAAAGAGATTTTATCATATTGAAATCACCTACAACTATCCAAGGCATGTTGGGATGTCTTGCTCTTAGACCTTCTAGGGAGGTAAGAAGCTTGAGTTTATATGCTTGCTTTTGAGGTCCATAAACATTTGTTATCATGTATGTCTCCTTATCACCGATTGGATTACATACTAAAGATAGATAGTTCATGGATGCTTTAGCGTTTAGGATTCCAAATTTCTGTGGATCCCACAGCGTGAGAATCCAACCTTCCGAGTTATTTTCTTTAACCTCTAAATACACATACTTGATTAACCATTTGTTTTGAATTTCTCTTATTTTGTCCATTGAACATTAGTCTCCTTAATAAGGACCATGTCTGGTTTTTCTTCTTTAATTCTGTTACTTAGATTCCCTTTTTTCCTTCTACCACCTATACCTCTAATATTCCAGGTTGTGAGCTTCATTAAGAAAGGTTAGTAAAGGAATAGCTGGTAAGATCTTTCATCTTACCTGAGTTAATCAGTAGTTTTCCACATTTAATTACCAATTCATTCTGTCTTTTCCTACCTCTTTTCCTTCCTGAGTTCTTTGGAGATTGTGCCTGTGAGTTATCCATCATTTTGATCCCACTTGGCTCCTGGCTTTCATGGTTTCTTTTGACACCCATTCCCTTCGATTGTGCCCTCCATAGAAAGAGTTGTTGAACTCGATCATAATCTTCTTTTGGGAAGGAGTCCACTCCTCTGTTCTTTCCTTGTTCTAGAAATATTTCTAGATCTAGATTTCCCCTGTCTAGATTCTCCCATAGTTCATGGTCCTCCCTTCCTGCCTCATCTGGAGTCATCTCATGGTACTTACTAATCTCCATGAAGCTTGGTAGATCCTCCTTCTACTGGTTGTTTTTGGTGATATCCTCCATTTCAACTTTCGTATCCTACTCCTTAAATACGTTTTCCCTATCCTGGACTGTCTCCACCTTCTCCTCTACTTCCTTTAGGATTTTGAAGTTGTTGTGTCTTATGTATCTGTCTTCACTGATCTTCTTGTGTGGCCGTTTACCCCCTTTCCCTTTGTCCCCAACCTTGGTGAAACCTTCGTGATCTCTATCCAAAGAGGTTTTCCCATTGCCTTCCATATTTTTTGTTGGGTAGTCTCTGAATAGATGATCATGTTCATGACATTTGCAGCACCTGAATGGTATGTGATCATAGTCCACCGTTTGCACCCATTCTTCATCATATACCTATAAAATTATTTCTTTCGGAAGGGCTCCAAATAGATCCATTTCCACATATATTCGGGCAAAGGAGGTATATTTACCTTTAAGGGTTGCCTCTAATATCTTCAGAAAATGCCCCAACTTGTTGCCTATGGTTTTCAAAGAATCTGGTTGCCAGTAATCTAGAGGTAATGAGTATAGTCTAATCCAAACTGGTACGGATGTAAATGTTTCATGTTCGTTGACAAAGTTCATCATCCATGGCTGCATGTAGAGTCTTTCCGTAGCATAGAAGTAAGGCCCTCCTTCGAACACTCTGTCTTTGTCATCTAGGCTTGTGAACACCACCGTGAAGAAGCCCTTAGAACCCAGATGTAAATGTATTTCTCCCTTTGGATTCCAATGGCTCCTAATCTAGATATGTAATACCCTCTCCATTAGCCATAACCCCATGAACTTGCAAATGATCGCATGTTATTTCATATGGTCCCTATGCACTTGAATCACTGGATCACTTAGTATGAACAGGGGAATGATGCTCGATATTGGTTTACAAACTCCTGTAGTTCTCGTGGAGGTTTTTTTTCTATTGCCGCCTCCCTTCTCCTTTTCTTTACTTGTTTCCTATTGATTTCCCTCCTGATCTTGTAATTCATTTCTTCCAACTGTCTCCTTGCCTCTAGCTTCTAAAATATTTTCTGACGGTTTTTTGAAGTGCTTCCCTCCGATGTCCTTGCTTCCCTATGTGACTTCCTAACTGTAGGAGGGAGCGACGCTCCTCCCTATGTGTCCCGCCATGGAACCCTAATGCAAAACCTTAGTGCCAACTTCAATCCTTGCTCACGTTTCTCAATCTTGACTATGTCTACCTTTTCAATGTAATAATAAGCTTTCCAGAAAAAACTATTTTGTTATCTCCAAAACACCAGAAGTTAGAAGGTGACTCAAGTGATACAATTCCACTTGATCAAGACACTAAATATTTTGAAACTTCACCTGTTTATGAAAATATCATTGTTGTCCCCTATCTATCAATTGAAAATTATATTGAAGAGATAAGGAAAAGAAACAATCATAGGGTAAAGTTGTTAAAACAGGAAAACAAGAAACTAAGGAGAAATAAAACAACTCAAGAAATGGTTAAAGGATTCCAGAAGGACCTATAAGAAGAAGATAGAAGTCAAGGAAATTGGGGTTCAAAGTGAAAACTTTCTCAAATCTGCTGAAACTCAGATTGAGGAAATTTGTACCAACTTTTTGGGAACACAAGCAAATTTTTATCTCTCTATGGCATCAACTAAAGTAGCTACTCAAACAAATTTTAGTAATTACTTTAGGTGAAGCTACTTAAACTGAAATTATACCTCCTTATTCTCCTTTAATTAAGGATGCCATCATTCAAGAATTGAACATAGAATTGGCAAAGTCTCAACAGATTTTAAGGCAATATCAAGGTAAAATCATACCCTCGGCATAATACCAAGAACTCTTAAAGAAATTCAATGCATTATCAGTTACAGAAGATGAGACTTACGTTGATCTTAGGGAAGAGCGGAAAAGGGTAGAGAAATTACAAGGTTAGCTCCAAAAACCTTTGGAGCAAATCAAAGAATTTTGTTCTATTTACACAGATGCATTGTCTTGCAGATCCCGTGTCAAAAACTATGCACTATTTTTACTTGAACATTACTTGTTCTTGAAAATTAAAGCTTTGAGATCAAAACAAACTTTTGAATTTACTACCATTACTGATTTTATCAAGTGTTTTCAAGAACATAATGAGGATGTAAAATAATTCTTATGTGAATTGTATTTACTTAATTTCTTTTTGGAGGATGAAAAGGATGGAAATCCTAGTCCTTTCATTGGGGATGTTAAGTTCCAAGATTTTATATACTTTGCTAAAAATCAAATTAAGTGGGATAAAGCATACACTATGTTGTAGAAAAGAGAGAATGGACTAGGTCTCTTGCTTAGAGGTGAGCCTGCAAGTCCCTTATGAACTTTCATACATCGTAAGAAATTCATGGAACAAACTGGAGTTGTGTATATTCTAGCTCTTATTCATAGAGATACCCTCAGGTAAGGCATTGAATATTTTGAAGAAATCAAGGAAGAAGCCTTTCAGGTTACAAAGCAAAGATGGAATGCATCCTCCAATGAGGTCAAGAATAGAGAACTCTTCAATTACAGGAATTTCAGGGCAGCTGCTGCACGAATGGCACATTATAGTAATCTGGTTAAGACAAAAGGTCCCACTTGGATTGGATGCTGGTATAGAAGTCCTATTATCTTGTATCCCCCAGAGGAGTATCATTGTGAATATGAGCTTTCTAAAAGACAAGAAACCATGGATTTTGAGGTACTCTGAAACAAAGATGTCTTTCGGCTTTATAAAGGAACCACCTATCTGACATATTCCTTAACTTTATTACATGTCAACTATCTTATTGCATGAGGACATGCAAATAGGTAAGCTGGCGGGCATGTTGGATTGTGAAAAGGTTATGATTTTCCTCTTTATTACCTTGGTTGATATTATGTTTTTCAATGATTTTACTTTCAGTTTGAGGATATTTGGAAGAAAAGGAATATGGAAAATGATTGAAAGTATTGTCAATTGATTTAAGTATTTTTGATGTTATAAGTCTTAATTTAAGTTAACTTGTGTGCAAAACAACTTGATTGGATGATCGTTGTTCCTTCGGATGAGTGAAAAGCACTAAGTATGGACAATTTTTATCTTAATTGGGCAAATTCTAGCCAGGAATATGCACAAGACAACTCAGGGAGATACATATTGCTATTTGAAGCTCCGATGATCATGATGAGCAATCCTGAGGATCTCTCAAACCTCATGATAGCTCCATTTACTAGCATTTTTATGTAATATATAAGTCAGTGGTAAATAGAAATGGAGAGAGACTTTATTTTTCATTCTTACAGAGAAACTTAGAACATTGATTCAACCTTGAAGTGTTATAAATGATTTTGTAACTTTTTTTGATATTAATGAAGATTTAAAGCTTTTGCGCTAAGTTCTTGTATTGAGTTTCTTACAACAATTCCTTCTGGGGACCTCAGGCCCAGTCACAAGAAGATTTACTGCTCGGTTGTATTAATTTCATTTACTCTCTTTGTGAATATTGGTTATGCTATTTCCTTTCACAGTCAGAAGTGGGTTGAATATTATGTTTTCTAATGCTACTACTTTTCCTAAATTTGTTAAATGCATTTTATGAGATTAAATTTTTTACTGAATAAGTTTACTGAGTTAATTCAGCTTTGTAAGACTTTCGAATAGCGATATGATTTAAGTAATTTTACTTTATTAATATGATTCTGTATAAGCATTGTGAATTTGATTTTTGAATCTAGGTTAATTCCTTTGATGAGTTCGGAATTCTAAGTAATAGGAAGTAAACTGGTTGCTATGTGAATAGTTTTTTCTGCAATGATTGGATAGATTTAGGACATCCAGTGAGTCTTTTGTAGTAATAGTTTCTTACATTTCGATCCTCTAGGTTTTTAGATTACACATATTGTGTCGATAGCCTTGAAATAAAAGATGAATCCCAGGTTGGGAGAATTAATGTAGGATTAAGATTGATTTTTAGAATTCATCTTAGTTACCCAACACTGCTCATCACCAATCAAAATTAAATCATCAACATATAAGACAATAATAAGAAAATTTTCTTCTACCAAAATGTGATAGAGGTTTGGAGCCGCTTCATTTTTGGTGAAACCCAAAACAGTGAGATAATTATCAATCTTGGTGTACCAAGCACGAGGTTCTTGTTTGAGACCATATAATGCTTACATGATTATGCACACATGAAAGTCTCGATCAAATGTCTCAAAACTTTATGGTTGCTCTGCGTACACTTCCTCCTCAATAAATCCATTGATAAATGTGTTTTTTACATACATCTTGTGGATCTTCAACACCATCTACAAGACCATAGAAAGAATTGATCTAATGGATGTGTACCTTGCTATATGAGTAAAGGTCTCCTCATAGTCAATTCCCTCAACTTCAAAGTATCCCTTGGCCACAAATATGGCCTTATACCTCTCTATCCTTTTTTCTGTTGCATGCTTAACCTTTAAGATCCATCTCAAGCCCACAATTAATTTATCTGTCGGTCTTGGGAACATTTCCGAAGCACTGTTCTTTACAATGGATTCGTATTCCTCCACCATTGCATCAACCCATATAGATTTCTCTATTTCTTCCTAAAAAGAGGATGGCTCAGTCTCTACAAGCTCAGTCATTAGATCCATCTAGCCAGTGTACTGTTCAGGTGACCTTCTCTACTTGTGAAAATTTGAAGGAGCTCCCACATTTTCCCTCTTATCCTGCACAAGGCTATTAGCTTCCATGGTTCTCTTTTTTCCTTCTCTGGATGGTTCTTCTTGAGTGTATGTCTCCACTCTCTGCTCCTCAATTTTTCACAGCTCCACAACTTCCTGATGCTCCTTCTTTGGAGATAAAATCTCCTCTTCTATTCTAAATCTTCCTCTAAAGAGAGCACCACATCAATTTCTCCTCATCAAAATTTACATCCCTTCACACAATTATCATTCTGATGGAAGGTAAGTACACATGATATTTGTTATGATTTTCTATGTAACCCACAAATACTCCCAACATTGTTTTCAGGTCAAGCTTCTTCCTTGATTCTTTAGAGACACGGTAGTAAGCAGAGGCTCCAAAAATCCTCACATCCAAATTTCTCTCCGAGAAGGCATATTTCAGTGTAGTCATACCAAGAATCTGATGAGGACTCCAATTCTACAAGTAGTTTGTTGTGTTGCATGCCTCAGCCTGCAAATGCAAAGGTAGGTCTTGGTCATGTAGCATAGCTCTAACAACTCCAACAATTCTCTGGTTCTTTCTCTTAGCTACCCCATTCTGTTGTGGGTTGTTGGGTGCTATCAACTCTCTTCGAATGCCTTCTTTCACAAATAATTTTTTGAATTCATTTGAAACATACTCACCTCTATTATCACTCATGAGAGCCTTTACCTTCTTTTCAGTTTCTTTCTCAACCAGTGCCTTGAATTCTATGAACTTGGAGAATGTCTCATCTTTCATCCACATGAAGAAGATCCAACACTTCCTTAAGAAGTCCTCAATAAAAATGAAAAAAAAAATGTGTCTCATAGTGGAGGCTATCAAGAAAGGTCCCCATACATCAGAGTGGATCATTTCCAAGACTGCATGTGCTTTGCTATTCTGGTCATGGAATGTGGATTTTTCATACTTCCCCAAGGTACATCCTTTGCATAGATCTTTCTTCTCAAGTTCTCCTTTAGGGAGGCTAGCGATTATTTGTTGCATAATCTTCAAGGCACCATGATGCAAATGGCTAAGTCTTATGTGCCAAAGTTCACCGACATCGCGACTCTGCACTTTCTTCGCTTTAGTGCTTAATGCAACACACTACTCCACATCTATATTATACAGGTTCTTCACCTGATCCCCATTTTTCTTCACTTGTCATGTGGCTACGTGTCTCAGGAATTCTTTCCCTTTGTTGAAGATCACATCATAAACACAGTCTTCTGAAATTGCAACAGAGATGAGATTTTTGTTTAGGTCTGGAACAAACATGATATCATTGAGTCTCAGAGGGGAGCCCAACTCACTCTAAAAGGTGATTGTACCAATCCTGGTCACATTGTACCTTCCGTTGTCCCCTAACTCAATACGCATCTGGAGATCTTTCTCCTCCAGGTCACTGAAAAAATCTCTACACCTTGTCATGTGGGACAAGGCACCAAATTCCAAGTAACACACACTCCCCATCACTTTGATGGCCATGCATGCGATAAGGGTGAAGTCAAGCTTGAACTGTGAAGCCAAAGATTCACCTGTTTCTCCTCCTGAGGTCATATTTCTTGATTTTTTATGTGGACACTTCATGTTATAGTTCCCAAATTCATGAAAAATGAAGCATTTAATTTTGGAAAAATCTTTATTCTTCCCCCTTGGATAGATTCTATTTTGATTTGAGATTTCTTCCATTTTCCCTTCCTTTCCTTTCCAACCAATGAAAATTTGTCTTCATATTCACCCTTGGATGAATTCACTTCTCTAGTATTCCACCTTATTTCCTCATATACAAAATCAGACCATAAGCATTCCCAATGTGGTAGTTTCTCCCTCCCTTTCACTAAATCTCGGTAGCTATGCCAACTCTTGGGAAGCCCTAGAAGGGATAGGATTACCAAGTCAGGTTATGCAACATTAATGCCAGCCCCACTAAGTTCATCATGAACTTGTGTGAACCTACTTAGATACTATGAAATAGTGTCATTATTGTACATCTTGATATTTCAAAGTTTATCCTTTAGTGCGAGTTTGTTGTTGTAGCTGTATTCTAGAATAGATCTATCAGTGCCCACCACATTGTGTAAGGATTTTCTTTCCCATAGATATTTGGGAAAATGTGGTCTCACACTTCCTCTAATATTATTCTTCTCACTGTAGCTACATATTTCTTCCATTGAGCTAGGTTCTTGGCATCAGCTGATGTTGGTTTTGCATTGTCTGACTTGACATATTCTAAAAATTCGTTGTCATCAAGCATCACCTCCATGCAATCTTTCCATCCAATGAAATTAGAGTTTCCTTCAAAGGAATAATCTAGTCTCATCCTATTGAAGGTCATCTTCCCAACTCTGAAGAGATCCTACTACACTGAACTGAAAATTCGAACCTCCTGAGACACAACTTTGAAATTCTTGTTCTAATGTGACTCCTGCTTTGATACCATGTAGAAATTATGGTGTAGTTTTGCAACTGCTCATGAAATTTTAATCAAAATCACACGATGCAAACCTAATCTATTGCTTTGTTGAATTCAATTCACAATTTAGAAAATCAATCACAAATTTGAAATGCAGAATAACACACATGCCCACAGTAATTTTCAAGGGGAAATCAATCTGTTAAAAAACCCTTTGCCTGCTTGCATTAATCTAATAAATAACTATGTATTACAATTTCTTTTCTCAACTGAGCACAACCTACAAGTGAATAACCTATCTCTTTGCTCAGTGAGAAGCTCTGGCCTAGACTTAGTCAATTTATGCCTCTTCTTGAGCTCCTATTTCCTTGTGCAATTCCTGAGGAAATTAGGCCCCTATTATTTAGGAATTTCCTCCAAAATGATTACGCAATTCCCAAGATTGATCATCCTACTTCATGCAACACCTATATACTCAAGGCTAGTCTACAACTAATGTTACACTGCCTTGGAATCTTGACCACAACTGGGGAAATTAAATTCTCTACATGCACTAGCTATTTTGGGTTAATTTATCAGTTAATTTGATTATCATTGAGTTAGATTGATGTCTCACTGCACAACTGACCATCCACTAGTTCCTCCAACAGTTGGAACTAGTTTAACTAAAAAAAAAATGAAATATTTGATGATAATTGCTATAAATTAGCAATAACACATGCTTAACTGAACTCCAAACCCTATAACTCGAATTTACATAGTAAACTGCATGACACAAGCCATGTCACATGAGTTAACTACACCCAATTTGTTTGTTAATGTGGAAATTTGAATTTTCTTAATTTGACCGAGGCAAAATCAAATTGAGACTTTCTTGCTGCATTTTTCAACACAATATAGGAGAGACTTGTTGGAATAGGTACATAATAGAGAATGGAGTCTTGGATAATATTCATTATTCCACCCTAAGGATCAAGTATTGCAGTGGCTTCAGAAAATTTGAGTTTCCTATTCACCTCTGGAAACTTGAGCATCTTTTTAAAAACTATAGGACTTAACATAATACGGTTTTTCTTCTACATAGAAAATTAATAGTTTTGGTCTTGGGATAAAATCAAATGGCACATCAACAAAAAATTTCCTTGAGATCAAAGACCTTTGGAGCAAACACAACATTATCTAGCCAAATATTCCAAATTTAATTATTTTGTTTCTCCTTTAGAATCAAATGTAAATTTCACTAGGAGGAAGTTAATCAATGGAAGTTCCTATTTTTTCATGCAAGTGAATTAATTGTATCCCCACAAATTTCCTCATTCTTCCTTTTACTCATCATCTTTCTTTTTTTTTCAATGCACTTAAATATACATGATAGATCAATGAGGCTTTACATATCTCTTAGTTGTATAAATCTTGATATATGGTAGCATTTATCAATACATCCCTTCATCAAATACCACATTTATATATGCATGTGAGAATGATTATGATAAAATAATAATCCATGGTATGTCTTTTAACTGCCATACTGGAAGATAATTCATGTAGTATAATATCAATGCCTTTTCACCTTATACACCAAACTTTATTAAATAAGCTTTCATTTAGCCTTGAAAAGAGCAAATGATTGATTTTTAGTACGTATGGAGTAAAAACAAAGAAATGATATTATAATATTCCTTACGTAGAATATTTAAATGTGTAGAGGAATATATGTGTGGAAGAATGGGTGTGCAAGAGAATGGCAGGGTCAATGTTCTACATAGTGGAACATTGGATAAGTATGAAGTAGTGCAACGGTGAGCAGTGTGTGGATGGGAGAATGGGAAATGTGCAAAACACGCTGTCATGAAAAGGCCCCACACACTTTTTAAAGAAATAACTAAGTATGGAATTCGGTGTAAGAAAGAGAAATACATGATGGTGATGATGATACACAAATGTAAATCAACATAGGGTAAATATGGTGTCTTTGTATATTCATTTCTTTATGATTGTGGAGCTATTATTTTTGGTGAAATGATATTATTATTTTTTTAATGTGCTATTATGAGTGTGTTAATGGTGATGTTTGTGAAATGATATATATGTTTTTTTAATGTGCTACTATGAGTGTGTTAATGGTGATAATTATGAATGGTAACGAGAAAATATTGTGTATAAGTTATTCTTTCTCTTGCTATGATCAATATGCAACTTATATTTGAGTTCATGGTTAAAAATGAGAGTTTTTTATTATATTTATGTTGGATTTACTTATAGATTCGTTTTCCTATCAATACTTGGTATTCTAGTGACTACCTAATAGTTTCAATTGTGTGAAGATTGATTTATTGGAAATATTCTAAGTTATGATTCATGTTTTCAGTTTCCAATTATTGTTTTCTAGTCATAATGTTGTGAAGGCTCATTTAATGGAAATGCTATGGGTTTTTCTCCATGTTTTTAGTCATGTTGGTGATGAAAGTGTTGGGTGTGGAGCCTGATTATCTTCTGTATTCAAAGGCTTTAGCCGGATGTATACCCCAAGAAGATTGTATACCCATCCACGTGGGGGGGTGCAGGGGCAGCGCCCCCAAAGCTAAAAATAGATGTAAAATTGCCTTGTAAAAGTATAGTAATTTCTAGTCAATCTGGGTTGTTCATTAGGCAGATGATCTGACAGTAGAAGTTATGTTTAGTTCAGGGTTTTTTGCCCTAGAAGGAAACCCCTCACAATATATGAGGGAATTGTATTGCGTCTATGTAGATCTGTATTTTGAGTGAGGAAGAGAGAGGAGATTGAGAGCAAAGAGGGAGTTACAATCGATCTGTTGTAGGTTGTATCTCTTCAGTTTTCTAGATAATATAAAAAGTAGGATTTGCTATTTCTCCATGGACATAGCCCAAACTGGGTGAACCACACATATCTGTGTCTCTCTTGGTTTATGCGTTTTCTATGTTTATATTTATGCAATATTTTATGTGTTCCATTGCTCTATAATATATAATTTTCTAACAACTGGTATTAGAGCCAAAGGTTTATTTGGCTGATAAACTCGTAGGAGAGAAGGGTTCCTGGTTCGAGTGGGAGCAATGGCAGAAGATGGTAGGTTTAGGGTCGAAAAATTCAACGGCCAAAACTACCAACTGTGGAAGATGGAGATGGAAGATTATCTGTATCAGAGAGATCTATACCTACCACTAAGCAGAAAGACAAAGAAGCCAACGAGTATGATAGACACAGAATGGAATATTCTTGACAGAAAGGAACTTGGAACAATACGGTTGTGCCTAGCGGCGTCAGTAGCGTTTAATATTTCAAAGGAAATGACAACAGAGGGTTTAATGTCGACATTGGCCAAACTATATGAAAAACCCTCGGCCTCAAATAAGGTATTTCTTATGAAGTGTTTATTTAATATGAAGATGTCAGAAGGTGGATCTATTGCTGATCATTTAAATGATTTTAATACAGTTACAAGTCAATTAAGTTCTATAGGGGTAAATTTTGATGATGAAGTTAGGGCTCTTTTATTTCTATGCTCATTGCCAGAAAGTTGGAATGGTTTAGTTATGGCCATTAATAACTCTGTCTTTGGATCTAGTACTTTAAAGTTTGATGATGTTGTCGGTGCAATCCTTAGCGAGGAAATCTGACGAAAAAGCTCCGGTGGGACATCAAGTAATGCTTTGACTGTAGAGACTAGGGGAAGAAAAATGGAAAGAGGAAAGAGCCCAGGATATCGCAGTAAGTCAAGAAAAACCAGATCCAAGTCCAGATCAGGGATAGTGTGCTAGAAATGTGGGAAGAAAGGAAACCTGAAGAAAGACTACAAGTCTCGGAAGGGAAAAGAAGGAGACACGCAGCAAGAAATTAAGCATGAAGCGAATGTAACAGGTGATGTATGGCAAGATGCTTTGATTCTTTCATTAGAAAATATTATTGATGCCTGGGTGGTAGATTTAGGGGCCTCATTCCATGCCACACTTGATAGGAAACATTTTCATGATTATGTTCAAGGAGATTTTGGATAGGTTCGATTGGGTGATGATAAACCTTGTAAAATCATTGGAATGGGTACAGTTTTCATAAAATAGGAAAATGGAAATCAGTGGCTTTTGAAGGAGGTAAGGCATGTTCCAGATCTGAAGAAAAATCTAATTTCAACAAGGAAGTTGGGAGGCGAAGGTTGCTAACCACTTTCAGAGATAAAGCCTAGAAGGTCACTAAAGGATCCCTGATAATAGCGAAAGGAGGAAAGGTTGGTACATTCTATTTATGCAATGGTATTTATAATTCTGTTAATGCTTTAACCTCTACAAGAGAAGATACTGCATTGTGGCATCATAAGCTTGGGCACATAATTGAGAATGGGATGTAGATTCTTCACTCAAGAAATTTGTTGCCAGGTTTGAAGCATGTTGATTTAAAATTCTGTGAGAATTATGTTTATGGAAAACAGAAGAGAGTCAGATTCCTTAGATTTGGGAAAGAAAAGAAGAGCGAAAAATTAGAGCTTGTGCATACAGATGTATGGGGACTTGCTTAGGTATCATCTCTTGGTGGCTCTCGTTATTATGCTACATTTATTGATGATGCAACCAAAAAAACCTGGATTTATTGTATTCGAAATAAATCTGATGTATTTGATACTTTCAAGAAATGGAAAGCTTTGTTTGAAAATGAGACATGAAAAAGGTTGAAGTGTCTTAGATCAGACAATGGAGTTGAATATTGCAGCAAAGAGTTTGATAGGTACTGTTTAGAGAATGGAATTCATGTAGAGAAGATACTTCCAGGAACACCACAAGAAAATGGTGTGTCAGAAAGGATGAACAAGACAATCATGGAGCGTGCAAGGTGCATGATATTGCATGTAGGATTGCCTTTACAATTTTGGGCAGATGCTATAGATACTTTTGTTTATCTAATAAACAAAGGGCCTTCAAGTTCCTTGGATGGTGGTATTCCAGGGGAGGCATGGACAAGTAAAAAGGTAAACTACTCTTTTTTAAAGACTTTTGGTTGTGAAGCCTTTGTCCACATTAATAAAGAAAATAGAATAAAGCTTGAGGAAAAATCAAAGAAATGTACCTTTATTGGATATGGTGTTAATGATTTTGGTTATCGCTTTTATGATTATAAAAAACAAAAATTCATTTGGAGCAGAGATGTTATATTCAATGAAAAGGTTTTGTATAAGGATCAGCTACAGGAAAAGAAATAGGAAAAAGAAAACGGAGAATACACAGTGCTTGACGATATCACAGGAAAATTGATGGCGCCTGAAAATCATAATGATCAATAGCCAGAACAACAACCACAATAGCAACAAGCACTTCAAACACCTAAAAGTGGTGTTAGAAGATCTACCAGGACAAGTAGACCCCCTGAATGATACTCTCCTTCATTATATTATGTATTGTTGACTAATTCTGGTGAACCAGAATGTTATGAAGAAGTAGTGCAGGTCGAAACCAGGAAGAATTGGGAGGAGGCCATGAAAGAAGAGATGGACTCCTTAGCACATAACCAGACTTGGGACTTAGTCAGGTTGCCTATAGGTAAAACAGTATTGCAGAATAAATGGGTTTACAAGTTGAAGGAAGAAGATTGAGGTAGGAAAAGGTATAAAGCTATACTTGTGGTGAAAGGGTTTGCACAGAAGAAAGGTATTGATTTTCATGAAATATTTTCTCCTATTGTTAAAATGACTTCAATCAGAACTATTTTAAGTCTAGTAGTAGTTGAAGATTTGCATCTTGACCAGTTAGATATAAAGATAGCCTTTCTCCATGGGGATTTGGAGGAAGAGATATATATTCCGCAGCCATAAGGATATGAGGTAAAAGGGAAGGAGAAACTAGTGTGCAGATTGAAGAAGAGATTGTATGGCTTAAAATAGGCTCCAAGGCAGTGGTATCTAAAACTTGATAAGTTTATGTTTGAACAAGGTTATACTAGATGTCACTCTGATCATTGTGTTTATCTGAGAAAGAAAAATAATGGCAGCTATATTATATTGTTATTGTATGTAGATGACATGCTTGTTGTAGGTTCTAACATGCAGGAAATAAATGTGCTCAAAAGAAAATTGGCAAATTCATTTGCAATGAAGGATTTGGGAGCTACAAAATAAATCCTTGGTATGAGAATAACTAGAGACAGAAAAAATCACAAATTAACATTGTCTCAGAATGAGTACATACAAAAGGTGTTGAAAATATTTAATATGCACAATGCAAAACCACTTAGTACACCTTTTTCTAGCCATTTCAAACTTAGTAAGGAGATGTGCCCAAAGACCCAAGAAGACATGGATTATATGTCTAAATTTCCATATGCATCAGCATTTGGAAGCTTAATGTATGCAATGGTCTGCATAAGGCCTGATATTGCACATGCAGTGGGAGTTGTGAGCAAGTACATGAACAATCCAGGAAAATAACATTGGATGGTGGTGAAGTGGATTCTTAGGTATTTGAGAGGTACCAAAAATCAAGCATTATTCTTTGGTGGTTCAAACATTTCTGTACAGGGATATGTTGATGCAGATATGGCTGGTGATAGAGATAACAGGAGGAGCACAATAGGGTATGTGTTTACTGTAGGTGGAACAACTATCAGTTGGGTCTCAAAACTGCAAAGTGTTGTTGCACTCTTAACAACAGAAGCAGAGTATGTTGCTGCTACAAAGGCTAGTAAAGAAATGATTTGGTTACAAAGGTTTCTGGATGAATTGGGTAAGAAGCAGGAGTTGGGCAAGTTATATAGTGATAGCCAGAGTACCATACATCTTGTAAAGAACTCTGCATTTTATTCCAAGACTAAGCATATACAGCTCAAGTACCATTTCATATGGTCAGCATTGGCAGATGGATAGTTGAAGCTGGAAAAGATACATACTAGCTAGAATCCTACAGATATGTTCACAAAAGTTGTAACTAGGGAGAAACTGAGAATCTGCTCAGTTTCAATTGGTCTTCAAGTATGATGAAGAGGATGAGAAACAGTGAGGTCCAAAGTGGAGTCATTGTCTAGCAAATGAAGCAGTGGTGGAGTTGCTATAATCAGTCTCCAAGTGGGAGATTGTTGGGTGTGGAGCCTGATTATCTTCTATATTCAAAGGTTTCAGCCAAATGTATACCCCAAGAAGATTGTACACCCCTCCACACGGGGGGGGGGTGTGGGGTCAGCGCCCCCGAAGCTAAAAATAGATGTAAAATTGCCTTGTAAAAGTATAGTAATTTCTACTCAACCTGGGTTGTTCATTAGGTGAATGATCTGATGGTAGAAGTTATGTTTAGTTTAGGGTTTTTCCCTAGAAGGCAACCGCTCACTATATATGAGGGAATCATATTGCATCTATGTAGATCTGTATTCTCAATGAGGAAGAGAGAGGAGATTGAGAGTGAAGAGGAGTTACAGTGGATCTGCTGTAGGTTGTATCTCTTCAGTTTGCTGGATAATATAAAACGAAGGACTGGTTGTTTCTCCATGGACATAGCCCAAACTGGGTGAACCACATATATCTGTGTCTCTCTTGTTTTATGCATTTTCTGTGTTTATATTTTTGCAATATTTTATGTGTTCCATTGCTCTGTAATATATAATTTTCTAACAAACAGAATCCCAAGAACTCTAGAATGCACATTATTGGTTTATCTCTAAGTTCCATGTCAAAGGATCTATAATAGGTTGTTTGAACCTGACATAGCAAAATAGTAGAATTGTTCATTTTGTTTGGAAACAAGTTTAAATATGAATTTTTATTTAAGGGTTCATCCATTTCTATCACTAGAGATAAAGTCCCTTCAAATCATTGATAATTAGTACTAGCCTATTTGGGATAATATAATCTATAAACAATGTAATTTCAGTAAAAAATTCAAGTTAGAACCAAGATTTGTAACAATGTACCTATATGGTTATGGTACTCACAAAGCATTGATGTTGAGTGTTGGAATTCTCTATCTGAAATTCACCTCATATGATATCAATAAATCATATGATATCCATAAATAGTGAACTTTGTAATATTGAGCTCCGAATATGCGTTGAAACTTAACACCATAATTTGAATGGTGATGTTTCCGAATTTGTTAACATCAAGATTATGAGATGGAGTGCTATACATCTTTAATTTTCTTGAGTGCAATTGATCATTTTTTCTGAGTAGCCCCATTGAAGTGGAGGCTAGTGCAAAGGTATTTATAGTAAATTTGTCGTGAAGTATTGTTGAGATTTTTTCCAGAGTTGACCTTGAAGTCACCATAATAATGACTAAATGATAAATAATTTCTTATATTAATGTTTACAATTTTTGAAGCCAAAAAGCCACCATTCCATGACAATGAAAATGAGGAAAACATTGATCATAGAATTAGAAAGGTCACACAACAATAACAAAGATGATATCCAAATAACTAATATAGTTTGGATAACAATCTAATTTAGCATAAGGGAGATGTTGATATTGTATTAGATATAAATTAGTGTAAATATTTAAATGTTGTTCAGTTCTATTATGCCATTTGCGAGAATTGAACTTAGGTGCGGGGAATTCCATCCTCTCTTTCCAACTACCTTGAATAACCCTCTCTCTATATATAAAATCAATATTATGCATATCATATTAAAAAAATCAGTTTTAATATATATATATATATATATATATATATATATATATATATATATATATAGTCTAATTAATTTGCTATAGATTTTTGGACTTCAAGTTGTTTAAGATGTGAATTTAAGTGTCTCAAAGGTTTTGAGGGGATGAATAAACTTATATATATTTTGAAATTTACTTTGAAAAACAAAAAATCAAAATCTTTCTTGAAATTGTATAGCAAGGTTACTATGAAAAAGAAAACATCTTATCTACGGATTAAATTATGGCTATATTTAACCTTATAAATTAAAATATATTTATGTGTCTAAGTATACTTAACCATATAAACTAATATAATGATTCTATTCATAATCATTATATTTTAGAATTTTATATTTAAATTTAATTAATAAACATATATTTAAATATTTAATATTTACAACAAACATTTCTTCTAAGTTATATACTTATCTATTTATTTTTATATATCATCAAAGCTATGCATATTACATTGAATGAATAAATAAATAAATAACATGTAATTATAGGTATTATTAGAATTTTAATACAATTAAAAATAAGAATATTTTTATGCATAGAAATATGAATTTTATATAAATATAAATAATATTGTTAAGAACCAACATAAATTCATCTTAACTTAGAATTTTCCAAGGGTTGAGAGGAATCAAATCTCTTCAGGTGTAAACCTTTCATCAATTTTTCCACTCAAAAAGAGCTTTACATCTTGAGAGATTTGATCCTTCTCAAAGCTTGATACATCAAAAGTTAAGATGGATCTATTATGGTTTAATATCATTTTAGGTATTTACATTGATGTTGGTTTTCCTTATCAAGATAATATTATTAGTCTTTCCCAAAGCATGACTATAGCAATGGACTTTCTCTTTGATTATTTTTATTTTCTCTTTGACTTATACAATATTTAATGTTTAACTTTAAATATTTTCTAATACATTAATAAAAGTATACCGGTTAATAATTTAACAGTCTTATTGTAGCCTTCTCAAGATATAATATCATATGTATTGAAGAGTAATTACCACTTTCATTTATTAATATTAAATATTTCTTTAACATAATATTTAATATTATTATTTCTAGTAATATTATTATTTAATTAATATATACTAATTCATTATTATTATTTAATGAAACCATAATAGAAGTTAGATAAAAACATTAGTCAGAGCTATATCATCAAGAGGGTGATTTGAGGAGATTTAATTGACTACAAACATAGATGTGCTTTTTCCTTGTTACTGGTTTTCCTTTGACTTATACCATGTATAATGTTAGTTATTTATTTATATATATATATATATATATATATATATATTTGGTGAATAAATTGGAAGCCTTATTGCATCCATCTAAAGATATAATGCCATGTGTATTAAAGAGTACTTATTGTTTTCATGTGTCAATATTAAATATTCTTTTATTACTTAATATTTAATATTAGTAGTTGTCATATTATTATTATTTAATTAAGATAGACTAATTTGTTAGGATATTCCGACACATAGGAAATAGTTAAGTACAACTTGGTCTAGTATAGAGTTAGGTAAAGTGTGTTTCTTTACCGTTGTACATTTTGTAACTTACAATCCGATAGTCACGATATGTAGTGATCTGACAACTCATTCTCTCCTCGGTATTACCGACACTTGATCTGTGGATTGACACCCGATTGGTCCATCAATTCTATTTAAAGCGCATAGAGGGTCATTTGTAGGGTAATCCGTGCATGAGAGAAGCTTATGTAAATTTTCATTCTTTGATTAATAAATTGCCTGAAGTGGCCGTGTTGGCTCAGACCGTGGCCTGTTTCCCTCTTTGAGGGTTTTAACCACGTCAAAAATACTGGTGTATTGATCTGTGATCTGGTTGTGAGCGGTGTCCTTTTGGTGTTCTTTCTGAGGAACTTACCCTGTAAATTCCTACATGGTATCAGAGCTATTTGAGGGCCGCGTCCGTTGGTGATCCAAATCTGAAGCTGGTAGAACTGCATCCGACTACCGTTTCCTAGATCTGCTATTTCTGACTGCTTTCGGGCCGAGAGGACTGCTCTGTTGTGTTCGGAGCATCTGTTCCAGTGAGGAACCCCTTTCGTTTCACGCGAAAAGGTTTCCGGTAGCCCTGGCTGCGTCATTTTTAAGATCTAGAGGTATACAATGTTTATTTGCAGTTTACTGTTATTTTCTCTCTGCTTATTTCGGTTTCGGTTTATTTAGCTTTTTTTAACCGGATCTATACCTTTCATTTCTGCGTATGCTCTTTGCCCTGCGACTCTGTGCGATCTGGGAAAATCAGAAACAGAAAGGAAGGATTTTTCTCATGCGTATGCTCTTTTCCCTGCACCTTAGTGTGATCTCGGAAAATCAGAAACATTGAGAAAAATATTTAGTTTTTCGGCTAAAGCTAACTTTGAGCCGCAAGGTTCAATTTTTGAAAATATTTAGTTTTTTGGGTAAAGCTAACTTCGAGTCGTAAGGTTCGTTTTCTTTGCATGTCCGTGTTGGGTTTTGTGTTTTTTGTTTTGTAGGGAAAAAGAGCTTTCTCAAAACAAGCACGCAACCAAAAGCCCCCCCCCCCCCCCCTCTCTCTCTCTCCCCTCTCTCTCTCTCTCTCTCTCAATTTTTTTGTATAGATCAATTGGTTCAAAGCTATTTTAAGAGAGTAGAGGTCTTGGGTTCAAGTCTCCATTTTGTGGGGCGGACTTTTTCATTTCCGCACATTCCCGCACTTCGTCGGCAACTTCAACAACTTTTTTTCAAAAAGCCATAACTTCTTCATCTCGAAGCCTTTTTCAGAGCCATTTTTTTTAAACTAGCCTAATTTTTCGAGATCTATCCATTGGAACACTTACTTTCAGCATCTTCAGCTTCAGTTTCTGTTGAAATGGAGAGTCAATACCAAGTTACCCTTGACAGCACCAACTACTTCCAGTGGTTGTCCTACATGGAGGATTTACTTAGAAGTAAAGGTCTCTACCGAATAGCCACAGGCCAAGAAAAGAAACCGAAAGATGAAGACAAGGCTGCTAAATGGGAAAATAGACAAGATCAAGCACGTGGTTTGATAGGGATGTCTATCTCTCCTGATCATAGATTCCATATTGCAGAACTTGAAACTCCTCATGAAGCAATGGAACAAATCAATAAAGTTTTTGGGATTAAAAATGAAATTAGAGCCCATCAACTTGAAAATGAGTTGCTTACATTGGACCCTAATAATTTTTCTTGCATTGAAGATTTCTTGTCTAAGTTCAAGACCATTAGATATCTTTTGGAAGGTGTTAAGGTTAAGAAAGAATATAGTAACCTTATTTATTCCATCCTTACTAAGTTGGGACCAGCCTACTCTGTATTTGTTTCCAACTTCCATTCTACAAGAGAAGCCTTCGTTTCTCAAGGAAAAGACTACAAGCCCCCTTCCTTTGACTCTTTTTGTGATTCTTTAATAAGAGAACAAGAAAAACTCTTACACCTTGGTCTTCTTAATCTTGGAAACTCTTCCAAGAAAGCATTAGCCGCCCAGTAGCAACCAAATTCAAAGAATCCTAAGAAGTCATATCCTAAAAAGAATGGTCCTAAACCAAACAAGGGTCCGAAGCAATTTCAACCCCAAAATGAAAAATCATTTCAACAATATGATAAGACAAATAAAAACAAAGGGAAGAAGACTGATAGACATTGCAATTTTTGTAATCGAGATGGCCACTTAGAATCAAAATGCTTTAAAAAGATGGAAGCCTTGGAAGCAGCAATGAAGAAGCATAACATCCATTTGGGGCAATCTTCAACTTCAACTTCATCTTCAGGAATTGCTCTTTCTGCATGTGGTTGTCAAGCATCTCGGTTTGGCTATGGATTAAATGTATCTTCTTCTTCTCATTCTCATGAGTGGCTCATTGATTCTGGAGCTTCTTATCACATGGCAAAAAACAAAGACATGTTTTCTTCTTTAAATGATTGTAACACCAAAAATATATATGTTGGTGATGATAGATCTCTTAATGTTGTAGGGACTGGAACTGTTCATCTAGACAATGGTCAGTTTAATGATGTATTATGTGTTCCAACCTTATCCTGCAACCTTCTATCTGTATATCAGATAACTCATTCAGGTGAAGGTAAAATCGTTGAATTTTCACCTCATGATGTTGTAATCAAGGACTTAAAAGATCCTAAACAGATTTTGGCTACTGGCATTGCTGATGACTCTACAAGGTTGTATAAGTTTCACAACTTTGGGTCATCAAATCTTCCCTCAGTATTTGTTGCTCATAACGATGAAGTGAACAAACTTTCGCATGAGCGATTTGGTCACTTAAACTATCGCTCCCTTCAGCATCTATGTAAAGAAAATATGGTGACAGGTCTTCCTATGGTATCTTGCAGAGATGGTGTTTGTTCCGGATGTGTACTCGGAAAACATCATCAGGACAGTTTTGAAAAACGTGCCTCTTGGCACGCCTCAGCCCCTTTACAACTTGTGCATAGTGATTTATGTGGTCCACTTCCAGTTGTGTCATTCTCTGGTTGCAAGTATTTCTTAACTTTCATTGATGATTTCTCCAGACGCACTTGGGTATACTTCTTAAAACTCAAGAGTGAAGTATTTAACACTTTTTTGGCCTTCAAGGCCTTTGTTGAAAAACAATCTGGACATCAAATTCTTAAGTTAAGATCTGATAATGGCGGAGAATATGTTAAAAACACATTCATCAACTATTGCACTGAGAATGGAATTCAAATGAAACATACTGTTCCATATACTCCACAACAAAATGGTGTAGCTGAAAGGAAGAATCGCACCTTAAAGGAAATGGCTAATTGTATGCTACAATCTAAAGGACTTGGTCTTAGTTTTTGGGAAGAAGCAATTAAATGTGCAAATTACATAATAAATCGCACTCCTACTAAGGCTTTAAAGAATATCACTCTAGAAGAAGCATGGAGCTCAATCAAACCAGATGTAAGTCACTTTCGTGTTTTTGGAAGTGAAGCGTGGGCCCATATTCCATATGAAAAGCATAAAGCTTTAGAACCTAAAAGTGAAAAATGTACTTTTGTTCGATATTCTGAAGATGTCAAAGGCTATAGACTTATTTCATTTAAGTCCAAAAATGTAATCATTAGAAGAGATGTAAAATTTGATGAAAATATATCAGCCTGCGAGCCTAGTCCGGCGGATGTGCCACCTCTCCCTATCTCTTCTACCTTTGAAAACATTTCTTCTTCAGATGATGAAAGTGAGGATGACAATCCTCCCCCTCCATCTCAGGATCCTCCTTCAGCTCCTAAGCTTCCAAAATGGGTTTGTGCTACCCGAGATGCAGCAGGTGATCTTGCCGGTGATCCTACAGATCAGCGACGCACACGTTCTCAGTTCGAGAGAGCCTCTTCTTTACTGGCTCAAGCTCCCGTAAATTATGATCCTTACACCTTTGCAGAAGCTTCAGGCCATCCAGATTGGGAAGCAGCTATGAATGAAGAATATCATTGATTATTGGCAAATGATACATGGGATCTTGTTCCTTTACCAAATGGACGAAAACTTGTTAGATGCAAATGGGTTTACAGAACCAAGTATGGACCAGATGGGAAAGTTGATAAACATAAAGCTCGTCTTGTTGCTAAGGGCTTTTCACAGGTTGAAGGCATTGACTACACTGAAACCTTCTCCCCTGTTGCCAAAATGAACTCTATCCGCCTTGTTCTTTCCCTTGCTGCCTCTTTCAAATGGGAAGTCCATCAGATGGATGTTAAATCTGCCTTCTTGCATGGGGAATTGCATGAAGAAATCTATATGGAACAACCCATTGGCTTCATACAAACAGACTCCAGCCTTGTTTGTCGACTTAAGAAATCCCTTTATGGTCTCAAGCAAGCTCCTCGGGCTTGGTATGCCAAAATGGATAGCTTTCTTTTAGAATCTGGCTTTTCTAGGTGTCATTCTAACAATACTGTCTACACCAAGAAAGTGGGAAACTCTCTTATCATCCTTGTTCTTTATGTTGATGATCTTATCCTTACTGGTAGTGATCCCAACCTTACAAAACCATGTGAAGTCTAGCCTCAAAAGGAAATTTGAAATGACAGACTTAGGACACTTACACTATTTTCTCGGTCTTCAAGTCTTGCAATCCAAGGAGGGTATTTCCCTTTCACAGTCCAAGTATGCTTGTGATATTCTACGTCATTTTCACATGGAAGACTGTAAGCCAGCCCCTTCTCCCTTTCAGTTTGGAGTCAAACTCTCAGTCACTTGTACTTCTCCTGAAGTTGATGCTACCTTATACCGTCAACTTGTAGGAAAGCTTTTGTATCTAACCCATACTCATCCTGACCTTTCCTTTGCTGTTGGCCTTGTTGCTCGGTTCATGCAAAACCCCCGTGAAAGTCATTGGAAAGCAGCTAAAAGAATACTTCATTATGTTCGAGGTACAGTTCAGTTTGGGATTCATTACAGTGCCAAAGCATCTCCTCTATTGGTTGGTTTCACTGATTCCGATTGGGCTGGTGACCCTGATGATCGGAAGTCTACTGCCAGTTATGTGTTCACTCTTGGTTCAGGACCTATTACATGGGCTTGCAAGAAACAGGGTGCCATTTCTCTTTCATGAGCAGAAGCAGAGTATCGTGGTGCCGTAGAAGCTAGTAAGGAAGCCTTGTGGCTTCGTCAGATCCTGTCAGAATTTGGCTTTCAGCAGCAGCATCCGACTACACTTTGGTGTGATAATCAAAGTGCCATTCAGCTATGCAAAGATCGAGTCCAACATCAGCACAACAAACACATTGAACTGCACATGCACTTCATCAGAAAGCTCATTCACGACCATGTTCTTGAAGTGCAATATTGTTCAACAGATGATCAAGTTGCAGACATCTTCACAAAGGCTCTCACAGAGGCGAAGTTCACTAAACTTCGATTTATGGTTGGAGTTCAGGAAGTTGTCACTAAGGGGGGATAGGCTCTAGTGCCTCCTTCCTTCTCCTATTGTGTCATATTTGTAAATCCTTCAATCCTATCCCAAGTTGTTCTTAAGGGGGGATGTTAGGATATTCCGACACATAGGAAATAGTTAAGTACAACTTGGTCTAGTATAGAGATAGGTATAGAGTTAGGTAAAGTGTGTTTCTTTACCGTTGTACATTTTGTAACTTACAATTCGACGGTCATGATATGTAGTGATCCGACGGTTCATTCTCTCCTCGGTATTACCGACACTTGATCCGTGGCTTGACACCAGATTGGTCCATGAATTCTATTTAAAGCGCATGGAGGGTCATTTGTAGGGTAATCCGTGCATGAGAGAAGCTTATGTAAATTTTCATTCTTTGATTAATAAATTGCCTGAAGTGGCTGCGTTGGCTCAGGCCATGGACTGTTTCCCTCTTTGAGGGTTTTAACCACGTCAAAAATACTGGTGTATTGATCTGTGATCTGGTTGTGAGCGGTGTCCTTTTGGTGTTCTTTCTGAGGAACTTACCCTGTAAATTCCTACATAATTCATTACTATTATTTAATAAAACCACATTATAGAAAACCATCTATATCATCAAAAAGTGAGATTTGGAGAGATTCAACTCACTACGTCAATAGGTTTTCTCTTTCATTGCTATTAGTTTTCCTTTGACTTATACATTGTTTAATGTTTAACTTATACTTATATATATATATAGAAAGTCTTATTGCATTATTCTCAAGATATAATGTCTTGTGTATTTGTGAGTACTTACCACTTCATGTATCAATATTAAATATTTTTTTGTTACTTAATATTTAATATTATTAGTTGCAATTATGTTGTTATTTAGTTAATATATATTAAATCATTATTATTATTTGATGAAACCACATTAAAAGTTATAAAAAATCATTAGCCAAAAATATATCATCAAAAGGGGAGATTTTGGGAGATTAAATGGATTCAAAAGCTGAAATTATTTGAAATTATTTCATGTCTATTTTTTTCTTCTGACAAATTATATTTATCTTTTATAAACTGATATTCTATCTTTAATAATAATTTTTTTATTAATTACTTGTAAAATTCACATACATTTATACTCAAAATTATTACGCCGCCTACAACACTTGGTAATTTTTATTAACATTGTTTATATAATTAGTTATATAATTATGGGCCTTTCACATATTACTCCAATAATTTACCAATTTATCATAATTTAAAAAAAAATAAAAACATTATTTACACAACTTTTTTATTTCTCAAACATAATTTTTTTTGTGTGTGAATGAAGAAGTTCTATTAATTTAAAAAATGATTACAATATGAAGCTCTTATCTTTAAACTCACATTGGCCACATTCCTACCAGACTTGTTGGCTAGGTGGTATAGACAAAAAGATATAGACGAAAACAATAAAAAGTTGTAATACCACACACACATTGCCCAAGCTACAAATGAAAACAATAAAAAGTTGTAAGACCACACACACATTGCCCAAGCTACAGACAAAAACAATAAAAAGTTGTAAGACCACACACACATTGCCCACAATGACTAAAAGTACCTGAGTATCAAAATACACCCTATTGTCATTCTCAATCCATAATATTCCCCAGAACCTGGTCCATGGGATTGTTGCCATGTTGTTGATGGAATACATCATGGACATGTGATTTTGTATGTGTCATTCTTCCTTCAACGCATTCTAGTATTTCTTGAAGTCTTGTCTGTTCGCGATGGAGGGAAGCCAATCGGTCTAACATATGCCATTCATTGTGCTGGAGGACATTCATGAAAGCTATGACCTCATTTCTATCATTGTGGCAGTCTTGGACTAGTTGCTCCATTGGTGTTGTAACCTAGTTAATCTGTGCCTCCAAGGAGTCAAAAGGCAGAGGTAAAACAACTCACCTTAGCGAAAGAGTACATGGTTGTTCCACCTCTTCTCCATAGTCCTTTTGTTCCATGAGATAAGCTACTCACTGGCCTCATGGGCTAACTCCCTTGCTAACTCTTACCCATTTTCGTTGCAAGTCGTGACACCTTATCCCTTCACATGACACACTCCACAAACCTAACCTTGGAACACTAATATCAAGGGAGAAAGCTTCCAATAGACCCAACTCACCACATCGGTTGCCACAACAACAACACTCAAGGGAAACTAGATTTTCATAATACCCCTAAAAAAGATGTGGCCATTGTTCAACCTCCCAACTACACGAGGCCCACGCCACTTTGCTCTCAAGCCTAGCTGCCATTCATTGAACCATCAATTCAAGTTGAAATACACTCCCTCCTCTAAAGCATGGTTCTATGGTTGAACCCCCGGGACAAATGAACCAAACGCTTCAAACTTTACATACTTTGTTGGCTTGATGGGACCTAACCCAGGTTCACATCTATTTAGCCTAACAAATCCGTACACTACTAGCCCTTATGGCGTTAACTCGCGGAGCACAGATTGAAGTCTCACCCGAAGAAGTATGGGGGGGGTGATGGAACCAAGTTTCTACACCCTTGAGACGTCTAAGGTGTCGATTTAGTCCAACTCTGCCTACCTTTGCGCAGGTCACTTCGCTCGCTATTCTGACGTATGATACCTTCACGATATGTTATAATTGTCCTTCATGCAACCCTAACCAGGGGCTGAGGTGACTTCGTGTTGCTATGGTAGTGATCTATGCTATTTTCCCAAGTTACAATGTCTATCTTACTTATCGCCTTATAGATGTTGGTCAACTTCATGTAAACAGATACTTTAACTCACATTCACATAATCTACACAGTTATATATGTTCGGGCATCATATAAACAACAGAAATGCAATTTATACCCAATATATTCAATGTAGAAAATAGGAACTAAATACACAGAATGGATGTAAAACTTCTCTTTATTAATGCTTTAACAGTTACAAACTCAACTTGCCCTTCGCACTCAGCTGCAGGGGTCCGCGCACTCAACTATAGACTACTAGGCCTCTACGCACTCAGCTATAGAGCCTTCTCCTACTTGTTATAGACATTTTTGTGCCTTACAGCATTGAGCATGAAATGTCCATAATCTAAGGGATCCAAAGTCCCTAAACATGTTGTTCCTACCCCTAGAGGAACAAGGCTAACAAACCACAACAATTCACAGAAGTTCTCCACCAGAAACTACTCAAAAACAAGTCAATTCAGGATCAATTCAGTGGCTACACTAGCTGTCTGCGCTGAATGTCAAAGCTAACACTGGCTACCTGCACTGCAACGCAGGTAGAAGCACTACAAGGGTGCATTGAGCGAGATTTGCCAAATGGCAAGTTCATTCCAAGAGGTGTCAAGGCCCAGGAAGCTTCCAGAATCTTCCTCAATGACACTTGCCTCAATGAATTCGACTGGTGATGAGTAAGAGGTTCCTAATCTCCAAGTGGAAGCAAGAACCTCCAAGTGGAATCAAGAACTGATAGAGGGAGAAGACACTAGTCAGACCTCAAGCTGACTCATCCTCTCTCCAAACATCTATATATGGATCTCTCCTCCATGAGATCTAGAGGCTGGAATTTTGTGATTGCAAAGAATTGCTGTTGGTTTGAGATTGGAATCATTGGGTGTTTAATGCTTTGGAGGGGGTGAAGATAGGAATTCCATTTGCTGGGAAGGAGATGCTGGATTGGAGCCCTCTGGGTTGTATCTCTTCCTGAACCTTGTTATTCATCAATAAAGCTATCTTGGTTTCTCCTATATACTGATGTATCTTTGATGTATGATTGCATTAGTATGTTTAGTTTATTTCTAATCCTGAACTAGTTATGAATATGAATCCATGTCTTGTGTAGTGTTCTCTTCTTGTGATCTTGCAGAAACCTCTTGAAGCTGGGCGAGCGAGAAGGCAAGTAGTTGGGAACTCTCAAAGAGAAGGGAAACTGGATCGAGGGACAAACAGAAGACACCGGTAAGTCCATCCATCTCTCTTCATTCTTAATTCATAAAGGAAAAATACTAGAATAGCTGTCTCTGTTTGTTGCTAAGGCACTGTCACACCTTAGGTGGATAGGATCGTCCTGAATAGGCATTTTTCCCCACAACAAATTGGCGACTCCACTGGGGAGATCTGTTTAGTCATTTTATTTGTGTTTCCATCATTGTTTGTTTCATAGACTCAACAGCAATAATCGAACTGCATCTGCTATTCTCAGACGCAAAGTAGACAGTTGCTGCTTTGATCCAATCACTGGATTTGTCTATGATCTGAACAATGGACTCACAAATGATTTGATGATCCTTTTTGATAGATCTTAGTACTCCCTCAAAGCATTCCTTTGATTGCACCTTGCTTGTTGCTTTTATTTAGCCTGAAACAGTAGATTAATCAGCAATCTGTGACCCAGAACCCAGTGAGAAACTCTTGTTTCTCCTTCAGCGTGACCGCTGTGAAGAGGTTCTACATTTCAACGCAGGTCCCGTGAAGGCTACCTGCGCTGAATGTCAAAACCCTTGTGTTGAGGTTGCGCTGATCCAGTTAGGCCTTGTGCAGCTGGGGTTCTCTGCTCTGTTTTGCCTTGTTTTGATCTCTGATTTTTGCAGCCTGTAACCAGCACAGGTACCAGTCTGATAACTCCTTTTCTCTGCTTAAATTTCGCCTCCTTTTGTACAAAAAGACTGTGAGTGTTTTTATGTGTTTGTGGCGTCATTTACAATTTTCCTTTGCATGAGTGAAATAGTCATCCTGTAGCCCTTGATTCAGATCTGTTGATTGTGATATTAGAAGAGAGTTCATTGGCTGTTTGCAGTTGATTATACATTTACTCTTGCTTATTGGTTTGAGTTTGTCTCTTTTAAGTGTCGAAACAAGTATTCATTTCGAAAATCGTTAAGTGTTGTAATCTCTTCTACCCTCTCTGATTTCGAAAAAGTAAAATTGTTTGTACTCGTCATTTAAAAGTGAATTCAAAGTTGTACAAAAAGCTTTCTTTGTAGGCATCAATACTAAGAAAGCGGAAAACAAACACCTGCATTGTGCATTTGCATGTTTGATTTAGGAAAAGTGCATTAGAGTGTGCTGATTTCTCTTTGAGAAAAGATGGTGTCTTTCTTTTCCCTTAGTAGCTAGGATTTTCATAAGTTGAAAAGATATAAAGCTTGCTCATCATCTTTAGACTGCATTTAGGAATTATATCATACATCTCGTGGTGAACCTCAAAAGGCAAACTTCTAAAAAGATCAACCTAAAATAAATTGAATGAACTTAACAACACTTTGCAACATAAAGCACAACATAGAGGTCTAGGCTAGAGACGTGTTCCGGCGTCGTAAAACCTGGTGACTGTCGATCTCGTTGATGGTGGGTGATTCCTCCTGAGGGACGATAGCGCCAGTACGGATTGTGCTCCCACGTACCGTCGCGTATATATTGGGAGACCCCTATAGGCATAAAACCTTTATCCTTAGGAAGTCGTGTCGGCCGCCCTACTGATCGCAATGCACTGAACACAGCATTCAGGAAGATCGACCGCCCGTACCCTAAAAAGTATTCTGCGGTTTTGCGAAAATTTTGGCACACCCTCTGCCTAGAACTCCAGAGCAGTTCCTTTTGGCCTTTTTCAGACTCTATAATGGAAAAAGTCCATCCGAGCATTTGTCACTTCGGGCTCGTTAAAACATCGAGGGAGACTAGAGTCATCTTTAGCTTTTTCTCGACTCTTTAAAATTGAAAAAGCAAGTTGTGTCTAAAGCGTCGTTAAAATTTATTTTAAGCGGAACAATCACCCCTTATTCCTGCATTGATCTTTAGGTTGAGAAAATGGAGCACGCCAACCAAGGAATTCCCCTTGGTGGAAATCCTAGTCCCTTCTCCTCTTGGGGAGATGTTGGTACGCCCCATATGGCCACATTGTCACTTCCAGGACTGAAAATTGGCTTGCCGGTCTGGCTCTTTTCAACCAATGTCGTTCAGAACACCATTATTCCTGAACAGTCGAGTCAACAGTTAGACCAGACCAGAGTTGCCCACCAGCCTTCTACTTCATCTAATTCTTCCTCTCCTCCTTCCTCTTCGCTTGACGGAACTGGTAAGACAAAAAACCAAGTTCCTAAGGAGAAGAAGGAAAGGAAGAAGAAAGAGAAGAAGAAGAAGGAGCCAAAAGCGACTAGGGGCAAACAAGTGTCGTCTGACAAAAATCCTCACACAGCACTGACCAGGCCTAAATCGCCATGTGTCATATGCAAGGGAGACCACTTCCACAGAGATTGTCCCTGCATCCCTCGGATACTAAGGGACTGGTCTCCCCGTTTGCACAATTCGGTGGCGTCAACCTCTGATAGCCATGTTGACAGCTCACCGTCAACTAGTGAAAGTGAAGTCCCAGGACAGAGAGGGAAAGCTAGATTTCCCTGCAAACTGTGTGAAGGTGACCATGCCATCCACCGTTGTCCCTTCTTAGACGAGGCTAAAAGAGTTTTGTAAGATCGCCCGATTTTACGAGCGCAACTTCCTCCTGGATATCAAAAACTCCTGCCAAGTCCTTCACTAGTTGAGAACCCGGCTGGCCCGCCCAGGTGGTCAGCCGAAGCACCTATCATTGAGGAAGAACCGTCTGAATCCATACCAGACGAAATTCAAAAGGTTGAGGTGGCAGTTGACCCGGTTTCACCTTCAGAGGCTCTATATTCAAATGATACCATCATAGAGGAGAATAAAGACGACACCGTCCAAATTCTCTTCATCAACACAGACTCCGACGAACAAGGGGGCAATTTGCCCATTCCTTTATCGCAGGAAGGAACTTCGTCAGAGTCATACCCGACCATCTATTCGGTCCCACCACCAAGCAACCTAGTTGTGTCCTTCGACTGGAACCAACTAGGCAAACCCAGGTTGCCAGCAAGCATACTATTCAGAATTATCGTTCAAATATTCAGAATGGTAATGGCTGGCACTATCATTGATGAGGGGGCATCTGTGAGTATCCTTTCCTCTATTGCTTGGAAAGCGCTTGGTTCGCCAGCGCTTTTAACTGAAATGAGAAATCTATCAGGCTTTGATAAAGGAACCAGTCGACCTTTAGGGATCCTCCCCAATGTGCCCATAACATTGAAAGGGAAGACCGTTCAAATGAACGTGATGGTCATTCAAGGACCCTTGGATTATAACCTACTCCTTGGACGAGACTATATATATTGCATGGGAGCCATCGTCTCCTCACTCTTTAGAGTAATGTGTTTTCTGCATGAAGGAAGACTGGCCAAGCTCGTGGACCAACTTTCATTCCCCGGATCACGCATCGCCAATAGTCATATACCATCCCTAAATGGTCTCTTCACACAACAAATGTCTCAACCCACGGTCCGTCCTCCTGATGAGCGCGAGTAATCCGGGAGGATATGACTGGAACCCAGGGGGCATGTGTCCTGGTCTGCTTCGGCAGGAAAACTTTGGGTATAGGGTAGGTTTCCGCAGGAGAATATGACTAGTCTGTACCCCGCCCATGTTGGAAGAGGGTTATTCTAGAATAAGATTCTTTTGTCAAAGTTATGTGAGTTGATGAACGAAGTCTCTCACCTTTGTCTATTTCGGTAGATATCGCCGAAGAAGTGTTTTGTTTGAAAGATTAACGAGACAATCTTTGGGTAACCTGAAAGAGGTAGGCCTCTCTCAGTAAAACAATTGTTTTGACGGACTAAAGTAGGGGTAACCTTGAAACTCTGTTTTATACCTGGGGGCATGCAAACCTTTCGGAGTGCAAGCAAGGGGCGACTATTTATTTTTTAAATTTTTAGGTCCTTCCCTTTAAACCTGTAGGTCTAACCCTTTAAACTCGTAGGATTAGTCGTTTCCAAACTTGCATAATGAAAGGATGCGGGGCATAGCTTTGTAAGATAGCTCCATAAAAAATAGAATCTTAATGAGACATTCTTATCATATGACTGGGTAATCGAGCAGTTTTAGCACACAGTTCATGCTCGTTAAAAAATAAACGCAAGATCTGAGCAGTTTTAGCACATAGTTCATGCTCGTTAAAAAATAAACATAAGATCGAGCAAATGTTTCCACCCGCGTTTAAGCTCGTTAAAAAATGAACTATCCCGGTAAATAGCCACTGTGAATGTAATATCATCAGCCATTAAAGCCTTGGTCGTGTTTGCACCGTCACCTCCACTTTTCCATTGGCTGATCGTTCACCTCCATATGTTTGTTTACCCATTTTGAGGAACAGCTGCGAAGAGTGATTTCACTAGCCATCCTTGTGACACTGTCGTGATTGGAAAATTCCAACCTGTACCTGGAATCAGATGCTAACCTGTTTCATCACTCGTTCCTCAAAAGACGAGTCTTCTTTAAGCTCTTTTCATCTGACTCGTAAAATATGAAAAGATTGCCGAGTCCTTGGCCTTCCAGCTCGTTAAAGGGATAGGAAGTGCTATCCCTCCTCTAGATTTTAATATTTTTGGACCTGAGGGATTATTGCACAAAAAGATCGAGCGCTTGTTTTATTCGGCTCGTTAAAACTATCGAAAACTCATCCCTTCTGTATTGTTTTATACTTTTTCAGACTTAAGGGATTAGATGACGAAAAAGGACTTTTGGAGTTAACTTTATGTATCTTTTCAGACTCTCTAAAAATGAAAAGAACCGAGTTATCTTTGTCGTTAGACTCGTTAAAATCATTAATAGCGACAAACTTGTCTTTAGACGAGAACAAGTTTCACTATCGCTAGGCTCGTTAAAACATAGCGATGGGTTTGCCCGAAGGGCAGGTTATAGAACAAGCATATGTTATCCTCCTCAAGCTTGACAAAAATAAAGAGGTACTAGTCAGCAATGACTGGGGAAAAATTGGGAGAAACTAAAGAAAACTTTGATGGTAGCAAGTCGCTCTTGAACATGACACTTTTCCTCCGTACCACAATCGGGTTGGGTTGTTTCATTCACTGGTCACATCCATGGTCTCGCCATACCATCCATATTTGGGGTAATGCTACCGATCCATCGCATCAGTGTCGCCATATGTTCAAGAGAAGTCGTTCAGAAAAGTCAACCGTGTCCCATCCACTGCCGTACATTATCCTTCATCCTTTCATGACCGCCACCCTGAATCATATGTCACAGATCGTTTTCACCTCCATCAAAATCATTAGCTCCGTTCCCTGTCATTGATGTGGGATTCATTAAGGCCCTCCTTTGACGGATCGCTTCTTGTCGACATCAGCTCATTATCCAAGAAGTTGATCTAGGAACAACCCCTTCAGTACTTTGAAGCTTGCATGCCTCAATGGCAAGTTTCTCACTTCCGGCGATAGGTATACATCAATGACCTTCGACCGAAAGATTTTGCCTGGTGTTCGACGCCAAGTCCTTGATTCACAGCACGTGAATTGTACTGCAGTACCTTGAGGGTCATTATCATTATCAGTGATTCCTCTCGTGCTTGTTAACGATTTACATCATTGACCGGTAATCTAGCGATGTCTTTCCATGTTCGACTTCAGAACATTTCTCACAAGGATCGACTTGTACTTAGAGTGAAGATCGAACGAGTTTGAAGACCCCGGATCTAGTTTCATCCATCCGGGCTGTGATATATATTCAAGAAAGACAAAGACATTGACATGTACATCATTGCAGCAGATGATCATCCTACTCAAAGGATGATAGTTTCATCAAAATTATCAGTCTACCATCAGACGATTGTCTGTTCTAGGTACAGGAAAATGAATTTATAAAGCTGAGCATGGGAATGCCCGCCTCAGCTAGATCATGAAAGCAGTATGAAAAAATAATGTATTGTATTGTATCTTATTACAGGTCTCCTCCCAGCATTGGATGAACTTCAGATCCCCCTGATAAAGCATTTCACCCGATAAACGGCCTCATACTTTAGGGGGCAACTGTTATAGACATTTTTGTGCCTTACAGCATTGAGCATGAAATGTCCATAATCTAAGGGATCCAAAGTCCCTAAACATGTTGTTCCTACCCCTAGAGGAACAAGGCTAACAAACCACAACAATTCACAGAAGTTCTCCACCAGAAACTGCTCAAAAATAAGTCAATTCAGGAGCAATTCAGTGGCTACACTAGCTGTCTGCGCTGAATGTCAAAGCTAACACTGGCTACCTGCACTGCAATGCAGGTAGAAGCACTACCAGGGTGCGTTGAGCGAGATTTTCCAAATGGCAAGTTCATTCCAAGAGGTGTCAAGGCCTAGGAAGCTTCCAGAATGTTCCTCAATGACACTTGCCTCAGTGAATTCGTCTGGTGATGAGTAAGAGGTTCCTAATCTCCAAGTGGAAGCAAGAACCTCCAAGTGGAATCAAGAACTGACAGAGGGAGAGGACACTAGTCAGACCTCAAGCTGACTCATCCTCTCTCCAAACATCTATATATCGATCTCTCCTCCATGAGATCTAGAGGCTGGAATTTTGTGATTGCAAAGAATTGTTGTTGGTTTGAGATTGGAATCATTGGGTGCTTAATTCTTTGGAGGGGGTGAAGATAGGAATTCCATTTTCTGGGAAGGAGATGCTGGATTGGAGCCCTCTGGGTTGTATCTCTTCCTGAACCTTGTTATTCATCAATAAAGCTATCTTGGTTTCTCCTATATACTGATGTATCTTTGATGTATGATTGCATTAGTATGTTTAGTTTATTTCTAATCCTGAACTAGTTATGAATATGAATCCATGTCTTGTGTAGTGTTCTCTTCTTGTGATCTTGCAGAAACCTCTTGAAGCTGGGCGAGCGAGAAGGCAAGTAGCTGGGAACTCTCAAAGAGAAGGGAAACTGGATCGAGGGACAAACGGAAGACACCGGTAAGTCCATCCATCTCTCTTCATTCTTAATTCATAAAGGAAGAATACTAGAATAGCTGTCTCTGTTTGTTGCTAAGGCACTGTCACACCTTAGGTGGATAGGATCGTCCTGCATAGGCATTTTTCCCCACAACACTACTCTACAACCCAAACACTCGACTTTACACTTCAGATATGCATCGACTCTTCATCCTTAGATCACTCCATTTATTATTTTACAACTTAGACTCTCGCTCTATTTATAAAATCCCATGGTCCACGGACTATGGGTAGATCTCTCTAGCCGACATTACATTACAAAATTAAGGGTAGACAACCCTATGACTCATTTACAAGCTACACGCTTCGTGCCCACAAAATGCGGAGTCTTTACATCAAAGATACAATTTATGACCAAAATCTCAGCTCTAAGCCCCAAAACATTCCTTAGGGGATCCGATGCTTAATAGGCCCCCAGTACAAACATCGTGACTCGCCCTCGACTCACTCTGTCAGTGTGGAGATCTTTGCGTGTAGATCTCCCAACTATGACTGAACTACTCCAAGGTCGGCATCGCACTAAGTAGCTACCTATTGTACTTCCTGGATGCATTGTTCAGAAACTGTTGTAGCTGAACGGCTTCCTTGAACCTGTTCCTATGTTCTCTACTCCTCACAACCACTTGTGCAGATCCAATCTATGACTCCCGCCAGTGTGTTTTTCTTATGGCGCATTAGCTACATGGTTGCCAAATGTGGGAATTTCTCATGGTCCGCGAGATCCCAATCTTCAAATTTTAGAACCGGAACTCGTCCCAAGTGTGCTCCATCAAAAATTATGTCATCGGGGAGTAGCAGAGTCTATAGAGAGCTCTTGTTCTCATCTAGGTCCTTGGGCACCCTTGCTTTCCCCTTTTGCGGAGGAACATACATGGTAAGCCTAGTCATAGGGTCTGCACCCTGGGTTTCTTCTTCCATTTCTTCATCCTCCTCCTCTACTAGGATTTCCTCAAAGTCTTCTTCCTCCTCATCAGCTTCCTAATTGATCACCCTTCCCTTTCCTTCCATCATGAGCCTCATCCTTAACAGATTCCTAGGGGACACACGCACTGGTACCATAGGCTACTTATCTTTCTTGGGTCTCAGTGTGCGCGGTGATTTAGGGATTTCGACGGCTATCCCGGTGCTTTTTGGGGTTTCTCCTACTATTATGGCCTGTGCGACCTCCTCAGTGGTCATCTCTCCAATATCCATGGCTTCCTCTGGCGTGGCCACATTGCTATTGCACAATTCTTTCAATGGCTCGAGTAAGTTCTCAAACAATGCCTTCGACTTCAAAAGATCGAACAAATTGGGGTTCATGAATCTCTGGGTGTGCAATAGCTCAATTCTCAAATTGCCAAGTGTTGTTTGCTAGGCAGCCCTTTGTAATTTATAGCACCTTTTGAACTCGAATTTGATCGTTACCCCCATTTTCAGTCAATTAATGCTCCCTTGGTGGCAGATTTTCCCAAATCTAGCCCATAAAGTTCGCCTTAAATTCCTATTGCCCGCTCTATTTGGTCTCAAACCAAGCATCACATCATAAATAGTGATTTTAATGGTCACTTTCCAGCCAACCCGCGTGGCAGCGCAGCTACCCTCACACTGTCGCGGACCCTGTGACACCTTGCTACAATGTACAGTCCCGACATCGCGCAACTCCCAAGCAAAGTAGTTTATAGTCCCATGCCTCCTTTCGGCTACCTGGAGTGCTAAGACTGTACTTCCTATGGCTATTCAGATGGCTGAGCCACCTATATATGGCTTCAAATGACTACCATTTATTTTTACTGGGAAGAGTTTGCCATTTAATTTGACCAACTACACCACGCCACCATCTGTGATCTCCTTGATAACATACGGTCCTATCCAATTCATTTGGAGCTTCCCTGGGAATTTATCAAACTTACTATCATATAACAACACCAAATAATTTTCCTTGAGGGTGTGCAACTTAATATGTCGATCATGCCAAGCCTTTTCGCACTGCTTTTGTACCTATTGGTGGAATCAAGCCAAAAAGCATTCTTCTTCGAGCTCCTATAACTATGTGAGGCTCTCCTCCAAGGCTCCACAGTCTGTCATACCTGTGAGCGTTGCTATGCATAGACTAGGCATGATGTATTCCATCGTCATTACGGCTTCTACTCCGTAGACCAGCCTGAAAGGTTTTTGTCCTGTTATCTTATTGCATGTCGTCCTATAAGCCCATAATATTGCTGGTATGCACAGGTCTCTATCACTTCCCTGCGCATTACATACCTTCATTAGCGCGTTACACACCTGACTAATTGCTTCCTCGTGGATAACCTTTTGCGTGATTATCATTCCTACGTATTGTCTTTCCAACATTAAGAGTCATTTTCACATTTGTCCCCCCAACACATACTTATTGACCATACGTTTCAGCATGAAGTTCATGTGCATTCGTGTAGGTAGTTTTTCTTATGCCTGCATGCACTCATCCAGACTTGTGCACAGATCATTTTGTCCATTGTATTTTTCTATCAATCACACCCTATGCTTCCCAAATCGTGTGTGTATCATCCTTCTACATTCGTGCCAGTCATTAAAGCTCCCTTTGTGTGTACCCCACCACCTCATGAGCGTAGTGCGTAGTACCGAATCCAAGGCCTAGAAGCATTGCTTTTCTAGCACCTCCCTTTTAAATTTATTCAAGAAGGTATCTACCTCACTTAGGCCATCATAAGTAGGCAGGTCTCTTACTTATGTCGATACGCAATGTAGCGACCTTGTCATCATATTACAATTCAATGTAGTTACCTCATGTAACTAATTCTGCCACCACTCCATTTCCTTGTATGAATCCAAAGTATAGGAGCTTTCACGCTCCCATGCAAGTCCTAGTTTTGCGTTGTTGTCTTAAATATGCAGTCCAAATAGTCATCGCTTTCATAGTCGCACACCGGCTCTATATAGCGCGATCCTTGCACAGGGTCCAAGGCTATAACTATGCATAGAGACTTCTTTTCAAAAATCATCTTGTGCTTCTTCTGATTAATCACCCCATTCATGTCAGTGGCACAATCAATTCCTAACAACATGGGATAGGGTCTGATGTGATCAACAATCTCTATCACTTCAAAATCTGCTAGCATGCTCGCTCCCTCAATATTCACAATGATTCCCTGCAATCGCCCCATGTGTATTATCTTCTGTTGGTTCGCCATTCGTAGCTGAATAGGGGACCATTGTAGCATAGGTCTCCCCATTTGCTCCCATGTTTGCTTCGGTAGAAAATTCGCATCCGATCTTAAACCCAGAATTACTTGGTCCATTTCATATTCTCCAATCTACGTGGTTAACCTCATTTCTCTTCCCATCCTCATCTTATGATTTCCAATATTTCGAACTACGCATAGTTCTCCTAGCGCAATCCTAGCACATCTGTTAATGAGTTCCTGTAGTCCTTTTATAGCTTTACTGTCGCGCAGTAACTTCATGCATGTTTCCAGGAATGTTGTGAGCATAGATGGGTCCATCCCTAGCTCTGATCTATCTTTTCTTCCTGAAGTGGAGGCATCAACAAAGCTCTTCTTAGCTTCCATTAAGGCTTCCCGAGTTCACTCCAAATCAAACTCTTCTTCTTTCGCCAAAGCTTTGCGAACCCAAGTACTATCTTCTGGCTGCTTGCCTTTGTCATCTCCCTTAGCGATTCCACTTCAGAGTACAATGTTCACATTTGGATCTTCCTCGTGCGGCTCACACCTCATCATCTGTAGGTTCTAAGTCAGGGGAGGCAGTAGCACTCCTTTGTCGCATATCCTCGCTATCAATGTAGGACAATCTTCCATCTCATCATCAAACAAGGTGCAATATAAACATGACGACCGCGTTGGATTTGTACAAGCGTAGGCATAATGTCTTGGCCCTCTACATTTATAGCATATCAACTAACGACAACCTCTTCCAGGTCCTCCTCCTCCTCGACCTCGTCCGCGCCCCTAGAATCATGTTCACACCACTCTTGCATTCTAGTCTAGGGGGCATGTTTCAACCTGAACTCTGTAGGTGGGAGTTCTATCCATCATCAACTCATAGCTTCTACAAGTGCGCTCATCGTGTCCCACTGACCTACAAAAGTTACAGAACAATTGTTGTGAATTCTGCATGCACTTCTGTAACAAATGGCAGCTTTCCATAGCATGCTTTCCACATATTTTACAAATCACGCACCATAAAGTAGGTGTCGCATTAGGTCCTGCTTGCACTTCCGGCGTTAACGGCATTAGTCCTCCTCCTATGAGTTAATTTGCAAACACAGGGTAGTGGTCCTTATCATGACCCTTCCCCTTGCATTTTATGCACCACACCTCTTCGTGCACTTCTAGTCCAACTATTCTGTCTTGTTTCAGACTCTGCATCTCCAGACATAAGTTCTTCAGTTGTGCATGGATATGTTGAACTCCTAAGTTACGATCCTTCATTAGGGTCTCATGTAACCTCATCGCGATCTCTAAGGCCTCTGCCTGAGTCGTCAACTTCTACTGTGATAGTGTACTCCTTAAATGTGGCGTTAGCGATGATATAAACCACTCACGATGTTGTCCATCCATCAAATTCATATTAGCTTCACAAATCATACACTTCAGCCTCTGATCCAACTCCCAAGGAGTCTCGCCTGGTAGCATCATGATCTCTTTGAATCCAATGATCGACTATCCTTCAAACTTTGGCCTGCTAAATTATTTGTTTAGCACTGCTTGAATATCCATGATTCCCACATTTGGATTATCATTGGAGTTCTCAATATACCAGGTTAACACGCGGTCCTTCAAGGTGCTAACCAATGTCACATTCCTTCTATTTTGCTTGCCATATGGCTCTTACAATGAACCAAAACTGGTCTAGATCCTCATTTCCCACTCCCTTGAACACAAGCAACTTTATCGTGCTTGCTATATTGAATCGCGGTGGTGGCGGAGGGGCTATGGGTGAAGTTGGAGGTGAAGGCAGTGAAGTTGATGGCAGTGTGGGTGGGGGTGGTATTTGCGAAATTATTTTCCTTATCAAATGGATCGGACTTCGTGGAGAGACCTTCGCGATCTCTTCCTCGTCCCCTCGTGGAGGTGAAATCAAGGGGTTGTTTTCTGGTCCCTTATTTCCTTCATTCCTGTATGTTTTCCATATTGCGTAGCTCCGAACGTCAAGGTAATTCCATAACCCTCTTTTCACACAATAGCATTTTAATCCATGTATTCATAGAATTTACATACTTACCTCGTGGTCCTTTGAGAAAGCATCACTCTACCTCGCTATAGCTGACTTAGGTGTCTACCATGAACTCAGTAATGAATCCTCCTATAATTCGATCGAACCAATGATCAACGACAAGTGCGATCTTATCATCCGATGCTTCCAATCTTCGCACTAACTCTGGGGTCCACACAATAGGACCATCGAGCTTCCACCTTCCTTGGTTATCTACTAGCTTCGTGATCCACTTATACAGCTCAGCAGGGAAAGACGCGAAGAAGATTTTGTGGATCTTTATGTATAGGTAGCAGTCTAACAACTCTTCTTTTGTCAGTCGCGGGTTCTTTTTCTCCTGCGTCGCGAAATTGTGAATTCTTCTGTCCAATCAGCCTTCAATTTCCTTTTTAGTTGGATTCCAATGATACAACATCAGACATCTCTATGCAGATTTCAGTCCTAGCAATGGAACCATTTTTTGGCTTAATGGGGCCTGACCTAGGTTCAGAGTTATTTAGCCAAACAAATTCCTACACTACTGGCCCTTTCAACATCAGCTTGTGGATCGTGGACTGAAGTCTCACACGAAGCTGTATGGGGTGATGCTGGAACCAAGTTTCCACAACCTTGAGATGTCTGAGGTGTCCATTTAGTCCAACTGTGCATACCTTTGCATAGGTCACTTCATGCACTATTCTCACCTGCGATACCTTCGTGATCTGCTATAATTGTCCTTCACACAGTCCTAACCAGGGGTTGAGGTGATTTCACGCTGTTATGGCAGTGATCTATGCTATTTTCCTAAGTTACACCGTGTATCTTACTTATCCCCTTGTAGATGTTGGTCAACTTTGTGTAAACAGATACAATAACTCACATTCACTTAATCCACACAGTTCTATATATTCGCACACCATATAAACAATAGAAATGAAATTCATACCCAATATATTCGATGCAGAAAACACAAAATGGATGTAAAACTTCTCTCTATTAATGCTTTAACAATTACAAACTTGAATCGCCCTATGCACTCAACTGCAGGGGTCTGCGCACTCAGTTGTAGACTACTAGGCCTCTGCGCACTTAGCTGCAGAGCCTTCTCCTACTCTACGACCCAAACACTCGACTTTACACTTCAGATATGCATCAACTCTTCATCCTTAGATCACTCCATTTATTCTTTTACAACTTAGAGCCACACTCTATTTATATAATCCCATGGTCCACAGACCATGGGTAGACCTCTCTAGCTGACATTACATTAAAAAATTAAGGGCGAACAACGCTATGATTCATTTACAAGATACGCACTTCGTGCCCACAAAATGCAGAGTCTTTACATCAAAGTTACAATTTATGACCAAAATCTGGGCTCTAAGCCCCAAAACTTTCCTTAGGGGATCCGACACCCAACAGACACACCCTCCCTACAGGAAACCAAGAACAAAGAACAAAAGAAGGCAAGGTCTCGAACTACAATTGGGAAGCTATTGACCCCAGAATCATCCCCCACCTACCCCAACCAAATATAACATCCCTCAACACAGACCCAACTTGGGAAATGTAAAACGTAAACACGTTAAAATAAAGAAATCAATACCTAAGAGGATGAAACCTCAACGGCCAATGTTGAAGCGACACTATAAACAAGGTGTAACCCACTTTGCCTCTCCATAATTTTTCCCAACGTCCCAGATTAACCCATATGGGCCAAGGTTCGAAACAATACACTTGAACCAACTGTCTTTTGCATTAGTATACCCTGATGCCATTCCATAATGGAAGTGAGGGTGTGGATGGACCAAGCAGCCACCCTGAATTCCAAGAACATAATTCCCCAACTTCAACATTTTGCCCACGCCAAAGCTCAACCATTCTAGCCAATTCTGGTATAGACTATCAAAATAACCTCTGCTCTTTCGTGAAACTTCTCCTGCCTCGTGCCCAAACTAGCTTCCTCTATACACTTCATTCAATTTCCACATGTAAGGGGATTTAATGCGCCTTGGTGGCCATTAGTCCCATCATTCATCAACCCCATTAGTGAGAGTTTTTCTTGCTCAATTATGCATTTGAGTTGTTGTATATATCTTGAACCCACCAGAGGGGGCCACTGTGATTCAAATTCTAGAGTGGAATCTAGGATGTCGGAGTTCACCAAGTAGTTAGCTGCCTAGTTACCTGATCCTCTAGTGATAACATTATAGGTGATAACATGCGGGAAGGAGAGGATCAAATCTCAGATTCTTGAAGCCTAAAGTTCCAGCCGCCAACTCTTATCACCTTAGAGATAAGAGAGCCATTTATTAATTTTTGGATTGTTGTCACCACTAGTTACGATTCCCCTGTAATATGTATGCTGGTCATGCCTAGTTTCCTTGCCAAGGCTAATGCTTTTTCCAACCTATAAAATTCGCCACATATTTTGTTGTAAACCCATAGTAACTCGCATACAAACACCTTGATATTCCTTTATTGTCCCTTAGAATATTGTTGAAACCTGTCGGCCCAAGGTTCCCTTTGGAGGTTCCATAAAAATTCAACTTAATGAAGCCCTCTGGAGGAAATAAAAACCATAATGGAGAAGAATTATGAACATTGATTGGAAAAAGACACTGGTGGCCAACCATCACTTGATATAGTTCCAACTTTACAAGAATGATTGCCTCTTCCCCTTCTTCCTTCTCATCAAGTTTTGACCAGCTTTCTACCAAGGTCGTTTCCCGCACCTTTTGTCCACCTTTCTACAAAGGTCGTTTCCCGCACATTTGTGATGGCAATTCTCAACCTATGACCTGCCGAAAATGGGGGATGTTTAGCCACGGTATGAGAGTCCACATCTTTCTCCATAAAGGTTTCTTAAGTGATTTTAGTGAAATCCCCCATAAAGTTGTAGGCGTCCATGCACCTGTCTTAATTTATCTTCATCCATTGTGGCCTGAACTTTCCTATCCCGTAAAGCATGCTAAAGGATAAGCCAATTTTGTATGTCTCTTGTAGCCGCCTAGTTTTTTGCTGACTTCCATTCCCTCCAAGGTGAACGGGGATTTGGTTTTCTCGGAAAATCTTCCACCTTAGAAGCACCTACTCAAACATAAAATTAAATTAACTTTCAAAAATCATAATAATTATAAACTATAGTTTTATAAATAAATAAACATAGGTAAGAATATATATATATATATATATATATATATATATATATATATATATATATATATATTATCATCTTAACTAAATATTTCATGTATTTCTAAAAACTTTTAGGACATTAAGATTGTGCAGGTGTTACTCATCAAGTTTGTGATTTCAATCAATTTTTTAGATTTTAGAGGACATTAGACCCGAAAAACCCACTAAAAAACATTAAAAAAATATCATTAAAAATAACTCGTTTATAATTCAACCTCACTATATTAATTAAAAATTATACTATCACTTTGTATTACTCATTATAAAATATAGTATAAAGAAAATAATATAGTAATTTATCTGAATCGATAATATTGATTTATATTTTATTTTTTTATTTTATATTAAATTATTATAAAATTTAATATTAATTTTATAACTAATAAAATAATTTATTATTCCTATACATAAATAAAAAATATGTATTCCTATACATAAATAAAAAATATGTAGAACTATATCCATTATCGAATAAGTTTGTAAGAGTATCAAGCATAAGTGATGTAAAAATAAATTCATATTTGTATGTCATTTTCACTTAATATTTTTAATGCAAGGAAAAGGCAATATGTAGGATAAATTGGAAATAATCAGTATATAATTAAATTTTGAAAATAACATTTTATATAGGAATTTGGATAATTAAAAATAAATTTTTAGGTTGAGAAGTGTGTTTGAATATTTAAGTTGAGAAGTGTGTTTGATTTGGAATAAAGTTTTTGGAATTTTAATTTAATTATTAATAATTATTATATGGATGGTAAGGATTCAACCTTCATGAAATATTCTATAATATTTTTAGCCTTATTTATAAAATAAATATTAGGATTTATCTCCAAAATAGCTTTGACCATTTTTCTATTTTAAAAAAATTGATTAATTAAATGAAAAACTCATATGAACAAGTGTCATATGAAATGGGTGTCTTATAGATTTTTGGGCATGTGCTATTGATAGGTCGTGGTATTGACCCATGGTATTGTAAAAAATCCTATTTAGAAATTAAGGATCTCCATGAGAAAATAAGATTAATCTTTATGGTTATGAATCTTGTCAAATATTCTTTTTAAATACATATGTTTAAATTATGTATTAATTATTTTTTATAATAATAATAATTAAAGTCACAATTTAATTATTAAAAAATAAATTAGCAACATGAAATGTATTATGAAGTATATATATATATATATATATATATATAGAGAGAGAGAGAGAGAGAGAGAGAGAGAGAGAGAGAGAGAGAGAGAGAGAGAGAGTGAAGTAGATATTGTAAAAATAGATTCAATTTTACTAAAATGGTTTGTTAGTCGCAAGACTCTAGCAACTTATAATGTTTAAACTTGAAACATAAATATTTATTTATTGATATTATTAAAAATAACTAATTTTCAAACATTTAATTGGATCATAACTTGAAGGTCTTATTGCAATATTTGCACAATATAATTCTTTCTGGATAACTACCTCACATATTTTAGGCAACAATTTATGGACATGATTCCAATATTCATGCATCATTCTTAGAAATTTGGGTAGTAATGTTTCATTTCTAGAAAATCATCCAATCAATGTTTATCAATGTTTAACTGCCATTTAATTTAGGTGGTTGTGCTAGTTATATATTTTGTACATATTTATATATGAATATTGAGTAAAGTGGATGTTGTAAATATAGATTCAATTTTACTAAAATGGTTTATTAGTCACAAGGCTCTAGCAACTTATAATGTTTAGACTTGAAACATAAATATTTATTTTTCAATATTCTTAAAAAAACCATTTTTCAAACATTTGATTGGATCATAGCTTGAAGACTTTAGTGCAACATTTGCACAACATAATTCTTTTTGGATAACTACCTCACATATTTGATGTGATAATTTATGGATATGATTGCAATATTTATGCATCATTTTTAGAAATTTGTGTAGTGATGTTTTATTTTTTATTTTTGCAGGAAAACCATCCAAAAATAAAATCCTTGAAAATAGCTATACTAGGGAAAATAACATATTTACCATCAATTACTTCCGAACATAATTTAAGCAAGTCTTTATATAAAAAATGGATAGGAATAATATGTAAATAAAGAAGTTGTTTCCCACCATTATTTATGTTTTTCTCCATGTAAGAATAAAATTATAAATATGTAAATTTACTAATAGTTACTACCCACCAAAATTTAGGCAAATTCTTATGTTGGAGCAACGATTAATTTACTAGTTCCTATCAAAGCAAAATTATAAAATTCAATTTCCTTATTGACCATTATTAATTTAGTGTTTATGTGTCTTAATTTTTAGTTTTTAATTTAATTTATAAAAAAGTTTAATTTAATTTGGGAGAAATCTTTTTTTAGTAAAAATTACATAAAAACGATATTATTTTATACCATTTTTTTCCAGAGAATAATTTTAAATTTAAGGAGCAAAAACTAAGTTGTCCTACGATACTGGTTTTCTAGGTGTAAATTGTTTTCACTTAACATCTTGAGAAGTTTGAAAACATAATAAAATTAAAATAATTTATATATATAAAAAAATATTTAAATATAAATTATATATAAAGTTAAATTAAATTATATATATCAATTAAGTAATTTTAAATACTACAAATTTAATTTAATAAAATATAAATCTTTATCTAGATACTTGTATCTCTCTCAACCTCGGAAAAATTTACTTACTAAGTTGGTATCACTATATTATTGGGAATCTAGCAAGCTATGCACGAGGTTTGGAAGTTGTGGTCTAATGATTACTTGGAGATGTTTGATCTCCACAAATATTGTGTTTTAATCCAAAACAAACCTATATAATCCGGAGACCTGCTTGAGAACCGATTTCTTCCCTTGAAAAAAAAATAATAATAATAAACAAACAAAACAACTATGCACCAGGTCTTTCATTTGAGTGGTATGGCATTAGATTTGATTTGATTTCCATGGTGGGGTTAGATGTAAAGATATATGTGGATGCAGCGGTTCCGCTTATCTATCGCTTATCTTGAAACCTTGAATGCGTACAGTTCTCCTGAAGTGCTGGACATCTTGTTATTGCATAAAAACAATATAATTAGGTCGCTTCGGTTGTCTGGTTCTTGCCAGACGAAGAGTAAATATTTTGATATCAGAGAAATAGAAGCTCTCTTAGTACAAAAATAATATATTTTAACGTACTTATACGTAGTTAGCATACCCTTCCTAAGATCTCCTCAAAGTTCAGGCCTGGCAAGAAAACAAAGATCATAACTTGAACAGAACAGGCTACCTTACAATCATTTGTCTCGGAGAAAAAACAGAAGCCGTAAATTGAAGAGAACAAGCTACCTGACATTGTTTCTGTCGTTAGTCCGTCCTTCCACAAACTGCCCTGCCTATGACCATTCCTTTCATCTGCATTGTCTGTTTAAAACCTCGGATTTGACATGCTACCAAGTTGTTTGTCCAGAATGAACAGTGTGGGCTTATCGAATCTTTCACATGTATCCAAAATCTAAGTTAACATGTATCTACCCGATGTTCATGTAAACGTCTTTTTAAATTTTCACATCCACTTTTTATTATTAGGAATTTTATAAATTTTTCAAATTACTAATCATTTAATATCAAATATCAAAATAGATGGAATCTCTTTTCACTCTAAGAATGATCATTTCGCTATAAAATAGTTTACACCTCAACCGATCTGATCCCTATGAGTTAAGATGGATCTAGGCCGGTGGAACACAAGAGTATCAAGTTAAATACATAGATCCTTCTAGCCACTTGATAGATGGAGATTTAAAATAGATTTAAGATGGTATTTTTTTCAAATGCAAATTAGTTTTATATTTAGAATTAAATGAATTACACATGCAATTCTTATTAATTTCATAAGGAATTAATTGATTTTTTCTATTCAATTACTTTTTTTCTGGTGTACATTGGAATATTTTATTATGGTTCTCATACACACATATATACTTTCTCTCCTTATATGCACATATGCTTAGTCTAAATAATAGACGAAATGGTCTTTTGAGGGCATTTTTTTGGTTAAACTTTGATTTTAAGTTGCTTAATTTATATAATTGGACTGTCACAGGGTTTTTCATGTGGTTGAATCCATTTATATATTCAAAAGTATATTTTAAACAACCAAAAATCACAATCTTGCTTAACATTGTCTCACATGACTCTAGTGAAACATTTATATCAAATTAATCTTGAAATAAATTAGTTATTATAGAAATTCAAATATTTTATTTAAATCTTGTATTAAAATATTTTTAAAAATAATAAAATTATATTTCTGGTTCACACTATAAAATGAGAATAGAATGTCTTTATCACATTTTTTACTATAAACCATATATATTCATTTGGTTTTCTAATATACTTAACAATTTTTATTTTGAAAATATTTTATTTTTATTTTAAAAAAACATGAATCAAAATTCACCAAATTAACTATTAATCCATGTCTTTTAATGGAATACATTTTTATTATTAAAACAAAAATTTATTATCTTCCTCATTTAAATATTTAAAAATAAAATAAAATATTACAAACAATTTTTAGGTTTTTAAGGCCAATATTAATTTAATAAGTTAGAACCCTTGTTCCCAAAAAAAAATGATTATAATCTAACACGCTATGCACTAAGAGTTCGACTTTAACGAAATTTGATGTACTAAGTTTATGCAACCTACCTTACATCCTGTACCACTACTTAATACTAATTATCATCTTTGAAATAAAGAAAGTGCTAAGAAAGACAAATCTACAAAATCAAGCCCAATAAATGTATATACACAATTTATAGTAATAAATTAATATTATATATGCTTTGATAAATAGGTTTTTTTAAAATAATTTTTTTACAATTTTAATTTAGGGTAGATTTAAGATTTTTGTGATGTATATTTTAGATAAAAGTTTTTTGGATTAATTACATCATTAAGATTGAGTTAATCTTAATAATGTGATTAATCTTATCTAATTTTAATTTAATAAATAGTTATTATTAAATAGATGATAAAGATTTCACTTTCATGAAATATGTCAAAATATTTATAGCAGTATTATCAAAAATTAAGATTCATTTCTAAATTACTTATGTTATTTTAATTAATTTATTTGAAATTAATTAAGTTAAAAATGTCATATTAGTAGTCATATTGACATGTGCTATTGATAGGTATTATCAAAAATTAAGATTCATTTCTAAATTACTTATGTTATTTTAATTAATTTATTTGAAATTAATTAAGTTAAAAATGTCATATTAGTAGTCATATTGACATGTGCTATTGATAGGTATTGGTTCACGGTATTGTAACAAGAGATATTTACAAGTTAAAAATGTTCATTGTAAAACTAAAGTAAATCTACATAATTAAAAATTTATATACTTTTTAATATATATATATATATATATATATATATATATGAGAGATGTATTATAAAATAAATATTAAATTTATCTGTATTAATTTAATAATTTATATAATTGTGTTAATATCTACAATCTACATAGAAATATAACTGTGCTCACAATATATTATTATTATTATTATTATTATTATTATTATTATTATCATCTAATTTTAAGGTCATGACCAAGCACGTCAAATTGGTGTTTGAGACTCTTTTTTTTGTGGGCAAGGGACCCACCTCCAGACAATTATTTAATTGTTAAATTTAAGATTACATATTCTACCCCTCTAATATTGAACCCTTAAACTTTTAAGAAGAAACATATACTCTTAACCATTAAACTTACTCAATAACTATATTAATTTAATAAATCACTAATATAATACTATAATAAAAATACAAATTACTTCAAAAACATATGAAATCAACCCAGTGCATCTACTTTCATGAGGAAGAGCTGCACAACATACTCTCATGCAATTGCACACACTGTAGCCTGCTTTGATAGTTGTCACATACCCCGATAACCTCGCAGGCAAAAGTAGGGAGTTAGAATTTTTCGCACAAATTACCACAAGTAATTAACCAATTCACAACTCCTCAATTCATTATTAACCATTAAATATAATATTCATTGGTGCAAGTAAATTGCCATCAAAGACAGTAAGTTTCATAAGCATTGCATAATCTTTAATCATCACTGAAATAACATAAACTGTCTCATGAATCCATGCATCCATTTCTTGATAACCTTAACATATTAGATAATCATACAATCTAATAAAGAACCATCAACATCAAGGGTTCAACATCATCCATCTGACACAAAAGGCAATCACATCAATCACACCATTGAACACGGAAATACCCTGGAAACCCCGTAGGGTGAAAACCAGCAAACGTTTAATCTTCTTATTAAACGCTCGTGAGGGTTTTCACCCCTCACTCAATGGCTTATAAGGGATTCCATCCCTTAACCATTGTTATAAAATCATTACAATAAGTTATCATTTGGTTGTCACATAACTAGCTACAAGCTAATACAATTTACATGTAATCTTTTATTTACATACCGCCACATGCAAAGTTCCTTGTGGCATAATTGTTCTAGCAATGGGCAATACTGCAGCTTGACTTCATCTGCATGAACGAATAATCTTTTTCCTGTCATAATGTTAAACATCACCTTCCTTGGCACCATCTGCCATCGTTTCCTGTCAATGCAGTCATCAACAATCTTGGCAACAAGATTAGTCACAATATTATTCAAACAATGATCAACCTCTAAGAGATTCTTTAATATCTTTCACACATGCATGAGCACGCATAATATACTAGTAAACTCTTGTTCTACTTTTCACAATACTTATTCATACTAATGCATATTTTTCTCATAACCAAGTATTGTTTTTCAAGAGATATCACTACCCATGAGAATATATCACAAACTACCCTCTTTAATCTATATTCACTTCCAGGAAAGGAAAGAAAAGACTACGAAATACCTTGTTAAGAAAAGAGAATTCATCCTATCTTTTCTTACATAAACACATATGCATGTTATATAAAGACAATAAATGTTCCTTATCTTTTAATGTTGCAAATATATATAATAACCATCTTTTCCTATATATAGGAATAACAACCTTTAACTACATGTAGTAATATATTTTCTCTACCAAGAAAATATATATAAAATCAATATTTATCTACATGCGGTAATATATTTTCTTTACAAGAGGAATATATAACCTTAATCTACATGTAGTAATATATTAGATTATTCATACTAAGGTTATTTAGGTAAAAACCTTCTTTAGGTTATTCAAGTAAAAACCCTATTCTCTTTACCAAGAGGAATATATAATCTTTATTTACATGTCCTAATACATTTTCTTTGCCAAGAAAATATAAAACAACAATCTCCTCAAGAACTTTATATGTCCTATACATCTCTTCTCAAGAGGATATTTTGGGTTCTTAGTAAGAACCTTGTGTAATTTATCCCAAGAAATAATAAAGCTACTTAGCTTTTAACACTCTCAAGAAAATCACAAAACTACTTAGTTTTTACTGTGCATAAACTAAGCAACCAATACTTTCAAGAGGACTTATATCTCTGCAATATTTTAATGCCTAAGAACTTTAAACTGAGATTCTAATATTATGCCTTCAGGGTGCATAAACTTATATGTTCATAGACAACGCAGATTTTTCAAAAAGAAAGGCACCATAGACTTATCATTTGCATCGGCAAATTCTTTGCATAGTAATTTCCATTTCTTGCTCATATCACCGCCTCTTTAAAAAGAGTGTGCATAATTTTGGACTTACCTTGAGTGTGATTTCAAGCATGAAATCCGCAATACCTACCCCTCGTGACTGAAAGAAACAAATTTGTGTCTCTTGGTCTAGCTTCAAACTCTCATAACTGCAACTCTGTCCTCACCCTTGCAGCTTTCACAGTGAACAGATACATTAAATTACAATAGTTGCTTGGGTCGGAGAGCCGCTACCTGAACAAGATCTTCCTACAGCTTAACCTTTTGATGTATTTGAGTGTTTCGAGGTGAGGCCTCAGTTCTTCAATGGTTGCCTCCTCTTAGCATGAAGTTCTGTCCCAGCTCCCTCCAAACGCGCAGATAACACTCGGCTAATTGAATACGAATTTATGCAGTCTTTTCATACGCGGTTCAGTGATGGACACTAATATATAACAGGCATATCACCCAAGGAACCGTTCCTCATCAAGAAAACAGTTCCGGAGTTTGCTCGGGGATTGGGTTTTGTTCATAATCTCATTAAAGCCCCCTACATGAAGTGATGACTCGCTCGCAGTTAATCTGGCGGTTGTCTTTCTCGAAACCGTCTAGAAAAGCAGGTGGCTTCAGTTCCCATTTTTAAGCCGCCACACGCGCCCCCTGTCTGCCATTCTTAATTGACAGCGCTATGGATACAAGAATTAGTTGTTGAAACTAATTCGTAATTTCTTTAAAAAGAATTACTATTTCATTAATTAATATTTTACGCATAGGGATGTTACATACTCCCCCCCTTAACAGGAACACCGTCCTCGGTGTTTTTCTTTCATTGAGAACTTGCGATTTTACTCATCGTGTTACCATCTAAACCACACAAAATGTGATCCTTTCCTCTTGAAATCAGCGATTCCATTCCAAGAAAAGACGACAAACAAAAATAGTAATGATATAGTCATAAGAAATATCTTTAGTTATAAGCATCAATAGTTGCAAAAATATGCAACTTCTAATCGCCACCACGTGGCCCTTATTCATTCATGATATCAATTCTCTGTATCTACTTACCATTACTTACCATCTGTTCTTGAAAATCATGAATACCTTCATGTAAACATTTAATAGTGGTTGGACAACTCTTCAACCTTCCATGGTAAGTAACTCCTGTAATATATGACTAATAATTCAATCACATTAGTCACTATATTTTGAGTCAAATGAAATACTTTTGACTAGCAATCAATTGCAATGTTAGATGCTTTCTAAATCACAGTACTTTTATAAGTACTTAAAGAGCACTAATACTAATCATCAAATGATAAATCACCGTTCCACGTGCATACTGAACGAATTCTTACCAAAGACATCCGCAAAGTACCTCGAGAAGTACCAAAAGAGCACATAATTCTCTAATCATCAAAACAGTCAATCATTGCATCAAGAAAAAACTGTCTTAGCTCCCACTAAGATGTTCGCAACATCAATAATACAATAAAGGAGTTAAGTTTTTTTTTTTCCAATTACTCCTTATTGAACATTAAACTCATTTCCTATTAAAAATGCATAACACATTTCGCACAACTATATGTAAAATTTATTTCTAACATAACATATAGTTGATTAGTTAATTCCTTTAGCCATGAAACCACAATGGACTAAAGAATTCCCAACCCATGGAAACTGGTTTCCATAACCAAACCGAGTCATTTTCACATCCAGACAGTTTCTTCGATAGAGACCTTACCAGGTCTAACATAGAATCCCACTGGCCAACCAGCTCAAGAATTCTAGGGAGAGGAGATCTGGGCAGACAAGTACCATCAACCCTTCCGGGCAGGTAGCTGCCATCAACCCAACTCCGGGCAGACAAGTACCATCAACCCCTCCGGGCAGGTATTGCCATCAACCCAAGCACTTGCAGGTCCTACTCGACCGCAATTACACTGGTCTCGCTAGTAAACGCTATCTGATCCTAACCAGACGTAGCGTACACAGGAAATTCTTTCCTCTTATGCCATCTGATCCCAACCAGACATAGCATGAATATTTCTCTTTTTCCATCTCTTTCTCAAAGTAATTTACACAATGAACCATATGAACATTATCATTAGCACAACAGACATGCATGTATACCATGCATTTACACTTAACCCCTCATCATGGGTCCACAACATCAAGATTGATGGGAAACATATCCATCATACACGTTGTATGCATGCAAATTTTCCAAATAACACAATTCATGCATATCATATAACATCATTCTTTCTCATTTATAATTGCATTTCATATTGCAGCAATTTATGTGATGAGTTTTCTTGTTGCTGTTAAGCTACCACTACTTAATCCCATCAGCAACGTTAGTTATAAATATGCATCAGTTAACATCTATTCCATTTCCAAGAATGTTCATGCATACAATATTTTCATGTATAAAAGCATATGCAAATACTCATTAATGTATAAATGTCAACAACAGTTGAGTTAATACTCTCAGCATTCCCAATTTTGTCATAGTTTGTTGTTCCAATTCAAATCATCATTAATGGAGTATTATCTTACGTTTACTGTGGCTAGCTTTAGTCATGCATTGTTAGTGTAATTAAACATAATTCCTCTAACATACAAGAACATAACTCTTATGTCACAATGACTAATCTTTGTGCATACTATTGCTTATCATATAAGCCCTTCTTTAATGTATGCAACACTTATTCCCTTCACTAGAAGACCACCATCATTCATACGACAAACCACATACCTCTTTCTTAAAGGAAGTCATTTTAATCCTCATTTCTCTATCTTCCGATGTGAGGATTTCTCAAGATTCCCTTTCAAGAAATTATTAAAGATATCTATCTTTAGGCATACAAATCAAGATACAAAAACAAGGTTTTACTTATTCTTTATGTATCAAAATCAAGCAATCGACACAGTTCATCCAACAAGACAATCTCTCCAAGAGATTATTATTTTCAAGGAAGCTAGCATGACCACTTTCTCTAAGTACACACTGACTTACAATTTCAAAGTCACAATAGCTACCAATATGCAACATGTGTTCTCCTAACACAATTACCTTACTTCAATGCACATAGTTCGTTTCATGAAACAAGTAAGGATTTTGGTTCTTGTATGAACACTATTCTAATGTGTCTTTAAGGAAAGAACCTCTATTTTTATTTTCAAGAAAATTCTCATAAAATCCTGCATCTTCTACATGAAGTATGCATACTCTTAGGATGAGACTATATTTATGTATATATGTAGTATATTCTTTCCTCAAGAAATTAGGGATGAATATCTATGTGCCTAGAAGCACATCCTTAGTTATCTTTTATCATGCATGTAATGCATAATCATTTCACTAGGACTTAGAAACTAACTAGAATCATAATGCAATTAGCATATATATATATATATATTCCAAGAAGCTTTTATCAAATAAAGATACATATTTTAATTCAAGCAAACTTGGCCACCTTCCATGCTATGTCCTCAGGACATTTATATACCTCATCCTCTTTTCTCAAGAAGATACTTTAGCTATATTTAGCAAGGATTTTATAGACAAGAGACACGCATTTCACACACAAGACTCACGTGGAGTCTTTCTAATAGGAACTACCTGTTTTCTTTACCAAGAAAACATACAAAATAATCAATCCTTAACTGCATGCCTTAGCACATTTTCTTTACGAAGAAAATCTATAAAAGAACCATTCTTTTATTGCATGCATTCAAATACTTTCTATACTAAGAAATCATATAAAACATTCATACGTGTTCTTCAAGAAAGTTAACAAGACACTTATCTTATCCTTGGATCAACATGCATAACCAACAAGTTAAACCACCCTTACCGGAAGCAATGGCTCTACTTATGCAATTAGAAGCATAATCTCCTAAGTGTCACACACGCACCAGAGTTACCACTTGATGCTAGATGCAACAACTATCATACAGTACTATGTGTCCCTTTCAGAATAATGACTTCAAGGAGACATTATGAAAATAATTACATCAACACATTATAGTTATCATTTTCCAACTCCTTAATACTCACATGCACATCGAGTGTTACCTAGTCATCCCCAGACTTAGAGTCTCTGCAAGATTCTAACACTCAAAGCTTGCTCTACCTGGTCATTACCAGACGTAGCGATTTTCTTTTTCCCATCTCCGTCTGTCCCTACAGCACGGTCTTCTTCCTTCTCCTTGCTTCCTTTTTCCTTTGGAAGCATCTATGGTTGGGGAAGGTAGTTAGAGTTCACTGACAACTGTATTAACACAGGTAGTCTATTAATGGATAATTATCACATGTAGTTATACCATGAATGGGTCCTAGAAATGTTACCCATTGAACATGCCTCTACAATTAAGTTCACACTGGAATGCAACATGCATAAGAAATTCATCATTCCCATAGTGGAGATAAATTCAACCATCATTAAATCGAGGCTCCAATGATTTTTACCTCTCAACAAGTAATGATAAACACATACCATGCTAATGGATTCCACTTAATTAGAGGGTAATCATCATTAAATCTATTAAGACATAAGCATATACTATTCATCATGCATTCTCATGGTGAATAAAATTAAGAACTCTTCTCATGCACAACTGGACTATAGCACAGAGAGAGTAAGAATCTTCACACACACATTCCATGCATGTGACATTAATCAACTTCACTTGTTTACGAATTGTATAAATCTTAGTCCAATTCAATTAATGCATATACGTTCTATGGTTTAGTCATACAACACTAACCAATCTCAACTACCAATCACCTTCATGCATCCATGACAAGGCTAAATCAAAAGTTAGTTATGACACTCAAGTCTCGCTACTTGACTCATTGTATGTTTTCAATATCTAAAGGGGTTCTTCTAATGTCCTTTTTAAAACAATTTTTCATCCTATTCAAGGATGTCCCCCCTGATTTATATTCATGCATTGGCTCATTAAGTTTTGTTCATTGTAATTTCGATCTAGTTCAATAAATGCATTATTGTTATTGTCATTTGTGCAAATCAAAAGTTGGTAGTTGATTGTCACTTTCCTCAATGAGTGTTCAATATTGTTCTTACGTGTAATGAGTGTTCAATTTTGTTTGTAAGTGCGACAAAAGTTTCATTATCTTTTATCCTCATCAGGAATCCAACGTTATGAACGTAGTTATGCAACAACTTATTATTTACTTCTCAAAGAAGTTATAAACAGGAATCACACCTATCATGCCAAAAGTAGTGTACTACATAATGAATATGTGAATGATTAAACTCGTACCTGAGTTAATGCCTACTAATGGCGTACCTCAATATCCTTTCCGCTTACCAATTCCCAAAGGCGCCAGTACTGCAACCTGGCTCTGATACCACTTGTCACATACCCCGATAACCTCGCAGGCAAAAGTAGGGAGTTAGAATTTTTCGTACAAATTACCACAAGTAATTAACCAATTCACAACTCCTCAATTCATTATTAACCATTAAATATAATATTCATTGGTGCAAGTAAATTGCCATCAAAGACAGTAAGTTTCATAAGCATTGCATAATCTTTAATCATCACTGAAATAACATAAACTGTCTCATGAATCCATGCATCCATTTCTTGATAACCTTAACATATTAGATAATCATACAATCTAATAAAGAACCATCAACATCAAGGGTTCAACATCATCCATCTGACACAAAAGGCAATCACATCAATCACACCATTGAACACGGAAATACCCTGGAAACCCCGTAGGGTGAAAACCAGCAAACGTTTAATCTTCTTATTAAACGCTCGTGAGGGTTTTCACCCCTTACTCAATGGCTTATAAGGGATTCCATCCCTTAACCATTGTTATAAAATCATTACAATAAGTTATCATTTGGTTGTCACATAACTAGCTACAACTAATACAATTTACATGTAATCTTTTATTTACATACCGCCACATGCAAAGTTCCTTGTGGCATAATTGTTCTAGCAATGGGCAATACTGCAGCTTGACTTCATCTGCATGAACGAATAATCTTTTCCGTGTCATAATGTTAAACATCACCTTCCTTGGCACCATCTGCCATCGTTTCCTGTCAATGCAGTCATCAACAATCTTGGCAATAAGATTAGTCACAATATTATTCAAACAATGATCAACCTCTAAGAGATTCTTTAATATCTTTCACACATGCATGAGCACTCATAATATACTAGTAAACTCTTGTTCTACTTTTCACAATACTTATTCATACTAATGCATATTTTTCTCATAACCAAGTATTGTTTTTCAAGAGATATCACTACCCATGAGAATATATCACAAACTACCCTCTTTAATCTATATTCACTTCCAGGAAAGGAAAGAAAAGACTACGAAATACCTTTTTAAGAAAAGAGAATTCATCCTATCTTTTCTTACATAAACACATATGCATGTTATATAAAGACAATAAATGTTCCTTATCTTTTAATGTTGCAAATATATATAATAACCATCTTTTCCTATATATAGGAATAACAACCTTTAACTACATGTAGTAATATATTTTCTCTACCAAGAAAATATATATAAAATCAATATTTATCTACATGCGGTAATATATTTTCTTTACAAGAGGAATATATAACCTTAATCTACATGTAGTAATATATTAGATTATTCATACTAAGGTTATTTAGGTAAAAACCTTCTTTAGGTTATTCAAGTAAAAACCCTATTCTCTTTACCAAGAGGAATATATAATCTTTATTTACATGTCCTAATACATTTTCTTTGCCAAGAAAATATAAAACAACAATCTCCTCAAGAACTTTATATGTCCTATACATCTCTTCTCAAGAGGATATTTTGGGTTCTTAGTAAGAACCTTGTGTAATTTATCCCAAGAAATAATAAAGCTACTTAGCTTTTAACACTCTCAAGAAAATCACAAAACTACTTAGTTTTTACTGTGCATAAACTAAGCAACCAATACTTTCAAGAGGACTTTTATCTCTGCAATATTTTAATGCCTAAGAACTTTAAAGTGAGATTCTAATATTATGCCTTCAGGATGCATAAACTTATATGTTCATAGACAACGCAGATTTTTCAAAAAGAAAGGCACCCTAGACTTATCATTTGCATCGGCAAATTCTTTGCATAGCAATTTCCATTTCTTGCTCATATCACCGCCTCTTTAAAAAGAGTGTGCATAATTTTGGACTTACCTTGAGTGTGATTTCAAGCATGAAATCCGCAATACCTACCCCTCGTGACTGAAAGAAACAAATTTGTGTCTCTTGGTCTAGCTTCAAACTCTCATAACTGCAACTCTGTCCTCACCCTTGCAGCTTTCACAGTGAACAGATACATTAAATTACAATAGTTGCTTGGGTCGGAGAGCCGCTACCTGAACAAGATCTTCCTACAGCTTAACCTTTTGATGTATTTGAGTGTTTCGAGGTGAGGCCTCAGTTCTTCAATGGCTGCCTCCTCTTAGCATGAAGTTCTGTCCCAGCTCCCTCCAAACGCGCAGATAACACTCGGCTAATTGAATACGAATTTATGCAGTCTTTTCATACGCGGTTCAGTGATGGACACTAATATATAACAGGCATATCACCCAAGGAACCGTTCCTCATCAAGAAAACAGTTCCGGAGTTTGCTCGGGGATTGGGTTTTGTTCATAATCTCATAATCGCAGTTAATCTGGCGGTTGTCTTTCTCGAAACCGTCTAGAAAAGCAGGTGGCTTCAGTTCCCATTTTTAAGCCGCCACACGCGCCCCCTGTCTGCCATTCTTAATTGACAGCGCTATGGATACAAGAATTAGTTGTTGAAACTAATTCGTAATTTCTTTAAAAAGAATTACTATTTCATTAATTAATATGTTACGCATAGGGATGTTACAATAGTGAACGATGGAGGAATGCTTTCTTCTTTCGCTATAGCTCTGCAGATGGTTTTTTAACGTTATCAATCTGAGCTACTTGCCCACGAAAACGATCTATATTATAATAGCTTGCCTTTCGCCTCCCAATCTATAAGATCCCTGATGCCTTCTCCACATTGATTACAGATCTCAAGAAAAAATTGTCAGCAGTGGATTCACTCTGGCCAATCACATGAATGGTTAGGTGATTGTATGACGTGTAATTGAATTATTTAGAATATATATCTTGGAATGCGGCGGTGGACAAATTTGCTTCCCTGATCAGCCGAAGTATAATAATATTTCTTTTAAAGATTTTGAAATCTCTGCAATGGTTTTGCGATCGTGCAAAGGCATCTTTCTCCCCGCATTCAGAAGCATTGTTTTTGTCGTTAATAAAAAGATCGTGGATTATGTGCTTAGTTTAGTGGATCTTTGTGCCCAGGTACTATCCATGTCTGCTAGTTTTAGACAGTGGGATCTATTAGCAAATTTCCTATTTGATCTGACAACCATATGATATTAAGGTTAGTGGTTTGGGCAACACTGTTTGTGTGCGCGGGGCCGTTTTGGCACAGAGATAGCAGACATCAACGTTATATAGCAGAGCAGATTTCATCATCGCTTTGATATATTTACAGAGAGCTGGAGAAGCTTACAGACGTCGACAAGTATAAAGCCATTTAATATATTAAATATATATCAGATGATTTTTGGATTGTGGAAGGATTTATGTACTAATATCTTGATGCAGTGTTGATTTAAGAAAAGTTGAAGTTGGTGGATTTTAGCTATCACATTAAAATCAAGTCAAAAGTTGCTGCCAGCTAGAGAAAGGATCCAATGTTAGTAAGGTCGGTCCATATTCAACTTATTTACCGGAAATATTTTCTTTGAAGATGGTGGCGTTGTTATATTATTTAAAAGGAAAAGGTTGTTGGTAGAAATTTTTATGGTCTATTTTTATTATATTGTAGTGTGTTATTGTCTAAATGTAATGTGAAAAATCAAATATTGTAGAATGATAAAGAACATGTTAATTATTGAATAGACTAGTGTGACCTTTCATGTTTTAGGAGTATTATTTATAGGTAGTTCTTAATAAGGTTACGCTGGTGTGATCCTTTTTGTTTTGTGAGTGATGAACACTCCGAAGGGTTGTGGATTCAACAAATGGTCGCAGTTCCATAGGATGGTTCAGACACTAACCCATCATGGTCCGAGAGGTTGAGAAACATCAATTTTGCAAAGTAGGTCAAAAATGGTCTAAAGCATTTATGTCTTAAATGAATTAAGTGGTTAGAGTGGATGTGAGTACTAGTGGTGACCATATTAGACAAATGTGACAAAGATTCATATTGTGTGTTTTTCCCGTCCTGTTATGTGAGTGATGAAGAAGACTGTGAAGGGTTGTGGATTCAAAAAATGGTGGCAGTTCCATAGGATGGTTCAGACACTGACCAATCGTGGTCCGGAAGGTCGAGAAACATCAATTTTGCAAAGTAGGTTAACAATCGTATGAAGCAGTTATGTCTTAAATGAATTAAGTTGTTAGAGTGGATGTGAGTACTAGTGGTGACCATATTAGACAAATGTGACAAAGATTCATATTGTGTGTTTTTCGTTGTTTGTTACATGTAGGCGTTAAGAGAGGGTATTGGAAGTAATGCTTCCATGTGCTCCAAGTTGTCATTAGTTGTAATTGGGAGTTCCTAGGTTATTAGTTGTATTAATTATTTTTACTAATCTAGATCCTCTAGATCCACCATTCTCCAATCTAGAAGTTTCAAGTATTCCTATATATGTAAGGTTTGTGAGATCAATAAAAGACAATGTGTGTGTGATTTGTGTGGCGTATAATCATTCCCTGCTCAATTTTAATTTTCTATCATAGCTATATAAAATAAATGGATGGTGAATGTTGATAGGCATCAATCTAAAATAAGCATCAAAGCAATTATGTCATCATACATTTGAAGTTGAAAAAATTAAGAAAATCACAAGAATTAACTTAAATTATAACATTATTTAAAATCATTATTATTAATGATAAAATAAATTAATATATAAGTTAAACATATATACATACATATATATATATATATATATATATATATATATATATATATATTTTAAAAAACATGTGAGAATATTTTTTACCATGGAGATTCTTAATTCGTAAATAAACTTTGTTACAATATCCTGCCTTATCAATACCACATGCCTGACAACTAATAATTCATTTCATATTATAGTTGTTCATACGACATTTTTTTAATTAACAAATTTAATTAAAAGGGCAAAAAGGCATAACTACTTGAAGAATAAATCTTAGTCTTTGATTTGTGTATGCCAAAATATTCTTAGGTGCAAACTCCTTTTAGAATGTAAAATTTGATTAGAAAAAAAAAAAGAGGTTTGCACCTCAACATATTAGACCTTTCTAAGCTCTTGCTAGATCCTTGATTGATATGGATATATACTCATTATACACAAACAAACCCACCCAACAAAATATAATTTTGAAAAATGACTAAAATATAAAATAATAAGACTATTTGAAATGTTTTAAACATAAAAAAATAAAGTTTCCAATTATATATATATATATATATATATATATATAAAAACATTGAAATATTATTTAATGCAAGATATTGAAATATTTTATTTATAACCTATATTGAAACTTTAATTATTAATAACAGTTTTTAAATTTCACATATAAATTTAATATTAAGAATTAAATGAATTATGATCTCTTTTTTATTATTATTATTTTCAAAGCAGAACTCTAACAATGGATTTGCAGATTGATCATAATGCCTTTTGAGTGCAATATGAAAGAGATGTTGTAATTTCATGTCCTCCAAGCATTGATTCAGCCAAATTACATAAAAATAAAAACAAAAATAAAAAAATTTAAATAAAATGAAAAATTAAATTAATAATTAATAATTAAATTTAACTAAAATAATTAATTAAGCATTCTTCATGGAAAACCTTAGTTCTAATAGTTCAAAAATTAATATAGTATATATAAATTCTCTAATAATTATAATGAAATTAGTGAGAACATTGAACAATGCATAATATGCTCACTTTTTTTGAATTAAATCTGAGTTGTTCTAATTAGATTATTGTCTAAGATATTTTAATTCAAGGAGAAGTAACAATATTAAGAAAACGATTATTTAAGTTTTTTTATTTAGAAATTAATTTAATTGTGATATCGATTGATTCTTGTAATTTTAACAATAGGTAAATTTAGTTAAAGAATATATTTAAAAAAAATTAAAATGTCAAAAAGTTAAATTAATATTTTAAATTCAATTATTTAAATATGTTTCATATTTTAAATGGTATATTTAAAATTTATATTTGAAAGGATTGTTTCTAAACTTTTTTAAATAGAAAATGGAGAACAATTTATGCACATATATCACAATATTTTTAATAAAAACTATCAAATAAGGAAACCTAGATTCATCTTAAGTTTGGATTTACCAAGTGTAGAGATTTTTTTTCAAGAGATTTGATCCTTCTCGACTTCTTGATTTGGAATCACTCTAAAGAAAATTTGCACCTCAAGCGATGTGATCCCTCTCGACATGCTAGATTTGGAATCATTTCACTCTAAAGAGGTTTTCACCTCAAGGGATTTGATCCCTCTGGGTATATGGTAGATGGAGAATTAACATGGATCTAGGATGGTTATTAGCTTAGCTTTGATTAATGTAACGTATAATGTTTAAGTTGAAATTTTTTTGTCTCAGGGCTTCATAGATTTAGAATCTTTTCACTCTAAAGGGGTTTTGACCTCAAAGGATTTGATGTCTCTCTATGATTGGTAGATCAGGAAATAACATGGATCTAGGTTGGTTATTAGGTTACCTTTGATTACTACAACTTATAATATTTAACTTGAAAATTATATATATATATATATATATATATATATATATTTCAAACTCATAGCCCCTTTCTCATTCATAATTGACAATAAAATTATCTTATCTTATCGAGCACCATATTATCTAATCTTCTTGTTATCTTGCCTATGGCATATCAATCTATTTCAACACACCTGTAGCATGGTTTAGAGAGCTTTATGAAAAATATGTTCTATAAGTAGCCTATGAGATGACCCTATTGTTATCTTGCCTAAGGCATAAGAATCAATTTCAACACACTTGTAGCATGGTTTAAGCATTTAAAAAAAAAAAATATGTTCTACAAGTAGCCGATGAACAAGAATCCTTCGCTGCCATGGCATATTGTGGTCCTTTCACTACCATGGGTTGTTGGGAATCTTTTGGTAGCTCCTTTTCTCTTATATGTATTAGGGTTCGGTCCAAATAAATAAAGGAAAGGATTATATTGGTTTTGTTTGAACATATGGCAAGGCCCATTTTTATCTCAATAGATCAAACAAGGTTCACCTTAGACTGCCTCACCAAACATCAATACTGCCTCACCTTTGAATTTTAAGAAGGCGCAAAGCTCAGTTTTAGTTACAAATCTCATGATAGGGCTCTAATCCCATGTAAGCTTAATAGTGAATGCATGTTAATAAGGAGGATACTAAGCTCACAGTAACTACATCTTTCTTACTAGTCTATCATATTCAATTAGCTAGAACACCTAACTAGTAATAGATAGTGAAAGTTCCATAACTAAGGGTGTACACATATTATCACACAGCTCTCATTCCATATATGTGACACTTGGTACCAATGCTATTGATTCATAACCTCTTATAAGCTAAGAGTAATGAAACTAGTATCCAAATTTGACATATATGTCCAATTCCCATTGACTCATTGATCCTTGTTCATGTCTGATTCATACATATTGATGAAACGAGTGATACTGGTAATAACTACAAAATATGTTGTTGTTGTTATCTTGCCTAAGGCATAGGAATTTATTTCAAAACACCTATAGCATGGTTTAGGGAGTTTTTTGAAAAATCTGTTCTACAAGTAGCCCATGAACAAGAATCTTTAGCTGCCATGCGCTATTGTGGTTCTTTCACTACCATGGCTTGTTGGAAATCTTTTGCTAGCCCCTTTTCTCTTTTATGGATTAGGGTTCGGTCCAAATAAAGACAGGAAAGGCTTTTATTGGTTTTGTCTAAACATATGGCAAGGCCCATTTTTATCTGAATAGATCAAACAAGGTTCACCTTAGACTGCCTCACCTTTGAATTTCAAGAAGGCAGAAAGCTCAGTATTAGTTACAAAGCTCATGATAGGCTCTAATCCCATAAGTTGAATAATGAATACATGTTAATAAGGAGGATACTAAGCTCACAATAACTACATCTTTCTTACTATTCTATCATATTCCATAAGCTGGAATAACTAACATGTAATAGATAGTGCAAGTTCCATAACTAAGGGTGTATACATATTATCACACAACTCTCATTCCAAACATGTGACACTTGGTACCCATGTTATTAATTCCTAACCTCTTATAAGCTAAGAGTAATGAAACCAGTATCCATATTTGACAGATATGTTCAATTCCCATTGATTCATTGATCCTTTTTCATGTCTGATTCATACATATTGATGAAACGAATGATACTGGTAATAACTACAAAATGTGTAATTACTCTGCTCACTTGTTCCTTTGTCATGGTAGTTTGATTACCATATGTTCCTAGGCTCGTACATGATATGAAATAGATAAATCTAATCCCTTTGTTCATGGATTGGGTTGATTCCCTTCATATGAGCTTCTACATGATTACATGCATAGTGATTCAAACAAATAGATTGGCTACGCTATTATTCTTGCATCTCCATTACACATGGTAGAAGTATTCCCATAATAGTGATAGCTTATACATTACATGAGTTACATCATACATATTACCCTAATTAATAGGTGTTAAGCTTAAGCAAGGATTGTATTATATCCATAAGGGATCAATGGTCTTAGTAATTCCATGGGTTCCAAGTACTGTAAGCTTGATACTAATGATGCTTAAAAAGTGATCTCATTCCTGCTTGTTAGGACACGTATTATCTGTAATTACCACATATGTATTACATGTACCATTACTAATGGTGTTTATGCCTAAACACATGGGTTGAATTACATATGATGAATCTTGGAGCTTAGTTGCAACACGTAATGCTTATCATTACCATTACTCACTCAACCACCAGCTCCCGCCTTAAGGCAGGGACCAACTGCCTTGCATCCAATCTTGTTTAATAAATGATTTTGATGCTCTGAGTCATGATATTGTAGGAAAATCCAAACATTTTTCCATTCCGTTTTAAATTAATTTAGATATTTTTTAATAATTTTATTATTCATGAATGCTTTATATTAGATAAATAAAAATAATAAATTAAATATTTTAAAATATTATTTATATATATTATATTGTTAATTTTTTTTAATGATATATTAAATTAAATATATTTTCAAATTTAAATTTTGTAAATATAAATATTGAAATTCTTATAAATTTTAAAATAATGTAAGGAAAGAATATGTATGTGTGTCAATTGAATTTAGTTTTGGTGGTTTCAAAGAATTATTGTGCTCCTTCCCACCCAACTGACATGTTTATGGTGTGAAATAGAGTAAGTATATACTATGGGTTAATCAGGTACCAACAACCTCTCTCTGTCCTTCTAGCTAAGGGAGAGATTTATTTCCTTCCTTGAGCAATTCTCAATGCCCAAAATTTTTCTAAGAATATCTATTTATATATAAAGGTAGGCATGGTTTTGTATAAATTTAAGTAGAAGTTAATTCATGTGGCTTTGTACATATTTCTTCATGTAAGATAGAGGAGTTTATGAGTTGGATGTTGCGTTGTATAGATTATGCTTGATGTTTCTATCATATCACACTACCATGCTTAAGAGACCGAGGAGCTCACATAATGTAATGTCAGGTTGCACAAAAAATACCTAGTTGTGTATATATGTGTTTGGGTTTCCATGATGATGTCTCTATTTTAGTCTATTTTTTCCATTGCATATTTTCTATCTTATTGAAGAATTTATTTGCAACAATTAATTTTATAGGGTTAATACATATAGAGGAAAATTATGAAACAAGTGTGAACTCAGTTTTAAACTTCCTAGTAAACTCTTCCTAACCCTCTCTGGATGTACCTACAGTTGATTGTGTATGCTTTCCTCCATTTCTTCTCTAGACACTATGGGGCATATTGTCTTGTCTTATGATAAGAAAAACACTTGACCTTTGTAAAATCCTTCTTCTTCAATTTTGAATTTAACTCCTCACTCCTACAGCTTGAACCTTTTCCCTTACTTCTGTTTGCGAAATAGCAAGATCCAGATTCTCATCATCACAATTGGGCTAACCTCCTTATAGATATTATTCTCAAATCTCATCCTTGATGAAATAATCCCACTATTTATCACAATCAAGAAGTTTCTCTCATGCCACGATCTCCTTGATGAAAGTAACTCATGTCTTGGTGAGTCCATTTGGGGTTTTCCTTACCATCTCTCCATATATCACTTTCTCCCCAACTATGGCCAACTCATCTTGAGCTTGTGTGGTCTTAGTGAGATAAGCATTCATTGCATCTGATTTGATCATCATGTTGTTCGTAAGATTTTCTCTCAATACCATATTCCTATTGTAATTATTGCTATGGTATAAATTCGTTAAAGGCTCCCACATTTTTGTCGTTGTATTCTTCTTGGATATGTGAGGAATCCCATGATCCTTCACCACATTCAAGATAATTAATCTTGATTTCAAATGGTTTTTTTGTGTATGGATGGATCTAAAACATTTATAGGTAGGTTGAGTTTGGTGTATCAAACTCCCATATTCCATTCTCCATGAAAATTAGTGAAACCCTTACCTTTTAAGGAATGAATTTTGGGCACCCTCCAACTTGTCCTCAAACCTTATGAAAATTTCTTCTATCTTTCAAAATAAAAAATCAATCAAAAGGTTTTATATGGTCCTTTAGGCACCCAAATCTACTATCATACCCATGATTAGTATGTCATCCCTCTCTCCCTATGAGGGTTGACCTCTATTAATCTTGTTAGTTGTACTAGATTTTCATTTATGTGGTTATTTTGCATGATACTTCATGTATAACTACATTTTTTCCACTCTCATCACTTGTAACAATTTCTGCTACTCCTAGTAGCTCTTAGTGATTGTTCTAGATAGGTTTTTTGACACATTCATGTAGCATGTTCCCTTTGATGTAGTGGCATCATGTTAAACTTGTCTACTACAACATCCTTTGTTGCATGACCACTTTTGGAACTTCCTATCCAATACCTTCAATCCCATTTGAATAACTCCATCCTACCCACAATGGCTTAACTTTGTCTATTATCTATTTCTGCTGCCTAAGCGACCCTTTGTACTGGCTATAATGACTAAACTCAGGCCTCAAATTCACATAGTTGTAGCTTATAGTCTTAGTCCCTATAACCAAAACCATCACTCTTATCCATCGTGGTTCCCCTTGCATTTTGTCAGCTACCCTTAGTTGGACCATATTTTGCATGGCCTACTAGCCCTTTCCTCTACTATTCTCCCTACGTGGGCCCTGACAAATTGGGTATTCATTTTTGGCTATTGGATTCGATCCCAAACACGTAGCCCCCACTTTCTTGGCAACCTATCTCCTTTGGTGGATTCCTTCTCTCAATTTTTGACTTCTTCCTCGATCATTCCTAGTCCCGAGTCTCTATCAGATTTTTCAAAGTGTATTCCTTCATTCTTGTTCCTAATGTCCTTTGTAGTAGTGGCACTATCTCTTAGGTCACACTACCCTATGGTTTCTCACTCCTGTTTGGGGCCTTCAAATTCATGACAAGATGCAATAATTTTGGAGAGCTACTACCACCTGACAGGTCTAACACTATTGATGGGTTTGGTAGCCTAGTCATAATTGTTGCCCACAACCATCTACAACCTTTCCACCATTCATAATTTTTTATTTCTAATTAAATTTTAACTCATCCTAGTAATTGCATTGTACATCATACGACCTTATTATCCTACAAATAAAAAAAATGTATACCTTGTAGATCACAACCAAACCTGCCTCTAGTGATCCATGTACAAACATGGCTTCCTTTGTGATTCAAAGGTTAGTTCTCAAAGTTCTAGATCTAATACTGTGTTAATTTTCAATTGAATCTAGGAAACAACACTTTACTAACCTAGCATATTATAAATCTATTGAATAAATGCACAACTAGATTCTTAATAAGATTAGCAAAATAAAAATTACACCAATCTCAATCACAAGTAAAATAAATAGATTCTAGCCCGTCAATAATTCTTCACTAATAACTCAGAACCAATTTGGGCTATCTTGTTAGGATAATGACCCAATAGAAGAAAATAAAATTACAATATACCTAGAATTTGATTAGTATATTAGGTCCTAGATATGCCTTCAATATCCTTGGCTAACTTGAATCTCCAATGTTGCAATTCTATATTTTCCTCGAACTTGGCACACTTGACTATCACATTTCTCACTTAACGAAATCTATCTCTCAATGGATAATGTTGTTGTATGTTTTGTATTTCTTCTCTCCTTATCCTTTCTTTTATAAATTTACATTAAGATCCATCCCTAACGTTAAACTCCAAACTGATTAATTGCTAAGATTAGATTTTCCCTCACTTGAGATCAATAATTGAGATTATAACATAATCATTAAAGTAAATTACTTTAGTTTTGTTATATTTATTTAGCTCAATAGCCAAGATAATTAATTATGTGTTTTTCCAAAGTTATACTTAAGCTAAGTTACAATAGCAACTTTCTCACACTTGAGCAACTATGCTAAAGAGACTTTGTATGACTTTTGCACACATATATAGTTAGGCCTCTGCAAAAGTACCTACTTGAGCTACAAACATCAACATGATCAAATCCTTGGGAAGTTTGAGGTTCAATCAAATTGAAAGGCTTCAATATTTCAGAAAATTTTGTGAGATGCATAGTGTTCTTCAATGTAACATCGTTAATAGTGAATGATAGGGTAATAAATTGTTTCTTCATTTTCTTGTCAAATAGAATTGACGATGAATGATTCTATCTACAGACTTCTACAACAAAATACCTATCTAAAACAAATATAGGTAGAAACAATGGTCTATCCTCATATCGATAAAGCTTAACATACATATGAGTTTTCTCTTCTACATGCACTCCTTTTCCTTTATGAAACTATTGAGCTTCTAAAGATATCCTTTAGGTCTCATTTCCTATTTATGTTTGAATTCTCTAACAAAATGGTCCTAAATAAGGAAAAAATGAAATAGACCCTTGTGTCTACATAGAAAATGATACAACAATTCTACCATTTCTATTTATGGGTTCATATTACTCTTAAGGCATAGGATGTTGAATAAATTACGTAACAAAATGGCCATTACTAGGTAGAATTCCATGAAAAATGTCTCAATCTTGTGGAAATTAGCTAATTGGAAAGAAATTTCACCTAGAAATAATCTTCACCCAGTCAAAGATAACATATTTTTTAAATGAAAAATATAATATATATAGAACTGACCTAGGTAGATGAAAAGTCAATTCTTAACTACAATGCAGATGAACAACCATGAAAAGCCTCTATAAGGCTCTATTATTAATGAATATTAGTATGTAGAAATTATGGTGTGGATTTGCAACTGTTCATGAAATTTTAATCAAAATCACAAGACACAAGCCTACCCTGCTGCTTTGCGGAATTCAATTCATAATTTATAACATCAATCACAAACATGCAATGAGAAATAACACACATACACACAATATTTTCCAGGGGAAAGGAATCTATTAAAAACCCATGTGTGTGCTTGCATTAATCTAATGATATAGAGATGTATTACAATTTCTTTGTTCAACTGAGAATCACCTGTAAGTGAATAAACTTTATCTCTACTCACTAGGAAGCTCTGACCCAAACTTAGTCAATTTCTTCCTTTGCTTGAGCCCCTATTTCCTTAAGCAATTATTGAAGAAATTAGGCCCCTATTATTTCGGAATTTCCTCCAAAATGTGTGCGCAATTCCCAAGGTTGATTATCTGACTGCATACAACACCTACACACTCAAGACTAGTCTACAACTGATGTTACACTGCCTTGGAATCTCCACCACAGCTAGGGACCTTGAATTCTCTACATGCACTAGCTATTTTGGGATGATTTATAGTTAACCAGATGATCACTAAGTTAGACTGAAGTCTCACTGCGCAATTGACCTTCCACTAGTTCCTCCAATAGTTGGAACTAGTTTAACTAAGAACTACTTGAAATAAGTGACCTTGATTGCTACAAATTAGAAATGATACATGCTTAACTGAACTCTAAGCCCTCTAACTCAAATTTACTGAGTAAATTGGTTGACACAGGCCATGTCACATGAGTTAATTTTATCCAAGTTTTTTGTTGATGTGAAATTCTAATTTTCTTAATTTGACTAAGGAAAAATCAAATTGAGACTTTCCTGCTGTAGTTTTCAATACATCCTCTCAGCAATAAAGGGATTATCAACCACCCCTCTCATGTACCTGTGGAACTAAAACTTTCCTCTTGAAAAATCCTTTGTCAAAATGTCAATACCTTATTCCTTTGTCAGAATGTATTGTGGCAACATTTTTTGCCATTGCACATAGTCTTGTAAATGGTGATACGAGATATATATATGCTTGGATTGATTGTGAAATACCAGATTCTCAGATATCTTGATAAAACTCTGATTATCACAATAGATCACAGTTGAATCCATTATCTGACCAAATAGTCCCACAAGTATCTTTCTCATCTAGATCACCTCACCAGCTGCTTGCCTTGCAGACATGTATTCTACTTCTGCCGAGTTGAGCGTCACATATATTTTCTTCCTATTCTACTAGGAAATTGTTGTGCACCTAACATTAAAAATTCCACCTAATGTACTCTTCTAGTCTAATGGACTCCCCTCTCAATCTACATCTATGAAGCCACACAGCTTCACTCCCTTTGCTCGTCTGTACCATATTCCAAAGTGGGTAGTTCCTTTGAAGTACTGTAAAACATGCTCAGTTGCCTTCCAATATAATTTGGTTAGCCTAACCATAACTTAGCTCAGCTAGTTGACTGCATGGCACATATCAGTTTGTGTGTTCACAAGATATATTAGTGAACCCACTAGCCACCGATAAATGGTAGAATCCACTTCCTCACCTGTTGTGGAATCCTCCTTCCTCCAGTTGGTCGCCAGAGGTGTCACCATGGGCCTAAACTCTCCATGTGGAATCTCTATAGTATCTCATTTTCATACTTTCCTTGAGACACAAATAGTTCACCATCACATTGCCATACTTCCAACCCGAGGAAGTAATGCATGAGGCCCACGTCCTTCCTTTCAAATTACCTTGCAAGGTCCTCCTTACAAGAGCTAATCAATTTCTCATCACTAATCAAAATTAAATCATAAACCTATAAGACAGTAATAAGAAATTTCCTTTCTATCAATATGTGATATAGGTTTTCATCCTCTTCACATTTTACGAAACCGAAACCAGTGAGATAGTTATCGATCTTGGTGTACCAAGCACGGGGTGCTTGTTTGAGACCATACAATGCTCACTTTATTCTACACACATGAGACTCTCAATCAAATGTCTCAAAACCTTATGGTTTCTCGATATGCACCTCCTCCTCAACAACTCCATTGGGAAATGTTGTTTTTACATCCATGTGGTGGACCTCCCATCCCATCTACACAACTAAAGAAAGAATTGATCTAATGGATGTGTACCTCATTATAGGAGAAAAGGTCTCCTCATAGTCAATTCCCTCAACTTGAGAGTATCCCTTGGCCAAAAATATGGCCTTATACTACTTTATCCTACTGTTTGTTGCATGATTAACCTTGAATATCCATCTCGAACCCACAATTGATTTATCTGTCAGTCTTGGGACCACTTCCCAAACCCTGTTATTTACAGTGGATTCATATTCCTCCACCATTTCATCAACCCATACATGTTTCTCTATTACTTCCTCGAAAGAGGATGGCTTAGTCTTTACAAGCTTTGTCATTAGATCCATGTAGTCAGTGTATCGTGCAGGTGACCTTCTCTCCCTAAGAAAATTTGAAGGAGCTCCCACATTCTCCCTTCAATCCTGCACAAGTCTATTAGCTTCCCTGGTTCTTTTTATGCCTTCTCTGGATGGTTCTGCCTGAGTGGATGTATCCACTCTCTACTCCTTAATTTTTGGTTGCTCCACAACTTCCTTAAGCTCCTCCTTTGGAGCTAAAATCTCCTCTTTTGGTGGGATCTAAAGCTCCCTCTAAAGAAGGCACCACATCACTTTCTCCTCATCAAGATTTTCATACCTTCACACAACTATCATTTTGAGGGAAGGTAAGTACACATCATAGTTGTGAGGATTTTTTTTGTAACCCAAAAATACCCCCAACTCTACTATCAGCTCAAGCTTCTTCCTTGATTCTTTACAGACATGGCAATAAACAGAGCTCCAAAAATCCTAAAGTGTGACACATCTGACTCTCTCTGAGAAGGCCTATTCCAGTGTAATCATACCAAGAATCTGATGAGGACTCTGGTTCTTCAAGTAGACTATTGTGTTGCATGCCTCAGCCTGCAAATGCAGAGGTATGCCTACTTCATGTAGCTCCAACACTACTCTGGTTCTTTCTCTTAGCTACCCCATTCTATTTTGGGTTGTAGGATGTTTTCAGCTCTCTTCTAATGCCTTATTTCACACATAAATTTTTGAATTCATTCGCAACATACTCACCTCCATTATCTCTCATGAGAGCCTTCACCATCTTGTAAGCTTCTTTCTTAACCAATGCCTTGAATTCTATGAACATGGAGAATGTCTCATCTTTCTTCTGCATGAAGAAGATCCAAGACTTCATTGAGAAGTCATCAATAAAAATGACAAAATATTTGTGTCTCATAGTGGAGCTTATCAAGAAAGGTCCACATACATCAGAGTGGATCATTTCCAAGACTGCATGTGCTTTTCTATCCGGATCATGGAATGTGGATTTTGCGCACTTCCCCAAGGTACATCCTTTTCATACATCTTGCTTCACAAGTGATCCTTTAGGGAGGATAATGGTTATTTTTTTCATAATCTTCAAGGCACCATGATGCAAATGGCCAAGTCTTATGTGCCAAAGTTCATCGATATCATGACTTTGCACTTTCTCCGCTTTAGTTCTTAATGCAGCACATTATTCCACATATAGATTATACATGTTCTTCACCTGAACCCCAATTTCGTAACTTGTCTCGTGGCTATGTGTCTCAGGAATTCTTTCCCTTTGTTGAATATCCCATCATAAACACAGTCTTCCAAAAGTGCAGCAGAGATGATATTTTTCTTTAGGTCTGGAACAAACATGATATCCTCGAGTCTTAGAGGGGAGCCCAACTCCCTCTAAAAGGAAACTATACCAATCCTAACCACATTTTACCTTTCTTCACCCCCCAAATAAATATGCATATGGAGATATTTCTCCTCTAGGTCACTAAAAAACTCTCTACACCCTGTCATGTGGATTGAGGCACCAAATTCCACGTACCACATGCTCCCCATCACTGTGATGTCCATGCATGCAATAAGGGTGAAGTCAAGCTCAACTGTGAAGCCAAATATTCACCTGTTTCTCCTCCTGAGGTATTATTGCTCAAATTTTTGTGTGGACACTTCATGGCATAGTTCTCAAATTCATAACAATTGAAGAATTTAATTTTGGACAAACCTTTCTTCTTCCCCTCTTGGTTAGATTCTGGTTTGGTTTGAGATTTCTTCCCTTTTCCCTTCTTTTCCTTTCAAACCAATGAAAATTTTTCTTCATCTTTGCCCTTGGATGAAGTCTCATCTCTGGTATTCTGCCTTATTTCCTCTTGTACCAAATTGGACCATAAGCGTTCCCAATTTGGTAGTTTCTCCCTCCCGTTCACCGAATCTTTGTAGCTATGCCAGCTCTTTGGAAACCCTAAAAGGGAAGGGATTACCAAGTCATCTTCTGCAACATTGACACCAACCCCACCAAGTTCATCACGAAGTTGTGTGAACTTGCTCAGATAATGTGAAATAGTGTCATTGTTTCACATCTTGATATTTCAAAGTTTATCCTTGAGTGTCAGTTTGTTGTCGTCACTGTTATTCTAGAATAGATCTTCCAGTGCCTGCCACATTGCATAAGGAGTTTCTTTCCCATTAATATTTGAGACAATGCGGTCTCGCACTCCCTCTAATAGTATTCTACTCGCCTTGGCTACATATTTCCTCCATTGAGATAGGTTCTTGGCATCAGCTGATGCTGGTTTTGCATTGTATGTCTCGACATATTCTAAAAATCCATTTTCATCAAGCACTGCCTCCATGAGATCCTTCCATGCAATGAAATTAGAGTTGCCTTCAAAGGAATAATCTAATCTTAGACTATTGAAGGTCATCTTACCACCTCTGAAGAGATCCTACTACACTGAACTACAAATACAAACCTCCTGAGACACAACTTCGAAATTCTTGTTCTAATGTGAATCCTACTCTGATACCATGTAGGAATTACAATGTATATTTTCAATTGCTCATGAAATTTTAATCAAAATCATAAGACACAAACCTACTCTATTGCTTTGTTGAATTCAATTCATAATTTAAAACACCAATCACAAACATGCAATGAGAAATAACACACATGCACACAATAATTTTCAAGGGTAAATCAATCTGCTAAAAACCTATTTGTCTACTTGCATTAATATGATGAATAAATATGTATTACAATTGTTTTTCTTAACTGAGCACAACTTGCAAGTGAATAACCTATCTCTTTTCTCAGTTAGAAGCTCTGACATAGACTTAGTCAATTTCTTCCTCTTCATGATCCCCTATTTCCTTTCACAATTCTTGAGGAGATTAGGCCCCTATTATTTAGGAATTTCCTCCAAAATGATTGTGCAATTCCCAAGGTTGATCATTTGACTGCATGTGACACTTGTACACTCAAGACTAGTCTACAGCTGATGTTACATTTCCTTGGAATCTCGACTACAACTGAGGAAATCGAATAGTCTACTTGAACTAGCTATTTTGGATTGATTGATTAGTTAATTGTATGATCACTGAGTTCGACTGATGTCTCATTGGACAACTGACCATCCACTAGCTTCTTCAACAGTTGGAACTAGTTTAACTCAAAACAAATTGAAATAATTAGCCTTGATTGCTAGAAATTAGAAATCGCACATGCTTAACTAAACTCCAAACCCTATAACTCGAATTTACACAGTAAACTGGATGACACAAGCCATGTCACACGAGTTAAATGCATCCAATGTCTTTTGATGTGAAAATTGGAATTTTCTCAATTTGACCAAGGTAAAATCAAATTGAGACTTACTTGTTGCATTTTTCAACACAATATAGGAGAGACTAGTCAGAATAGGTACATAATAGAGAATGGAGTCTTGGATAATATTCATTCCTCCACCCTAAGAATCAAGTATTGTGGTGGCTTCAGAAAATTTGAGTTTCCGATTCAGCTATAGCAACTTGAGCATCTTTTAAAAAACTTAGGAGTTAACAGAATAGGGTTTTTCTTCTACATAGAAACTTAATAGTTTTGGTCTTGGGATCAAATCAATTTGCACACCAACAAAACTTTTCCTTTAAATCAAAGACCTTTGGAGCAAATACAACATTAGCTAGCCCAATATTCCAAATTTAGTTATTTTGTTTCTCCTTTGAAATCAAATCTAAATTCCACTATGAGGAAGTTAATCAATGGAAGTTCTTATTTTGTCATGCAAGGGAATTAGTTGTATCCCCACAACTGGCCTCCTTCTTCATTTTACTCATAATATTGCTCATTTTTTCAATGCACTTAAATATACATGATACATCAATGAGGCTTTACATATCTCTTAGTTGTATATATCTTGATTTACGGTAGCATTTAGAATACATCCCTTCATCGAATATGACCTTTATCTAGGGATGTGAGAATGACAATGATAAGATAATAACCCATGGTATGTATTTTAACTGGCATAGTGGCAAATAATTCATGTAGTACAATATCAACACCTTTTTACCTTATAGATCAAAATTTCTTAAATAAGCTTTCATTTAGCCTTGAAAAGAGAAAATGGTTGACTTTTATTACTTATGGAGTAAAAGCAAAGAAATGATATAATAATATTCCTTTAGTAGAATATTTAAATGTGTAGAGAAATATATGTGTGGAGGAATCGGTGTGCAAGAGAATTAAAGGGTTAATCTTCGACATAGTTGAAAATTAGATAAGTATGGAGTAGTTAAGGGTGACTAGCGTGTGGAAGGGAGAATGGGCAATGTGAAAAACACAATGTCATGAAAAGGCCCCACACACTTTTTTAAGAAATAATTAAATATGGAATTTGGTGTAAGAAAGAGAAATACATGATGGTGATGATGTTATACAAATATAAATCAACATAGGGTAAATATGGTGTCTTTGAGTATTCAATTATTTGTGATTGTGGAGCTATTATTGTTTGTGAAATTATATATATTTTTTAATGTGCTACTATGAGTGTGTTAATGGTGATAATTATGAATGGTAAGGAGAAAATATTGTGTATCAGTTATTATTTCTCTAGGCTATGATCAATATGCAAACTCTATATTTGAGTTCATTGTTAGAAAGGAGAGTGGTTTATTATATTTATGTTGGATTCACTTATAAATTTATTTTCCTATTAATACTTAGTATTCCAACAACTATCTAATAGTTTCAATGGTGTGAATATTTATTTATTGGAAATATTCTAAGTTATGCTTCATGTTTTCATTTTTTCAATGTTGTTGGGTAGTCATAATTGTGTGAAGACTCATTTAATGGAAATGCTATGGGCTTTTTCCATGTTTTTAGTCATGTTCGCGATAAAGGGATACCAAAAACTTTAGAATGGGCATTATTGGTTTATCTCTAAGTTCCATGTCAAAGGACCATATAATAGGTTGTTTGAACATGGCATAGCAAGATAGTAGCGTTGTTCATTTTGTTTGGAAACAAGTTTAGATATGCATTGTTATCTTAAACAATAAGGGTTCATTGATTTCTATTACTAGAGTCACTTCAAATTAGAGATAGAGTCACTTCAAATCATTGATAATTGGTATTGGCCTATGGTACCAAAGTAGTGACTAAGCTTTAAATTTAAGGTAATATAATCTGTAAACAATGTAATTTGGGAATTTGGGTAAAAAAGTTCAAGTTGGAACCAAGATTGGTAACAATGTACCTATGTGGTTATGGTACTCACAAAGCATTAGTTATGGTACTTACAAAGCATTGATGTTGAGTGTTGGAATTCTCTAGGCTGAATTCACCTCAAATGATGTCCATAAATAGTGAACTTGGTAATGTTGAGCTTAGAATATGCGTTAACTTAACACCAAAATTTGTTTAGGCAAATATCTTGTTTACCTATCCACATTAATAACGAATTCATAAGTATTTGAATCTTTAACCTGAATTTCTATTTTGTCTCTCTTGGTGCGTAATGGATCCAAGGTAAAACTGAATGTTGATGTTTCTGAATTTATCAACATCAACATCAAGATTATGAGATGGAGTGATATACATTTATGATTTTTTTGAGTTCAATTCATCATTTTTTCTGAGTAGTCCCAATGAAGTGGAGGCTAGTGCAAAGGCATTGATAGTAAATTTTTCGTGAGGTATTGTTGAGATTTTTTCCATATTTGACATTGAAGTCATTGTAATAATGACGAAATGATAAATAATTTCTTATATTAATGTTATCAATTTTTGAAGGAAAAAAGGCACCACTCCATGGCAATGAAAATTAGGAAGGAGTTGTGCTCATACCAAAAAAAACATTGACCATAGAATTAGAAAGGTCATACAACAATAACAAAGATGATATTCAAATAATTAATATAGTTTGATAACAACATTAATTTATTTTAAGTGAGAGGTTGATATTGTACTTTATATAAATTAGTGTAAATGTTTAAAAGTTGGTTTAATATTGGGGAGATCTAATGAATGTAAATTAGTATAAATATTTCAATGTTACTCAGTTATATCATGCTATTTATGAGAATTGAACTTAGGTGTGGAAGATTTCATTTTGTCTTTCCAACTACCTTGAATAACTCTGTCTCTCTATATATAAATAAAATCAATGTTATCTATATCCTCTTAAAAAATTCAATTTTAAAAATTATATATATAAAGAGAGAGAGAGTCTACTCTAATTAATTTGCTAGAGATTTTTGTAAAATTTTGACTTCAAGTTGTTTAATATGTCAATTTAAGTGTCTCAAGGGTTTATGAGAGGATGAATCAACTTATATATTCAAACAAAAAAAATTAAAAATAAAAGATCACAATCTTTCTTGAAATTGTATAACAAGATTACTATGAAAAAGAAATTTTTTTATTAATAGATTAAATTATGGCTATATTTAACCACATAAATTAAAATATGTGCGTGTGTCTAGGTATACTTAACCATGTAAACTAAAATAATGATTCATATTCAAAATTATTATATTTTAGACTTTTATATTTAAATTTAATTAATAAACATATAAATATTTAATATTTACAACAAACATTTCTTTGAAGTTATATATTTATCTATTCCTTTTTATATATCATCAATGCTATGCATATTACATTGAATAAATAACTAAATAAATAACATGTAATTATATATATCATTAGGATTTTAATACAATTAAAAATAAGAATATTATTATGCATAGTAATATGAACTTTATATAAATATAATAATATTGTTAAGAATCAACATAGTTTCATCTTAACTTAGAATGTGCCCAAGGTTGAGAGGAATCAAATCTCTTGAGGTGTAAACTTTTTTTCGATTTTTGCACTAAAAAAGACATTTGCATCTTGAGAGATTTGATTCTTCTCAAAGCTTGATAGATCAAAAGTCAAAATAGATCTATTATAGTTTAATAGCATTTTAGGTATTTACATTGATGTTAATTTTCCTTATCAAGATAATATTATTAGTCCCTATCCAGGCATGACTATAGCAATGGATTTGCTCTTTGGTTATTTTTAGTTTCTCTTTAACTTATACAATATTTAATGTTTAACTTTAAATATTTTCTTATATATTTAAAAACATTAAATATTTTCTTATATATTTAAAAAATTATATTGGTGAATAATTTAGAAATCTTATTGTAGGCTTTTCAAGATATAATGTCTTATGTATTGAAGAGTAATTACCACTTTCATTTGTTAATATTTAATTATTTTTTAACATAATATTTAATATTATTATTATTTAATTAATATATACTAATTTATTACTATTATTTAATGAAACCACATTAGAAGTTATAGAAAAACATTAGTCAGAGCTATATCATCAAGAGGGGAGATTTAATTGACTACAACAATAGATTTACTCTTTCATTATTATTGGTTTTCCTTTAACTTATACAATATATATATATATATATATATATATATATATATATATATATATATATATAGATAGATAGATAGATATAAACCACATTAGAAGTTATAGAAAAACATTAGTGAGAGCTATATCATCAAGAGGGGAGATTTGGGGAGATTTAATTGACTACAACAATAGATTTACTCTTTCATTATTATTGGCTTTCCTTTAACTTATACAATCTATAATGTTTGATATATATATATATATATATATATATATATATATATATATATATATATATATATAGTGAATAAATTGGAAGCTTTATTGTATCCATCTCAAGATATAATGCCATGTGTATTGAAGAGTACTTACCACTTTTATTTGTCAATATTAAAAAAAAATGTTAATATTTAATATTAATAGTTGTGAAATTATTATTATTTAATTAATATAGACTAACTCATTGCTATTATTTAATAAAACCACATTAGACATTATAGAAAACCATTAGCCATAGCTATGTCATCAAAAAGGGAGATTTGGAGAGATTCAATTGGCTACATCAATAGGTTTTCTCTTTCATTGCTATTGGTTTTCCTTTGACTTATACAATGTTTAATGTTTAACTTTATTTATATATATATATATATATATATATATATATATATATCTTGAGAAGAATGCAATAAGATTTCCAATTATATATATATATTGGAAGTCTTATTGCATTCTTCTGAAGATATAATGTCATGTGTATTGAAGAATACTTACCACTTCATGTATCAATATTAAATATTTTTTTGTTACTTAATATTTAATATTATTAGTTGCAAAATCATTATTATTATTTAACGAAACCACATTAAAAGATATAGAAAATCATTACCTAGAAGTATATCATCAAAATGGGAGATTAAACAGATTTACAAACTGAAATTATTTCATCTCTATTTTCTTCTTATAACAAATTACATCTATCCTTTATAAATTGATAGGACAATTTTTTAGAGTGCAAAATACAATGTGTTATTTTTAACTGTTTAAATTATATTTTTGAATGTTAAATAGAGTATATATGTATAGGACCAAATAAAAAATTTAACCATAAAAACTTAATTTTTTTCTATATATAGATATATATAAAGTTGATATCGACATAAATTAGTTAAGATACATATTCAAATAGTTTATTTAAATCTCTTGTTGAAATGTTTTTTAAAAGTATAAGATTTAAACAACTTATTCACATTTTTTTTCACTTCTAATTACTTTACAACATGTTCATTTTTTTTATTATAGGCCACATTATTTTTCTATTTAGAACATAATTTATCTTTTTATTTATTTTAAAGGGGCCCAGACCTATCGAAAAAATTACACATCCCCTCATACCAGGTTGTAGAATGAGTCTCTCGGCTCAATTATGGGCCTTTTGTATATTACTCCATTAAATTACCAATTTATCATAATTTTTAAAAATAAAGACATTATTTATACAATTTTTTTATTACTCAAACATAATTTCTTTTTTGTGTGTGAATCAAGAGGTTCTATTAATTTAAAAAATGATTACATCATGAAGTACTTATCTTCAGACTAACACTGGCTACATTCCTACCAGACTTGTTGGCTAGGTGGTATAGACAAAAAGCTATAGAAGAAAACAACAAAAGGTTGTAAGACCACACATAGATTGCCCATAGTGACCAAAAGTACCCAAGTATCAAAATACACTCTATTGTCATTCTCAATCCATAATATTCCCTGGAACCTGGTCCATGGGATTGTTGCCATGCTACTAACAGAATGCCTCATGGACATGTGCTTCCGTATGTACCATTTTTCCTTAAGGAATTTTGGTATTTCTTGAAGCCTCATCTGTCCGCAACGAAGGGAAGCCAATCAGTCAAACATATGCCATTGATTTTGCTAGAGGTCATTCATGAAAGCTATGACCTCATTTCTATCATTGTGGTAGTCACAGACTAGTTGCTCCATTAGTGTTGTAACCTGGTTAATCTGTGCCTCCAAGGATTTGAAAGACAGAGGTAAAAAAACTCACCTCGGTGAAAGAGCACATGGTTGTTCCAACTCTTCTCCATAGTGCTATTGTTCCTCGTGATGAACTACTCCTTGGCCTCATGGGCTAGCTCCCCTGTTAACTCTTACCCATTGTCGTTGCAAGTCGCAACACCTAGTCCCTTCACATGACACACTCCACAAACCTGACCTCGAATCACTAATGTCACTGGAGAAAAGATTCCAACAAACACAGCTCACCACGTCAGCTACCACAACAAAAACACCCAAGGGCAACTAGATTTTGATAATACCCCTGAAAAGGGTGTGGTCATTGTTCAATTGCCCAACTACATCAGGCCCATGCCACTTCACTCTCAATTCTATCCGCCATTCGCTGAACCATCAACTCAAATTGCAATACACCCTCTCCTCTAGAGCGTGGTTCTGTGGTTGACGCAAACCACCAGGACAAATGACCCAAACATTACAGACACGCCCTCCCTACAGGAAACCAAGAACAAAGAAAAAAGCAAGCAAGGTCTCAAACTACAAATGGGAAGCCATCAACCCCAAAATCCTCCCCGGCTACTCCAACTAGATATTACATCCCTCAACAGAGACCCAACCTAGGAAATGTAAAACATAAACGCATGAAAATAAAGAAAGCAATACCTGAGCCTAGAGAGGAGATGAAGCCTCATCGACCAATGTTGAAGTCACATTGCAAAAAAGGTATAATCCACTTCCCCTCTCTAGAATTTTTCCCACATCTGAGATTAACCCATATGGGTCAAGGTCCCAAACAATGCACTTGAACCAACTATCTTTTGCATTAATATACCTGGATGCCCTTCCAGAATGGAAGTTAGTGTGTGGCTAGACCAAGTAGCCACCTTGAATTCCAAGAACATAATTCTCCACCAACAACACTTCGTCCCTGCCCAAATCCCAACCGTTATAGCCAATTGTGATCTAGACCATCAAAATAACCTCTACTCATTCGTGAAACTTCTCATGCCCTGTGTCCAAACTAGCTTCCTCTATACACTTCATTCAATTTCCACATGTAAGGGGATTTAATACCCCTTGGTGATTGCCTGTCCCATCATTCATGACCCCCATTAGGGAGAGTTTTTCTTGCTAAATTATGCATTCTAGCTACTGTACATTTCTTGAATCCACTGAAGGAGGCCACTACGATTCGAATTCCATAGTGGAATCCAGAATGCCCCAATTCACCAAGTAGTTAGCCACCTGGTTACCTGATCTTCCAGTGATAACATGATAGGTGATAACATGCGGGAAGGAGAGGATCAAGTCTCACATTCTTGAAGCCTGAACTTCTAGGCGCCAACTCTTAATCACCTTAGAGATAAGAGAGCCATTTATTAATTTTTGGATTGTTGTCACCACTAGTTGTGATTCCCCTGTAATATGTATGTTGGTCATTACCACTTTCCTTGCCAAGGCTAATCCATTTTCCAACATCGTATATCCCACCACATTTTTTGTTGTACACCCACAGTAGCCCGCATAAAAACCCCTCAATCATCCTTGATTGTCCCTTAGAATACTATTGAAACCCGTAGGCCCAAGCTTCCCTTTAGAGGCTCCATCAAAATTTAACTTAATGAAGCCCTCTGGAAGAAATAAGAAGCATGTTGGGGAGAAATTATGAACTTTGATTGGAAAAATAAATTGGTGACTACCCATCACTTAATATAGTTCCAACTTTCCCCCGATCGGGATGCGGGTCCTGTTAGTTAGGCGAGGCTGGGTGCAGATGTGTAGTACTCCGACCATAATCACCACCACTCCCCACATGCTCAAGGCAGGGGGTGTGGTGTCCTTCAGAATGAATGCATGTTTGGTAAGTGGGAAAGGTGGCGGGAAGTGATTAAGGTAGGGTGGTGGAGTAGGAAAGTTTATTCGATGTGCAGGGTAGGTGAGAAAGACTGTGGAGAAGGGTGGCGAAACAAAGACGGGGAAGATTGACAGCAAGAGCAGAACCTTGGTCATGGATAGACGCCTAAATCTGAGTATGTAATTTGAACCTACCTCATTATTGAATATATGTTCTGATTGAGGTTCTACTGGGGTGCAGGGAGGGGAAAGTGTTTGATGCAATGGGTTATAGAATGGTATGGGTGGAAATGGGGGTGGAAATTACAGGCCATGGCCTGGTTTTGCATATATATTTTCTCCCAGCTGGACAAAAAACATGGTTGTGTGTGGGGGGGGGGGGGGGGGGCGCGAAAGTGGGTTGTGGGACTCGGGATAGAGGCACTGCAATTCTAGGGAGGCTAGGAGGTGTAGAGAGAGACAGGGAAGAGCTGAGGGCAGGGCAATGGGGCTACAACCGTGGCAGTGGCTCACAGAGAAACCACTGGGAGAGCTAGAACTTGAATGGCACTGCAAGCAAAGCCAAGAACCCTGTGTGGAAAATTTACTAGAGGGATAAGTGAGACCATGACATCTCTCCGTAGGCTGAGGGTGAAAGAAGATGGAAACAATGCAAGCATCCTGCCAGATTCAAGAAGGGCCTTTAGGCTCGGCTTGAGATGCAGCGGGATGACCGACATATAATCCATAGTAAGGGGGATGGGTATAACGATGGGCCCTGGGGTAAGAGACTGAGACCCCCCCTGGTATCTGCATGCTCTGGGATAGCCCTGCACACACACGGACAAGTATAGAGCAAAGGAAATTCATGTTTGAATAAGGTGGTGTGTTAAGAAAATTTTGATGAATCTAACTTCTTCTGGGTGTCATCAGGGCTCTGCTAAACAGCTCATGGCCCGAGCAGCGAGAGGACGCGGATGTCGCAGGAGAGGCCTAACCCCCTGGACAGACAAGGGGCTAAGATCATCGGAAGCTCGTATGGGTCATGAATCTCTAGAGTACTTCATCAGTGAGGCAGCAACAACATACCGTGAAGGGACGAATGTGGGCATTCAAAAATTGTTGGAAGATTGGGAAGAGGAGGTAAAGCAAGAAAGTGACACTGAGGAAGAGTTGGACAATTAGAGAAAGCTTGTTCCAGATCAAGGGAATACTAGAGGGAGAATCACACAGTTTAAATAAACACTATACCTGTACTACCTAATGAAGAGTCTACTTGGTAAGGCGATGGAGCAAATTTCTCTGGGGATGGCGGTGATAGTCTAGGGACTGTCGAATTACAAGAAAGACATGGAAAAAATATTTTCCAGCTAAAAAAATAGGGCGACGGAATGGACATGATTAACCACCACATCCCTTGCATTCTGGAGCTGTATGGCATGTGAGGGGCTACTGCTGAAGACCCTGCTCTTGTCGCATCTTCGTCTGAGGAGCAAAGGATTAGACTCCCCCATGCATAATTTTGGTTAATGCGGTTAGCTTTTAATTTTCATGTTGCATATGTATCTTTTACAGTTATGTAGTATTTGGACATGAGATAGAGACATATCTAGCCGGGCTAGAAAGACTGAAAAAATTCTGCTTTTGGTTGGCTTATAATGCTGACCGGTGGCCAACAAACTTGGTTTCCCCTTGGGGCAAGTTGAGGCCACCTATTAATCTGTGTGGTGTAAACTTGCTAACTATATAATAGAAAATGGAATGGACTTGTCAAGCTTAACAATATATATATATATATATATATATATATATATATATATATATATAGTTCCAACTTTACAAAAATGATTGCCTCTTTCCCTTCTTCCTTCTAATCATCTTTTGTCCACCTTTCTATCAAGATCTTTTCCCGCACAATTTTTATGGCAATTCTCCACATTACCTAATAAAGGATCTCTGATTTTTTAAGATGATTGTGTTTTTATCCTTTCAAATATTCCAAAGAAGAAAGCTCAGGACTAAAATCTAAGCATAGTTAACTATCCTTCAGCCGAGAGGCTCATTTTACACCAAATCATCATCAAAGTTGAATTTTTACTCATTTAGATCAAAATAAAAAAATTAAAAATCTAAAAATTAAAAAATTAAATGACTATACAAAACATTTAAATAATATCGATTCATAAAAAAAATTACACGTAAAGAAATTGGTTCTCTCTCAACTCATATTAAATCCGTATTTAAAATGAATCTATATTGATATTTTTGAAAATAAACTCACTTTACTACTCCACAGTCTCCCAAAAATTATTTACTAACAAATCTAAATAACTAAGCATCATTTGAGCCTTCCCCTATAGATTTTCCGCCACACTCTCCTCATTCCTACATAAGGGACACCTAGATGGCCTAATGAAACCTTTTTCTTTGCAGATTGTCCCACTTTAGTAACCGTCGTCGACCTATGAGCTGCATGAAATGGCCAAAGTATGAGAGTCCAGATCTTTCTCCATAAAGTTTCTTAGGTGATTTCCGTGAAATCCCCCATAAAGTTGTAGGCTTCCTTAATAAAGAATGCTCTAGATGACTTATGCACCCATCTTAATTTATCGCCATCCATTGCGACCTGAATTTTCTTATCCCGTAAAGCACGCTGAAGGATAATCCAATTTTGTACGTCTCTGGTAGCTGCCTAGTTTTCTGCTGACTTCCATTTCCTCTAAGATGAACGGGGATTTGGTTTTCTCCAAAAATTTCCCACCTTAGAAGCACCTACTCAAACATAAAATTAAATTAACTTTCAAAAATCATGAGTTTTATAAATAAATAAACCAATTTGAGAATTTTATATAATTTAAAAATAAAATATTATTTAATTTTTTCATCATCTTACATGAGCATTTAATGTACTATTTTATAATTGGACTTGTTTTAGTGTTATGTTTTGAATTTCGCGAAATTCTGTGGAAAAAAATTGAAGTGAAATCTTGATTTGTGTTATTTAAACTAATTTTTTGACTATATATATATAGATTCAACACCTTGAAAAACACCTAGGGCACTTGGATTGTGTAGGGTTGCCCATCAGCCTTGTGATTTCAATAAAGCACTACTAGATTTTAGAGAAATTAGCACTGAAAAACGAACTGGAAAAACTTCCAAAAAAATCTCACTAAAGACAATTTATTTATAACTCAACCTCACTATCTTCTACTGCCACGTTGAATTACTTATCATAAAATGTAATATAAAATAAATAATATAGTAATTTATATGAGTAGATAATATTGATTTGTATTTTATTTTTATTTTTATTTTTATTTTTTATTTTCTATTAAATTATTATAAAAAATATTATTATTTTTATAATTAATAAAATAATTTACTATTGTTATAAATAAACTAAAAATATTTAAAACTATATTAATTATCGAATAAGTTTGTAAGAGTATCAACTCGTAAGTGATGTAAAAATAAATTCATATTTGTGTGTCATTTTCTCTTAATATTTTTAATGGACAGAAAAGGCAATATGTAAGATAAATTGGAAATATTTTGTATAATTAAATTTTGAAAATGAAATTTTATATAGGAATTTGGATAATTTAAACAAAGAAACTTAGGTTGATAAGTGTGTTTGATTTGGAATAAGGTCTTTAGAATATTAATTTAATTATCAATAATTATTAGATGGACGTAGGGATTTAACTTCCATGGAATATTCTAGAATATTTTTAGTATTATCCAAAAATTAAATATTAAGATTTATCTCCAAAGTAGCTTTGAAAAAATAATCACATGAACAAGTCTTATATCAAATGATTGTCTTATGGAATTTTGAGCATGTGGTATTGATAAGGCATGGTATATATATATATATATATATATATATATATATATATATATATATATATATATGTGGTATATATATATATATATATATATATATATATATATATATATATATATATATATATTTGTGTGTGTGTGTTTTTTTAAATTATGTATTAATTCTTTATAATAATAATAATAATTAAACTTACAGTTTAATTATTTAAAAAAAATTAGCAATATGAAATGTATTATGAAGTATTTTTATGCTTATCATAGATTGACCCTATCAATGTTTACCAGCCATTTAACTTTACATGGTTGTGCTAGTAACTATATATATATGAATATTGAGAAATAGATATTGTAAATATAGATTCAATTTTACTTAAAATGGTTTATTAGTCACAAGGCTCTAAAAACTTGTAATGTTTGAACTTGAAAAATAGATATTTATTTTTAGATATTATTAAAAATAACTGATTTTCAAACATTTAATTGGATCATAACTTGAAGGCCTTATTGCAACATTTGCACAATATAATTATTTCTAAATAACTACCTCACATATTTTATGAGATAATTTATGGATATGCTTGCAATATTCATGGATCATTTTTAGAAATTTGTGTAAGGATGTTTTATTTTTTAATTTTGCAAGAAAATCCTCCCATCAATGCTTACGAGTCATTTAATTTACATGCTTGTGCTAGTTATATATTTGGTATATTTTGTATATATGAATATTAAGTAAAGTAGATATTGTAAATATAGATTCAATTTTACTAAAATGGTTTATTTGTCACAAGACTCAACCCACTTATAATGTTTAAACTTGAAACATAAATATTTCTTTTTCAATATTATTAAAAAAACTATTTTTCAAACATTTGGTTGGATCATAACTTGTCGGCCTTATTGTAACATTTGCACAATAAAATTCTTTTTGGATAACTACCTCACGTGTTTTATGTGATAATTTATTGATATGATTGCAATATTCATACATAATTTTTAGAAATTTGTGTAGTGATGTTTTATTTTTTATTTTTGTAGGAAAACCATCAAGAAATAAACCCTTGAAAACAGCCTATACCAAGGGAAATAACATATTTACCATCAGTTACTTCCCAACATAATCTAAGCAAGTCTTTACATAAAAAATTCATACGAATAAGATGTAAATAAAAAAGTTATTTCCCACAATTATTTATGTTTTCCTCAAAAATTACAAATGTATAAATTCACTAGTAGTTACTGCACCGAAATTTATGCAAATCCTTATGCCTTAGCAAAAATTAATTTATCCACTTCACACCTCAATTTATTAGTTCCTATCAAAGAAAAATTATAACATTAGATTTGACTATTGATCATTATTAATTAGCATTAACCAATGTATATTAGACTAAATTATATTGTTTTATACAATTTTTTCTATAAAATAATTTTTAACCTGAGTAGCCAGAATTAAACTGTCCTACCACACTTGTTTTCTATGTGTAAATTGTTTTCACTTAACATCTTGAAAAGTTTAAAAAGATAATAAAATTAAAGTAATTTATATATAAAATTAAATATTCAAATCTAAATTATAATTTTAAATATTAGAAACTAAATTTAATAAAATATAAATCTTTATCTAGATATCTCTATCTCTTAACCTTGGGAAACCATTTACTTACAAAGCTGATATCACTATAGCCAAAATATTGTTGGGAATCTAACAAGCTATGCACCAGGCTTTGAAGTTGTGATCTAATAGTTAAGCATGGAGGTTTGGTCTCCACAATTCTTGTAACATAATCCCAAACAAACCTATAACCTTGAAACCTACTTAAAACTTCATTTCTTAAATTGGAAAATAATAATAATAACCAAACAAAACCACTATGCACCCGTTCTTTCATTTGACTGCCATGGCATTAGACGTACACTGGCCTTTGATTTGATTGCCATGGTGGGATTAGACGTAAAGATATATGTGGATGCAGCGGTTCCGCTTATCTATCACTTATTTTCGACCCTTGCATGCGTACAGTTCTCCAGAAGTGCTGGACATCTTGTTGTTTGCATAAAAACAATATAATTAGGTCGCTTTGGTTTGTCTGGTTCTTGCCAGACGAAGAGTAAATATTTTGATATCAGAGAGATAGAAGCTCTCTTAATACAAAAATAATATATTTTAACGTACTTACTAATAAGTTATACGTACCCTTCCTAAGATCTCCTCAAAGTTCAGGCCTGGCAAGAAAACAAAGATGATAACTTGAACAGAACAGGCTACCTTACAATCATTTGTCTCGGAGAAAAAACAGAAGCCGTAAATTGAAGAGAACAAGCTACCTGATATTGTTTCTGTCGTTAGTCAGTCCTTCCACAAACTGCCCTGCCTATGACAATTCCTATCATCTGCATTGTCTGTTTAAAACCTCGGCTTTGACATGCTACCAAGTTGTTTGTCCAGAATGAACAGTGTGGGCTTATTGAATCTTTCACATGTATCCAAAATCTCAGTTAACATGGAAATTTATTTTTAATTTTCGCATCCATTTTGTATCTTTTATTTTTTTTTAATTAAAATTTTTATAGAAATTACAAATCAGGTAATGTCAATTATTTAGATGGATCGAATTTTTTTTCACTCTAAAATGGTTTATATTTTAAGAGATCTGATCCCTCTGAGTTTTGATCTAGATAGGTGGAACACAAGAGTAGAGTAGCAAGTTAAAGACATAGATCTCTAGACTCTTCGTAGATCAGGATTTAAAATAGATTTAAAATAGTATTTTTTTCAATGCAAATTAATTTTATATTTAGAATTAAATGAATTACACATCTAGTTCTTATTAATTTCATAAGGAATTAATTGATTTTTTTTCATTTCAATATTTTTTTCTGTGTAGATTGGAATATTTTGTTATGGTTCTCATACATACATATATACTTTCTCTCTTTATATGCACATAAGCTTAGTCTAAATAATAGATAAAATGGTCTTTTGAGGGCATTTTTTTTTTGTTAAACTTTGATTTTAAATTACTTAATTTATATACTTAGAGTATCACTGAGTTTTTTATAACATTGAATCCATTTATATATTCAAAAATATATTTTAAACAACCAAAAATTGCAATCTTGCTTAAATTTGTCTCACAAGATTCTAGTGAAACATTTATATAAAATTGATCTTGAAATAAATTAGTTATCATAGAAATTCAAATAATTTATTTAAGTGTTACATTAAAATATTTTTAAAAATAATAAAAATTATATTTCTAATTCACATTATAATGTTCTTATCACATTTTTTAATATAATCCATATATTTCATTTTTGTTTTCGTTATATTTAACAATTTTTGTTTTGAAAATATTTTACTTCTATTTTAAAAAAAAATAAGTCAAACCCACCAAATTAACTCTTAATCTCTATATCTTGAATACATTTTTATCATTAAAATAAAAATTGATTATTTCCCGCATTTAGATATTTAAAAATAAAATAAAATATTTTAATTGAATACATTTTTATCATTAAAATAAAAATTTATTATTTTCCGCATTGAAATATTTAAAAATAAAATAAAATATTACAAATAATTTTTAGGTTTTTAAATGTAAATGTCAATTTAATAAGCTACAGCCATGGTTACCAAAAACATTATTAATCTAACACGCTATGCACTCGGACTTTGACTTTAACGAAATTTGAAGTACTAAGTTTATCAACCTACTTTACATCCGGTACCACTGTTTAATACTAAGTATCATCTTTGAAATAAAGAAAGTGCTAAGAAGACAAATCTACAAAATCAAGCGCAATAAATTTATACACGATAAATGTATACACCCAATTTATATTAAATAAGGTAATATTATATATGTGTTGATAGATATGTTTATTTCACAATAAGTTTTTTACCATTTTAATTTAATAATTAGCTATTATTAAATAGATAATAGAAATTTAAACTTTATGAAATATGAAAAGAACCAACAGCCGGAACAGCAGCACCCGCAACGGCAGCAGATCAACACCGGGCGTATTACCAAAAGTTAAATTTTTTTCCAAAATAATTATATTAATTAATTTATTTCAAATTAATTAATTTAAAAAATGTCATATTGACATATAGTATTCACAGATATTGGTTCATGGTATTGTAACAAAAGCTATTTACAAATAAAAAAATTCATCTTAAAACTAGAGCGAATTTACATAATTAAATATATCATTACATATTTTTATAAATATATATATGATGATGATGATGATGATGGTGGTGGTGGTTAAAGTCCGCTGAGACCAAACATTGGTCTATCGGACCTAAAGAAACAAATTATTTATTTTGATTTAAGATTTTATTCCTATGCTCAAAAAGCTTGCACAGAAGCCTCCCGAGCTCACTATAATTTTGGCATTGTAAAAGGCTAGGAAGGCCAAGATTGTGACACTAAGATCTAATGTGGTTATACGCAGGGCAATCTAAGAGGAAGTGGTTTTGATCCTCGATGTTCCTATTCTCACATATATGGCAAATCCTTTCCATCCATGGCGTCTTAGGAACTGCCCAACGACCTGTTTCACTATGGAGCTCATGAGAATTCATTTTAATCTTTGCTATATTAATTTTCTTCTTTGAGCTAGTTAAAATAGAGAGATACTTTTGATCTTCTAGGGTGGGGTTGATGACCTTCTTATAATAACTTAATTTTCTTTTAGCCGCTAAATCTTTCTCACACCACATTTTTTCTTTGAACTTAGAAGTAACAATATCTTTAATGTTATTTATGTTTTGCAATGCATCATTCTCGCTGATCTCCCAATAGTTTAACTAGACCCTTGTGTCTTTATGCCACCCCCGATTCAGCGTTAGGTGGTTTTGGCTGGAATTTAAAGCTAGCTTAGGAAGTCTATGGTTGTTTATGTTATTGAGTTTGTGCTTCTATAGCATAAACCTAATCATAGCTAGGCTCTCAATAGGGGAAAGACCTGCTTCTATAAGGAGAATAGGATAGGGTGTATCACTTTTAATTTTCAGGTTATAAGTTATAAAACGCTTCTGGATTTGCTCAATATTTCTCCACGATTCTCTGGAGACGCTGCAACCCCAAACCTCACAGCCATATAAGATAACAGGAGTGACTAAAGTTTCAAAGAGGAACTTCCTTTGATCCCACATTATGAGGTTTGTTGTTTTACAATTATTTTCAAGACCAAAATAAGCTTTCCACCCCCCATTAATCCTTTTCTCAATGCTATGGTTCCAGTTGAGCTTGTGATGAATATCAATTCCTAGGTACTTGTAAGAATACACTTCCTCCAAGTTATTATTGTCATACATAAAATTAGCGTAAGTGTCCTTCTTGGATTTGATAATCATAACTTTTGTTTTGTCAGTGTTAACAGTCATACCCATGGTAGAGAAAAATCCTTAAGAAGCTTGAGTTGCTTATCAAGATCAGATGGGCACCTTGCGAAAAGAACAATATCGTCAGCATAGAGAAGAAAGATGACGACTATCCCAGCTAAGATCGTACCATCACATCCTGCTTCCTCTAAATAGCCTTCGAGCTTATCGATATAAATGCCAAATAGGGTAGGGGAGAGGGGGCGACCTTGTTTAACTCTGATGTTACACTTAATATCTTTCGACCACCCCTCATTGCTCTTTCGTTCGGCAATTACATTCTCATATAACCTTATAGTGGCAGCTCTCAACTCGAGAGGAACCTTTAGCTCTTCTAATCTATTCCAAAGGTTGTATCTAGGAACCGTATCGAAATCCTTTCTAAAGTCCACAAAGCAACAAAATAAATTGGATTTATCATTATGACATTCCTCCACAATGATCCTAAGCGTAACAAGGTGGTCCATTGTTGAGTGATGCCTTCTGAAACCTACTTAGCCTTTAGCCCGCTTACTTTCACTTTCAAGCCATATGCTTAACTTCTTTTCCAAAATACTACCATATAACTTGGCTAAGAGAGGGCTGATCATAATTGTCCGATAATTAGAGCGTTTATTTGTATCCCCACTTTTAAAAATAGGGATAATGAGGCTCTCAGTCCAAGGTTTAGGGACCCCTTGCTTGACTACTTGATTGAAAAGCTTGTGGATGTGGGGGGATGAGGACGAAAGCTCCAATTTTTAAGATTTCCACCTGGTAACCTTTAATGTACTTAGCTTTCCCATTAGCGAGGCGATGAACCCCAAACTTAATGTCTTCTAAAGAGAAAACTTATTTCGTTGTGAGCAGGGTTTCCAAATTATCCATGACATTTGGAGATTCATAAATCTTTTTAAGATAGGAATTCCAATCGTGAAGAGCAATTTTATTATTATCTTTAGTCTTCCTAGTCAAAATCTGCCTCTAAAATTTCTTAGGAGCTACGTTAGAGAGTTGTAAGAGATTCTCCTATCTTTGATGAATGTACTGCCTCTTTTTCCTTTTAGTTAGAGCTTTGTATATTTTTATCTTGTCCATTTTAAGAGATGCATCAACAACTTCCTTAATTGCTCTCCTCGCACTTTTACAATCTTTGTCATACCATGGATTGGTTTTGCTATTTCTTTTATTATTTGAAACTTCAATTGAGAACTTGTTAATAGAATATGAGAGGGTTGTAGTAAAATTATGATAGAGGTCTTCTATGTTGTCTATACTAGATAAAGGAAGAAAATTAGTTTTTAATTCATTTAGAAAGAGATCATTTTTATTTCTATCAAATATTAAGTTCTTTTGGCTATAAGTGTTATTTTCTTTGGGAACTCTATACATGACAAAATTGAGAGTTATAAGTAAAGGCCTATGATCAGAGTCAGGTTCGTGGTCGTTTAAGATGTCAAAATTTATTATTTCGTTGTATAATGGGAGATCAGAAATAATGTAGTCTACCACGCTGCTACCAAGTCTATGGATGCAGGTCATCTTACTGGAATTGGGCCACTTCTTTAGACCGTTGCAAATTATGAGATCCTGAGCACTACAGAGCTTGACTAGCTCCGACCCAAACAAATTTTCCCCGAGGTCTTCAGAGCTCCTTTTGTACCTACTAGCCAGAGTAGGGTCTTCGTCTAACCAAAGAGGATTAGGGTTTGAATGATTGCTTAGAATAATAGCTTGGTTGTCTAAAGTTCGAGCATTAAAGTCACATATTAAAAGGATATTACCGTCATTCCTTAGGATAGAAATATCATTCTCTAAACCATTGTAAGGGTTAGTTTTATCTAGATTATTCTTCTTATAGAAGTTAGAATTGATGGGCAGGAATAACATATTGCTATGTAGGACTTTTTATTATTAATGTCACTGATCTCTATCCAACTATATTGGTTGTGAGGGTCATTTTTATAAATCCTAGCATGGGGGAGATGTTCTTCTTAATGTAACAAGCTATTCCCCCAATGCCTCTACGGGAGGATCGCTTGTTCCAAGTATACCATAGCTTAAAGCCATCTATGTTAGGGACCTTAGATTCTTCGTGCTCCCAAGTTTCAACAAGCAAAATAATATCAACATCATTTGAAATCCAACTTAGCTTGGGGTCTTTGTTCCATGGGAAACCCCGACAATTCCAAGAAAGGATCTGGAGCATGTTTAATTGCTATCGATTACTATCTTTTTGGTTTCTATCTCGAATAAAGGCTTTTCTGTTTCTGATTATTGCCCATTTTCCTTCCTTTCTAGATTCTTTTACCTTTTGAACCTCCTTTATTAAGTCTGCTTGATCTTCTGGAATGAGATCTTCATTTATGAATATTCTCGTTCCCTTTAGACTTCAGGTTTTATTAAGTATGTCGTACTTATGATCAGTGGAGCTCACCTTTATGTGGATTAGTCTTCCTTTTTCTTGGTTAATTTCCCCAACCTTGTTGCTTCTGTGAGACACACTGTTTCAATTTGTAATCTATTATGTAATTTTGTTTGGGCTAAGGCCTCTTAAACCGAAGATTATAAGGTTCAAGGCCCTTTTTTTACGTTCGTGGTCTAATTCTATTACATTTTTCATTTCATCTTTAATTGGTTTGATATTTAACTTATCTACCACATTATTTAGGGTGAGGCAGCTATTAACTTTTTCTTCTAGTTCTATAATCATGTCTTTCATTTTAAGATTCTCTAAAGTATCAGCATCTCCTTGCTGGGATGGTTGGTTAGTATCTTGGTTTTGTTTTTCTATAACCTACAATCTAGTCTCCATTGCTTCCATTTTATTCTCCAGTAGTTCTATTTTATTTTCTATTTGTTTTTGGATCGTGTCTTCAAGATATGCAAATTTATTTTCCAGCATGGCTTCTAACTCTTTTTGTAGCTTGGCTTCTCTTTCTTCTCTACGTTTCTCTAAAGACTCTATATACTCATAAAGGCCTTGTAGAGTAACTGTGCTAGGTCTACCCTTGGTAATCTTTGGTAACTATGGTGAAATATTCATACTTGAAATTATATGAGCAAATATGTATTAGAAAAAGAAAAAGATAAGGAATGTGTGCACCTCATATCAGCAAACCTCACTGCAGATCGCTCGTGCCCACCACAGCCAGCAAACCGAAGAATATATGTGAAGAATATATAGAGTACGTTTTTAACTCTTTCACTGAGCCTCAAAACTCTTTCACTGAAGAATATATGCGAAGAATATATAAAGTACGTGTTTAATTCTTTCACCGAGCCTCAGAACTCTTTCATCGAAGTATATATAAAGTACGTGTTTAACTCTTTCACCGAGCCTCAGAACTCTTTCACCGAAGAATATATGCGAAGAATATATAGAGGGGTAATATATATGTATATATATATATATATATATATATATGTTAGATATTTTATAAAATAAATGTTTGTTTATTATAAATTAAATCTATTTGTATTAATTTAATAATTTATATAACTGTGTTAATATCTACAATCTATATAGAAATATAATTGTGGGTACTCACAATATATTAATTTATTATTATTATTATTATCATCATCATCATCTAATTTTAAGGTCACGGCCAAGCCAGAGACCAAATTGGTGTATGAGATCTCTTTTTTGTGGGACAAGGGACCCACCTTCAAGCAGCGATTTTACTACTAAGTCTACAAAAACATACATACTCTAGCCCTCTAGTTTTGAACCCTTAAAATTTTTAGAAAGAAACACATGCTCTTAACCATTAAACCCACTCAATAACTATACAAATTTAATAAATCACTAATATATTAATATATTAATACAATAACACTGACCCAAATTACTTTATTACTTTAAAAACCTATGAAATCAACACAATGCAACCCACTTTCATGGAGCTGCACAGTATACTCTCACGCAATTGCACAGTGTAGCCAGCTTTCATAGTGAACGATGGAGGAATGCTTTCTTCGTCACTATAGCTCTGCAGGTGTTTTTTTAACGATATCACTCTGAGCTACTTGCCCACGAAAATGATCTACATTATAATAGCTTGCCTTTCGCCTCCCAATCTTTAATCCCTGATGCCTTCTCCGCATTGATTACAGATCAGCAGTGGATTCACTCAGGCGAATCACATGAATGGTTACGTGATTGTATGAAGTGTGATTGAATTATTTAGAATATATATCCTGAAATGCGGCGATGGACAAAATTTGCTTCCCTGATCAGCCGAAGTATAATAATAGTTCTTTTAAAGATTTTGAAATCTCTGCAATGGTTTTGCGATCGTGCAAAGGCATTTTTCTCCCCGCATTCAGAAGCATTGTTTTTGTCGTTAATACAAAGATCGTGGATCCTTGTGCCCACGTACTATCCATGCTAGTTTAGAGCCTGGATCTATTAACAAATTTCTTATTTGATTTGACAACCATATGATATTGAGGTTAGTGGTTTGGGCAACATTGTTTGTGTGCGCGGGGCCATTTTGGCACAACGATAGGAGACATCAACGTTATATAGCAGAGCAGGATATATTTACAGAGAGCTGGAGAAGCTTACAGACATCGGCAAGTATAAAGTCATTTAGTGTATTAAATATATATAAAATGATTTTTGGCTTGTGGAAGGATTTATGTATTAATATATTGATGCAGTGTTATTTAAGAAAAGTCGAAGTTGGTGGATTTTGGCTATCACATTAAAATCAATTCAAGTTGCTGCCAGCTAAGGAAAGGATCCAATGTTCATCAATAAAGTCCATATTCAACTTATTTTGTGGAAAGAATTTTTTTTGAAGATGGAAAGATATTTTTTTTGAGGATGGTGGCGTTGTTATATTATTTAAAAGAAAAAAGTTGTCAATAGAAATTCTTATGGTGCATTTTTATTATATTGTAGTGTGCTATTGTCTAAGTGTAGTGTCAAAAATTGAATATTGTAGAACCATAAAGAACGAGTCAATTATTGAATAGACTAGTGTGACTCTTCATGCTCTAGGAGCATTATTTACACTTAATTCTTAATTCTAGGAGTTTGTGAGGTGAAGGAGTAGGGGAGAGGCTAAGTTTATGTACTGAAACTTAGTCATAGTAAGTGAATGGAATGTAGAAGAGTGATTTTTTTACACAAGAAATGTGGCTTCTTTTTATTAAAGAAAGTCAAAGCTTGACTTAGTATTTCACAAAAATGAAGTGATAACAGGGCTAGTTGGGCAGATCCCAAGGTCCTCAAGGGGGTGTTAGTAAGAAATTTCGAGGGGGAGGTGAAAGGGAGTTAGACATGCTACCAGAATTCTGCCATTAGACAACTGCTTCGACCTTTCTGTGATTGATGAGATGAGCCCTGATTAATAATACAGAATGTGATCCAGACTTTGCTTCTGCAACCTCAAACTACCTACCCAGCCTGATACACCTAGCATTTTTTCTTCCTTTGAATGGGTGCACTTAGACTTGCAGACCCTGATTATCCTCTTTTCTTTTGGCTGCCCTCCTATCTAAATCAACCCTTATCTCTTCCAAGGACCCAGGTTAAGCAGTTGGGTTCCTTCATTTCTCTACCTAGCTACTCATCTGCCAAGATTAAACAGTTTGGACAGACATTTATTCTCTATCTCTAAAACAAGCAATTTAAACCTAAGGAAGCCAAGATTAAGCTGTTTGGCCTTCCCTTAATCGAGAAATCTTTCAAAAATGGAACTTTTGCAGCATGGAAAAGATGAACATTTTTGGCACTTCCACTGTCAATCATGAAATATGAAACCTATTGCAATAGGAGGCTAACAAGTGTGAATATTTATTTATTGGAAATATTCTAAGTTATGCTTCATGTTTTCATTTTCCCAATGTTGTTGGGTAGTCATAATTGTGTGAAGACCCATTTAATGGAAATGCTATGGGCTTTTTCCATGTTTTTAGTCATGTTCGCGATAAAGGGATACCAAAAACTCTAGAATGCACATTATTGGTTTATCTCTAAGTTCCATGTCAAAGGACCATGTAATAAGTTGTTTGAACATGGCATAGAAAGATAGTAGCATTGTTCATTTTGTTTGGAAACAAGTTTAGATATGCATTGTTATCTTAAACAATAAGGGTTCATTGATTTCTATTACTAGAGATAGAGTCACTTCAAATTAGAGATAGAGTCACTTCAAATCATTGATAGTTGGTATTGGCCTATGGTGCCAAAGTAGTGACTAAGCTTTAAATTTAAGGTAATATAATCTGTAAACAATGTAATTTGGGAATTTGGGTAAAAAAGGTCAAGTTGGAACCAAGATTGGTAACAATGTACCTATGTGGTTATGGTACTCACAAAGCATTGGTTATGGTACCTAGAAAGAATTGATGTTCAGTGTTGGAATTCTCTAGGTTGAATTCACCTCAGATGATGTCCATAAATAGTGAACTTGGTAATGTTGAGCTCAATATGCGTTAACGTAACACCAAAATTTGTTTAGGAAAATATCTTGTTTACCTATCCACATTAATAACGAATTCATAAGTATTTGAATCTTTAACCTGAATTTCTATTTTGTCTCTCTTGGTGCGTAATGGATCTAAGGTAAAACTGAATGTTGATGTTTCCGAATTTATTGACATCAAGATTATGAGATGGAGTGCTATACATTTATAGTTTTTTTGAGTTCAATTGATTATTTTTTCTGAGTAGTCCCAATGAAGTGGAGGCTAGTGCAAAGGCATTGATAGTAAATTTTTCGTGAGGTATTGTTGAGATTTTTTCCACATTTGACATTGAAGTCATTGTAATAATGATGAAATGATAAATAATTTCTTACATTAATGTTATCAATTTTTGAAGGAAAAAAGGCACCACTCCATGGCAATGAAAATTAGGAAGGAGTTGTGCTCATACCAAAACAAACATTGACCATAGAATTAGAAAGGTCATACAACAATAACAAAGATGATATTGAAATAATTAATATAGTTTGATAACAACATTAATTTATTTTAAGTGAGAGGTTGATATTGTACATTATATAAATTAGTGTAAATGTTTAAAAGTTGGTTTAATATTGGGGAGATGTAATGACAGTAAATGAGTTTAAATATTTCAATGTTACTCGGTTATATCATGCTATTTATGAGAATTGAACTTAGGTGTGGAAGATTTCATTTTGTCTTTCCAACTACCTTGAATAACTCTATCTCTCTATATATAAATAAAATCAATGTTATCTATATCCTCTTAAAAAATTCAATTTTAAAAATTATATATATATATATATATATATATATATATATCGAGAGAGAGAGAGAGAGAGAGAGAGAATCTACTCTAATTAATTTGCTAGAGATTTTTGTAAAAGTTTGACTTCAAGTTGTTTAATATGTCAATTTAAGTGTCTCAAGGGTTTATGAGAGGATGAATCAACTTATATATTCAAAAAAATATTTTTAAAAATAAAAGATCACAATCTTTCTTGAAATTGTGTAGCAAGATTATTATTAAAAGGAATTTATGGGTATATTTAACCATACAAATTAAAATATGTGCGTGTGTCTAGGTATACATAACCATTTAAACTAAAATAATGATTCATATTCAAAATTATTATATTTTAGACTTTTATATTTAAATTTAATCAATAAACATATAAATATTTAATATTTACAACAAACATTTCTTTGAAGTTATATATTTATCTATTCCTTTTTATGTATCATCAATGCTATGCATATTACATTGAATAAATAACTAAATAAATAACATGTAATTATATATATCATTAGGATTTTAATACAACTAAAAATAAGAATATTATTATATATAGTAATATGAATTTTATATAAATATAAATAATATTGTTAAGAATCAACATAGATTCATCTTAACTTAGAATCTGCCCAGGGTTGAGAGGAATTAAATCTCTTGAGGTGTAAACTTTTCTTCGATTTTTGTACTAAAAAAGACATTTGCATCTTGAGAGATTTAATTCTTCTCAAAGCTTGATAGATCAAAAGTCAAGATAGATCTATTATAGTTTAATAGCATTTTAGGTATTTGCATTGATGTTAATTTTCCTTATCAAGATAATATTATTAGTCCCTATCAAGGCATGACTATAGCAATGGATTTGCTCTTTGGTTATTTTTAGTTTCTCTTTAACTTATACAATATTTAATGTTTAACTTTAAATATTTTCCTATATATTTAAAAAATTATATTGGTGAATAATTTAGAAATCTTATTGTAGGCTTTTCAAGATATAATATCTTATGTATTGAAGAGTAATTACCACTTTCATTTGTTAATATTTAATTATTCTTTTAACATAATATTTAGTATTATTATTTAATTAATATATACTAATTCATTACTATTATTTAATGAAATCACATTAGAAGTTATAGAAAAACATTACTCAGAGCTATATCATCAAGAGGGGAGATTTGGGGAAGATTTGGGGAGATTTAATTGACTACAACAATAGATTTACTTTTTCATTATTATTGGTTTTCCTTTAACTTATACAATGTATAATGTTATATATATATAGTGTGTGAATAAATTGGAAGCCTTATTGCATCCATCTCAAGATATAATGCCATGTGTATTGAAGAGTACTTGCCACTTTTATTTGTCAATATTAAAAAAAAATTGTTACTTAATATTTAATATTAATAGTTGTGAAATTATTATTATTTAATTAATATAGACTACCTCATTACTATTATTTATTGAAACCATTGGTCATAGCTATATCATCAAAAAGGGAGATTTGGAGAGATTCAATTGGCTACATCAGTGGTTTTTCTCTTTCATTGTTATTGGTTTTCCTTTGACTTATACAATGTTTAATGTTTAACTTATATATATATATATATATATATATATATATATCTTGAGAAAAATGCAATAAGATTTCCAATTATATATATATATATATATTGGAAGTCTTATTGCATTCTTCTGAAGATATAATGTCATGTGTATTGAAGAATACTTACCACTTCATGTATCAATATTAAATATTTTTTTGTTACTTATTATTTAATATTATTAGTTGCAATTATGTTATTATTTAATTAATATATATTAAATCATTATTATTATTTAATGAAACCACATTAAAAGATATAGAAAATCATTAGCTAAAAGTACATCATCAAAATGGGACATTAAACGGATTTACAAACTATTTCATCTCTATTTTCTTCTTATAACAAATTACATCTATCCTTTATAAATTGATAGGAAAAATTTTTAGAGTGTAAAATACAATATGTTATTTTTAATTGTTTAAATTATATTTTTTAATGTTAAATAGAGTATATATATATAGGACCAAATAAAAAATTTAACCATAAAAACGTAATTTTTTTTCTATATATAGATATATATAAAGTTGATATCGACATAAATTAGTTAAGATACATATTCAAATAGTTTATTTAAATCTCTTGTTGAAATGTTTTTTAAAAGTATAAGATTTAAACATCTCATTCACATTTTTTTTCACTTCTAATTACTTTACAACATATTCATTTTTTTTTTATTATAGCCCACATTATTTTTCTATTTAGAACATAATTTATCTTTTTATCTATTTTAAAGGGGCACAGACATATCGACAAAATTACACATCCCCTAATACTGGGTTGTACAAAATTACACATCCCCTAATACTGGGTTGTAGAATGAGTCTCTCGACTCAATTATGGGCCTTTCGTATATTACTCCAACAAATTACCAATTTATCATAATTTTAAAAAATAAAGACATTATTTATACAATTTTTTTATTACTCAAACATAATTTCTTTTTTTGTGTGTGAATCAAGAGGTTCTATTAATTTAAAAAATGATTACATCATGAAGTACTTATCTTCAGACTGACACTGGCTGCATTCCTACCGGACTTGTTGGCTAGGTGGTATAGACAAAAAGCTATTGAAGAAAACAACAAAAGGTTGTAAGACCACACATAGATTGCCCATAGTGACCAAAAGTACCCAAGTATCAAAATACACTCTATTGTCATTCTCAATCCATAATATTCCCCGGAACCTGGTCCATGGGATTGTTGCCATGCTACTAACAGAATGCCTCATGGACATGTGCTTCCATATGTACCATTCTTCCTTAAGGAATTTTGGTATTTCTTGAAGCCTCATCTGTCCACGATGAAGGGAAGAAAATCAGTCAAACATATGCCATTGATTTTGCTAGAGGTCATTCATGAAAGCTATGACCTCATTTCTATCATTTTGGCTGTCACAGACTAGTTGCTCCATTAGTGTTGTAACCTGGTTAATCTGTGCCTCCAAGGACTTGAAAGACAGAGGTAAGAAAACTCACCTCGGTGAAAGAGCACATGGTTGTTCCACCTCTTCTCCATAGTGCTATTGTTCCTTGTGATGAACTACTCCCTGGCCTCATGGGCTAGCTCCCCTGTTAACTCTTACCCATTGTCATTGCAAGTCGCGACACCCAGTCCCTTCACATGACACACTCCACAAACCCGACCTCGAATCACTAATGTCACTGGAGAAAAGATTCCAACAAACCCAGCTCACCACGTCAGCTACCACAACAACAACACCCAAGGGCAACTAGATTTTGATAATACCTCTGAAAAGGGTGTCCGTCATTGTTCAATTGCTACATTAGGCCGACGCCACTTCACTCTCAAGTCTATCTGCCATTCTCTGAACCATCAACTCAAATTGCAATACACCCTCTCCTCTAAAGCGTGGTTCTGTGGTTGACGCAAACCATCAGGACAAATGACCCAAACCATCCAAAATTTACAGACACACCCTCCCCACAGGAAACCAAGAACAAAGAAAAAAGCAAGCAAGGTCTCAAACTACAAATGGGAAGCTATCAATCCCAAAATTCTCCCCCAGCTACTCCAACCAGATATTACATCCCTCAACAGAGACCCAACCTAGGAAATGTAAAACGTAAGCACATGAAAATAAAGAAAGCAATACCTGAGCCTAGAGAGGAGATGAAGCCTCATCGACCAATGTTGAAGTGACACTGCAAAAAAGGTATAATCCACTTCCCCTCTCTAGAATTTTTCCCACATCTGAGATTAACCCATATGGGTCAAGTTCCCAAACAATACACTTGAACCAATTGTCTTTTGCATTAATATACCCGGATGCCCTTCCAGAATGGAAGTTAGTGTGTGGCTAGACCAAGTAGCCACCCTGAATTCCAAGAACATAATTCTCCACCAACAACACTTCGCCCCTGTCCAAATCCCAACCATTATAGCCAATTGTGATCTAGACCATCAAAATAACCTCTGCTCATTCGTGAAACTTCTCCTGCCCTGTGTCCAAACTAGCTTCCTCTATACACTTCATTCAATTTCCACATGTAAGGGGATTTAATGCCCCTTGGTGATTCCCTGTCCCGTCATTCATGACCCCCATTAGGGAGAGTTTTTCTTGCTAAAGTATGCATTCTAGCCGTTGTACATTTCTTGAATCCACTAAAGGAGGCCACTGCGATTCGAATTCCATAGTGGAATTCGAAATGCCCCAATTCACCAAGTAGTTAGCCACATGGTTACCTGATCTTCTAGTGATAACATGATAGGTGATAACATGCGGGAAGGAGAGGATCAAGTCTCACATTCTTGAAGCCTAAACTTCTAGGCACCAACTCTTAATCACCTTAGAGATAAGAGAGCCATTTATTAATTTTGGATTGTTGTCACTTCTAGTTGTGATTCCCCTGTAATATGTATGTTGGTCATGACCACTTTCCTTGCCAAGGCTAATTCATTTTCCAACGTTGTAAATTCCACCACATTTTTTGTTGTAAACCCACAGTAGCCCACATAAAAACCCCTCAATCATCCTTGATTGTCCCTTAGAATACTATTGAAACCCGTAGGCCCAAGCTTCCCTTTAGAGGCTCCATCAAAATTTAACTTAATGAAGCCTTCTGGAAGAAATAAAGAACCATGTTGGGGAGAAATTATGAACTTTGATTGCAAAAACAAATTGGTGACTGCCCATCACTTAATATAGTTCCAACTTTCCCCCGATCGGGATGCGGGTCATGTTAGTTAGGCCAGGTTGGGTGCAAATGTGTAGTACTCTAGCCATAATCACCACCACCCGCCACATGCTCAAGGTAGGGGGTGTGGTGTCCTTTAGAATGAATGCATGTTTGGTAAGTGGGAAAGGTGGCGGGGAAGTGATTAAGGTAGGGTGGTGGAGTAGGAAAGCTTATTCGATGTGCAGGGTAGGTGAGAAAGACTGTGGAGAAGGGTGGCGAAACAAAGATGGGGAAGATCGACGGCAAGAGCAGAACCTTGGTCATGGACATACGCCTGAATCTGGGTATGTAATTTGAACCTACCTCAGTATTGAATCTATGTTCTGATTGGGGTTCTACTGGGGGGAAGGGAGGGGAAAGTGTTTGACACAATGGGTTATAGAATGGTATGGGTGGCAATGGGGGTGGAAATTATAGGCCATGGCCTGGTTTTGCATATATATTTTCTCCCAGTCGGACAAAAAAAATGGTTGTGGGGGGTGGGCGGAAGTGGGTTGTGGGGCTATGCGGGTCAAAGCTTAGTTTTTAAGGCCAAGGGGACTCGGGATAGAGGCACTGCAATTCCAGGGGAGCCGGGAGGTGTAGAGAGAGGCAAGGAAGCACTGAGGGTAGGGTGATGGGGCTACAACCGTGGCAGTGGCTCACAGAGAAACCACTAGGAGAGCTGGAACTCGTATGGCACTGCAGGCAAAGCCAAGAACCCTGTGTGGAAAATTTACTAGAGGGATAAGTGAGACCATGACATCTCTCCGCGAGCTGAGGGTGCAAGAAGATGGAAACAATGCAAGCATCCTGCCAAATTCAGGAAGGGCCTTTGGGCTCGGCTTGAGATGGAGCAGGACGAATGACATATAATCCATAGTAAGGGGGATGGGTATAACGATGGGCCCTGGGGTAAGAGACTGAGACCCCCCTAGTATCTGCATGCTCTAGGATAGCCCTGCACACACGCGGACAAGTATAGAGCAGACGAAATTCATGTTTGAATGAGGTGGTGTGTTAAGAAAATTTTGATGAATCTAACTTCTTCTGGGTGTCATCAGGGCTCTGCTAAAAAGCTCATGGCCCGAGCAGCGAGAGGACGCGGATGTGGCAGGAGAGGCCTAACCCCCTGGACAGACAAGGGGCTGAGGACATCAGAAGCTCGTAGGGGTCATGAATCTCTAGAGTACCTCATCGGTGAGGCAGCAACAACATACCGTGACGGGACGAATGTGGGCATTCAAAAATTGCTAGAAGATTGGGAAGAGGAGGTAAAGCAAGAAAGTGAGACTGAGGAAGAGCTGGACAATTGGAGAACGCTTGTTCCAGATCCAGGGAATACTAGAGGGAGAATCACACAGTTTAAACAAACACTCTACCTATACTACCTAATGAAGAGTCTACTTGGTAAGGCAATGGAGCAAATTTCTATGGGGATGGCAGTGATAGTCCAGGGACTGTCGAATTACAAGAAGGACATGGAGAAAATTCTTTTCCAACTGCAAAAATATGGCGTCGGGATGGACATGATTTACCGCCACATCCCTTGCATTCTGGAGCTGTACGACATGTGAGGGTCTACTGCTGAAGACCCTGCTCCTGTCGCATCTTCCTCTGAGGAGCAAAGGATTAGACTCCCCCATGCATAATTTTGGTTAATGCGATTAGCTTTTAATTTTCATGTTGCATATGTATTTTTTTACAGTTATGTAGTATCTGGACATGAGATAGAGACATATCTAGCCCGGCTAGAAAGACTGAAACAATTCTACTTTTGGTTGGCTTATAACGCTGACCGGTGGCCAACAGACTTGGTTTCCCCTTGGGGCAAGTTGAGACCACCTATTAATCTGTGTGGTGTAAAATTGCTTACTATATAATAGAAAATGGAATGGACCTGTCAAGCTTAACAAATATATATATATATATATATATATATATATATATATATATATAGTTCCAACTTTACAAAAATGATTGCCTCTTTCCCTTCTTCCTTCTAATCATCTTTTGTCCACCTTTCTATTGAGATCGTTTCCCGCACAATTTTTATGGCAATTCTCCACATGACCTAATAAAGGATCTCTGATTTTTTAAGCTGATTATGTTTTTATCCTTTCAAATATTCCAAAGGAGAAAGCTCAGGACTAAAATCTAAGCATAGTTAACTATCCTTGAGCGGAGAGGCTCATTTTACAACCCAAATCATCATCAAAGTTGAATTTTTACTCATTTAGATAAAAAAAAAATAAAATTAAAAAATCTAAAAATTAAATAACTATACAAAACATTTAAATAATGTCGATTCATAAAAAGAAATTACACTTAAAAAAATTGGTTCTCTCTCAACTCATATTAAATCAATGTTTAAAATAGATCTATATTAATATTTTTGAAAATAAACTCACTTTACTACTCCACAGTTTCCCAAAAATTATTTACTAACAAATCTAAATAACTAAGCATCATTTGAGCCTTCTCCTATAGACTTTCCGCCACACTCTCCTCATTCCTACATAAAGGACACCTAGATGGCCTGATGAAACCTTTTTCTTTGCAGATTGTCCCACTTTAGTAACCGTCGTCGACCTATGAGCTGCATGAAATGGGCGATCTTCAGCCAAAGTATGAGAGTCCAGATCTTTCTCCATAAAGGTTCTTAGGTGATTTCCGTGAAATCCCCCATAAAGTTGTAGGCTCCCTTAATAAAGAATGCTCTAGATGACTTATGCACCCATCTTAATTTATCGCCATCCATTGCAACCTGAATTTTCCTATCCCGTAAAGCACGCTGAAGGATAATCCAATTTTGTACGTCTCTTGTAGCCGCCTAGTTTTCTGCTGACTTCTATTTCCTCTAAGATGAACGGGGATTTGGTTTTCTCCAAAAATTTCCCACCTTAGAAGCACCTACTCAAACATAAAATTAAATTAACTTTCAAAAATCATGAGTTTTATAAATAAATAAATCAATTTGAGAATTTTATATAATTTAAAAATAAAATATTATTTATTTTTTTCATCATCTTAAATGAGCATTTAATGTACTATTTTATAATTGGAGTTGTTTTAGTGTTATATTTTGAATTTCGCTAAATTCTGTGGAAAAAATTTGAAGTGAAATCTTGATTTGTGTTATTTAAACTAGTTTTTTGACTATATATATAGATTCAACACCTTGAAAAACACCTAGGGCACTTGGATTGTGTAGAGTTGCCTATCAACCTTGTGATTTCAATAAAGCACTGCTAGATTTTAGATAAATTAGCACTGAAAAACGAACTGGAAAAACTTCCAAAAAAATCTCACTAAAGACAATTTATTTATAACTCAACCTCACTATCTTCTACTGCAACGTTGTATTACTTATCATAAAATGTAATATAAAATAAATAATATAGTAATTTATATGAGTGACTATATATATAGATTCAACACCTTGAAAAACACCTAGGGCACTTGGATTGTGTAGAGTTGCCTATCAACCTTGTGATTTCAACAAAGCACTCCTAGATTTTAGATAAATTAGCACTGAAAAACGAACTGGAAAAACTTCCAAAAAAATCTCACTAAAGACAATTTATTTATAACTCAACCTCACTATCTTCTACTGCGACGTTGTATTACTTATCATAAAATGTAATATAAAATAAACAATATAGTAATTTATATGAGTGATAATATTTTTTTTTTTTCTAGGCTAAGACTAAACTAAGTACCCACGGGGAATTGAACCAGTGACCTATCGCAAGGAGTGTCTTAACAGCGTACCCATTCACCGTCAATCCAAAGCCCCGTGGGATATGAGTGATAATATTGATTTGTATTTTATTTTTATTTTTATTTTTTATTTTTTATTAAATTATTATAAAAAATATTATTATTTTTATAATTAATAAAATAATTTATTACTGTTATAAATAAATAAAAAATATTTAAAACTATATTCATTATCGAATAATTTTGTAAGAGTATCAACTCGTAAGTGATGTAAAAATAAATTCATATTTGTGTGTCATTTTCTCTTAATATTTTTAATGGACAGAAAAGGCAATATGTAAGATAAATTGGAAATATTTTGTATAATTAAATTTTGACAATGAAATTTTGTATAGGAATTTGGATAATTTAAACAGAGAAATTTAGGTTGATAATTGTGTTTGATTTGGAATAAGGTTTTTAGAATTTTAATTTAATTATCAATAATTATTAGATGGATGGTAGGGATTTAACCTCCATGGAATATTCTAGAATATTTTTAGTATTATCCAAAAATTAAATATTAAGATTTATCTCCAAAGTAGCTTTGAAAAAATAATCACATGAACAAGTCTCATATCAAATGATTGTCTTATGGAATTTTGAGCATGTGGTATTGATAAGGCATGGTATTGGTCCATGGTATTGCAACAAATATTATTTATAAATTAAAGACCTCCATGAGAAAATAAGGTTAATCTTCTTTGTGTGTGTGTGTTTTTTTAAATTATGTATTAATTCTTTATAATAATAATAATAATTAAACTTACAATTAAAAAAAATTAGCAATATGAAATGTATTATGATGTATTTTTATGCTTATCATAGATTGACCCTATCAATGTTTACCAGCCATTTAACTTTACATGGTTGTGCTAGTAACTATATATACATGAATATTGAGAAATAGATATTGTAAATATAGATTAAATTTTACTAAAATGGTTTATTAGTCGCAAGGTTCTAGAAACTTGTAATGTTTAATCTTGAAAAATAGATATCTATTTTTAGATATTATTAAAAATAACTAATTTTCAAACATTTAATTGGATAGTAACTTGAAGGCCTTATTGCAACATTTGCACAATATAATTATTTCTAATTAACTACCTCACATATTTTATGCGATAATTTATGGATATGCTTGCAATATTCATGGATCATTTTTAGAAATTTGTGTAAGGATGTTTTATTTTTAAATTTTGCAGGAAAATCCTCCAATCAATGCTTACGAGTCATTTAATTTACATGCTTCTGCTAGCTATATATTTGGTATATTTTGTATATATGAATATTAAGTAAAGTAGATGTTGTAAATATAGATTCAATTTTACTAAAATGGTTTATTTGTCACAAGACTCAAGCCACTTATAATGTTTAAACTTGAAACATAAATATTTCTTTTTTAATATTATTAAAAAAACTATTTTTCAAACATTTGGTTGGATCATAACTTGCGGACCTTATTGCAACATTTGCACAATATAATTCTTTCTGGATAACTACCTGACGTGTTTTATGCGATAATTTATTGATATGATTGCAATATTCATACATAATTTTTAAAAATTTGTGTAGTGATGTTTTATTTTTTATTTTTGTAGGAAAACCATCCAAAAATAAAATCCTTGAAAATAGCCTATACCAAGGAAAATAACATATTTACCATCAGTTACTTCCCAACATAATCTAAGCAAGTCTTTACATAAAAAATGAATAGGAATAAGATGTAAATAAAGAAGTTATTTCCCACCATTATTTATGTTTTCCTCAGAAATTACAAATGTATAAATTCACTAGTAGTTACTACCCTGAAATTTATGCAAATCCTTATGCCTTAGCAAAAATTAATTTATCCACTTCACATCTCAATTTATTAGTTCCTATCAAAGCAAAATTATACCATTAGATTTGCCTATTGATCATTATTAATTAGCATTAGCAAATGTAAATTAAGCTAAATTATATTGTTTATACAAATTTTTCTACAGAATAATTTTTAATTTGAGTAGCAAGAATTAAACTATCCTACCACACTTGTTTTCTATGTGTAAATTGTTTTCACTTAACACTTGTTTTCTTCTATGTGTAAATTGTTTTCACTTAACATCTTGGAGAGTTTAAAAAGATAATAAAATTAAAGTAATTTATATATAAAATTAAATATTCAAATTTAAATTATAATTTTAAATATTAAAAACTAAATTTAATAAAATATAAATCTTTATCTAGATATTTCTATCTCTCAACCTTGGGAAACCATTTACTTACAAAGTTGATATCACTATAGCCATGACATTCTTGGGAATCTAGCAAGCTATGCACCAGGTTTTGAAGTTGTGATCTAATAGTTAAACATGGAAGTTTGGTCTCCACAATTCTTGTAACATAATCCCGAACAAACCTATATAACCTTGAAACCTGCTTAAAATTTCATTTCTTAAATTGGAAAATAATAATAATAACCAAACAAAACCACTATGCACCCGTTCTTTCATTTGACTGCCATGGCATTAGACGTACACTAGGCGTTTGATGTGATTGCCATGGTGCGATTAGACGTAAAGATATATGTGGATGCAGTGGTTCCGCTTATCTATCACTTATTTTCGATCCTTGCATGCGTACAGTTCTCCAGAAGTGCTGGACATCTTCTTGTTTGCATAAAAACAATATAACTAGGTCGCTTTGGTTTGTCTGGTTCTTGCCAGACGAAGAGTAAATATTTTGATATCAGAGAAATAGAAGCTCTCTTAATACAAAAATAATATATTTTAAAGTACTTACTAATTAGTTATACGTACCCTTCCTAAGATCTCCTCAAAGTTCATGCCTGGCAAGAAAACAAAAATCATAACTTGAACAGAACAGGCTACCTTACAATCATTTGTCTCGGAGAAAAAACAGAAGCCATAAATTGAAGAGAACAAGCTACCTGACATTGTTTCTGTCGTTAGTCAGTCCTTCCACAAACTGCCCTGCCTATGACCATTCCTATCATCTGTATTGTCTGTTTAAAACCTCGGATTTGACATGCTACCAAGTTGTTTGTCCAGAATGAACAGTGTGGGCTTATTGAATCTTTCACATGTATCCAAAATCTCAGTTAGCATGGAAATTTATTTTTAATTTTCGCATCCATTTCGTATCTTTAATTTTTTTTTTAATTAAAATTTTTATAGAAATTATAAATCAGGTAATACCAATTATTTAGATGGATCGAATTTCTTTTCACTCTAAAATGGTTTATATTTTAAGAGATCTGATCCCTCTGAGTTTTGATCTAGGCAGGTGGAACACAAGAGTAGCAAGTTAAAGACTTAGATCCCTAGGCTCTTCGAAGATCAGGATTTAAAATAGATTTAAAATGGTATTTTTTTTCAATTGCAAATTAATTTTATATTTAGAATTAAATGAATTACACATCTAGATTGGAATATTTTGTAGATTGGAATATTTTGTTACGGTTCTCATACATACATATATACTTTCTCTCTTTATATGCACATAAGCTTAGTCTAAATAATAGATAAAATGGTCTTTTGAGGCCATTTTTTTTTTGTTAAACTTTGATTTTAAATTACTTAATTTATATAATTAGAGTATCACTGATTTTTTTATAGCATTGAATCCATTTCTATATTCAAAAATATATTTTAAACAACCAAAAATTACAATCTTCTTTAAATTTGTCTCAGAATTATCATAGAGATTCAAATAATTTATTTAAGTGTTATATTAAAATATTTTTAAAAATAATAAAAATTATATTTCTTATTCACATTTAAAGTGAATATAATGTTTTTATCACATTTTTAATATAGATCATATATATATTCAATTTTTTTTATTATATTTAACAATTTTTTGTTTTGAAGATATTTTACTTTTATTTTTAAAAAGACATGAGTCAAATCCACCAAATTAACTATTAATCTCTATATCTTTTAACTGAATACATTTTTATCATTAAAATAAAAATTTATTATTTCCCGCATTTAGATATTTAAAAATAAAATAAAATATTTTAATTGAATACATTTTTATCATTAAAAAAAAAATTTATTGTTTTCCGCATTTAAATATTTAAAAATAAATAAAATATTACAAATAGTTTTTGGGTTTTAAAATGTAAATGTTAATTCAATAAGTTGCAGCCATGGTTACCAAAAACATTATTATAATCTAACACGCTATGCTCTCCGACTTTGACTTAAACGAAATTTAATGTACTAAGTTTATCAACCTACTTTACATCCGGTACCACTGCTTAATACTGTATTAAGTATCATCTTTGAAATAAAGAAAGTGCTAAGAAAGACAAATCTACAAAATCAAGCCCAATAAAATTATACACTCAACTAATACTAGATAAACTTATACACTCCATTTATATTAAATAAATTAATATTATATATGTGTTGGTAGATATGTTTATTTGAGAATAAGTTTTTTACAATAAATAGATAGTAGAAATTTAAACTTTATGAAATATGAAAAAATATTCATAATAGTATTATAAAAAATTAAAATTTATTTCCAAATTAATTATATTAATTTATTTATTTCAAATTATTTAATCTAAAAAATGTCATATTAGCAGTTATATTGACATATAGTATTTACAGATATTGGTTCATGATCTTGTCACAAAAGCTATCTATAAATTAAAAAAATTCATCTTAAAACTAAAGTGAATTTACATAATTAAAACTACCATTATAATTATATATATATATATATATATATATATAATGAAATAAATGTGTGTTTATTATAGATTAAATCTATTTGTATTAATTTAATAATTTATATAACTGTGTTAATATCTACAATCTATATAGAAATATAATTGTGGGTACTACAATATATTAATTTATTATTATTATCATCTAATTATAAGGTCACGGTCAAGCTAGACACCAAATTGGTGTATGAGATCTCTTCTTTGTGGGACAAGGGACCCACCTCCACACAGTGATTTAACTACTAAATCTACAAAAACATACATACTTTACCCCTCTAGTTTTAAACCGTTAAATTTTTGAAAAGAAACACATGCTCTTAACTATTAAACTCACTCAATAACTATAAAAATTTAATAAATCACTAATATATTAATAAATTACTTTATTACTTTAAAAACATGTGAAATCAACCCAATGCAACCCACTTTCATGGAGCTGCACAGTATACTCTCACGCAATTGCACAGTGTAGCCTGCTTTCATAGTGAACGATGGAGGAATGTTTTCTTCGTCACTATAGCTCTGCAGGTGTTCTTTTAACGATATCACTCTGAGCTACTTGCCCACGAAAATGATCTATATTATAATAGCTTTCCTTTCGCCTCCCAATCTTTAATCCCTGATGCCTTCTCCACATTGATTACAGATCAGCAGTGGATTCACTCAGGCGAATCACATGAATGGTTACGTGATTGTATGAAGTGTGATTGAATTATTTAGAATATATATCTTGAAATGCGGCGATGGACAAAATTTGCTTCCCTGATCAGCCGAAGTATAATAATATTTCTTTTAAAGATTTTGAAATCTCTGCAATGGTTTTGCGATCGTGCAAAGGCATCTTTCTCCCCGCATTCAGAAGCGTTGTTTTTGTCGTTAATACAAAGATCGTGGATCCTTGTGCCCATGTACTATCCATGCTAGTTTAGACAGTGGGATCTATTAACAAATTTCTTATTTGATCTGACAACCATATGATATTGAGCTTAGTGGTTTGGGCAACATTGTTTGTGTGCGCGGGGCCATTTTGGCACAGAGATAGGAGATATCAACGTTATATAGCAGAGCAGGTTTCATCATCGCTTTGATATATTTACACAGAGCTGGAGAAGCTTACAGACATCGGCAAGTATAAAGTCATTTAGTGTATTAAATATATATAAAATTATTTTTGGCTTGTGGAAGGATTTATGTATTAATATATTGATGCAGTGTTATTTAAGAAAAGTCGAAGTTGGTGGATTTTAGCTATCACATTAAAATCAATTCAAGTTGCTGCCAGCTAAGGAAAGGATCCAATGTTCGTCAGTAAAGTCCATATTCAACTTATTTTGTGGAAAGAATTTTTTTTTTGAAGATGGTGGCGTTGTTATATTATTTAAAAGAAAAAAGTTGTCGATAGAAATTGTTAGGGTGCATTTTTATTATATTGTAGTGTGCTATTGTGTAAGTGTAGTGTCAAAAATTGAATATTGTAGAACCATAAAGAACGAGTTAATTATTGAATAGACTAGTGTGACTCTCCATGCTCTAGCAGCATTATTTACACGTAGCTCTTAATAAGGTCAAGCTAGTGTGACTAGTAGTTGTGTTCTGTGAGTGATGAAAGCTGCTAAGGGTTGTGGAGGATGGTTCAAACACTGACCCATTGTGGTCCCCAGGAGGTCGAGAAAGATCAATTTTGCAAAGTAGGTCAACAATGGTCTGAAGCGGTTATGTCTTAAATGAATTAAGTGGTTAGAGTGAATGTGAGTGCTAGTGGTGACCATATTAGACAAATGTGACAAGGATTCATATTGTGTGTTTTTCTGTATTTGTTACATGTACGCATTAAGGGAGGGTACTTGTTACATGTACGCATTAAGGGAGGGTACTGGAAGTAATGCTTCCATGCCCTCCAAGTTGTCATTAATTGTAATTGTGAATTCCTAGGTTATTAGTTGTATTAGTTATTTTTAGTAATTTCAATTTTCTATCATAGCTATATAAAATAAATGGATGGTAAATGCTAATAGGCATCAATCTATAATAAACATCAAAGCAATTAAGTCATCATACATTTCAAGTAAAAATAAATAAATAAAATCAAAAGAACTAACTTAAATTATAATTTATTATATTTTTTACCACGAAGATTCTTAATTCTTAAATAAACTTTGTCACAATATCATGACTCATCAGTACCACATGCCTAACAACCCATAATTCATTTCATATGATAGTTGTTCATATGACATTTATTTAATTAACGAATTTAATTAAAATGGTAAAAATGTATAACTATTTTAAGAATAAATCTTAGTCTTTGATTTGTGTATGCCAAAATCTTCTGAGGTGCAAAATTCTTTTATGATGTAAAATCTAATCCGAAAAAGAAGAAGTTTGCACCTCAACATATTAGACCCTTCTAAGCTCTTGCTAGATCCTTGATTGATATGGATACATACTAATTCTACACACACCCACCCAACAAAATATATCTTTGAAAAATAACCAAAATATAAAATAATAAGACTACTTAAAATGTTTTAACCATAGAAAAAAATTGAAGTTTCGAATTGTCTATAATATAGTTGACATTGAAATATTATTTAATGCAAGATATTGAAATATTTTATTTATGACATGTATTGAAACTTTTATTATTAATATTAATTTTTAAATTTTACATATAAATTTAATATTAAGAATTAAATGAATTGTGTATCTCTTTTTTATTATTAGTCCTTTCAAAGCAGGACTCTAGCAATGGAAGGATTTTTCTATTGATCATTTTGTCTCCAGTGCAATATGGAAGAGATGTTGTAATGTCATGTCATTTAACCATTTTTACTTAATAATAATAATAATAATTAATAATTAAATTTAACTAAAATAATTAAGTAAGCCTTCTTCATGGGAAACTTTAATTCTAATAGTCCAAAAATTAATATACTACATATAAATTCTCTAATAATTATCATTAAATTAGTGAAAGCATTCAACAATGCATAATATGCTCACTTTTTTGAATTAAATTCTAACTTGTTCTAATCAGAAATTAATTTAATTATGATATTGATTGATACTTGCAATTTTAACCATAGGTAAATTTAGTAAAAAATATACTCAGAAAAAATTAAAATATAAAAAAAAGTTAAATTACTACTTTAAATTTAATAACTTGAATACATTTTAAATCTTATATTTAAAATTTATATTTTAAGAAAAAATTTAAAAAATTCTTTTAATCAGAAAATGGAGAACAATTTAGGCACACATATCACAATACCTTATATAAAAACTAACACCTGAAGAGATTTGATTCCTCTCAACTTTAGATTTGGAATCTTTTTACTCTAAAGAGGTTTGCACCGCAAGGGATTTGATCCCTCTAGGTGCTTGGTAGATTCATAATTAACATGGATCTAGGATGGTTATTAGGTTAGCTTTGATTAATGCAACTTATAATGTGTAACTTGAAAAATTTGCTCTTGGGGCTTGGTAGATTAAAGATATTTTCACTGTAAAGAGGTTTCCACCTCAAGGGATTTGATCCCTCTCTGTGCTTGGTAGATCATAAATTGACATGGATCTAGGTTGGTTTTTAGGTTAGCTTTGATTACTGCAACTTATAATATTTAACAAAAGTATTTATTAAAAAACATATATATTTTTCAAACATTTGATTGGACCATATCTTGAATGTCTTATTGTAGTCTTTGCACAATATAATGACATGTGGATAACTACTCACATATTTTATGCCATAATTTATGGATATGGTTGAAATATTCATCTGTGATTTTTAGATATTAGGGTAGTGATTTTTTATTATTAAGTTTTGAAGGAAAACCATCCAAAAATGAAATCCTTGAAAATAGCTCATACTCACATAAATAACATATTTACCATTTGTTACTTCCCACGATAATTTAAGTATGTATTTCTGTTAAAAATGGATGGGAATAACATGCAAATAAATATTCTTACCATGAGGTATTTCCCATAGTTATTTGTCTTTTCCTCAATACTTATAAGGGAATGAAAAACTAAATGTGTAGACTTACTAGTGGTTACTACCCACCAAAATTTATGAAAGTCCTTTTTACTAAGCAAGCAATTAATTTATCCAATTCACATCTCACTTAGCTCTTACCAAATAAAGACAAAAGGATTCAATTTTCTTATTGACCATTATTAATTTAGCATTTTACAATGTTCTTTTTAGGTAGTAATTGAATATTTTTTTACTTTAATAACTTTTTTTTGTTTTTATTCAAATATTTTATTAACATCGATATCCAAATACTTTATTCAACTAACATGGACATTCAAATAATTTATGTTTTCTATTTAAATATTTCTAACCTATCTAGATTCATATACACTGTGAATCTACTAAAAGTTGAGAGGATCAAATCTATTGAGATGCGACTTTTTTAGAGTGAAAAGAGATTTGATCTCTTGGTAGATACAGAGTTAAGATAGATCTAGGATGGTTTAATTTCCCTTGTTAAATATGTTATATTCTAGGAGGATTCCATGGGTCAATACAATGAGTTCTCGTAAACGAGCTCAAAATGTTTGAAGTTTTTATTATTATTTTAACATAGGGTTATTTTATGTTTTTTCTTTTTATTATTTTAGTTTGAAGTTTTTTTTTTGTTTTAACATTGGGTTATTTTATGTTTATTTTTAATTTTTTCCCCAATCAAAATGTTTATAGGACATTACATTATAACATATCTATCATACATCTTCACATAGTGAAAAGTAATTAGTCTAGATCCATCTTAACTCGATCCATTAAGATGGATCTAGGAAGTTTTAATTTCCCTGTTTAAATGGGCTATATTCCATATGAATATCATGCTTCAATGTTATGGGTTCTCATAAATTTGGAGCTCAAAACCCACCAATAACTTGTAATTTATCTCAAAATTTATTAAAATAATATCAATAATTTACATTATTTAAAAAAAAAAATATGTGGTTAAGAAATAAGGGTAGCAATGTATATTTCATATTCTCACAAAGACACATTTATTCATTAGAAAATGTATGATTTCATCTTTATATTAACTTTTGCTATCCTCCTTAAAATATCATTTGTTTCTTTCCTTTCTTTTATATCTAAAAATAAACTAACTTCCTTAAGTCACTCATTGCCCTGCTTAGCTTACTAGGTTTCCCCACCCTTAGGTATAATAACCCTTGATTTCAACTAATAAAAGGAGGTTCCCTTAGGGTATTTATCATCCCCATATATATATATATATATATATATATATATATATATATATATATATATATATATATATATATAGATATGCACACAGGAGCGTGCTTTTCTCATGATTAGACGATGTAACTTGGTAAGGGTCATTTATAGTTTTACCATTGTAAAGGTTGTACTATGGAAACCTATATCTCTCTAGTGTCATAATTTTATTGCTACATGGCTTAGTTTGAGTGAACTACTTCACTTGGCCATGTGATCATGTCAGAGAAGGAATGAATAAGATGATTTTGAAGGATCTAGTGGTGAGGATTTTCTCATCATGTGGTCAGGATAACTACACCCCCCACAACCCCCCACCATCACGATTTGTGATTTGTGACTTTGGTAGTTTCACACTTTGTGGGGGAATAAAGGTTTGAGGGTTTGAGTTCTCCTAAACTCTTCAGTCTCAATCGGAAAGATACAGTTGTTATTGACCAAACCATGATGTTAGCCTTTCTTGAGGATATTATTATGTAAGTTTGAAGGGCTATGTGGTGTCGAAAGGGTCACTTTTGTCGCAAGTATCACTAATTTGTGACTCACTTTAATGAATTATGAGCTTGTGTCAAGGTTCTTCTTTCCTTTTACATTTGTCATCATAAAAATCTTCTCAGTTGGAAATTAACTAAGTTTTTATTACGTCTGTAGATTCAGGATCAAGCAAGAGAATTGGCCCTTATATTTTTTATTGAATGAGGGTTTTCACCTATGTTACTGATAAACTATTATCTTGAACCCCTCAGAAAAATCCTCAAGTAATTTGTACCATTTTTATATGCTCTTTCTCTTGAACTATATCTAATTTCTCCACACATTGTTTAAGAGAAAACCCTCTAGTGATTTTTTTCTTCTTTTAATCCTTCAGGAGAGAGATTGATAGTTGGTCATGGTTTCTAATGCTTATAAGTGTTTCACTGTATTCTAGGTACCAAACTTAAACATAGTTTTCTTTCTGGGTTTTCTTAACCCTAAAGAAGAAAATCTTATTCTTGTCCCTATTATGTATGTTACAGAATTTGGGGTTGCTAGCTCTGAACTAGCTGAAAAAGTCCCTAGTCGCTTGCATACACTTGTTGTGGGAGTGACTAGAGGGTCTAAGTCATATGCATACCCATGTCATGGGAGTGATTGAGGCCCTATGTTAGTAAAATGTTAGGTTGCCTCAAGGTTTGGTCACTTCGAAAGGTTGGTTGGCTCCTTGAGGTTCTATAGCCTATATAGAAGGCCATATTGGTTGTGTTGTGTCGATTCCACTTCCTTAATTGTACATGGGGAGTTGAATAAGATCATAGTATCCTCTCATCACATTTTTACCGCAGCAGACCAATTAACTTGGGTAAATGTGGGAGGAGGGTGGTTACAGAGTGGTATGAGAGCATGGTTCACCCCTTGGACTAGATGGGCTGTGTTTTGGTCATGCATTCATGTCGGTTGCATATATGTGTTCCTTATGCTTATGGTCTATGTGCTTGTTGCATATGCATGGAATTGGTCATAATTGCAGTGGTGTCATCATGTGAAAAGTTTATGGTTTTTTTGTTGTGTGTGATCTTCATGAGTGTATGTCGATTATCCATTGGTTATGCATGTCAGTGCTTATATATTGTTATGCATGCATTGATATGGTTTTATTTTTCATGCATGAAGTCATGATATGTATTTGGTATGGTCATGCATTAATGACTGGATAATGACTGGAATGATTATTAAATGTTGATATGATTATGTTTATATATGTATTGCGCTAATCTAGTTGGTCTTGCAGATGAGATATCATCCCCAGAACTAAAATGAGGTACACTGGATTTTTTATGATTTGGTTTAGTTGATATGATATACCTTGTAGGAAGAAAAAAACAAAGATTACTAGAAATATTGTGAGCTACAATTCTTGAGACTCTCCTTATGAATCAAATAAGAAACATGGTGTTGTGAATTCTTATGACTTAGCAGACACATTGAGAAGTTTGAAGGTAGAAAAAAGAAGTTGTAAATCAGATAATGACTTAATCATTCAGGCACAGGAGAAGCAAGTAGAAGTTAATGTAGTAATCCTTTAGATTTTGTGAGAATTGTAGAAACAAGGACCACTTTGGATCAGCGATGGACAGGAGGATAGGAGGAATGGGGCATACGATAGTATATTTCATAGGGGGAAGAGCTATGATAGAGATGACATTATAATAGATGAAAAATTATTGGACACTCCGGATAGGAGAGGTGATGGACACAGGTTCTATTCTAGTTTTGATTCTGACAGGTATCATGATCATCATCGTTATCATCTTTACAGGAGGAATGACAGGGGATATTTTCTGGATGAGTTCAATAAATAAAATCCACCTACATTCAATGGGGAAATGAGTATGTCACAAGATGCAGAAGCATGGTTTATTGGTATGAATAAGTTCTTCAGGTTGCATGATTACTCAGAAAACATGAAGGCCAAAATATCTACATTTAGTCTTAAAGGCAAAGCAGATATCTGGTGGGAAGATGTAAAAAATGCTAGAGCTATTTATGAAGAGGATTTGGCTCAGAGTGAGCTCGAAAGAATTTTCAAGAAGAAGTATCTATTAGAGAGATACTATGATGATAGGGAATAAAAATTCTATAAGCAGAAGATGGGATCTATGACAGATGAGGAGTACATTAGAAGATTTTTGGAGTTATTGAGATATGTGCCTTACCTCAAGGAGGAGAATACAAAGATTCAACAATTTATGAGTTTGATGAGCCTAGATCATTGGAGGAGGCCATCTGAAAGCTAAAGCATTGTTTTGAGTAATCAAAATGCATATCAAAGGCTAAGTCAGAATGGAAGGGTAATGATAAGAATAATGGAAAATGAGACAAGAAGCAAACAAGACCTCAGGACACAAGTAACAAAGAGAAAGAAACCCCACCTAAGAAGTTCAATGCATCTGATTGAGGATAGGGATTTCGGTATGAGCAGGACAAGGGTGATGTTAGGGAGCCCGTACGGTTTTGGAATTTATGGAGGAGAACATCGTACGAAACATTATCCACAACCTCAGGGTGGTAGACCTTAAATCTATAGTGCATAGGAGACACAAATAGTGGTAGATGTTGGATAGAGTATTCCATGGATTTATGCAACATTGGAGAACAGGCAGGAAGATCACCATGCGTCTATTATCGAGATGGATGGCAAGATTTGTGATCAAGTTGTTTCTATTTTGATTGAACCTTGATCTAATTATATTTATGTTAACCCTGACTTAGTGGATAAGTATGGTTTGAATAAGGAATTGCATGCAGAATCTTGGTTAGTGTAGTTGGCTACAAGTACAAAGAAGCAAGTTAATCATTGGGTAAGAGCTTGTGCATTTGAGTTGAATGGTATGCCGAGATCAACACATTTTAATGTATTTTCGTTGCGATCATATAGTATGTTGTTGGGCATGGTTTGGTTGTATCTTCATAGGAATAAAGTGGATTATTATTAAAAAACAATTGGGTGCTTGGATGAAAATGGAGAACAGAGAGTCTTACAGGGTAAAAAGAAGGTAACATCAGTCAGAATGGTTACAACTATGCAAGCGAAGCACCCTTCCAAGAAAGAGTGTGTGTTATTTGTAGTGCATATTTACAGTGAAAAATGTGAGGATGTTGAGGATGTGGATTTATTGAGAAGGTACCCAGTTGTACAACAATTTCAGGATGTGTTTCCGACAAATATTGCAGAGTTGTTGCCTCACAGGGAAGTATACTTTTCTATAGAGTTTGGTACCAGGGGCAGCACCAGCATCAAAGGCACCTTACAAGATGAGCACACCAGAGTTAGTGGAGTTGAAGTTGCAGTTGAATGAAATGCTTGACATGGGATACATTAGGCCAAGTGTATCGCCTTGGGGTGCACGGGTATTGTTTGTGAAGAAGAAGGATGGTACTCTAAGGTTATGTGTTGATTATAGGTATTTGAACAAAGTGGCCATGAAGAACAAGTATTTGTTACCGAGGATTGATTATTTGTTTGACCAGTTGAAGGGAGCAACAATGTTCTCAAATATTGATTTGAGATTCGGATATCATCAGGTATGCATTAAAGAAGATGACATCTACAAGACCTCTTTCCGGACCACGTATGGGAATTATGAGTTTGTTGTAGTTCCATTTGGTTTGACTAATGCTCTAGCTACTTTTATGTTCTTGATGAATACTGTGTTGTGACCTCATCTGGAAAATTTTGTTATTATATTCATTGATGATATATTGATATATTCCAAAAATGAGGAAGAACACATCGAAAACATTAACAAAAATATTGAGATTGTTGAGATAGCATCAGTTGTATGCTAAGCTCAGTAAATGGAGTTTCTTTCAAATAGAGGTACACTACTTGGGGCATGTGGTTTGCAAGGCATAGTAGTAGATGCAGAGAAGATAAGGTCTATCATGGAATGGGGAGCTCCTAGAAATGTGGATGAGGTAATATCACTCATGGGGTTAGCTAGTTATTATAGGAGGTTCATTAGTAACTTCTCTTGCATTACTTATCCGATTACATCCTTTTAAAGGAAAGGTAAGAAATTTGAATAGATAGAGCAATGTGCAGCATGTCTTGAGTAGTTAAAGAGTTATTGACGAATGTTGTAGTGTTAAAGATTACAAATACAAACAAAGAATTTGTGGTATGTACAAATGCTTGCAAGAGAGGACTTGGTGGAGTACTTATGTAGGAAGGCTAGGTAGTATGCTATGAATCATGATAAATGAATGAGCACGAGAAAAATGATGCAACATATAATCTTTAGTTGGCAACGATCATCCATGCATTGAAGATGCCAAGACACTATCTTCTTGGGAAGAGGCTTGTACTGATGAGTGATCACAATGGATTGAGGTATTTATTTGACTAATCGAATTTGAATGCCAGAAAATTTAGATGGTTCACCATGATCAGTGAGTTTGACTTTGATATCAGGTACATTAATGGAAAATAGAATAGAGTTGTAGATGCTCTTAGCAGGCACATGCAAGTAAATCACATATTAGCTATGAGTTCTTGTGGGACAAATTTTCAAGATCAGATCTTGTGAGAAGGTTAGAAGGATGAAAGGTATATGGAGCTTATCCATAGGGTACAACAGGGCATAGGTGATCAGGATGTGGAATATCATCTCACAACATATGGCTTTGTCATATTTAGGGACAAGATATATGTGCCAGACAACAGTGGGCCAAAGAAGCATATCTTGAGGGAATTTAAAGATAAGTCATGTTTAGGTCATCCAGGATATCAGAAGACATTCACAGTGGTGAAGAAGTTCTATTACTCAATGAATTTGAAGAGGGAAGTGGCAGAGTTTGTGGCTAGATGCTTCGATTGTCAACAGGTAAATGTAGACTGTAAAAATCTAGGTGGATTATTATAACTGATTTCAATTCCAAAGAGGAAATGGGAGGTCATTTCCATGGATTTCATCAAAAATTTTCTAAGGACATCTAGACAACATGATTCCATCATGGTTGTGGTTGACATGTTGAAAAAGGTAGCGCACTTTATTCCACTGAAGTCTACGTATTCAACTAATGATGTGGCACATGTATTCATCAGAGATGTAGAGAGGATGCATGGTGTACTGAAGAAGATCGTATCAAACAGGGATGTCAAGTTCAATTCTAGATTTGGGAAAGAGTTATTTGAAAGTTTGGGTACAAAGTTGGCCTTTAGCACAACTTATCATCCGTATACATATTGACAGATAGAGAGGGTTAATAGGATATTGGATGATATGTTGAGGATGTATGTGATGCATCAACATCAAAAGTGGGAAGAGTACCTTCCACTAGTTGATTTCGCTTACAATGATGGGTATCAAAGTTCCTTGAGGATGAGTCCAATTTGAGGCATTGTATGGGAATATTTGTAATACTCCCTTTAGTTGGAGTGATCCAGTGAACACTGTATTGATAGTAATGGACATGTTGGCAGACATGGAATAGGAAATGCAGGTAGGTAGCGCAAGATAGACAAAAAATTTATCCCAATCGAAACATGATGTTTAAGGAGTTTTGGGTTGGGAATAGGTGTACATATGCATCAAACCCAACAAGGGTTGCTTGAGGATTGGATCATGTGTCAAGCTAGCACCTTGATTTTTTGTACCTTTCAAGATTCTTGACACGATTGGACCAGTAGCCTATTGATTTGTACTACCTCCGATAGTGAAATTTCATGATGTTTTCAATGTGTCATTTCTTAAGAAGTATTTTAAGGTTGTTGATCATGTGATTGACTGGTTTGTATTTCAGGTGGAACCAAAAGTAGAATTCCAGCTGGAAACCTAGTGCATTTTACAAAGAAAGATTCTCATGCTCTGGAGCCGAACTATCAAGCACGTTAAAGTGCAATGGAAGCACTTTGGGCTCGATGAAGCTACATGAGAGATGGTTGATCAGATGTGGGCTATGTATCCTTCTCTATTTGCTGGTTGAGCGAATTTTATTGGTATATGTTTTGATGTGATGTGTTGGTATATGTACATATGTATTTGGATGTAAATATCACCATGAGTTATGTTATAAGGCTCTAATAAGTGGTATGGGTGTCGTGTTTTTATAGTTGTTATGTTGTTATGTGTCATATTGGTTTTCTTCATAGCAGGCTGATCATTGTAAATACTACATCAAGTTAAGTTATAAAGCTCCATGGGCAATATGTTTTTCTTTTCAGTAGCCTTGCTGGTTGTAGGTTTCATTGAACGCTAAGGATGGAATTCTACCAAGGGGGAGGATTATGTGATAGCCTTAATTAAAAATCAATGTAATAAATTAATAAAGGAAAAATAATAGCCATGTTCATGGGACACATATTCCAAGCTGAATGTTGTGAAAAACATAGTGATGGGGATCACTTGTGACTAATTAATGGCTATGGAATTTGGTAAATTCTTTGTAAACGCATGAGGAATTAATTGGAATTTTATCTATGAAAGTAATGGAATTTAGAATAAAAGGAAGGTGAAATGTCACAGGTTTCATGTGAGGAAGAAATGAAGGAAAATAATGGAAAATTGAAAAAAATAGAGACATCATTAATATAAACGCTTATGATGATCAATTTGTAACCTTTTGTTAGTTCAGTTTGGAGCTCTCTCTCTATTCTCTCTCTCATACTCTTGGACACTTAAATTTTTCTTGGAGCACTCTTGGAGGAGTGTGGCATACTTGTGTTTTGGAGCAAGAAAACAAAGGAAGAGTAGAAAAGCACAAGAGGACACCTGGTCGGAAGCTAGATCAAGTTTTTCTTGCAGGTACCGAGTTGCATGTATGATTTCCTTGCTAGTTTTGGCATGCATGAAAAATTCATGTCGTTTTTTGTTTATGATCTGTCATTGGCATGGAGGAATGCCTATATTGATGGTGGATTTTCTTAGCCTTGTCATTTCCTGGATAGGCATGGTGTTGTGGGTTTGTTTCATTTTGTTTTCTAGTTGGTTCTCATATTCCTTTAGTTGTGGGTTGAGTTATTAGTTCCTAGAGCCCTGGTTGGACAAACACTCTAGATCCCTGTAACATCTTGGTTAGAGTTACTAGTCCTAGATCCTTGGCTGGAAAAACGCTCTAGAGCTCAACAACAATCATGGGTTGAGTTACTAGTCCTAGAAGCCTTGGTTGGAACAAATGCTCTAGAGCCCTGGAAAACTTGGGTGGAGACCAATCTGGTGATGGTTAGTGATGTCCAACCGTGAGGTGGAATCATAAGTTGAGGGTTGAGGTGGTTTGGCCTCTGGAAAGCCTCATTTGGTTTTATTGGATGTGTTTCATGATATCACACATTCATACTTGGAATATGGCACAGGGGTGAGTGGATGAAAGATAGATTTGGTTCAGCCTAGTCTATGGTTGGGTGGCTCATGGAAGTACCAAACCTGATTGCATTTTGCATATGTTAATAAGAGATTCTTCCCTCTTGTATTTGATGGGTAAATATACTTATTTATATGTGGTATTTATAGCTGAAATATTATTGTTATTTATGTTCGTTATATGTTGGTTATGAGGATGTTTATGACAGTGATGATGTATGGCTCTCGTCATGTTCTGATTTGTAAATGAATGAAAAATGAATATATGACCTAATAAATGATAAGGCATCAATGCTTCTTAGCAATTCTTAGATAAGTATGAGACCCCTATGCTCAGATATGTTGTTATGACCTGTAGAATGAATATTTATGACTTATTTGGCGAAATGCATGTCATGGCTAGTAGGGGTCCAGTCAAGTATATGTTCAAGTATATGCATTAGTATCATTGTTTCGATGTTAATTTTCATTTCTGGAAATTTCATGGAGTTATGGGTAATGGCCTAAGTCCTGGCCCTGGAAAGCTTGCACAAAATTCGAGGTTGCTACCTCTAAACTAGCTGAAAATTTTTGCAGTCACTTGCATTCCATACTGTTGGAGCGACTGAAGGGTCACAGTCTCATGCATGCCCATGTCATGGGAGTGATTGAGGCTCTAGGTTAGTAAAATGTTAATTTTCCTAAGGGGTTGGTCACCTAGAAAGGTTTGCTGGCTCCTGGAAGTTTTGTCGCCTGTGTAGAAGGCCATATTGGTTGTGTTGGGTTGGTTCCACTTCGTTAACTGTGTATGGGGAGTTGAATCAGATCATAGTGGCCTCTCATCACATGTTTACCCTAGTTGATTATTAACTTAGGTAAATGTGGGAGGAGGGTGGTTGCATTATTGAATGCTAGGAGGAAAAATTCAAGCTTCAAGGACAATTTTGGTGAAGTTTGGAAGGGTTTTGCATGGTTCTACATGGTGTTATAGGAATGCTATAAGATGCTACAGGTTTGCATAATTTTTCTACAAGAATGGATCTATGAGAATTCTGAGGCTGGAAAAGGTTATCTAAATTTTGGAAAGGGTTGGCTAAGGTTGTATGTTTCCCTTTCCAAGCCTAGTACCCTTCAGGGGCTCATCTTTCACAACAAACAATGCACACGGTGGCCTTCAACAAGCCAAAAATGTGCTCTCAGTGAACTGTGTTTTGGATGAATTGTTGAGGTAGAAAGAAGGATATGGTGGTAAAATAACGAGTGTAAATTAAAATTATAACCTTGCAAATGAATAGTAGCATCTTCACACCACAAAGAGATTATGATTTTTATACTTGAAAAGACTAAATACCTAGTATGCTAGCTAGTTTAGCCTCTGAGTTATCATAGCAATGACAAAGAAAATAGAATGGAAATTTTATGTGGTAATTTCTTTTAATAAGTAGGATTCCCTACGAATCCAATCCAAGTGGAATCACTTAAAAATACCCTTTTTAACATGTGCAAAAAATAGCAGAAAATTACTACTCCAAAAACTAGAAATTCAACAATCAGTGAGTTAGTTAACCTACCAAATTCCTAACCTGGTCAAGTGAAATTCTATGTGCTAAATTTTTTTATTAACATGAATTTTTTATGACTCAATCTAAGTGGAATCAATTTAAAATAATATCATTAATGCATTCTAAAAATTAGTAGAGAATTACTACTATTTTGCTACAAGAGACTTCCAAAAATTCTAGATTTTTAAACAAGTAGACAAATCCAAGTAGTTCAATGATGAATATGAATTTTCAAAGTTGTTATACGGATGTATCATGCTTTTGACACTGTAAATAACCTAAAAATTAACTCACTTCAATCATTTAACCAATATAATCTACAATGAAAGAAGAATGAATAGTAAATGCAAAAATAAGAGATGCAAGTGAAAAGAGCATTCAAAGGAAATAAAGAAATTGTGCAATAGGGATCTAAGGCTCCTGGGATGGCCAAGCCCAAAGATACTCAGATTCCTATGAATAACACTAAGCTTTAGAAGACATAAATGGCACCAAACTTTATTATTTGAATCAATCCAAGTACATCCCTGCTAGAAATGAAAGTTGAGCTGCTAAATAACATGTTTTCTCCACAAGAAGACTAATAAATACATGCCCCTAGAGGAAAATTGGAATTGATACTTATACAAATTGATGGGGAAGCATATTCATTGAAATAAGACAACTTCCGCTCCAAAATCCTTCAAAAAATGGATCTGGTTCACAATAGGAGGAATCTTCATTTAATGACGGTGAACGCATTCCTATATTTGTCAACTGGTGGACATCCATAGTTTGTCATTAATTTCATAATATATTTTTCATTTATTATCAAAGCTTGGCCAATCATGTTGTAGGTATAAAAGTCCCTATATTATCTCATTAATAATTTACTCAATATTATCTCAATATTCCGCAGGAATAAATAATATTAGGCACATAAAATGCAATTATATATAAACCTTCCTAAGAACATATTGAAGTTAAAAAAACATTATTAAGTAGAGATTTAATATAACCTTTATGTTCCTAATAAAGTTTAGATGGGCCTTAATTTGTGTCTAATTTGGAGGCCCATCACTATTACATAGTCATCATGCATAAGATTAGTAAATTTTGCCTTGTCGGCACATAAAAGACTAGTAAATTTTACATTGTTAGCATGTAGCAAATTTGTAAAATGGTCCTATAGTATTTTTACAACATGCAGTGCATTTTTATGTCAAAGGAAATTATACAAAATCCCAACACTTTGAAAATGTAGATGCACAAGAAAGGGTAGTGGACAGTGAATCTCAAACTTTGGAGCATAATATTGTAGCAATGTGTTTTAAAAATAACTTTGACATGGATAATAAAATGAGTTTAGTTGCCACAAAAGCTCATTGCCTTATAAAAATAATTGCTTGATAAACTTGCACTAAAACAAGCTAGTATCAACATGTATACACATAATGCAACAACAAGTGATATTTTTATAAATTTATTTGCTTCTGCCATGCAAAGAAATCAAAAGTGACACTAAAGGGTCACAATGTGAAACTGAAGAGTTGAAATTCATACTAAAGGTGATGGAAGGGAAGCATCCCATTGATGGTTCCCAAAATCCTTGGCCAAAAAACTAAAATAGATATGACTTCCATCAACAACCTTGTGATTGGTAAATATTACCAACACTTATGAATCTGAATAATGGTGGAATTTACTGACATGGATTTTTGTTCATTCAAAAAAATTGCTGTTGATGAAAAACCAGATAATGATAATAAGTTTAGCATTGCTACAAAATCACTTATTGAAGCTATGATTAACGAGAGATGAGAAAGCTTGAAGTTAAAAAATGGTCATGATTGTGAACAAGATTTAAATTCATTTTCTCTTTTTACTAGTGTGAAACATGATCTATCAACAAATAAAGATATTTCTTATGGTGCTATTGTTACTGAAACTGGAACATGCATTTCACTATATTCACTAGAGAGTGTTAGACAAATTTTGAAGGACATACTTATTGATGAGGTGAAAATTCTGGAAGAAAAACTTCCAATAGTTTTTGGTTGTTCTTGTCTGGCAGAAGAATCACCAAAAGTTGAAATTTCAATGGCAGATAAAATCCATTTTCACAATCTTGGTCTAGAAAGTATAACCAACCACTTGAAAGTGATTGCACTGAAGGACAAGGAGAAAGATCCTGAAAGGCAAGGGGCATATCTTTCTGACATATTGGCTCATATCAAAGAAGATGACAAAGGCTTGTTGGAGGAGACAATTGTTTTACATTCATCAAAGGTAGAAGAAAAACATCTTAACTCTTTTTTCTGGTATCAAAATGTTGAAGAAAATATAAATAAATGTAATATTACCCATGGGGTCAGGTTGATGTTGTTGGGGTGGGTTAACAAGGGGACGAGGCACTCAACATAATTCCTCCAGTGACAAACTCCTCTAGCATCAAACTCCTCTAACGCAACAGACTTGCAAAAACTAAAAATTGATTAAGAAAACTACCAACAAAAACAATACAAAAAAATAAAAAATCTTCAAATAACTACTAAATAATGAACAAACCTGCAAGAATTAGCAATGTAAGAACCACGTTCTCCCTTTACTGCATCGTAGATGAGATCGTAACAATAGAGAAAATCCAATTCACAAACAAACAACTACAAAACAATGTTCAACATAAAAAGCATAGCAAAAACTTTGCAACGAGCTCACGACCCACATATGTATAATAATGTTTTTGGTCGAAAATATTTTTTGGCCTAAAATCCTAGTGGTCGAATTTCCCCCCCATCGGCCGAAAAATTGTTGTACGGTATTTGAGGTTGTTGTTAACTTTAATTTTCAAACTTTCAACCAAAAGTTGTGTTTAACTATTTGGCAAAAAAAAATAGTTTGGCCGAAAAAAATTATATAATTCGGCCAAAAAAAATTAAAACAAATTAATTAATTAATTAGCAATCATGAATTTTTGGCGAGCAATTGTCACAAAGTGTAACCCAACTTAACATTTTAACTCATTATTTTTAAGCATTCTCTGATTTTTATGGGATTTTTAACTGAAGAAGCAATGTGATAAACCTTTATGCCACGCTTCCTTGCGTATTTACCCATGATTGCTAAAGTTGCACTCACAACCATGTTTGTGGGTATCTATAATTTGAATTCATCAAAAAAGAAAAAAAAAAAAAGGGAAAAAACACATTTAAGAGAAGAAACATCATAATCAATTAGGAAATGCTTTTCCACATTGTGTTAGGAGTTACTAACCAGATCGAGGATAATATTTGGATCGGCCAACACACAAGATAACCTTTGCCATAGTGTGTAATGATTGGATCCATCATTTTGCAATTTGGATATTTGATTTAGCGCTTATTACGTAATATTAATATTATCTAAGAAGTGATCAATGATGATACTTGCCTCTGGATGTTTTAGTACAAATAATCTCAATTATTCCACACTGAAGATGGATAGTTGCATGGTATACTAGAACTTCTCCACTTGTCAATTATTGATGTAATGCGCTTGGTCTCCATCTATCAATTCTTTGTGTAACATGTGACATGAAAAATTATGGGAACATCATCCACATATCAATCCACTAGCTCTAGCTCTCAAAGTGGATAATTATAGCGATAAACAATACAATTCAAAAAAATCCATGCTAGTTGTACGAAGAGCCATTTCTGGTAGGCTAATCTTTGATGTACCGAAAAATGTGCCCAACATACCAAGAGACGTATCCATAACCTACAGGGGCAAAGAGATAAGATCTGATGGGGGAGCCAAAGAGAGAGGACACTTTCATGGGAACTTCCACTTTCAATTCCAATTCCAATTCCAATTTTAGCAGCAACTAATGATGATGCATAAAATCACTCCAAGAAATCTTTTTAGCAAAGGCAATAGATATAAGAAAAAATTATCATGTTTCGTAGCATCACATAACCGATCACCGTAATTTATTGATGAACGATGTACTAAGTGGGTGTGCGGAGATTTTTTTTTGCGGAGCTTTTATTGTGCGAAGGAACCTTCCTCCGCCCAAGGAAACTTCGCACAATGAAACATAATAATATTAATTGGAGATTTGTTTAGCTCCCTCCTCCCCGCTTATCTAAAATCCCTGTAGCAACATGAATTTTGACATCATTGGGTAGAGTAATAGAATAACAATGCAAGTGTTAAGAGTACTCATCGACATAATGACCACTCACAAAATTAGTTTTTCTTTTTAATTTTAAAATGAATTATTAACACTGAAAAACACCAGAAATAAAATACTCTTTACTAGGAAAATTATGTCTAATCAAAACTCGCTCACCCATTAAAAAAATAAAAATAAGATTTCGAGAAAATTAAAAAAATATATTTTTGATTTTATAAAAAAATAGAAATATTAAACATTTTCCCAAAACTTTAACTAAAATTACAAAAACACAACAAAACAATATAAAATCAATCCACTTTGACCACGATATAAATATAAAAGTTATATTCTATTGAGACACCCGGAATACTAATGGGTGGTTCTATTATTAATTAGAACTAGGAAGAAACAATAATATAAAGATTCACTCGTGTTAGCAAAATCCACCCAAATGGTATTATTTATTATTATTAGTTTTGGTCCACATAAGAATAATCGTTCACCATAAAAATATTAATTTGTTTTCAATGATTATTTTGCTTTATTCAAGGAATGGTACACAACTCTTCTTAGTCAATTGGAAAATTCCATTACTATAGTGGCCATCTATTTAGCATGGTTTTCATGTGATGACCATGGCTAGAGAATTCCATGGTGGGGAATTCATCATGTGATGACCATGGCTAGAGAATTCCATGGTGGGGAATTCATCATGTGATGACCACGGCTGTGGAATCTGTTGGTACTTTCGGTGATGTTGGAAAAGAGATGGATAAACCACGTGTGAATGGAATACTTGGTTGCAATTTTCTAAACAAAATAATAATGGCTCAACTATTATGTATTTTTAAATTATAATATGTCGCTTCATGCACTTTTGATTTATAATATTTCAAATGGTATAATAGTGGTTTAGGTGACAATTTATGGGTCCAAATTAAAATGATTGCTTTGTTTTTTCTTTTTAAGTAAAGTGAAATCATGACTTCAACTTAGGGGTAATAATAAAAGAAAACTCTCTTTTATGGTCGGAAGGAAGACCATTTGTGATAACAACTTGAAAATTTTGAATGTGTGAGTTATTTTTATTATCTATTATTAGAGAATTATGAAGATAACGACATTGTTTATTTTCCTGGTTTATTTTTTTCTATAATTTTCATGTAAAGGATTTAACTCAAAAAACAATTATGCAAGCTAGAAGTAAATCTTAATACACATTTTTTTTATGGAGACTTTTAATTTGTATGCAAATTGTCTACATGAGATTCCAAGTTTTATTGTTCAAAGACCATTTTTACAATTTCTATCACTGCCATTTGTTCTATTTCTACATTTTATTTTCATTTTTTTCTAGTAATTTAAAGTTATGTTTTTTAATAGATAGGGTAGTTGTTTGCCTGAGTGTATAAAATATTTCTTCATCTAATTTTGACTTCAACCATATTTTTGTTCTTTGTATGGATAGGAGAATATATCACTCTTTTAAAGTTCTTATGATGTTCAGTGAAGTTGTAGACCTCCCTTCCTCTCACTAAAAGTTTACCTATAATTATGTGGTAGATCTTCTTGAATAGATGTAGGAGAAAACAATGGAGTGATTTCTTATATGGCCTTGTTGATCTCTTTCCTTATCAAGGGGAAGAATTGACCTCATAGTGAATTATTAAAATTTCCCTACATTTTTATGGAGGTGGTACTCCTATTTTACACTCATAGTGTCAATGTACTTAATCTAGTAATAAAATAAAACACTTACCACATATACACTTGTGAGTGGACTAGGTGGTGAAATAGAATAAATAATAAATAATAGTTATCTCAAAAATAATGAATTCATTCCATCGCATCCATCCATTCACAAGATGATGGAAATAGGTTTGAAGCAATATTTATAGATGGAAAAGCAAGACTAAGGGCCCTAAAGCTTTATACAACTTTAAATAATTCCATTTATTCATAATCATAAAATGCATAAGACATTCATGGAATCCACATGCTATATACTAAACCTTTGAAATCACAAATGTCATAAACTCTTGGAGTAGCTCTTTGTGAGAGTAAAAGGAAAATATTACAAAATTAAGTTTAATTTTGAATGAACTACATGATTATTGCACTACACAATGTTCCCAATACTGAAACAATAAAATGAGTGCATTCATCATAAACAAACAAGAATGGGGCTCCCATGGAACAAATGAAATAGTATAGTAACTTGGAAGAAAAAATAAATGTAGTTAGGGTTAGCTTTATAAATGAACAATACGCTTAATAAGGATGGGTAATCAAAGATTGGGACAAAGGAAAGGAAATTGCTTCAAGTATGGAAATAAGGTACTCAGGAAAATGCAAAGGAAAGGACGATGGAATGGTCTCTCTTTTCAACACCAAGTATTGGAATATATATTCTAAGCTTCAAATATTTTTGATGTAACCACCTTCAGAATTTATTCAAGATTAACAACTTATGTTAAACATAGTTTAAGACAACCTTGTATATATATTAATTGATGGGTGGAACTTCAATATCTTTCTTTACCTTGAGGAAAAAGGTTTCATCTTTCGTTTCTTTTAATTCCATGAATAATTGCTCAATAGTTTCTAGGTGGTCATCATTGTCATCTAAAAGGAAATTAATAATCGTTTAGTATCCTACTCTAGAGAGTTAATGAGATTATAAAATTCAATGGTCTATGAAGCTATTATTACGCTAAATTCTTCTTCTAACTAATCTTTAGGTATTAGGTATAGGGCAGCTGATTGCCTGAGTGTATAAAATATTTATTCATCTAATTTTGACTTCAATCATATTTTTGTTCTTTGTATGCATAGGAGAATACATCACTCTTTCAAATTTCTTATGATGTTCAATGAAGTTGTAGACCCTCCTTCTTCTCACTAAAAGTTTATGTATCGTTACGTGGTAGATCTTATTGAATAGATGTAGGAGAAAACAATGGAGTGATTTCTTATATGGTCTTGTTGATCTCTTTCCTTATCAAGGGAAATAATTAACCTCCTAGCGAATTATTAAAATTCCCCTACATTTTTATGGAGGTGGTACTCCTCTTTTACACTCATAGTTTCAATGTTCGTAATCAAGTAATAAAATAAAACACTTACCACATATACAGTTGTGAGTGGACTAGGTGGTGGCATATAATAAATAATAAATAATAGTTATCTCAAAAATAATGAATTCATTCCATCACATCCATTCATTCACAAAATGATGAGAATATGTTTGAAGCAATATTTATAGATGGAAAATCAAGACTAAGGGCCCTAAAGCTTTAGAGAACTTTAAATAATTCCATTCATTCATAATTATAAAATGCATAGGACGACATTCATGACATCCACATGCTATTTACTAAGTCTTTGAAATCACAAACATCATGAACTCTTGGAGCAACTCTTTGTGAGAGTAAAATGAAAATATTACAAAAATGAAGTTTAATTTTGAATGAACTACATGATTATTGCACTACACTATGTTCCCAATACTGAAACAAGAAAAGGTGTGCATTCATCATAAACAAACAAGAATGGGGTTCACATGGACCAAATGAAATAGTATAGTAACTTGGAAGAGAAAATAAATGTAGTTATGGTTATCTTTATAAATGAACAATACACTTAATAAGGATGGGTAATCAAAGATTGGGACAAAGGAAAGGAAATTGCTTCAAGTATGGAAATAAGATACTCAGGGAAATGCAAAGGAAAGGAGGATGGAATGGTCTCTCTTTTCAACACCAAGTATTGGAATATATATTCTAAGCTTCAAATATTTTTGATGTAACCACCTTCGGAAGTTATTCAAGATTAACAACTTATGTTAAACATAGTTTAAGCCAACCTTGTATATATATTAATTGATGGGTGGAACTTCAATATCTTTCTTTACCTTGAGGAAAAAGGTTTCATCTTCTATTTCTTTTAATTCCAGGAATAATTGCTAAATAGTTTCTAGGTGGTCATCATTGTCATCTAAAAGGGAAATTAATAATCGTTTAGTGCCCTGCTCTAGAGAGTCAATGAGATTATAAAATTCAATGATCTATGAAGCTATTATTACACTTAATTCTTCTTCTAACTAATCTTTAGGTATTAACATGAAAAATATTACCATTTGAGGTCCTTCGATGTCTTCAAAAAATTTGAGTTTTTAAATAAAGTATTGATTCTCTTTTCATTAATCCTCACACATTTTGCAATTCTAGAAGGTCATCCTACTTTTCCTATTTTATTCTTTAACTAGATGGTAATCCTTGTTGGTTTCTCCAAAAGTCACTTAGACTTGAGACTCATGCAACAAATGTCTTAAAATCATTTTCACAGAAATGTGGACCATATTCTAAATCTTTTTGTAAATATTTGATAAAAGAATAAGTCCTTTGTGAAATATTCCTTAAATCTAAATTGATATCCTAGGCTTCCACGATAATGTTCCACTGCTTATTGATGTTTTAAATGACCTATATTCTTACTCCACTAAGTTACTTTGTGGCCTTCTTTAGCTTACTTGGTGTGCCTAACGGACATTGGGTGTTTGATATCAAGAAGGCTATGGCTAAGGGAGGTGTAAATAGATGTTTAGAGTTAACCTCTCTTCCTATTCATTTATTTTTATTTTTGATATTATGTTTTATAACTCTTTCTCCAAGAAAAAATGAGCAAGAACTTCTCTATTAGCCATATGTATTTTTCAGAGTTTTATATGTCCTACTCTTAAAATACCCACCTCTAATTTCCATTTTAGAGTTATCTTGTTATTTATAACATGTGCCTTTTCAATCTCTAGATTTCTTTCTAATCTATTGTACTAAGCATTATGCATTGTGAGAGTATTTGTAAAAAATAGTTGGTTCTTCCTAACCCGACTCCTCTACTACTTTTTGTCTTTCAACCGTCCTTGTTATAGCCCTATTTTCCACTCCATTATAGTGAGAGAAACCCAATATCAATTACCTCAATTTTTTTGGCTAAAATGCATCCCTTTTCACCTTTTCATTTATTTATGTGAGATTTATCCCATGATAAAAGGGTGGAATTACATGATTGAGATATTTCTCATAATTAATTTTCCAAAATAGTATAATTATGAGATAATAATTATTTCATAATTGAGAAAATTGAGAAAAAACTCATAATTGTGAAAAAGGTTTCTATATTTTTCCATTCCCAAGGAGATCAACTTGACCCACTTGTGTATGAGTTGGCTAGGGGTCCATTATTGTAGAATTTTACTAATTTCTCAAGCCCCTAGGTGACTAGATACATTCTCTAGAAGGATGGAATGAACCTTTATAATCTCATCGAGAGGAAAGGGGGGAAGGTGGACTATCCAAAATATAGCACGAGAGCTCTGTTGTATTGGGATAGGAGACCTTACTACAAGCGTGAGGAGAGGATATACTTTGTTGGAATGTATATTGATGTAATTTCACTTATATTTTTAATAAAAATATATGTTCATTCTCCCAATACAGCAGAGCTCTCGTGCTATAGTTTGGATACTTCTCCTCTTACCCCATTTCCTCTTGCTGAGATTATATAGGTTCATTTTATCCTTTGGGAGAACGTATGTAGACACCTAGGGGCTTCATAAGTTAGGAAACTTCTATAATAATGGAACCCTAACCAACTCATACAAAAGTTGGTTAAGTTGATCTCCTTGGGAATGAAAAACTCTAAAAACCTTTTACATGATTATGAGTCTTTTCTCAATTATATCAAATATGAAATAATTATTATCTCATAATTATAATATTCTGGTAAAATAATTATGAGAAATTTCTCAATTATGTAATTTCACCCTTTTAACATGGGATAAATCTCACAAAAGTAAAGAAAAGGTGAAAAGGGATGCATTTTAGCCAAACAACTGAGGTAAGTTGGACATGGGTTTCTCTCACTATAATGGAGTGGAAAATAGGGTTATAATAGATGCCCCCTAATGCATGAGGTCATAAGAGAAAATTATGGCTGAAATGCATTACAATAATGTTCAAAGATCAAAATCGGAGGAAGGATCCAAGACTACGAAGATGGATTAGAGGAACTCAAGTGCTAAAGTGTTGAATCTATTAAGAACATCCCTGAGGTTGGCCTACCCATGCTTGGTCATAAGAAAATATTGAACATGGCCTCCATAAAAGACATTGCAATCCATGCCATGAAATGCTAGAACATGGCCACAAAGACATATGCAGTGGATCCATGTGACTCAACAGATAGAGCATAGCCACCAACAAATACAATGTGGATCTTTGTCACAATGTACATCAGTAGGAATATGGACACATGACAGATAAAGAAGTGTCTCTGATAGCCCTCAAAGTACATCAATGATACATAAATCCAACGCAGCCTAGGAAGTATTCCATATAAGAGTAAGATGTAAACTAGTAACCACTTAATTACCAGAAAATGAGGTAAACTAGTAACATACATGATGGAATCCATCAATGAGGAAAATGGACCCCAAGGTACCTAGTACATTCCAGTAAGTGTGAATAAATGAGCTCATGTTGAACATCAGTGAACTCGATCAATCAGGAGCCAATGATGTAAACCCATTGTCGATTGTGAGGAAGCCTGCCATTGAGGTATGCAAGCTCCAAGGTACTATTGGTTCCTAGATCAAACTCCTGGATAATGAGTTGAAGTTGACAAGAGAATATTTACCAAAGGTGGGCCTTGATGTATCCCCCATCAATTGACATGGAACAAACCATGATGATGTGATGTATGGATGAAGTCATGAAGCAATGAAGTGAAACTAACACAAGGATGGCCGAAACAAAAAGGTCAACAAGCTACTGCACATGGCCAATGAAGGCTGAGATTTCCCTTAGACACATAGCGGCATGACACAAGAGTGACTTGAAGCAGGACTAATGAGAATGATGTGATATCATGCAAGGACGCAAGATGCATCGAGGCATGCTCCATATCACTAGAAGAGTAACCATCCAGAGGAGTAAAGAGACTCATATAGATGGTATGGCTCCTAGGCAAGGTAAAAACAAACTGTGAGATAATAATATAGACAGGTGTCATGTTCAAGGGCGACAAAAATATATTTCCATTTGATGACTAATGGAAACAAATGCTCCCTCCCTTCTCCTTTTATAAGTTCCTTTTTCGTAAAGTTGTACCCCAAGTCGGAAAAAGATATAAAAATATACAAGGGGAACATCCTAACCAAAGTAAACTAGGGTATTCATTTTTTGTAACTATTCTATCCCAGTCTAGAAGTTGGCTAGACTTATACTAGGTAGAAAATCCTTCAAGTAATTTTACGAGCATTAAGGAGACAAGTTCACTCACCAATATTTTCTAAATTAAGGAGTCTGAAAAGAGATTAAATGAAAATCCTCCCGGAGGAATGAGTGATATAGAGGATAACTATTGGTTCGAGAAATGATGGAACTACTCATGACATAATGAGGGTAAGAGGTTGGTTGATAGGACCACTCATCATGGCATTTCCTCCAAGAAAGCATAAAACACCAAGTGAAAGCGAATGATATGCCAAGAAGATAAGGACTATGGAAGAGAGGAACCAAGGCTCAATTTGAAAAAATAAGCTGATAAAAGAGGAAATCACAAGGGATAAAGAGTGGAATCCTCCTCTAGTATGGCCAGAAATATGATGAAGAAAAGCACATGAGGCTCAAATTCTAGGTCATGGTGGGTTAGAAGGAGGAATTGTGAAAATGAGTAAAAAATGACTTCATGGACACCAACTCGGAAAAAAGGTGATGTTTGGCCAATTTAATGTCTTTGAATTGTCAATCATAAATTGTCAAACAGGGTGCATAGACTATTGAAGTACGGGTGCACAATATGTGATAGAAGGTATTCGATATGTCGTTATGTATTTGTTAGGACCTACACTTAATATGGAGGTGGTGTTCATTAATTATATTGGAGTTACAAACCTTAAAGTTATTAGCTAATTTCTTAGATGTTAATCTCTATATAATTAGTTTATGGATGATATGAGAGTGATCCTACTTGTATTAGATCATTTTGATATTTTTTGGTCTTGAATCTTTATGCTGCAGCTCCTAATTCACCAAGTGCAAAACGCAATATATTCTATCAATTGTGAAGAAACATTGTTTGAACTCAATTTTTTAGGAGAAAATTCTCACACTTTTACTTATTCAATTTTCATTCAAACAAAATATTTCAAACAACATCTATACTATGAAATAAACACACTTGAACTATGCTAGATAATAAGCAAATGAAGTAACCATGCAGTACCAGGTATAAAGCAATTCACATGATAGACTAAGCTAGGTATGAAGCAGATGAAAGTACTTATGCAAATAACGATTCATTAATGAATTCATTATGCTACATTTTCACACAAAACAGAGTATTCAAGGAATGAAAAGAAATCGAGTTGCAATTGGTTAAGACCTGTCACTATTCGTAGGGCCCCTCCACAGATCAATTCACAATCTTCAATCAACGCAATGCATACACACAAACCCAATTATATTGTTGGCAAACAAAATTCACACATTGTTTCAAAATTACATCATTCGGCGCACACCCCAAATCACAGTGCAACCATAAGTTTTATAACAGGTCTCTGGCATAACAACTTGAGTAGTTTAAGCCTAATATCTTTATCTTAGCTAAACTGTATCACTAAATCTTCAATTTTCTATTCCAAAAGAAAATTGATAATATTTTGACTGAACCTGGATTTCATTTCAATGACAATCCTGTAGTTGACTTGGAGTTTGATCGTGATCTCTTGTGCTTATCTTAACAAACAGTTTCAAGGGGATAGGAAGGAATCCATGAGGAAACCATTCTCTATCCATTCACATCCTTCACTGCTGACCTGGAGCTTCTAAACCTAGCAGACAATGGAGGCAGCTATAGAAATCTGGATTACCTATGAAAACAGACCTATTCGGTAGCAAATTGCATTCTTGAACAAAACAATAGGGTATAAAGTCAAACATGAATAAGAAGACATATTATTGCATACCTTCATCAAAACCTTAGGAAAAAATCGATGTCATGGTAGGAAAATCTTCAGACTCTAAATCCCCCTAGACTGGAGATTTTGCACGTCCTCATATACTTCTTCCTTGTCAGTCACCTGTTCCTTCTGCTTATCACCTCCAACTTTCATTGTTTTCTTATTTTTGGTAGTTATTGGCATTCTAAGTATCCTCATGAGAATTTTGTATTTTAAGCTTGTTAGCCTCGCTAACACTAGGCCCAAAATTTGATCCATATATGCTCTTGAAATATTCAGCATTTTCTAAAAAATCATTCAAGGGTCAAAATCAGTGCAAGAGGAGAGCCCTTGGAAGGGCATAAATATACCTTCGGGAGACTAAAACACTCCAAAATAGTGAAAAAATGAGGTATTACAGAAATAAACATGGTAATGCACAACTGCCGTTAGATCTGGCCGATCAACGACCTAGATGTAAAAGGTTAATCACAATAAGCCGAGTAGAAGGGACAGCCTAAAGGTGGGTGCATGACACAGCCGATCAACTATCATCGATGATCGGATCGGCAGGTCGCATCGACGGGGAGTATAGTTTATGTTATATAAAGGACCCAAGCATTGAGTGATTAGTGATTGCGATTTATCACATCATTGATATCGCATTGGCACTATACCAAAGGGCGGGACCTATGCACGTACATGTGGGTGACTCGATAGCTGGACCCGACGACATTATAGTTGGGAATTCATAAATTTTGAGATTCGCGCCCAAGAAAGTTCCAACATTTTTGTGTATTTTCGTTGTTTCAATGAAATACAAAGGGAACCGAGGCGGCGCGGTTATGATGAAGCCCGGACCCGAAACGGTTTCAGAATAAAAGATATATATATTTTAAAGTCCACAAAAGCCAAAATTTTAATGTATTTCATGTATTTTCATTTTATAACGAAAATACGAAGGGAGCATTAGTCGACAGTGATTGCGATGAGCCTCAAACTTGAAAGGATTTGGGAAGTGGAATATATGATATCTGAAGTCCGCCAAAGAATTTTTCATGCATTTTTCAGTTTTTTCAAATATTTCATTATATAATTGAAATACACAGGCCAGGCCAAATGCGACTTGCGATGGCGATCAGGGCAGACCTGATGGATAATTAAACCATATTTTAGGACATTTGGTCCAAAATACACAGTGATGGGCGAGATTTATCAGTGTTATAGTGTTTTCGCTATTTATAACCAAAACAGTCACTATTTGCAGTTTAAAGGGAAACACAAAGACCTAAAGACCTATTTCACCATATAACAGCGCCCAAGAGACAATTTTCCAGGAATACAGACCGGAAAGGGAAAGCGAAGGGCCACAACACACTGTAGCCTGAAACAGAAAGTTCAGGGAGCTTAGACAGTGCAAGAGCCAGACCAACAAACATTATGGAGCATCTCTGGCACATGAAAACTCCCAGACAGCACAACAAGCCACCAAAAATATCTAAAAGCAGTTACTATGTTGTTAGAAGAAGAAAACTCCACTCCCATGCTTGCCTAGAGGGCATCAAATCAGTGAGCAATGCATATAAGACAGATTAAGACTCTGAGCCTCTTAGAGCTCAAGAGCATTGTAAATAGGCTATAAATAGCTAAGAGTAAGATGTAATAAAGGTTCAACTTTTGGATATTATTCCTCCTCTGCTCATTCAAGCTTCTCATCTTCATTATAGAAATATAAGCTTCTTTTGCCATTATATGTTCAAATGTCCATTCTCTTTGTTGTTCCATACTTGCACTTAAACAGTTTGTTCATGTTTTCTTTGTGTCTAAGGCCAGATAGCTGTCATCTTATCTCTTCTTTGATATATTAGATTTGCAAGCTTCTTCATTGCGTGTAGCTAGCCATCCATATGTGGTCATATATGCATATGCTAGTATAGTCAGTATTCTCTTTTACTGCATGTAGCTAGCTATTGATGTATGTTTATGTATCCAATCTGCTAGTATAGTTAGTATTCTCCATCTATCCATTGAATTTATAACTTATTGAGCATTAGTGGTCTAAAGCCTTGTATTCGCGAGAGCATTCATGCATGCATTGAGTGAAAACAGAGTTGAAATGGTTATCTAACTTTATCCAAACTATCATTTATTCCAATAGTTCAAAGAGCAACATTGAAGATTATATATTACCAGGCATCTCCAATCTACAACCTAGGAGAGTTTCTTGGAGTGCTAACATAATTGGCGCCACTACCGGGGAGAGGAAACTGAAGCTCAGCTTCCCTGGGAAACGACATAGATCCAGATTTTTTGATAGACAAAGTCTAGGCACTTTTCTGGTTTTAATCATCTATCTGGCGACTCTACTGGAGGCCGAACCTCTTGGCGACTCCACTTCATAATTCTGGCTCAATTTGTGAGGCATACTCGGAGAAATCCTCAGAAGCTACAAGTTGACCTAGTACCTGACCCTGAGAAAATGATCAAAGAGAGAAAGGTATTGTAGAAAGGAGCATCAGGTTCAGGTAAACCTAAACAATCTTCTATATCTCTTCAAGAAAGGCTTGTAATATAACAAATACATGTTGAGAGTATAGCATCTAAATCTAGCAGTAGGGAAAATTTTAGGGGCTAATATTCACCCATGGGCTAATTTTCTATACTTTTTCCAGAAAAAAGATTCACTAATTTCCAATTTTTTGTAAAACTGATTCGCCCAAATTTTATAGAATGAAATTATTTTACCCTAAAAAACTCCAAAACATTATATATAGACTATATAAAATTATTATAAATTTGAATATGTTTACAAAAATATCTCCAAACATTTTATAGATTTCATATTATGGACTAGTGGGATTCGCCAAGGTTTCTAAACTTTAAGATAAATATCCATCCTTAAAATTTTCCCTGGCTAAAAGTGAAAAAAGACTCCCAGAGATTCTTAAAGCTCCTTATTCTTTAGGTTCTCCTTGTGTTGTAAGCCCAAAGGAAACCTCACCTCCTGTCCATCATACTCCTTTAGACTTATCAGTCACTCCTCAGCCCTCTATCATTCAGACTGCCAATACTCTTGTTACACTAAAAAATGTCACCATGACTATTTACAGTTAGTATGGCTCAATCAACAGTCATGCTACCCTCTTAGGCAAGTCTTATACCTCTGCTATCCATCTCAAACTCAAAAAAGAGAGAAAGTCTTGTAAAAAATGTGTTTATCTCTGGGGACGCAGGTTCTCTCAAGCCTTACCTGTGGGGACGCTCACAATGTTCACAAAGACTGCGTCCTTGGACGCTCTGTATGTTAAGGGACAGGTGCGTCCTTCTGTAAAAGGCAAAATGCGCAAGTTTCATCTTTAAAAAGTTACTTGTGGTTACTTCTAGAACTTTCTAGAGGTCGGTTTGATGAAATGGATGCGCCTCCAGTTGGTTCATGTATCCCTATTAAGGAGGAACTTATCCCATCAATAAGGGAGCTATCCCACCCAAAGAGGGGGATTATCCCATTGATGGTGGACCTGAATAACCTCTTTACAGCACTATAAATAAAGGCATTGAGCCAGAAGGAGGGGAGGTTGGAGCTATACATTTTCTTTGGGTAAATGCTGCAGGAATTAGGACTCCCATTTAGAACCTTGTGAGGAGAGATTGTCTTTGCTTGATTCTACTTGGAAGTGGGTGAGCTTTGTCAAAGTAGAGGAAAACCCTTGATGGACCCTGGGAAGAACTTGCACAACACCAAGGCCAGGTTGTAAGAGTTTCTTTGTTTCGTTATTAATACAAACTGGTTTATTTTTCTCAATAGCTTGTGTTAATGAGTTATTTCATGTGTTCCTTGGTCTGCATGTTGAATATATGTTTTATTATATGAAATGCAAGTGCTTGGTAATTGTTTGATTGTTTGTGGTTGCAGGAATTGACTTGAAGGAGGAGCTCATCCGGATCGGCAAGGACGGACTACAACAACCGCGTTTTGGAATAAGGTAAGCCTAAACACTTGTAGTTTTCATGTTTTAAAAGGTATATTTAGAGAAAGATCACTCCATTTTGTCTTGTTTGTCGCTAGAGAGTTTAGACTCCTAGGGAGGTCAGTTGTGTCCGCACAAACGACTTTTTCCGCCACGAAAAATTGGCGACTCCACTGGGGAATCCATTAATGTGAAAGTCTTTTCCTTTGTGTGAACTTTGCTCTGAGAAAATCATTTTTATTTTCTGGTTTTTGACTGTGAGAATTAGTATTTGGGTGGCTTAGCTTTAGATTTAGTTAGATTTGGTTTTTCTTAACTTTTCCAGAAGGACGCACCCTCTGAGTACTGCACAGTGCGTCTTTGGACGCGCTGTTGCCATTTGCACAGAGCGGGCCCGCGCCTGTTCTAACGGGTTGCCTGCGTCTTCCTGTAAAAATTTAGGAAAACTCCATTTTTGCTTTAATTGCTTTTAGATTTTGGTTTTTCTTAGTGTTTTCTGCCCAGATCCTTTAGTACCCTATCAAAAATTTTCACCTGAACTTGTTTCATTAGCATTCCTGCTTTTAGCTTTCATCAATTGGGTGTTTTGAGTCTCTTTTTTGAGAAATTCTTAATTTGATTTCCTTTGGTCATTACTTGGAGGTTTCTCTCAGTCTTTTCACAATTTTGCATCTTTTTGCTTTTGTTTTTGCAAAAAAATTTCCCCCTCATTCGCCGGGGGGGGCTAAATTGTGTATGAGTGTTAATCGCCTTTGAGTGTTTTTATGTTTTGATCTTTGGAACTCTCACCCAATTTTCTCGACTTGCACTTGATTGGTTCTTAGATTACATTAGAATCATCTTGTGTTTGAGAATTCTCTTACATAGATCACATTTGCATAATTAGAGTTCTCAGTTTCAGAATATGAATGAAAAATGTGCATAGATTACATTTGCATACTTTTCAGGTGAATTGTGCATAGATTACAATTGCATAGTTTACATTCTGAAAAATCAATCGTAGATTTAGATCAGCTTTCTTTGATTTGAATTTACACAAAAATAAAAATAAAAATTGGTTTGGAATTGATTTGCATTAGTTTTTCTTGATGAAATTAGTGCATTAGAGAATTTGTTAAATTTTCTCTTAATGATCAATTTTTTGCATTGTTGGAAGTGAATGGAAACTCTCTCCTTACTCTAGTTAGGATTCATCGAATTGAAAGGATTGCATTATCATATTCGATTGCATTCAGTTGAGTCAGGTCATAACACCATTGGTTTCATCTCCATTTACCCATTTGAGTAATAACAGCCTTAATAACACAACGCTTAATTAAAATTCAACTAGTAATTTTTACATTTCTAGGGCTCTGAAACACCAACATAGCTTAGGCTAGGGTCTTGGAGTAGGTGAGTACTTAACTCTCCAAGACTACAAAACCAAACAGATAGTTTATCTTGAGTAGAATAAATCCAATTGTTTCAATTGCACTCTGGGAAAGCTCCTCTTAAAGGAGAAGCACAAGCTCGTGTCCGAACCAGTGAGGGGATCATTCCCCCCTCGTTGGGAACAACGCCAGACAGTACGTATTACAAACGGTAAACCTCGGATTAACCATTGTCGAGGAGCCAGGGGTCACTTATCGGTAAACCTTGGATTGTTTTCAAGGAGCCGGTAAGGGGATTGAGCTTGCTACTCTGCCCTTGCGTGCTGTCGGAGTTTAGACTGTTCCCCCAGGTGTATTTGTTACTGTTGGTGACCTTAGTGACCATAATCTTTAGGGTTCTACCGAGGTGACGGTGGAGGGAAGGTCCCACTGTACCTGGAGCAGACGTCGGTTATACTCACTTGGATTTTCCGGGGGGTTCACTTCACTTCGAGACGGTTAAAGTGGAGGAATTTGTGCCGGTCTATTCATTAAGTAGGTTGCCGGGGTAACTGTTCCACCCGCCATTTCTGTACTGAATTCTGCGAGGTTGGGCTTCATCACCAACTAGTGTTTTCGGTCCGGAGAGCTTACTATTTGTGTGTGGTTTGACTCCTAGATTTGATAGCGCATGTTAATTTGTTTGTTTTTACTTTTAGAGACCATAGGTGTGAATTGTGAATTTTAGTTGTTAAGTGTGAATTGTGAATTGTTAATTTTAGTTTTAAATTGTTAATAAAATTCACTGAAGTTGAATATAATGGCAAATGTTCCGGAATTTATCAACCTAGGAACCCCTCCTAATGAGAATCCTAGTACTTTTCCTTACTTTGGAAATGTTGGTCCTCCTTATATGGCTACTTTGTCATTACCTGGATTTACAATAGGTTTACCGATATGGTTATTTTCAACTTCGTTGGCCCAAAATACTCCAATTGTTCCATCTCAACCGGATGCTTCACCTCAACAGAGTTCACCATCTCAACATCACCAACCTTCTGTTGACCCTTTACCTTCTTCGCCTAATTTTTCTTCCTCCATTTCTTCCTCTTCGCCTGGTAAAAGCCTTGATGCTAGTAACCAGGAGGCTAAGAAGAAGAAGAAAGGGAAGAAGAAGAAGAAGAAGAAGAAGCAAGATAAGAAAGAAGTCAACCAACCAACCATGGTTGTAAGTGTTAGTTGTGTTGAGGAAAATTCCGACATGCATCGTAAACCCAAATACCCTTGCAAGCTTTATAAGGGTGACCACTTCCTTGTCAATTGTCCTGGTATTCCAAAGGTCTTGGAAGTATGGTCAGAAAAATCTCATCAACTTTCCATTGATCCATCAACCAATGATAGTCAGGTTCCTGGGAAAAAGGGTAAAGTTAGGTTTCCTTGTAAGTTATGCAAAGGGAGTCATCAAACTCACATTTGCCCTCACATGGATGAAGCCTCAACATTGTTGGAAAACCTTATTGTTCCACAACAAGAATTTCCAACTGGTTACCGTAAACTTTCTCCCAACCTACCGTCAACTGACGGAGTGATTGATCTAAATTCAAGTACAGTCGATCACACTCTCCCATTGGAGAGTGAAACTCATGTCACTTAGGTTGATGATCCATTAGTTGATCAAGTGGTCGATTCAATTTCACATTCGGTCGATCACACTCTCCTTTTCGAGAGTAAATTTCATACCGCTGATGTTCTTCTTGTTACATCGGATTCTTCTATGCCGGGGGGCATTTCACCTGTTTCTACAGAACCCCCTCCAAGTACTGAGGTCTTTTCCTTTGATTGGAATAGACTGACAGAACCTCGTCTTCCTTCCTCCATCCCTTTCCAAATCATTGTCAAGGCTGGTGGTAGGGACATACATCGTACTCAGGTAGATGAAGGTGCTTCTGTTAGTATTTTATCCTCAACTGTTTGGAAAGCTTTGGGTTCCCCTCAGCTTGCGCCTATTACACAGAATCTGAAAGCTTTTAACAGAACCATTAGTGAACCTTTAGGGATACTTCCTAAGTTTTCCGTTACCTTGGAAGGTAAAACTGTCTGTATTGATCTTATGGTAGTTCGAGGTCCCTTGGATTTCAATTTACTCCTTGGGCGAGACTATGTTTATGCAATGAAAGCTGTCGTATCGACACTCTTTCGCGTGATGTCTTTCCCTCACAATGGCAGTATTGTGACTGTAGACCAGCTTTCATTCCCTAGTCTTGTCTCAACTACCAATAATATAACACCCCTAAATGTTCCTGATTCTAAAGTGGTATCTACCCTGCCACGGGTTAATTATGTGGCAACTGATCCCATGTTTTCAGTTACCAATGTAAGTGAGCCTCTCACTGTTGATTTAGATTCGGTAATTGACATGGAAAACTCTATGGGATTACTTGAACACGATGTTCTTATCCCTTTTGAGTCCCTTGACATGTGTTCCTTCCAGAGAACTATTCTTCCTTCTGATGAAGACCTCTTGGAAGCCATGATCAAGGTGTGTCCATTGACATGTCTTTCTTCCAGTTGGAAGCCATGATCAGTGAGTACGAGGATAGTTTGTTCCTCTCTCAACCTCGTTAAAAAATGAAACTGGATGGTACGAGGAAAGTTCCTTTTACTGTGTCGACCTCGTTAAAAAATGAATCAGTGTGGACGAGCATAGTTCCTTGTCTTGTGTCAAGCTCGTTAAAAAATGAAACAAGGAGTCATGAGGATAGTTCTTTTACTGATCCAACCTCATTAAAAAATGAATCAGGTAGATTTTAGGATATGTAGGTAGATAGTAGCAAGTAGGATTTTGAGGATAGTTCCTGTTACTGAGTCAACCTCGTTAAAAAATGAATCAGGTATGAGGATAGTTCCTGTTACTGAGTCAACCTCATTAAAAAATGAATCAGGTATGAGGATAGTTCTTTTCTTTTCTCAACCTCCTTAAAAATGAAACAACTCCCTTTTCAAGTTAAATATTGAAAGTAAACCTTCATTTCATCCAAGCGGTTGAATGCAATGAAGCCTGGGGGGCATGTCCCTCGCTTTGCATCATTATGCTGGGGGCATGCGAACCTTTTGAGCATAGTTCCTTGTCTTGTGTCAAGCTCGTTAAAAAATGAAACAAGGGTAGGTTAAGTAGGTAGATTGTAGAGAGTAGTCATGAGCATAATTCCTTGTCTTGTGTCAAGCTCATTAAAAAATGAAACAAGGATTTTCGAGCATAGTTCCTTGTCTTGTGTCAAGCTCGTTAAAAAATGAATCAAGGTTTTAGAGTAAAGTTTTTGTTAAGTAGATTGTAGAGAGTAGTTATGAGCATAGTTCCTTGTCTTGTGTCAAGCTCACTAAAAAATGAAACAACTCCCTTAAGTCTTTCCAAGATCTTGAAAGTAAAGCTTCATTCCATCCACCTCATTGAATGCAATGAAGCTTGGGGGGCATGTACCTCGTTTTGCGTCATTATGCTGGGGGCATGTGAACTTATAACAAGCATATTTTGTCGTTTCAAGCTTGCATAAACATGAAACCGATTCCGAGCATAGTTCTTTTCCTGTGTCAAGCTCGTTAAAAAATGAAACAAATCCTCCTCTACTTGAGTCGAGAGATTGACTAGATCTCGTAAATGTTAAGTTTTTAGGTTAGTTATTTCAGTTTTTGCAGTTTTAGGTCGAGTCTTTCAAATGATCTCGTAACTCAACCTTCATTTCATCCAACAGGTTGAATGACATGAAGTTGGGGGGGATGTGCTCTAACAGTTATGCTTAGGGGGCATCAAGCACAGTTTTTTCTCTGTTTCAAGCTTGTCAAAAAATGAAACTACTTTGAAGCATAGTTTTTATCTGTTTCAAGCTTTTGTAAAAATGAAACCTATTTCGAGTCAATTTCAGTTATTTTCAAGACTCGTTAAACTCATGAAAATACCGAGATTATTTTGCTATCTTTCATTCTCGTAAAACAAATGAAAATGCCGAGTTCTTTCCGTCTTTTCCTGCTCATAAATTAAATTGAAAGTCGGCCGTATGAGTACATTTTTATCCCTTTTTCGAACTCATTAAAATTTACGAAAAATTGAAAACTATGAGTACATTTTTATCCCTTTTTCGAACTCATTAAAACTACGAAAAAGTGAACCTTGGAGTTCTCTTTTAAGCCCTTTTCTGGCTCCTAAAACATGAAAAGATTGCCGAGCGTTTCTTTTACACTCGTTAAAACGGAATTAAAAGACGGTCCCCTTATAGCTCTTTTCTGACCGTAAAATCAGGAAAAGATTGTCGGGTTTTTGTCGTTTCAAACTCGATACGGAAATAAAACGACGTGTCCTTGATCACTTTTTACTTTTCGGGTCAGTGGCACTAATTATGAAAGTACTCCTTGGTCGCAAGATCAAGCGGTTCCCCCAGGTATTATTTTATACTTTTTCGGGCTTGAGGGACACAAATCTACGAAAAAGTTCAACTTGGAGTCTTCTTAAGTTTTTCAGACTCTCTAAAATTGAAAAACGCCGAGTTTCTCCTATACTGGGCTCGTTAAACATTTCACAGTAAAGGACCTGTTCAATTACAAACAGGAACGAACCACTCCTTCCTAGGGTTCGAATCAAAACTAGGTTGGACTCATCCGAAGGATGAGCTTATAATCAAGCATATGTTATCCTCCTCAAGCTTGTTAAAAATAAAGAGGTACTTGCCAGAAATGGTGGGGGAAAAGAGAGAATAATGAACCTGTTTGTTACCTTTTGTCTCAAAAGAAACTTTATTACCACTCTTGAACACGACACTTTTCATTCACCTGGGTTGGGAAATCTTTTACCTCACAGTTGATCAAACCACTTTGAAAGTCTTTAACCGGGTTCCGGGGATTAACTTTGAGTTATTCGTCACCAAGCCATCTGTCGTGTCGTTATGTGTTCAAGAGGTCTGCAAGAAAAACTTTCATCTGCAAAATACTTGTCATCCATTTGACCATCCCTGAGTCAGTCCTTACAGCAACATTTCTTCAACTTGAACAATGATTTCGTGTTGCGGGCTTGCTTGCAATGGGTCGCTTTCTATCGACATCAGCACATTATCTAGAAAGATGACTTAGGAATCGACAGTACCTTGAAGTCTGCATGCATCAATGGCAGGTTTCTCGCCTTTGACGTCAGTTTACATCATTGACTTTCGATCAAAGGATTCCATGAAGTGTTCGACATCAAAACATCTATTCACATTTCACGGGTTGTGCTTGGTACTTTGAGAACCATTGACATTACTGGTGGTCTCTCGCACGCTTCTTAATAGTTTACATCATCGACTGGTAATCAAGTGGTTTCTAACATGTTCGACATCAAATCATTTAATCACATGGCTAGAATCGTACCAATTCGGGAAGTAGAAGTGAAGACCCTGGATCTAGTTTCTACCATCCAGGCTGCGAGGAGTTTTGTATTCATTATCTATGTAGTCTAATCATAAACAGATGGCTGCATCCATACTATGTCTACAAAAGTCTATAAAATGATGTACTGCAAGATCATTCCTGTATCAGAGTAGTTAGTCCATTAGTTAAAGTTTTGAATCTGAGTATGGGAATGCCTACCTCAGTGATGATATAATCTTATACATGTATTTTGTGTTGAAAATTGCAGGTTCCAACCAGGTAGTCCACAAGACAATCCTTGAAATGATAAAGCGCTTCACCCTTCCTAGAATTACAAAACCCTAATCTATTCCAGGCTTCGCACTTTAGGGGGCAATCTGTTACACTAAAAAATGTCACCATGACTATTTACAGTTAGTATGGCTCAATCAACAGTCATGCTACCCTCTTAGGCAAGTCTTATACCTCTGCTATCCATCTCAAACTCAAAAAAGAGAGAAATTCTTGTAAAAAATGTGTTTATCTCTGGGGACGCGGGTTCTCTCAAGCCTTACCTGCGGGGACGCTCACAATGTTCACAAAGACTGCGTCCTTGGACGCTTTGTATGTTAAGGGACAGGTGCATCCTTCTGTAAAAGGCAAAATGCGCAAGTTTCATCTTTAAAAAGTTACTTGTGGTTACTTCTAGAACTTTCTAGAGGTCGGTTTGATGAAATGGATGCACCTCCAGTTGGTTCATGTATCCCTATTAAGGAGGAACTTATCCCATCAATAAGGGAGTTATCCCACCCAAAGAGGGGGATTATCCCATTGATGGTGGACCTGAATAACCTCTTTACAGCACTATAAATAAAGGCATTGAGCCAGAAGGAGGGGAGGTTGGAGCTATACATTTTCTTTGGGTAAATGCTGCAGGAATTAGGACTCCCATTTAGAACCTTGTGAGGAGAGATTGTCTTTGCTTGATTCTACTTGGAAGTGGGTGAGCTTTGTCAAAGTAGAGGAAAACCCTTGATGGACCCTGGGAGTAACTTGCACAACACCAAGGCCAGGTTGTAAGAGTTTCTTTGTTTCGTTATTAATACAAACTGGTTTATTTTTCTCAATAGCTTGTGTTAATGAGTTATTTCATGTGTTCCTTGGTCTGCATGTTGAATATATGTTTTATTATATGAAATGCAAGTGCTTGGTAATTGTTTGATTGTTTGTGGTTGCAGGAATTGACTTGAAGGAGGAGCTCATCCGGATCGGCAAGGACGGACTACAACAACCGCGTTTTGGAATAAGGTAAGCCTAAACACTTGTAGTTTTCATGTTTTAAAAGGTATATTTAGAGAAAGATCACTCCATTTTGTCTTGTTTGTCGCTAGAGAGTTTAGACTCCTAGGGAGGTCAGTTGTGTCCGCACAAACGACTTTTTCCGCCACGACAACTCTTTTAGCCACCACAGCTATGGCAGGCCCACAAGCAACTACCAAAATGGAAAGAATCATAGCTACTAGGTATGGACCTCTAATACTACCCACTCCTTTGAATTCCATGCCTACTGGAGAATATCAGAAATATAGGCCTAAGTTCACTGGCACTAAAGGTGTTCCTGTTGAAGAACATCTTGAGTCATTCTATAGCTATGCTGATAATCTAGACATTAGTGAAGATGATGTGTGGATGAGAGTCTTTCTCCAAAGCCTAGATGGAGAGGCTAGAAAATGGTTCAGAGAACTAACCCCAAGATCTATAGTAGAGATTGAAGATCTAGGTGATGCATTTCTAAAGCATCTTGGGGATAAAAAGGACCTCCTCTACTACCACACTGAGTTTGGCAACTTAAAGAGAGAAAATGGTGAGTCGTTGTCTGATTTTAATAAGAGGTTTAACTGTATGTACAACAAGATACCAGCTGAAGTAAAACCCACTACTACCTCTGCTAAAATCACCTATGCTAGTGCTTTTGATTCTTACTTTTTCCTATTGTTGATAGAGAGGCGATGTGCTACTTTGGCTGGCATGAAGGATGCAACCTTGGAAGTGGAATCAAACATCATTGTTGCAGAGAAGCTCAAGGGAAATGTTGATAGAAGAAGATAGAGGGGCGAGTCTTCATCATCCTTTGATCCTAAGATAGATAAAATGACCAAAATGATCGAGTCATTAGCCTCTGAAATCTCTAAATTGAAGGTTGACATCACCTGACGAAAGGAAGATTTCCTAATACCTTTTCTCCTAGAAATCCAACTCAAAATCCATATAGAAGAACAAATGAGCAGTTGCAAATTTTGAAAATAAATAAAGATTTTAATGAAGACCAAAGGGTGAAGGCTCCTTTTCAAAATGAAATCATGGAAGAAGAGTAGTTTGAAGAAGATGATGAGATCCATTCTCTGGAAGACAAAGGAAATGCTTCCTTTTTTACCTAAGCTGCCTATGAAAAGTCATTATGCAATGACCAGATCAGCCAAGAATGGGATGGTAAAGCTATTCTACAAATTGTAGATCAACAAAGATATAATTTGAGGTTAAAGATAAATAATGCCAAGGAAACTCAAAGAGTTGTTGTCCCTATAGTACTGCAAACTAATAAGCAAAAAAAACTGGCAGTTGATCCCATCATCCTCAAAGCTCTAGCTCATGAGGTAAGAGGCCCCGACAAGTCTCCTTCTCCTTTCAATTTTCAATCAGAAATTCAGAAGCTAAGAATACCTATGCCTCTGATTGAACGAGTAAAGAATGAGTCCTTCAAAAGATCCATCCTAGAGGCCCTTGAGCCTAAAGCCATCCAAGCCTCCACTGACTATGTAAATTTGCAAGATGACAAGCCATCTGTTATTCTCAGCCGAATGATTGAAAACAATCAAGACAGCTCCCCATCATTCTATGTCTCTCTGACTATTCATGATAAAATCCTTCACAAATGCCTTTTGGACACTGGAGCTAGCCATAATCTAATGCCCAAGGCTATCATGGATGAGTTGGGTTTGGACATCACCAAGCCTTATCATGACCTGTTTTCTTTTGACTCTAGAAAAGTGAAATGCTTGGGGTTAATCAAGGACCTAGCCATCACTTTGTCTCAGCTGCCTATGAAAAGCATGATGATGGATATTGTTGTAGCTGATGTACCCCCCAAGTTTGGCATGTTACTTTCCAGAGGTTGGATCAAGAGATTAGGTGGATCATTACAAAATGATCTGTCTTATGCTATTGTCCCATTTTTTGGAGGTGCGAACAAGAGATTATATAGAGAGGCACAATTGGCTTATATCATCAGCGATGAGAAGAACCCTACTAATCATCCCATCTATGTTTTTGACACTGATTTTGGAGCATGTATTCTCCATATTGAAGAATCCCAGTTGGCCTCCACGCAACTTAAAAAACCAGTTTGCAAATCTTTGAAGAAGAAGGCCCACAGATTTGGGACATGTTCTTCCATGGAGCTTACTCTAAAGAAGCTGCAGGGGCAGGTGTAGTCCTTGTGTCCCCAACACAGGGATATATTCAATTATCTTTCAAATTAACCTTTCAAGTCACAAACAACATAGAAGAGTACGAAGCCTTGATTTTGGGCTTAAATGTTGCTAAAGGAATGGGTATCAAAGGCCTGAAAGTGTTTGGAGATGAAGACCTCATCATTCAGCAGGTAAATAAAGCATTCCAAGCAAAGCATCCAAGGCTGAAAGCATATAGAGATGAGGTATGGAACCTCAAGGATTCTTTTAATGATTTCAACATTTCTTATATTCCAAGAATGAAGAACCAACTTGCCGACTCCCTTGCTATCTCTGCTAGCATGTTTATTCCTCTTTTGCCTCCTAAATTGACATATGAAGTTCAGGTAACATACAGACCATCTCTGCCTGACAATGTAAAATATTGGAGGGTTTTTGAAGACGATGAGGAAATTAATAGGTTTTGCAAATCGTTGAGGAATTTTTTGAAACGCACATCGATCAAGAAAATGAAGCCATGGGAGAATGCAGCCAGCCCAAGCTAAAAAGAAAGATCAGCCAAGGAAGCATCGTCCAACTACTTAGTAATCACATACCAAAGGGATTGGTGCCTCTAGAGAAGCTTTTTTATCATAACAACGTGCCCTATAAACTGGCCAAAATAGAGAATAAGTCTGCTGTCTATAAACATAACATATGGAGCCTAGCCCATCCAAAATTCATAAATTTGTCCACTCATTTGTCTTCTGCCCAAAATTCCAAATATTGTGCCCTCATGAAGCAATTCACTGATATTTTTTCCTGGGAATACAATGATCTTAAAACTTATGATATAAACATCATACAGCATAAGATTCCACTGGAAACGAATACCACCCCTTTTAAGCAGAAGTTAAGACCTATCAACCCTCTCTTATTTCCTTTGATTGAGAAAGAGATCAAGAAGCTGTTGGATGCCAAAATTATTGTTCCCCTGAGGTATTCAAAATTGATAGCTAACCTTGTGGTAGTGAGAAAGAAAACTGGAGAAATCAAGCTTTGTGTTGACTTCAGAAATCTGAACAAGTGCTCTAAAAAAGATAACTATCCCCTGCCTAAGATGGAACACTTGTTGTAAAGAGTTTTAGGGGATAGAGTCATGTCTTTCTTAGTTGGATTTCCAGGTTACAATCAGATTGTTGTACGTCCTGAAGATCAGGAAAAGACCGCCTTCACTACTCCTTGAGGCACTTTCATGTACTCCAAGAAGCCTTTCAGACTGATGAATGCTTGGGATACTTTTCAGAGGGCCATGGACATAGCTTTTGTGGGAGAGAAGGGCAAGTTTGTCCTTATTTATCTTTATGACATAACAGTCTTCTACAGTAGCCACAAAGACCATTTATACCATTTGAAGAAGGTCTTCCTAAAGTGCATACAGTTCGGAATTTCGGTGAACCCAAAGAAGTCATAGTTTTCTCTAGAAGAAGGCAAACTTCTGGGACATATTTTTTCTACTGAAGGTGTGAATATTGATCCTGATACTGCTAAGTTGGTTGAGATTTGTCTCACTTCCACTTTCTTCTATTTCGAAGGTGAGTTCTTTGAACAGACCTATGGTTTGGCCATCGGCTCACCCCTTTCCCCTATTGTTGCCAATATTTTTATGGAATATTTTGAAGCCAAAGCTTTAGCCTCGGCCCGCCTCCTACCCAAGCTTTGGAAAAGGTATGTTGATGACACTAATGTCATCTGGTCCCATGGCCATGAGGAGTTGGATCTCTTCTTCAATCACCTCAATTTTCAATCCTCAGCCATTAAATTCACCATGGAAAAAGAGGTCAATGGCTGCCTCCCCTTCTTGGATATTCTGATTTCTAAGAATAATGATGGTTCCCTCTCCCACTCAGTGTTCCGTAAGAAAACGCATACTAAGCAGTATCTTCATGCCGATTCCCATCATTTCCCCGCTCAAAAATTGGGGGTTCTTAACACCCTCACTACTCGTGCCCTTAGGATTTCTGATAATAAGAGCTTCGATAAGGAAAAATCCCATCTCCTTAATGTATTTGTGGAGAATGGCTATAGTAGGCACCTAGGTCAGAAGGCTTTCCTTAAGGCCTCTAAAAATTCGGTTATTAGAAAAGAACCTAGAGAACGCCTACTAGGTGTCCATCTTCCCTATGTCCAGGGAACCACTGACAAGATTGCTCGGATCCTTAAGAGGTATAATATTCCCTCAACCTTTAGGCCCCTCAACACCATTCGTAAGTCCCTTCGATCGGTGAAAGATCCCATTGACCCTAAGGACATGAAGGGTGTCTACTTGATCCCTTGTTCTTGTGGGACCCCCTATATCGGGGAAATTGGGCGCTCCATCCATCAAAGGTTAAATGAACATGCAGCTAACCTAAGACATGGGAGAACCAAGTCTTCAGCGTTAGCGGAGCATGCAGAAAATACCAAACATCATTTTTGTATTGAGGAGGCCAAGGTTATTACCAAGGTTGCCCAATTCCATCAAGTGGTGCATTCTACCTCATATTATCCTCAAGGTAATGGCCTGGAAAAATCATCTAACAAGAGTCTGGTAAGGGTAATCAAATAACTGTTAGAGAACAACAAAAAGAGTTGGGATTGCAGTTGAAGTTTGCACTATGGGCTGACAAAGTTACCATCAAAATGTCCATAGGGAACTCTCCATTTAAACTGGTTTATGGTGCTGATGTTGTTTTCCCTATCCAACTGATTCTCCCTGTGGCTAAATTCTTGCAAGAAGAACAACAGGAAGAGAATGACATGGTAAGAAGAATGAATAACCTGGTTGAACTATAGTAGATCAAAGAGCAGCTGGTTGAGAAGTCAAAGGCTCATCAGAAGGCAATCAAAGTAATCTTTTACAGGAAGGCAAAAGTGGACAATTTCCAAGTTGGTGATTGGGTGCTTAAATGGGGTGCATTTAAGGAAAAGAGAGGTAATCATGGCAAGTTTGACTCCTTATGGATAGGTCCTTTTGTCATCGCTCATGTTTAGTAGAACAATACATTCATTCTGCATAGTTTGGAAGGAGGAGATACTTTTGGTAGCTCGGTAAATGGGCAGTTCTTGAAACTTTATTTCATTTAAGGCTTTAAAGCCTTATCATTGTAAATATGTTTTTCCAGTTTTTATTTTCATTACAAAATAGACTCCATGCCCAATGGAACACTAGAAGGAAGATTTAATTTTTTTTTTACAGGAAAGGCATTAATCTGTGATCCTTGAAACCTCACAGGGAGGATTTCATCCCCAGAAGGAGCCAGTGTTAGCCTCGCTAGCACTAGGCCCAAAATTTGATCCATATATGCTCTTGAAATATTCAGCATTTGCTAAAAAATCATCCAAGGGTCAAAATCGACGCAAGAGGAGAGCCCTTGGAAGGGTGGAAATACACTATCGGGAGGCTAAAACACTCCAAAACAGTGAAAAAACAAAGTATTACAAGCATAAACATGGTAATGCACAGCTGTCGTTAGATCTGGCCAATCAACGGCCCAGATCTAAGCAGATAATCGCAATCAGCCGAGCAAAAGGGACAATCTAAAGGTAGGTGCATAACACCGTTGATCAACGATTGCCAATGATCGGATCGACGGGTTGCATCGGCGGGGAGTATAGTTTATGTTATATAAAGGACCTGAGCATTGAGCAATTAGCAATTACGATTTATCGCATCGTTGATATCACATCGGCGCTATACCAAAGGGCGGGACCTATGCACATACATGTGGGCGACCCGATAGCCGGACACGATGACATTATAGTTGGGAATTCATAAATTTTGAGATCTTCGCCCAAGCAATTTCCGATGTTTTTTGTGTATTTTCGTTGTTTCAACGAAATACAAAGGGAATTGGAGCAATGCGATTGCGATGAAGCCTGGACCCGAAAGGGTTTCAGAATATATATATATATATATATATATATATATATATATATATATATATATATATATATATACATATATATATATATATATATATATATATATATATATATAGATAGATATATATATATATATATATATATATATATATATATATATATATATATATATATATATATATTAAAGTCTGCGAAAGCCCAAATTTTAATGTATTTCATGTATTTTTGATGTATAACGAAAATACGAAGGGAGCATTGGCCTGCAGCGATTTCGATGAGCCCCAGACCCAAAAGGGTTTGGGAAGTGGAATATATGATATCCGAAGTCTGCCAAAGCATTTTTCATGGATTTTTCAATGTTTTTGCATATTTCATTATATAATGGAAATACACAGGCCAGGCCAAATGCGACTTGTGATGGCGACGAGGGCGGACCTGATGGATAATTAAACCATATTTTAGGACTTTTGAAGTCCAAAATACATAGTGATGGGTGGGATTTATCAGTGTTGCGACATTTTTGCTATTTATAACTAAAACAGTCACTATTTTCAGTTTAAATGGAAACGCAAAGGCCCCAAGACCTATTTCACCATATAACAGTGCTCATGAGACAACTTTCTAGGAAACAGAGCTCGGAAAGGGAAAGAGAAGGGCCACAACACGCTGCAGCCCCAAACAGAAAGTTCCGGGAGCTCAGATAGTGCAACAGCCACACCAACAAACATTATGGAGCATCTCTGCCAAAGGAAAACTCCCAGACAGTGCCAAGCCACAAAAAATATCTGAAAGTGGTTACTCTGCTGTCATAAGCAGAAAAATCTGTTCCCATGCTTGTTTGGAGGGCATCAAATCAGTTAGCAATTCATATCAGACAGATTAAGACTCTGAGCCTCTTAGAGCTCAAGAGCATTGTAAACAGGCTATAAATAGCTAAGAGTAAGATGTAATAAATGTTCAACTTTTCGAGATTATTCCTCCTCTCCTCATTCAAGTTTCTCATCTTCATCCTAGCAAAATAAGCTTCTTTTGCCATTATATGTTCAAATTTCCATTCTCTTTTTTGTTCTATGCTTGCACTTAAACAATTTGTTCATGTTTTCTTTGTGTCAAAGGCCAGATAATTGTCATCTTATCTTTGCTTTGATATATTAGATTTGCAAGCTTCTTCGTTGCCTGTAGGTAGCCATCCATATGCGGTCATATATGCATCTGCCAGTATAGTCAGTGTTCTCTTTTGCTGCCTGTAGCTAGCCATTGATTTATGTTTATGTATGCAATCTGCTAGTATATTTAGTATTCTCCATCTATCCATTGAATTTATAACTTATTGAGCATTAGTGGTCTAAAGCCTTGTATTAGTGAGAACGTTCATGCATGCATTGAGTGAAAATAGAGCTGAAATGGTTATCTAACTTGATCTAAACTATCATTTATTCCAATAGTTTAGAAAACAACATTGAAGATTATATGTTACCAGGCATCTCTAATCTACAACCTAGGAGAGTTTCCTGGAGTGCTAACAAAGATCACAATCTCTCTTTGCATAATTTTGTTTTCCTTCTTGAGCTTTTTGTTTTTCTTATACCACAAGCTCAAATCAAGGATGAGATTGTCACCTTTTGCAGTCTGGATCTCACTTTGTGTCTTTAATACTTGATTCTTGTTCTTGAGATACTGGTTCAATGTTTATAATTCAAAGATCTCCTGCTTTAAGATGTTTGAGGCTAACTTTTCATTTACCTGGTTACTCCCTTCTCCAGGACTCTAAATTTTTTCATTGGTTGTTGTCTCTTTCCTTTCCAGTGATTCTATATAGTCATATATTTCTTATTGAATAGGATCAATACTCGGAATATGCACTGGGCTTCTTAGAGGTGAGCTGTATGGTTGTGGTGATACTCTCAGTGATGATCTCGGTGACCCTTTTGGAGAACTTTCAAGGTTTTCAATTGGCTCATCCTCTGTTAGTTCATTCTATGTTGGATCATTCTTCAATGGCTCATTGCCCTCAAGGTCAATGTACTCTGTAGTTTTTGAGATTGTCTGTGGAACTATGCTTAGCCTTGTACTCCTCCCAATCTTGAGGTTTGCATTCCCTATACTTTTCTTCTTTTAGTCTCTAATATTTCTTCTTGAGGAGGGGGCTCAGTTTGTGATAATTCTTCCTTACTTCTGCTAGCTTTCTTTCCTCTAGGTTTCCCCTCTTCATCCTCTACAAATTATTTACTATAGGCATCTCTTCTTCTGATACTTCTATCTAACTCTGAGGTGCATGCTCCTCTATGATTTCTATTGTTCTCTTTCTTCCTCTGGGGGGCCTACCGCTGCTTTCCTTTTCTGTGGATTTTTCTTTAAAGTGGTTTCGCACTAGGAAACTCTCCCATTTATCCCCTATACTTTGGAGATGAACTTTGACCAATATTTTTATCAGACCATGATGATACATGGTGTTTTCTATACGCTGAATTTTCTTCTAAATGTTTGTAGACATTTTCTTGAGACTATTTAAGAGGAAGTAGGGAAGTTTCATCTGGTGATCTTCAAGGAAATGCATCATCATCCTAACATGATAAAAATAAATTTGCCCAAACCTACCCTCACAAGTGACAAACCTTTCAAGAACAAGTAATAATTTTCTCCATTTATTCTTAAGAGCAGTGCTGGGAATACCTTTCTTGTAGACAGTAGTGTCCATATTTGGATTTTTAAGTAAGACCGTCCAATCCTCGCCATCAATTCCTCTATTCTTAAACCATTTTTACCCACTCCTTGGTAGCTCAGTAGCCTCCACGATCATGGACTCTATTATGGTGTGCTTAATGTCTCCTAATTTGACCTCAATCCCATCAAATGAACGTGCAAATGTCTTGGTTACTTGTCTATGAAAACCATTGAATTTTTCAATGAACCGCAACCATTGTTTCTTTTGCAGCAGCTCCTTAGTCTGTGGGTACCCCTCCAAGAATTGATTTCTTTCTGGCTCAGTTTGAACAATTATCCCCATTATAAAGGATGCTTTACCTCAAAGACTGGTTACCTTGACACGAAAATGGAGCTGGTAGGGTTTTCTAAATGGCGAAAAGATGAGGTAGCTATGAAATTTCAGAGGAGTGTAAGAATAGGGAAGAATAGGTGAATTATCGTAAGGGTTATAGGAATGAATTTGACCATTAGGCGCATTTAAAGTGATGATTTGGTAATTACTTTGGCGGATTTGGAATTGGGATGTGACATGACTTTTAAGTTGTGGCATATGATATTTTTGTTAGGAGGCCATCACACTTAGATTATAATCATTGCATTTTAATGTTAGGCAATACTATATCTTCTTAATCATATATACAATATAACCTTCCCTATTGTTAAATTAAAGTAGCACATACCTTTGATCTCTTTTACTAACCTTATTTGTTGTCCTTTGATCTCCTGCAGGTACTTTGCTCTGTCAATTGTCCTTCAATCCAAATCACCAAGTGTCCTTGTAGGCTTAAAATTTATTAGGCTACAGAAACCTGTCATAGCTACGGAAAGTTGTCCGAGCTGTAGAAAATTGTCCAAGATGCGGAAAGTTGCTGATTCTGCAGCTGTTAAAGAAGAACAAAGGAACTTTATTATTATTATTTTCTTTGAAAGGAAAATTTGAAGTGCCAAGAGAAATTGGTTTTCACTCTAAATTTTCTGTATAAACCTACCAACAACATGTTGGTTTTCATGTTTATACTCTTCTTTTATATATATATATATATATATATATATATATATATATATATATATATATATATATATTTAATTTTTTATCTTTTCATTTTTTTAAAGCAAACTGAGTAAATTTTCTAAGGTGGAAAAGAAGAAGAATTCTTCTTGACCATCTTCAATTCTGAATTATATTGAAACATTTTAACAAATTCCTCTTCTGTTAATGGCTTTTGGTAAAGCCTAAGTCGATGTCCATTTACTAATAGAGGATTTTTTCTTCATCAATAGTCCTGATTCCGAATACACCATTGTTAAGGACATTTTCAACTTCATAAGGTCCAACCTAATGGGTTTGGAATTTTTCTTGAAAATTTTTGAATTTTGGATCAAAGAGCAATGCTAATCTCCCGGATGAAATTTTGTTTCTTTAATGTACTTATCATGCCATCTTCACCTCCGTCGTTGAACTAGGCTAGTTCTCTGAAAGGCCTCTTGTCTGATTTAATCGAGCTCATTGAATTGTGTCATCCTTTTCTTCTGGGCTTCTGACAAGTCAATATCTAATTGGACTGTTGTCTTATATGTCTAGATCTGGAACTCTATCGGAAGTGAGACTTGCTTCCCATAAACAAGTTCATAGGGAGTATGCCCTATGGTATTCCTCCATGTAGTTCTGTAGCCCCATAAGGCTTTTGGAAGATTTTCCACCTAGTCTTTTCTGTGTAGATGTACGGTCTTGGTAAGGATAGCCTAAGTCACCTTATTTGTGGACTCAACTTGTCCATTGGCTTGTGGATGGTATGGAGTTGACTTTCGATGTTTTATCTTGTACTAGTCCACAAGCTTTTGCACTAGTCTGGATGTGAATTGTGTTCCTTGATTTGTTACAATTTCGCTTGGGACACCAAAATGAGTAAAAATATCCTTAAAAATAAATGAAACTACAACATTTTTAGTAGCAAAAGGAAGTTCTTTAGCTTCTACCCATTTAGTAACATAATCAGTACATACTAGAATATACTTATTTTGCTTTGAAGGTGGGCTGATTGGTCCAACAAAATCTAGTGCCCATTTTTCAAATGGTTCAATAAGTACCTCTGGTTGTAGTGACATTTCATTTGAAAGAGTAGGTTTGCCCATTCTCTGACAAGTGTCACATATTTTAACATATTCCTTCGTGTCCATGAAAAATGAAGGCTAATAATATCCTAAAACAAAGATTTTGTAAGCAGTTCTCCTGTCAAAAAAATGTTCTTCACATTGCTCATCATGACAAGATTTAAGTATCTTCGGTATTTCGTCATCCCGAACACATCTTCTGATGATGAGATTTGGTCCTGTCTTGTATAATTCTTCATTTATCCATGAATATGATGTGCTATTGTGGACTATTCTTCTCTTTTATCTAGGGGATAAATGAAATGGCATTATTTCTGTGGCCAAATAGTTAGCAATATCTGCATACATAGGTGATCTAGTAGATACTGCAAGAAGATATTCATCAGGAAATTTATCTTCTATGGGTTGATCATTCTTTTCATTTTGTATTCTAGATAGAAAATCGGAAATTTTGTTCTATTTTCCTAGCGTATCTAGAATGGTTATGTTGAATTCTTGTAAAAGTAGGAGCCATCTAGTTATTCTTCCATTGGTGACTGGTTTATTCATTAAGTATCTAATGGCAGAACGGTATGTGTGAACAAAGGCTTCATAGCCAGTTATGTAATGTCTGAATTTGTTAATGGCATGAACTACAGCTAAAAACTCCTTTTCGGTTACATTATAAATTAACTCTACAAGAGTTAAATTTTTACTAGTATAATAGATTGCATAAGGAGTAAGATCTTTTTGTTCTAACACAGAAACTAGGGCTGAATCTGAAGCATCTGTTGAGATATGGAAAGGAAATTTCAAGTTAGGTCCTTTTAAGATGGATGCTTCAGGAATTCGCTTTTTCAAGGTTTCAAAGGCAGCTTGACATTCGGAATCCCAACTGAATTCACAGTCTTTGGTGAGTAGTTTAAAGAGTGGGGATGCAATTTTTGTGAAGTTTTCTATAAATCTTCTATAGTAGCAAAACCGAGAAAACTTCTAACATCATTTTGACAACTTGGCAGTGATAACTGAGAAATGACTTCAACTTTAGATGAGTCTACTTTGATTCCATCTCTTGAAATATGATGACCTAAACAATTATTTCGTTAAACATCATGAAGCATTTTTCATGGCTTAATGAGAGATTTGTTTGTTTACACCTTATTAAGACTTTTTCTAAATTTTCCAGTGCTTCATTGAAAGAATCCCCATAGACTGTGAAATAATCCATGTGCACTTCCACACAATCATGAATAAGGTCAGAGAAAATGTCGAGGACTGCTCTTTGGAATGTTGTTGGAGCATTACATAACCCAAAGGGAAGTACTCACTAAGCATAAGTTCCCCATGGAAGAGTGAACATGGTTTTATCTTGATCTTCAAAGGCTACCTAAATCTAGTTATATCCACTGAACCCGTCCAAGAAGGAAAAAGATTTTTTCCCTGCTAAAGTTTCTAAGACCTGGTCTATGAAAGGTAATAGAAAGTGGTATTTTAATGTTGCTTTGCTTAATTCCCTATAATTGATGCATACTCTCCATTTTTCATTCTTTTTAGGAACGATTACTAGGGGTGAAACCCACTGACTATCAGATATTGGATAGATGAAATTTACATTCAATAGCTTTTGCAATTCTTCCTTAACAATTTCTTTTAGGTTTGGGTTCATTCTTCGCTAAGGTTGTCTAACTGGTCTTGCATTTTTTTCAATGTAGATGTGATGTATGCCAGTTTTAGGAGCAACCCCTCTCATGTCAATGTATTCCCATGCAAAAGCAAAAGAATGTTTCTTTAAAATTTCTATCAATTGATTCATTTGCACTTCTTCTAGGTTTTTATTGGCATTCAAGGTTTTTCTTGGAAAGATTTCTATCGAGGAATACCCAAATTTTTCCATGGACAACAATTTATACTTGTTTATATGAGAGATACTCATTTTGATTACGATCATAATGTGAGGAAGATTAATTATTTTCTATTAAATTTAAAAGTTGGTCTTCCTCATTTACTTGTTCAATAGCAAAAGTAGGTTGTATATATTCTTCGTCTTCTATCCATTCTTTAGTTTCTATATCTATTGTTGTTCTATAAATTTCTTTATGGAATTTCCATCTGAGATAAACATATCGCCTGATCTACAGCTGATGAAAGCATCAGTTGTAGCCAACCAAGGCCTTCCTATAATTAATAGATGTCCTCCTAAATTATTCTTGGGTGTTAAGACCATGAAATCGACAAGATATTCCCAAGAATCTAAGGATACACAAACATCTTCCAACACACCTTCTGGTTTAATAACTGACCTATCTTCTAATTGCAACAAGGTTGGTGTGTACTGAAGGTTACGAAGCCTAAGTGTTTCCATAACTTATTTACTCATTATGTTTATGGCTACTCCTATATCAATTAATGTGTTTGGTATTTCAGTTCCATTGATGTGAATTTTACAATGGGGATTCCTGGGTCTAAATATTTTTGAATTGCCATCTTCCCCATCATAATGTTTGCAATTTTTCTGACTAACTAAATTCTTTTTATATCTTTTATTCTTCTCCTTGATCTTTGTGTATTTAATTCCTTAATTGTTTTTTAAAAAATTAGAATTTCTTTTATGGCTTGTAATAAATGAATCTTAATACAAACGTTTCTCAATTAATCCATCATATTGTAATCAGGCAAGACAATTTGTTTATCTACTCCTCCATCGATTTTCAACCTTTCTGGGTGTTATAGACATTTTTGTGCCTTACAGCTCTAAGCATGAAATGTCCATAAACCAAGGGATCCTAAGTCCCTAAAAGTGTTGTTCCTACCCCTAGAGGAACAAGGTCAACCAATTACAGCTTCTCCTAGAAGTTCTCCATCAGAAACTGCTCAGAATCAGTCAAATCAGGATCATTTCAGCTGCTCCACTAGCTAGCTGCGTTGCATAGCACCCCAGTACACTAGCTAGGTGTGTTGCAATGCACCTAAATGCACTACCAGGGTGCACTGAGCGGGAAATGACAAATGGCAGTGTCATTCCGCGAGGTGGACAGACAATGGAAGCTTCCAGAATCTTCCCCAATGACACCTGCCTCACTGAGTTCGACCAAGGATGAGTAAGAGGCTCTCAGTCTCCAAGTGGAAGCAAGAACTGACAGAGAGAGGCCACTAGTCAAATCATAAGCTGACTCATCCTCTTTGCATACATCTATATATGGATCCGTCATCCCAGAGATCCAGAGGCTAGAATTTTGTACTTTGCAGAGAATTGCTGTTCGTTTTGAGATAGAGATCAGTGCATTGGGTGATTTATGCTTTGTTGGAGGTGAAGAGGGGATTCCTTTGCTGGGGGGTTGATGCTGGATCAAGAATCATCAGTTGTAACTCCTCCTGGACCTTCTTGTTATATCAATAAAACTATTTGAGTTTCTCCTACATTCTTGTGTATCAATGATGTTTTGTTATATTTGCATGTTTAGCTTAAATCTGATCCTAAGCTATTTATGAATGTAAATCCATGTCTTTGTGTAGTTTTCTTCTTCTGTGATCTTGCAGGAACTTGGTGAAGCTGGGCAAGTAAGGGAGCAGGTAGATGGAAGTTGTCAAAGAGGAGAGAGATTGGATCATAGGACTAGCGCAAGACACAGGTTGGTTCATCCTATTCCTCTTCGTTTACAGTTCATAAAGAAGAATATGAAAGTAGTTTTCCTTGTTTGCTTCTAAGGTATTGTCACACCTTAGTGGGATAGGGGCGTTCTGAGTAGACACTTTTCCCATCAACAAAATGGCGACTCTGCTGGGGATCGTGTCTAGTTAGTTTGTTTGTGTTTCTCTTGTTGTTTGTTTCGTAAACACAGAAGTAGCAATCGAACTGCATTTGCCATTATCAAATGCAAAGTAGACACCTGCTACTTCAATCCACTCACTGGATTTGTTTATGATTTAAACAGTTGATTCACAAATGATCTGATTACCCTTTGTGATAGCTCTTAGACCTCCTTTAAATCCACCCTCTGATTGTGCGTTACTGATTGCTTTTACTCGGCCAAAATTCATAGATTAAACTGCAAACTGTGACCCAGAACCCGGATAGAAGTCTCGTTTCTGCCCCAGCGCAGGCTCTGTGAAGAGATTCTGCATTTCAACGTAGTTCCCGAAAGGGCTACCTGCGCTGCAATTCAGTTTCTCTGTGTAACAGGTGCGCTGATCAGCCTAGCCTTGTGCAGCTGAGGTTCTTTGCTTCATTTTTTCAGTTTTGTCTCTGATTTTGCAGCCTGTGATCAGTGTGTGTCTGTTTAAAAACCCCTTTTCTTTGCCTTAATTCCACCTCCTTTGTACGAAAAGACTGTAGATGTTCTTTGTGTGTTTGTTACATCATATACAGTTTTCCATTGAAAGAGTAGAATAGTCATACTGTCGTCCTTGGATTTAGATCTTTCGTAAGTGTCGGTTTTGATCTTAGGAGAAAGTTCATTTGCTGTTGACAGTCGATTATGCTTTTACTTTTACCTTTGGTTTGAATTTGTCACTTTCTAGTGTCGAAACGAGTGTTTATTTCAAAATCATAAAGTGTCGTAATCTTCTCTACCTTTTGATTTCGAAAAGAAGCTTGTTTGTGTTTTTCACTTGAAAGCAAATTCAGATTTGTACATCAACTTTCTTTTTAGGCATCAATATTAAGAAAGTCAAAACAAATACATGCATATGTGCATTTTCATATTGATAGTCTGTTTGGCTTGATTTAGGAAAAGTGCATCTACAGTGTGCTCTTTGCTCTTTGAGAAAAGATTGTGTCTTTCTTTTCCCCTTATAGCTAGGATTTTCATTGCTGAAAAGAGATAAAAGCTTGCTTATCATCTTTAGATTGCATTTTAGGAATTACATCTACATCTCATGGTGATCCCAAAAGGAAAACTTCTAAGAAAGATCAACTTAAAATAAATTGAATGAATCTAACAATGCTTTGGAACTTAACGCACAACATTTAGAGGTCTAGGCTAGAGACGTATTCCGGCGTCGTAAAGCCTGGTAACTATTGTCCTCACTGATGGTTGGGTGATTCCTCCACTTTGAGACAATAAGTGCCAGTACGGACTTGTGCTCCCACGTACCGTCGAGTATATATTGGGAGACCCCTATAGGCTTAAAAACTTTTATCCATAGGAAGCCGTGTCGGCCTCCCTACTGATCGCAATGCACCGAACACAGCATTCGGGAAGATTGACTGTCGTACCGTAAAAAGTATTCTGCAGTTTTGCGATTGGTTTGGTACTCCCTCTACCTAGATCTCCAGAGCAGTCCCTTTCATTCCTTTTCAGACTACTTAACAGAAAAGGTCCATCTGAGCACTTGTCACTTCAGGCTCATTAAAAATCGAAGGAGACTAGAGTCATCTTTTGTTTTTTCTCGACTCTTTAAAATTGAAAAAACAAGTTGTGTCAAAGCATCTTAAAATTTATTTTAAACAGAATATTCACCCCTTTTTCCTACATTGATATTAGGTTGAGAAAATGGAGTCTACCAACCAAGGAATTCCCCTTGGTGGAAATCCTAGTCCCTTCTCCTCTTGGGGAGATGTTGGTGCACCCCATATGGCCACATTGTCGCTTCCAGGACTGACAATTGGCTTGCCAGTCTGGCTCTTCTCAACCAATGTTGTTCAGAACACCACTATTCCTGAACAATCGTATCAGCAACCAGACGAGTCCAGAGTTGCCCACCAACCTTCTACTTCCTCTAATTCTTCCTCACCCCCTTCCTCTTCGCTTGATGGGGCTGGCAAAGCCAAAAGTCAAGTTCCTAAGGAGAAGAAGGAGAAGAAGAAGAAAGAGAAGAAGAAGAAGGAGCTAAAGGCGAATGGGGGAAAACGAGTGTCGTCCAACGAAAATCCACACACTGCACCGACCAGGCCTAAATCGCCATGTGTCATTTGCAAAGCAGACCACTTTCATAGAGATTGTCCTTGCATCCCTCGGATACTAAGGGACTGGTCTCCTCATTTGCACAATCCGGTGTCATCAACCTCTGGTGATCATGTTGAAAGCACACCGTCAACTAACGAAAGTGAAGCCCCAGGACAAAAAGGGAAAGCTAGATTTCCCTGTAAACTGTGCGAAGGCAATCATGCCATCCATCGTTATCCCTTCTCAGACGAAGAGAAAAGATTTTTTGATGATCGTCCGGTTTCACCGTTACGACTTCCTCCTGGATATAAAAAACTCTTACCGAGTCTGTCGCTAGTTGAGAATCTAGCTGGCCCGCTCAAGTGGTCGGCTGAAGCGCCTATCATTGAAGATAAACCATCTGAATCCATACCAGATGAAAGTCAAAAGGTTGAGGCGGCAGTTGACCCGGTCTTACCTTCAGAGGTTTTATCTTCGGATGATACAGTCACTGAAGAGAAAAAGGATGACACCGTCCAAATCCTCTTCCCCAACATAGACTCCGACGAACATGGGGGCAATCTACCCATTCCCTTACCGCAGGAGGGAAGTTCGTCGGAGCCATACCCGGCCGTCTACTCGGTCCCACCTCCAAGCAACCTAGTTGTCTCCTTCGACTGGAATCAGCTAGGCAGACCCCCTTTACCAGCAAGCATACCATTCCGAATTATCGTTCAAATATATAGAATGGTCATGGATGGTACCATCATATATGAAGGGGCTTATGTGAGTATCCTTTCCTCTACTGCTTGGAAAGCACTTGGTTCGCCATCGCTTTTTCCTGAGATGAGAAATCTGACAGGCTTTGATAAAGGAACCAGTCGACCTTTAGGGATCCTTCCCAATGTGCCCATAACATTGAGAAGGAAGACAATTCAAATGAACGTAATGGTTGTTCAAGGACCCTTGGATTATAACCTACTCCTTGGACGAGACTATATTTATTGCATGGGAGCCATCGTCTCCTCACTCTTCAGAGTAATGTGTTTTCCGCACGAAGGAAGAGTGGTCAAGCTCGTGGACCAACTTTCATTTCCCGGATCACGCATAGCAAATAGTCATATACCATCCCTAAATGGTCTCTTCACGCAAGAAATGTCTCAATCTCCAGTCCGTCCTCCCGATGAGCGCAAGTAATTCGGAGGGATATGACTGAAACCCAGGGGGCATCCATCCTAGTCTGCTTCGGCAGGAAAACTTTGGGTATAGAGTAGGTTTCCGCGGGAGAATATGACTAGTCTGTACCCCGTCCGTCAGTGGAAAAGGGGTTATTCTAGAACAAGATTCTTTTGTCAAATTTATGTGAGTTGACAGAACTGAGTCAATCACCTTTGTTTATCTCGGTAGACATCGCTGAAGAAGTGTTTTGTTTGCACCGCGAATCGAGCAATCTTTGGGTAACCTGTAAGAGGTAGGCCTCTCCTGATAGAACAAATGTTTTGTCTGCAAATTGAGGGGTAACCTTGAAACCATATTTTACACCTGGGGGCATGCAAACCTTTTGGAATGCAAGCGAGGGGCGGCTATTTATTTTTTAAATTTTTAGGACCTCTAACCCTTTAAACTCGTAGGATTAGTTGTCACCTAACCTGCGTAAAGAAAGGATGTGGGGCAAAAATCTAAAAGTTTCTGTTTTATATATGAGACATTCTTATCATATGACTGGATTAATCGAGCAGTTTTAGCACATAGTTCAAGCTCGTTAAAAAATAAACATAAGACATGAGCAAGTGTTTCCACCCGCGTTTAAGCTCGTTAAAAAATGAACTATTCCCCGGTAAATAACCACCGTGAATGAAGCATTTCAGCCATTAAAGCCTTGGTCGTGTTTGCACCGTCACCTCCACTTTTTCATTGGCCGATCATTCACCTCCATTTGATTGTTTACCCTTTTGAGGAACAACTGCAAAGAGTGATTTCACTAGCCATCCTTGTGACACTACCGTGATTGGAAAATTCCAACCATTACCTGGAATCAGCTGCTACCCATTTTATCACTCGTTCCTCAAAAGACGAGTCTTCTTTAAGCTCTTTTCAACTGACTCGTAAAATATGAAAAGATTGCCGAGTTTTGGCCTTCCAGCTCGTTAAAGCGACCAGAAGTGCTATCCCTCCTCTAGATTTTAATCTTTTTGGACCTGAGGGATTATTGCACAAAAAGATCGAGCGCTTGTTTTGTTCGACTCGTTAAAACTATCAAAAATTCATCCCTTCTGTATTGTTTTATACTTTTTCGGACTTAAGGGATTAGATGACGAAAAAGGAATTTCGGAGTTACCTTTACGTACCTTTTCAGACTCTCTAAAAATGAAAAGGACCGAGTTATCTTTGTCATTAAACTCGTTAAAAAGATTAATAGCGACAAACTTGTCTTTAGACGAGAACGAGTTTCACTATCTCTAGGCTCGTTAAAACATAGCAATAGGTTTGCCCGAAGGGAAAATTATAGAACAAGCATATGTTATCCTCCTCAAGCTTGACAAAAATAAAGAGGTACTGGTCAGCAATGACTAGGGAAAAATTGGGAAGAAACTCAAAGAATCTTTATTGGTAGCAAGTCGCTCTTGAACAGGACACTTCCACTTCGTGCCGAAGTCCGGTTGGGTTGTTTCATTCACCGGTCACATCACCATGGTCACGCCATACCATCTACATTTGGGGTAAATGCTACCAATCCATCACATAAGTGTCGTCGACATGTTCAAGAGAAGTCATCCAGAGAAGTCACCCATGTCCCATCCACTACCATACATTATACTTCATTCCTTCATGACCGCCATCCTGAACCATATATCATCAGATCGTTTTCACCTCCGTCAAAATCATTTGCTCCATTCCGTGTCATTGATGTGGGATTCATCAACGCCCTCCTTTGACGGATCGCTTCTTGTCGACATCAGCTCATTATCCAAGAAGTTGATCTAGGAACACACCATTCAGTACTTTGAAGCTTGCATGCCTCAATGGCAAGTTTCTCACTTCCGGCGACAGGTATACATCAATGACCTTCGACCGAAAGATTTTGCGTGGTGTTCGACGCCAAGTCCTTTATTCAAATCACGTGAATTGTACTGCAGTACCTTGAGGGTCATCATCATTATCGGTGATTCCTCTCGCGCTTGTTAACAGTTTACATCATCGACTGGTAATCAAGTGATGTCTTTCCATGTTCGACTTCAAAACATTTCTCACATGGATCGACTTGTACTTCGAGTGAAGATCGGACGAGATTGAAGACCCCGGATCTAGTTTCATCCATCCGGGCTGTGATATACATTCAGGAAAAATAAAAACATTGACATGTACAACATTGCAGCACAGATAATCATCCTACCAAAAGGATGATGACTTCATCAGAATCATCAGTCTACCATCAGACGATTGTCTGTCCTGTGTACATAAAAATGAATTTATAAAGCAGATCATGGGAATGCCCACCTCATCTAGATCATTAAAATAGTATGAAGATAATGTATTGTATTGTATCTTATTACAGGTCTCCTCCTAGCATTGAAAGAACTTCGAATCCTCCTAATAAAGCATTTCACCCGATAAATGACCTCGTACTTTAGGGGGCAACTGTTATAGACATTTTTGTGCCTTACAGCTCTAAGCATGAAATGTCCATAAACCGAGGGATCCTAAGTCCCTAAAAGTGTTGTTCCTACCCCTAGAGGAACAAGGTCAACCAATTACAGCTTCTCCCAGAAGTTCTCCACCAGAAACTGCTCAGAATCAGTCAAATTAGGATCATTTCAGCTGCTCCACTAGCTAGCTGCGTTGCATAGCACCCCGGTACCCTAGCTAGGTGCGTTGCAATGCACCTAAATGCACTACCAGGGTGCGCTGAGCGGGAAATGACAAATGGCAGTGTCATTCCGCGAGGTGGACAGACAATGGAAGCTTCTAGAATCTTCCCCAATGACACTTGCCTCACTGAGTTCAACCAAGGATGAGTAAGAGGCTCTCAGACTTCAAGTGGAAGCAAGAATTGATAGAGAGAGGCCACTAGTCAAATCATAAGCTGACTCATCCTCTTTGCATACATCTATATATGGATCCCTCATCCCAGAGATCCAGAGGCTAGAATTTTGTACTTTGCAGAGAATTGTTGTTGGTTTTGAGATAGAGATCAGTGCATTGGGTGATTTATGCTTTGTCGGAGGTGAAGAGGGGATTCCTTTGCTGGGGGGTTGATGTTGGATCAGGAATCATCGGTTGTAACTCCTCCTGGACCTTCTTGTTATATCAATAAAACTATTTGAGTTTCTCCTACATGCTTGTGTATCAATGATGTTTTGTTATATTTGCATGTTTAGCTTAAATCTGATCCTAAGCTATTTATGAATGTAAATCCATGTCTTTATGTAGTTTTCTTCTTCTGTGATCTTGCAGGAACTTGGTGAAGCTGGGCAAGTAAGGGAGCAGGTAGTTGGAAGCTGTCAAAGAGGAGAGAGATTGGATCATAGGACTAGCGCAAGACACAGGTTGGTTCATCCTATTCCTCTTCGTTTACATTTCATAAAGAAGAATACTAAAGTAGTTTTCCTTGTTTGTTTCTAAGGTACTGTCACACCTTAGTGGGATAGGGGCATTCTGAGTAGACACTTTTCCCGTCAACACTGGGAAAGGTGGTTTACCTGATATCGAGGGTTGTTCTATGATAGGAGTATCTATTCGAATTTCTTCTGTTTATTTATTTTCTTTTTGAGGGAGAGAAGTCTGCCCTTTTTTTGATTGATTTTTGTGTTTTTGAAGATCAGATCTTATTTCTTGAAGGACAATAGGAGGTTTTCTTGGTAATACTCTTCCAGACCTTAATTGGGCATTGTTTAGGTCTAGTGGAGTTATTACATAGGTTTCATGATTTTGACCCTCCATGTTGTACACTGATTGTTGCAGTATTTTATTATTGGGATTCGAAAGTGGTTGAGCGGGTAGTTGATTTGTTTTTTATGGAAATGGTAGGGAAATTTGTGGGTTTTGATTTTGAACTAGAACTTGTGGCAATTGATTAGCTTGAGGAATTTGATTATATGGGGTTAAGAATTGTGGTGGAAGGTAATATGATGAGTATTGTTGATATTGAGCATAGACTCGATAAGGATTTTTCCATCCTTGATTCCAAGGTGGTGACTGTGGGAGAGCCCAAGGTTTCCAAGATGAATTCCAATTATTTTGTGAAGACTAGGCAAATTGTTGTGGTCTAAATCCTTTTGATTGATTTGGTTGAGGGTTTTTCCATGGTATTTTGGCTATAAAGTAGAGAGGGTCTACTGGTTTTGAGATTCCTTCATCATTAAAAAGATCCTTCAGACCTGGTAAGGATGGACATTCCTTCGTATCATGATTATCTGCACATATGACACAGGTTTCTATGGATTTTGAGTCTAAGGGACACTCTCTTAGAGCATGTTTCTTCCGACATTTGGGATAGAAGATAGATAATACAGTATTTTCGAAATTTTGCTTCTTTTGTATTTTAAGGGTGTTTATTTGCTCACTTAGGCTCCCTAAGATATTTGTTTTGAAGGCGTCAAGAAAATTTCCTATTTCTGCCCTGCTAACTGTCCCGACTGCAGATTTGTTAATTCTTGACAAGAGAGGGTCTCTAGGATTCCTTCCAACTCATGCTTTACCCCTTGAGATATGTACACATAAATCACAAATATCTGAAAATGGTAGTTGGGAAATATCTCCTTTCCCAGTTAGGTCAAGGAGATTGATCCATTCATCTTTAATAGCTTTGAGTAAGAGAGATTTTAAGGTTTCTTCATCCAAATTGCCCATTTTTTCTCTTTTAATATTATAAACAAACCTTTTTACCAAATCTTCAAGATTTTCATCTTCTTTTTGTGTCATTTTGAAGACTTCATCTTTAAGGTTACTAGGCATACAATAATCTCTATATCTGCCTAAGAAAGCCTCTTTCATTTGTCCCCATTTTGTTATAGAATGCACTCCTAGACTCATGAACCATTTTAATGCCGAGTCTTTTAATGTGGCAGGGAACAATTTTAACTTTTGAGCATCATGCAGATAGTCATATGATCTGCATAATACTTCAAATTTGAAGAGAAATGTCTCTGGATCTTCGTTTCATTTCCCGTGGAAATTAGGAAGAATCGAGGGAGATATATATATTTTTTTGTGAGGGTTGTATCTTCATCAAGAATAGGGAATCCCGAAGGATCTTAATTTCCTCTGCCTCTACACCTCCTCTACCTCTACCTCTTCCTCTTTCTCTTCCTCTTCCTCCAATCCTATCTTCTTCTCCATCGAAATTGTGTACTTCTCTTTCCTCTTCTTTAGCCATGATATATGATGAGCCCCAAAAATGGATAATTATTTGGGCTCATTCAACCTCCTAATTTGACTTAATCCACCATTCTCATTAGTTTATTGCATGTTTTTTATTATATTTATGTTAATAGAGTGAATTTGGTTAGTCATTATGCCAACAAGTCTAATGGGTGCTTTGTGTAGCCTTTTTGGTCAATTTGGAGACAAAATTGAAGGTCTTAATGAGCACTTGGCAGCCAAATTCGTGGGAGAACAAGGGAGAGGATTTGTAGGAAGGTGTCCCCTTCATTTATGGGCCCTTACCTTGAATTCTCCACCATCACCTCGGATTTCAAGGGCCATCGAATCAATCAGCACAAGGGCAGCCAAGGAAGTCAAGTAGGACTGCGGTTAACTCCAAGTCTTGGGCAGCCGAGTCCCTAAATTTTAGGAGGACTGTTGGGTCCTCAAATTGTATAAATAAGAAGGCTTAGGGTCTCATTTGGGTTAGGCAGTGGATGTTAGCTAGTTAGCCAGTAGATAGTAGCTAGTGGTTAGTCAATTTGTAGCTAGTAGTTAGTCATTTTATAGTCATTTTGCAGTTCGATTTTTAGGCAATAGATTAGCTTTGCTTTCAGCTCATTTTCAAAGTCTCCTTGTGGAGAGTTTTGATGTAACTCTTCTTTTCTTGCTCAATAAAAATGAATCCAGCTTTGCACCAGCTCTAGATCACTCTTAGGAGGCTGTAGCTCTTGGGGTTGGGCCCATCTCAAGCGCCCAGTACCTCCTTTGTTTACTTACATGTGTCTTTGCTGCATTCTTAGAATAAAATCTGCGATTTAGATCTAAATCTTGTTTTGTTATTTAGTTTGTTTTTTGATAAGTAAAATAGTGTTTCATGCTCAGATTTAGTTGATAGGTTGTTAATAGAAAAAGCTTCAAGAAAAGGGCCAACAAACATCTGTGGTTTCACCTCTCCCTCAGTGGGATCAGGAGTTGTGACTAGGATGACTTTGCTTTGCCATGCAATCATTAGTGTTTGGTTTTCATTTGCAAAAGTTGGTTACATGTTCAGATCTTTGAATTTTTCATTGCATAGTTAATATACATGGTTTCCTTGCAAATAAAGTTGTTGTCCATTCTTATTACAGTTAGCTAGATCATATTAGGGTAGCATAACTAGATCTTTGTTTTCTTGCATGTCTTTGTTGGTTCAGTTGGAAACACAAATTGCAAAGCACCTGTTATCCTTCTCTATCTACCCATAATCCATCAGATAATCTGCTCCAACCCTTAGTCCATGATTCGTACCCTTCATTTGCCATACTTTCCCCACCTTGCCCTAATTCCTACATTCTTGTGCATCATCACTTCCTCCATCCTTGAACAAATCCAATCGCTCCTTAGCCTCATCCACCAAGTCCTAGACCTCTTCACACCCCTATTTCACCTCCATACTCATTCCTCCATCTTTTTCCCTCCATCCATGCTCCAAAATCCCATTTCGAAACATCCTGTAGAAGAATTACAGAACATCCTGTAGAAATCTTGAACATCCTGTAGAACCCCTGCAGACTTCCTGTAGAAGCTCATAAACACGGTTTCTTGGCAGCCAAACTTTGTGAGACTCTCTGGAAGGGTGTTAGGGACCCCTTAGACCCTCTCTGAACCTTCCCAACCTCTTCCAAGCATTTCTCCTCCTTGATCCACCTCTGCATAGTCAAAAATAGTTAAAAGCACATGCATGATAATTCTAATAACTCAGTCAAAAATACAAAAAGATGTTTTCTTCAGCTAGAGGCAGTGTAGACACATGTATTTTACCTTCATAGAATTAATGGCATCTCTTCTCGTAGTTTTCATTCTCTCCTTTGCGTCAGTAGGACTAGTTGGTAGAATTAGGGTTTGCTAGGGTTTGCATTTCTTTTTGGCTTTCAAGTTTCTTTCCGCAAGTAGATTAGCTTCCTTTGAGTTAGCTTTCATCCATCAGTTAAAAAGCTTCTTCTAAGAGCTCATAGAAGTTGTCTTAAGCCCCTAGCAGACTTGTGCCAGCTGACAAAGTGACAGCTGCGACAAGAGCTAGTACTTGTGCATACAGCATCGTCGCTTCCAAGTTTGTTACGAACTACTGGGTTGATAAAATTAAAGAAGGGAGTTCCAGGAGTTGTAGCATTATTGCTACAATACTGGAGCCCACCATCTTTTTGGCGCCGTTGCCGGGGAAGCGTCAGAGTATTGGTGATTGCTGCTATTCTTCTATTTTCCACTCCAATCTTCTGCTAAGTAGTTTATTTCATTCCCATTATGCAATTTCATTTATGCAAAAGTAGATTAGAATTTCCCGCTTTCATAGATTAGCATTTCAATTCCGCAATTTCATTTCTGCAAGCGTAGATTAGCATTTCAATTCCGCAAGCGTAGACTAGCATTTCATTCCTGCAATTTCATTTGAGCAAAATAGATTAGTCCTTTCCTGCTTTCATTTCAATTCCGCATTTTCATTTTAGCAAGATAGTTAGTTGCAGTTCAATCTATTTCATTTTGCAAGTAGAAGTAGAAAAAATCAAAAATCAACCAAAAATATTTCATTTCATTCCTTGTAGGAGTAGAGATAAGTTAGAAAAATGATTGCACAACACCCCCCTTTGCTTCACACAGCCAACCTTCTCTCTTTTTCGATGGCTGTGACTAAGAAGAACCCCTGGATGGACATCAAGGCATATTTAAAGAACCTCTAGGGGAGAAGAAGAAGAAAACATTCCTCTGGAGCAAATGGCTACAAGCAGAAATGTTGGGAGCAGTCCCTTGTCCAAAGATGAATTTGAAAATCATATGGAAGATTTCAAGAGTGATATGAGGCAGTTTCTTGCCATGCAATTGGATACCCTGTGGATCCAAAAGAAGCAAGAGGAAGCCAAGAGCGCTTTGGTCATCTTTTGTCCTAGGTGCATTAGAAAGCATCCTAGGAACGAATGTCCAATGCACTCCCTAGAAGTGTGTTTCATCTGTGAAGAATACCATCCTACAAATCAGTGCCCTTCCTTGCCTAGACTTAAAGTTGCATATCAGAGAACCAAAGAAGCCACTGAATCACTCTATTATATGAACCAAAGGAGGCCACATGAGCTTAGATCTTACCAGCAGGAACTGCAAGGGACACCTGAGACCTATTATGACCCCTACCAAGCCACTTTCATGCCTTCTTGGGGTCCCCCTGCTCATCCTTCATGGTTCACACCTCCTCCTGATTCCTTCACAGATCCATAGTATGCCCAACCAACTGCTCATTCATTTCACTCTTATGCTCAGCCACAACCTCAGTGGAATGCACCTTATCTGGGGTGGAGGCCCCAATACAACTCTCCTCCCGCTTATTTTCCTCCACCACCTGCTCATCCACAACCATCGCCTCCTCCTCCACCAAGGCAACCCCAAATGCCTACCCAACCACAATGCCACCCATCTCCATCTCAATTTCACACCTCCACTCAACTACCCTTACCATTTCCAAAGCCATACAATGGAGTAGCTCAACCCAATTACAAAGCTGAGGCACAACATGTGCAAATGACTCCTCTTGAGCTCAATGATGTTCACCAAAGCTCAGGAAGAGTGTTGCAAAACAGAGATTATATTGACAACATTGAAGGACCAAAAGAAAAAGAAGATTCAAAAGAGGAGATCAAAGCACCATGGGATGCACTTGATGAAGAGAAGGCATCAAAATCAGAGATCGAGAGAGTTCCCTCATGGTTATCATCAAATCTTCCATGTATTCAAGAGAAAGATCAACAAAAAGAGGAAGATCAGAAGGTCATGATAGAAGGTGACATGAAGAATGATCCAAATCAGCAAGACGACCAAGGATATCAAAGCTATATTGAGATATGGTTTCAGAAGGTCACTAAGTTGCAGCGGTACTTTCTTCCTCAGCTTTGTTTGATCCCTTCAACGCCAGATCATTTGGTCTCTGAGATCTGGATAGTTGTCCAAGCATGCATTTCGAGCCTTCACATCATTTTTTCTCTAATCTCGATGTGCACATGGCTCCATTGGAAGTATTCTTATACTTGAAAATGATTTTGTTTTTCAAGTAGGGTAGGGTAGAAAAAAAAAAGAAAATAAGAGAAAAAAATGAAAATAAGAAGAATAAAAATATAAGGTGAAAACCCCCTCGGAGGCACCTTAGATTGGCTCATTGAGTGAAAACCTCCATGAGGCGGTCAATGGGTTGGAAAGAAGAGAAAATAAAAAGCCAATAAGATCTTTGGCTGAAAACCTCCCTTGGAGGCGCCCAAGGCAGGCAATTAGGGTGAAAACCTCCATGAGGCGCCCTATTTGTTTTTCAAAAAAAAAACAAAAGAGAAAAAGAAAAATAAAAATAAAACTAATTCTATTGGCTAATTGCAGGTTGCAAGAAGGACGTTTCATGACAGGAGGAGCACTCAAATCAAGGTTAAAGGAATTTTTCTTGTGCCTTCTACAGGAAGCTCTGTATTTCTACAGGAAACATCCTGTAGAACCTTTGGACGAAACAAATTCAAGTCTAAAATGGAATCTGATGGTGGGAATCTGTTTATTAGGCCTACAAGCACTTGTGTGTTCATCCCTTGCCTTTCTCCATCATTTTTTCCACCTCATTGTGCTTCTCATTGTGCTTCTACAGGAACTTCCTGTAGAAATTGTGGGAAACTAGACATGGATTTCAAAAAGTGTTTTGGAGGACGTGGTAGCCTCCTCAAGGGTTCAGAAGCCCTCATGCAATCTTCCAACTCCTCCTCCATCATCTCCATACCTGCATCACAGCCCAAGCTCAGTTTTCCCTTCCATGCAAACACTTGCAAAATGCCTTGAAGAAAAAAACACATGGAACAAAATTTGTTTTTGCCATAACTTGAAAACCATGCATCCATTTGACAAACCGTTTTATGGGAAATTGTACAAGAGTGATGACAACATGCCTGAGCAGTTTCATGCCGTTCCGGTGCACGGTTTCCAAGAAATCAGCCTCCATCACCATCAGCCATTTTTGCATTTTCTCCATATCTGTGCTTCCATTTTAAAACCTGTTTCATGGGGAGATGCACATGGGTGATAGTAGCCTACCCAAGCAGTTTCAGCCGATTTCGATGCACGGTTTCCGAGAAATCGATCTCTGAAATCTTCAGCCATTTTCCATTTTCTCGAAATCCGTGCATCCATTGATCACGATTTTGCCATGGGAGGTGCATCATGATGATAGAAACATGCTCAACAAGTTTCAGATCGATCCGCTTTACCGTTTGGGAGAAATGGCGAAAACAAGTTCTGGTTCTATGACAATGCAGCAGCAGCAGCTTGAACTTGCAGATTTGAACGTGGAAACAAATGCATGCAGCTTAGATCTAGTCAGAGGACACCTACACAAGGACAAACAATCAAAAATCATCAGCCAAGCCCTCATGCAACCAAAGGATCCAAGCATGCAGCAGCAGAATATGAGCATGCAGCAGCAAAAAGCTTCACAGCAGCCATTTGACTTTAGGTACGTGACTAAACCTTGTTCATCTATTGCATGAATCTAATCTAAGCATTGCATGAACGAATGGAATGGTGAAATTAAGCCACGAATATAGCAAGGTTAACTTGACATCCAGTTCTCTAGCACTCACGAGAAAATCACGCAGCATGCGTGGATAGTCATTCACGTGGAAGTTGAGAAACACAGGCAATGGAAGATTTGTTGAACTTCAGTGCACAGGGCATCAATTGATTAACAAATAGAAGAAGACATGCAGTTCATGATAGCATAGTAGTTCATATGGGCCAGCACACGTTTTTGCCACCTCACTCCACCAAAAATCACGCAGAATTAATGAGCGCTCAGCCGAAGCTCATGGACTGCTGTTAACTTGCACTTGCATCATGTTCAACTGAAGTATACATCCTCTGCTTCCTCAAAATGATTAACCTATCATCCTTCGCTGATTGTTTTGGCCTGTTCAAAATTCTCCAGCATACCAAGATTGTGCAGAGGCGCAGAGATATCCTATGGAATCCGGCTAGCATTCTACAGGAAGACGTTTTACAGGAAAATACAGCAGAGTCATCTAGAGCAGAGAAGCCTGAGTTTTTCTTCATCAAGTTTGGAGCTTGAAGAAAGGTAGGCTCAAAAACACCATTCCCATGCATGATATTTTGAAGGGTGGTGAACTAGCTTGGTTGAAGTGGGGACAATTAAAACCAGTCTGCCTGTGGGTCAAGAATGGTGGTTTGCTTGTGGGATACACGGAATTTCTTTCAAATAGCGCTGCCTCACATTCTCTTCCAAGGTTCCTGTTAACAAATGCTCCATATGATAATGATAAACCGCTGTAAGGCTTACTTGTGCATAAAAAAATTTTGACTGTTATGTGGTTGGAATAAAAAAGAAAAAAAGAAAAAAACAAGCTCTGCGCCCTCACGGACCCAGAGCTCACATTCCATCTCATTTGATATTCATTATCTGATTTGATATTTTCCCCGAAATTCCATCTCATCACATCCAGACCTCCATAGTAGGGAATGTAGAACAAATTCGCCTCTGCAGGATCAGAAACCAGACATGGGTGCCTTGAGATTCTGGAATGGGAGATGAGCTCTAGCGCATATTGATGAGTCTGAAACCAGTGCTTATAAAAATTTTCTATGGGCTTCCCCATTCCTTCATTGCTAAGATAATCACAGAGACTGAGCCATGGAATCAGGCTGTGGCATTGCTCTACAAGCTCTGCATTGAATCTTTTGGGCAAATCATATACATATATTTGCCTTCCTTTGCATTGTTTCTGGCTTGGATCCTTCATGCCCGCAGGCATTGAAGCAGACCTAAAGGCCTCCATTTGCATTTTCAGTGCATCCAAGAAAAAATGAGCACCCACTGTTTCCTTTTGCAATGAGAAAAAGGAGCAAATTGAGGCAGAGAAACTAGCTAAGGGCAAGGAAACACAGGGCAGACCATCATCGGAAAGGTCGCCAGAAAAGAAAGAGGAAAAGCAGGAGAAAAAAGCAGGATGCTGAGGCCAAAACAGTGGGTGGTAAAATAACAAAAATGCCAAGGGAGAAGCGGTTGCAAGCACGAGCAGAGAGAACTGAAAAAGGCCAAACAAGCAGGGACACACCCAAGGTAACCAGCAGCACAGTTCAAGGAGAAGGCACCCCAAGCCAAGCAGGCAAAATCAGAGAAAATTGGTTCTACAGGAAGTTAGCAGACTGTTTCTACAGGAAGCCAGCGAACTGTTTCTACAGGAAGTTTGGAGAGAGGGCAGCAGAAGGAGAAATCGGCCGAGATTTTAGCTAAGGAAGCCACCAGGGCTATCAAAGACGAGGAGAGAGATTGGTTGCTCAGAGGATGAGCAACACTTTCAGTAGGGGGGTGATGATGAGCCCCAAAAATGGATAATTATTTGGGCTCATTCAACCTCCTAATTTGACTTAATCCACCATTCTCATTAGTTTATTGCATGTTTTTGATTATATTTATGTTAATAGAGTGAATTTGGTTAGTCATTATGCCAACAAGTCTAATGGGTGCTTTGTGTAGCCTTTTTGGTCAATTTGGAGACAAAATTGAAGGTCTTAATGAGCACTTGGCAGCCAAATTCGTGGGAGAACAAGGGAGAGGATTTGTAGGAAGGTGTCCCCTTCATTTATGGGCCCTTACCTCGAATTCTCCACCATCAGCTCGGAGTTCAAGGGCCACCGAATCAATCAGCACAAGGGCAGCCAAGCAAGTCAAGTAGGACTGCTGTTAACTCCAAGTCTTGGGCAGCCGAGTCCCTAAATTTTAGGAGGACTGTTGGGTCCTCAAATTGTATAAATAAGAAGGCTTAGGGCCTCATTTGGGTTAGCCAGTGGATGTTAGCTAGTTAACCAGTAGATAGTAGCTAGTGGTTAGTCAATTTGTAGCTAGTAGTTAGTCATTTTATAGTCATTTTGCAATTCGATTTTTAGGCAATAGATTAGCTTTGCTTTCAGCTCATTTTCAAAGTCTCCTTGTGGAGAGTTTTGATGTAACTCTTCTTTTCTTGCTCAATAAAGATGAATCCAGCTTTGCACCAGCTCTAGATCACTCTTAGGAGGTTGTAGCTCTTGGGGTTGGGCCCATCTCAAGCGCCCAGTACCTCCTTTGTTTACTTTCATGTGTCTTTGCTGCATTCTTAGAATAAAATCTGTGATTTAGATCTAAATCTTGTTTTGTTATTTAGTTTGTTTTTTGATGACTAAAATAGCGTTTCATGCTCAGATTTAGTTGATAGGTTGTTAATAGAAAAAGCTTCAAGAAAAGGGCCAACAAACATCTGTGGTTTCACCTCTCCCTCAGTTGGATCATGAGTTGTGACTAGGATGACTTTGCTGCCCACAAAAACACTGACTTTGCTTTGCCATGCAATCATTAGTGTTTGGTTTTCTTTTGCAGAAGTTGGTTACATGTTCAGATCTTTGAATTTTTCATTGCATAGTTAATATACATGGTTTCCTTGCAAATAAAGCTGTTGTCCATTCTTGTTACTGTTAGCTAGATCATATTAGGGTAGCATAACTAGATCTTTGTTTTCTTGCATGTCTTTGTTGGTTCAGTTGGAAACACAAATTGCAGAGCACCTGTTATACTTCTCTATCTACCCATAATCCATCAGGTAATATGCTCCAACCCTTAGTCCATGATTCGTACCCTTCATTTGCCATACTTTCCCCACCTTACCCTAATTCCTACATTCTTGTGCATCATCACTTCCTCCATCCTTGAACAAATCCAATCGCTCCTTAGCCTCATCCACCAAGTCCTAGACCTTTTCACACCCCTATTTCACCTCCATACTCATTCCTCCATCTTTTTCCCTCCATCCATGCTCCAAAATCCCATTTCGAAACATCCTGTAGAAGAATTACAGAACATCCTGTAGAAATCCTGAACATCCTGTAGAACCCCTGCAGACTTCCTGTAGAAGCTCATAAACACGGTTTCTTGGCAGCCAAACTTTGTGAGACTCTCTGGAAGGGTGTTAGGGACCCCTTAGACCCTCTCTGAACCTTCCCAACCTCTTCCAAGCATTTCTCCTCCTTGATCCACCTCTGCATAGTCAAAAATAGTTAAAAGCACATGCATGATAATTCTAATAACTCAGTCAAAAATACAAAAAGATGTTTTCTTCAGCTAGAGGCAGTGTAGACACATGTATTTTACCTTCATAGAATTAATGGCATCTCTTCTCGTAGTTTGCATTCTCTCCTTTGCGTCAGTAGGACTAGTTGGTAGAATTAGGGTTTGCTAGGGTTTGCATTTCTTTTTGGCTTTCAAGTTTCTTTCCGCAAGTAGATTAGCTTCCTTTGAGTTAGCTTTCATCCATCAGTTAAAAAGCTTATTCTAAGAGCTCATAGAAGTTGGCTTAAGCCCCTAGCGGACTTGTGCCAGCTGACCAAGTGACAGCTGCGGCAAGAGCTAGTACTTGTGCATACAGCACCGTCGCTTCCAAGTTTGTTACGAACTATCGGGTTGATAAAATTAAAGAAGGGAGTTCTAGGAGTTGTAGCATTATTGCTACAATACTGGGGCTCACCAATATATTCTTTAGAGCTAATGTATTGTTCTTCTAATATTTATGGTTCCTCTATCAATGGTTGCTCAGAATAAGTTTCCAATTCCTCTTCTTCACTAGGAACTTCTAATTTTTCTCCCAAAATTTGCTCACGAGTGGAGGATAGAAAGATTACTCCTGTAGTTGTGGATGTAGGATCTTGTTCAATTACAGCTTCAGTAGAAGAAGTGGGTGAAGTTCTGGATTGGATTTCTGATCTCGAGATTTCAGGAAGCCTTTGTCGACCTCTAAAAGGAATTCAGGTTTGACGAGGTGGTGTGGATTCTCAAATTCTAGGTGAAGTGAGTGGATTTGTGGGAATTAAACTTCTTCCTCTCCCTACAAATCTACCTCTAGAGTCTCTATACCCACGCATATTATGTTTCAATTTTTTTTTAACTTCTATTCGTACTTCCTCAGAAATGGTGCCAAAATGTTTGGCCAATTCAATGACTTTGAATTGTCAATCATAAATTGTCAACGAGGGTGCGTAGATTGTTGAAGTATAGGTACACAATATGTGCTAGAATTTATTCGATATGTCGTTATGTATTTGTTAGGATCTAAACTTAATATGGAGGTGGTGTTTGTTAATTATATTGGAGTTACAATCCTTAAAGTTATTAGCTAATTTCTTGGAAGTTAACCTCTATATAATTAGTTTATGGATGATATGAGAGTGATCCCACTTATGTTAGATTGTTTTGAGATTTTTTGGTCTTGAATATTTATGTTGCAGATTCTAATTCACTAAGTGAAAAAAGAAATCTATTCTATCAATTGTGATGAAACATTGTCAGAACTCAATTGTTTAGGAGAAAATTCTCACACTTTTACTTATTCAATTTTCATTCAAACAAAATATTTCAAAGAACATCTATGATATGAAATAAACACACCTGAACTATGCTAGATAATAAGAAAATGAAGTAACCATGCAGTACTAGGTATAAATCAATTCAAATGATAGACTAAGGTAGGTATAAAGCATATGAAAGTACTTATGCAAATAATGATTCATTAATGAATTCATTATGCTGCATTTTCACACAAAATAGAGTATTCAAGGAATGAAAAGAAATGGAGTTGCAATTGGTTAAGACCTGTCACTATTCATAGGGGCCCTCCACCTATTAGTTCAAAATCTTCAATCAATGCAAAACATACACACAAACCCAATTCTATTTCTGGCAAACAAAATTCACACACTATTTCAAAATTACATCATTCGGTGCGCACAACAAATCATAGTGTGACCATAAGTTTTATAATAGGTCTCTGGCATAACAACATGAGTAATTTAAGCATAATATCTTTATCTTAGCTAAAGTGTATCGCTAGATCTTCATTTTTCTATTCCGAAAGAAAATTGATAAGATTTAGATTGAACTCGGATTTCATTTCAGCGACAATCCTGCAGTTGACTTAGATTTTTACTGTGATCTCCCCCGCTTATCTTAACGAACAGTTTCAAGGGGATAGGAAGGAATCCACGAGGAAACCATTATTTATCCATCTGCATCCTTCACTACTATCCTAGAGCTTTTGAACCTAGCAAACAATGGAGGCAGCTACAAAAATCTGGATTAGTTGCAGAAACAGACCGATTTGGTATCTAATTTCATTCTTTAACAAAACAATAGGTTATAAAGTCAAACATGAATAAGAATACATATTATTGCATACCTTCATCAAAACCTAGTGGATATGGCTTTATTTAGGTGGTAGATATATATGAAAAGAGAAAAGTATGAGGCAAAAATGGATGTCATGGTAGGACAATCTTTAGACTCTACAGGTGCTAACTAGGGTATCCATGAGTAGGTAAACTCTACTACCAAGCGACGACATGCATAATGGAAAGTGGCTAAAGTCACAACTTGATGGGGTTGAACCTAAGGAAGAAAAATGGCACTGGCGGTCAATAATGCATTGGTGATTGTGATAGATGACCTACCCCTATATGACAAGTTCAGAGAAATGCACCTAAGGTCCAATGCATGTCGCAATAAAAATGCCACCATATCCTATAAAAACTATATAAAAATACTAGACCCATGGTTAAATCACATGATGAAAGAAATAAACGTGGACGAGGGAAAAACAAGACCATATTTGTTTGGTTTTTTTAGTTTTATAATTTTTTTGGAATGTTGGCATAAATAAGGCATGAAAAATACTAACATCACACACCAAACGAAAAAAGGGTAGAAATGGCACAATCTTATATACAATATATATAAGGGAAACATGGTCTGGAAGGTCATACTAAGGTGAGCCCACAACCGAGCACATGTCAAGGGTTTCTATATGTGAACTCATGGAGGGTAAGTGAACCATATGGCTCACCAATGTGGGGACATGCCAAAGGAAGTCAAACTTCCCAATTTGGAAAGGTTGACCATGCCATGGAAATTCTAACATAGTCGTGCTCTCAAAATTAACCTGAGGACATAAGGGAGGATCAAGACATAAAGGGGGTACAAGACACTTGTCAGCAAGTGGTAAGGATTTGGAAATTTCATTGGCAAGTTTGATAGTAGAAGCCCATGACTTGACTCAGTCCAAAGGTGGCACTTCCAAGGAGAGTCGAGGAGATGCCCCCAAATAGATGCAAGATTTTGTTTGTGAATATCTACGTTTTCCAAGTAAGGAATACTAGAGAAATAAAGAGGCATAATCTCCCTAGGATTATCAATAAGCGAATCCATGACCTCCAAGATGACTTGTTGGGGGTGTTTTTCATCGAGGGAGTCATGTGGAACAGGCAGAGGGGAGGTCCATGTAGGAATACGAACCTAGTCATACTCCATATTATGATGGAGTTTCTGACAAACGTCAGGAGGTATTGACGGGATCGCTGGAGAGGCAATATATTCCACAACAAGTTGAAAAGGATTATCACTAGCTTGATCCACTTCCTTTGGATTAGGTGACACCACCCAAGGATCAAGAGGTCTATGGGGTCCATAGGTGTCAGAAGAGATCATATGCATAGGAGCTTTTCAAGTGGATGAAGGAATGTTGTGCAGTGCTAATTGAGGAAATACCCCAAGAAGAGATGAACTTTTAAACAAGCTCACACCAACACTTTGATACTGACCAGGGTTATTTCCAACAAGTGGAACTGAGTTCTCCGTAGTGGAAATTTGGGTTGATGGCACACAATAGTCAAGCTGGTCAATGGTAACAATATTTTCTTTGTGAGGAAATAAAAGGACGTGAAATATAGATGAGACCACTACGGTCATGGCATAAAACCAACTATGTCCATGGAGTAGGTTATAGTCCAAAGGAGCATCGACAACCTCAACATCGACATAAACAATTTTCCCTCCTAACTCAATGGAAAAATTGGGAAGAACCCCTTAGGGTACAAATTTGTGATCGTCGAAATCTTAGATATTGGTGTGGAACGTGGTGACCGTCGAAGAGCCAAGAACCTTCCGGCAAGATATTGACATTACACATATGGAAGAGCCTTCATCCACCAAATTGTGATGAATATTCTTGTGGAGAATTCACACAATGATTTGAAAAGAAATCTTATGGGAAAGGAAAGGAGCGGCTTTGTCAACATTAAAGGCAATGAGATTAGAGTCAGATAGATCAACTCCACCAATGGAAAACAACAAGGCCTTGTGCTGCTTAGGACAACTTTGCAAGACCTCCAAGGAATACATGGCACAAGGAGCCTACGCAAGATCTTCAAGAATACTGTAATATTGAGTAGCCTTGGCAGAAGGATTGCCTGTCGTATTATGAAGAACACCCTTGGGGAGCGATAGATAGGTTATGCAAGCTTATCCAAAGTGAGAGGTCTAGTGGAGGTAGGTGGAGCTAGTGAGACCTTAGAGAGAGAACTCAACTAATGAACATCATAGGGTTTAGCTCGCATAGTCACATTTACATATTCCTTGCACATAAAGCTGGATGAACTATGGGTGGGATGAGAATATGACCCCTCATTTCCCCCTTGTCGAGGTAGAGGAGGTTGAGAAACCATCAATTGTTGAGGTTGTTCAAGGAACGGATGAGTCAAAATAGCAGGATGTTAAATAGATGGTGGTGAAAGAAGCATATGGACTTCTCGAGGGCACTCATGAGTGAGGTGGTCGCCTTGACAAAGTTTACAAGGGAAGTTGATTTTACGACGATGTTCACTAGTGCCCCCTCCCTGATTCTGGGGGTTCGTTTGGGATTCCTAAGCATTTTAGTTCTTTAGTTTAATTCTCTTATTATTCATTTTACCACTAGATTGTTGGTTGTTCTTTGGTTGCGTGGACTTCATCATTAGAACGTCGATGGAATGATCCAGAGAGGGTACTTCAGCAGACCCAAACGCACTTGTTGGGGCTTGAGATGCTACAATCAATTGCCTAAGATGGTAAACAAGTTCGCTCATGGAATTGAAAATAGACTTGATCATGCCACCGACATGTCAGCCAGGAACAACTTTGGGAGGGTATATTGAAGGCTTACGACATTAGGCAACACTTCATAGAGCGTACATGACTGTGAATAGATAATATCCAATTGTTGGGAAGATAAAATGGCTTGTTCCTCAGTAAAAACTAGAAACATGGACACATCTTTGGCAATATGGGGTCAAAGAGAATGAATGAACCATTTGCATAATATTTCATCAGGTAACTTGGTTCTCACTAACCTCTTGTGATGATGCCACTCATGAATGTGATAAGAAATTAATGTGGCATCATCTTGCTTGAAATTTGACAAGATATTAAAGTCGATATCATACTGAGTAGGGAACTCGAAGTGTGTCAAAAAGGTTTTAGCTAGGGAGGAAAAGTCACCGTAGGATGTAGTATCTAACTCGATGTACCACTTTGCAGCATCCCCAGTTAACGTACGTTGGAATAAGCAAAGTTTAATATAATCATACACCAAAGAATTACATGAGAACAATAAGTGATAACTAGTAATGTGAGTGCACAGATTCTCCCCAGGCTTCCCTTCAAACTTGGGAATATTCGATGAAAATTTGGTGGGCATGGGTGGCCACTAGGGATCATGACGGATGGGGTCATTAGTCAACTTTTCCAAATCCAGTAAATCAAGAGAAGATAGGAATGGATTATGGAGTTGACTAAATGGATCATATGCAGAAGAAGCCCCTGACCAACCTTGCAATCCCCCCATGTAAGGAGTAGAATGATGCATTTTTTGGTTAAAGAAAGGGTTCGCCCCAACATAAGATTGTTGTGGGCTAGAATGACTGGTGTTACACAGTAATTTGTCACTGTCTCCCTGTCAGTCACCCTACTGTGTCAGGAATTCACAATAATCAAGTTCATGCCTTCTGAACTGGCCAAAAACCCACTTTTCCAAAGTTTTCCTCATCAGCGCGTCTGTTTCTAAAATACCCGCGCTGACTGGCGCTTCATAACAGACCGCGTGCGCTGCCAGCGCAGAAGCACACGACTTCTCCGCGCTGATCGAATTTCATGACCAGCGCAGCCTCTGTTTGTATTGACCCGCGCTGACATGGCCCTTTCCATTATGTCTTTGCGACGTCAGCGCGCCAGACCAGTTATGCACCCGCGCTGATCCAATTTGGGCAAATTTGTTCCAACAGCCAGCCTTCCAGATAACTCCATACTTGGTTGTTGGCCTTGTGAGTATCGACTCCCTTCTATGGCATGTCTGTTCGACCCTTTGCAACTACTTCCCTTGAAGATAAGCTCATCCTTCCACCATTCAAGGAGACTCCTTCTCCTATATAAACCTCTACCATTACCATGAGCAGCTAGTTTTTGGAATAGCTTGGATTGTGTGGAGCTCATAGTGCTCAGATTGCTGCTACTATAGGTAGTTGGTGTGATAAGTGTGGAAGTGTTTGATAGCTTAGGGAAGGTTGTGTTGTGTTGCTTGTGTAAGAGAGAGATTTTCTTGTCTTGGGAGAATCATTTCCAAAGGTGAATGCTTAAGAGACTTGCTGACTGGCCCTCCCTGAGAAGGATATCGACGTCAGAACATTTGGTTGTACTCTTCTCTGATTTTGATTAATAATAGATGACTACTATTATTGTTCCATTCTCATTTGTCTCTGTAATGGTTAATGCGAATTACATCCTTTCTGACTGATGTATGGTTGCTTTTATTAGATTTCACGCTTGTGTTTGTTTCCTCTTCGTGTGTGCAGGTATCTATTCGCGGAGATCGCGGAGGATCGTGACTAGCCAGAGCGAAGGAGCGAAGGTGGCATCTCTTCATCAAACAACAGCGCTGGAATCCAAGTAGGTGTTCTTTGCCTACCTTTTAATTGCAATTAGGAACTTGCATAGTAGCATTGACTGATTGTTGCTAGACCCACTCTGGGCTAGTAGGGATCGCCTCTATCCGTAGAGGGGATTTGCCTCTCCAACAATTTGGCGACTCCGCTGGGGAGTTCAGCCTTTTGTCCCTTGTGTCCATTTTTGTGTTTGAATTTGATTGTTCTCTCTTTTCAAGTTTGGGGATTAGTTCTCTGTTTTTAAACTTCCTGGGTCAGTCTGGGAGGTGTATGAATTGTTTAAAGAGTTCTGGCTTTGGTTTGGGAGTTCTTGGCTTGTTTTTGCCTCTTTTTTAACCTCAGCGCGGTTTATATCAAAACAGTTGCGCTGATAGCGCTTAGCTATTTCTTTAAACCTGTTGTCATCGCGCTTGTACGTAAAACAGTCGCGACAGTTCTAAAATTGAACCAGCGCGCTTAATCCGTGTCCTTCCGCGCTGACAACGCCAAGTTGCTACGCGTGACCTAGTTTCAGCGCACAGTTGCTGAACGCTACCCGCGCTGATCCTGTAAAATTGAATTTATCTCAGTTTTACCTCCTGAGCCTGTTGGTTTAGCTATCTCCAGCTCTTTCTACTTGGTTTGTGACTTGATATTCATTGTTTGAACTGTTGCACACTTGCTTGTAAAGCCTTGTCGAACGGATTTCATTTTTACGCCCCGTGACCTAGTGCCATCATCCAGTTTCCACTGGACCAACCTTGTTTTGTTCGCTTGTTCACTTGTTCACAAAAGTTCGTTGCTACTTGCCTTTGCTACTGCGTAAACCTTCCTTTTCACTTTCTTTTCTTGGTTGTTTAGGTGATTGTCCTCGAACCAGTCCTTCGGTTGTTTCGGCTACTCTTCGCCACCCAGACATAGATTACAATTGCTTGGGTTCAACCAGCTCTTTTCACGCTTGTTGTGTGTTCCATTGAGTGATTTTTGTTTTCTTTACTCAGTGTTGCTGTCTCTCAAAATTCATTGTAAGTGCATTGTGCCATTGAAAAGGAAATCGAACTAATATCTTTTGCATTCAATAGTTAATCAAAGGAAAGAGCATTTTGTTGATTTGCATTCTCAAAAGAAAAGTCTCATTTCTTTGTCATTAGCTGCATTAGATTGTTTGATTGATTGAGTTCGTTTTGTTTGATTGAAAGCTCTTAACCTTCTCATAGTTAGAATTCATCGAACGGAATGATGTTCTTTGGCATATAGCTTGCATCTAGGTAATTGCGAGAGATCACACGATAGGGCCTGAAATCGAAACTTAAATTCAAGATCAACCATAAAATGAACTGAATTAACCTAAAAACGCATTGGAACCAAACCCAAACATCTAGAGGTCTAGGTTAGAGACGTGTTCCGGCATCTTTAAACATAGTCACTGTTGTTTCACATTACGGTTGGGTGATTTCTCCTTCTGTGACTCGATGGTGGTCTATCACGGACTGTGCTCCCACGTACCGTCGCGTATATAGGGAGACCCCACTAGGCTTTTATCCTTGATCCATAGGAAGCCGAGTCTGCCGCCTTGTGAACCGTAACGCACCGAACACAGTATTCGGGAAGATTGACTACAGTACGGAAAGTCCTTGGCTCTTATACGATTGCTAAGGTGTATAAGCAGTTTTACGGACCGCTTGGTAAACCCTTTACCTAGAGTCTCCAGAGCAGTCACTTTTGATCCTTTTCGGACTCCCTAAAAGAAAAAGTGTCTGTGAGCGTCTTGTCACTTCGTGCTCATTAAACATTCGAAGCAGACTGGAGTCATCTTTTCGTCCTTTTCTCGACTCTTGAAACATGAAAAGGTCAAGTTTGGTTCCTGTGTCTTAAAAATTTATTTGGCCACAATAATATTACCTGGTTAGATCTCGTGTGCGTTAGCTTGAGTAGGTTTCGTTTTTGTTTGCTATGGCAACTTTTCTGGGATTCACTAACCCGGGTTCCCCCTTTGATGGGAATCCAGGTCAATTCCCTCCTCTTGGGAATGTTGGTGCTCTGTATATGGCGACGTTGTCCCTACCAGGGTTAACTTTCGGGTTGCCTGTGTGGTTGTTTTCAACCTCTTTGGTCCCTACCGTAACGGCTGTTAGTCCATCAGTCCCTCCACCTGAACAACATCATGTTGATCCTAAGGTGGATCTCTCCCCTTCGACGCCTACTTCTACGTCTTCCTCTTATAATTCGCCTGGTGAAAGTCTCGATGTGAGTAACTAGGTGGCTAAGAAGAAGAAGAGGAAGACCAAGAAAAAGAAGTCTCCTAAGGGAGAGCTTACACACACAGTCCCCCCCTCAAGTCTAGCTATCCACTCCAGTATACCTGAAGTCGGGTCACCTTCTGCTCCGCCGCGGAAGGTCAAGTTTCCTTGTCGGTTATGCAAGGAAGACCATCTTCTTCGCGATTGCCCTGGCATTCCCAAGGTTTTAGAAGTCTGGTCTCATGATCCGGCCTACCCTTCATCGTCCGCTGAAGATCATGGCGATGCTACGTTATCAGTTGGGAGTGGTAAGGAGAAAGGGAAGACTCGAATTCCCTGTCGACTTTGTGAAGGAAAACATCCCCTTCACCTTTGTCCACTCATGGATAAAGCCTCTGCTGTGTTGGAAAGTCTTGCTGCTCCTCCGAATCCATTTCCCGCTGGTTATCAACGTCTTTCTACAGCTGTAGATCGCACCCCTGTTGACAAAGAGATCGCTTCAGATTCCCCTTTTGTCCAGGCCCCTCTTCCCGAACCTGGCTGTTCCCAGCCTGTTCCAGACCCGCCGTTGGTCGGAAAGGGTGTTGATTCGAGTTCACCTCCTCTCAAGCACTCTGTTTCGGAAGAGCAAAATTCTCATGTTCTTCTCGTCTCCTTAGATTCTCCTGCGCTTGATAAAGGTTCTCCTGCAACCTCTCCGGAGAATTTAGATTCGGTTCTTCCCGAGCAGGGGGGCAACCATATGGTTCCCCCACCAAGTAGTTCGCTCATCTCCTTTGATTGGAGTCGTTTGACTGCCCCTCCCCTTCCGTCCCATGTGCCTTTCTGGGTCACCGCCTATGCTTGTAATAAGGCGATGCCCGGCACTGTGTTAGATGAAGGAGCATCAGTTAGTCTCATGCCCGTTACTACTTGGCGAGCTTTGGGTTCCCCATCGCTTGTACCGGTCGCACCGCATCTCACCACGTTTGATGGAGGAACGAGTCAGCCATTAGGAATCCTCCCGAAGTTTCCTATTACTTTGGGGGGTAAGACTGTCTATATAAACGTCTCAGTTACCCAAGGTTCTTTAGAATTCAGTCTTCTCCTTGGTCGTGATTATGTGTATGCCATGGGAGCCCTTGTTTCTTCACTTTTCCGGGTGGTCTGCTTTCCACACGACGGAAGAATAGTGACGTTCGATCAATTATCGTTCGTTCGCCCACAAGCCCCTCCGGCGCACTCATCCTTCCCTCCTGGCTTTCATCCACCAGTTGCATCTGCCTCACCGCAAATCAACTACGTGGCCACCTCCCCTGTGCCCGTACCCAGTGATGACACCATCGTGCATAGTGTCCTAGGGGCATTAGGTCCTGATTTCCAAGATGTCGGCTTTCCTTCTGGAGCCGCCTTCTTGGGAACCTCCACTTCCCGTTCATTATGATGAAGTCTGGATGGAGCACAGTTCCTTGTCTTGTGTCAAGCTCGCTAAAAAATGAAACAAGGAGTCTCGAGGATAGTTTTGCTAATGTATCAACCTCGTTCAAACAATGAAACATGAGCTCGTGCAATTCGAGCACAGTAACCTTTTTGTCAACCTTCAACCCATTTTCAATGGCTTGAAGCTTGGGGGGCATGTACCTCGAATTGAGACACGATGTTGGGGGCATGACCATCTCGTTTCCCATCAAGCATAGTTTGCATGTATATACGTGCCTTTAATCTTGCACCAAAAATAAAATCTATTTTTCAAAGCATAGTTTGCATACGTGATTGTCATGTGTGTTTTCAAGCTTTCATAAAAATAAAATATATGTGCATTCCACAATGGGTCGTTTGTTATGCAGTAGATACATCAGATCACATGGGTGTCAAACAATCACATAGCATATAGAACACATTATCATATGTCGAAGATCCATCTAGGGTAAAGCATATGCAAATAAGATATTTTCCAAGCATAGTTTTCATGCGTGTCATGTGTGCTTTTAAGCTTGCATTTAAAAAATTAAAATACATGGGTCATGTGTTATGCAATTCATACATAAGATTACATTTGTACTGAACATTTGCAAAAACATCATCACATGAAACAAGATCCATCCAAAAATCGGTATGTATATATATATATATATATATATATATATATATATCGTGTGGCGCTCTAAGGCGCTCAAAAATAAGTGTATATGTCAAAAATGGAATCATTGTCCTCAATACATCCGGGACATATGTCTCTCAAAACATCAGTGGAAGTAAACCTAGGCGACTACTGTGCTGGGTTATGCTCTCTGTAGCATACAGCTGCTCGTGCCACCCGCCTCAAAAGGCGGTGCATCCTGGGTGCCACCCCCACTGTGTGGATCTAATGCTCTATAGGGACCTCCTCGACCCCCTGGTAATCCGGCACTCCCTCCAACAAACCCTCGAGGTTGCGAGCTACAGTCTCCGACGTATCAGCTCCTGGAGGAACTAGGGCCAGGGCTCCAGCTCCTTGTCCCTCTCTCCGTGCCGTTGGGGCTAGCCCGATGGGTCTCACGGGTCCCACGTCTGCACACCGTGACATTTATTAAGACATGTACATGAAAAATCAAAAAATATTAAAAAAAATTGAAAAGAGATCAAGTATCATACCTCCGTCATCCCAATGCTCTCCTGCAGGCAGTGGCATGTCAGGATCGTTGCGGAAGTCCATGCCAGCATATGGCCAGTCCTCCACGATGACAACCTGGCGATCCAGCCACTCTCTGAAATACAATCCCCAAGATACTGGGTGGCCTCCACCTCCACGTGGCATGACACGGGCCCATCGGCTGGCCCTCGTCTCCCGGGGACCTCTAGGTGGATCCACAGCCATCGTCTGTAACTGTAGAGCCGGCACCCCCTCCAGCATGAGCAGAAGAAGAAGCGACCCGTACGCAAACTGCTTCGTCTCTCCATGACGGAAGTTGTTTAGTTGCCTCTTCATGCTGTTAGTCACAGCTGTCACCCAGTTGAAAATGGTGGGTTGTAGGCACTCCAAAGCTAGCAGTAGTTGGTTCTTGGAGGCCTCATGATTGGCCAAAGAACTCGCTGCCCGTGTCACTAGGAAGAGTATAGTGCGAAGAGGCATGTCTCGTACTGTCGGGATACCCACCTTCCCGCTCCGTGTTTTGGCAGCTCCTGGGCATACTCGAGCCATCAGCTAGTCCAGTGTCTCACCGCTGGGTCGCTGCCCCTCCAGGATGGGCATCTGACCCCGGCGTGACAATCCAGTCAAAAAGTAAATGTACGTGGAGTCAAACTCGATATCCTCACCACGGATTCTGAATTTCCCATCTACGGGGTTCCAAGCTTTGATTAGGAACTCCAATAAGTCAGGTTGCGCCCTCAGGCGCGGAGTCAGGAAGAATTTCAGGAAACCGCATGCCCGCATTGCATTTCGGCATTCGGCAAGTGCATAGGCCTCTATATCCTCATCATCGTGGGATCTCTCTTGCCACACAAAAGACATTTTGCCCTGCAAGACCATGAAAAAATATTAGGTTGCTAACCGTTGAGATTTCTACGTCCAATTCTTAAAAAATAAATCTTTACGGCGTCAGCGCGACTATTTCTAAAACAGTCGCGCTGAAAATGGAGCACCGTTGTTTTTTCACTGGGTCAGCGCGGAAGCATACGTTCTTTCCGCGCTGACCCATGTGGTGGTACGTGTAAATATAAATCGATCAGCGCAGTCCCGAGCGGGAAACCCGCGCTGACCGAGAGCGCACCTATGCTCAAAAAATTCACCCAAAGGGCAACATCCCACCGTGGAATTGCTCGAAAAAAGGCTTAAAATGAAGCACAGGGAGAGGAGTACCTACCTAGAAGAAGCTGCCGGATGAATGGTGTCTGTATGGGCTGGAAATCGCTCCGTCAACCTTGCAGCTCCTCAACGTTCTTCACAACTCAAAATGGTAACAATGGTAAAAAATGACTTTTACCCCCCTATTTATGGTAAAAAACTCATAATTTGCTATAAGTTCTTATCAATGTGGGTTTTTGTCATATTTTTGCCATGGATTTAGCTCTAATATCACTTAATTATGCCTTCATGCATGTTTTACTATGTTTTTATGCATATCGAACGGATTTATGCGGGTGGTGTTCTTGTGCAGGTACTAGTAATCGGCGTGGTCATAACGATTTTTCGTATACTTGGTCCCAAAAAATGTCGTCTTTTAGCTCTTTTCCGACATAAATCAAGAAAAGATTACCGAACTTCCTTTCGGCTTGTTAAAGGGAATGAGAGGCGGTCGTTTTAAGCTCTTTTTCCGACCGTGTAACTTAAAAAGATTGCCGGGTGTTTGTCGTTTCGCACTCGTTATTGGCTCTAAAACGACGTGTTTCCGACCGCTTTTTTACTTTTTCGGGTCGAAGGCACTATTTACGAAAAGTACTCCTCGATCGTAATGGTCGGGTGGTTCTTTCGAGCATTGTTTTATACTTTTTCGGGCTCGAGAGACACAACTTTACGAAAAAGGACCCCCCTGGAGTTTCCTTTTCCGCTGTCTTTTCAGACTCTCTAAACAAGAAAAGACGCCGAGTTTTTCCTTTGTCAGGCTCGTTAAACACTTGATGACATTGGGCATCGTTGAAATGACACTCTTCAAGCATATGCTATCCCCGTCAAGCTTGTCATCCAAAAATAACCGGGGTACCTGCCAGAAATGGTGGGGAAAATGGAACTGTAATTGTCGTGTCGGCAGTATGTCGCTCTTGAACATGGCACTGGTCTGCATTTGTGTCGGGTGGGAATTCTCATTTTGTTTCACAACTGACCTCCGTGGGTACGGGTTATCCTATTTGACCTCTCATTTTCTCATTGCCTCGTCACCATACCCTCTGCTCATTTGATGTCAAATACTGCCAAATCCACTGCCATGCTGCCGATATGTTCAAGAGAAGTTGACCTCTGCAATAATACAACCTCATCTGCTATCTCACACAAATCATTTTACCTCTGTCTCGTGTCGATGATGTGGGAAACATTATGGCCCACCTTCGATCAAGGTCCCTTCCCGTCGACTTCAACTCATTATCCGGGAAGGCGACTTAGAGACTCCCTTCAGGTGCCTTAGAGCCTGCATGCCTCAATGGCAGGTTCTTCGTGTTCGACGCAAGGTTTTCATCATTGGCCTCCGATCGGATGATTCTGCGGGTGTTCGACACCAGCTCATTGATTCACACACTGCAGATTGTACCTATAGTACCTTGAGGACCATTGTCATTATTGGTGGTACCTCTCGCGTCTATTAACAGTTCTCATCATTGACTGGTAATCAGACGATGTCCATGCATGTTCGACTTCAGCTCATGTATTCACATGCTTGGACTTGTACTTTGTTCGGATCGGGATGGAGCGCAAGACCCTGGATCCCTGTCTGTTATGGTCCAGGCTGCGATTTTGTGGATGATCATTACATGACTCATTGATGGATGGCTGCGCCCATACCCGAGTCTTCATGGATGGCTGCGACCATACCTTATCATTATTCTGGTCTCTTTAGCTGGGTGGTTGCGTCCATTCCACAGACCTTTTCGCATGTCTTTCGGATGGCTGTGCCCATGCCTAGACTGCATGTACTTGATTATCAGAAATATTCGGTCCTTCCTAGTGGTGCTCCAGTTCGGCGAGTTTTATAAATCATTTCACCCCTCCCACTCTCTCGGTCTTCATGCTTTAGGGGGCATCTGTTACACAGTAATTTGTCACTGTCTCCCTGTCAGTCACCCTACTATGTCAGGAATTCACAATAATCAAGTTCATGCCTTCTGAACTGGCCAAAAACCCACTTTTCCAAAGTTTTCCTCATCAGCGCGTCTGTTTCTAAAATACCCGCGCTGACTGGCACTTCATAACAGACCGCGTGCACTGCCAGCGCGGAAGCACACGACTTCTCCATGCTGATCGAATTTCATGACCAGCGCAGCCTCTGTTTGTATTGACCCACACTGACATGGCCCTTTCCATTATGTATTTGCGACGTCAGCGCGCCAGACCAGTTATGCACCCGCGCTGATCCAGTTTGGGCGAATTTGTTCCAACAACCAGCCTTCCAGATAACTCCAGACTTGGTTGTTGGCCTTGTGAGTATCGACTCCCTTCTATGGCATGTCTGTTCGACCCTTTGCAACTACTTCCCTTGAAGATAAGCTCATCCTTCCACCATTCAAGGAGACTCCTTCTCCTATATAAACCTCTACCATTACCATGAGCAGCTAGTTTTTGGAATAGCTTGGATTGTGTGGAGCTCATAGTGCTCAGATTGTTGCTACTATAGGTAGTTGGTGTGATAAGTTTGGAAGTGTTTGATAGCTTAGGGAAGGTTGTGTTGTGTTGCTTGTGTAAGAGAGAGAGTTTCTTGTCTTGGGAGAATCATTTCCAAAGGTGAATGCTTAAGAGACTTGCTGACTGGCCCTTCCTGAGAAGGATATCGACGTCAGAACATTTGGTTGTACTCTTCTCTGATTTTGATTAATAATAGATGACTACTATTATTGTTCCATTCTCATTTGTCTCTGTAATGGTTAATGCGAATTACATCCTTTCTGACTGATGTATGGTTGCTTTTATTAGATTTCACGCTTGTGCTTGTTTCCTCTTCGTGTGTGCAGGTATCTATTCGCGGAGATCGCGGAGGATCGTGACCAGCCAGAGCGAAGGAGCGAAGGTGGCATCTCTTCATCAAACAACAGCGCTGGAATCCAAGTAGGTGTTCTTTGCCTACCTTTTAATTGCAATTAGGAACTTGCATAGTAGCATTGACTGATTGTTGCTAGACCCACTCTGGGCTAGTAGGGATCGCCTCTATCCGTAGAGGGGATTTGCCTCTCCAAAAACTGGTAAATGGATGTTTTCCCCCGGAGTATGTACCCCTAGATAGAAAAGGACCTCCAAGAGCATGGCTTCTTATAGGGTCATAGTTAGGAGTAAAGGAAGGAACACTCTATGGAGTAAGACCAACATAAGGAGGATAACCCATGTGAGAGATCGCACTGGCAGTGTGCCTACCCCCAGACTAGACCCTCTAGGAAAAGTACTTGTAGGTGGCGCCCCTCCAAATAGATAATTGTACCAGGCTTGTGACATACTAAAAGAAGTGTTTCCCCTAGGTTGACCAGGAATAACTAGTGATCCCCCAAACATAAGACTAGAAGTAACCATGCCCAATTGAGGAACAAGAATAGTTGGTTGGGCAAAGTGAGATGCAAAGATTCCTAAACCTACCAGCTGACTAGGCTAAGGCACCATGGTCAGCATAGGAGATGGTGTAGACATGGAAATGTTCGAGAAAGTTGCAGGAGCTATAGATGAGACTAGCGGAATGCCCCAAGAAGAAGTGAGAGGTGTGGATGGAGGAGTACGTATAGCCACGTTAAGAGGCGGTAATGATGACATGGCGGTTAATATTGCTGATGCAAATGGCAATGAGGTATCAGACTTTGCCATAGGATAGATAACGAAAAGGCATGAAATTATAACTTGGTGTAGAACCATCGGGGTTCATCCGCAATAAATCAGGTCCCAATAAATCAATCAAAGGTGGGCTGGTAGGAGTAGTAGAATTGTTTGCCAAAGCCTCAATAGAAATCAGATCAGTACTAGAAGGACCAAGTATAGACTCCAAAACTATGTGTTGGTCTAAGTCTTGAGCATCGAAAGGCACTCTCCATGCAGGAGTAATAAGTCTACCTTGTTTAGGAGGCATACCGTGAAGATGACGTGACTGTCAACAAAAAAATTCAGCCATGGAGATAAATTATAAATTAAAGACGACTACATTAGTTCAAACACCTTTAGACCAAAACTACTGACTTGGACTAGACAACACACACTAGAAAAATCCTAGAAGATAGTATAGACAGACTATAATACAAAGAAGTTGGTGATGGAACGGTTAGACTAATGACCTGCTCCCCAACCCTTTTAGCTGTGAACTCGGTGCAAGTTCTTTTATTATCCATGGGGCACCCTCCGAGAGGACTGAGAGAGTATGACTAATATCTATCCTAGATATAGGGAAGACAAATATGATCCCTAAGAGATAGGCCACAATGGCTACCATCGAAAATAACATGACCTGGGGGGATAGTCACAGGACAAATCCACACACATGGGCATGACACTTGACTCAGAGAGCCAAGATTGAAACCCCCTTGAGATTTTCCTCCCAAGTGGTCCCCAAGTGCTAGAGAAAGTGCTAATAAAACCATTTGTATGCTTGCAAATTCCACTATATTGCGCCATGCAAAACTAAGCAAAATGGATTGTGTCACCTCACCTAACCCAAGTGTGACCTCATGCTTGACCCTTTTGTGAGGAGGGCTTCCTAGATTGTACTATTGCAAATGGATTTAACTCCCAACCGTAGGTTGATAAGCTGATTTTGTAGTCTTGGAGAAATTAACTCACACTCCTATCTCCAAGACCCTAGCCTAAGCTACTGTTGGTGTACTACCAGTGAAAATAAAAGTCAAATCCACTTAATTTTATTATTGTGTTGATTTTATAGGTTGTTGTTTACAAAAGTGGGATGTGGTGTGAAACTGAGATGGTGTGAATGACTCTTTGTTAGTCACCCTAATGCAGCTATATGAAATTTTTGATTTTCATTTTGATGAATGCTAACTACAGGAGGGTAAGAGCCTTCTAACACACCAATGACTATTGTGATGCACCTCTTCGCTAAATCTTTTTAAATGCAAATTATACCAATTTTTGTGAATTAATGATGCAAAAAAAAACAAAAAGGGAAAACCCAAGAAACTGAAATGAAACAAAAGAGAAAATTCCAATGAAAGAACACAAGGTACTCCAAAAGCATCATAGTGGGAAAGAAAATCCCAACCAAAGAAACACACTCAATGCCATCAAATAGAAAGCCAAAAGTGAAAGAAGGAAGGCAATGTCAACAAGCCAGGGCTGTAGGACAATGGCTCAACCAAGTCCAATGTTCTACAAAGGTCAAAACCAAACCCTAGAGGTAGGAAGGCCTAAACAAGATCAAATGAGGGTGATACAAAACAATCAAAACACACTCAAGAGAACTTTTCTAGATGACAACTGCACAACCAATCACAACACCACAAAATGTGACAAAAATGACCCAAAGAGGAAAGAAATCGCTCAACAAGAGGCAACAAAAGTGAGTGAAAGTGAAAAAAGTCTGAAAATAAGGTGTAGATCAGGCCTAAATAGTCACACAGCCAATCAAATCTGAAAGTGAGATCTAGAGGTGAAAATCAAGCCTCAACCCAAAGCATCCAACAAAACTTCAAGAACAATTTGAAAGGCTAAGAGCAATGGAAGACCTTGGATAAAATTATCAAAATAGATCAGATCAAACACACACAACAACTGATCAACAACAACAAACCATGAATCACACAAATCTCCAATAGATCAGTGAAAGACGAGAGGGTCTAAGCCCAATCAAAGATAAAAAATCCTTCTTAATGAAAAGTGACCAATCTAAGGAAATCAAGCAAACATAAGAAAAATTGGACCAAATCCAACAAATGAATAGGAGGCCTAGACTGAGCAAGAATAGAGGTAAAAAGTTCAGAAAGCAAAAGTTATTTTCTTCAGGGAATGAGACCGTGGAGCAATAGCTCCTTGCATAATTAAATGCAACAATCCTTAAAGCTACCTAGTAGGGAATTATTGCATTATCAAATTCCATATCAATGGCATACTTTAGATATTTATAATGGTGTGAATCCTTTTTTCTTGAGCTTCTCTTTATCCTTAACTATGTAAGGTCATGAAACTTTTTAAGATCGATGTGGGGCAGTTCTTGACTATCATCTCAATCAACACATCAGTCATTACTCTCTCGTCTTCCTCTACTTTTTTCTTCTTTCTTTTACATAGAAGAGTAACTCCTACTTCTTAAGGGAGTAGAGGAATCTTGTACATTGGTTCCAATTTTTCCTTTTAGGACTATTCTTATCTTGGATATCCAATCTTGAGTCCTCAAAGAGTACTGGTCCTCTTCGACCACTTTTCGCTTGGATACTTGTCACATCCTCAAAGAGTGTCAGTGCTTTTCCTTTATTGGATATTTTATCCTCAAGGAAACCATAGATGCTATCCAATTCTCTATCATTCTCTCTTCATCACCTGAAGAGGAGAATGCACATGTGATGTCCAATGCCACTCCCTCTCAACCAAAGAGGACATCCCTATTCTCCTTTAATCTTGAGAATCTAACCTAGCTCCTATATAAGGAGACTCATTTATGCTCTCTCAAAATAAGAGGAGATCTATACTTCTTTTCTATTTGGGAAGTCATCATCACAAGCCTTATCTTGTCTTCATAAGATTATCAACTACTAATTCTTCATAGCTTCTCGACTCTCTCTTTCCTCTGCATCATCGATCTTTCTTTCTTTCAAGGTATCATGGAGTGACCTTCTCTCTTTAATATTGTCGCATGTTCCATGTCACCTTTCTTGCTCATCACTTTCATCTTCAACATCATAGATGATGGCTTTGTATTGAACCTTTTCAAACTTCAAGTTGTTCACAACTTCCTCATGACAGTGATCTCATTTGACCTTCAAGTTATCTTCTTGCACTGCTACCGGTTAATAAAAGATTGACATGTCTCAACTTCATAGTTGTCAGGTACTAGATATTGAGTTTTCCTCAAAAGTATTCATACATTTCCATTCGTACAGTCGAACTTGCTTCAACTGTCATAATGTATTCCTTTAACATTCTTCTAGGTAGAAAAATAATACGTTAACCAGATAACCAAAGCATAAAAAAATTAGATTTACCTCACCATGATGACCTTCTCATCAAGATCCCCATTTACCATCTCCACTTAAAACTTCCTTCATGCATCAGAGTGCCCAAGGATTGAACTTGATTACCAAGCTCAACCTTTCTTTCAGAGACTATATTGGATGTTAGTTTATATTATAAAGAAAGTCTTAGATTATTTATACAACTAAAAGTAATTCAAATCCTCTTAGTTTTCTAGCATCATATATCCAATGACCAACTTTCTTCAAAATTCAATACAAATGAATCTTATACAAATTTTACTTACAACATGCATTCTTGTGCTTTCATTCCATCATCTACCTATTTGTCCTAAAGTGAGCCTTGCAACTTGACCCATTGCATTCCTTCATCCCTTTACTAGTATTGTTTCCACACTACAAGGAATTCATACTCTCCTTGTATAAGTGTTTCTCACAAGAACCTTCTAAGATGATGCTTCTTCTAGGATCATGATGATCCACTTTAATCAAGATGACAAAAGCCTCTAACATAGTGTTAGATAATTCTTGGATGAACATTATGCAAAAATGGTCTATCTATCTATCTATCTGCATGATCTCTACAAAACAACTTAATCATGTAAATTCAAAACATACCACTCTCATATGCTTATCTTTATGATGTCTACATATTATCTAAAGGAAAGAATAATCCTCATGAAGAACCTGACAATCAGTGAACCTTATTTACTATTAAATATTCTTCACTTCATCTTTATTTTCCTTCTTCTTAGATTCCCCCACTACTTCGGCTACATGAGCTTCACTCCTTTCTTTCCTCTATTTTTTATGTTACTTTATATAGTCCCTCTTAAAGTGTTCAAACTCATTTCACTTGAAGTAGTGAACCTTAGACATGTCTTTCTTCTTAGAATTACCAAACTTTTTCTTCTTCAGCTTCTTAACTTGGACTAGAAAGGCTTGAGATTGCTCATCTGATCCAATATCATCATTGACCTTGATTCTTCCAATATGCATTGGGCCCACAACTCATCAAAGGTTGTTGAATCCTTCCTGGAGTGGATACTTATTGAAAATTTGCTCCATTCGGGTGTTAATGAATTTAAAACACATGTGATCACTTCTGAATCAATAATAGGTTCCCCAAGTCCTTGCAGATGGTGTCTTATTCGAGAGGCTCTCATGAGAAAGGATGCCACATCCTCATCCTTTAATTTCTTCATTCTATATAACTTATTCCCGAAGATATCTTTTGTCCTGTTGTACTTACAAAGTATAAATTTACTAGCTTGTCATACATAGCCTTGGAAGTCTTCATGTTTGCAACAAATGGAACAAGAGAAACCTTAATTGATTCAACTATGATACTCTGAGCCCCTACTTCCCCTTTATTGTACTTTTCTAGTTCTTGTGTCTTTTCTTTTCTTCATTCAATGATTTCCCTAGTAACATATTCTATTTTTTCTTATTCTCTTAGTATCAAGTCAATGATTTTCTTCAATGCTATATAGTTTGATGCCACAATGAGCTTATTTCTATCCTTGCATAAAAACCCATATGACTTGTAGATTCAGACAATATGTAATGATATGATACTTACTTGAGACCAAGATTCTCCTTGATTATGTCTTCAATATTCTTGATCCCTTAAAGGTCTTTTAAGTGTCCTTGATAAAAAAAATTGAATTCCCTTGATGCTTCCTTCAAAGATGCCTTCCAAATGGATCTTCTTCCAGAAAGAGATCAACACTCTTCTTTAAGTCTTTCTTTCAGATCTTCCTTTGATGCAAGCTTGATGTAGACTTGATCTCCTTTAATGTAGAAACCCTCCTTCCTTAAGTCCTTTCTCAAATCATTTCTTTTGACAATCAATTTCTTCTTGAAGAGCTTCCTTTTTATTTCCCCTTTATAGGTAACTAGTATCCTTTCAGATGCCATCCTTTGTTTACCTAAACTCTGATACCATGTTGGAAAAATGAAAGGTGGAAGCTATTAATCTTATTTTCCTTAACCTTGATATTTTCTTGTGAATCTTAATTATCTTATTTATGTTCTTTAGTTAGATATTTTCATCAAACAATATAAAGAACAATAACAAAAACAATAGAGGACACAAATATTAGGATCTAAACTAGGGAAAAACCCCTCCAAGGGGAAAACCTAGAAACTCTTCTCTTCTTAGAATCTTCTTGAAATGAGATATAAAGACCCAAACCCTAGACCAAGTCCTTCTCCTAGTACCAAGTTAACCCTTCTTGAAGTCATTCCTTGATTCTGCACCAAATTGCCACACAATGCAACTTCAATCTTCCAGGCTCAATATTTCTACACAACCTACAACTTTGAGCCTAAAATTTCAGTCTTGCAGCTTCCAAATAAACCCTATATCAAACTCTTCTTGAGACCTTCCTAGAGAAAGATAGTTCCTCCTAAGTTCAACAAGTTCTAGACAAAGTATCCTTCCTTCCTGCTACAAGATGTTACACTTTATCCTACTGCAAATTGGTCCTGTAATTTTGGCGTCTTCCCATAGCCTAGAAACCCTATAATTTTTCACGTGAGAGAGATATAGCCCAAAATCAATATATTTTTATCCTTTTTTCTTTACCAAGGCCTTTTCTCTCCTTCTTCTAGCTTCTTAGCTACATATCAAACTCTTTCTTGATAGATCAAACTTGTGGAGTGAGTGTATTCTAAATGAGGTTGAACTACTTCTTTATATAGCCTTCTCAAGGGGTAGAATTCCCTCGTTTAGGACACTTGATGCTACCACAACCGACTTATACTTTCGGAGTTTGTAGGACTTTCTAGACTAAAAAATAATTCTTTTTTAACAATCACATTTTTCTCAAAAGAGTATTATAAATATGATGTTGACTCCTTTGACTCATGACAATAAATCCTAATACCTAACAAACCTTAGAAGCATGAAGAACATGATTTTACCTAGAATACCATAAATAATGAGCATGAATCCCATGCTTTAATAATAATAATTTTTTCTTTTCTTTTCTTGTTTGTTACATAGGATACATATTGAAATGAGTTCAACAATTATGAAGACTGAAACTAGTTACATTTCTCAATAGGTTCAAGAACAAGAAATCTTTAATATTGTTACAATAGCTTGGAGCAACTGGGTTTAGGGATATTGAGTCATCGTTCAAGAACAAAAGACCAAATGACCTAAATAAACTCTCAAATATTGGGTTAAAATTCATTTATGTGGTAAATCCCATGTAGAAGAAATAGAAAATCAATTGGAGCAAAGTCTAGCAACCCATAATTATTTGAAGAAGATAAAATATGTTCGTATAGCTACAAAAGTCACTATAGGTTGAGAATTAATGTTCGATGTTGAAATGAGGAGTATTTGTCTTAGAGTGTGAGAAAAAAATAAAAAATATTTACACAAGCAAGCAAAGATATGACTATGGTGAAACAATGTCTAATTAACTTAGGTCGTTGGTGGAACTATCTATTCTTATGCCAAGATTAAGGAGGCACCTCCTCACAACTATATGTCTTTATACTTAGAAAAAAATAAACTTTCTAGTAAAGATATCATAGCTACACTTGAAAATATTCAATATTCTATGTCCTTTGAAGATAATAAAACAACTAATGGAACCTTTTTCTGAGGAATAAATCTAGGAGGAAGTCTCCTCCTTTGACCTAGAAAACATTCCTAGTATGAATGGGTTTATATCCCCAGTTTAAAAAATATGATATTTTAATTCATCAATAAACATGGATGAGAGATGGGATAAATTTAACCTTCCTGGATATTTTTCTTAAAGAGGTAAATCCTTCCTCCATTTCAAGATTTCGCCCCATTTCTCTCTGTAATGTTTCATATAAAACCATCTTAAACATGTTATCCACATGCATAAATTTTTCCTTCCCATGGTAATATCTAAAATTCAAGGTAGCTCTGTTGGAATGAGGTATATTATGGATAAAATTGTAGTAGTAGAAGAATCCATTCATTTTGACATAAATAGATGGGAAAAGGGCATGGTAGTAAATTTGGACATCATCAATTGATTTGACTAAATATCAGATAGTCTCCTTTATGAATTTCTCAAAAAGATTGGTTTCAAAGAAGGGATAATCAAATGGAACTCTACCTGACACAAGGACCCATGGATATCACCTTTATTAAGTGGTAGGTTTGCACGATTCTTCAAAGTTTTAAAGTTATTCATCGATGATTTTCTTCTCCCATATTCTATACATTGTTCAACATTTGATGGTATGAAGGTGGTTGGCTATGTAAGTGTTGGCATTGATGTCAAGTAAGGCTCAACCTGATGATGGGGCTTCATGCCTTAATGGTTGTGATTCCATCTAGGTAGAGTCTCTGGAGACATATTTTGAGGAAAAATATCGGCTTAGTGGCTAACCGAGCTCCTTTCATTAGAAAGTGATCTATTAGATATTTCCTATGGTATGCGGAAGTCTAGAAATGGACTTGGGGTTTGAGAGATATGGCCTACTAATGTTCGGGATGATTCAGGCCTTGTGCAGTGAGGAATATCAGAGACCAGAGGTCCCATCATATCGATGATCAGGACATTCAAGGCTCAATGCACAGGTCCTGGAGAATCGCAATTAGAGGTCCTGACATATCGACGATCGGGGGATTCAAGGCTCAGTGCATAGGTCCCAGCGAATCAAAGGTCCCAACGAATTGCATATAAGATGCCCCAACGAATTTCATATCGAAAATCCCACATGCCAGAGGTCTCGCAATATCAGATGATAAACCGGGACTATGCATCCTTTGTTAAATCACTAAGGAGGCCAAAAAAGAAAATACAAAGGAATTTGGTGAAAAACTAGAGTAGGTGAGACCTCTTTCTCTCTCCTTCAGGCAGGACACATGGAGGCATCTAGTTGGCTCTGATAAGGATAAAAGGTCGCATCGTAGGAGCTCCGATATAGACAAGTGGCGTGATTTGATTGGTTCGATAAGGGACACATTGCCACATGTGTCAGCATGACATTACAATACGAAGGGACATGCGGTAGGCTGTTTCAGTGTTTATGGATGGCCTAATGGGGCATATTTGAGTGACACATGTCACTGGTTAGAAGATGCCACATGGCATGAGATGACATCACTTTGACAATTGACAATTGAAGGTTTTCAATGGTTGGCTCATGTGCCACAATGAAATTTTGTCGGGATACAGGATACTAGGTGGCCGCGAAGGCTTAAGGGAACCAAGGGCTAGGGCTAAATATAGGGGCCAATCAAAAATTAGCGATTGAATATTTGTGATGGATAGCACATTATCACAAAATGGAAATTGTCAATAAGGGGCTCTGATGTGGTAAGCACATGCTCTAGAGGAGAGACAAGAAACCAAGGGTGTCACACTTTATAAGGGAACCAAAGGCCCTTGGTAGAGCACTGAAAGACTTAGCACCTTAAGGCCAAGCCCCTAGTCACCACCCTTAGTCCTATGGTGAGAAGTGTTCAGTAAGGGTTGAGCAGAAGGAGCTTAAAAAACAGAGATCGATGATCGCAGGTTTGTTTTTGCTGGCACATTGGCCACAAATGAAAAACACTGATATAGGGGGCTCTTATATGTTTGGAGCTCAGTCACCAAACCAAGTCGTACGGTGGATATATAGGATGGATCTAATGCAAAATGGGCTAGATTTGATCGAAAGTCGCAAATCAAATATTTCATAGTGTTACAACACTACACAGCACTGTGATGAAAAATTCTAATATGATGGTGTAGGGTGTCATTAAGATGTATGAATCAACAGTTATGGTTTTTAATGTAGAACTATAAGGTTGATGGTCGAAGACCTCCCATGCACGCATTGTAAATAAATGAAAAATAGAGACTCTAAGATGATGTACAGGTAGATCTCTGTGAACCATAAAGAAGCATGGGGAGCCTATGTGAAATATGTAAGGGGGACTAAGAGTTAATAAAGAGCAGGGAGAGTCAATTGTATGACAGAGAAATGATTTTCACCCATGCTTATGAGTTTAATGTAATGACTGAACTGGTGTTACCATGTATCAACAGAAGAATGGGGTGTCATTCCTTGGGTACATGCATGGGAAAAATTGATGATGGTAGTGACTACATCGATCCGAGAGCAGCATAGGAACAAAACTGTGAAACTCCATTGAGCCATTGAGGTGTGTAAGAATACTTGTGAGAGTGTAGAGTAGTGAGTTGTGGATTGGAGTAGAGTGTTGCAAGGGTAGTGTTGTGGTGAAACAGTGGAGATCCCTGAGCAGAGAAAGAAGAGTATAAAGAAAGTGTTGCAATAGGCAGCAAGAGGAAGGCTGCCACAAGTGTTTAGAAATAAAAGTGCAGAAGTTGAATCCGCATACAACCATTAAGTTTCTATTTTACTTTTAATTTGTATGCCAATGTTTTCAGTATGAAAATTATATGAAATAGTAAAACAGTGGTAGTGACAGGTTGGGGGCTTTCTAAACAAAAGAGGTTAGTGTCTCTAGGCAACTTGGTGCTTGCTAAACAAAAGAGGTTGGTGCCTCTTGGAAAGTTGGTGCTTTCTAAACAAAGGGTTTTACTACCTCCATTGAGTGGGTGCTCACAAACAAATAGAAGTAATTAAGTTGGTGCTTAAATTACATCATAAAAAAAAAACAACAAATTGGTGGTTTTTTCCCTATGGGTTTCCACGTGAAAACATTGTGTCAAATGTATGTTGTTCATGAGATTGTTGTTTGAGTATGTGTTCTGAAAGATTATAGATTTACTGCTTCATGAATGAATGCTTTCACATATGAAAGAACATAAGAAGGAACTATAAGCACAGTAAGAAATGAAAATTAATTGTTTCTTAAATTAATGATTCACCCCCCCGCCCTCAGCGTTTCCTTAATTCCAACAATTGGTATTAGAGCCATGTTCCTTCAGTAACAATTTAACCACTGGAAGGTAGATCCTTAAGGAATTATGAATAGGAAAGAGAGTCAAGAAGTTTACTCAAGTAGGGTACTGGTCTTTGATGGAGCCAATTATGCCTTTTGGAAAGTAAGAATGGAGGCATATACTATGTCCCTAAGGGTATATGTTTTGACCTCACTACTAGTAAATTACAATGTCCAAGATAATCCCCCCACAGATGCAGATGGTAAGAAACTGTATCTAAGCAATGGTAAAGCCAAGCATGCCATTCTTGTTGGTCTCAGTCAGTCAGAACTTGTGAAGGTTATGCACTATAAGTTTACTTATGAGATGTGGGAGAATCTTAACTAGTGTCATGAAGGAGATGACAAAGTGAAGAAAGAAAAACTTCATACTTTCATAATGAGGTTTGAAAGCTTGAAGATGACTGAGAATGAAAGCATAGTTGAGTACTTCCTCAAAGTTGATGAAGTAGTTAATATGATTAGAGGACTTGGTGAGGAATTCAAGGAATATTTGATCATTCAAAAGGTATTAAGATCTCTACCCATGAGATTTAATGCCAAAATCTCAACTATAGAGGAAATGGTCAACCTAAAGGATCTCAAGATGGATCAACTACATGGTACTCTCACAGCCTATGAGATGAGAGTAGGAATGGAGAAATATGAACCAAAGGAAGTTGCATTCAAAGTATCCAATAAGGGAAAGGAACACAAAGTTCATCAATACTACTCTAGCAGTGAATCTAATCAGGGTCTCGCTCAACTAGCAAGAAAATTGAGGTGTCGATCTAGTAAATTTAAAGTGTAACACCCCCTCCCATGTCTGCTGAAAGTAACCATACCAACTGGGGTAAACATGAGGAGAGATGCTACTACAATTATATTTGACTTTCTATGTCACCTTAAGGAAGTGGAATCGATGGAACATCACATATAGTCATCCAACATCATCAACAGACTCGTCAGGCGACAAGTCAGCCACTCAGACAGCCTGTCCTTGGGTCCCATTTCTCTGCAACTTTTAGGCCATATTCACTCCAATCATATGGGAAAGGGATCAACCAACAACCTAAATTCTCTCTCACATGTATACCTACCAACGACTATGGTCCATACATGCCAGTTCTGTGTCAAGGACCCTAGGATTTGAGCCACTTTTCTAGCCCAGAATCCTGACCTCTACCCAGCACTTGTTGTAACTTCCAGAATTCATTAAAAACATGATAAAAATGTTGATCAGTAAAAAATCAGCCTTAGGACTAGCCGTGAGCACACCCAACCGAGGCTGACATTTTGTTAAACACTTGGAATCAATGCAACCTACACGTCTAGGATACAAGAAAAAGCGTAAATAACTGAAATAACTTATGCAACATAACCAGAAGGATCACCTCCTTCTCCATTAAACTACTACATCATCAATTAGGTATTGCATCTATCCATTTAATAGTTACAAGTAAATATATGAAATAACCATGACATAAACCAGCCATTCAACCATGCTTATAACTATCATAAAACCATATAAATATCATAGATATAAAAACCATTAAATCCACATATAAATCAGTGCAAAAGTAAAATAGCTTAACTTTTATTAATCATAGGTAAATTTGACCGAGTTCGAGACTTCCATGTACCACCTGAGCATAGACATGGTTGAACCAAATCTCTCTTTCAGCTAGTCACCCTGTGCCATATTCCAAGCATGAATGTGGGATCTCATAAAACAACCAAGGGAATCCAGAGGTTAAACCACCTCCACCCTCACCAAAACGTGATCACACCAAAACTAGTGCTTCGATCACAACCGAACAGAACTTGGAATGCCATCCAGAATCCATTACTATCCTTGAGGAAATTTCCGTCTCCTTATCTCTCAGGATTTATCGCAATCCAAACCGATCACTAGGCCCTAAACTGAGACCAGTCTCTCGAGCTTTACCACAATAAAACACCGAGTCACCAGGCCCTAAACCGAGACTTCTCCCTTGGACTTTATCATGTATCCCACTAAAACCGGTTAAGGGATTCCTAGGCCTTTGGGAATGGAACTTGAGAACACCTATGCCCCATATTCTGAAATCCATCCAGGAAACTCAAGCTCAAAACCGAAATAAACATCCCAACACACTATAGCATCTGAAAACAGGAAGGCTAGGCTGAAAACCATTGTCATAACCTAGAAAAACCATGCCACTTACAACAAGAGATCGATACACCAACATGAAAAACCATCCATGTCCAAACCAGATAGGAAATCACACATGCAAAAGGTTACCTGCAAGTATTCCTGCAGAAGCTTCTTGATCATGTTTTCCTTTCCTTGATCTTTTATTGCTTGTCCTTTATTTTTCTTTCTTTTCCTTTTCTTGCTCCAAACTAGAGTGCTCCAAGAAAACTGTAAGTGACCAAGAGTGAGAGAGAGAGAGAAAATAAAGGGAGAGCTCCAAACTTTCACTAACCAAACGCTTACACTCTCAAGACCTACCAAGTGATCCTTAGAAGCATTTTTATGAATGAGGCCTTTGCTTTCTTCATTTTCAATTATTTTCCTTCAATTTCCTCCTCACATGAAACTTGTGACCTTTCACCTTAATCTTGTCCTGATTTCCTTTATTTTCATAAATAAATGAACCAAAAATTCCTTTTTTCTTTTTAATGCCTTTGCCTTTGACTTTGCACTTTTCCTTAGCCAAAACACACATCCAGTGATTCCCACTAGGATATCTTTACCCAACATTCATCTTGGAATACATCTCCCCTACTTGTGGTCATGTTTTGCCTTTATAAACTTTCATTACATGAACTTTCACTAGGGTTGTAAGAGAACCCTCCGCCTTGGGGAACATCATCCTTGGTGTTAAACCACATCAAGACCTCATCAAAACTGTTGAAAAGAAAACATACTACCCATGGAGCTTTATAATTTAGCTCATTTTAGTATTGACAATGAATGACCTACTAAAAAATAAAACATCATGACAACATGACCAGATAACAACCATACCACATACTGGAGCTTTACAATACAGGTCATTATAGTATTTACTATTACCACATATCCACATTTGCTAAACCAACAAATAAAAGGATAGAATTCCCATATCACCCAATAAGGGAGTCCAGAGGTTCACACCTACACCCTTCAAGTAATATCAAGATTCACCTCCTTCCTAAGAAGTCCAGAATCCACTGCCATAGTGAAAGATGCATCTAATGTCCAACAGTACAATCCTACGCTACTTGTCCTCTCGGTGAAAAGTTATCAGCTCATTATTCCAGGGCACACTCCCAATGTGCATATGATTCCATCTGGAAATGATAATTACCAAAACCAATATATATGTAACCTTCCCTTCTCTGATACATAGTCCCTCGAGAAACTTGGTCACCCCCTTCCATGCAGTCACTCACCTTCCAAGTTCCCCAGAATCCCCCATCTTGGGCAATCCATCCCTTAGCAAGGCTTCCTCACATTGGAAGATACAAAATCAGGGCACATACCTACCTCAAAACCATCATAGCATTCATAGGATGCTCATGGTAATCAATGGACATTATTGGTATCAGTGCCCCACAATGGCCTTGCTACATGTTCCAATTTCTTTTGCTGTTGCTGCTAATTCTTGTAGTTGATTTCAACCACCCAACTAGGCATGTTCATGCATTCCTATTCCAATCACATGATTTCCATTAGATTCAAATAAATTGAAATAATCTCAAATCATATGTCATTGGTAGTTCGTCAATAAGGTACAGTTGCAATCATGTTCGCTTCCTATCACAATGAGTCAAGATAGCATATTCGATCAAATCAACATGTATAACTATATCACATCAGGTTAGCTCAAAACAAAACCATCAAAATCATATATCATATGTAACCATCATAAACCAAAATCCTAGATCACATGTAATCATCATAAGCCATAATCATAGATAACATGTAATCATCATAGACCATAATCATAAATGACATGCATAATAAAACTGGAAAGAAACTACGGATACTTATCCTTTAATCAACCTTTGGCTTCTACCTTTTTCTTTATTCTGTATGCACTCTGGATCAGTTGCCACAACAGACAAACACTCGGTAACTTCCCCTCAGCCATGTGCACATACGTGTATTTTGCATCACACACATACAACTACACACGTCATACAACACCATGCAATACATGCATCTACATCAGTGCCATATGTACCACATGTACACTGTACCACCTATAAATTGAAACCACCCACACCATGTGTGCACAACTACACATGTACATGGAATCACCTGCACAACATGTACACTACACCATTGTACAACATGTACACAATACCAAATGTACACATCACATGCTTGACATGTGCATGACACCACATGTACATAAAATCACATGCACGACATGTACACAACACCATATGCACACAACACCAAATGTATACCATGTACACGACACCATATGCTCATAGAACCACTTGTACAATCATGCACACAACACCATATGTAGATAGCAACATATGTACAACATGCATATAACACCATATGTACATAGCACTGCACATCCAACTTGTACATATCATCATCTGTACATAACACTGCATATCAAACATGTGCACAGCACCATATTCACACAACATTGCAATCCATGATGTACATAGCACCATATATACCCAACACTGCATATGAAATATTTGTACAACACTATATGTACCATCATGTACATAACATTGCATAAACAACATGTACACACGCTATGTAGTCACAACACTGCATGCGCACAACATCATAGATGCAACATGTACAACATATACAACATATGCACAATAATAGTACCTCACATCCAAAAGCACATAGTCTTTACCAAGAAACCTTTCTTCTATTGTCTTATCCATGCTTGACCCAGCATGTCACAGACCACACTGCTTTCATTTCACTGATGTATCCTCCCACATTACCTCTCTGTTGACAGTGCTGGACCCGCCAACATGTGAGTGGATCTCCTCAGTAAGAAGTTCCAATTAGACCTCAGACTGCTTGGTGTAGGAGTCTCACCAGTGGGTCATACGGTAATGCCATGAATGTAGTTTCTCATAGAGGCAAGTAAGATGTCCCAATTTGTAGCAAGGGTGTGACATATGTAGTAAGTCAAGGAAGGTGCATGAGCCGTTCTAACACATGGAGGGTGAGTTGAGTGCGCCCCTTGGAAACCTATGATAGCACAGAGTTAATAAGGGAACACATGAGAAAAGATGCATCACAACATGGAAGGCAAGTTAGCTAGAAATCCAAAGTGATGGTTAAACCAATAACACATTCAGTAAGATTCATACATACATATACAGAAAATAGCTATACATGCATGCGTAAGCAAACATATACATATACCATTTAGAGTACTCAAGATAGCTGAAATACAATACAACATATGCATGAAACGTGTTGGCTCTGTTATATTAAGAAGTGTAAGTTCCAGTAATGCAATACATCTATGTCCAACCACTAGTTCCGACAACGAAACGTTACAGGCACAACTGCCTACACCACCAAAGTGATATACTAGCTCTGCGCAGCGGAGAAGCCAATGCTCGTTACAATACTGTCCAAGATCTCTCTAAGATAGTCCTATTGGAAGCTTGGTTGACCAAAAGCCTCTACAATGAGTTATGAGGGACTATTTATAGAAAAGGGTGGGGTGACCCTTGACATTCCCCTTTGTGACAGTTCAACTACCCTCATGACTCTTCATCTACTCTATGACTGTTACATTCAACTATCGACACTTGAACTTCCACTTGACAAGGCATTGCATTACAATGCACATGTACCCATGTGAGACAAAATGGCTTGAGCTAGCCATGCAATACATTACTAACACTTGGACCGTTGTGGTGAGACTAACTCTTTGACATCCTTGTGATGGTCAAAGGTGGTGAGCTGATGCTAAGCTTGTTCATCCATGATAGTGTCCATACACTCAATGGTGACATCTTGCTTAAGCAAACTCTTCCCTCCATTGCATCTAGGTACATTGATATGGCTCCTTCGTCCAACTCGTCTCATAGAATACTCATGGTCCTCCTAGGTGTGACTGGATTGGCAACATGTTGATGCATAATGTTAGCACTGATCACCAAGCATGTGTTGGTAGTTGTGTGCATGAACTTGTCGAAGTACATGTTCATCTCCAGTTGGACTTGCTTCTTGTCTTTGCCTCGATGAGTGTGCCAAATGGATGGGATCGCATGCATGTGCACAATGACATGCATGCTACTGAATTTGCTCGCACGTGATCAACAAAACTGCTCACCTTGTCTTCTTTGTGCAAGCTGCTAGGGTGGATCTATAACTTGTAGAGGCATAGTTTCATCCATCTATGCATGTTGCATCCCGTGTTGTGCCTGTTTCTACTGCAACTCATTTTGTCATCTGTGCAGATCTTGTTCTTCCTTCAGTTGTTACTTCATCACATGTAACTCCTTTGTTCCTTTCTCTACCCTCGTGTGATCATTGTGTCATGTCATCACCTCATAGCCTCAATCTCCAAATATTCTTTCATCACGAGTAGATCTACTTTGAACTTGCAGCTTTGCTTCACCTCTATGCTCTCAACAACCTTCCTCTTGCACTTGCGGCATGTAAGTGTGTTTCCTTCTACTTCTACTAATGGTGCTACTTGTTGTGATGCTACTGCCATATTATCTTGATTTCCTTGTCTACGAACAACTTGATGTATTCATAGGTAGGCAAGCTCATAGACATTTTCTTGGATGCAAACCTTGTTGTGCCCTCAACAGTGTCCTTTGACTCTACTCCCCAGAAATTTGTTGTACTTGTCCTACTAAGAGATGGACGAATAGATGTGATGCCTGGAGGCATAGAAACACTCATGGCAATAAATCTGTCAACTGGAAACCAAAACAAACTTGAGGACTAACTTGCAACATACCTATGTTATTGATCATGAGGGTTGCGCAATTTCCACCGGAAGCTGGGGAGACTGACTGCCAAAACTATGCAAAGCATACTCTGGGCTGTTAAGAGGTTGAATGAATGCTAGAACTGTGCAATGCATAGTCTAGCCTGGCTTGCTAAGGACTGAAACTATGCAATGCACGATTTTAGTCAATAGTGACATGCAACTAGCAAACTACATTGCGCAGTTTCTGGGGCAAGTAGGACACTGCCTCCAAGAATTATGCAATGCAAGTTTGGAGTTCAGTCTTGGGCTAGGCTGGGACAATTTCTAGAGGGAATACAAATCCTTTTCTTCCATAAATGCGTAGTGTTAGCCAGGAAAGACATTGTCCGAGCCAAGGCATCCCAAACAGGCCAAAGGGCAACTCAAAACATGAGAAATGATGAGATGAGTGAAAGCAAGAGTGAATGATCATGCATGTAAACAACAAGTGCAGGATTTAGAAAATAGGAAAGCATGCATGTGTGTGAAGCAAGTCATCACAACGATGATTGTTCATGCAAAAATAGTGTCATGCATGCAACAGCAGTGAGATGCGAATGAAAACTGAAACAGTGCTTCTACAAGCTAACATACATCAAAACGACATCAAGTGCTCACTAAAATCAAGCAGACAACACTCACATGAAGCAAAACACGAAAAGCGATAGAAACGCAGTACAAGACATGAGAAGTGGGGTTACTGTTGGGTTGTGTTATATTCTTTCCACCACTAGCCCATGTAGTTAACCAGGGGGTTATAGGGGGGGCGGAGCCCCCTTTCTTTGCGCCGATTGTGTAGTGTGGGGTGGGTCACAGGGGGTTTGAGGCATACCCGTAACCCCACTTTATGGGGTCCAGGGCAGTGCCCTGGAAAATTTTGGTTTTGGACCCTATGTTAGGATGGGCGGACCCACCTATGGTTTTGTGCATGATTTTTGCACACGTTTTTGTACACGATGGTTTTCGGTCCATGGTATTGGATGCTTTGGCATGTATAAATATGTATCATAAAATTGAAAGGAACATAATGAAAAATCAAGCTAGTAGTCTCGGTTTTGGGATCTAGGGGAAAATCTTTGTGTATATGTGTTTTATGTGTTATGCTCTCGCATTATTTATTTTCTGTGTTTTAGAATTCGCATGTAGGAAATTTCTATACGAGGTTAAAACCTACATTTGGTATTGGAGCTATTTTTGGCTTCAAGGGGACGCTTTTGTTGCTGAGGGGTTTCACTCAGGCCTGTGGCTGACCCTGTTCAGTGGGAGATCTACAAGATCGATTCTAGTGGTAAAAGAAGATGGCGAGCAGTGGAAAGATAGAGATTGAGAAATTTAATGGTCAGAATTTTGAGTTGTGGAAACTCAAGATGGAGGATCTGTCGGTGGATAAAGATCAGTGGATCGCGGTAGATCCGGGTACTAAACCAACAAGAGTCTTATATGAATAATGGAGGAAGTTGAATCGGAAGGGAAAAAGCACAATATGATTGTGTGTCTCAAATTCAGTATTGTTGAATGTATCAGGGGAAGCTACGATGAAGGCTTTGTGGGGCACGTTAGGGACTTTGTACCAATCTAAGTCTCTGGTGAATAAATTGTTCTTGCGGAAAAAGTTGTATAACCTGAGGATGAAAGATGGAGACTCGGTGATAGAGCATATGAACGCATTTAATACTGTGGTAAGTCATTTAGCATCTGTTGATATTAAAATTTCATATGAAGATAAATGCATCAGTTTGTTGTGTTCTCTACCAGATTCGTGGGATAGTCTGGTTATTGCAATAGGTAGCAATGCAACTGCCTTGCAGTTTGATGAAATAATCTCAGCCTTACTGATGGAGGAGATGGAACAGAAAAATATGGAGAGCCAAAATGGGGATGCCTTGTTTGTACGAGGACGGTCCTAGAACATAAACAAAAATAAGTCATCAAGTGGGAGATCTAAATCTCTCGGAAAACCTATAAAGGTGGTGCGCTAGAAATGTGGAAAGTAATGGCACTTCAAAAGGGACTGTAAATCTAAAGCTCCTGACAAAGGAAAGGGATCTGATGATGCTCCTTCTGCAGAGGCAAAAACCACCTTAGATGAAGGTGGGGATGTGTACTTGGCTTCTTCAAGTACACATGTAGATCATGAGGCATGGTTGATTGACTCAAGTGCATCCTTTCACTTCACTCCCCATAGAGAGTGGTTCTGCGAGTATGAGAAATACGATGGTGGTGATGTCTTCTTAGGGGATGATAGGAAGGCTAGAATCATTGGTCGTGGAAAAGTAAAGTTGAAATTGCAAGGTGGAAGAGTTAGAACACTTCCAGGTGTTCTGCATATTCATGCATTGGCTAGAAATCTGATTTCTGTAAGAAAGTTGGATGATACAAGTGTAAAAACAGTGTTCGAGAAGGATATCTATGAGATGGCTTGGGGAGCAATGGTATTGATGCGTGGAGTTCGGATTGGAACTCTATACAAGCTACAAGGTAGCACTGTTATTGAAGGGTGCAACAATTCTGTGGTTCCTGAAAGTGGAGCAAAAAATCTAGTGGTCTCTGGTGAGAAGACCATGTTATGGCATCAAAGGCTTGGACATATTGGAGAGAAGGACCTTTGAATACTTCATGGTAAATGTATGGTAGAAGGTATGAGTAATAGCTCTGTGGATTTTGATTTCTGTGAAAATTGTGTATATGGAAAGAAGAATCGGGTGAGTTTCCCCTCTGGTAGTAAGAGGGGCGAAAAAAATATTAGAACTTGTGCACAATGATGTGTTTGGACTTGTGAAGGTTCCATCACTAGGTAAGTCTATGTACTATGTATCATTTATAGATGACTTCTGAAGGAATACATGGATATATTTCCTTAAGAAGAAATCTGAAGCCTTTGACAGGTTTAAAGAATTTAAGGCTCTTGTGGAAAATCAGACAGAGAAGAAAATAAAGGTGCTGAGGATAGATAATGGTGGAGAGTTTTGCAGCAAGGAAGTTGAAAAATTCTGTAAGAAGTGTGGTATAGCACGACAGAAGACTACTCCATATACACCTCAACAAAATGGAGTTACAGAAGGAATGAATAAGACGTTGATGGAAAGGGCAAGAAGCATGCTCAGTGGTGTCAAGTTAGGACAGGAATTCTGAGTAGAGGCGGTGGATAGTCCATGTTACCTAGTCAACAGGTCACCTTCATCAGTGTTGGAGGATAATACTCCACAAGAGGTATGGACTGGTAAGAAACCCTCTCTTTCAAATCTGAGGGTATTTGGATGTGATGCATATGTACATGTTCCAAAGGAGAAACGAACCAAGTTGGATAGTAAATATGAAAAGTGCATCTTTATTGGGTATAAGGATGGTTTAAAGGGTTATAAGCTTTGGAACCCAGTCACACAGAAGGTTGTGTACAGCCGAGATGTGGCGTTCAGAGAGGTAAATGATGTTATTAAACATGAATTCGAACCAAAGGAACCTGAGAAGATAGAGTTTAAGCTTAAGGAGGAAGAATCATACTCTACAGCAGAGGAGGAATCAGAAGATGAAGAGCCAAAAACTCTAGGTGTGAGAAGATCAGTTTAAGAAAGAAGACAGCCAGAAAGGTATAGTCCATCTACTTTTTGTTCAAATTTTTCTTTATTTATTACTGATGATGATCCCAAAACTATGAAGGAAGCAGTAGATTTAGAGGATGGAAAACTCTGGAAAGGGGCCATGGTTGATGAAATGGTATCTTTGCACAAAAATTAGGCTTGGGATTTGGTGGAGTTGCCAACTAGAAGGAAACCCATTGGCAGAAAATGGGTGTTCAAGAAGAAGACAAATGTAGAAGGGAAGGTGGATAAATACAAAGCTCGGTTGGTAGAAAAAGGTTATTCCCAGGTGCCAGGAATTGATTTTGGTGATATTTTTTCTCCTGTTGCCAAGTTAACTTCTATTAGATTAATTTTATCTGTTGCTGCTACTTTTTATTTTGAGGTAGAACAGATGGATGTGAAGGCAACATTTCTTCACGAGGATCTGGAAGAGGAAATCTAAATGAAGCAACCAGAAGGCTTTGCGGTGAAGGGTAAGAAGGAACTGGTATGCAAGTTAAAGAAGTCTTTGTATGGGTTAAAGCAGTCACCAAGGATGTGGTATCAGAAATTTGATACATTTATATGGAGACTTGGCTTCACCAGAAGTAAAGCAGATCACTGTGTGTATTTTAAATTAATTGGTGACATGTTATTTATCTGGTCTTGTATGTGGATGATATGTTGTTGGTTGGAAATGACAAAGAAATTATCCAGGATTTGAAGACCCAATTGTCCTCCAAATTCGACATGAAAGATCTTGGTGCTACAAACTATATTTTGGGCATGGAAATTAAAAGAGATTGGGTAAAGAGGAAGCTCTGGTTAAACCAGAGGAAGTATGTCAAGACAATACTGCAGAGGTTTAATATGCAGGATAGTAAACCATTGAAGGTTCCTATTCCTGTAGGTGTGAGGTTATCTGGTGAATAGTGTCCCAAGACACAAGAAGAGGAAGAGGACATGTCCCATGTTCCATATGCAAGTGCATTCAATAGCCTAATGTATGCAATGGTCTGTACTAGACTAGACATTACACATGTGGTGGGAGTATTGAGCAGGTTTATGTCAAAACCAGGGAAGGGGCACTGGACAGCAGTGAAGCAGGTTTTCAGGTATTTGCGTGGCACTAGTGATTATGGTTTGTGCCCCCAAGGAAGATCAAGATTGAACAAAATGTTGGATATTCGTGGCTTTGTTGATGCAGACTGGGCTGGAGATTTGAATCAAAGAATATCTACAAGTGGGTATGTGTTTGACCTATTTGGAGGTGCAGTCAGTTGGATGAGTAAGAAACAATCTGTGGTGGCACTATCAACTACAGAGGTAGAATACATGGCAGCCACTCATGCAAGCAAGGAAGCAGTTTGGTTGCAGAGATTGTGTTCATGGGGTTAGTACAGGGAGCTGTAAGGATAGACTGTGACAGCCAAAGTGCAATTTTCTTGGCAAAGAACCCCACATATCATTCAAATACAAAGCACATTCATCTTAAATATCACTTTGTGAGGGATATGATAGAAGAAAAAAAGGTGTTTCTAGTAAAGGTGCACACTTTTAAGAATACTACGGATGCATTGACAAAATTTGTGAGCTCTGAGAAGTTCTCTTGGTGTAGAGAGACAATGGGTGTTTCAGGGCTGGAAAAATGACTAAGCTCTCTTGTGGCCCCATGTGGAAAGGAAACAACAAGTGGGAGAATGTTGGGTTGTGTTATATTCTTTCCATGACTATCCCACATAGTTAACCGTGGGGTTAGAGAGGGGGCAGAGCCCCCCTTCATTGCGTCAATTCTGTAGCGGGGGGGCGGGGTCACATGGGTTTGAGGCATACCCATAACCCTACTTTATGGGGTTCGGGGCAGTGCCCTGGAAAATTTTGGTTTTGGACCCTATGTTAGGATGGGTGGACCCACCTATGGTTTTGTGCATGATTTTCGCACATGTTCTTGGACGTGATGGTTTTTAGTCCATGGTATTAGAATGCTTCGGCATGTATAAATATGTATCATAACATTGAAAGGAACATAATGAAAAATCAAGCTGGTAGTCCCGGTTTTGTGATCTAGGGGAAAATCTTTGTGTATATGTCTTTTATGTGTTATTCTCTCGCATTGTTTATTTTCTTTGTTTTAGAATTCACATGTAGGTAATTCTTGTACGAGGTTAAAACCTATACTTACGCTGAAATAGATGAGCTGAATGTGCCAACGAATCCTAGATGCAATGTGGGATACCAGATTTGTAACGTTGATGCAAGGAATGAGCTCTGCAGCATCAGGTTGATGAGTTTTGATAAAATTGAGGTTGGGACGTGCATGCCACAAATCTAGGAAAAGAGACACTTCGTGGGAAGTTTCTGAAATGATCCTTGCATGTAACCTCTGGATACTAAATATAGATCCTTGAAAATGGGATTCCTTTGCACGATCCCTTGGGAGAAACAGTCCATGCATGCAAATCAATTTTGCTCGGTCCTGGAGTGAACCAGTCAACCTAAAGGCACATGCATCGGTCTGCGAGCCTAGGATGAAAATCTGCGCAGTTTTTGAGCTTAGTAGAAATGGTTGTTCCAGAGGGATTGTACAATTTTTTAGAGGATAATTTGACTGTCTCCCAAGATTGCACAATTTTTGGGTTGAACAGCTGTCCTGGGTCAAACCTCGCAATTTTCTCAAGGAAGCCTGTCTGACTGCATCTCACAATTTCTGAACTTAGCAGGCTACCTAGATGGATTTGCGCAAATTATTTTAGCAGCTGGGGTGGTTGTCCTAGAGGGATTGTGCAATTTATGTTATCTATTGGGATGGATGTCCTAGAGGGATTGAAAAATTTATAGGTTGAGCAGTTGATTGCTACCCGGAATTGCACAATTTCTGGGCTAAGAAGTCCTGCTAGGTTGGATTGCACAGTTTTTCCAGTGAAGGTTAACAAGCAGGATTGCACAATTCTAGATCCCAGTAAGCTGCCAGTCAGGATTGCATAATTTCTGGAGGGAAGGCTAGTTCCCCTCCAAAATTGCACAATTTCCTGAGTGAGCTGCTCAGCCTGCAGCTAGACAAAGCCTGGAGAAACAACCTGTGAGGGAGATGCAACCATGGGGGCTTCACTGGGGGAGAAATATCATACCATGTGCATTCATATTGGGGGATATTTATTGAGGAAAAAATGAAATAATATATTGGGGGATATATAGGGGGTAAAGGGTTTTTATATTGAAAAATATAAAAAATGGAGCTTAAAGTTAATGAAAAAATATAAAGGGCTATAAAAAATGTTACTGAAAAAATGAATCCCTACAATATCTAGTGAAAGTAGGGGTTTTCTAAATTGGGAAGCTCTATTGGTTTCATATTGGTTGGGGGTTAAATAATGTGATTTTTAGAGGGTTTTTCCAATATGTAGTCAAATTAAGGGTATTGTTTAATATGCCACGAACGCAGGTGATATGTCAGAGGTTCACTGAGTGAATACCCCGTGGATGCAACAAGCTATCATGCATAGGCTAGAAATTTGTTAGAAAACCACTGAAGCTTGTGTACTTGATAGTGCAAGACATGATGCTGAAGATGGTCGGTAGGGAGGCTCCAAAATGAAGCTAAGGCAAAATTTTGGAGGGTATTTGTAGCCGCTACAACAATTGGTGACACACTTGTATAACTCCAACTCTGTGAATGGGCCTTTTTCGTGAAAAGCAAGTCTAACACCTCCGGAAGTATTGTTCAGTTCTCTGTTCATCTTGGTTTTTACACTTGCTTGGTTGTAAGATGTAGCATCTGCAAATATCTTGGTCGGCTGACGCACATTCCAAGCTAAGCCAAGACAGTTGTTTTGATTGGGGTTGAGGGATATATTGGTGCACAAGCAGTATAGTCATCAGAGTCTTACTTTCATCTTTGGTGCTAGTCCACTGCCAATAGGCCTAGACAGTACCCGAACAGATTCACGCAGGAACATAAGCATCACTCCGCTGCCAGCAAGCCTAGTCCGTACCCCGGCGGAGTTACTTGCATCACCTCTCTATGCAAGAGGCCTTTCTCTTCTTTTTCCTTATTCATTTTTTTCATTTGCATAGCACTTTTTCATTCCAGAGGCAGAAGAGGGATCCTGACTTATTGAGTGTAGAAGAGATTGTTCCTTCAGAGAAGTAGTTTACGTATACCTCTTACATGGTTGTTAAGGTTTTCCCCCTCACCTTACTCTACTTGACTGAGTTAACAAGGATTAACCCAAAAACAATCGGCTAGAGTAGGTGACACTAGTTAGCACACAAGCATTATGTTTACACCAAGATTCACTTCGAACAGTTCATATTTTCCATTGATGTATCATGGATTAAAAGTAACAAGTTCTTCATCAGAGAGTGGACAACAGATAACCAAATTTTAATAGTTTTACAAGTCCTCTTGTACTTCACCCAGCTTGTTTCAAGAGTTGCACGTGGTCCATGTGAAACTAACCTACGGACATAAACAAGCAAACACCAAAAATCAAAGGAAGAAGTAGAAGCAAATTTGTATGCAAATCGAGTAAGCAAACAAACAATCAAGCAAGAAAACACACAAAGAAAGAAGAAAACATGTATGCAAGCAAACAAATCAAAAGCAAACACTACTCCTACTCCTAAGCTAACAGTGGATGGGCCTGATCACATGAAGTAATATTTCCAATGCAGCCACCAATGCACTAGTCGAACCATGTTGGTGAAGGCATGGTTCATGAACCTCATAGTTGTGAAAACCAGCAAGCATGAAAGATATAATGATGGACATGAACACACTCCAAGCTTAAGTGAATCCACAGAAAGAAGTAAGTGAAAGTGCATGACATGGACTATGTGGACTTGCTAGGGTGTTGTGCTACACTACATGCAGATTTTGAGTGTATGCAAACTCTTGATTGCCACATGCAAGAAAACATGAGAAAGATAGACCACTTACATTGTGCAAGTGTGTTTTCTTTGTAAGATTCCTCCAACACATGAGCGATGGGATTGTGTAGTTCAAGTGGAGGAAGCAAAATCTAGGTGTTAGATTGATCTTGAATGAAAAATAGAGAGTGATGAGGAGCCTTGCGTGTTTCAACAATTTCCAAATCAGAAGTGAAACCAACCTCAAGAAAACGAGGGCCTAACATAAACATCAGCTTGGGATTAAGTGCCTCGACATTTTTGGGGGTTTCGACTTCGTCGACAAATAGATCATCGTAGACCAGTGTCTTAGATAGATTAACAATGATTGAATAAACATCACGATTGGATGAAGAAGTGGAGAGATCATGACAACCAAGATCAGAAAATTCAGGATGTTTGTCGGCATCCTCATGATTTGATGAATCGTGGAGAGGGGTAGTTGAGAAGCAAGGATGTTCACCCTCTATGTTTTCAGAAATGACATATCATAGATTGGATAGATTTTTAGACGAATATGTGTCATCTCTGTGATGTAATGACAAACTGACACATGACATGTCCTATGAATGATTAGAAGTAGAAACATCCAGAAATGAGTTTTCACAGGGGGAATCAATAGTGGCATAATCACAAGGGATGTTATGATAGAGTGGGTGAGGTGTAGATGGAAGGTATTCATCCTTCACCACGGGTTCTTCTTTAGATTCCCTCACACACTCATCATGAATGATGGCACAGGTTGGCTGCATAACACAAACTCCGTCGACAACTTGATCCTCATTCACAACAGGTGAGGAGTCAATAATGGAAGAACACAATATAGTACAATCCAGAGGATCAACAAAATGCGGGGATGAAGGTTAAGAAAATGAATCCACGTGACAACCAACAGGCTTGCAAGCCAAATCTGCGCAGATATCAAGAGCAAGTGGGGTGCGAGGATGTCATAGTTCAACAAATTTGTGTGCATAATCTCCCACATCACTCTGCAATGGTGGATCTATTTGATGAGGTGAAGGTGGAAAATCACTTGTGATAGCAGCTGTGCATGCCTATGATTTTGCAGCTCCATCACTGAAGTGTGATGAGCGAGATTCGAATGATTTCAAGAATTGTGATTTTCAGATATGTAAAGAAGATACTCAAATCTCCCATCGAGAAATCCCCAGTCAATTTCATCTTCGGGGAATCGGTATGCAAGATCACAAAAGCGTGTGTAAAACTATTCAATGGATTCATCGGGTGCTTTTCGTAATTTCAGAATTTCTTGATCGAGTGCTTTGCAGTTAAAGTGATTGAAAACATGGTCTATCTCTATGACTAGATGAGCAAGAGAATGAATAGATTTTTTGGGCAGCGTGGCACACCAGTGCATTGGGTGCCCTCGAAGTGTGTAGATGAAAAACGCACAGGTCATGTATTCTTCAAAGATTCCATGTTTTTCACATGAGCCTACAATGCCAACCACATGCCTAACCAAGGCTATGTGGCCTCCACCATCGTATGTTTTATGTGACAAGTTATCCGAGATCTTTTCCAAGATAATGAAGTCATTTCCATAAGACATACATTCTAGAAGAGCAACTCTATAGTTAGCCATGATGGATATGCAGAGATTCAAAATAGATGTGAGGATTCAGCTTGTCATTTGGCCCTCCTTCTAGCGCCAAAATGTTGACGATGCTAGACCCACCAGCATGTCAGGGGATCTCCCTGGTAAGAAGTCCCAATTAGACCTCAAACCATTTGGTGTAGGAGTCCCAGTAGTGGGTCGTATGGTAATACCTTGACCACGCTTTCACACAAAGGCAGGTAAGATGTCCCAATTGGTAGCAAGGGTGTGACATATGCAGTAAGTCAAGGAAGGTGCATGAGTGGTTCTAACACACTGGGGGTGAGGTGAGTGCACCCCTTGGAAACCTGTGATAGCATAGAGTTAGGAAGGGAACACATGAGTAAAGATGCATCTCAACATCGAGGACAAGTTAGCTAGCAATCCAAAGTGATGGTTAAATTAACAACACATTTTAGTAAGATTCGTACATACATATACAGAATATAGCTATACATGCATGCGTAAGCAAACAGATACATATACCATTTAGAGTACTCAATATACCTAAAATAAAATACAACATATGCATGAAATGTGCTGGATCTATTATATTAAGAAGTTTAAGTTCCAGTCATACAATACATCCATGTCCAACCACTAGTTCTGACAACAAAACATTACAGCCACAACCGCCTGCTCCTCTAAAGAGATATATTAGCTCTACTCAGTCGAGAAGCCAAGGCTTGTCACAATAATGTCCAAGCTCTCTCTAAGATAGTCCTATTGGAAGCTTGGCTTACCAAAAGCCTCTACAATGAGTTATGAGGGACTATTTATAGCAAAGGGTGGTGTGACCTTGTCATTCCCCTTTGTGACAGTTCAACTACCCTCATGACTCTTCATCTACTGTATGACTGTTACATTCAACTATCGACACTTGAACTTCCACTTGACAAGAAATTACATTACAATGCACATATACCCATGTGATACAAAATGGCTTGAGCTAGCCATGCAAGATGTCACTAACACTCAGACCATTATGGTGAGACCAACTCTTTGACATCCTTGTAATGATCAAAGGTGGTGAGCTGATGCCAATCTTTGTCATCCGTGATGGTGGCCGTATGCTCAATGGTGACATATTACTGAAGTGAACTCTTGCCTCCGTTGCATCTAGGTACACTGATATGGCTCCTCTGTCCAACTCGTTTGATAACATGCGCATGGTCGTCTTGGGTACAACCAGACCAACAACATGCTGATGCATAATGTCCACGCTGATCTCAAATCATGTGCTTGTGGTTGTGCACATGAACTTGTCGAAGTACATGGTCAACTCCAGTTGGACATGCTTCTTGTCTTTGTCTCGATGAGTGTGCCAAATGGGCGGGATTGCATGCGTGAGCACAATGACATGCATGATGTTGAATTCCCTCACATGCGATCAACCACACTGCTCACCTTGTCTGCTTTGTGCTAGCTACTGGGATGGATCTATAACTTGTACAGGCGGAGTTTCATCCATCTGTGCATGTTGCACCCCCTGTTGTACATGTTCTCGCTGCATCTCATTCTCTCGTCTATGCAACTCCAGTTCTTCCTTGATTTGCTTATTTAGCACATGCAACTCCTTCTTTTTTCCTTTCTCTACCCTCAGGTGATCGTCATCTCGCATCATCACCTCATAGCCCCATTCTCAAAAGTTTCTTTCGTGACTAGTGGATCTACTTTGAACTTGCAGCTTTGCTTCGCTTCTACGCTGTCAACAACCTTCCTCTTCACTTGCTGCATGTAGGTGTGTTGCCTTTTGTTGCTTCTTATGGTGCTTCTCACTATGATGTTGTTTCCATATTACCTTGATGTCCCTGTCTATGAAAAAATTGATGTCTTCATTGGTAGGAAAGCTCATAGAAACTTGCATGGCTGCAACCCTCGTTGTGCTCTCAACATGTCCTTTGACTTTTCTCTCCTAAAAGCCTTTGTACTTATGTTGCTAGGAGATGGAAAAACACTTATGATGCCTAGAGGCATAGCAACATGCATGGAAATCAATCTACCAGTCGAAAACCAAAAGAAGCTTGAGCACTGACTTGCAACATACCTATGTGATTGATCGTGAAGGTTGCGCAATTTCCACTTGGAGGTGGGGAGACTGATTGCCAAAACTGTGCAAGGCACAGTCCGGGATGTCACGAGGTTGACTGTATAGTGGAACTACACAATGCACAGTCCAGCCTAGCATGTTGAGTACTGAAACTACACAATGCCCAATTTCAATCAGCAATGACATGCAACCAACAAATTGTATTGCATAGCTTTTGGGACCAGCAGGACACTACTTCCAAGAATTATGCAATGCAAGCCTGGAGGTTAGTTTTGGGCTAGACTTGCACAATTTTTGGAGAGAAGGCAAGTCCTTCACTTTCAGAAATGCGTAGTGCCAGCTAAGAAAGGCATGGTTCGTGCCAAGGTAGCCTAGATAGGCCGACGGGCAACTGAAAACATGAGAAGTATGAATGCATGATGAGGTGAGTGCAAACAACAGTGAATGATCATACATGCAAACAACAAGTTCATGATTCGGAAAGAAGGAAAGCATGCATGTGTGTGAAGCAAGTCATCGTAACAGTGACCGTTCGTTGAAAAACAGTGTCATGCATGCGACAATAGTGTGATGCAAAATAAAACTAAAACAGTGCTTCTACAAGCTAACATACATCAAAACAATAGCAAGTGCTCACTGAAATCAACCAGACAGTACTCACACAAAGTGAAACAAAAAAAGTGATAGAAATGCAGCATGAAACATGAAAAGAGGGCTTACCCCAAAAAAGTTGAGTTGAATATGACGACGAATCCTAGATGCAATGTGGGATGTCAGAGCTACAAGTTCGATGTGAGGAATGATATCTGCAATGTCTAGTTGATGAGTTTTGATTAAAATCAAGGTTGGGACGCGCATGCCACAAATCTAGGAAAAGTGACACTTGGCGGGAGGATTTTGAAATGATTCTTGCATGTAACCTCCTTCTACTAAAGATAGATCCCTGAATCAATGGATGCCTTTGCATGCCACCTTGGGAGAAACAATCCATGCATGCAAATCAGTTTTGCTCAGTACCAAAGGGAACCAGTCAACCTGAAGGTGCATGTATTGGTCTGCGAGCCTGGGATGAAAATCTGCACAGTTTCTAGGCTGAACAGAGATGGTTGTCCCAGAGGGATTGTGTAATTTCTAAGAGGAAAAGTTAAATGTCTCCTAGGATTCTGCAATTTCTGGGTTGAGCAGCTATCCAGGTCAGACCTTGCATTTTTCTCAAGGAAGTATGTTTGATTGCATCTTGCAATTTCTGAGATGAATAGGCTACCTCGATGGATTTGCACAATTTTTTTTAGCTACTGGGTTAGCTATCCCAGAGGGATTGTGCAATTTCTAGGCTGAGCAACTGACTGCTACCTAGAATTGCGCAATTTCTAGGATTAGCAGTCCTGCTAGGATGGATTGCATAGTTTTTCGAATGAAGGTTGATAGGCAGGATTGCACAATTCCAGAGCCCAATAGGCTGCCAATCAGGATTGCACAATTTCTAGATGGAAGGTTGGTTCTCCTCCATAATTGCGCAATTTCTTCAAGGAGCTACTCAACCTACAGCTGGACAAAGTTCTTAGAAACAACATATGAGGGAGATGCAACAAGCTATTGTGCAGAGGCTGGAAATCTGCTAGAAAACCACTAAAGCTTGTGTACTTGACAATGCAAGACATGTTGTTGAAGATGGTCGGTAGGGAGGCTCCAAAACAAAGCTAAGGAAAAAATTTGGATGGTGGTTGTAGCCGCTACAACACTGTCATAAACATATGCATAATACAAGTATACAATATCAATTCATATCCACATGATACAGACCTCTTATATTTGTCGTGACTACTCTTCCCACTTGATTCATCATGAACCAAAAATATATTCATGTCATTCACCTGCAGAAGAAATCGTTCCTCCACAAGAACAATCCCTAACAACCCTTTCAAATAGTGACATAGATGCATAGATACATAGATGCATACATATATATAAACATTTGCGTAATCATGATCATGACATAATTATCAGATAACAGAAGATATAGGTTAAGAGAACTTCCTTTATCCATGTACAACATGTATAACTTTGAGAAAAATCGTTCCCAACATAGCCAAAGCATCTAACACCTGAGATCCATTTAATTTTCCTTTTCCTAGTTACCTTTCACATGTTTGTAGTGTCATTGTCTATTTACCACTATGGACCCAACCAATCCAACCAACTGTCATAGTCCTACCTTCCACTGCACTTACTCATGCACCAAGCTTCATCTGAGTCTTACCTTACTTGTTGGGTACCACAAAGCTCTCCTTGAACTCCATTAACTTTCCTCTTTCCTAACTAATTCCCAAGACTCAAAACATAAAAGGTAAGCCAAGAAACAGACAAGAAGGAGATCATGAAAACCCATAACAACAATACGACACCACATCAAAGTGGCATAGTTATGTACTAGACACACGCAAAATCTCAAATTAAGCACAACAACCACCAAAGACCAAAAGCATAAGACTAACAACAGACAACATCGCTCAATCCCCATGGCTCCCAGTGCTTCCAGAGGAAAACTCAACCTGAGCCTTCCTCAAGATTCATGGCAATCTCTCTTGCCATGAAACTCCCTATATTATACTACCATAAACACATAATCTCAGTGCATAAATAAACATAACAATACATCAGTTACCTTATCTTGTTGTGCCAAGCTTGTTGCCTTGCAACTGAACTGATCTGTTATTGAATGTTAGTTTTGTTGTGCTAATTTCAATTACATATTTATAAACAAATGTTTGTCCATTGCTTCTTGTGCATAGGTTTCCTTATGTTGTTTGTGAATGTAAACAAGTAAATTTGATCAAGTTAAATGTGATATTCATGAGAATAATAGCATTAAAGACAAGTGTTGAACAAAAACAATAAAAAGTACAACAAACCATCAATTGAACACTTAACACAGTGTTTTGATGAACGAGTTCACCCCTCTTGGGCTACATCTCCTTGGTCCAGCTTCCATGGCTTGGGCCTGTGTATTACCTCCATATGGCAAAAATGTTGTTTGCAATGCTCTACAGCTCCTGAAACTTGTTCCAATGTGTTAATAATGTCAAAATTAGGCAGGAACAATTTTTCCAGAACTCCATTTGGTCGAAAAATGTTGTAGTTATGACCCAAACAATTTTTCCCTAGAAAACCTCCTCCAAAACTAGAGGAGCTCCAGTTAAGCTCGCTATTTTTTTGAGTTAAGGCCGAAATTGGTGGTAACACCAAAACTTTTTCCGAATTAAACTCAAGTTTAATTAAATAAAACTCGAATTAATTAGTTGTTCACTATGGATTAGTGCTAATTGCGTGCAGTTAGGCTAAATTGTTAGCCTTTTATCATGGCGGTATTTGTGGGGGCAGTCACATGTAGTGGAGAGTTTGGTGTTATGGTCAGTTAACCTGTGTGGTTATGTATGGAGTGGTCACATGAATTGCAATGAATTTTAGTGGTTGTCGTTTGTTGTAGCCACCGGTTTGTATTGTTTGTTGTCTACTGGTTTGTATTAACCGTAACATGTTCTTCCATGGTTTGGTGTGTTCACATGGAGGGCTAGCTTGCAGGTTGGTCCTCCTAACCGCCAAGTCTAAAAAATTTAAACTTTAAATTTGTGTGGGTAGCAATACATGTTAAGTAAAAAACTATGGTGTAATGGAAATGTGTTGTGGTTGTTTGGTGCAAGTCCCAGGTTCTACCCCTCAGTCTGCCAAAAAAATTTGTCACACTATGCGTCAAGCCAACCTTTGGGGAGGGACACATGGTGACCTCTAAGCTTGCCACTTGTCCCCTCCTAATTAGTCAGTTTTAAACCAATCATAATATTCCACATCACTAACTTGAAAACCAACCATAACATGACACTTGGCGAATCATGATTGAGTATTGACCAAGGTTGACTTTGCACAGTCACCTGCCACATCATTAGTATGGACTGCTGACTGTGCATTTTTATTTTATTTTTCTTGTTTGGTAAAGTGAAAAAAACTTAATAACTTCCTCATACGAAATCAATTTTTAGTGAAACGAGTTGCATTAGGATCATTTTTCCGAGATGGACGTGATCATTCGGGTTTCGAGCCATCCTGAGAATTTTTACTTTGAGCTAAGGACTAAGCGCCTGATCATTCCTCTCCAATAGAAGCCTTTTGAACCCACAAAGATATTATCAATTGTTCAATAGGTGAGGGTATAGCTCCCTCACCTTCTTGATTTGAAACCATTTGGCTTTAGAAGACTTTTTTCCCTTGAGTCCCACTCTAAGGTATTCGAAATCACCTCTCTTTGAAGTTTTGGTTCTTCTCTCAAGTATGAGATCCTGTTGAAGTTCATCAAGATATTTTGGCAAGAAATCATTTATTGATGGCGGTTGAACATGCTCTCGTTGATCATCAATCAAAGCAGGCTCAAACAATCTCAAATTCTCAACATTAACAATAGAGTATATTTGCATATAAGGAGGCAAGACAAGCTTAAATGCATTTTTACCAATATTTTCTAGAATTTTAAAAGGACCATAATGGATTGACCTAATCTTTTTACCTTCCCCTTAAAGTCTCTCTTTGCTAATATATAACCAAACTTCGTCTCGAACTTGAAATTCTTGATCAATATGGTGTTTGTCATGTCTTGCCTGTAGCTGCTTTGACTCTTTTCTAGTTGATCCTGCACAGTGTGATGTATCAACTGAATTTGTTCTATGAACTTCCTCGCCTTATCGATGTCGCTATGAACATCGATGGTTACATCTTTCTCAAATATGAAGTCCAATGGCGATCTTGGAAAGTACCCAAAACATGCCTCAAATGGCAATGTATTTGTGGAAGAATACTTTGCCCTATTGTATGCATGTTGTATGTAATGCAACTGTTCATCCCACAACTTGGGATGTTTGTTATAATATCCTCTAAGAAGATGAATGATTGTTCTATTTTTCACCTCGGTTTGTCCATCTGTTTGTGGATGAAAGGTTATACTCTTCTTCAACTTTGTGTCCATCATGTCCCACAAGTTTGACAAAAAATTCCAAACAAATCGAGAATATCGATCACTTACAATGGAAGTAGGAAGACCAAAATGAACCCAAATTTTTCGGAAGAAAAGATGAGTTGTTTGTTCAGCTGTAAGTGGAGTGTAAAATCCTAGTTTCATATTGCTAGGTTTACGTGTTGCACACAAATAACATCCTCTAAAGAAATGAGATACATTATCAAACATGTGTGGCCAATAACAATACCTTTGGAGATTCATCAATGTCTTGCCTACACAAAGTGTCTAGAAATCAGTCAAGTGTGCACCTCCCTTATGATATTATTTCTTTCTCCCTATGGAATACACAACTTGCCCAAATGATACAACAAACTGTTATGTACATGGTAATCCAACTCTTCAATTTGGTTTCCTTAACTCAAGCTTGCATACACATGTTGAAAGTCACTATCATATGCATATTTCTCAATGTAAATTTCATGCAAAATAGAATTATTCCTAAGTATAATAGATGAATTTACAATAGCCCTAGAAATAATATCAACTACCTTATTGTAGATTCCTTTTTTTTACTTGATAACCAAATTAAACTGTTGTAGAAAACCCATCCATTTGAAATGTCGTGACTCCTACAACTTTGACTGTGACTGTAAGTATTGCAATGGTTGATGGTTGGTATGGATAATGGTCTCCTTCCCCATCAAATAATGCTTCCATTTTTTGACACTTTGTACCAATGTGTAAAGTTCTTTTTCATAAGTGGGATAGTTAGTCACAACTCCATTAAAAATTTCAGAATGAAATGAAATGGGCTTACCATGCTACATAAGAATTGTTCCCATGGCATAATCACTAGCATCCATTTGAATCTAAAATGGTTCGGTAAGATTTGGAAGAGCCAATACCGGTGTTGAGCTGATCTTTTTCTTCAAAGAATCAAATTCTATCTGTTGTACATCTCCCCAATGGAAGACTTTCTTGACACTAGTCAATGCATGTAATGGTGCTGCAATGGAAGAAAAAATAGCAATAAATTTCCTCCAATATTGTGCTACCCCTAAAAATATTCTTACCTCTGTAATTGTATTGGGCTTGGGCCAATTAGAATGAACTCAACCTTAGAGGGGTCGATATTCAGCTCACGTCCTCCAACAATGTGTCCCAAATACACTAAAGAAATCTTGCCAAATTCACACTTTGACATCTTTAGAAACAATTGTTATTTTCTCAAGACATCAGGTTCTTTATTCACATGCATGACATGTTCATCTCTGAATTTGCTAAATAAGAGAATATCATCTAAGTAAACAATGAAAATTCATCTATAAATGGTCTCAATACATCATTCATAACTCTCATGAAAGTAGTTGAAGCATTTGTAAGACCAAAAGGCATAACAAGCCACTCAAACAATCCTTGTTTAGTTTTAAATGCAGTTTTCCAAATGTCCTCTTCAGCTATTCTATCTTGATGATAAGCACTTCATAAGTCTAACTTAGTGAAATACTTTGCATACCTCAACTGATTAAGAAAATCATCAATTCTTGGGAGTGGATAACAATTATTTATCGTGATTTTGTTCAGTGCACATAAATCCACACACATGTGGAAATTCCCATCCTTGTTTGGCACCAAGACAATGGGTGAACCACATGGTGAAGTAGATGGGCATATGATAGCTTTCTTCAACAATTTTTCAATTTCCTTCTTGATTTCCATGCTCTCCATAATTGACATGCGATACATGCCAATGTTTGGAAGTGGAATATCCTGTTGTAGTTGTATCTCATGTTGAATTCCCCTCTTGGGAGGTAACCCCTTTGGTTCCTAAAACATCTTGCCATGCTTGATTACCACATCAAACAAATCACATTTGAATTTTTCATCACAACCTTCAAAATATTCATAATCAATATCATTCCTTTTCTTGATCATGAGAAGAACAAATTTTTTACTTGCATTTACTAGTCTCTTCATCTGCCCTGCATTAACCAAATAAATGTTCAGCTTTTTTGATGGGCTCTCACAATGTACTCCACCCCATTCTTGAGCAATAAGTATTTGTTCTCATGGTTATCAAATATTGCTTTCCTATCATACAAATAAGGACTACCCAAAATGATTCCTGAGATGTCAAGTGGAACTACATCTAACTTAACTTCATCAATGAACTTTTTAGTAATGGAGAACTTGAATAAGAACTTCCTTGTAACCTGTAAATTTGCATTTATGATGAGGTACAGTTTCAAGGTTAAGCTTTTTGACCAATTCTTCTAAAATTAATTTTGATTGTGACCCACTATCGAATAATGCAACAATATATGTATGATTTGAAATTACCCTTACATGAAAAAATCTATTCTTGATTCTTCATTGGGAGTGTTGTTCTAACTATATGAGGAACTAGTGCTTGCAACATGTTGTGGGGAAAAATGCCTATGCAGGACGATCCTATCCACCTAAGGTGTGACAGCGCCTTAGCAACAAACGAATACAGCTACATTGGTTTCTTCCTTTATGAAATGTGAAAGAGGGGAGATCGATAGACTTACCGTTGTCTTCCGTTTGTCCCTCGATCTAGATCCTCTTCCCTTTGGGTGTTCACAGCTACTTGCCTCCTCGCTTGCTCAAGAGAACAGCTACTTGATTCCCACAAGATCACAAGAGAACAGCTACCTGTGACAAGAGAACAGCTACTTGCGACAAGAGAAGAACACAACACAAAGGCAAATGTTCATATTCATAAATGATTCAGGATTAGAAGTAAATCAAATACACTAATGCAATCATACAAATACACCAGTATATAGGAGAAAACCAAGATAGCTTTATTGATTGATAACAAGGTTCAGGAAGAGATACAACCCAGAGGGCTCCAATCCAGCATCTCCTTCCCAGCAGAATGGAATTCCTTCTTCAGCTCCCTTCAAAGCATTAAGCACCCAATGTTTCCAGTCTCAAACCAACAGCAATTCTTTGCAATAACAAAATTCCAGCCCCTAGATCCCATGGAGGAGAGATCTATATATAGTTGTTTTGGAGAGAGGATGAGTCAGCTTGAGATCTAACTAGTGTCCTCTCCCTCTCTCAGTTCTTGAATCCACTTGGAGGTTCTTGCTTCCACTTGGAGATGTGGAACCTCTTACTCATCACCAGTCGAATTCCTTGATGAAAGTGTCATTTTGGAAGCTTCCTGGGCATTGACACATTGAGGAATGAGCCTGCCACTTGTCCAATTACGCTCAGTGCAGGTAGCCTTTGTTGGAGTTGACATTCAACGCAGGTAGACAGTGGAGCAGTTGACATTCAGCGCAGATGCTCAGTGGAGCAGTTGACATGATCCAGAATTGGCTTGTTTTTGAGTGTTTTCAGGTGGAGAACTTCTGTGAATTTCTGTGGTTAGTTTGCCTTGTTCCTCTAGGGGTAGGAACAACATGTTTAGGGACTTTGGATCCCTTAGATTATGGACATTTCATGCTCCATGCTGTAAGGCACAAAAATATCTATAACAGTTGCCCCCTAAAGTATGAGGCCGTTTATCGGGTGAAATGCTTTATCCAGGAGGGTCCGAAGTTCATCCATCTGCTGGGAGGAGACCTGTAATAAGATACAATACAATACATTATGATTCATACTGCTTTCATGATCTAGCTGAGGCAGGCATTCCCATGCTCAGCTTTATAAATTCATTTTTGTACATAGAACAGACGATCGTCTGATGGTAGACTGATAATTTTGGCTGAATTATCATCCTTTGAGTAGGATGATCATCTGCTGCAATGATGTACATGTCAAATGTCTTTATCTTTCCTGAATATATATCGCAGCCCAGATGGATGAAACTAGATCCAGGTTCTTCAAACTCGCTCGATCTTCACTCTAAGTACAAGTCGATCCATGTGAGAATTGCGCTAAATTCGAACATGGAAAGACATCGCTTGATTACCGGTCAATGATGTAAACCATTAACAAGCACGAGAGGAATCACCGATAATGATAATGACCCTCAAGGTACTGCAGTACAATTCACGTGGTGTGAATAAAGGACTTGGCGTCGAACACCACGCAAAATCTTCTGGTTGAAGGTCATTGATGTATACCTGTCGCCGGAAGTGAGAAACTTGCCATTGAGGCATGCAAGCTTCAAAGTACTGAAGGGGGTGTTCCTAGATCAACTTCTTGGATAATGAGCTGATGTCGACAAGAAGCGATCCGTCACAGGAGGGCCTTAATGAATCCCACATCAGTGACACGGAACAGAGCTAATGATTTTAATGGAGGTGAAAACGATCTGTGACATATGATTCAGGGTGGCGGTCATGAATGGATGAAGGATAAAGTATGGCAGTGGATGGGACCCGGTTGACTCTTTCAGAACGACTTCTCTTGAACATATGGCGACACTGATGCGATGGATTGGTAGCATTACCCCAAATATGGATGGTATGGCGAGACCATGGTGATGTGACCGGTGAATGAGACAACCCAACCCGATTTGTGATACGGAGGAAAAGTGTCATGTTCAAGAGCGACATGCTACCATCAAAGTTTTCTTGATTTTCTCCCAATTTTTCCCCAGTCATTGCTGACCAGTACCTCTTTATTTTTGTCAAGCTTGAGGAGGATAACATATGCTTGTTCTATAACCTGCCCTTCAGGCAAGCCCATCGCTATGTTTTAACGAGCCTAGCGATAGTGAAACTCATTCTCGTCTAAAGACAAGTTTGTCGCTATTTAATAATTTTAACGAGTCTAACTACAAGGATAACTCGGTCCTTTTCATTTTTAGAGAGTCTGAAAAGGTACATAAAGTCAACTCCAAAATTCCTTTTTCGTCATCTAATCCCTTAAGTCCGAAAAAGTATAAAACAATACAGAAGGGATGAGTTTTCGATCATTTTAACGAGCCGAATAAAACAAGCGCTCGACCTTTTTGTGCAATAATCTCTCAGGTCCAAAAAGATTAAAATCTAGAGGAGGGATAGCTCTTCCTGTCCTTTAATGAGCTGGAAGGCCAAAACTCGACAATCTTTTCATATTTTACGAGTCAATTGAAAAGAGCTTAAAGAAGACTCGTCTTTTGAGGAACGAGTGATAAACAGGGATAGTAGCAGATTCCAGGTACAGGTTGGAATTTTCCAATCACGGCAGTGTCACAAGGATGGCTAGGTGAAATCACTCTTCGCAGCTGTTCCTCAAAATGGGTAAACAATCATATGGAGGTGAACGATCGGCCAAATGAAAAGTGGAGGTGGCAGGTGCAAACACGACCAAGGCTTTAATGGCTGATAATATAACATTCACCATGGTTATTTACCGGGATAGGTTCATTTTTTAGTTAAAAATGAGCTTAAACACTGGAGGAAACATTTGCTCACTGCTTATATTTATTTTTTAACGAGCATCAAGACTGCGTTAAAACTGCTCGGATCTTGCGTTTATTTTTTAACGAGCATGAACTTTATGCTAAAACTGCTCGATTACCCAGTCATAAGATAAGAGTGTCTCATCAAGATTCTATTTTTTATGGAGCTTCATCTCACTAAGCTTTGCTCCCCATCCTTTCTTTATGCAAGTTTGGAAACGACTAATCCTACGAGTTTAAAGGGTTAGAGGTCCTAAAAATTTAAAAAAATAAATAGTTGCCCCTTGCTTGCACTCCGAAAGGTTTGCATGCCCCCAGGTATAAAACAGAGTTTCAAGATTACCTCTACTTCTCTTCCGTCAAAACATTTGTTTTAACGAGAGAGGCTTACCTCTTTCAGGTTACCCAAAGATTGTCTCGTTACTCTTTCAAACAAAACACTTCCTTGGCAATGTCTACCGAAATAGACAAGGGTGAATGACTCTGGCGCCAAACACGTAACTTTGACAAAAGAATCCTATTCTAGAACAACCCCTCTTCCAACCACGGACGGGGTACGGACTAGTCATATTCTCCCGCGGAAACCTACCCTATACCCAAAGTTTTCCTGCCGAAGCAGACCAGGACGCATGCCCCCTGGGTTCCAGTCATATCCTCCCGGATTACTCGCGCTCATCAGGAGGACGGACCGTGGGTTGAGACACTTCTTGCGTGTATAGACCATTTAGGGATGGTACATGACTATTTGCGATGTGTGATCCGGGAAACGAAAGTTGGTCTACGAGCTTGACCATTCTTCCTTCATGTGGAAAACACATTACTCTAAAGAGTGAGGAGACTATAGCTCCCATGCAATATATATAGTCTCGTCCAAGGAGTAGGTTATAATCCAAGGGTCCTTGAACGACCATCACGTTCATTTGAACAGTCTTCCCTTTCAATGTTATAGGCACATTGGGGAGGATCCCTAAAGGTCGACTGGTTCCTTTATCAAAACCTGATAGACTTCTCATCTCAGGTAAAAGCGCTGGCGAACCAAGCGCTTTCCAAGCAATAGAGGAAAGGATACTCACAGATGCCCCCTCATCAATGATAGTGCCAGTCATTACCATTCTGTATATTTGAAAAATAATTCTGAATGGTATACTGGCTGGCAACCGGGGTCTGCCTAGTTGGTTCCAATCAAAGGACACAACCAGGTTGCTTGGGGGTGGGACCGAATATACGGCCGGATATCGCTCTGATGAACTTCCTTCATGCGATAAAGGAATGGTGGCATTGCCCCCTTGATCATCAGAGTCAGTGCTGATGAAGAGAATCTGGACGGTGTCGTCTTTATTCTCCTCTGTGATGGTGTCATTCGAAGATGGAGCCTCTGAAGGCAAAACCGGGTCAACTGCCATATCAACCTTTTGACTTTCGTCAGGCATGGATCCAAACGGTTCATCTTCAATGACAGGTGCTTCGGCTGACCACCTGGGCGGGTCAGCCGGGTTCTCAACTAGTGACGGACTTGGTAGGAGTCTTTGATATCCAGGAGGGAGATGCGCTCGTAAAATCGGGCAATCTTCCAGAACTCTTTTTTCCTCGTCTAAGAAGGGACAATGGTGGATGGCGTGATCGCCTTCACACAGTCTGCAAGGAAATTTAGCTTTCCCGCTCTGTCCTATGGCTTCACTCCCACTAGTTGACGGTGAGCAGTCGACATGGCTATCAGAGGTCGATGCTACCGAATTGTGCAAACGGGGGGACCAGTCTCTTAGTATCTGGGGGATACAGGGACAATCTCTATGGAAGTGGTCTCCCTTGCATATGACGCATGGCGATTTAGGCCTTACGAGTGCTGTGTGTGGATTTTTGTTAGATGACATTTGTTTGCCCCCAGTCGCCTTAGGCTCCTTCTTCTTCTTCTCTTTCTTCTTCTTCTCCTTCTTCTCCTTAGGAACCCGATTTTTAATTCGACCAATTCTGTCAAGCGAAGAGGAAGGAGGGGAGGAAGATGAAGTTGAAGGCTGGGAGGCAACTCTTGTCTGATCTAACTGTTGACTCGACTGTTCAGGAATGGTGGTGTTCTGAATGACACTGGTTGAAAAGAGCCAAACTGGTAGGCCGATTGTCAGTCCTGGAAGTGACAATGTGGCCATGTGGGGTGCACCAACATCTCCCCAAGATGAGAAGGGACTAGGATTTCCACCAAGAGGAATTCCTTGGTTGGTGTGCTCCATCTTTTCAACCTAAAGATCAACGCAGGATTAAAGGGTGATTGTTCCGTTTAAAATAAATTGTTAACGACGCTTTAGACACAACTTGCTTTTTCACTTTTAAAGAGTCGAGAAAAAGCTAAAGATGACTCTAGTCTCCTTCGATGTTTTAACGAGCCCGAAGTGACAAATGCTCGGATGGACTTTTTCTGTTATAGAGTCTGAAAAAGGCCAAAAGAAACTGCTCTGGAGTTCTAGGCAGAGGGTGTGCCAAACTTTTCGCAAAACCGCAGAATACTTTTTAGGGTACGGGCGGTCGATCTTCGTGAATGTTGTGTTCACTGCATTGCGATCAGTAGGGCGGTCGACACGGCTTCCTAAGGATAAAAGATATATGCCTATAGGGGTCTCCCAATATATACGCGACGGTACGTGGGATCACAATCCGTACTAGCGCTATCGTCCCTGAGGAGGAATCACCCACCTTCCACAAGATTAACAGTCACTAGGCTTAACGACGCCGGAACACGTCTCTAGCCTAGACCTCTATGTTGTGCGTTATGTTACAAAGCATTGTTAGGTTCATTCAGTTTATTTTAGGTTGATCTTTTTAAAGTTTGCCTTTCAAGGTTCACCACGAGATGTATGATACAAATTCCTAAATGCAGTCTAAAGATGATAAGCAAGCTTTATTATCTTTTCAACTTTGAAAATCCTAGCTACTAAGGGAAAAGAAAGACACTATCTTTTCTCAAAGAGTAATCAGCACACTCTAATGCACTTTCCCTAAATCCAACATGCAAACTTTCAAATGAAAAATGCACAATGCAGGTGTTTGTTTTCCAATTACTTAGTATAAATGCCTACAAAGAAAGCTTTTTGTACAACTTTGAATTTGCTTTTAAAATGATCAATACAAACAAGTTTACTTTTTCGAAAACAACAAGGGTAGAAGAGATTACAATCACTTTGTGATTTTCGAAATAAAGACTTGTTTTGACACTTCGAAAGAGACAAATTCAAACCAACAAGCAAAAGTAAATCTATAATCAATCTGCAAACAGCCAATGAACTCTCTTCTAAGATCATTATCAATCAGATCTAAACCAAAGGCTACAGAATGACTACTTTACTCATGCAAAGGAAAACTGTAAATGACGCCACAAACACATAAAAACATTCACAGTCTTTTTGTACAAAAGGAGGCGGAATCTAAGCAAAGAAAAGGAGTTATCAGACTGGTACCTATGCTGGTTAAAGGCTACAAAAACAGAGATCAAAACAGGGCAATAGACAGCAAAGAACCCCAGTTGCACAAGGCTAAACTGGTTCAGCGCAAGTCCAACACTGTGGAGTTGACATTCAGCGCAGGTAGCCTTCATGGGACCTGCGTTGAAATGCAGACTGCCTTCACAGTGCCTGCGCTGAAGGAGAAACTCTCATTTCCCCTGGGTTCTGGGTCACAACATGCTCAAAAATCAACTGTTTTAGGCCAAATCAGAAACACAAGCAAGGTATAAACATAGGGATTCTTTGAGAGAGTACTAAAGACTATCACAAGGATCATCAAATCATTTGTGGATCCATTGTTTAGATCATAGACGAGTCCAGCAACTGGATCAAAGCAGCAACTTTCTACTTTGCATCCGGGAAAGACGCAGTTCGATAGTTGTTGTCAAGTCTATGAAGTAAACAAATGACAGAAACACAAATGAAATGAATAAACAAATTCTCCCCAGTGGAGTCGCCAATTTGTTGTGGGGAAAAATGCCTATGCAGGACGATCCTATCCACCTAAGGTGTGACAGCGCCTTAGCAACAAACGAATACAGCTACACTGGTTTCTTCCTTTATGAAATGTGAAAGAGGGGAGATCGATAGACTTACCGTTGTCTTCCGTTTGTCCCTTGATCTAGATCCTCTTCCCTTTGGGTGTTCACAGCTACTTGCCTCCTCGCTTGCTCAAGAGAACAGCTACTTGATTCCCACGAGATCACAAGAGAACAGCTACCTGTGACAAGAGAACAGCTACTTGCAACAAGAGAAGAACACAACACAAAGGCAAATGTTCATATTCATAAATGATTCAGGATTAGAAGTAAATAAAATACACTAATGCAATCATACAAATACACCAATATATAGGAGAAAACCAAGATAGCTTTATTGATTGATAACAAGGTTCAGGAAGAGATACAACCCAGAGGGCTCCAATCCAGCATCTCCTTCCCAGCAGAATGGAATTCCTTCTTCAGCTCCCTTCAAGGCATTAAGCACCCAATGTTTCCAGTCTCAAACCAACAGCAATTCTTTGCAATAACAAAATTCCAGCCCCTAGATCCCATGGAGGAGAGATCTATATATAGTTGTTTTGGAGAGAGGATGAGTCAGCTTGAGATCTGACTAGTGTCCCCTCCCTCTCTCAGTTCTTGAATCCACTTGGAGGTTCTTGCTTCCACTTGGAGATGTGGAACCTCTTACTCATCACCAGTCGAATTCCTTGATGCAAGTGTCATTTTGGAAGCTTCCTGGGCATTGACACATTGAGGAATGAGCCTGCCACTTGTCCAATTACGCTCAGTGCAGGTAGCCTTTGTTGGAGTTGACATTCAATGCAGGTAGACAGTGGAGCAGTTGACATTCAGCGCAGATGCTCAGTGGAGCAGTTGACATGATCCAGAATTGGCTTGTTTTTTAGTGTTTTCAGGTGGAGAACTTTTGTGAATTGCTGTGGTTAGTTTGTCTTGTTCCTCTAGGGGTAGGAACAACATGTTTAGGGACTTTGGATCCCTTAGATTATGGACATTTCATGCTCCATGCTGTAAGGCACAAAAATGTCTATAACACAACAACTTCTTGTCCTTTTGTGACCATGGCTGAAATATTGGTCTCATCACCAGAATATGATCCAAGGTCATGTTGTGTGGTAGCATTTGTCTTTTTTTTCCTTTCTTGTTTTTTTTAGGGGCCTAAGTTCAGGATGTAATTTCCAACAATGGGCTTCATCATGCCCAACTTTGGAAGAATGTTGGCATATGGTTTTCTCCCCTTATTTCTTCACACTTGCATTCTTCTTTCCCTTCCATTTTCCTCCCTTCTCTTTCTCCTTACCCTTGAATGGTTTCTTCTTACTACACTCTTCTTGAATCTTCTTTCCCCTTGCTTCAAGGTGTGTGGCTTGCACACATACCTCATCCAAATTGCTTGGATTGAACATAAGGATAGCATGTTTCAAATAGGAATGTAAACCCCCAGTATATTTCAACAGTGTATCTTGGGAATTCAAATTTACTCCTAATAACAAAGCCCTCTTTCTAAACTCCTAGGTAGAGTCTTGGACTGTTTGGCCTTTGAGCTGCCCAAAATTATGCCAACCCATAATGGATTTTTTCATATAGTCTAAAGGATAAAAATGTATTTTAATTTCATAAACAAATTCAACCCAAGAAATGGATATCTTACCATCAATTCACATTTCCTCTTGAGTCTTTGCTTCCTACCAAACTAGTGTTTCTCATTCTAGCCTCAATGAAGCCAACTGGATGTTTATGTCATCTTCTTGAAGGTTATGAATTCTTTAATAAACCTCCAACTACCTATTCCAATTTTCTAACTTTTCTGCATTAACCTCACCATTGTACATGGGAAGTTCAAATTTAATGTCCAATTTCAGTAAGGGAGTTTTTCCTTTTGGGGTTTGGGAATGAGTATTAGCAGTTTTTGTGGTGAAGTGGAAGATGATGTTGTTTGAGATGTTGAGGATTATGAAGATGATGAGGAAGATGAAGATGGTGTAGATGGAGGTGGCTTTCCTCCACTACCCTTTGAATCCTTCTTATCATCTTTTTGATCTCCTCAGCTTCCCTCTCCATGTGGAGGCTTAGAAATATTTCCAGCCATTCTAGTGTTCCTCTCTTCATAGCTGACTCTAACCATGTCAGTGAAGTCATAGAAATATTTCTTAAATGCTTCCTCTTCTAAAATACCTTTAGTCTCTCTTGCTCCTGACATGATGGCTGTGGATTCTGGCTCAATTTCTGGTACTACTTGTACCTCTTCAATCTCAATTGAAGGAAAAATTTGAGGTGTTTCAAGTGAAGATAGAATTGGAACTTTGGGTGGAGATTGTGGCTTTGTGTTTCTCCTTCTTTAGGGAGTTACCTCAGGAGTTTCAACCAACAGTTTCCCTTCTCCTCTCTGCAACTTTAACCTTGTAAGCATCACAATTTTGCAACCATTAAAACCCTACTTTCCAAAAACTTAAGCAATCAAGCAAATAAACCTTCCTCTGATACCAACTTGATCTATTATTGAATGTTAGTTTTACTGTGATAATTTCAATTACAAATTTATAAACAAATGCTTATCCATTGCTTCTTGTGCATAGGTTTCTTTAGGTTGTTTGTGAATGTAAACAGGTAAGTTTGGTCAACTTTAATGTGACATTCATGATCAAAATAACATAAAAGACAAGTGTTGAACAACAACAATAAAAAGTATAGAAAACCATCAATTGAACACTTAACATAGTGTTTTGATGAAGGAGTTCACCCCTCTTGGGCTACATCTCCTTGGTTCAACTTCCATGGATTGGGCCTTTGTATTAGCTCAATATGGAAAAAAATGTTGTTAATAATGCTCTACTACTCCTAAAACCTGTTCCAATGTGTTCAGAGTGTCAAAATTAGCCAGGAACGTTTTTTCCTCAGCTCCATTTTGTTGAAAAATGCTCCAGTTATGACCCAAACTATTTTTCACTAGAAAAACTCCTCCAAAACTGGAGGAACTCCAGTTAAGCCCACTATTTTTTAGAGTTAAGGCTGAAATTGGTGGTACCACCAAAACTACCACTGAATTAAACTCAAGTTTAATTAAATAAAAATCAAATTAATTAGTAGTTAACTGTGGGTAACCACTAATTGTGCATAGTTAGGCTAAATTGTTATCCTTTTATCCTAGCAGTGTTTGTGGAGGCGGTCACATGTAGTGGAGAGTTCGGCATTATGGTCAGTTAACCCGTGCGGTTATGTATGGAGTGGTCACATTAATTGCATTGAATGTTATGGGTTTTGGTTTGTTGGAGTCGTCGGTTTGTATTGTGTGTTGTCTGTCAGTTTGTATTATCTGTAACATGTTTCGTCGTGGGTTGGTGTGCGGGCCAACCCTCCTAACTACCAACTTTAAAAACATTAAACTTTAAATTCGCGTGGATAGAAATACATGTCAAGTAAAAAATTGTGGTGTAACGAAAATGTCTTGTGGTTGTTCGATGCAGGTCCCAAGTTTGACCCCCCAGCCTGCCACAAAATTTTGTCACACTGTGTGCCGAGCCGACCTTTGGGGACGGACACATGGCCACCTCCAGGCTTGCCACTTGTCCCCTCCTAATTGGTCTATTCTAAGCTAATCATAATATGCTACATGACTAACATAAAAACCAACCAGAACATGACACTTGTTGAACCATGATTGAGCATTGACCAACATTGACTTTGCATAGTCACTTGCCACATCAACAATACGTATTGCTAATTGTGCATTTTTTTTAATATTTCTCTTGTTTGGCAGAGTGAAGAGAACTCAATAAATTTCTCATATGAACTTCGTTTTCAGTGAAACAAGCTGTGTTAGGATCTATTCATCGAGACGGATGTGGTAGTTTAGGTTTCGATTCATTCTGAGAACTTTGATTTTTGAGCTAAATACTAAGTGCCTGATCATGAACACATCCACGACATCTCTCAAGGGACTCCAATTATCTTGACAAATCCACCTATAACTAGAGACTAGCTAATATACCTATCAAGTAGATGTTCATGAATCTAGCACATATTCACATAATGTCAACAAAATCAAGCTTAAGAAGACTCCTTGTATGCAAAGCACTCATTCATTTGGAATTAGGGTTTCCAAACCTAGCCAAAGAAATTCTCATATAGTTCCTTTCTTTTACCTTTTTACTTGCTGCATTCGAGGCTTACTATGCATTGTCGCATCACCCAATTGTTAGTTATATAAACACATCAACTATTAATACCTTGTCACACTAATACCAAGCATGTTTCCTGCAACTACTCCCACATGTCAACCACATGTTCCACATATCAAGACAATCATATCTATCAATTTGAAATCAAGCTTTACCAGGACTAACAATCATGTCATAATCCATATTCAACTCATATTCATCAGTCATGATACATAATGCTACAACTATCACCTATCATACTCAAGTACATGTCAGCTATCTCAACTCATGTGTATTAGCACAATCATCTTAAAACAATATGATTTGACCACATACTCATATTCTGCAATTCATCAAAAAATTCAACCAACTTGCAACATACCATGTTAAATAAATGAACTAGATGACATAATCAAACAGTCAAGCACCAAGTATACAACATAAGAAAACTCATACTTTACTATGTCTCAGGGGAGGCTATCGTGTCTACATAATCAATCTAGTTAGTACGATATAAATTCCCAACATATCAACTTGAACATATATAAGATCATGATATCTAGAATAGTCACTAGCTAACATGTTTACATCATAACTCATATAAAATTATCATTCACACATATGCAAAGTCAATCTAGTTTAGTACAACACCATATCACAAATACGTCGGCTCATACTTGAATATCATAACCATAACCATCTGCATAGGCCAATCCAATTTAGCATATTACATGTAACATCAAGGTATAAATGCTATAACCCTAACCATCAAGCTAACTATCATTCTCATCAACAACATATAACATAATCATCAGGTTATCTAATATAAAAAAACAATAGCAATGCGTACAACTACATGTTACTATCATTATTGACTATCTGACACATGTGCATATAAATACAATAATCAACTAAAAACTATCATGAATGTAACCATAGCATAAAAATACAGGTGCATAACCCTAATGTATATAAACCTAATGCGTATAACAATCATTGACTTACATACCTATATGAAAAACATACAATACCTGTATAACAATCTTCTCTTACCCCAAAGTCCAATGTTGTAACCCCATTAAGCCGCTACTTATCTCTTGTTCTATCTCAACCAACACATTAGCATCATAACATACCCATATCACCCTGATGACCTAAATTGCATACCACTTCACAAGACATGTTTTACCTACTATTCATGCATAACTATAACCAAGACCATACATTCATGACCACAACCATTACTCCATTATACACCTTGCTTCATGCAACCATTAACCTGCATAAGCAATACTTAATCAACTACACATAGCATAATCACATGTACTAGAGCATAAGCGATCAATTATTGTAGTAAACCTACAAGATTGATGCTTGTAATCAAATAACCAAGAATGCAACCCAACATACAAAGATGTAATCAAGCTACATAAACCCATGTAATGAGTCATATACTCCTAATGATGTATTATGTAACATCAACATCAAGTTCCTCATGATAACCTTACTACAATCATGATAAATCTTTATGCAATGCAACAACCACATGGAATGCAAGTGTAAGAGAGACACATGCAACTGACATGCATGCATGACCAACACATTCCCCCTGGGAGATTGCAACCATGCTCTGATACCCCTCTGTAACACCCCTTCCCAGGTCTACCCAAAGTAACCATGCCAACCCGGGTAAAAATGAGGAGAGATGCTACTACAATCAGATTCGACCTCCTATGTCACCTTAAGGAAGTGGCATTGATATAAAATCACATACAGTCATCCAACATCATCAACAGACCACTTAGGAGACAAGTCAGCCACTCAGACAGCTTGTCCCTAGGTCCCACTGTTATTCTGCAGCTTTTAGGCCATAGTTGCTCTCATGTTATGGGAATGGGGGTTACCGAAAACCTAAAGTCTCTCTCAGAGGCCTACCTACCAGCAACTGTGGTCCAAAATTTCCAGTTTTGTGCCAATGACCCCGAGATTTGAACCATTTTTCTAGCCCATAATACTGACCTCTACCCAGAACTTTTTGTAACTTCCAGAATTCAATAAAGACATGATAACAATGTCGATCAATCAAATATCACCCTCAATACTAGGCCTAATCATCCCCAATGAGGACTGACATTTTTTCAAACACTTGGCATCAATGCAACCTACAGGTCTTGGATGCAATACAGAGCATAAATTGTTGAAAGAACTTATGCAACATAACCAGAAGGATCACCTCCTTCTCCATTAAACTACTACATCATCAATTAGGTCTTGCATCCATCCATTTAACAATTACAAGTAAATATATGAAATAACCATGACATAAACCAGTCATTCAACCATGCCTATAACCATTATAAAACCATATAAATATTAGAGATATAACAACTATTAAATCCACATATCAATTAGTGAAAAATTAAAAGAGCTTAGCTTTTATTAATCATAGGAAAATCCGACCAAGTTCGGGACTTCCATGTACCACCTGACCGTAGACATGGCTGAACCAAATCTCTCTTTTAGCCAATGACCCCCATGTGATATTCCAAGCATGAATGTGGGATCTCATAGAACAAATAGTCCAAGAACAACCAAGCGAATCTAGAGGTCAAACCACCTCCACCCTCACCAAACCATGATCACACCAAAATCGGTGCTCCGATCACAACTGAACATAACTTGGAATGCCATTCGAAATCCATCACTATCCTTGAGGACCTTTCTGTCTCCTTGTCTCTCAGGATTTACCACAATCTAAATGGATCATTAGCCCCTAAACCGAGACATGTCTCTCGGACTTTACTGCAATCCAAACCTGTATCACTAGGCCCTAAATCGAGATTTCTCCCTCAAGATTTATCGTGTATCTTTCCAAAACCAGTCAAGGGATTCCCATGCCTTTAGGAATGGAAATTAAGACTACCTCTGCCTCAGATTCTGAAGTCCATCCAGCAAACCAAAGCTCAAAACCGAAATAAACATCCCAACACACCATGGCATCCAGAAAAAGGCAAGGCTAGGCTGAAAACCACTATCATAACCCAGAAAACCATGTCGCTGATAGTAAGAGAACCATACACCAACATGAAAAACCATGCATATTCAAACTAGCTAGGAAATCACACATGCAGAAGGTTACCTACAAGTATTCCTATTGAAGTTACTTGATCCTGCTTTCCTTTCCTTGATCCTTGCTTACTTTTCCTTTCCTTTGCCTGCTTTTCCTTTCCTTGCTTCAAACTAAAGTGCTCCAAGAAAAATCTAATTGACCAAGAGTGAGAAAGATAGAGAGAGAGAATAATGAGAGAGCTCCAAACTTTCACTGACCAAAAGCTTACGCTATCAAGACCTGTCAACTGATCCTCAGAAGACCTTTTATGAATGAGGCCTCTATTTTATTCGTTTTCCATTATTTTCCTTCAATTTCCTCCTCACATGCAACCTGTGACTTTTCTCCTAATTTCCTTTATTTTCATAAATAAATGTGCCAAAAATGCCTTTTTGTCTTTTAATGCGTTTTTAAATTTCCTTAGCCAAAACCCACATCCAGTGATGCCCACTAGGATATAGTTTCCCCACATTCATCTTGGAATATGTATCCCTTACCTTTGGTCTTGTTTTTCCTTTATTAACTTTTATTAGATGAACTTTCACCAGGGTTGCTACATAAAGGGAAGTTTCCCTTTACATGTTTTTACTGTGGAAGAGTTGGACATTTCTCTTCCAAATGCCATTACAAATAGGTTTGAAAGAGAATAAGGTATGAAATTTAGAAATAATTCTCAGACATTTCATAAGAAGAAACCCTACAAGAATAAGGGGTTATATTCTAAAGAGGATAGTTTGGACCTGGAATCATACTATGAAGACTCATTGGAAAATGAGTCAAATCAGTATCTTCTTATGTCCCTCAAAACATACTCCAAGAAACAAGGTCTTATGGACTCTGAAGAGAAAGAAGAGGAAGGATTTGTAGATATTGAGGTAGAACTCATCAGTTCCCTTGATGAGTTGAAGAAATCAAGGAATAAAAACAAGAAATTTAAGGAACGGTTGCAGCATGTAGAAGAAGGAATGTATAACTCAAATAATGACAAGTTTTCATATAAAAAATAAAAACTTGAAGAGGCTATCAAGAGAAAGTATAGTCTAGCTATTCTTCTGAAAGGAGAACAAGGAAATCATGAGAAACTAGAAGAGGAGAACAAGCAACTGAAGCAGGAGTTGCTCAAGTTGAAAAGGGAAATAACCTTAAAAATCTGCAAAGATGATTTTCTTTCTTTAAAGATTGAGTCGGAGGAAGCCAGATGAAAAGAAGAGGTACTTCAAGATATGATTTAGGAACGAGAAGAAAACTGCTAGTATCTTGAAGCATAGGTGGTCTCTCTAAGAAATTACCTTGAGAAAGCAAAGATCGAGAAGGGTCTATGTGAGAGATTTATTGAAGGGACTAGAAGACTAAATCAGATTCTGAGCTGTCAAAGGCCCTCAAGAATCAGAATCGAACTGGGGTACTCAAAGGAACAAGAATCTTATATCGGGAAGAAGAATATAAACTTCAGGTCCACATGAGTTGAAGAACCACAGAGTCATAGGAGGAATCATCATGAAAGATTTTATGAAGACAAAAGAGTAGTCGGACAAAGAGGAGACCATCAATGGAGGACGAGTCAAACAGACAGTCGACCAAGGTATTTCTCTGCTAAACCTCATAATTTTTTTGACAATATGCGTGCCTACTTATTTTATGGTCACTTTTACAAGTGTCATAGATGAAAATCTCAGGTTTAATTCACATCGGACTGCTAAGTCACAAGATTCCTCATTTAGGAATCAGAATGCCTTCACTCCCCTACAAAACAAAGTCAAATGTTTTAAATGTAATAATTTCAGGAACAAGGCCAACGAGTGTAGAAGAAGGTTTGGATACCTGTCTAAATCTAAAACTGACATACAAACTCACATACAAAAGCATAAAACAAGTTGGAAACAAATGACCAAAAAGAGTATGCCATGTTTCATCGCCTTATCAGTGCATGATAAATAAAAAAAATTGTATGTATACAGTGGTTGTTCCAAACACATGACTAGAGACAAGATCAATTTTATGTCACTAAAAGAAAAAGACAGAGGAGGCAATGTCACCTTTGGAAACAATGCTCAAGCATGAATCAAAGGAAAAGGAGTGGTCAGACGTGATCATAAGATAGAAGTATAGAATGTGTTGTATGTGGAATGCCTCAAACACAATATGGTAAGTGTTAGTCAGATGTGTGACAATGACTATGATCTGACCTTTGGATCTAAATATTGTCATATCTAGAATACAACAAATGTAAAACTAGTGGGGAAGGTAGTCTTAGGACTCGCAATAACATTTATGTGTTCGATGACTCAAGGTTCAGTTGTTACTTGAGAAAAACCAATGAAGCACAACTATGAAATAAGAGGCTTGGACACATGAATTTTGATAGTTCAATAAGGATAAGAAAGATAGGTACAGTAAAAGGATTACCTATATTGTCAAGGCCTGATAACACCATCTACAAGTCTTCTCAATCTCGCAAGTAGACTAGGACTCATTTCAAAACGAAATATTTCTCTTCATCCAGACCTATGGACCTTATTCACATAGATATTTGTGGCCCCACAAGAACAAAAACATCACAAGGATAAAACTACTTCCTAGTGTTCATTGATGATTACACGAGGGCTACTTGGATTCTCCTCCTAAAAGAAAAGTCGGAAGAATTTGAGAACTTAAAGAAGTTTAAGGCTCAAGTAGAGAATGAGAAATATTTGAAGATAAAATGCTTGAGATCAGACAGAGGGGGAGAATTCACCTCAAAAGAGTTTGAAGAATTTTGTGAAGAGCAAGGTATTAGAAGGCAGTTCTTAGTGGCCAAAACTCCTCAGAAAAATGGAGTTGTGGAGAGGCAGAATGAAACAATCCAGGAAATGGCCAGAGCGATGTTAGATGAAGTAGGAGTGGCTCACCACTTCTGGGGAGAAGTAGCTCAGGCAGCAGTATACTTGTCAAACAGAACTCATCTCAGGCCTGACAATGAAAAAACTCCATATGAGTTATGGAAGGGTAAACATGCATCAATTAAACACCTCAAGGTGTTTGGGAGAAAGTGCTTCATTAAAAGAAATGAAAATAACCTTGGGAAGCTTGACTCATGCACTGATGAAGATATACTGCTTGGATACTGTATTTGAAGAAAAGTGTACATATGCTACAACAAGAGGACAAGGAAGATAGAAGACTGCATTGACTTAGTGGTTGATGAAGTAGGCTCACAACTTGAACCCTAAAAAATTAACTTGGACTCAGATGATGGAGTTCAGATTTGACGAACACAGATCTGAATGAAACAAATTTAGACAATCAAGGTGAGGAAGCAAGCACATATCAAGGTCGAAAACGCCTTCGAGGTATGTGCAAAAGGAGTAATTTGGGAATAGGATTCTTGAAGATCAAAGAAAGGGTGTCCAGGCAAGAAGGAAACTTATGGGAAATATAAATCATGCAAATTTATATCTACTATCACAAATAGAACCCAAAAGCCTCTATCAAGGAAGTGAACATAAGTTTTGGGTGAAATCCATGAATGAAGAGCTAGACCAAATTGACAAGAATGAAACATGGGAGCTTGTCCCAAGACCAAAATAGAAAAATGTTATTGGAACCAAGTGGGTTTCAAGAATAAGTTGAATGAAAAAGGTCAAATAATCAAGAAGAAATCTCGGTTGGTTTGCAGAGGGTATGCCTAGATAGAAGTGGTAGACTTTGAAGAAACCTTTGCACCAGTAGCCCAACTAGAAGCCATAAGAATATTCGTTACTTTTTCCATTCACAAGAACATCAAAGTTTATTAGATGGATGTAAAGTGTTCCTTTCTCAATGGAGACTTAGAAGAGGAGGTCTACATTGATCAACCTTAAGGTTTTCTTCTCTCCTCTGATGAAGGGCTTGTTTGCAAATTAAAGAAGGTGCTGTATGGTTTGAAACAGGCCCCTTGATCTTGGTACGAAAGGCTGGATAAGTATCTCCAACAACAAGGTTTTAAGAAAGGCTTAGTTGACAATAATCTCTATGTAAAATCTGAATATGGTAATCTACTGATGTTGGTTGTGCATGTGGATGACATCATATTTGGAAGTGATGTGGAGAAGTTGGGCCATCAGTTTGCAAACTGTATGCAAACAGAGTTTGAAATGTCCATGACTGGTGAGTTTTCCTTTTTCTTGGGTCTACAAATTAATCAGTCCACAAGAAGTTTTTATATTTCAATCCAAATACCAAAAGGAAACTTTGAAGAAATTTGGAATGGAGGACTGCAAACCTGTCAGTGCACCCATGACTATAGGTTGTAAAATGTGCAAGGAATATGAAACACCATAGGTAAATTAGACTAAATATAGATCGATGATAGGAAGCTTATTGTATCTGATAGCTTCAAGGCCAGATATCATGCAAGCAGTGGGAATTGTGGCAATATTTCAGGCTTGTCCACAAGAAAGTCATGTCATGGTTGTTAAGAGGATTTTCAAATATCTTCAAGGTACAATAGAGTATGGGTTGTGGTATCCCAAGAGTAAATACTTCGATATGAAGGCCTACACAGATGGAGATTAGGTTAGAAGTCTAGATGACAAGAAGCGTACTTCTGGTGCAACTTTATTTTTGTGTGACTACTTGGTATCGTCGGTTAGCCAGAAGTAGGGCTTCATCTCTCTATCGATTGCTGAAGTAGAATATATTTTTATTGCGACTTTTTGTACACAGATTCTATGGATGAAGAAAACCTTAAAGGATATATAGGTAGAGTTGGTTAATCCCATTCCAATAATTTCTTACAACACTAGTGCAATATGCATCTCAAAAAATCCAGTCTTTCATTCAAAAGCCAAGCACATTCCTATCAAGTATCATTTATTGACGGAACAAGTTGTAGCCAATAATGTTAAACTTGTATATGGGCCACTAAAGAGAAACTGGAAGATATGTTTACCAAGCCACTTGCAAGAGAACTATTTGAGTATCTTAGGCATCAGATACTAGTTGTGACTCCTCCCTCCAACTGACTTCATTTTGGTAGGAGGTGGCAGCTACTCATTAGGAGGAACTTATGACAGATTAGGCTGCATTGGTTCAGGGGGATTGTAGGTGAAGTTTTCTTTTCCACTGATGTCAAAGGGGGAGAAATTTGGCATCAGAGAAGACGATGCCAAGCTGAGGGGGAGTCTGTAGTGTTGCTATCAATGCCAAAGGGGGGGATTGTAGGAAATTTGATGGTATGAAGGTTCTCTTTAGAAATAACATTGCTGTTCATTGGTTTCATTAACAGCTAGGATAGATTAGTTAATATTTTGATTATGTGCAGGACGTGGATGATTTGGTTAAGTTTACACTGTGCGGTGCATCTCCATCACTCTCTCGTCCATCTAAGCTTCGTCCAGGCTAACTGCTCATCTCCAAATTAGATCCCTCATCTCTCAACTACTCTTTTGCCCACGTCACCCTACCTTCTTGGCCCTCCATTTCCTCTGCCCTCTTTAAGACAAGCTAGTTTTTCACACCCTCTCATCACCTCATCTCTCTGTCACTAAGTCATTACAAACCCCTATCCTACCTCCCTATCCATCCATGCATCCTCTTCCACTCACCCATCATCCAAAATCCAATCGTAGAACATCCTGTAGGAATTGTTGAACATCCTGTAGAAATTCTGAAACATCCTGTAGAACCCCTGCAGGCTTCCTGTAGAAGCTCACAAATGAGGTTTCTTGACATCCAAACTTTGTGAAACTCTCTGGAAGGGTGTTAGGGACTCCTTAGACCCCCTCTGAACCTTCCCAACCTTTTCCAAGCCTTTTTCCTCCTTGATCCACCTCTGCACATTCAAAAATAGTTAAAAGCACATGCATGATAATCCCAACAACTTAATCAAAAATACAAAAAGACATTTTCTTCAGATAGAGGTAGTCTAGACACATGTATTTTACCTTCATAGAAGTAATTGCATCTCTTTCAGTAGTTTGCATGCTCTCCTTTGCGTCAGTAGGACTAGCTGGTAGAATTAGGGTTTGCGTTTCTTTTTTACTTTCAGTTTCCTTTTTGCAATTAGATTAGCTTCCTTCGAGTTAGCTTTCATCCATCAATTAAAAAGCTTCTTCTAGATCTCATAGAAGTTGGCTTAAGCTCCTATCGGACTTGTGCCAGCTGACCAAGTGACAACTGCGGCAAGAGCTAGTACTTGTGCATACAGCACCGTCGCTTCCAAGTTTTTAACGAACTACCGGGTTGATAAGATTAAAGAAGGGAGTCCCAGGAGTTGTAGCATTATTGCTACAATACTGGAGCCCACCAGTTGTCCCTACTCTTCCAGTTGTCACACCTATCTTTTCAATCATGGAAAACCGATATAGTCCCCTAAACTTACCTGCAAATCTAGGGGCTATGCCTCATGACTATCAAAATAAAATCACCTATTTTGATGGTACTGGCACTTACACAACTCAAAAACATACCAAGAAAATGACCAACTATTTTGAAAACTATGAGATTGATGATGACGATGTAAGAATGAAAGTATTTGTTCAAAGTTTAGCAGGAGATGTTAGAACCTGGTTTAGATCCCTCCCTGCAAACAGTGTCAATGACCCACAAGCTCTTTATTAGACTTTCTTGAACAGATGGGCAAAGAAAAAAGATCCTCTCCACATTTTATCAGAATATGAGAACCTACGAAGAGGCACGCAAGAAACTGTCCAAGATTACAGTACCAGATTTAATAATATCTACAATGCTATTCCTCAAAATCTCAGACCTCCTCCAGATTTGGCCTTGATCAAATTCCCTAATGCATTTGTCTCTGATATGGCCTACCAACTTAGGGAAAGAGCTCCTAGAGACAACCTAATATCTAAACGATCTAGAGCCAGAGCTGAAAAAAGAACACCTTTCAAAGAAGAACCTTCTGACTTTGAACATAAATTAGATGCAATTATTAAAGGAATGGACAGACTTGGAGATAGAGTGGAAACAATTGAGAGAAAATCCCTATGGGATGGTCAACCAAATAACACTGGGAGAAATCAAAACTTCAGGAAAAATCAAAATCCTATCACTGGAAAGACAGGGCCTGACCAAAATATTAGGCTCCCATTTCAAGAAAATTATGTTGAAGCCTCAACTTCTGATGAGCCAATAGAAGACACTCAAATCAATTTGATGGGACTTGACAATGAACAACAAGTTTTCTTGACCCATAAAGATCAAGAAGCTCACATTTTGAAACAATTCCAAACTCAGTCAGGTGAATCATTTGACATTAAGGAGGGATATGATACATCCATTTATGAAGTCCACAAACAATACAATCTGAGGAGCGGAAGAATAGATGTCCCTGAAATCAAAAAACAGAAAGATACCAGGCAACCTAACAAAGGTAAGATCAATAAACCCCCTGTACATATTCTTGCTAGAACAGATCCTAACCCTAACAACCCAATTGTTGAAGATATATCAAACAATCAGCTGCCTAATAGAAAACCTTCAACTGTTATTCCTGCTAAATAAAAAGAAGAACAGCCTCTAGGACATGATTTGGAAACAACTTCAACCCATGATCCCACTCCCGAGGAAGAGAAAAACGCAGAAAATTTAGCTATCCGAAATACAAGAAGTAAGACCAAAAAACCTTTCAATCTGGAGACAGAAGTAGGCAAACTAAAGATAGATGTTCCATTATCAGAATTAGCTAAACATAATGTCTACAAAAGACAAATTAGCAGATCACTCAAAATTTCTGTGAACGAAGATTCAGTGAACGTTTTTGATGACCAGCCGAAACTGATATTCGGCCCTGAAGTAAATGGAAAAATAGTAGAGGGACAAGTTCCTCCTTTTTATGTGGCTTTAAAAGTACATGATAAGATACTCCATAACACCATGTTCGATTCTGGTGCTTCCCATAACTTAATGCCTAAGTCTGTAATGGAGAAACTTGACCTTGACATAACCATGCCATATAAAGATCTTTTCTCTTTTGATTCAAGTCAGGTAAAATGTTTGGGTTTAATCACAAATTTATGTGTGTCACTAGTCCAATATCCTGCCAAAACCATTTTTATGGACATAGTAGTAGATGATATTCCTCCAAAGTATGGTATGTTATTGTCTAGATCTTGGGGTGCAAAGATTCAAGGATCTCTATAGTTAGACATGTCTTATGCTACTATTTCAGTGTTTGGTCAACCAAAGAGACTATACAGAGAAACCTTAATGAAGTATGTAGTAAGTAGTCAAGAGAAACCTCAAAATTTCCCTATATACTCAATACATTCAGATATGGATTCTTTTGTCCTTTACAATGATGAAATTGATCCCCCACATGAAATAAAAGTTCTTGTAGATGAAACAGAAGAAACAGCACATGAAAAGTATGGTGTCCAAATCCAAGAAATTGCTGAAAACCATGAAACATTAGATAAATCATAAGAAATTGAAAAACCAGATCTCCCTGCCGAACAAATCCCTGAAACTCCAGATACTAATCATGAGCATAAAATCCTTTGGTACTTAGAATTTGATGGGTTTGTGAACAAATTAGGAGCAGGGGTAGGAGTCTGGGTGCATAATCTTGAGAACAATCATGCTAAAGGTCATGCCTACAGGTTGAACTTTAGATGCACTATTAATATGGCTGAATATGAAGTTCTGTTGCTAGGTCTTAAACTGGTCAAGAAATTGGGAGCAACTAGAGTGTCAATCCTAGGAGATTCTGATTTAATCATCCAACAAATAAAAGGGAAGTTCTTAACAAATGATCCCAGATTGAGAGAGTACTAAGGAACAACCATAGGGATCCTCAACACATTTCTAGAAGCTCAACTTGCCAAAATCCCCAGAAAACATAACTTTCAAGCCCACAACCTAGCAATATTTTCCAGCACCTGTAAATTGCCATTTGAACCAAATCACCATTTCACAGCAGAAATTAGACACCGGCCAGCCATACCTGATAATATGAAGAACTGGCAAGTGTTTGACAGTGATAAATAGATCAACAATTTTTTAACCCTTGAAGAGGAATTTTTCAGCACTAACGCAGATGTAGATATGGTTAGTGGCCTTGATGCAAATCAGATAGAATCAGACATTTCAGCAGCAAATGTAACTCGATTACTTTATCCAACAAAATTCACCAAAGAGGAAATACAAGATCTCAGAGAAATAGACGTTGATGAGACCATTGAAGAAGAAACTGAAGTCATAAATTTGAAAGACAATTATTTACCCAAAGAATTGACTCCTTTGGAAGATCTCTTTGATTTCAACGACATTCCAAAGAAGCCCTAAATGGAACCTCCAAAAGTAGACATTGAAGACTACAACATAGGAACTGAACACAACCCAAAAATGGTAAAATTGTCCAAATATTTGCCCCCTGATCAAGAGCTGAAGTATGTTGAACTGATCAAATAATTCCAGGATGGGTTTGCCTGGAGCTATGAAGACCTGAAATCATATGACACCTCTATAATTCAACATACAATACCCCTCAAGGAAAATCAAAAACCATTGAAATAGAAGCTCAGAAGAATCAACCTTGTATTGCTTCCTTTAATTGAAAAAAGAAATCAGATGAATGCATGATGCAGGGATAATTTCCCCAATCAGATTTTCAGAATGGGTGTCTAGTTTAGTGTTTGCCAGGAAGAAAACAGGAGAAATCAGATTATGTGATGACTTAAGAAACGTAAACAAGGCTTCTTTGAAGGACAACTACCCTTTACCCAAGATGGATCATATCTTACAAAGAGTAGTAGGTGCTTCTAGGATTTCACTTTTGGATGGGTTTTCAGGTTTCAATCAGATTCTAGTTCATTGTGATGACCAAGACAAGACTGCATTTACAAAACCATGGGGTACATTCAAATATGTTAAAATGCCTTTCGGACTTAAGAACGCAGGGGCAACCTTTCAGGGAGGAATGGACATAGCTTTTGCAAAAGAAATTCACGATTTTCTAGTTGTATATATAGATGACCTCACTGTGTTTTCCAAAACAGACCAGCAACATTTAGATCATTTGAGACAAGTGTTTCTAACATGCAGAAAATATGGGATTTCATTGAATCCTAAAAAATCTCTATTTGGTCTTGAAGAAGGGAAACTCTTAGGCCATATCATCTCCAAAGATGGCATCAGAATTGATCCTGCTAGAATAGAAGCTATTCTGCAAATCCCCCACCCCAGAAATGTCAAAGAACTTTAAGCTTTCCTAGGGAATATTAACTTTTTGAGAAGATTTATACCTAATTTGGCTGAATTAATTAGATTGTTGAACATGTTCAGAAAGGATTCAAAGGTTAAATGGACAGTAAAAGCCAAACAAGCATTCAAAGAAATTAAATTGGATTTGACCAGAAAACCAGTCCTCACAAGTCCAAAATTTGACAGACTTCATAATTTTCTCATTTGCATCAAAACACACCATAGCAGTTGTTTTACTGCAAAAGGATGATCAAGGATGTGAAAAACCCATAGCCTTTTTCAATAAAGCACTTAGAGATGCACCTCTGAATTACAAAATCATGGAAAAACAGGCCTTTGCACTTGTGAAATCCATTCAAGACTGCAAAGTCTACATACTATACTCCCATGTAATAGCTTATGTGCCAAATGCTGTTGTAAAAGACATCTTGACTCATGATTGAATTGAAGGAAAATGAGGTAAATGGATAGCTAAAATATTGGAATATGACATTGAAATAAAACCTATAAAGCTCATAAAAGGACAGGGATTGGCTAAACTCATGACTGAAACAAACTTTCAAACCCTAGACATCAATGAACTGGATAACGAACAGGGGATGGCGACTCCACAAATCATCCATGCCTTCGTAGAATCACCTTGGTATGCTGATATAATTCATGTATTATTAAATATGTAGGCTCCTACAGGGTTATCCATAACAAAGAAAAGATTTTTAAAGATGAAAGCTTCAAAATTCTATATTTTAGATGGTGCTTTTTTTTGGAAAAATCATGAATGTATTCTATTGAATTGTCTAATAAAAGAAGAAGCTGACAAAATCCTCAAAGAATTTCATGCAGGGGACTGCGGTGGACACCTCTACTAGAAATCAACTGCAGACAAAATCCTAAGGGCTGGATTATACTGGCCAACCTTGTTCGCTGATGTAAAGAAGTTTGTTACTACTTGCCACAAATGCCAAATTTTTGAAGGCAAAAGGAAACTGTTGCCCTTACCCTTGAGACCAATTTCCATTGAAAAGCCTTTTCAACAATGGGGTTTGGACTTCACTGGAGAAATCCATCCTTCTTCTTCTAGCCAACATAAATGGATTCTTACTACCACAGACTATTTCACCGAATGGATAGAAGCCATTCCTTCTAGACAAGCCAATGACACAATGATCATAGGATTCTTAGAGACCAACATCTTGTCTAGATTTGGCTGTCCTGAAAAGGTCATAACCAACGATGTTGCTGCCTTCAAATCCAACAAACTGATAAATTTTTGCAGAAAATACCGTATCACTTTAGGGCATTCCACAGCCTATTACCCTCAAGGTAATGGCCTAGATGAGTCTTCCAATAAAAGCCCGATCAATATCATTAAGAAACTGCTAGAAGAGAAAAAGAAAAACTGGCATAAGAAACTCGTAAATGCACTATGGGAAGACAGACTTACTACAAAGAGATTTACTGGAACTAGCCCTTATGAGTTAGTTTATGGCATGGAGGCTGTCTTTCCTTCATCTTTAGGAATTCCTGTGATGAAATTGCTGTAAGAAGCCCAGGTGGAACCGAATGGCATTCGAACAAGAATAAATCAGACCATCCATTTGCAGTAGACCAGAGAGCAAGTGCACCAAAGATCCCAAGTGTTACAAGAAAAACTCAAGAAAATATTTGATAAAAGGACCAAAGCGAAAGACTTATACATTGGAGACAAAGTTCTAAGGTGGGATTCTAGAAGAGAAGATAAAGGAAAACATGGGAAGTTTGACTTCCTGTGGAAAGGGCCATTTATCATCCATGCATTGCAAGGGAACAATACTTACTTTCTGAAGAGCCTAGATGGTACAGAAACAGAAGATGGACCAGTGAATGGTCGAATCCTGAAACACTAATTTGATCGAGTTTTTTGATATATCCTGACTCTAACATGTACATAAGGAAAATCAGGATCAATAGCTTGAAAGAAGTAATCAGTTGTTTTCATTGCCGCCATAAGAATGAGGAGGGAAGTGCAAAAAAATTTGAAATCAGTGAAGGAACTTTACCATTTTGTTTTGCCTCATTTCAGTTTTTCAGAGATTGTAGAAGAAGACTTGGGAACAAGAACATAAGATCAAATAATCCAAGTAAAAGCTATCCAGAACAGATGTACAGTTTCTTGAATTAGCTCAAGAGTAGAGTATATATTTTACAACGTCCTTTTTTGTACAGTTTCTAGATTTAGCAAAGGAAAATTTTGGAGCACAGTAAAAGGTATTCAGAAGGCCATCTAACCTGCTGTTCTTGACTTTCCATGAGGGAAATCCATCCCCAAGTGGAGCTAGTGTTATACTCCTATAGTTATAGGTGTCATATTTCATGATTGACTGGTTGAGCTTTGTAATATGTTCATACCTTTCCTTGCTGTAAAGGTTTCCATATTATCAAAAAGAGAAAAAAATGTAAAGAGGATATACCCTAAAAGAAAAATCAAAGGGTGAAAAAAATAAATGGTCAAAAGAAAAAATGAAAATAAATGAACCCCAAATAAAAATACCAGGAAAGTGTGTAAGTCCAAATGCCACTACTATTTCATTTTTTGTAAATAAAGCATCATGTACATCTTGTTGAAACTTTTTTCCACAATGGATGAATGGCCAAACAGCTTAATCTTGGCCAGTTCATGTTTAAATTTCTTGTTTTAGAGATAGAGAATAAAAATATGTCCAAGCTGTTTAATCTTGGCAGAGAAGTAGATAGGTAGAGAAGCAAAGGAGCTCAATTGTTTAATCTGAGCCCTTAGAAGAAATAAGTGCTGACTTAGGTAGAATTCCCATGAAAAGAAAAGGAAGATTTATGAGGGTTTGCCAGTCTAAGTGCACCCAAGTAAAGAAGAAAAAATGCTAGGCAAAGTAGGCTGGGTAGGTAGATGAAGTTGCAGAATGATACTTGTGATAGATTTTTGTCTCTGAATGTGTCAACTTTTTACTATTATCACAAGTACCAGGCAGATATTTCTTGGAGCAGCTCAAGCGAGGCATGACTAACTCTCCTTCACACTTCTCCCCAATCATTCACTAACTTCCCCAATGATATTAAGATCTGCTTAATATCACTAAGCTACTCATTCCATTTCATCATTTGCCTAAGTGAATTCCCATTTTACTTAGGAAAAATACATTCTCTCACCAAAAAACCCCTCTTTTCCCCTTTAAGCCTAAGTTTACTAATATTAAACTTAGCGCTTTCATTCATTTTTCATATTAACAATTAACTTTTATTATATAAATTCCCGTGCAAATATACCCTTCCCCGTATTAATGTAAATATAATAAAAATCCCCAAAATTTAAATATCCCGCCCCTGGTTGAAATATAACCATATATCTGTTTGTTGGGGATTAATGGTTTATTTGGAACCGATTAATAACCCACCGCATGCAAAACCATGGGATAATTAACCGCCAGGTTAATTATAACCAAGCCCCGAACCATTGAAATCGCCCCCGAAACCATTAAAAACATTGTTTAATGAATCGGCCCCGCAGCATTAACCTCCCGCCATCTCCGCTAAGTGCCTATCGTCCGATCAACCGTCGCATATCAGACAGCTGATAACCATTTCGCAACCCATCTTTCTGTCGAACGTTACCTCCTGAGGAACTGGTGGTTTTTGCGCCGTACCAAATCCACGTGTCGCCCTCCCGGCGTGTTCGCTGCCCCTCCGCCCAAAACCACCCAAGCCCAAGAGTGGTGCAGGCAAAACCATTTACCGCCCTCCCCCCGCTGATGTCATCTGCTGATGTCAGCTGTCCTTTGCTGATGTCACTTTCCATGTCACCATCTATACTGCCATGTCACCTGCCACGTCATCCATCCCATACCCCCTGCTGACGTCATCCGTCCTTTGGATTAAAATTTCCCACCAAAAATCATTTTTGTCAATTAAAGGGGTGAAAAGGTCATTTTGTTATGTTTTTTCATTCAGTGCCCCGCGCGCTCTAAGCGTAAAAGGGACCAAGATCACATTCTCAGCTGTTTTTGACCGCCTCCGGCCAGAAAAGCTATATCGGCTAGCTCCGCAGCCTGTCACTCAACCTACGCAGTGCAGTCTTTCTCTTTAAAAGAGGTGAAATCAAACAAAGGGATTTCCAAAGCTTGCAGAAGAGAGAAACCGACATATACAGAGATATTTTGGGCTAAACACTGGAAAAATATGAACAAAGAAAACAGGGTACGCAACAAGTCAAAGAGTATCAAATCAACATTAAAGAGTATCAGTGTTGAATTAAAGACAAGTCAAGTCAGAATTAATGAATATCGGAACCCTAAAAGCTTGCCCTCAGCACAGCATAAGTTAGTTGTTTCTACTTTGCTTGTAAATTCCTTTAGGTTAAAATCTAGATATTATCTCATAGTTGTGATGAGATATTCTGTTGTACATATTTTTGTTGTATAAATACCCCCCTTCATCAGAGTTTTGAAGAGGTTGGGTATGTGTAGATTTCCTAGACTTTGTTGTAATACTGAACTTCTAGAATAAAAAGCTGTTGGGATCAAACTGTTGTTTGTGTTGGGTGTGGAGCCTGATTATCTTCTATATTCAAAGGTATCGCCACATAGGACCCCAGTTCGAAATGGGGGCAGCAACGCCGCCCGTAAAATGTTCGCTGCAGGGGGGCTCCAGGGGGGGCGGCTGCGACCTTTGGGAGCCCCCCCCTAGCGGGGGGTTTCGGGGGCAGCGCCCCCGAAGCTAAAAACAGCTGTAAAATTGCCTTGTAAAAGTATAGTAATTTCTAGTCAATCTAGGCCATTCATTAGGCGGATGATCTGACGGTAGAACTTATGTTTAGTTTAGGGTTTTTTGCCCTAGAAGGCAACCCCTCTCTTTGTATGAGGGTATTGTATTTGAGGCTGTGTGATAGATGTGTATTCTGTGAGTGAGAAACAGAGAGGTGAGACTGTGAGAGAAAATAGAGGATATTACAACGGATTTGCTGTAGGTTGTGTCTCTTCATTTTACTGGATAATAAAAGGGAAGGACTGGCTGTTCGGGGTGGACGTAGCCCAAACTGGGTGAACCGCGTATATCTGTGTCTCTCTTGTTTTGTGCGTTTTCTGTGTTTATATTTCTGCAATATTTTATGTGTTCCATTGCTCCGTAATATATAATTTTCTAACAGTCTGGCTTACTGGATGAAGAATTGATGCAGAAGACTTATCACAGAATTTTTGAATCAACCTATGGATCAATAAGTACCCTTATATCTTGTGTTTTACAGTTTTCTTGTCTATTATGTCATCTATGTTTCATGATCTGAATGATAAAGAGAAAGATTAATTCATAATTTGCTTAACTTCACTCTGTTTTCAGTTTTTATTATTCTCTGTGTTTTCTTCAGAATTAGTATAATCAGTGAATTCTTAATTGCTCCTGTTTCCAGATTCTCTCATGTTGAGTATTTGCTAAGGAATTCTTAACTGCTCCTTATCAGTAATCATTCACTTTCCCTCTTTTCAATATGATGAAGTATTCTTAATTGCCCTTCACCCATTTGAGTCCATGTCATCTGATTCCAGCCTTTTAAATTGTTCCATGTTTGACTACCTTGCTCATTGATGCCATCCTCTGTTGGAAACCAAATCCAGAAAGCCATCCTTCTTTTGATTCCATCATTCCCAATAGACTGAACTCTTCAGTTTTGCCTCACTATTCTATTGAATCCCACCACCCAGACTCAAAACAAAACCCTTGTACTTCATAACTAACCTAACACTTTTAAAGACAAAGCTAAATCATAAAGAGAGAGCCCTCTCTAGATGCAGATTGGCTAGAATATGTATCTAAAAGATTGGTTTGTGGTTACCTCGACCGTATTCCCTTTCTTACAAGTTTTGGGAACAACCTAAGTGATAACACTCTACACAGGTATTTATAAGAAAATTCATATAACTGTTTATGGAGGAAAGCATGCTACAGACAAACATGTAGAAGACAGATACGTGGAATTTCTTCCTCGGCTGTTGGAGAAATAAATCCAAGACATGGTGGTTGTTGGATTCGTTTGTACAGTTGGTTATTAGAGTCCGTAGGTACAAGTAGTTGCTCCGGATAATGCTTCCCATCACTGTGAAATGCATTAATTAACCACGAAACAAAGTCCTGTTACCCTCGATCTCTTTGTGTTTGACTTATCCTTTGACTGTAGTCTTATGCCATCTTATTTGTCGACCTAGGCTAAATGAATAAGACAGGGTCCATGTCATGATGATTTCAAAGCTGCCCATGTGGCTATTTTCTCTTTCTGACACTTGGAACCTGTTAGAGCATGGAAGTAGCTATGGAATAGCTGGTTAGCTACAGAATAGGTTGCATTCCATAGCTAATATACAAAAATTTATTCAAACAACAAAACATAAAAAGCATAATATGTATATCACTAAATGTCCTCCTCAAGACAGTATATACCAATTATTAGTGATGAGAATTCATCTTTCTTATGGAAAAACAAAGAAAAGGAATGAGAAGAGTTGCTAGGGAAAGAGTAATTTTGAGGCTCAACATACCCCCACTACAAAATAATTGCATGTCCCCATGAAATTTTCAAAAATGTGAACTTATTTCTCCTATTGCATCTGTTCTAACGCTTCTGCCAGCACATCCAACTTCCTTTTCTTACTTCTCCTTGCACTGATTGCCATCTTGGGCTTCTTCATAAGAAGTCTGTATTTGAGGTTGATAAATGTTCCACTCAAATTCCTATTTTTCCTCTTCAACTTCCTATTCTTCTTGTACCATAGCCCTAGGTGTAGTATTGTATTGTCGTGAATGGATTTATCTAGTTTGCTTTGTTCCTTCAGGGTTTCATTTTCTTTCTTAATATGCATATTCAATATCTCCAACTCATAGATTTCCTGTTTGAGGGAGTCAGTCAAAGGTTCTTGTGGATTGACAGGTTGTTCTGGATTGGATGAGGATCCTGGATCCATTGAGGCACTTTTCCTTTCTAGAGACTCTATGTAATCATAAATTTCTTGCTAACCCGGATCTATGCCAAGAGAAGCTCTACTTGGACTGCCTTCAAAATTATATGGAGGAGAGTTTTGTGGACTGTGTTCAGGTGGAATACTATCAGGAGATTTAACTGGGGTTTCTTCTTCTAAGTTGATGAACTGGGCTCCTTTTGATGTTACCTTCCTCACCTTACCCCGGAATCTAGAGCTCCTTCTCAGGTTTTGGAAGCTTATGGTTTCTTCTCTTGTGTCCTCCTTCCTTTTCCTTATCTCCTTCTTTTTCTTGATTTGCTCCCTAATCTTGATCAATCTTTTAGAGAGTAATTGTTAATTTTCTTGTGGTGATGAGGGTTTAGGAATGTCTTCATTGATTTGTTTAGCTCTCTCGTTCACTTTTTCTTTCTATTTAGTTTGCTCTTCAACCTCTGGTTTAGAAGCTATCTTTGCATCATTCTCTTGTGAGGAGGTTCCAGATTTGTTTTGAATGTTAATGCTGATCTTTCTCCTCCTACTTTTCTTAACATGACTCTCCTTAGGTGACTTTGGAGCATCCTGGAAAAAATTTCTTACCAAGAAATCTTCCCAAGTATCCCCTATACTTTTCAAATGGAATTCAATTAGTATTTTCACTAATCCATGATGATACATAGTTGTTTCTATGGATTCAATTTTCTTTTGGACATTTGTAGCCATCCTTCTTAGACTGTTTAGAAGGAAGAAGGGAAGGTTGATGGTTCCATTTTCTAAGAAATTCATTATTAAACTTATATGGTAAACATACATAAACCCAAATCTTCCTTCACATGTAATTAATTTTTGCAATATCAACAACATATTACCCCATGTGTTCTTGAGTTCTGAAATAGGAATTCCCTTCCTAAATATTGTAACATCGATTCCTGGGTTTCTAAGGATCACTTTCCAAGATTCACCATGAAATTCCTTGTTTTGAAACCATCTTTCTCCTTGTCTTGGCAGCTCTATTGCTTCTACTATGAAGGATTCTGTGACAACAAATTTAATATCTCCTATCTCCATTTTTGTGCCATCAAATGACCTTGCAAAAGACTTGGTAATTTCCTTGTGGTAGCCATCAAATTTCTCAATAAAATTTAACCATCCGGCCTTCTGTAGCATCCCTTTAAGTTGTGGATACCCTTCCATATACTTTACCCCTACAGGCTCTGTCCTAACCATAAGCCCCATATCCCCTATTTTCAGTTAACCTTCAAAATTACTTACTGTCTATAAAACAAGTGCTATTTACGAAATGGAATGATTGTGTGTATGGAAATGGAATGATTGTGTATATATGAAAATGGAAAGGTTGTGTGTATATGAAAAATGGAATGGCTGTGTATATAGAAAATGGAAAGACTGCATATATGAAAGGATTGCGTGTCATAAGTGAGATAAACTTAAGGGTTTGCATGTAATAAATAGATAGTAAGGGTTTAGAGAGTTGTAGATAGGTAGGTCACATCATCACCTTAACTGTTAATAGGTGGAGTTGTGGAGGACCGTTTGACTATAGATTATTGAGTTTGAAGCAGAGATTTGTTATGAAAGAATTATTGAGACTGTTTGTTATTAAAGATGGAAGATATGGTGGAGATATAGTGGCGATAAAATCAAATGATGGTTGATTAAGGAGACGTGATTATGCATATTATATAAACTTATGCTTTCAAATTGTTGTTTGAAATAAATATTTGCATTTACCTTTGGAACCTTTACCTTCCTCTTGCTACTTTTTTTTTTTATGCTGATCCATAGGTACCTTGAGCATGGTTGGTCTTCAAAAATTAATTTTTCTTTCAATTCCTTGTATACATGATTTTATTATGAGTTGTACACTTGTGCCTGAACTGATAAACAAATTATACTTGCAGAATCATATTAGCTGCAGAACAGAATCAGTTGCAGAACATGAAAAAGAAAGTGAAATATGGCTTATGGATCATGAATGAAATGGAAGTGGCTATGTGAGTGAAATGAAATGAGATGTAAGACAAGATGATAAATGAAATGAAAATGGAATGAAAGCTGTAAAAGGAAAAACTAAAAAAATTATTGATGAAATATGACAATGAGATGAAGTGAAACTGCAAAAATAAAACAGAGTGAGGTGAGATGAGATGATGAATTTGCAGAATCTAAACTGTAGAGTGACTGTAGCTTTTTGTCACTACTTATTACAGAAAGAAAATGGAAAATATAGGGTGTCAGAAACCTCTGATTTTCACCCTGTATTTTCTGTATAAGTATGCCAATCAATGATTGGTTTTCAACCTTATACAATTACACACACACACAGATATATATATATATATATAGGAAAAAATAAGGACTGAGTTAGTGGAGAAGAATAATTCTTCTTCACTAGCTTCACTTTAGAATTGTCTTGGAAAATCTTAATGAACTCCTCTTTTGAAATTGGTTTCTGATATATCTTTAATCTATGACCATTCACAAGAACAGGATTTTTACTTTCATCTATTGTTCTTATCCTCACTGATCCATTACTAAAGACTTTTTCAATCTCATATGGCCCAAGCCAATGAGTTTGAACCTTCCCTTGAAAATCTTTAAACTTTGAATCAAACAATAGTGCCCAATCTCCCACTTGAAAACTCTTGTCCTTGATATATTTGTCATTCCATTTAGCCCTCTGTTGTTGGACTATACTAGCTTTTGAACTGCCTCTTGCCTAATTTCATCAAGTTCATTTAATTGCTCCAGCCTGTGCTTTTGTACCTCTGATAAATCTAGTACCAGTTGGACTGCCATCTTGAAAGTTCTGATTTGGAACTCTATAGGGAACAGGACTTGTTTCCCATAAACAAGTTCGTAGGGTGTATGTCCCATTGTGTTCCTCCATGTAGTTCTATAGGCCCATAAGGCTTCAGGAAAAGCATTTCCGCCCAATCTCTTCTATGTAGATGCACAATCTTGGTGAGGATTCCTTCAATCACTTTATTTGTAGATTCCACTTAACCATTTGCTTATGGATGATAGGGAGTAGATTCCCTATGTTTGATCTTGTATTCATCCACAATCCCTTCCACCATGTTATATGTAAATTGAGATCCCTGATCTGTCACAATTTCTCCTGGAACATGAAAACAAGTGAAGATGTCCTCAAAAAGGAAATTAACTACAAATTTTTCATTAGCAAAAGGTAATGCTTTGGCTTCTACCCATTTAGTGACATAATCAGTGCATACCAATATATACTTCTTCTTCTTAGATGGAGGATTAATTGGCCCAACAAAATCTAAGCTCATTTTCAAAAGGTTCAATGAGTACTTGAATTTGTAGTGGCATTTCATTTGAGGGAGGAGGTTTCCCTACCCTTTGGCAACTATCACATCTCCTGAGATATTCTTTAGTATATTTGAAGATGGATGGCCAATAATATCCTAAAGAAATGATTTTATAGGTTGTCCTCTTGTTAGTAAAGTGTCCACCACACGGCTCATCATGACATGCCTTAAGAATCTCGGTCATTTCATCTTCCCTGACACACCTTCTGATCATAAGATCTGGGCCTAGTTTATACCATTCGTTAGTGATCCATGAATATCTTGCACTTTCCTGAATAATTTTCCTTTTCTATCTAGGAAAAAAATGTGAAGGTAACTTTCCTGTGACTAAATAATTAGCAATATCTGCAAACTAAGGAGTTTGAATAGTTACTACAAAAAGATATTCATTAGGAAACTTATCTTCAACCAGAGAATCTTCTTTGATATTCTAAATCCTAGACACGAAATCAGCAACTGTGTTTTGTTTTCCAAGTCTATCAAGCACAGTGATGTTGAATTTTTGCAAAAGTAAAAGCCATCTTGTAACTCTGCCATCAGTAATAGGTTTATTCATTAAATATCTAATTGCAGAGTGATCTGTATGAACAAAGGTTTCATAGCTTGTTATATCGTGTCTGAACTTGTTAATTGCATGAACAATAGCTAAAAATTCCTTTTCAGTCACAGTATAATTTAACTTAGTGGGAGTCAAATTCTTACTTGTATAGTAAATGGCATAAGGAATCAAATATTTTTGTCCCAATACAGCTCCCAGAGCTGTATCTTAAGCATCTGTTGAAATATGGAAAGGGAATTTCCAATTTGGACCTCTTAAAATTCGTGCTTCAGAAATTCTTATTTTTAAGGTTTCAAATGCCAACTAGAAATCAGAATTCCAATTCAATTCACAATATTTAGTAATAAATTTGAAGAGTGGGGATGCTATTTTAATGTAATTTTCTATAAAACTTCTATAGTATCTTGTAAATCCTAGAAAACTTCTAACATCCTTTTGGCAATTTGGAATTGATAATTTAGAGATGAATTCAACTTTAGATTTGTCAACTTTAATCCTATCTCCTGAAATGTGATGTCTTAAAACAATACCTTCTGTAAACATCATAAAACATTTTTCATGGCTTAGTGAAAGGTTTGCTTCTTTACATCTTTTAAGAACTTTTTCCAAATTTTCCAAAGGTTCTTTAAATGTATTCCCATAGAATGTAAAATCATCCATATATACATCTACACAATCATGTATTAGATCAAAAAAAATTCCTAGTACTGCTCTTTGGAATGTTACAGGTGCATTACATAACCCAAAAGGAAGTACTGAGTAGGCATAAGTTCCCCATGGACAAGTAAATGTGGTTTTATCTTGATCTTCAAGTGCCACCTGAATCTGATTATAACCACTAAAACCATCCAAGAATGAGAAATACTTCTTACCTGCTAATGTATCTAACACTTGATATATAAAAGGCAAAGGAAAATGATCTTTAAGGGTTGATTTATTCAATTCTTGGTAATCAATGCACACCCTCCATTTACCATTGTTTTTAGGCACAATTACCAAAGGAGAAACCCATTGGCTATCTGAAATTGGGTAAATGAAGTTTACATTCAATAATTTTTGGAGCTCTTCTTTCACAATCTCTCTAAGATTTGGATTCATCCTTCTCTAAGGTTGTCTGATAGGTCTACAATTTTCCTCAATGTATATGTGATGGATACAAGTCTTAGGATTAATGCCTTTCATGTCGGTGTATTCCCATGCAAATGCAGCAGAATGTTTTTGTAATTTTTTGATTAGCTCTTCTTGTTATATTTTCTCCAAGTTTTTGTTTATGTTCAATGTCCTACCTGGAAAAATTTCAATTGTAGAGCTACCAAACTCTTCCATAGAATAGAGAGACATCTGCCTAGATGAAAAATATTCAACATTAGATTTTTCTTTAAATTGCTCATGGTCATATTCTGAAGATGATTCAAAATTTTCCAATGTATTTAAAATTTGGCTATCTTCACTAATATCTGAAATAGTAAAGAGAAGCTGAATATCATCTTCATCATCAATCCATTCTTTGTCATATATTTCTGTGATTGATTTTGCTAGAGGATATAGAGTAAATTTTTTTGTTGAATTACCATTAGAAATATACATGTCACCAGATCTACGGCTAATAAAAGCATCAGTTATGGCCAGCCAAGGTCTTCCTAATAAGAGTGGATGTCCTACTAGATTGTTCTTGGGAGTTAAGATAATGAAATCAATAGGATATTCCCAAGAGTCTAAGGATACTGAAATATCTTCTAACACTCCATCTGGTTTGATTACTGATCTATCTGCTAGTTGCAGTAAGGTAGGTGCGTAAAGAAGATTAGGAAGCTTGAGCTGCTCCATAGTTTGTTTGCTCATGATGTTTATTGCCACCCCTAAGTCAATCAATTTATTTGGAATTTCAACTCCATTGATATGTGTTTTCACAATTGGACTTCCTAGATCCGCATATTTTTGTATGGCAATTTTTCCCATCATTATGTCTGCTATTTTTCCTACCAGGCGAATTCTTTTTGTTTTCTTTGTTTTTCTTGCTGGTTTCTTTATGCTCCACTCCTTTATTATTTCGGCTAGAATTGAAATTTTTTTAATGGCTTGTAGCAAAGGTATTTTGATATAGACATTCTTCAATTCATCTAGAAAATCATAATTGGGAAACATAATATGCTTTTATACTCCTCTATTAGTTTGTAATCTTTCAGGAAGAGGAGGTGTAGAAGTAGACACTAGTTGCTCAATGATGGGATTTGTATTCACTGATTCTTTTTTTTTTTCTTTTTCAATGTTTTGGTTTTGGAAAGATGTTCCCTCAGAACTTTTATTGACCTTTAGAGAATATTCCTCAGAACTATATTGTTTCTGAATAACTACAAAAGGTCTTTCTTTTTCTAATATCCTACCAGATCTCAGTTGAACATCATTACAATCTAGAGGAGTAATCATATAAGTTGGAAATTGTTGTCCTTCTACCATATAAGAATTCTGGGGATTTTTATTATTGGGGTTTAGTAATGGTTGGGCAGGTAGCTGATTTGGTCTCTGCTGAAATGGCAGTAAAACTTGGGGATTTTGGTTTTGTTGTGGAGATTGTTGTGGAAATGGTAATGAAAGTTCAGGGTTCTGATTTTGGAGTTGTGGCTGCTGATTTTGTTGTGGAATGTGTGGGGGAGGATAATTCTGATATGATGGAAGATATTAATAATATTGAGAAAATCTCCCATAAGGAGTTTGTACTCCTTGTGCCCACAGTTGAGATTGAGGCCATCGTTGTTTCCAAGAATTCCAATTTGGTGGGGGCTGAAGATACATTTGATTGTTAAATCCCTGATTTTGTGGCCCCTACTAAGATTTTCTAGCAACAAAACAAAGAGGTTATGCACCATTTTGGACTGTTTCCTCTTGAAAGACAGCCTTAAGACCTGGAATTGAAGGACAACTCTTAGTCTTATGGCTTTCTTAGCAAATAATACAAGTTTCTACAACTTTGGCATCCAAAGGACATTCTCTTAGAGCATGTTTTTTCTGAATTTTGGACAAAAAATGGCTAAAGCATCAACCTCGGTTTGTTGCTTGTTTTGTAATTTAAGGGTGTATATTTGCTCACTAAGACTCCCTAGAATGTCAGTTTTAAATTCATCAAGCATATGACCAATTTCTGCCCTACTTACAGATCTAGTTGTAGATTTGTTTACTCTAATAAGAGAAAGATCTCTTGGACCTTTCCCAGTTTTAGATTTCCCTCTTGAGAGATGAACACATAACTCTCCTATATCATCTAATGGGAGTTGATAGATATATCCCTTCCCCATCATGTTAAGGATATCTATCCACTCATCTTTAATGGCTTTTAATAAAAGAGCTTTCAAGGTATCTTCATCTAAATTGTTCATCTTTTCTCTTTACAAATTATAGTTGAATCTCTCAATCAAATCCTCTAAGTTTTAATCCTCTCCTTGCATCATTTTGAACACTTCATCTTTGTGATTGGTAGGCATGCAATAATCCAAATACCTATCCAAAAAAGTTTTTTTCATGTCATTCCATGTTCTAATGGACTGAGTGACTGACCCCATGAACCACTTCAAAGTAGCTCCTTTCAGTGTTGAAGGGAACAACTTAATTTTTTGAGAGTCTTCTAGATAATCATAGGTTCTACACAAGACTTCAATCTCAAATAAGAATGTTTCAGGATCCTCTTTTTTTAACCCATGGAAGTTTGGGAGGACAGAAGGTGAGATATTTTTCATTGTGGAATTTGCTTCCTCATCCACTATAGGGAATCCAAAAGAATTATCTATTTCCCTATTTCCTCTGCCTCCTCCATTATTTCCTCTACCTTCTCCATTATTCCCTCTACCTCCTCCATTATTTCCTCTACCCCCTCCTCCAAATAATGTGAATTCTCCATCTTGTTCTTCTTCTGCCATTATAGTTTCTTTAGGGTCTGTATAGGGTTCAACCTGCAAGGTTACGTCCTCCTCCTCTGGTTCTTCTATTAATGGGATATGGGAGAGAGGTTCTACTTCTTCTTGCTCACCAGATATTCCTAATTCTTCAACTAAAATATGCTCTCCTGTGGAGGTGAAAAAGGTTATTCCTGCTATTGGAGATTCAAAATTTTTCTCCCCTAGGACTGACTTGGTAGATGAAGTAGGAGATTCTTTTGATTGGATTTCTGCTCCTGGAATTTCAGGAGTTCTATGGCTGGGAGTATGAGTTTAGGACGGAGGTGTGTCTTTTCATGTTCTTGGTGGAGTACGTGGTGTTGTAGGAATTGAAATGCTGCCCCTAGCTATAGATCTACCCCTAGAGTCTCTTTCTCTATGTATGTCATTTTTTTTTGAATGTAAGAGATAAGGCTACCTAGTTACACTTCCACGGAAACGACGCCAAAATGTTTGGTCAATTTAGTGTCCTAAATTGCTCTACATAAATTATCAATTTGGGTATCATAAACTGATGAAGTGTAGTGCACTGTTTGTGCTAGCTAACCCTTCTTACTTCGTTGTTTTTATATTTTATGTTGTTTTTGGGGTTTTTGGTCTTTTAATTCCTAATGATTTACATCTAACTTTCCTAAAGACTACTCAAAATCTAAAAATGAAAGCAAAGCTAAGAAAGAAATGAAAACAAAGCTATTAAAAATGAAAGTGAAATTTGCACTTGATGTTTAACTAATTACATAAATAAAACTAAATGAATTACTTGGTTACTCTGCCTCTCAATTTTGGGAGAAAGTCTCCTTCTGATGACATTTAAGTAATTATGTACTTCATTAATCTAACAGAAAGCAAATACAAAGATGCAGAAATAACTCACTACATAGATGAAATGTTCAACCACTTAGTTAAGGATGAATTATCAACTTGAAGGGTTTTCCATCAACATTCATTAATACCATGAGTTAGTATTTTAAACTAAAAATGAAATAGCAAAGACAGTGAATGACATTGACTAGTTTAATTGATAATTTAAACTAGCAACACAGTGAATGAAGTAAACTATCCAACAATGTATCCTTATCATTCTTCAATCCTACTCTCATCCTGAAACAAGTTTAGTTTTTAAGTGAAGAAACAATATTACACTGTTAAACTACTGATAAGGACTAAAAAGAAATCACGCTAATGGAAACTAATTTAAATTATAAACACTTTTAGCAAGAAAATGATAGAAATTGCATTATATACACTATTAGTAAGAAACTGATTATAAACACTATTTTAGAAAGAAAATGATGAATTTATAGTTTTTTTTTTTCTAGGTTAAGACTAAACTAAGTATCCACAGGGGAATTGAACCAGTGACCTATCGCAAGGAGTGCCTTAACAGTGCACCCATTCACCGTCAATCCAAAGCCCCGTGGGCAATGATGAATTTATAGTTAACAAGAAGAAAAAAAATAAATAAAATGAAACCTTCTTCAGTGCAGGGGCCCTATGCAACTGATTAGGCTACGCATGCTCAATCAACTCCAAGAAAACTCCTTCAGATGTTCATAAAAACATGCGGTCTTCTCATATTAAAACAGGGACACAAAACGTCCAAAAATTACAGAGTCTAGAACTTCAATTTCACATTAAAACTATTACTATTACTACTAAATTCTTCAGTCCTTTACACAGGTATTTATAAGAAAAATCATACAACTGTTTATGGATAAAAGCATGCTACAGCCAAACACATAGAAGATAGATATGCGGAATTTCTTCCTCAACTGCTGGAGAAATAAATCCAAGACATGGTGGCTGTTGGATTCGTTTGTACAAGTGGCTATTGGAGTCCGTAGGTATAGGTAGTTGCTCCAAATAACACTTCCCATCACTGTGAAACACATTAATTAACATGAGATAGAGTTGTGTTACCCTCGATCTCTTTGTGTTTGACTTATCCTTTGATCGTAGTCTTATGCCATCTTATTTGTCGACTTGGGATGAATGAATAGGACAGGGTCCATGTCATGATGATTTCAAAGCTACCCATGTGGCTAGTTTCTCCTTCTGACACCTGGAACCTGTTAGAGCATGGAAGTAGTTGTGGAACAACCGGTTAGCTACAGAATAGGCTGTGTTTCGTAGCTAATATACAAAAATTTATTCAAACAGCAAAACATAAAAACCATAATATGTAAATCACTAAGTGTCCTCCTCAAGACAGTATATACTAGTTATTAGTGATGAGAATGCATCTTTCTTATGGAAAAACAAATAAAAGGAATGAGAAGAGTTGTTAGGGAAAGAGTAATTTTGAGGCTCAACAGTCTACTCGAAAATCGGCGATCGATAATTTGTGATGGACAACACATTGTGACAAAGTGGAAATCACTAATAAGGCGCTCCAATGTGGTAAGCACATGGTCTAGAGGAAAGATGAGAAATCAAGGGCACGACACTTTATAAGGGAACCAAAGGCCCATGGAAAAGCATTTAAAGACTTAGCACCTTAAGGCGAAGCCCCTGTTCACTACTCTCGGTCCTATGGTGAGAAGTGTGCGGTAAGGGATGAGCAGAAGGAGCTTAAAAATTGGAGATTAGTGATCACAGGTTTATTGTTGTTGGAACATTGGCAACAAATAAAAAAAACCAATATAGGGGGCTCCAATATGATTAGCGCTCTGTCACCGAACCACATCCAATGCTGGAGGTATAATAGGGGTCTAATGCAAAAGGGGCTAGACTTGATTGGAGGTTGGCGATGAGCTATTTCATAGTGTTACACCACTACACAACACTACAATGAAAAACTATGATATGATGGTACAGGGAGCCATTAAGATGTATGAATTGACAGTTGTGATTTTAAATGCAGATGTGTAAGGTTGATGGCCGAAGACCTCCCATGCACGCATAGTAAATAAATGCAAAATAGAGACTCCATGATGATGTATATGTATATCTTTGCGAACCATAAATAAGTATGGGGAGGTTCTATTAAATATGTAAGGGGGATTAATAGTTAATACACAGTAGGGAGAGTCATCTTTATAGCAGAGAAGTGATCGTCTCCCATCCTTATGATTTTAATGCAATGACTGAATTGGTGTTATTCTATATCATCAGAAAATGGGGTGTCACGCCCGAGGTAAATGCGTGGGAAGAATTGATGATGAAAGTGACTACATCAAGCCAAGAGTAGCACATGAACAAAATTGTGAACCTCCATTGAGCTATTGAGGTGTGTAAGCATACATGTGAGAGTGCAGAGCAATGAGCTGTAGATTGGAGTAGAATGTCACAAGGGTAGTGTTGTGGTGAAACAATGAAGAGCCTTAAGCAGAGAAAGCAGAGCACAAAGAAAGTGTTGCAGTGGGTGGCACGAGGAAGACTGCCACAAGTGTTCAGAAAACAGGGTGTAGAAGTTGAATTTGCAGACAAAAATTAAGTTGGTATTTTACTTGTAATTTGTATGCCTCTGATTTCGATATGAAAATTGTATGAAATAGTAAAACAGTGGTAGTGACAGGTTGGTGCCTACACACTTAAGAGGTTGGTGCCTTTAGGAAAGTTGGTGCTTGCTAAACAAAATAGATTGGTGCCTCTAGGCAAGTTGGTGCTTGCTATACAAAAGAGGTTGGTGCCTCTTGGAAAGTTGGTGCTTGATTGAAAAAGGGGGTTGGTGCCTCCAGTGAGTGGGTGCTCACAAATAAGTAGATGTAATTAAGTTGGTGCTTAAATTACATCATAAAACAAACAACAAATTGGTGGTTTTTTCCCTCTGGGTTTCCACGTGAAAACACTGTGTAAAATGTATGTTGTTAAGGAGAATGTTGTTTGAGTATGTGTTATGTAAGATTATAGATTTATTGCTTCCTGAATGAATTCTTTCACATATGAAAGAACTTAAGAAGGAACTATAAGCATAGTAAGAAAATAAAATTAAGAGTTTCTTAAATTACTAATTCACCCCCCCTGCTCTCAGCAATTCCTTAATTCCAACATACATCATCGGTTAAAAATCATTTGAGGGAAAAGAAAAATAGAAGAGAATATAGGAGCAACTCCCAAGAATTAGATTTATTTGTGGAGTAATAATCATAAATCATGCATAATTTGATGATGATACTTTACTCTTAGGAAACACTAAAATGTTTTTAAATGTCTCAACTATTTTGGTCATAAAAAAAGTCATATTTATGATTAGAACAAATCTCGCCTCACCCAAGACACTTTATTTATGATGCTTCACTTCTGAATTTCAGAAAGATTGTCATCATTTCGATATATGTGTATTATGATTTTCCTCAAGCCCTATTCTCACCCCCTTTACTCCCTAAAAAAATCACTAAATGGGGATCCAAGTGGTTAAATCCAGCAGAGAAATTTTTTATATTTTTGTTTTAATCTTAACTTGTCCCTTATTCCAATTCTTAGCCATGTTTTTTAGTTTCAACTATATTTAGAACTATTATAGCTCAAAGCTTAAAAAGAATCCTTTTAAATTAGATAAATTCAAAGAGTTCCACCTAGTAAACTGGGAAGTGGGCCACACTCTAAAAAACCATCACATAATTTTATTAAGTTATCCATCTTTGATGAATATGACAATTGGAGCCCAAATTTTTTAGCATCTCATTTTAGATCAAAATGAATGGTCGAAGAAAGTCTTACATTAAAAATTCTTCTTTGGAGGGGGTAGAAGACATTATCTGGATTGCCCCTTTGTTTAAAAGGAAACTATCTTAGATATGGAAACTCTATTATTTTTTCCCATTTTATCAACTCTCATCTCACATGGATTCATGATTTTGGATCACAAATAAATTTCATGGAGGATGGCATCATGGGTTGTCCCCCTTTAGGGCACATCTTAGCCTCATATCCCCTTTATTGCAAGAAAATTAATGGGAAACAATTACTATTTGAAATTTCAAGATGTGCTTCAAATGGATAATGATTGGGATGGAATTTTGGGAATATTCCTTCTCCTTTGCATTGCGTATCCTATATTCTAATCTTTAATATAACAAGGTGTGCTCTAAACAACAAAAATGATGAACATTATGGGGGTTTGGAGTCTATCCAAATTCCTCATTTTCTCCACCCTAAACTAAAATAGGTATCTGGAAACAAATATGGCATACTAATGGGCTATTGAAAATAAATATATTTTTTTATACACTTAAGCACATAAAGAGAGCTCCTTATTGTAGAATATCACATAAAATGAGGTATCTAAGGCCCCTCAATCTATAATAAAAACAAATATAAAAAGCTTCACTATTGTTCATGCATATGAGCATGCCTTAATGGATGATTGTTCAATGCTCAAGTTTTCTCTCACATGGTAAAATTATCCTGATCAAATTGATTCCCTTTTCTTCAAAATTATTATCCATAAATTTTGTTGATGTACATGCACATTAACATAGCATAAAATACACTTAGCTTTAGTTAACTTTTGTCCTTGCAATAGTTAAGCTTAACTTATTTTCTTTATGTATCACTATTGAATATACGAAATTTAGTTTCTCTACCAATTTTTCTCAATTCTTGCAACTTTATGCAATTATTCTCTAGCTAGGTCCTTATCATTGCATGCTCTAATAATTTAACATGATATTAGAGCCATGCAAAATTATTAGAGCTTGCACATGTAAGGACCTATATAGAGAATAATTGCATAAAATTGCAAGAATAAAGAAAAATTAGAAGATAGAATGAATTTAGTATATTCAATAGTGATACACAAAGCAGCTAAGTTAAGCATAATTGCATGCAAGCACTAAAGATAACTAAATCTAAGTGTGCTTTATGCTATGTTAATGTGCATGTACATAACATGCAAGCACTAAAGCTAACTAAAGTTAAGTGTGCTTTATGCTATGTTAATGTGCATGTGCATCACATGCAAGCACCAAAGCTAACTAAAGTTAAGTGTGGTTTATGCTATGCTAATGTGCATGTGCATCACATGTAAGCACTAAAGCTAACTAAATATAAGTGTGCTTTATGTTATGTTAATGTGCATCTACACCAACAAACCCTTTTAAGCATAACTTAGGTGAGTATGATACAAGAAGATGAGTCCCAAAAACAATGCCATTTTAGGTACCCATGTACAATGCATGAAAGATGAAAGAGGGAAAACCCAATGGGAAACACTTGCGCCCCCCCCCCCCCCCCCCCTCCAAAAAAAATTCAATTCAAAAATAAAAGAAAAACAACTACTAGGTAGTTGTGTCCTTCACCTTCAAATGATCTCATAAAAACTGAAACTTCTACTTAGTGAAAGTCTTGGTGAATATGTTGATAGTCTGCTCATAACTGAGACAATACTGCAGATCGATGATCCCATCATGAATCAATACTCCAATGTAGTGCATGTGGATCTTGTTATATGGTTTGTTGATGTTGTACTAGATCTCTGCAAAAATTTAGTGTACTCTGATTGTCACACCATATGATAGTTGGATGATGGAAAATGATACCAAGCTGAGAAAGGAAATGCTATAATGAAATGGCCTGAATGGTGACATTGACTACTCCTCTATACACGACCTTTATTGATGATAAAGAAATGACATTTTTCTTCTTACTTAACCAACAAATGGGGTCTGATCCCAAACTAATTACATAACTATAAGTTGACTCCTCTACAAACAAATCTAGAGGAACATGATTCATTTTCAAATTTAGAGATATCAACTCCCATGTTTGGATCAAGGATTGATTCTCCTTAGCCATGGTTGCATTCCAATATGGATTCCTTGCAACTCCAGTATGTGTTTAGTGATCATATGCATGTACCATACATGCATGTATGGGATTGCTTGTCTCTAGAGATGCACACATGTGCATGCGTGGCTTTAGGGATGCCTTCATAGATGCATGCAAGATTTTATAGACGCCTCCTTAGATGCATGCATGGGAATGCATGGTTGTGTGACTAAGAGTGCACGTAGAGCATCATCAAATTGAGACCTCGTCAGATCTGCATCATTAACATCATCAATGGTAGAGGAATAAAAGTTCTCTTTTATGTTTTTGAAAGCAATGTCTCCATCTATAGTATATTTTTCATCACTAGCAGAGGAAGTAATTTCCTCATGTGCAACACCTTTGTTATTGGACATGATAAAACTCTCATCAATAATAGAATAAGCAAAGTCTTCATGTGCAACATTTTATCAAGAATAATGTTCCACGTTGTTGAAGAATTCTTCACTCATTTCATGACTATTATGATAGATCGAGCTCTCTGCCTCCAAATGATGTTCTTATAAACCGTTTTTATCACAACATAATCCTTTCAATGTATTCAAGATTTCATGTGGTGAATCAATATTTATGGTCTGATAAATAATATCATGAGACACATATAGACACAATATTCCATAAGGCATGTCAGATCTATTAAGCCAATCAAACTTTTCATCCTTTAACATTGGTTTCATCTCAATTCCTCTGGCTATCTGGTATAATTCTTTGCTCCTAAGATGAAGGAAAATCATCAACTTCTATTCATAGTAATTGTACTGAGTGACAATGGCAGAAGCTGAGAATTACATTATTTCACCAATTCAATTCTCTGAAAGCTTTGAATAGTTGTCAAATATTCTGTTATACAAATCAAATGTTCATGCACTTTTGCCAAGCTCCATATTACTTGGATGCCATGTTAAATTATTAGAGACTCCAAAGGTAATGGCCTAGTTGGAGTATAATTGCATAAAAATTCAAGAGTTGAGAAAAATGGAAGAGAGAATGAATTTTGTATATTCAATAGTGATACATTAAGCAACTAAGTTAAGATTAACTACATGCAAGCACTAGAGCTAACTAAAGCCAACTGTGCTTTATGCTATGTTAATGTGCATGTATACCACATGCAAACACTAAAGCTAACTAAAGCTAAGTGTGTGTTACACTATGTTAATGTGCATGTACACAAACAAATTGTAGTTATTTTGTAGTTAACTGAATCAATAAAATAAAAAATTAGGAAAATTTGAGGATGAGTGAAATCCAATAGGTTAACCCTTGGTAATTACTTTTTTGTAATTTTGGCATCAATTTCACTATTAATTTTGATCGCAACTAAGGATTCATCATGCTTTTCCTTTTGTTGCTAGTGGAATGCTTCGAAAGGTCAACAATAACCATGTCTGTGTCCTATATGAATAGACCTAAATCAGGTTCTAAGTCACCCATTCCCTTGCCTCAGTAATATTATTCATCGAGTTTGCAATAATTTTCTCTGTTAAGTTGCCATATATCTGTAGAATATGTTTCCAATTCCAACACTACCAAGAATGAAGTTTGTAGAGTGAGTGACAAAACTACCCTGGAGAATTTCATTGTAGCAGAGAATGTTCTGTAATGACTACACTGCAACCCCTGCCATTAGTGATGTACTGATTAAAGGAGAGTTGATTTTTGTGATGCTTCCTCTAGATAAGGTGAATTCTAGTTGAATTCTATTCAACAATGGTATATTTTAATGGATTGTTCTGCATTTGTAAAACTAATTGCACACCCAAAAAAACTATTTTGCATTACATTAAACACATATATAAATACATCAATTATTGGTGAAGGATAGAAATATCATCTTAACCATAAAATCAATTAGTTGAGAAACTATCTCAACCAAGCACCAAAGTAGGAGCTATTTTAGTTGGACTAAATCTCTCAAATCCAACTAATTACAATTAACTAATGCACATAACAATTATGAATATCACTTACTATCGATAAGGCAAGTAGGAGTTAAATCTCCAACACCCTCCCTTAACAATTATGAATATCACTTAATATCCATAAGGCAAGTAGGAGTTAAATCTCCAACACCCTCCCTTAACGAGTGCTTGTCTTTGATATTCTTGCTAGTAAAGCCTTGCATCTCAAATAATTTTCGAAATCATGTGGAGTAAACTCCATCAAGCTGTCTCAAAACCCTCGTAAAGGTGTAGTTGGCAAGCTAGATTATCAAGTTCCACTCCTGAACTCTTGAACCATTGATCTTTTGAATTCAATTATTGAACAACATCCACAAGTTATCGCATAACCTCACTAGCAAATCACTCATGTCTTCAACAACTAATGAGGGGTCCTTCCCTAGATCCAAAACTTCTAAACAAACTGGACAATCTTCCATGTTGAGTTTTATTTCCACTTAATTTATTGAATATACAATTGCTTAAGACCACAATCAACTATCTTTTTGCAATCAATGAACTATTAATCATTCTATTTAAGTATCCATAAAGATACATGTTTTCAACCATTATACTCACCAGTCATCAAAGAAAGCAATCTAAATACATAATATACTCTCATAAGTGTTACAACATAACCTTTATCTAATTTTAAAAATTCTTCATCACATATATTTATTCTACAAACAAATTTCTCTAATAATATTATAATCCATAGAATAAAGAAACCAACCAAGCCCAAGGTAATCGAGCCAAAGAGGGATCCCTTGCTAGCCGTTAATATAAGGCTAAATGTTATATTCTTAGTAATCCTTGATAGAGCATGTTGGTTCGACGACGCTTTGACAAATAAACCAAGATTGGAATCAGAAGCGGATCCTATGATTTTCAACCTTCTCTTGATCGATGTGGAAGTGTTCAAGCGATCGACATCTCGATCTTGAAATTCTCATTCTAATTCTTGTGCTAAATTTATCTGGATACTATATTTTGTGAATTTATCTAGACAGAATTTATCACTTTAGCCTCTTAGAATTTCAAAATCTACCGTCAAATAAAAATAACTATCAACTATAAAAATAACTATCAACTACAAGAGGCTGAGGACAACACTCTAGATATTCATTACGTGCCTCCCTTCTTGCAACACCACTGCAACACTATCATTCTCACCATTCTTCTCCTCACTGTTGCAAGTGGCACTTGTTCTACATATGGGGCAGATGGAACGTTGTGAGAGCCACACATCTGCATGGCGCAAATGGGAGTTATGACTAGATATTGGGTTCAAACAACGTGAGTCACTAAACTGCAATGGCTCTAGGCTATGTCTGGATCAATCGAGATTGCAACTGTCAGATATTTCATGTCGTTGATCATCTTATCCTTGGCATCCCACAAGCAATTAAATCCTTGCTTTCCCAACAAAAACGATATGCTACCCTTTGTCTCTAGAGTTGGCGAGTAACACAGGAACAACAGGTAGTGGTCCATAGTTGTGTTGTAAATGAGGCCTAGATTGCTCTTCATAGGATTCAGTTCCTCTGCTCCAATGCCAAAACTTCCTCTGCTCCCATGTCAAAAAGGGAAACCACCTATTCTTTAATCGTTTGTCATTGGGGTGCCGACACTTTTCGTGTAATAGGTAGAGGTGATGTGGGCCAATTAAGGGCAAGTGCACTCCAAGTGAGTTGAAATTTTCCCATCTTCCACGTGATGAGAAATTGACAATGTCACTCTCCATCCCATTGGGATCCGTAGCTAGCGTAACAACCACTGCTATTAGGATCTGTAGCAAGTGTAATAGATAGACAACTCACCAACAAGGAGATGAACAATTTATTTGACCTTTTTTAACATATTCCGCTGCGGCTTCATGCTTATCCAAAGCTCTAATCTCAATGTACAAATGCTAATAAAAATAATACACAAGACCGGTCTCACACACTTTAGCAAACTCACTCCATGGGACTCTTCACACATATCTACATTAATATATTTTCCTTCGCGAATTAATCTCACATCTTTCGGATATATCTAGGCCCTCCTTTTAAGGGAGTTAATTGAGAATAAGTGGTTTTGATATCAATTTGTAAAATTAATTGTATATTAAAAAATATTTTGCATGAGATTAAATTTACATATAATTAATTATTTGTTAAAGATAGAAATATTATTTTAACCATACAAATAATTAGTTGAGAAAATATTTCATTCAAAGACCAAATATAGAATTATTTTAGTTGTACTCAATCTCTCAAATCCAACTAATTAATAGTTAATCAACTCACATAACAATTACATTTATAATGAAGATGCTTGAACGTAAAAAAAATAAAAATAAAAAAATCAGAATGCTGGAGTGTTTGAAACGTTTTTTGATGGTGGAAATAGATTCAGCACCATCAAAAAAACCCTCCCAAGGTACTCAAAATCCTAAAATATGACATCTTTAACCCAAATTTTCAAAATTTCTACCTAATTTTATCATAACCTTACTAAAATTTACAGTATTTTATAGATATTTCAGACTGAGCTATATCAAAATTTACAGTACTTTATAGATATTTCAGACTGAGCTATATCAAAATAAGAGTTAAATCTCCAACAATTATGTGAGACCTACATTGTGCAATCCCGGAGTGATGTGGATGCAGGAAAGTCGGCTGATAGTGATGTACCGAGTGAAGAAGTGCCGAGTTTTGCGATGGTCTACATAACGTGAACGCTAATCAATTCAGTAACGTTGGTATATTCCCGGAGTGATGTGGATGCATGAAAGTCGGCTGATAGTGATGTACCGACTGAAGAAGTGCCGGTGAACGCTAATCAATTCCGTAACGTTGGTAGATTGTAATGGGGTCGCTCTGTATTTATACAGGTTCTACCAGGGTCTGGAGCCCACACAAATTAGAAAGTCGGCTGATAGTGATGTACCGACTGAAGAAGTGCCGGTGAACGCTAATCAATTCCGTAACGTTGGTAGATTTTAATGGGGTCGCTCTGTATTTATACAGGATCTACCAGGGTCTGGAGCCCACACAAATTAGAAGGTTACAATTTCGATCGCCAATTGAGGGAGATAAGGGAAAGCCTTACGAGTATTATATTAGATGTAAGCGGAAAAAAAAAAGACAACATATATATATATATATATATATATATCATACAATGGAAATTTGGCGAGATTTTGATGTCAAAATCTTGTAAAGTTTTAGAAAACCAGTTATATCTGTTTTGGTTTGGTGAACTAATCTAGAGTTGGTAGATGCCTTGGTCTCTTTATCTTCTGATCTGGAAATATATAGCTTCTTTTTTAATACGAAGAAGATCTGTTTTTCAGCTGAAAAAGAAAGAGTTGGTAGATACTTGTCAAGCTATGAAAGATTCAACGAACCCATAACGTTCAGTATGAAAAACAACTTGGTAGGATGTCAATTTCGAGGCTTTAAACACTGATGAAAGCGAACTGTCATAAGCGGGGCAGTTTATGGAAGGATTGAGTAACGACAGAAGCTTTGCAAGGTACCTTCTTATCTTCCATTTATGACTTTTGTTTTTTCGTAAGACCAGAGCTGGTAAGGTAGCCTGTTATCTTCAATTTATGACTTCTAGGAAGCATACGGTAACTACGTACAGCAGGCCTAATCTGCTGGGACCAGAGGATTCTGCAATTTCCCATACAACAGACCTGTTCTTTTACGCTTGAGTTACCCACCGATCGGGGAAGCTCCTGCAAAATGCCAGGAGCCCATATTCTAATGCAGAAAATAATGATATGCCATTGGACAGTAAATAACTCATAGGTTTATGATTAAATTTAAGTAAATACATTATCCAGTAAGTCTATACAGTCTGCGCATTAACTGCCCGATAGCAAGCCAGTTGTTTGTTACCTATATTCTACGAGCCCGTGCATTAACCCAATGACATGCCAGTTATTTGTTGCCCATATCCTAGGAATCCCACATCCTCCACAAGCTTGAGGGTACTACTTGCGTCACTCGTTAAAAAAAAATTAAAAAAATGGATGGAGTCGTTTACCGAAGTAGAGGAATTGTTCGGATAGTTAAAAGTGATTCGAATTGGGGTAAAAAAATTTCAAATTTTTTTGCAGAAACAAGGTTTGAATAGTGTTTTTGATGGTGGAAATGGATTCAGCATCATCAAAAACGTCTAGAACACCTAAAATTTTGAAGTTTAACAACTATAACTTAGATTTACAAAAATCCTTCGCCAAATTTCCTCTAAATATCACTGGAATTTCCATAACTTTCCGAGCTATTCCTCCGGCTAAAAAATTGGTTTTTCAATATCATACTCTGCTTCCACTGAGGGCCGCCTTGGCGTGAACTTCAATTCAATGATGTTATGGGGTTAATGACCGAGATCCAGAGTTTATGACTTTCTTTACGTTCTGTTTCTGTAATGACATCAATGGGGAAGGACAAAGAGAAGCATGGCGTGCCTGGCTCCATTTATTGCAGTTAGCACTATTACCATGTCTAACCAGATTTGCTTGCATAACAAGAATAAGTTGGTGATGAGTCTGTTAATGTATAATTTTCTAATTATTTTCGTTTTATTAGGTTATAATTTGGCAATATAATTCGATGTGAGTTTTAGTTTATTCAAAATGAGTTGGGTTAGTTTTGATTTTATTAAGTTGTAATTTTCTAATTTTTTTGGGTTATAATTTGGCAATACAATTCGTTTATAATTTGGCAATACAATTCGTTGTGAGTTTTAGTTATTTAAAATGAGTTGAGTTAGTTTTAGTTTTAGTTTTATTAAGTTGTAATTTTCTAATTTTTTTATTAGGTTATAATTAGGAAATACAATTAGCTGTGAGTTTTAGTTATTTAAAATTAGTTGAGTTAGTTGTGGTTTTATTAGGTTGTAATTTCGCAATATAAAGATGGTTTTGATGATAGATGGAGTAATTCTCTGAAAAATTTATACAATTTTTTTTAGCAAAATCTCCAACAATATATGAGAATGAGATTTTGGAGCATCCACTGCAATTTTTTTTTAATTCAACATTTCTAGTCAAAACCATAAATCATCATCATAGTTTTAACTCAAAACATTGAATTAAAAATGAATACTTTAAATGTTCAAAAATCTCAACATTAAAACACTACAGAAACCTACATACTCTAATATAATAATAATTAATAAGTAATAAATTTCTATTATTATAAATAATAAAAATTACATTACACCACTCAAACTTTTAAATATAATAAATCTCTAAAATATATCCAAACCTCTAAATCTCTGCCATATTTCAAGCAATAGAAGAAAATATACCCAAAAAGACTATGGAAAAAAAAAAAATATATATATATATATATAGAAAGAATACGGCCTCTTGACAACAATGGTTCAAACCACGCTCCTAGGCCAAGGTCCCACGGCTATTGACTTTGTGATGCGGACCAAACGCCGTGCAGAGCAAGTAGTCTGACCATGGGTTTGCGACAGTACTTATTCCAAGTACGTGAATGTTGAATTCCAATAAAAGCTACGCCAATGTTTTTTCTCCAATGTTTTAAATGTGATCATGACTGTGTTGTGCACGGACTGGAGTCTGAAGCTGAGCAGCAAATGTGCGGTGAAAGCAATAAACGTGTACGCGACTGGAGTTTACGCGTCCGAAAATCTGTGGGAGAATCTACAACCTAAAACAGCGCAGTGTAACCAGGTTTCTAATAATAGAAATTTTAGTATGATTTTGGTAAATGTTTTGAAATTGTTTGGAAAATAAGAAAAGTTTTGATAGGGTTTTGGTAAAAATTTAGCTAAATTTTTTGGAAATCATGGTTACAGTAGTCATTTTTCAAGATTTTGGGCCGTGTAAGAAAATTTGATGGTGATAAATCCATTTCCAACATCAAAAACAAGATTCAAACACTCTTACTATTAATTTTTTTAATAAAAAATCTAATTCAGACAAATTTTGGCTCTCCACTCAAATCTACCAAGACAACGCCCATAAAACAGAGAATAAGATGAGATACACGGAAGCTTTGTCGGCATGGAAGGGACGAGGATAAGTGATAGAGGCCACCAAGGTTGGAATTTGATGGGGAACGAGGATAAGTGACATAGGCAGCCACCAAAGTTGAAATTTGATGAATATTTCGCCAATCAAATACATTTAAATTTTTTATACGACGGTCTCTTGTCATGTGTTTGAAAGTGTATAAAACATATTTTCGGTAGTCATTTTTTTTTTCCGGGAAAACATCATTAATACCTTATCTCAAGTTGTTGAAAGACATCACCACTTGGGCACATTCTATGTGGGTCGAGGCCTTTCACAATGTCACTTACTCACCCTATCCAATCACCATGTGAGGCGTTTGTACGTCGAAAATATGGAAAAAAATATAATCTGTGTTGTAAATTTCGAGGAAGATCAATCAACGGCATTTCAAATTAAAATGAATAAGAATGTTATCGATACACATTCACATAAGGTACATGTCATACCCTAGCGACCATGTGTTGGACATATCCATCCATGGCCATGGAAACCAAGTATTCCTGATTTCCCAACAGAATTTGACTCCTTATCTTATTTTGAATCTTTATGTGTAAGTAAAATTTGATCAAAAGTTCAAGCATTATAAGAATGTGAGTGCTCAAATAGTTTTCACTTTATCATTAAACTTTTAATATTTGTAGGTGGGCTAATTTTCCATGATTTAAAAAAAAAAAATTCATTAATTTCTATTTTCTTATAAAAATGATTTGCCCAAATTTTACAATATAAAATTAGTGTGGAGGTGCATAGTTTCGATCTGTCATTTTTTGGTCCGTTGCAATTGTATTTTTAGGTTTTTTTCCCATTAATTTGATTAGTTCTATAAAGCTCTATATGTGTTCATTTTTTCCATAGTTGACATTTCTTTGTTTTGTTTTCTTGCAATCCTGCTTCCAAATTGACATTTTGGGTTGGCTCCTAAGCTCAAGGATGTCAAAAGCATGGTCTTTGTAGAGTGAAACTCCTTACTGAACTGGCAAACCAAAGGTTTTGTGGAGTACATAACATCTAAACATCGTCAACGTGATATATTTGTGGTCGTCCTCAAAGGACCCCACACTGTGAGACTAGAAAAAATGCGTCCATAAGCCAGAGTATCAAGGTCACAAGGGGCTTGTATTACTCACTTTCATTTAGTGCATCTAAGGACTTGTGCATAGTTTGAGAGATTGAATGATTTTGTTCCTCCATTTTCTGGAAACATATTCATACAAACGATTTTCAATAGCGGTGGCTAAGATCATTATTCTTGGGCATTCAAGGCTCCTTCTAGTGTAGTTGATATTATTTTTCACAACCTCGATGTTGCAGAAGATTAAGCTTGCAGACAAGTGCTGGACGTAGTGGCAATCAAGGAGTTGTTTCCCCCTCGCTTCATAAGATGTAATTTGCCTTAGCTTCTTAATTATCTTGATTTGCAAAATCCTTGATTTCTCGATTAGAATTATTGATTTCTTGATTTTCTTGATTTGTAGAATTCTTGATAGCCTTTGATTTGGCACAGTGAATTTGATCAAAATTTGTAATCTTCCTTCACTTCTTGATTTCTTGATTTCAATTTTGATTTTATGCAGTAAATCTGATAAAGAATGGTGATTTTGAGGAGGGGCCTTACATGTTCCCAAGCTCCAACTTCGGCGTGCTTCTCCCTCCCAATATTGAAGATGCCATCTCTCCTCTACCAAGAGTCACCTGTGAAAACTATCCTACTTCACAATGTCACTTGTGAAAGCTACCCTACACAATGTCACTTGTGTAACATTAGAAGTGTTGTTTCAACTGAAATATGCACTAGATCTTTGAGTCCAAACATATCACTTAAAAGATCTGAAAGATTTGGCTCATGAAGAATGACATCTACATTTGATTCGCCATTTATGAAATATTAAAACATCTACCTACTCGAAATGTAGAACCTGCCATCCCCTAGGTGCCTTAAATGTCACCCCTAGATTTAATACACTTTTGCTTGTTGGATAGGTATTGCCCAAAATTTAAAGTTGGTTCAATTTTCTTTTCCTAGTGTTGTGAATAGGTAGTATTTTGGTCGATTCTGACTATAGATAGGTTGAAGGGATAAGCAATTATAAAGAGATTACATACATTCAAACAATTCCAATTTTCCATGTAAGCTCTATGAACTCTTTGATGTTTGTTTTGTAGGCTAGTTAGAAGTTGTATAATTTTCTTTTGCTTCCAATGCATACAAGAATACGTCACGTACAGAAAGTAGTTTCAACATTTCCATCTCAACTTGGATTTGAAAATGCATCCCATCAAGGTGTTTGGTTAATATCTATTCTTTTGATTTATTCATGTTCATCATAACATACCCAATCCCCTATCCCACCATTGAGGTAATAGGGCACTCCAAACACTTTCCAAAATGCTCTGATACTATATTGTAATAATTAATGTACTTAGTTCCATAATTAAATTGTAATCAACATCATAATATAGAAATTATAGCCAAATAGTGTCTAGCTGCAAAAGATACATTGCTTATTAATAATTTTTCCACTATGCATGGGCACTGTTGGACAATTCGTGGTGTATGGGTGGTTGTGTTATTGTTGGAATTGATGTTAGCCAAGATCAGTATGATGATTGGGTGTCTAGGAGGAATCCCATGGTTGTTGGAGTGCTTTGTAGAAAATCATCATGGTAGCAGGCTTACTGGAAAAGCCATAAAATGATGACTACAATGTTTGTCTAGATGGAATCCCATGGTAGTTGCAGGCTTCATGTAGAGAATCATCATAGTAGCATTCTTACTAGAGAAGCCATAAAATGATGACTATGGTGGTTGGGAGTTCAGCTTTCCAAGCACAAGAAGAAGATTCAAGGAGCAAAGTGTGGCAGAGAGTTTGCAGCCATCTCAGAGGTAGCAGATGGGCTCAAAGCCCTCATTGTACCTTCTCCATTGGAAATTTCTCTGGAAGAGCTTTCAAATGGTATGCCGAAGTACAAAAATGAACCTTGGACCAAATGATATGGTTTGCCTAAGTCCTAGGACTTGAAATCTTAAGAAGGGTGAAATATCGGAGATAGGAACCCATCGAGACCCGATATCGAAACCCCACTGACCAGAGTATCGGAGATCGAAATATGGGAGCAGGCGACATATCAGATATCAGTATATCAGAGCATCGGAGCAGATAATATCGTAGGTCTGAGACATCAGAATATCAGAACTTCTTAACAAAGTAATTTTTAGAAGTTATGATATCTAGCAAGGCCGATAGGGATAAAAGTGTCAAGGAATGCAAAGCAAGTCAGCAAAGGAGTTGTTGTAAGGTCAAGGGTGATAGAGACTCTTTCTCTCTCCTTCTGTAGGACAAATGGGAGCACGTCAGTGGGCCAAAGAAAGTGCACTGCCAAGTAATGTCAGCATATTAGAGGATGGAATATTAGAGGATAGAAATATCATAACTCTTGTGAAAGTAATGGTTAAAAAGGTTTTGATGAAGAGAGCTCTGATATGCATTTGACACTAGATCGTGATGAGTCCAAAGGAACCAAGGGTGAAGGAGATTTAAAAGAAGAAGTATAAACCCCCAGAAGGAAAAGCAGGTCTTAGCACCTAGGACTAAGCCTTTGGTCACCACCTTCAGTCCTATGAGAAGGAAACACATAGGGAGCTAAGTACTAAGGAGCCAAGGATATCAGACAGTGAAATATCGTAACATTTCAATTGTGAGAGTTACGATACAAAGGGGGCTCTGATATAGTGCTAAGCCATCAGTCACAGGTCAGGTCCTATGAGAAAGAAGTTGCTAAAGGAGCTAAAGGAAAAGGGGGCCAAGGATATCGGGGAGTGAAATATCATAACATTCTGCCTGTGTAATTTATGATATGGCATGTTCCGATGAGGCAGTACAATGAGTTTAAAGGATGTATGAGTCGACAGCTGAAGAATTGAATGCAGGATCAATGGAGTTGATTGTTGAAATGGGCTAAACCTGCAGAAGACTCTGAAAAAGGAAATGAGGACATCATTTAACAGAGACAATTGTGTGGGAATGAAGAAAGAAATCAGCTTCTTTCCGTGCACGAATGGGAGAGTTAAATGAAGTTCAAAGTAGCCATCTCTGAGGACTGTCAAGCTCTGTTGAGAAATAAATAAGAATGGGACTCTCAGAGGAGTGTGCAGGTCATCTGAGAATTAATTTCTCAGCATGGATATTTATGCACATGTTCGGTAAAAAGCTTCAAGGTCTATCTCTGTGTTTAATACCATGACAGGAGTCATCCAAGGAGATGCAACATTGTCAAGGGGAGCCATGACTAAGTACATTTAGGCAGTAACAGTACAGATAGCAGCAACATTGTTGTGTAGTGTGCTTCTATGAAACAAAACCAGTGTTTGTAATTGAGTAAAGTGGGCGAGTTGAGCAAATTGTTGAAGTGTTGAGAATTGAGAAATGAGTGTAGAGACAAAGAAGACTAATCACCGAGAGCAACTGAGTGATTATGAAGCAAGAGCAGTGGGTGTGTTGTGAGGAGTACAATGAGGGCAATGTTGAAGAGAGGGAAGCAGAGTGATTGCTGTGAAAAGAATAGTGTGAGCTGAACAAAGGGCGTTTCAGCAAAGACCTAATGAAAGAGGAGGCAGAGTGTTGAGGAGATGTTGATGTGAGCAACAAGTAAAGAACAACTGCATGAGACCAAAGGGAGTTAGTGAAACAAAAGAAGTCAGAGAGCAAAAGTTTAGTCTGTAATCAACCATTTTGGTATTTTACTTGTAATGTATATGCCTCTATTTTCAGTTTGAAAATTGTATAAAATAGTAGAAAAGTGGCAAGAGCTGGTTGATTCTTGCATTCAGAAGAGGTTGGTGCCTCTTGGCAAGTTGGTGCTTGCTAACCAAAGGGGTTCGGTGCTTCTTGTAAGTGGGTTCTCACAAAAAAACATATGTAATTAAGTTGATGCTTAATGCACATCATAAACAAACAACAAATTTGGTGAATTTTTACCTCTGGGTTTCCACATGAAAAACATTGTGTCAAATGCGTGTGCTTCCCATGTGATTGTTACATGAACATGTATGCTTGAACTTATTATTCATGTGATTTATGAATGAATTCTCTCACTAGTAATAGAATATAAAAGGGGACTGTAAGCTTACTAGAAAAAGAAAAGAATATCACAATTACTTATTTACCCCCCCCCCCCCCCCCACCCCCTCTCAACAATTCCTTATTCCAACAATTGGCATCAAAGTTTGGTTCCTTCAAGAACAGCCTAATCACTGGAAGGTAGATCTATAAGGAATTATGTCTAGGCAAGAGAGTTAAGAGGCTTACTCAAATAGAGTACAGCCTTTGATGGTACAAACTATGCCCTTTCGAAAGTAAGAATGGAAGTGTATCTTATGTCCCTAGTAGTAGATGTTTGGACTTCAGTACTAGTAGAATACAATGTCCTTGATATTCCTCCCATTAATGCAAATGGTAAAAAATGATATGGAAACAATGTTAAAGCCAAGAATGCCATTCTCTTTGGTCATAGTCAATAAAAACTTGTAAAAGGTATGCACTGTAAGTCTGCTAAGGAATTTTGGGTAAAGCTTAATCAGAGTCATGAAGGAGATGACAAAGTTAAGCAGGTGAAACTTCAGACTTTCAAAATGAGGTTTAAGAGCTTGAGAATGAGTGAAAATGAAACCATAGCAGAATATTTCCTCAGAGTTGATGAAGTAAATAATATGATTAGAGAATTTGGCGAGGAGGTCAAGGAGGAGATGATTGTTCAGAAAATATTAAGATCTTTTCCCATAGATTTAATGCCAAAGTCTTAACTATTGAATAAATGGCTAATTTAAGGGATCTCAATATGGACTAGTCGCTGTTAGAAAATTATATATTACGGAGCAATGGAACACATAAAATATTGCATAAATATAAACACAGAAAACGCATAAAACAAGAGAGACACAGATATACGTCGTTCACCTAATTTGGGCTGCGTCCATGGAGAGACAACCAGTTCTTCATTTATACTATCCAGCAAAATGAAGAGATACAACCTACAGCAGATCCGTTGTAACACCCTCTTCACTCTCAATCTCCTCTCTCTTTCTCACTCAGAATAGAAAACTACATAGACGCAATAAAATTCCCTCATATATAGTGAGGGGTTGCCTTCTAGGGAAAAAAACCCTAAATTAAACATAACTTCTATCGTCAGATCTCCGCCTAATGAACGACCCAGATTGACTAGAAATTACTATACTTTTACAAGGCAATTTTACATCTATTCTTAGCTTCGGGGGCGCTGCCCCTGAAACCCCCCGCCAGGGGGGGCTCCTAAAGGTCGCAGCCACCCCCCTAGACCCCCCTTGTAGCGAATATTCTTCGGGCGGCAACGAACTGGGGTCCAATGTGGCGATACCTTTGAATACAAAAGATAATTAGGCTCCACACCCAACAATCTCCCACTTGAAGACTGATTATAGCAACTCCACCGCTACTTCATTTGTTGGACAATGACCCCTCTTTAGACCTGGCTGTTTCTCATCTTCTTCATCATACTTGAAGACCAATTGAAACTGAGTATATTCTCAGTTTCTTCCTGGTTACAACTTTTGTTAGCATATCTGCAGGGTTCTGGCTAGTCTGTATTTTTTCCAGCTTCAACTCTCCATCTTCCAACACTGATCGTATGAAATGGTACTTGAGCTGTATGTGTTTAGTCCTAGAATGAAATGCTGAGTTCTTTGCAAGATGAATGGCACTTTGTCTATAACTGTATAACGTGCCCATATTATGCTCCTTACCCAATTCACCCATAAACCTTTGTAACCAAATCATTTCTTTACTAGCCTCTGTAGCAGCAACATACTCTGCTTCTGTTGTTGAAAGTGCAACAACACTTTGGATTTTTGAAACCCAACTGACAGCTGTTCCACCTACAGTAAATACATATCCTGTAGTGTGCTTCCTGTTATCTCTGTCACCTGCCATATCTACGTCAACATATATTTGTAGAGAAATGTTTAAACCACCAAAGCATAATGCTTGATTTTTGGTATCTTTCAAATATCTGAGAATCCATTTCACTGCCATCCAATGTTCCTTTCCTAGATTGTTCATGTACCTGCTTACAACTCCCACTGCATGTGCAATATCAGGCCTTGTGCAGACCATTGCATACATTAAGCTTCCAACTGCTGATGCATATGGAACTTTAGACATATAATCCATGTCTTCTTGGGTCTTTGGGCACATTTCCTTACTAAGTTTAAAATGGCTAGCAAAAGGTGTACAAACTAGTTTTTCATTGTGCATATTAAATATTTTCAACACCTTTTGTATGTACTCATTCTGAGACAATGTTAGTTTGTGATTTTTCTTGTCTCTAGTTATTCTCATACCAAGGATTTGTTTTGTAGCTCCCAAATCCTTCATTGCAAATGAATTTGCCAATTTTCTCTTGAGCACATTTATTTCCTGCATGTTAGACCCTGCAACAAGCATGTCATCTACATACAATAACAATATAATATAGCTGCCATCATTTTGCTTTTTTAGATAGACACAATGATCAAAGTGACATCTAGTATAACCTTGTTCCGACATAAACCTGTCAAATTTTAGATACCATTGCCTTGGAGCCTATTTTAAGCCATAGAAGCTCTTCTTCAACCTGCACACTATTTTCTCCTTCCCTTTTACCTCATATCCTTGTGGTTGCTGCATATATATCTCTTCCTCCAAATCCCCATGTTGAAAGACTGTCTTTACATCTAACTGCTCAAGATGCAAATCTTCAGCTGCTACTAGACTTAGAATAGTTCTGATTGAAGTCATTTTAACAACAGGAGAAAATATTTCATCAAAATCAATACCTTTCTTCTGTGCAAACCCCTTCACAACAAGTCTAGCTTTGTACCTCTGTTTTCCTCCATCTTCTTCCTTCGGCCTGTAAACCCATTTATTCTGCAATGAAGTTTTATCTGCAGGAAACCTAACTAAGTCCCAAGTCTGGTTATGCATTAAGGAGTCCATCTCTTCTTCCATGGCTAGCTCCCACTTCTTCCTGCTTTCAACCTGCATTTCTTCTTCATAACATTCGGGTTCACCAGAATCAGTCAACAATAAATAATATAACGAAGGAGAGTATCATTCAAGAGGTCTACTTATCCTGGTAGATCTTCTAACACCACTTTCAGGTGTTTGGGGTGCTTGTTGCTGTTGTGGTGGTTGCTGTTGTTGTGGTTGTTGATTATTATTATTTGCAGGCACCTTTACTTTCTCAGTGATCTCATCAAGAACTGTGTATTCCTTGTTTTCTTTTTCCTGTTTCTTTTCCTGCAACTGATTCTTATACAAGACCTTTTCATTGAATATTACATCTCTGCTCCTAATGATTTTGTGATTTTCATAATCATATAAGCGATAATCAAAATCATTAAAACCATATCCAATAAAAGTACATTTCTTTGATTTTGCCTCAAGCTTTGTTCTATTTTCTTTATTAATATGGACAAAGGCCTCACAACCAAAAGGCTTTAAAAAAGAGTAGTTTACCTTTTTACCTGTCCATTCTTCCTCTGGAACACCACCATCTAGGGAACTTGAAGGCCCTCTGTTTATTAGATAAACAATAGTATCTACAACATCTGCCCAAAATTGTAAAGGCAATCCTGCATGCAATCTCATGCACCTTGCACGCTCCATGATTGTTATCTTCATCCTTTCTGACACACCATTTTCTTGTGGTGTTCTTGGAACTGTCTTCTCTCTGTGAATTCCATGCTCTGAATAGTACCTATCAAACTCATGGCTGCAATATTCACCTCCATTATCTGATCTGAGACACTTCAATTTCTTTCCTGTCTCAATCTCAACCAAAGCTTTCCATTTCTTGAAAGTATCAAATACATTAGATTTATTCTTAATACAATAAATCCAAGTTTTTCTAGTTGCATCATCAATAAAAGTAACATAATAACGAGAGCCACCGAGAGATGATACTTGAGCAGGTCCCCATACTTCTGTATGCACAAGCTCTAATTTTTCACTCTTCTTTTCTTTCCCAACATTGAGAAATCTGACTCTCTTTTGTTTTCCATAAATGCAATTCTCACAGAAGTCCAAATCAACATTCTTCAAACCTGGCAACAAATTCCTTGAGTGAAGGATCTTCATCCCCTTCTCACTCATGTGTCCGAGCCTATAATGCCATAATGTTGCATCTGCTCCATTGGAAGTTAAAGCATTAACAGAGTTAAAAATACCATTGCATAAATACAATGTACCAACCTTTTTGACTTTTGCTATTACCAGGGCTCCTTTGGTGACCTTCCAAGCTTTATTTGTGAAAGTTGTCACACAACCTTCACCGCCTAACTGCCCTGTTGAAATCAGATTTTTCTTAAGATCTGGAACATGCCTTACCTCCTTTAGTAGCCATTGGTTTCCATTCTGTTGTTTTACAAGAACCTTACCCATTCCAACAATTTTACAGGGTTTATCATCACCCAAACAGACTTGTCCAAAATCTCCTTGAACATAGTCATGAAAGTATTTCTTATCAAGTGTGGCATGGAATGAGGCCCCTGAATCTACCACCCAGGGATTAGTAATATTTTCGAAAGAAAGAATCAAAGAATTTTGTAACACCTCATTTGTCACATTTGCTTCATGATTATTTTCTTGATGTGCATCTCCTTCTTTTCCCTTCCGAGATCTACAATCTTTCTTTAGGTGTCCTTTCTTTCTGCATTTCTAGCAGACTATCCCCGATCTAGACTTGGATCTTCCTTTCCTTGATTTACTACGATACCCTGAGCTCTTTCCTCTTTCCATTTTTCTTCCCCTAGACTCTGCACTCAAAGCATTACCTGATGTCTCACCTGAGCTTTTCTTTCGCATTTCCTCGCTAAGGATAGCACTGTTGGGCTCCAAAAATGGCACTCATTACCATACATTTTTCACCTATGCTTCCATCATTTCGCTCACTATTCATCACCTTGTCACTCCATTTTTCCTACTATTCACCATTAATGGGTCTCATTTGTATTTTCCAAATATTGTTTATTTTTAAGCATTTTTGAGAGAAATTCTTGATTAAATATTAGAAAATAATATATTTTACTTTATATATGGAAAGTGGGTTGTTTTGGTGACATGTGTAGGTTCCAAGGAAGCTTCCAAGGCATCTTTATGTGGCCATGAATGATCAAATTCGAATTTGAAAAGATAAGCTTCATGGAGGAGATCATGGAGGATAGGGTTATGTGTCATCATTGGTTGAGAAATATGTGGGTCAAAGGAGAGAATAGTGGGTCTACATTTATGAGGTTATTATCATAGTTTTTGTATAAATAGGAGCACCTCCTCCATTCCAAAGAGGAGGACTCTTAGAGCATTGTATCCAATTGATGATGGAATAGAATAAGGCTTTATTTTTCATATATTTCCATTATGTAGTTTTAGATATAAATTGTGTGAATGTAGGATATGAATTTATGTAGTTTTAGATATAAGTTTTCTTAATGTAGTATATGGAATAATTTGTCTTGTTCTTAAGAGAATTGAGCTCACTCTAAAAGGATGAGAGAAACATGTTATTTCATATTAGATCTTGTTTCATTTCATTGTTTAGATGTTTAAGGATTTGATTGGTGAATGAGTTTTGAGTTAAAATCTTATCATATGAGGAGATACCAAGAGTCTAAGTTAGGCTCTCTCTCCAATGATTTATATGGTAATTGAAATTCATTCTTTTGTTTTTATGTTTTAAGTCATTTCATTTCTTATGCTCATGAATGACTCTTAGTTTAGTTTGGATTAGTACATGAGAGGACAATCAAGAGACTAAGTTAGTCTCTCTCTCTACTTGAATCTAAACAATAACTAAGTTCATTCTCTTGTTTTCATTTTAAGTTTATGTAATGAATGATTTCTCTATGATACTGTAGGGAAGGACGACCAGGACCTCCTTAGTTAGGAGCCTCTTCCCTTGCATATGATATTGAATCGTAAATAATTTAGTTAGACATAGGTTAGTTGCCTACTCCTGCATATATATTGCTGGCACCATCACAAGCTGACGAGTTTCCCTGGTTGATAATTAATGAAGCAATTTAGGTCCCAATAAATTGCCCAACATTTTGCCGCCGTTGCCGGGGATGGTGCTAAGGGATTAGGCATTAGAATTTATTTCAGTATTTATTTTTCTTTAGATAAAATAATTTGTGAGACCTGGTGACAGCAGGATCTTCACAAAGAAGTTTAAGTTTAAGTTTTCTGATGGTTTAGTGTTTAGCTAGTTTTAAATTTCGTCTTTTCAAAAACCCCCCCTGCATGAATAAAAACAAATCAATCGATAAGTATGCTCTCTTCCTGTGCTTCATGCAATCAGGAAGATCAGAAAATCTGTTGATTTTGTTCAAATAAAAAAACTCTTGCTAGAGAGCTAATGTGCAATATGACAATAAAGAATTTTGTGAAAAAAAACATCTTTAAAGTTTTAGATGAAAATTAGTTTTTTAATTTTAGATTTTTAACCAATAAAAAATTAGTTTTTAATTTTAGATTAAAAAAAAAAAAAACCACTACTCATTTTTAGTTTTATTTCTTTTATTTAAAAAAAAAAAAACATTAACCATTTTCTTTGTTTTTTTAGATATATAAAAAAAAGAAAAAAACTAATCATTTTTGTTTTGTTTTTTTGATATTAAAAAAAAAAAGAAGAAGAAACAAAGAAACTAATGTTTAATAATAGGTTTTAATAAAAAAAGGTTGTTGATTTTATAACTTTAAAAAAAATTCAACTTAAATAACAAATTAAAAAATTTTTGTTTTTTATTTGTTGTTTAACAAAAAATCTAAAGCAATAAAAAAAATCAACATAAAAAATATGTTTTCATTTCATTTCTTTTAATAAAAAAACCAGATTGAGAAGGATTTGCCTCTAACATTTCCAGGTCATCCGGCACTGGATAAAGATGGTCGAAATGCTTTGAGACGACTGCTGACAGCATATGCACACCATCATCCATCTGTCGGGTATTGCCAGGCGATGAATTTTTTTTCGCTGGGTTGCTTTTGCTATTGTTGTTTCGCCCTGCCCTTGCACTTATGGAGTTATATGGCCCTGTGCTGGTCACAACAAAAGATGCAGGCAATGCAGTTACTCTGCTGCAATCTCTTGCAGGCTCAACATTTGATAACAGCCAGCTTGTTTTAACAGCTTGCATGGGGTATCAGTTAGTGAATGAGACCGGGTTGCAAGAATTGCGAGAGAAGCATCGTCCTACAGTATTAGTTGCACTTGAAGAACGATCTAAAGAGCCACGTCTCTGGAAGAGCTCTAAAGGCCTTGCACGTAAGCTGTATAATGGTGACCTGAAGGCCCCATACTTGACGAAGAGGGGTGTTGTGTATTGGGAAAGGTTGATCTCAATTACCCTCATTTAGATCTGTGGATCTTGATGTGAGAAGGAGCTGGGCAGCGTGGCAGAGGCTAGTTCTATCACCTACATCCAACCCATATCTGATATAGCTCTTTATGGCATCCTTCGTCAGGAACATGGCACGCATCTCGTCCTGATTCGAGGTGAAGGCCAGGTGGAGCTGCGCTGGATCGTTGAGATTACGAAAACTAACAGCCTCGCTCTTCGCCAGAAAATGTCTGGTGGAGGGCAGGGGCTTGTGATCCTCGTCCACTGGAGTCCTGTTGGATATCTCAGAGTTATCCCATCGAAAAACGCGGAACTCGTAAGGCCTTCGCAGATTGATGAGAGGAAGATCCAGATAACATGACCCCTCTTCCTTCATCCAGTTAGGGCAAAAGGAAGACAGCAGGATATAACCTATGAAATGCTCGTCTGCTGAATCTGGAGGATTGTAAATCCCCAGCCAGTCCATGTCGGAAGAAGAGGCAGATGAATTTGCAGTCCAGGTGAGCGTGACCGTCACATTGGCTCCTCAGCGGTTCAATAATTTTGGAGAGGATTCCACAGTTAATTGGTGATGGCGGCATTCACCAAGGCGGAGGCCATGGTCACCCCCTCCCAATCGTAATACCGGCCTTGGCAAGCCTGGAAATAATTTGTTCATTGCAGGTTTTAGCTTTGTCACAACAGAGAGAGATTTTGACAAAAATTTCAAGATTGCAATAACCAGAGTGTTTTGACTGCAGCATTTTACTGATAAGATCGAGACCAGAACCAGAGGCGCAGTTCCAATTATTCCAGAGGCGCAGCCCAGTGCCATACTTCCTGGCCCTTCGTTTCACCATATCAATAAACCAGGTTCTATGATTTCGAAGATTCACAACAGAATACGTCCTCAAATGCCCATTTCATGCCATTTCATTCGCTGAGATAAGGCAAATGCTCAACGAAAAAATCTTCAAAAGCACTGCAACTAAAAATCTTCATATGCCACGTTGATGGGATATTTATCAATTTGGACTATATAATCCAATTTGGTAGGTTTTGTTACGATTTCTTTTCTTTTTTTAGTTTAAATATGTTTTGTATTTATTATATTTGTATTTATTGTTTTGTATTTGTTTTATATTTATTTTAATTTTATTTGTTTTATATTTATCTATATTTTCGATAAAATATGTAAATATAAAATCTTTTTGTATATTTCTATCTGTTTAGATTTGTATTTATTTGTTTCTTGTCCACATTTAATTTTGTTTTTTATATATTTAGTCATAATTTGTTTTTGTATATATTTTAATTTTATTTTTATTTTTAATTTAAAAAAAAAAAAAAAAAAACATGGATTTTCTTAATTAAAAATAAAAATACTAACAAATTAGGTTTATTTTTAGGTTTCCCTAAAATAAATAAATAAACACTAACAATAGTGATAGTTTACTTTTAGGTTTTCCTAAATAAAATTGTGTTGATTTTACAATTGTAAAAGAAAATTCAACTTAAATAATAAATTAAAAATTTTATGTTTTTAATTTATTGTTAAAAGTAAAATCAACACATAAAAAATCACAAAATTCACATAGGTTTGAAAATAAAGAATAGAACATTTGGAAGCATAATTTGAAAGAACATTTGGTGGATTATTTAAATGCTGACAAACTTGTTTAGTTGGCAAATCGATATTGTTGTATGCTTTTATAACGCACTAATCTGCAGGACACAACAAATCCATGCACAGAAGTCAGCTGACACAAACAGGGAGTATTACTCTTAAAGGTTACTTGCACAAATGGATTGATACTAATATCATGATTAAGTCAACTTTAACACTTTGTCTGTCCTTAATTTGTTTTATTTGGTATAAAATTTTTGCGTAAGAATCATGAAGCAACTGGCCATTTCTTCATGAGCACACTTATGTTTTCTTTGTACCAAGTTTTTTTTACAGGTTACAGGACAATCAAGTGATCATAAGGAGATTACATTGTGCGCACAATTGGTCTTCCAACGACTAATTTCATGAAACATTCTAAAGACAAATCCATGTCCAGAACCATTATTTTGCACTCCCATTCTGCAAAAGATTTTCCACCAATTGTCCATGTCCATAAAGCATCCCATCTCCATATCCATTTTTCACAGCAAGAGTTCTTATTCATACACCATGCATTTCCTTATTGTCATTTTTCATGTCATTACCATTCCCCTTCATTTCCGCCAATAACACCCTACTTGAGTCAAAGTCCTAGAGTCTAAATATCATTGAAAGAACACCTAGAGGCTTGCATGCCTTAATGGCAAGTACTCTTGCCAATGAACAATGGGAGTACATTAATATCCCTTGTTCGTTGGATCTTGTAGGTGACTCGACTACGACAAATTTATTCGTACCTACCAAGATGTGTTAGGCATCCTGACTCCCATTGGAATCAATGGTGGGAGCTCTTGTGTTGGCTAGGGGCATTCATTAACGGCCACTAAGTCAACAACTTCTTGCTATGTTCGACATCGACACATTTAATCACATAGCAAGATTTGTGCCATCGAGCGTTGAAGACTTGAAGACCCATATTTTGTAGCAGATGAAGCCAATTTCCATTCATTGTATTTCCATTCATTGTATACATTGTATTTCACTTGAGGACAAGTCAATAAATAAGGCTGGGAGGAAAATGTAACTTCTATATTTTGTATATCTTCCAAGCCTTATAGATTTTCAGCCATATACAACAGACTCATCATATTCATCATCCAGCAGCAGATACAATTTTCAGCCATGTTCAGCAGACTCCTCGGATTCATCATCTAGTAGCAGAGGATCCAGCAGCCGATACGACAACACAGACCCATCTTTCATCCACAACTTGAAGAAGAAGCTTCAGATCAGAATTGTGGCAGCTGAACATGCATGATTCATCCACTTCCTTAGGTAAGTAAGGTATGATGTTTTCTAACCTTTAATCTTGAAATTCTTTTTAGATGCTAAAATGATGATATTTGGAAAATATTCCACTATTTCACTATTTCCTTTCTCATTTAAAATTGCAAAAAACCATCAGTTGGGGAGGGGGGAATTTCACACTTCATTCTTTTTCCTCATTCATATTACATCTTAACCCACATAGTCTTCTCACAATAAAAACTACTACAAAATGATGAGCATATGATTGATCTCAACAAAGTAAATAATGATTGTAAACACAAGAACCAATCATTAAAAAGAGATCAAAGTAAATAATGATTGTAACACAAGAACCAATCATTAAAAAGAGATCAAAGTAAATAATGATTGTAACACAAGAACCAATCATTAAAATATGTCAATGCTTTGCAAACAAATAAAAGTTATCCAAAGATGTGCAAAGTTAAAAGGAAGTCCATGATTGAAAGATGTTTGTTACACAAGAACCAAACATCTTGTAAAAGGAAGCTCATTTAAGAATTGAATCAAATAAGTCATTGTAGTAGCTTGCATGAGGACATGCAAGAACTTCAGTTGGGGAGTATGTTGGGCTCCAAAAATGGCACTCATTACCATACATTTTTCACCTATGCTTCCATCATTTCGCTCACTATTCATCACCTTGTCACTCCATTTTTCCTACTATTCACCATTAATGGGTCTCATTTATATTTTCCAAATATTGTTTATTTTTAAGCATTTTTGAGAGAAATTCTTGATTAAATATTAGAAAATAATATATTTTACTTTATATATGGAAAGTGGGTTGTTTTGGTGACATGTGTAGGTTCCAAGGAAGCTTCCAAGGCATCTTTATGTGGCCATGAATGATCAAATTCGAATTTGAAAAGATAAGCTTCATGGAGGAGATCATGGAGGATAGGGTTATGTGTCATCATTGGTTGAGAAATATGTGGGTCAAAGGAGAGAATAGTGGGTCTACATTTATGAGGTTGTTATCATAGTTTTTGTATAAATAGGAGCACCTCCTCCATTCCAAAGAGGAGGACTCTTAGAGCATTGTATCCAATTGATGATGGAATAGAATAAGGCTTTATTTTTCATATATTTCCATTATGTAGTTTTAGATATAAATTGTGTGAATGTAGGATATGAATTTATGTAGTTTTAGATATAAGTTTTCTTAATGTAGTATATGGAATAATTTGTCTTGTTCTTAAGAGAATTGAGCTCACTCTAAAAGGATGAGAGAAACATGTTATTTGATATTAGATCTTGTTTCATTTCATTGTTTAGATCTTTAAGGATTTGATTGGTGAATGAGTTTTGAGTTAAAATCTTATCATATGAGGAGATACCAAGAGTCTAAGTTAGGCTCTCTCTCCAATGATTTATATGGTAATTGAAATTCATTCTTTTGTTTTTATGTTTTAAGTCATTTCATTTCTTATGCTCATGAATGACTCTTAGTTTAGTTTGGATTAGTACATGAGAGGACAATCAAGAGACTAAGTTAGTCTCTCTCTCTACTTGAATCTAAACAATAACTAAGTTCATTCTCTTGTTTTCATTTTAAGTTTATGTAATGAATGATTTCTCTATGATACTGTAGGGAAGGACAACCATGACCTCCTTAGTTAGGAGCCTCTTCCCTTGCATATGATATTGAATCGTAAATAATTTAGTTAGACATAGGTTAGTTGCCTACTCCTGCATATATATTGCTGGCACCATCACAAGCTGACGAGTTTCCCTGGTTGATAATTAATGAAGCAATTTAGGTCCCAATAAATTGCCCAACAAGCACTGACAACATCATCAAACTTTAAAGTACTAGATCCAGAAACAGGGTTACTAATGGCCATTACTAAACCATTCCAACTTTCTGGCAATGAGCACAAGAATAACAGAGCTCTAACTTCATCATCAAAGTTTACCCCTACATAAATTAACTGACTTGTAACAGTATTAAAATCGTTTAAATGGTCTGCAACAGATCCACCTTCCGACATCTTCATATTAAATAAATGCTTCATAAGAAATACCTTATTTGAGGCCAAGGGTTTTTCATATAGTTTTGTTAACACCTTAATCAAACCCTTCGTCGTTGTTTCCTTCAAAATTTTGAAGGCGACCAATGCTTAAAGGCACAACCGTACTGTTTCGAGTGCCTTTCTATTGAGAAGGTTCCATTCTTCATTTGTCATACCTGTTGGCATCTTCGTTTTTCCGCCTAATGGTAGGTACAGATCTTTTTGATATAGATAATCTTCCATCTGCATCTTCCACAGCGAGAAGTTTTGGCTGTTAAATTTATGGACCCTAAACTTACCATCTTCCGTCATTTCTCCCACTCGAACCAGGAATCCTTCTCTCCTGCGAGTTTGTTAGCCAAGAAAAAAGACCTTCGGCTCTGATACCAGTTGTTAGAAAATTATATATTACAGATCAATGGAACACATTAAATATTGCAGAAATATAAACACAGAAAACGCATAAAATGAGACATAGATATACGTGGTTCAACCAGTTTGGGCTACGTCCACGGAGAAAGAACCAGTCCTTCCTTTATATTATCTAGCAAACTGAAGAGATGCAACCTAGAGCAGATCCACTGTAACACCCTCTTCGCTCTCAATCTCCTCTCTCTTTCTCACTCAGAATACAAATCTACATAGATGCAATACAATTCCCTCATATATAGTGAGGGGTTACCTTCTAGGGCAAAAAACCCTAAATTAAACATAACTTCTATCGTCAGATCTTCACCTAATGAACGACCCAGATTGCCTAGAAATTACTATACTTTTACAAGGCAAGTTTACATCTATTCTTAGCTTCGGGGCCGCTGCCCCTGAAACCCCCCGCCAGGGGGGGCTCCCGAAGGTCACAGCCGCCCCCCCATGGACCCCCCCTGCAGCGAATATTTTTTGGGCAGTGTTGCCGCCCCATTTCGAACTGGGGTCCAATGTGGCAATACCTTTGAATACAGAAGATAATCAGGCTCCACGCCCAATAGTTGCATGGTACTCTCATAGCCTATGCGATGAGAGTAGGAATAGAAAAGTCTGAACCTAAGGAAGCAACATTCAAAGTATCCAAAAAGGCCAAGGAGCACAAAGATCATCAAGATTGCTCCAGCTATGAATTTGATCAAGAGCTGGCTCAACTAGCTAGAAAATTGAAGCGTGGCTCGGGAAAATATAAAGGGAAGTTTCCCTTTAAGTGTTTTGACTGTGGAAGAGTTGGACATTTCTCATCCAAATTCCCTTATAAGGAAAAGGCTGAAAAGGAAGAGGATCAAAAATTTGGAAACAAGTCTCAAAAACATCAAAAGAAAAATCCCTATAAGAAAAAGGGGTTCTACTCCAAAGAGGATAGCTCAACACCATAGTCAAATAATGAAAACACATTGGAGAATGACTCAGATAAGTATCTACTTATGGATTTTGAAATAGACTCCAAGAAATAAGGTATTATTGAATTTAAAGAGGAAGAAGAAGAAGAAGGAATAGTTGACCTTGAAGGGGAACTCATCAGTTCCCTTGATGAGTTAAAGAAAGTGAGGAAGAAGAATAAGAAGCTGAAGGAATAGTTACAACATGCAGAGGAAGGTATGTATAACTCTGACAATGAGGAGTTTTCCTATTAAAAAGAAAATCTTGACGAAGTTATCAACAACAAAGATAGTTTAGTCCTTCTACTAGAAGAAAAACAAAGAACCTGTGAGAGACTAGAATAGGAGAACAAGAATTTAAAACAAGTGCTTCTCAAGTTAAAAAGGGAAACAATCTCACATATATGCAAAGATGATATTTTGTCTTTGAAAGTTAAACTAGAAGAGGCTAAACAAAAGGATGAGGTTCTTCAAGACTTGATCCAAGAATGGGAAGAGAACTATCAGAGTCTTGAAGAAGAGGTTGTTTCTCTAAGAACTTAGCTTGAGAGAATAAATACCAAGAAGGGTTTAAATGGAAAATTTACAGAAGGCACAAGGAAACTATATCAGATTCTAAATAGCCAAAGGCCTTGAGGAATCAAAATAGGTCTAGGATACTCACAGACATAGGAATACTTTATGGAAAAGATGAACTTCAGGTCCGTGGGATTTGAAGAAACACAAAGCTATGCGAATAATATTCAAGGAATAATCAATGAAGATAAAAGAGCAGCAGGACAAAGAGGAGACCATCAATGGAAGTCAAATCAATCAGCCAGACAACCAAGGTACTTTCATACACAACCTCATAAGGCCTCCAACAATAGGCATGCCTATTTGTTTTATGTGCATTGTTATAAATGCCATATCATTGGATATAAATTTGTTTATTATAGAAGGATCAAGGTTGGAAGGAACAAAAATTATAGATATAATAAGTATCGGAGTCATCAACCTCAAAAATCTTCTCTAAGAGATTGAAATGTCTTCTCCCCCTTGTTAACTGAAGTAGAATGCTTCAAGTGTAATAATTATGGTCACAAAGCAAGTGAGTTTGAATACCAATCTAAGTTCTAAAATGTTAGACACTCAGTTATCCAACAGGATAAGGAGAGCTGGAAACAAAAAAATAAAAGGAGCATGTAGTGTGGACTTTCTTTATTGGCTCACAATGAAGAAAACAAATGGTATGTGAATAGTGGTTGTTTCAAACATATGACTAGGGACAAAAGCAATTTTTTGTCGCTAAAAGAAAAGGACGGAGGAAATAATGTTATCTTTGGAAACAATGCTCCAGCAAGAACCAAGGGTAGAAGCGTAGTTAGCCTTGATCAGAAAACATAAGCACAAAATGTGTTGTGTGTAGAAGGTCTCTAGCACAATCTGCTCAGTGTCAGCCAAATGTGTGATAATGATTATGATGTGACCTTTTGATCTAAATACTATGAGATCTGCAACATGAAGAATGGAAAACGAGTGGGAAAATAAATCAGAACCCATAATAATGTATATGTGTTTAACAATTCCAGGGCTGAACTGTTATTTAAGAAAAACCAGTGAACCACGGTTGTGGCATAAGAGGCTTGGGCATATGAATTTTTACAGTTTGATAAAAGCTTGCAAGATGGGAGCCATGAGAGGATTTACACGACTATCAAGGCTCGATAACTCAATCTGCAAGTCATGTTAGTTTGGAAAGCACACTATGACTCATTTCAAGACAAACAATTTCTGCTCATCCAGACCTCTAGAGCTCATTCACATAGATATTTATGGACCAACTAGCGAAAAACCCCAAAAGGAGAAATATATTTTATGCTACTCATTGATGATTTTATCAAGGCCACTTGTATTGTCCTCTTAAAAGAAAATTCGGAAGCATTCAAGCAATTCAATAAATTTAAAGCTCAAGTAGAAAACGAGAAAGACTTAAAGATAAAATTCGTAAGATTAGACAGAGGAGGAGAGTACACCTTAAGAGAGAGTGGGGAATTATGTGAAGATCACGACATCAGGAGGTAGTACTCAGTTGGTAGAACTCAATAATAAAATGGAGTAGTGGAGATGAAGAAATGGCTAGAGAAATGTTGGATGAAGCAGGTTTGTCTCACATATTCTTGGGAGAAGAAGCACAGGAAGTAGTATATATGTTAAAGAGAACTCAACTCGGACCTAATAGTAATAAAACTCACTATGAGTTGTGGAACGGAAGATCTGCATCAGTTAAACATCTCAAGGTGTTTGGAAGCAAACGCTTCATCAAATGGAATGATAAGAATCATAGAAAGTTTGACTCCCATGCTGATGAAGGAATATTGCTCGAGTACTTTTCTCAAAGTAAAGGATATAAGTGTTACAAAAAGTAGATAAAGAATATTGAGGATTGCATTGACATGATAGTAGATGAAATAGGTTCACAACCTGAGTCCTCTAAAAGAAATATGAACTTAGATGATGAAGAAAGTTCAGATATGAGGTCCATGGATCTAGAAGAAACAGATTCAGATAGTGAAGGTGAGGAAGCAGGCACAGCTCCAAGGCCAAAGACACCTTCCAGGTATGTATAGAAAGAACATCCTGAGAGTCAAATACTTGGAGATCAAAGACATGGTGTCCAAACTAGGAGAAAACTTGTTGGAAATACAAGTTATGCAAGTTTGGCTCTATTATCACAGATAGAACCCAAGAATCTCAGCCAAGCAAGTGAAGACAAGTTCTGGGTGAAAGCTATGAATGAAGAACTTGATCAAATTGAAAAGAATGACACTTGGGAGCTTGTTCCAAGGCCTAGAGAGAAAAATGTTATTGGAACCAAATGGGTTTTCAAAAAAAAACTGAATGAGAAGGATCAAGTAATCAGGAACAAAGCTTGATTGGTCTGCAAAGGGTATGCCCAAATAGAAGGGTTAGATTTTGAAGAAACCTTTGCACTAGTAGCATGACTGGAATCTATCACAATCTTTATTACTCTTTCCACCCATAAAAACATCAAGGAATATTAGATGGATGTGAAGTCTGCATTTCTCAAAGGAGATTTAGAAGAAGAAGTTTACTTTGAGCAGCCAGAAGGATTCATACTCACCACAGATGAAGGCTTTGTATGCAAATTAAAGAAGGCTCTGTATGGGCTGAAACATGCTACTAGAGCTTGGTACGAAAGGCTATATAAATACCTTCAATACAAGGTTTTATGAAAGGCACGATTGACAATAACTTATATGTAAAGTCTGAAAGGCAACCATCTACTAATAGTATTTGTGTATGTGGATGATACAATATTTGGCAGTGACATGTAACAGTTGGGGCATCGATTTGCAAGATCTATGCAAACAAAATTCAAAATGTCCATGATCGAAGAGTTTTCCTTCTTCTTGGGTTTTCAAATTGCTTAGTCTCCATAAGGAGTGCTTATATCCCAATCCAAATATCTAAAGGAAACTCTAAAGGAATTTGGGCTAGAAGATTGCAAGCCAATAAGCACACCTATGACTACAGGATGCAAGTTGTGCAAAAAAGGTGTGACACCACCAGTAAATCAGACCACATACAGATCAATGATAGGAAAATTTTTTTATCATACAACTTCAAGGCTAGATATCATGCAAATAGTGGGGCTTGTGGCAAGATTTAAGGCTTTCCTGCGTGAAAGACTTGTTGTGGCTGTCAAAATAATTTTTAAATATCTTCATGGAATAGTAGAATATGGACTATGGTATGCTAAGGAAAAATAATTCAAGTTGAAGGTATACACTGATGCTAATTGGGCTGGCAGTCTTGATGATGGGAAAAGCACCTCTATCACAACATTCTTCTAGGGAAAATTCCTTGTGTCGTCGGTCAGCAAGAAACAAGCCTCCATTTCTTTTATTGACTGTTGAAGCACAATATATTGTTGTAGCTACCTATTGTACGTAGATTCTATGGATGAAGCAAAATGTGAAAGATATTTAGGTAGAGCTAACTAATCTCATTCCAATAATGTGTGACAACACAATGGCATCAACTTCTCAAAAAAATTAGTCATGCATTCAAAGACTAAGCGTATTCCTATCAAGTTCCATTTCTTGAGGGAATAGGTTGTAATCAATATTGTTAGACTTGAATATGTGGCCACTATAGAGAAATTGGCATATATCTTTACTAAGCCACTAGTAAGCGAAACATTTGAATATCTTAGGAAGAAGATAGGGGTTGTAACTCCTCCCTCCAAATGACTGTATTTTGGTGGGTGGTGGAATCTACTCAGCATGTGGGATTCAAGGAAGAGTAGGTAGAAATGATTCATCGGGAACCTTCAAGAAGTATTCCTTGCCATTGATGTCAAAGTGGGAGAAGATTACTGGGGCATTAGAGAATACCATGTTGTTGACAGTGCTGGACCCGCCAACATGTCAAGGGGATCATCCTGGTAAGAAGTCCTAATTAGGCCTCATAATGTTTGGTGTAGGAGTTCCAGCAGTGGGTCATAAGGTAATGCCTTGACCGCAGTGTCACACGGAGGCAAGTAGAATAACTCTGTCAGCAACAAGGGTGTGACTAATGCAGTGAGTCAAGGAAGGTGTATGAGAGGTTCCAACACTTCGAAGGGGAAGGAGGTGAAAGTGTGTTCCAAGTTGAAAGGGATCAGTCCCAACTTGGCTAGGAACACAGAACACAAAGGACATGCACAACTTCCAGCAGAGCAGTCCACTTAGATGTGATAGTCACATCATAGAAGGTAAGATAACATGTACAACACTCACGGATCAGCTTGAGATGAATGTGAGGGTTGTTAAAGCAAGGTTCAAGTGAAAGGTTTTTCTGATGTCTGGCAGAGCAGTCGACACAAATGTGACAACATTAACAACATATGCAACACATTAACAAAAAGATTCATATAATTGCATGTGACTTAGTTCATACACAAGTAGGTAAGTTAAACAATAGATATCATTAAAGAAACTGAAGCAATCCAACTACAATAATGACATATGCATGAAAATGTGATGGCTCTTATTATATAAAGAAGTGTAAGTCATAATCATACAATACATCCATGTAAACTTGTTAGCCCCAATAGTGGAACGCTACAACCACATCCACCTACTCCTCCAAATAGATGTACTAGCTTCGTGGAGTGGAGAAGCCAAGGTGAATTACAATACTATCCAAGCCTCCTCAAAAATAGCCTTAGTAGAAGCTTGGTTGACCAAAAGCCTCTACAATGAGTTATGAGGGACTATTTATAGCAAAGGGTGGGTGACCTTTGACATTCCCCTTTGTGACAGTTCAACTACCCTCATGACTCTTCACCTACTCTATGGCTGTTACATCCAACCATTGACACTTGACTTACACTTGACATGACTCAAAATTACAATGCACATGTACTCATGTGAGACAACATGGCTTGAGCAAGCCTTGCAAGACATCACTGACACTCAGTCTGCTGTGACGAGACCAACTCTTTGACATGCTTGTGATGGTGAAGGTGGTGATATGATGCTAAGCTTGGTCATTCATGATGGTGTGCATGCACCTCATGGTGACATCTTTCTGAAGCAAGCTCTTGCCTCCGTTGCAACCAGTGCATTGGTTCTGCCCCTTCATCCAAATCGTATGCTAACAAGCACATGGTATTCTTGGGTACGGTTGAACTAGAAACATACTAATGCATAGTGTCTGTGATGATCTTCAAGTGTGTGCTAGTGGTCATGCGCATCAACTTGTCGAAGTACATGTTCAGCCCCAGTTGGAATTGCTTCTTGTCTTCGCCTTGGTGAGTGTGTTGAGTGGGTTGGATTGTATGCATGCGCTCAACAACATGCATGTTGCTAAATCCCTTGCATGTGATCAACACCACTTCTCACCATGTCTACTTTGTGTTAGCTGTTGGGATGGATCCTTAACTTGTACGGGCGTAGTTTCATCCATGAGTGCATGTTGCGCCCAGTGTTGCTCTTGTTCCTGTTGTAACTCATTTGTCTATCTGTGCAGCTTCATGTTCTTCCTAAGTTGTTGCTTCAGGACATGCAACTCCTTTGTTCCATCTTTTTCCTTCACGCGATCTTCATGTTGCACCATCACTTCATAGCCAGAGTCTCGAAAGTTGCTTTCATCATCAATGGACCTGCTTGAGCTTGCAACCTTATTCCACCTTCATGTTTTCAACAACCTTCCTCTTGCATTCATTGCATTTGGTATGTTGTCTTCAGCTATTATTCATGATGTTGCTTGACGTGATGTTGCTACTGTCATATCTTGATGTCCTTGTCTACGAACAACTTGATGTCTTCGTGAGTAGGCAAGTCCATGGACACTTGATCGATTGCATCCCCAAGTGTGCTCTGAATGGTGTCTTCATATTTTCTCTCCTGGAAACCATTGTACTTGTACTAATGAGAGGCAGATGAACAATTGGGATACCTGGAGACATGGCAACACTCATGGCAAGCAATCTATCAGTCGAAAACAAAAATGAACATGAGAACTGACTTGCAACATACCTGGGTGCATGATCATGAAGGTCATGCAATTTCGGCCAGGAGGTTAGGAGACCAACTACCAAGAGTGTACAAGGCACAATCTGGGTTGTTGGGAGATTGGCTGACATTTTGGAACTGCGCCATGCACAGTCCAGTCTGGCTGTTGACTGTTTGGATTGTGTAATCCGTAATTCTAGCTGGGAAGGACTGCTTGCCTAGGGACAAATTTGCACAATTTCTTGGGCCAAGCAACCGCTGTCCTCCATAAATGCGCAAAACAGTCCTAGAGGCAAGTGCTGGGTAGGAATGAACACATCTGGAGAGGAAGGTGAGCCTTCCTTCCCCAGATTGCATAATGTAGCCTTGGTGAAGGCAGAATCTGAGCCAAGGTTGGCCCAACTCACTGACGGGAAACTAAAGGCAACTAAGACAGTAAATTCATGGCGACACTAAGTGATAGAATAAGTGATTGACAGTGAATGAAAAACATGAATGAAAGATTCAACAAACATATCAACATGCATGTGGGTGAGGCAATGCACCGGTTGGGCGAACGTCCATGCAAAATAGTTTCATACATGCGACAATAGTGAGATAGCAACGAAAACTAAAATAGAGCTAGGACAAGCTAGTATATATGTAAATGACAAAAAGCGTTCAAAGAAATCAAGCAAACAGTACTCCCACAAGGGAAAACAAGAAAAGCCACATAAATGTAGCACAAGGCATGGGAAGCGGGCTTACCCCAAAACATCTAAGCTAAATGTGTTGCCTGCTCCTGGATGTGATACGGGATGTCAGAGATGCAAGGTTGATGTGAGGAATGAGCTTTGCAGTGTCCAGTCGATGATTTTTATAACCTCGAGGTTGTGACGCACATGCCACAAATCTAGGGGAAGCGACACTTGGTGGGAGGTTTTAGAATTTCTCCTTGCATGTAACCTCCAACTGCTAAACATATATCCCTGAAACAAGGGATGCATTTACATGTTGCCTTGGGAGAAGCATCCCATGCATGCAAGTCATTTTTTCTCATTCTTGGAGGGAACCAGTCAACTCAGTTGCACATTCAAGAGACTGCTCGACTGCTGAAGAAAAATGTGGATTTCTGGCTGGGAGCTAGGCTACCTGCCCAGAAGATTTGCACAATTTTTGGGTAGAGCAGCTGATTGTTGCCCAGATTTGCACAAATTCTGGGCTGAGCAACCTTGCTAGGTAAATTTGTGCAAATCTTGTTGGGAGTGTTTGCAGGCAGGATTTCACAATCGTGGAGTCCAGCAAGCTGCCAGAGAGGATTGTGCAATTTTTGGAGGGAAGGATGGTTTCCCTCTAGAGATGCACAATTTTTAAGGGGAAGTTGCTCAGCTTGTAGCTAGACCAAGTCCAGGTGAACATCCTATGAGGGGAATGGAACAAGCTGTGACCGACAGGCTGCCTTTGTGCAAGAAAGACATTGAAGCTTGTGAACTTAATGAAGCAATGAAAGCTACTGTGATGGTTGGAAGGGAGGCTCTAAAACGAGGCTAAGGAAATATTTTGGAGGGTGGTTGTAGCCGCCACAACACATGCCTATCCTAAGGGGGAGCTTATGGTGTTCCCATCAATGCCAAATGTGGAGATTTTTGGACAATTGGTGGAGTATGGGAGGCTATGTTAGTGTTGGCATTGATGTCAACCAAGATCGGTATGATGATTGGATGTCCAGGAGGAATCCCATGGTTGTTTGAGTGCTTTGTAAAAAATCATCATAGTAGCAGGCTTACTGGAAAAGCCATAAAATTATGACTACAGTGTTTTTTCAAATGGAATACCAGGGTAGCTACAGGCTTCATGTAGAGAATATTCATAGTAGTAGGCTTAATGGAGAATCCATAAAATGATGACTATGGTAGTTGGATTTCATCTTTCCAAGCACAAGAAGAAGATTCAAGGAGAAAAGTGTGGAAGATATCTTGCAGGGATCTCAAAGGTAGAAGATGGGCTCAAATCCTACATCATACCTTCTTCATTGGAAAGTTCTCTTGATGATCCTTCCAATGATATGCAGAAGTCTAAAAATGGACTCCTGGATAAAAGGATATGGTTTACCGAAGTCCGAGGACTTGAAGTCTTAAGAAGGATGAAATATCAGAGATTAGAGCCCATTGGGACCCGATATTGGAACACTAGAGACAAGAATATCAGAGACCAAGATATCAGAGCAGACAACATATCGGATATTGGGATATCAGAGCATCGGAGAACATAATATCATGGGTCCGAGACATCGGAATATCAGAACTTCTTAATAGAGGAATTTTTAGAAGTTATGATATCTAGCAAGGTCAATAGTATTAAAAATGTCGAGGAATGTTGAGAAATTCAACAAAGGAGTTGTTGCAAAATCAAGGGTGATTAGGACTCTTTCTCTCTCCTCCTGTAGGACACGTGGCGACATGCCAATGTGTGATCTAGAATCTATCAAGGACAAAGAATTAAAGGTATTACAGATTCATGTGCATGGATGTGTCTATATTACTTCATGCAACGGATCGATAAGATTGTGAAATACACAGACAATGAAGCAGTTAGAGAAAACACAATAGTAAAACATGTAAATACAACAAGTTTGATAAGGAGTTCACCCAATGCTCCTAGGCTATGTCTCCTAGTCCAACCTTCAGTGGTGGCCTCTTTGTTATGTTTTCAAAGTAGAGTTTTACAACAGTGAGCTCAATTTGAGTCTCACTCAACAGATATAAATTAGTAGGACTAGACTTGGATCCCCCCAAGTCTCTGGAGTACACAGACACTCCTTACTTAAACTCGGCCTCCATTGGTCACAGTAGTATGAGCCCAATATGAGACTCAATACATGACAAATTTTTACAGAGGAGTTTGCTTGAACCTCTCAAGCCTTCTCTGGAGTACACAGACTCTCTGACTCTCTCTGGATCTATTTGGCTCGAGGTTTCCTTCAGGTTAGCTCGGCTTCTTCTCTCTGTTCTTTGCTCTTGGCTTTCTGTCTTGAATAACTCTCTGCTTGCTTTGTTTCTATCAGTTCATGGCTTTAAAGCCAATCTTCTTTCTGACTGTTCATTTCCACTTCCCAACACTCTGGTACTCCTTCCTCTCTCCGTTTGAATTCCTCTGTTCTGCGTCATCATCACTGTGTAACGCCTCACAGGGAGGTGGCTACCTGTTTCATAACGAATTGAGTGTCAGTTCTCTTGAAAGTGTTTAAACAGTCGTTATTTCCATTCAACTCCCAGATTGCCTGTGAAGATGATTCCTCTGCCAACTCATCGTTCATGCCAGACTTCAAATCTTTATACAACTCGACCTATTTACCGCGTTGAATCTGGTCATCCGTCGGATTGCATGTCCGTCGTCGATTTGGAGCCTCCAGATCCTATGGTCTTGTTGTGGGGAAAAGTATCCGATGCGGATGACACTAACCCTTTCTAAAGGTGACAGACTTTAGCAACAACTGAATGACAAAGTTTTCATGTTCATATTTATGAAAGCACAGAGAGAATGGAAATAGGGTCAACCAACCTGGTGTCTTGCGCTTAGTCGATCCTTGTCCTTCTCTCTTTGTATCCGATTCCCAGCTCTTTGCTCTCCAAGCCGATCCAGCTACACACAGAATCTGCACAACAAAAGGGAGCAAACTACGAGATACAAGCAATCATAACTGAAGCATGGATTAGGTTGCATCAAATATACATGTAAACATAAAAGCATCTATGTAAAACAAGTATATAGAAGAACATGCAAACTTTATTGATAGAAAGTAACAGGGTTCCAGAGGAAGTTACAACCAATGATGTTGGCTCCAATCCAGCAGCACCTCCTCGGCAGCAAGAACTCTCTTCTTCACCTCTAGTAAAACAATCACCCAATAATCCTGGCAGTATACCAACAACACCTCCTTGCTTATACAAAATTCCAGCCTTCTTAGACCTCATAGAAGAGCTCTATATATAGGAGGGAAGAGGAAAGGATGAGTCAGCTGGAGGCTGGCATATAGCTGACTAGTGTCCTCTCCATCTTCAGTTAATCTTCAGTTCCTGTGTCCACTTGGAGATCCTTGCTTACACATGGTGATCAAGTACCTCTTACTCATCACAGGGCGAATCTCATGACCCAAGTGTCAGTTTGGAAGCTTCCTGGGCAACTGACACCTTGCAGGATGACTGTGCCACTTGGCCAATCTCGCCCAGCGCAGGTAGCCTTCATTGTTTTTGACTTCCAGCGCAGGTACAGAGTGGGACAGTTGCAATACAGCGCAGAAGCTCAGTTAAGCAGCTGACATGATCCAAAATAAGCCTGTTCTGAAGTGTTTTCAGGTGGAGAACTGATTGGAAGTGCTGTTGATTGATGACCTTGTTCTTTTAGGGGTAAGAACAACATGTTTAGGGACTGAGGATCCCTGTAATTATCGACATTCCCTGCTCCTTGACGCGAGGCACAAAAATGTCTATAACAGTTGCCCCCTAAAGTATGAGGCCGTTAATCGGGTGAAATGCTTTAGCTAGAGGGTCCGAAGTTCGTTCCAGTGCTGAGGAGAGTGCCCTGTAATACAATACAATACAATACATTATCTCATTCATCATTATTCTCATGATCTAGCTGAGGCGGGTATTCCCATGCTCAGCTTTCTATAAATACATTTTGGTACATATGACAGACGATCGTCTGAAGACAGACTGATAATCTTCCGCTAAAATTATCATCCTTTGAGGAGGATGATCATCTGCTGCAATGATGTACATGGCAAATGCTTTTATATTTCCTGAATATATATCGCACCCCGGATGGATGAAACTAGATCCGGGGTCTTCAAACTCGTTCGATCTTCACTCTAAGTACAAGTCGATCCATGTGAGAATTACGCTGAAGTCGAACATGGAAAGACATCGCTTGATTACCGGTCAATAATGAAAACCGTTAACAAGCGCGAGAGGAATCACCAATAATGACGATGACCCTCAAGGTACGGCAGTACAATTTACGTGGCGTGAATAAAGGACTTGGCGTCGAACGCCACGCAAAATCTTCTGGTCGAAGGTCATTGATGTATACCTGTCGCCGGAAGTGAGAAACTTGCCATTGAGGCATGCAAGCTTCAAAGTACTGATGGGGGTGTTCCTAGATCGACTTCTTGGATAATGAGCTGAAGTCGACAAGAAGTGATCCGTCAAAGGAGGGCCTTGATGAATCCCACATCAATGACACGGAACGGAGCTAATTATTTGGAGGAGGTGAAACAAACTGTGACATATGATTCAGGGTGGCGATCATGAAATGGATGAAGGAAAATGTATGGTAGTGGATGGGACACGGTTGACACTTTCTGAATGACCCCTCTTGAACATATAACGACACTGATGTGATGGATCGGTAGCATTACCCCGACTGGATGGTGTGGCGAGGACCATGGTGATGAAACCGGTGAATGAGACAACCCAACCCGATGTGATACGGAAGAAAAGTGTCATGTTCAAGAGTGACTTGCTACCTCTAAACTTTGATGTTCTCCCAATTTTTCCCCAGTCATTTCTGACCAGTACCTCTTTATTTTTGTCAAGCTTGAGGAGGATAACATATGCTTGTTCTATAACCTGCCCTTCGGGCAAGCCCATCGCTATGATTTAACGATCCTAGCGATAGGGAAACTCGTTCTCGTCTAAAGATAAGTTTGTCGCTATTTAATCATTTTAACGAGTCTAACGACAAGGAAAACTCGGTCCTTTTCATTTTTAGAGAGTCTAAAAGGTACAGAAAGTCAACTCCATAATTCCTTTTTCGTCAGCTAATCCCTTAAGTCCGAAAAAGTATAAAACAATACAGAAGGGATGGCTGTTCGGTACTTTTAACGAGCTGAAACAGGCAAGCGCTCGATCCTTTTGTGCAATAATCCCTCAAGTCCAAAAAGATTAAAATTTAGAGGAGGGATAGCGTTCCGATCATTTAACGAGCTGGAAGGCCAAAACTCGGCAAACTTTTCATATTTTACGAGTCAGTGAAAAGAGCTGAAAGAAGACTCGTCTTTTGAGGAACGAGTGATAAACAGGGATAGCTACAGATTCCAGGTACAGGTTGGAATTTCCAATCACGGCAGTGTCACAAGGATGGCTAGGTGAAATCACTCTTCGCAGCTGTTTCTCAAAAGAGGTAAACACACAAATGGAAGTGAATGATCGGCCAAATGAACGGTGGAGGTGGTGGATGAAAACACGATCAAGGTTCTTATGGCTAATGAATTTACGATCTCAAAAGGTTATTTACCGGTTCATTTTTTCCATGAGCTTGAACTCTGGGTGAAACTTTTTCTCACACGTTTCTATTTTTTAACGAGCATAAATTCAGTCATAAAACTGCTCAAATTTTGCGTTTATTTTTTAACGAGCATGAACTATATGCTAAAACTGCTCGATATACCAGTCATAAAAAGAACGCCTCCTCTAAGGATCCATTTTTTATAGAGCTTGGGCCTTACCACAGCTATGCTCCATTTTTGGCAAATTTTACTTTTGCCCCACAGGCTTTCTTCATGCAAGGTTGGAAACGGCTAATCCTACGAGTTTAACGGGTTAGACCTACAGGTTTAAAGGGAGGACCTAAAAATTTAAAAAATCAATAGTCGTCCCTTGCTTGCATTCCAAAAGTTTGCATGCCCCCAGGTATAGGATAGAATTTCGAGGCTGCCCCTCCTCTCCCCTACTTTTGTTTTTCTCTGGGTGTTCTTACTTATTTGTCATCTTGCTAATCTAATGCTAACGATACTTGTCTTCTCGTTATTTTAAGGGGTCTTATGCAGTACTCAGACTTCCTGTCGGCCCACTTTTAACAAACAGCTATGTGACAATAGAAGAACACTACTCAAAGATAAAACATTGGTATTATTGAGGGAGGCTTGCCTCTTTCTTATTATCCGAAGAGTGGTTCTATTCGCTGCCGCAAATCAATCTCTTTCTTCGGCGGTGTCTATCATTGGGTTGTCCAAAGATGGTTACCCTCTGTTACAACAATACGGTCTCCTTCTTAGTTTACTGCCCCTGCTTATCCTTCAAAACATATGTTTCGATGGGCGAGGCTTGAATTTAAAGATGGTGACTACTTGTTACAATAAGGGAATTCCTACTTGGGCATTGCCCACTTTTTTAGACAAAGGTGAATGACTCTTTTGCCAAACACATAACTTTAACAAAAGAACACTATTCCAGAACAACCCCACTTCCTTCCACGGACGGGGTACGGACTAGTCATGTTCTTCTGCGGAAATTCTTCCTTATATCCGGAGTTTCCTCTGCCCGAAGCAGACCAGGGTGCATGCCCCCTGGGTCCTAGTCTTTCTTTCCGAATCACTCGCGCTCATCGGGAAGGAGGACTGGGGGCGGAGGCGAATCTTGAGTGAATAGACCATTTAGGATTGGTATTTGACTATTTGCGATGCGAGATCCCGGAAATGAAAGTTGGTCTACGAGCTTGACCACCCTTCCTTCGTGTGGAAAACACATTACTCTAAAGAGTGAGGAGACTATCGCTCCCATGCAATAAATATAGTCGCGTCCAAGGAGTAGGTTATAATCCAAGGGTCCTTGAACTACCAACACGTTCATCCTGACGGTCTTCCCTTTCAATGTAACAGGTACATTGGGGAGGATCCCTAATGGTCGACTGGTTCCTTTATCAAAACCTGAGAGATTTCTCAACTCAGGTAAAAGCGCTGGGGAACCCAGTGCTTTCCAAGCAACAGAGGAAAGGATACTCACAGAAGCCCCTTCATCAATGATAGTACCGGCCATAACCATTCTATAGATCTGGACAATGATTCTGAATGGAACACTGGCTAGTAACCGGGGTCTGCCTAGTTGATTCCAATCAAAGGATACAACCAGGTTGCTTGGTGATGGGACCGAATATACGGCCGGATACGACTCAGATGATGTTCCTTCCTGCGATAAAGGAATGGGCGCATTTCCCGGATGCTCGTCGGAGTCGGTGCTGATAAAGAGAACCTGGATGGTGTCATCCTTGTTCTCATCAGTGAGGGAGTCACATGAAGATGACACTTCGGTGACGGTGTCATTTGAAGACGGGTCTTCAATGACGGAGTCATTGGACGATAGAACCTTTGAAGGAAGAACCGGGTCAACTGCCGTTTCGACCTTTAGACTTTCGTCTGGTCTAGATTCGGTAGGTTCATTCTCAATGAATGACACATCAGCTGACCACTTGAGTGGTTCAACTGGATTTTCAACTATCGAGGGATTAGGCGCGAGTTTTCGGTATCCAGGCGGAAGTTGCACCGGTGACACCGGGCGATCTTCCAAAACTCTCTTGGCCTCATCTAAGAATGGACATTTGTGGATGGCATGGTGACCTTCACACAATAGACAGGGTGATCTTGGTCCCCTTCTTCGTCCTTCACTCTCGCTAGTTGAGGGAATGCAATCAACTTGACAACCAGAGGTTGATGCTACCGGATTGTGCAACCTCGGGGACCAGTCCTTTAGTATCCGGGGAATACAAGGACAATCACGATGGAAATGGATCCCTTTGCAAATGACACATGGCGATTTAGGCCCGGTCGGTGCAGTGTGTGGGTTTTTGTCAGTTTTCTTCTGCTTGCCCCCAGTCGCCTTCGCCAGAGGCTCCTTCTGCTTCTTCCCTTTCTTCTTCTTTTCCTTCTTCTCCTTGGGAGGCTGACTTTTGCCGGCTCTACCCTGCGAAGATGAAGGATCAGAGGAAGTATTACAAGATGTAGAAGGCTGGTGGGTAGTTCTAGATTGTTCTGACAGTTGATTCGACTGCTCAGGATTAGTGGCGATTTGGACAACATTAGTTGAAAAGAGCCAAACAGGAAGGCCGATTGTCAATCCTGGAAGTGACAATGTAGCCATATGAGGCGCACCAACATCTCCCCAAGAGGAGAAGGGATTTGGACTTCCGCCAAGGTTACTTCCTTGGTTGGTGGGCTCCATACTTTTCAACTGAAAGATCAACGTGGGAATAACAGGTGATTATGTTCCGCTTTAAAATAAATTTTATTTACGACGCTTTTAGACACAAACTTGCTTTTTCATGTTTTAAGAGTCGAGAAAAAGCTAAAGATGACTCTAGTCGCCTTCGATGTATTAACGAGCCCGAAGTGACAAATGCTCGGCTGGACCTTTTTAGTTATAGAGTTTGAAAAGGGCCAAAAGAAACTGCTCTGGAGATCTAGGCAGAGGGTGTGCCAAACCTTTCGCGAAACCACAGAATACGTTTTACGGTACGGGTGGTCGATCTTCGTGAATGCTGTGTTCACTGCATCGCGATTAGTAGGGCGGCCGACACGGTTTCCTAAGGATAAAGGATAAAAGCCTATAGGGGTCTCCCAATATACGCGACGGTACACAGGAGCTCAAATCCGTGTTAGTGCCACCGACTCTCAGGAGGAATCACCCACCTTCGTAGAGATCGACAGTCACTATGTTTAACGACGCCGGAACACGTCTCTACCTAGACCTCTAGATGTTTGCGTTAAATTCCAAAGCGTTATTATGTAAATTGAGTTTATTTTAATGTTGATCTTTCTTAACAGTTTGCCTTTCAGGTTCGCCACGAGATGTATATATACAACTTCCTATATGCAATCTAAGAATGAGAAGCAAAATCTTTTCAATCTTTCAACTTTGAAAACCTTAATCTACTTGAGGAAAGAGCAAGACACAACTTTTTCCACAGATCAAAGAACACACACTAAAATGCACATTTTCCTAAATCGTCAAGCATACAGTCAAATGCAAAATGCACAATGCATGTATTTCTTTTCGTTATCCTTAATGTTGATGCTTAACAAAAGGAAACGGTTGTATGATTTTTGAATCAACTTTCAAGTAGAAACAAACAAGCTTGTCCACAATCAAAAGAACACCTTATGAAAGACTTGTTTTAAATACAGGAAAAGTATAGATTCAAACCATAAAGTGAGAAGCAAACCAATCCAAAACAGCTATGAACAGCAATAACACTAACTCATAAGATCGCAATCTAAGAGGCCACAGCTACTAAGTTCGCTTTTCACAATGGGAAATTGTAACTGAAACAAGAAATACTGAAAGAACGTTTACAATTTCATCACACAACTGAGGCGGAATAATGTCAAGGAGATGAGGTCTACAGCAAATACAATAACCAGCAAGCAATCAGCCAAAAACAAGTGCAAACAGGGCCAAGACACAAAGGAAGAGCTGAGCTAGACTAAGGCCAACTGGACCAGCGCAGGCACTAGTTCACCAGTTTCACTCTCAGCGCAGTTCCCGAAGGGACTACCTGCGCTGTAATGCAGACTGCCTGTGGACAGCCTGCACTGACTTACGAGAGTTACGTCTGCTAAGAATTCCGGGTCATAAAAAGCTCAAAAATGTACTGTTTTGACTGAAATAAAATGCTATGGGTTAAGTACAGGCTAAGGGATGATCAAGAGGATAAAGATCTATCACTAAGAGTAAGGATTCATCTGTAGATTAGCTCTTTAAATCTTGAATTTGCTCAGCAAAGGAGCAAGAGTAGCAAAACCCTCTACTTCGCTTTTGATAGAGTCAAAAGCTTTTCGATTCGGTACTACTTTCTTCAAGAAATGAATAGCAAAATACTACAACAACAAGATACTAGGATCTCCCCAGCGGAGTCGCCAGTTTGTTGTGGGGAAAAGTATCCGATGCGGATGACACTAACCCTTTCTAAAGGTGACAGACTTTAGCAACAACTGAATGACAAAGTTTTCATGTTCATCTTTATGAAAGCACAGAGAGAATGGAAATAGGGTCAACCAACCTGGTGTCTTGCGCTTAGTCGATCCTTGTCCTTCTCTCTTTGTATCCGATTCCCAGCTCTTTGCTCTCCAAGCCGATCCAGCTACACACAGAATCTGCACAACAAAAGGGAGCAAACTACGAGATACAAGCAATCATAACTGAAGCATGGATTAGGTTGCATCAAATATACATGTAAACATAAAAGCATCTATGTAAAACAAGTATATAGAAGAACATGCAAACTTTATTGATAGAAAGTAACAGGGTTCCAGAGGAAGTTACAACCAATGATGTTGGCTCCAATCCAGCAGCACCTCCTCGGCAGCAAGAACTCTCTTCTTCACCTCTAGTAAAACAATCACCCAATAATCCTGGCAGTATACCAACAGCACCTCCTTGCTTATACAAAATTCCAGCCTTCTTAGACCTCATAGAAGAGCTCTATATATAGGAGGGAAGAGGAAAGGATGAGTCAGCTGGAGGTTGGCATATAGCTGACTAGTGTCCTCTCCATCTTCAGTTAATCTTCAGTTCCTGTGTCCACTTGGAGATCCTTGCTTACACATGGTGATCAAGTACCTCTTACTCATCACAGGGCGAATCTCATGACCCAAGTGTCAGTTTGGAAGCTTCCTGGGCAACTGACACCTTGTAGGATGACTGTGCCACTTGGCCAATCTCGCCCAGCGCAGGTAGCCTTCATTGTTTTTGACTTCCAGCGCAGGTACAGAGTGGGACAGTTGCAATACAGCGCAGAAGCTCAGTTAAGCAGCTGACATGATCCAAAATAAGCCTGTTCTGAAGTGTTTTCAGGTGGAGAACTGATTGGAAGTGCTGTTGATTGATGACCTTGTTCTTTTAGGGGTAAGAACAACATGTTTAGGGACTGAGGATCCCTGTAATTATCGACATTCCCTGCTCCTTGACGCGAGGCACAAAAATGTCTATAACAGGTCTCTGTCCATATCGGGGGGGTAAGTTGCATGACGTTTACCCATCCGATGTGAGCGGTTTTCTCTCTCTCCCCCCGGACGCGCAGCACCCAATGTGTGGCATCGGGCAGGACTCAGTTGAAACTGCTTACTACTCGAAGCCCTTCCGATATCTTGCCGGTTTTCGTGTGGGACCCGCCTCTTACGGAATCGATGAATTCCATACATTTTTTGACTTTTCGGGTCTGGGTCGCTCGGAGCTTTTTCTTCTCTGAGGGGTTTTCCAGAAACCTCCTCCGTTTTTCAAAAAGGCTTCTTGTTTTGGTGTTTCGTGGCAGCACGCGTTACCATGGCCCAATGGTCGGTGCGCTTGACCGAGGGTCCTCGTTGCTTGGCGCTGCTCACAAATTACAACTTTTCGAGGATATTTCTAATAAGCTTGACCTTTGTAAGTCTTTGAAACTTTGGCATGAATTTTACAGAGTTATGAAAACTTAGAGAGTTCTTTAGGATCCAATTCGGATCACGAGCTTCCCACTGAAAATCCTTTGGACCACCAAAAGTTATTTTTTAAGCATCAATCAAGTGAGAGTACAGATTCCTCACTTGCCCAATTTCTATCCATTTTGCACTGCTTGGTTTTGAACCTTTGAGTCCAATCCTCAGGTACTCAACATCCCCCCTGCATGTAGTTCTCACCTTCCTGTCCAGAACTGTATCTTCCTATAACTCATTGACATATTTAAGTAATAGATCATCAATAGAAGGAAATTGACTCTGCTCTTCGGGATCTTCAATCAATGAAGGTCTAAATAGTCTCAAGTTGTCTGCATTAACAACTGAGTAGATGTGCATGTAAGCTGGTAAATCAAGGTGAAAATCATTCTCATCAATTTTCTCAAGTATCTTGAAAGGTCCATACCTTATTGGCTTCATCTTCTTACCTTCACCTTGCATTCTATCTTTGTTGATATACAACTAGACTTGATCACCAAATTGGAAACTATGCTTAGTCCGATGCTTGGCTTGGCTCTTTTCCAGTTATTCCTGTACTGCCTGGTGAATCTCTCGGATTTGTTCGATGAACTTGGTTGCCTTGTCCACATCACTGTGTCCATCAACCACTATGTCTTTACCAAAGACAAAATCCAAGGGGACCTCGGTGTGAAACCAAAACAGGTCTCAAAAGGAGATCTTTATGTAGAAGAATGTTTAGCTTAGTTGTAAGCATGCTGCACATAACATAAATGTTCATCCCAATGCTTGGGATACTTGCTGCAATAGCCTCTGAGCAACTGGATCACTGTCCTGTTGACCACTTCTGTTTGGCTATCTGTTTACAAATGAAAAGCTGTACTCTTCTTCAGTTTAGTGTCCATCAATTCCCACTAACTTGACCAAAATTTCCCAACAAATCGGGTATCTTGATAAGATATAATGGAAGTGGGTAATCCAAAATGAATCCATACATGTTGAAAGAAAAACTTTGCAGTTTTTTCAGCTGGAATCTATTTGTTACAAGGTATCAAAATACACATTTTGCTGAACCTATCCCCAACAACATATAAATAGTCATGACCTTTTCTAGATTTAGGCAATCCCCCAACGAAGTCAATAGAAACACTTTCCCAAGGATGAGAAGGAACTGGTAGTGGAGTGTACAAGCCTAGTTTTCTATTGTTGGGTTTTCTTTTAGCACACATGGTACACCCTCTTACATATCTAGAAACTGTCTCATTCATTTTTGGCCAATAACAAAATCTTTGCAGCTGTGAAACTGTTTTACTTATACCAAAGTGACATGGTATTAGAGAAGTGTGTGCTTCTTGAATTATCTTTACTCTTTCTGTTTGAGGAATGTATAAATTTCCCGAATGATACAAGATTTGGTCCTTAACATGATAATCCAGTTCTTCTACTTGTTTTCCATGACTTAAAGTTCCATATACATCTTTAAAATCTACATCTTGAGAATACTATTCAATGTAGCTTTCATGCAATACTAAATTATGCTTAAGTATAGTGGATGCACTTATGATTGGTCTGGACAACATATCTGCAACTTTGTTGTGTATGCCATTTTTATATTTGATGACAAGATGAAACTGTTGTAGAAAACGCATCCACCTATAGTGTCTTGATTGCTGCAACTTAGTTTGTGAGTGAAAATATTGAAGTGGTTGATGATCAATATGTATAACTGTCGCTTTGCCCATTAAATAATGTTTCCACTTTTTCACACTCTGTACTAATGCATACAATTCTTTATCATATGTGGGATAATTAACTACTGCAGAATTAAATGTCTCAGAATGATAACATATGGGTTTACCATGCTGCATCAACACTGCTCCCATGGCATAGTCACTGTCATCCTTTTCAATCTCAAATGGTATTTGAAGATCGGGGAGTGCTAGTACTATTGCTATACTAATCTTTTCTTTTAAGGTGTCGAAGGCTTTCTGCTGTTTGCCTCCTCACTGCAACACCTTGTTCAATCATGTTAAAGCATGTAAGGGAGCTGCAATCAAGGAAAAGTTAGAAATAAACTTTCTCCAATACTGTGCTTCTCCTAAGAAGCTTCTGACTTCTGTAGCATATTTGGGTTTAGGCTAGTTTACAATGACTGCAACCTTAGAGGGATCTATCTTCAATTCACCACCCCCTATGACCCAAATAATTCAAAGATGTTTTGCCAAATTCACATTTTGAGAGCTTAACATGAAGATTCTCCTTTTTCAAAACATCTAGAGTCTTATTGACATGCTTTTTCTTCCCATGGTTTACTAAATATAAGAATGTCACCTAAATATACAATGAAAAATTCATCAATAAAAGGTCTGAGTACATCGTTCATTATTCTCATGTAAGTAGCAAGAGCATTAGTTAAGCCAAAAGGCATAACCAACCACTCATACAATCCCTGCTTTGTTTTGAAAGCAGTCTTCCATGCATCTTGCTCTGCAACTCTGACCTGATGATAGCCACTATGCAAGTCCAACTTGGAAAAATAAACAGCTTCTTTCAACTGATCTAATAGATCATCTATGCAAGGAAGGGGATAACGATTTTTTATCGTTATCTTATTCAGTGCTCGGTAATCAATGCACATTCTCCATGAGCCATCTTTCTTTCTCACCAAGACAATTGGAGACCCACAAGGTGATGTGCTAGGTCTTATGAACCCTTTCTCGAGCAGCTCCTGTACCTGCTTCTTGATTTCTACATTCTCTAAAGCGGACAACCTGTACATTCCGATGTTAGGCAATGGAGCATCTTGCTGCAAATTAATATCATGTACTATTTCCTTTTTGGGTGGTATACCTTTAGGTTCTTGAAATAGTATATCATATTCTGAAACAACTTTTTCTAAATCAACTTGCTGTTTAGCATTACAACCCTCAAATACATTGGTTTTATCAGGTTTCTTTTCCTTTACAACCATTAGTAAAAATTGTTTGCATGAATTTACAATTCTTTTCATCTGCCCTGAGTTTATGAGAGTATAATTATTCTTGAGTTTATGAGCTCTTACAATACTTTTGATTCCATCTTTAACGAGTTGATACTTGTTTTCAGCTCTATAGAAAATAGCTTTTGTATCATACAGGTAAGGACTTCCTAAAACAATTCCACATATATCCAAGGGAACAATATCTAACTCAACCTCATCCAAATGTTGATCCAAAAGAAAACCTAAGTTTACATTGTCTAGTCACTTGTAGTTGTTCTTTATCACATAACCAACCTAATGGATATGGCTTTTTGTGAGGTGTGTTTAGTAATCCCAACTTCTTTACAATTGCTTCAGAAATTAAATTTACTTGTGAGCCACTATCAAACAAAGTATCAATATTTTGATGCTTGGAAACAACTCGAATATGAAAAAGCTCATGTCTTTTCCTCTCATTTTCTTCATTGTCAGTAGATTGTGTAGAATTACTAGTAGATGCTTAAGAACTTTTACCTTTTATACCTGTGGATGCAATTGTTGTTTCATCTCCCGAATCTGACCTGAAATATTTTTGAATGGCTGAAGTAGTCTTCTTCTTCTTGCCATCGTATTTCTTGGGTTTCATCTCCAGATGCAGAATCCAACAGTGTTCATCATCATGCCCATCCTTCTTACAGTGAGTGCATGAAGATTTGGTCTTTTGTACAATATTTGTCTTCCTCTCTTTCCATTTCTGTTTTCTTTTCTCCTTATTGTTGCTTCCAGTGGGTTTTGATGATCCCCCAACTTCTGGGTTCACATTCTTGCATTTAGCCTCTAGATGTGTAGCTTGAACAGATACCTCATCTATGCTAGTGGGATTAAACATGAGAATAGTGTGCCTTAAGTAGCTGCATAGACCACCTATATACTTCAGCAAACTTTCAGGTGAGTCTAAAGAAATTCCTAGAATCAAAGCTCTTTTCCTAAATTCTTGAGTGTAACTTTGTACACTTTTCCCTTTTAATTGTCAAAGAGTTTGCCAACTCATAATGGCTTGCTGCATATAAGCTAGTGGATAGCTCTGTTTTTAATTGCGGAAACAAATTCGCTCTAGACAGCAAGAATTGTACCATGCTTCTTCATGTCAACTTGTGTCCTACCTTCCGACCATACCAAGATAGTGCCTCCAAGGTGTAGGCTGGCCAGTTAAACCTTACTACTACCTGAATCAATGCTCTACACTCTGCAAAAAACATCAATCTGTAATCCAATTATCCAACTTATATACATTCAACTCTCCATCATATATTGGTAAATCAAATTTAACATCTAATTTAATCAAAGATGTCTTCTTTTTGTTTTCAAGGCTACTAGGAGGTGTGGGAAGTTTTCCTTCTTTCCCTTTGCCTTTAGAGTGGTCATGGAGGAGAGATTCTTTTGCTCCTTTATCTCGTTTGGAGTTTGATGTATCTTCCTCTCTACCTTTCTTAAATTCTCTATACAGTTCCTCTACCATGGCTCTCATGGTCATGAAACTATCCATGAACTGAGGGTATGATTCAAAGGGACTTTTTTCTAACATTTTCCTCTTAGGATAGACTCTTCCAATTTTAGGGTTAGTTTCAACCAACTCTCCTTCTTCTAATTTAAGCTTTGATCTAGTTAGCATTCAATAACAAAATCCAACACAAGCTTGTCTAACCTTAGTAAACTAGAGCTCCGATACCACTTGATTTGGAATTTATGCAGGACAAAGAATTAAAGGTATTATAGATTCATGTGCATGGATGTGTCTATGTTTTATGCAACGGATCGATAAGATTGCGAAATACACAGACATTGAAGTACTTAGAGAAAAAACAACAGTAAAACATGTAAATACAACAAGTTTAATAAGGAGTTCACCCAATTCTCCTGGGCTACGTCTCCTGGTCCAGCCTTCAGTGGTGGCATCTCTATAATGTTTTCAAAGCAGAGTTTTACAACAATGAGCTCAATTTAAGTCTCACTGAACATATATAAATCAATAGGATTGGACTTGGATCCCCCCAAGTCTCTGGAGTACATATACTCTCCTTACTGAAACTCGACCTCTGTTGGTCACAGTAGTATGAGCCCAATATGAGACTCAATACATGACAGATTTTTACAGAGGGGTTTGCTTGAACCTCTCAAGCCTTCTCTGGAGTACACACTCTCTAACTCTCTCTGGCTCTGTCTAGCTCGATGCTGCCTTTAGGTCAGCTCGACTTCTTCTTTTTGTTCTCTGCTCTTGGCTTTCTACCTTGACTAACTCTCCACTTGCTTCATTTCTGTTAGTTCGTGGCTTTAAAGCCAATCTGCTTTTTGACTATTCATTTCCGCTTCCCGGTGCTCTGGTTCTCCTACCTCTATTCATTTGAATTCCTCTGTTCTACGTCATCATCATTGTGTAACACCTCATAGGGAGGTGGCGACCTGTTTCATAATGAACTGAGTGTCAGTTCTCTTGAAAATGTTTGAACGGTCATTATTTCCATTTAACTCCTAGATTACCCGTGAAGATGATTCCTATGCCAACTCATCGTTCATGTAGGACTTCAAACCTTTATACAACTCGGCCTGTTTACCTCGTTGAATCCAGTCATCCGTCGGATTGCATGTCCGCCGTCGATTTGGAGCCTCCAAATCCTACGATCTCCGTCCATATCAAGCGGGTAAGTTGCATGACATTTACCCATCTGATGTAAGCGGTTTTCTCTCTCTCTCGCCAAACACGTGGAACCCAGTGTGTGGAATCAAGTGGGACTCGGTTGAAACTGCTCATCGCTTGAAACCCTTTCGATACCCTGTCGGTTTTCATGTGGGACCCGCCTCTAATGAAATCAGCGAATTCCGTACGGTTTTTAACTTTTCAGGTCTGGGACGCTGAGGGCTTTTTCTTCTCTGAGGGGTTTGCCCGGCATATCAGAAACCTCCCCGATTTTTAAAAAAGGCTTCCTGTTTTGCTGTTTCATGGTAGCATGCATTACCATAGGCCAACGGTCGGTGCGTTTGACCGAGGGTCCTCGATGCTTGGCGCTGCTCACAAATTACAATTGTTCGAGGATATTTCTGATAAGCTCAGCCTTTGTAAGTCTTTGAAACTTTGGCATGAATTTTATAGAGTTATGAAAACTTAGAGAGTTCTTTAGGATCCAATTCAGATCAATAGGCTCGAGAAAGTGCAGTGGCAAGTAATGTCATCATATCCAAGGATATAAATATTGTAACTCATGAAAATAATGGTTAAAGAGGTTTCAATGAAGAGAGATTCGATGTTGGTTGATTCTCGGTCATGATGAGTCCAAAGGAACCAACGATGAAGGTGATTTAAAAGTAGTATAAAACCCTGGAAGGAACAACAAGTCTTAGCACCTAGGACTAAGCCCTTGGTCACAACCCTCGGTCCTATGAGAAGAAAACACACAAGGAGCTAAGCGCTAAGGGAGCCAAGGATATAAAATAGTGAAATATCATAACATTTCAATTGTGAGAGTTACGATACAAAGGGGGCTATGATATAGTGCTAAGCCATTAGTCATAGGTCAGGTCCTATGAGAAAGCAGTTGCTAAAGGAGCTAAAGGAAAATGGGGCCAAGGATATCGGGGAGTGAAATATCGTAACATTCTACCTATGTAATTTACGATATGGCATGTTCCAATGAAGAAGTACAACAATTTTAAAGGATGTATGATTCAACAACTGAAGAATTGAATGTAGGATTAGTGGATTTGATTATTGAAATGTACTAAACCTATAGAAGACTTTGAAATAAGGGAATGAGGACATCATTTAATAGAGATGATTGTGTGGGAATGAAGGAAGCAATCGGTTGCTTCACGTGCATGACTGGGAGAGTTAAATGAAGTTTAGAGTAGACATCTCTGAGCAATATCACAATTTGTTGAGAAATAAATAAGAATGGGACTCTGAGAGGAGTGTGTAGGTCATCTAAGAATTGGTCTCTCAGCACGGATATTTACGCAGTTTTTCAATAAAAATATCCAAGGTCTATCTCTGTGTTTAATACTGTGATAGGAGTCACCCAAGAAGACACAACAGTGTCACGGAGAGCATGCCTAAGTACAGTTAGGTAGTAAGAGTACAGAAAACATAGACAGTCTTGCTTAGTGTGCTTTTGTGAAACAAAACCATCGTTTGTAATTGAGTAAAGTGGGGGAGTTAAGGAGATTGCTGAAGTGTTGAGAAGTGATAACTGAGTGTAGAGACAAAGAGGACTAAGCAACAAGAGCACACTGAGTGATTGTGCAGTAAGAGCAGTGGGTGTGTTATGAGGAGTAAAACGAGGGAAGTGTTGAAGAGAAGGCAATAGAGTGGTTGTTGTGAAAAGAAAAATGTGAGCTGAATAGAGGGTGTTGCAGCAAAGACCCCATGAATGAGGAGGCAAAGTGCCGAGGAGCTGTTGTTGTGAGAAGAATGTATTGAACAGCTTCATGAGACCAAAGGGAGTCAACGAAACATTAGAAGAAAAAGAGAAAAAATTGAGTCTACAATCAACCATTTTGGTATTTTACTTGTAATTTATATGCTTCTTTTCTCAGTTTGAAAATTGGATGAAATAGTAGAATAGTGGCAAGAGAAGGTTGGTGCCTCTTGGAAAGTTTGTGCTTTCTAACCAAAGGGGATCAGTGCCTCCTATGAGTGGGTGATCAAAAACAAACAAATGTAATTAAGTAGGTGCTTAATTTACATCATAAACAAACAAAAAATTTGGTGGTTTTTTCCCTCTGGGTTTCCACGTGAAAAACACTGTGTCAAATGTGTGTGTTGCTCATGTGATTGTTGTATGAACATGTATGTTTGAACTTGTTGTTCACTCCCTTTATGAATGAATTCTCTCACAAGTAATAGAATATAAAAAGGGACTATAAGCATACTAGAAAAAGTAAAGAATCTCACAATTATTGATTCAACCACCGCCCCCCCCCACCCTCTCAGCAATTCCTTATTCCAATAGGCACAGTCAGAAATTTCAGAAAATACACCATATTTCCCATCCATATAGAGAATACTAACATTTGATTCATGGAAAGCACAATAGAATTTGTATCTAATGTTTTTCCATGGAAATATTACATTCTTTCATGGTTCTAGTATCTTCTATGATACCCACAATGTCTATTACATCCATATGTCATAGCTGAAGATTAAATTACATAACATAGCCATAATCATGCCACCATCATTAGAAATCATAACTATAACAACCTCAAAATATTCATATAAATATTTGCAAGCCAACCTAGAGTGCACTGCTGAATCCAATGTTAATTCTAAACTTGTAATTTCCCTATTAAACACATAATCGTTTATCAAAGTAGAGCCACTAATATTAATATTCAAAAACTAAACAACAACAACTAAATTAGTTATCCAATTTAACAGACACACTTGAGAAAATAGCTCTCGGGAAGTGTTTTCCTCCTAACCACATGCACCAACTCATATAGGCGACACCTCCATGCTAAGCAATGAAATAACAAGGGTGAATTGAATGGCTATGGCTTCCCCATTCAGCCAACATCTAAACAGGTCACAAGAAAATAATTAACCCTTTTGTTACATAAAATATTGTCACCGTGAATTTTTGCAGTCAGTGTGAGTCTATCACCACTCATACTGTCCTCCTTTGCAAGTCTCAAACCTCAACTCTTCATGTCAAACCTTAAAAATGAGAGAAAGTCTTTGAAAATCTCTAAAACTCTGGTTTTTCACTTTCTCTTACCAATACCTATCGTCCTGCACCCCTTGGTCATGTTACCTGTGGACCTGCCCGCTCTGTCTCTAAAGGAGTGGGTGCGGACCCCTGTAAAAGTCAAAAAGGCGCAATTTTATTCTTAAAAACTCACTTTGGGTTAATTCTAGACACTTATAGAAGGAATCTTGACGTGGTTGGTTCGCTCCTAGGTGGTTCATGCATCCCATAACTAAAGGAGCTAACCCCTTGATGATAGGAGCTTATCCCTTTCAAGGAGGACTCTATCCCTTTGAAGGTGGACCTAGTAACTTCCTTCCACTGCACTATAAATTGAGGCATTGGGTTGGTTGCTAGGGAGGTGGAAAGTTGAATATTTTTTAGGGTAAATGCTGTGGGAATTGAGACTTCCTAGTTGAGCTTGAGAGGAGAGATTACATACCTTTTGGCTTCATTGGGAAGAGAGTGAAACTTGTCAAAGTAGAGGAGATTCTTGCTGGACCCTAGGAGGAGCTTGTACAACAGCAAGGCACCAAGGTTGTAAAGTTCTTCTTTGTTTAAAGTTAATACAATCATATTCATTTTTCTCAATAAATTGTCTTCTATGGTTTATTTCATGAATTCCTTGATCATCATGATAAATATGGTTTATTATATTGGCTATGCAGGTGTTATTTGATGTGTGCCTATTTGTGTTTGCAGATTCTTTAAAAGGGAGCTCATTTGGATGAATAGAGCGTGGCTTCCACAAACTAGCACTGGACTTGAGGTAGGTTCTGAAACATCTCTTGTCTTTTATTTATAAATCACATATTTAGAGAAAGATATAATTTGTTTGGTTTGCTTGTCTCTAGATATCCATAAATACTAGGGAGATCGGTCTTGTCCGCAAGAACGATTTATCTGCCCGACAAAATGGCAACTCCACTGGGGACTTGAATTTTTGGTTTTTGCCTTTGCTTTTACTTTGACTTGAGAAATTGTTTCTCTGTTTCTGGTTTTTTCTTGATGTGTGTGGGATTGGGTAGGTTCCTTAGATTTTGAATTATTTTTTGTTTTTCACGCTTTTGGAAGAGGACCGCATGCTCTGGTTGTAACATAGTGCGGACATCCCCGCACTTTTGCTTTACACACAGAGCGGTACCACACCTGGTTATACTGGGGGCCTGCGGACCCTGTCAAAATTTTGAAAAACTTAAAATATTTTCATTCAGTTAAGCCTAGGATTTGTTTATGTGTTTTAGCCTCTGCCCAGATCTGCATGTGTCTTGTCAGAAATTTTTCGTAGGCTAATTCCATTGGCATTTAGGTTTTAGGTGAGTTTCTAGAAGTTTTGTGTGCCTAGCTTGATTTTCGTTTGGTCTTTGTAGTAGCTCAAAGCTTAGAAGCCTTAGAAACCTCAGATCACCCTGGGTTTTGCTGGTCTTCTTTATGAGTCTGACCGATTTGTAAAATCTGCCTTTGGTGAGGAATACATCTCGTTTTTCTCTTTGCGAAGCTTTGAAAGAACTTGTTTTGAAAGTTTTGGATTTCATTTTTAAAAAAGAAAACAAAAGCTGGTTGTTTTTGATTAATTTGTTATTTTGAACAAGTTAGTCCTTAGTTTGCTGATAACTAAGTAAAACATCCTTGAAAAGAAATTTTGTAAGCTTTTTTCTTCAATTATATTTTTAGAATTTAGCGGTCTCAAGATTAGATATTTTAATAGTTTTGAGTGTTTTATAAAAATTAAAAAAAAAAAATCTCTTTTGAAAAAGTTTGTTTTTGTAGTTTTTGATTGTTGAAAAAGAAAAAGGATTTTTTCGTGAGCATAATTAGTAGTCTCGTTTTTTCAGTTTATTGAAAAAGACAAAAAAGTTTTTCTTTTCATTTACTGGTTAAGGAAAGATTTGTTTTTCAAGCATTTGCATTCTCAAACTTTCTTTAGCTAGAAATCCATTGAAGAAAAAGGATTGTTTATCATCTTAAGTGCATTTTTTTTTAGTGTTTTGGAGTCGAGTCTTCACACCATAAAGTTTCATCTCCACACCTTTTGACTTACGAAAAAACCATAAAAATAATGCTTAAAGTAAAATTTATCTAGCAATCTTTTTATTTCTAAGGCTCTTTATCACCAACATAGCTTAGGATAGTATCTTAGAGTAGGGAGTAATTAACTCTCCAAGATAGTAAAAACAAACAAGTAGCTATATCTTGCAGTAGGAGATAAATTCCAATTGTTACATCTATGCTCTAGAAAGCTCCTCTTAAAGGAGTCAAGCAGGAGATCGTATCCGAACCAGTGGGGTAATCAATCCTTCCTCATTGGGAACGATAGAAGATATACACGTATTAAAAATGGTAAAACTTAGATTAACCATTGTCGAGGAGCCTGGGGTCACTTGTTGGTAAACCTTGGATTATGTCAAGGAGCCTTCAAGGGGATTGAGCTTGCTACTCTGCCCTTGCATGTGTGTCGGATCATACACTGTTCCCCCAGATATATTTGTTTCTATTGGTAACCATAGTGACCATAATCTATAGGATTCTTTCCTAAGGTGATGGTGGAGGGAAGATCCCACTGTACCTGGAGCAGATGTCGACTAGACTCGCTTGGATTTTTTGGGGGTTTCTCTTCACTCGAGACGGTTTAGGGGAGAAACTTGTGCTAGTCTATTCATTAAGCAGGTTGTCGGGGTAACTGTTCCAACTGCTATTTCTGTATTGAATTCTACGACATTGGATTTCATCACTAACTAGTGTTTTCGGTACGGAAAGTTACTGTTTGTGTGTGGTTTGACCCCCTAGATTCTTTAGGCGTGTGATTCAAAATTGTTTGGTTCTTTAGAGACTTTAGGTGGTTTTCATTGAGATTTTTCTTTGTTTGCGTGTGAAGTAATTAAAATATTTAATCGTGGCTGAATTACCGAGGCAGTCCCATAGAATTCGGGGCCAACCTCTGAAGTTTTCACCGAGCTAGCTCGAAGGGCTACGAGCCCTTGTAACTCCTAGTGACAGTAGAGTTGGGTCACCCGAAGAAGGAGACTATTATTTAGTTGTACATCCTGATTATCAAGTTCAAGCACCAGAGTATATTATTGAACCTTTTTCATTTTCCGAAGTTACTGGTAGTTTTTCTTCTACTAGTGAATTAGCTGAGGAATCTGAAATTTCTGAACCTGAAACTGAACCTACTGCTACTCCATCATCAGGATTTGCATCTCCAACTTCCAGTGGTCTTGGTTCACCCAGGGTAGAAAGAGTCATTACCCAAAATATTCCTTCTGGACTTATTGCCATTGAAGAACTTGTTACTCCGTAAGAAGGTATATCCATCCCTGAAAATCAACCAACTATAGAACTTAGGGAGTGTGAATCGATCTTTTACAGTCCACCTAGGAGGGACACTTGGTATCTTTCATTGACCAATTTTTTGGAAAACCCAGGACTAAGTTTTTCACCACCTCGCGTTCCTTTTCATCCAACACCTAGAGGTTATTATCCTCCTTTGAATATGTCGAGATAGTCATCCATGTTTTCTCAATCTCCAGAAACATTTTTATATGGTGGTCCTTCTGTTCCCTCTGGGTATCAATCACTTACTGGTACTTTTTCGGGAGCATCTCCTCAACCTGTTGAACAAGGGTTATTAACTGGTAATAACGAAACTAAGCCGTTGAGTGTAGAAGATATTCTTATGATGTCAGGTACCATTCCAAATCTGCAACCTCAAGGTAGTCAGTTACCGCCTGGGGGGCAACCTCAAGGTCCTCAATTATCGCCTAGGGGGCAACCTCAAGGTACCCAATTACCGCCTGGGGGGCAACCTCAAGGATAGTACATACCTTCGGGACAGTACATTCCTCAAGGTCAACCCCAGACTCAGTATGTACCTCAAGGTCAACCCCAGTATCAATATGTACCTCAAGGTCAACCCCAGTATCAATACGTGCCTCAAGGTTATCAACCTCAAGGTCAGTACCCAATCCAAGGTTTCCAACCACCTTCAAGTCAATCATTTCTCTAAGGAGCTGGAAATGTACCTTTGAATTATCAACCCTACCCTCAACTCGGTTATGGTCCTCAATATGTTCAACCTTCTATGGGTCCATACCCCAGAATGAACTTAGTGTGGGATCCATCTCAATCCCAACAAATCTTGCAACCGAACGTGCAGTTGTCATCTCAATCTAGACAACCCTTGGTTTCTGGTTCAACCCAACAACCTGTCTAGTCTACTATTCAAACTTCTGCACCTTCTGTAGTTTCTTAGCCCGGGACTAGTTCGCCTCGAACTCTACCTCAAATGACTGCGGCAACTACTGCAACATCTGTTCCATCTACCCACCTACTTCTGGAGTATCGACAGCTCCGGTTTCTACTGTTCCTGCATCAATTCCTCAAGCATCTTTACCTCTGTTTGGACCCACAATGCAGACTTAGGTTCAAATTATTGTAGGACAACCTGGTCCAAGTACGGTTGTCACAAGCCAACCTCAATTTACTTATCAACCGTACCACGGATAGTACCAATTCGGTCCTGCTGTGCAGAACCCAGTCTATCAGTATCAACCATACCCTGGATATACTTATCAGCAACCTCAACAACCCTAGTACGGTCTGGTTAATCCTGGTTTTCCGGGAGGATATAATATCCCAAATGCAATTCCAATTCCTAGTTATCCTGGATATCCTCCTCCTGGGGCTGGTCTCATGACCCAGGGTTTTCGAGACCCTAATCGTCAGTTACCGTTCATTGCAACTTTGGACTTGCCTGACTTGTCGCACCTTACGAACGATCCGATTAATTATCTTCCGTTTTGGCCGCTAATGCCGAATAAGTTGCCCAGTGACATCCCAAAGTTTGAAGGTAAATCAGGAGAGGATTCGTCGAACCATGTGATGACTTATCACCTCTGGTGTACATCTAACTCCATTTCAGATTATTCAATTCGTTTACATCTTTTTCAACTCACTCTAATTGGTCTTGTGGCCAAGTGCTACATTGAGTTACCGCGAGTCACTTTTTATAACTTTAGTCAGTTAGCTACTTCGTTTTTAACTCATTTTCAGTTGCCTGTCAGATATGACAATGGCACGGAATTATTAACTTCGTTTAAACAGTTAACATCCACTTATATTTCAGATCACATTCATGAATGGAGACGTTGACGACGTTTAGTGAAAGTTTTTATTCCGGATCAAATCTTAGCAGAATGGTTTGTTAAATCATTACTACCAAAAATCATTGAGGATGTAGCTATGGCAGGAGTCGTTACTGAAGAGCAAGTAATTGCTCAAGCTCAGTACCTTGACCTCGTTTATATGCAGTCGGGTACTTTACACGAGAAAATCCCTGACCTTCCTAAACAAAATCAAATAACTGCAGCTCCTTCAGGATCTCATGTCGCTGATGGTATGATTGGTACAGTTAATACCAAAAGTAAGAAGAAATCTTCCAAGAATTCTTCTCCTATTATAACTTTATTAGATTCCCCGACAGGAGACTCTTCCGATGAAATTTCTGCCGATATTCATGTTGTAGAGTCATCTACGGCCAAATCAAAATCTGGCGGTAAAAAGAAAAGGAAGAAGAAAAATAAAACAGATAAAAATTCGAAAGAGAAACTAGAAAACATGGAATCTACTGATGAGAAACGTAAACCTCGTTATCCTTGTCTCATTTGCGACGAAGAGCATTTTACAAGAGACTGCCCTCATCGCACTGAGGTTGCAAAAATCGTCAAAGGTTCTCAAACGCCTGCTGTTTTGAAGGATCCTTTTCCTAGTCAAGATAGTAAGATGATATTCTTCCTCAAATGCCTTAGAAGAACCCATAATTATGATGTCCCATGTTAGGATTGCGACACGATCGCAAGATTATGGAAATAAAAGTCCTGTTGGTGGTAAGGAAGCAGAATCTTCTAATTCGAACACATCAACTTCAACACCCGGTTCCGATCTGCTACAGATCGAGAAACCTAACCCAGACTTAGTAATCAAACCACCCACCAAGGGTATACTTCGAAAGTCATCTTTCAATCCACATGCAAGAGCTGCTCAGAAATATAACATTGTTGAAGATCTAGCTATCTCACCTTCAGCAATGTTGGCTTTGGAGGTACTGCAATCCTGTCCAGCACACGTAAATTGCTATTGTCGGCTATAGGAGCTGTTGATATTCAGGACTCGAACCTTATAATCTTCGATTTAGAAAATAGTACACCTCGCTTACTCATCAGATGGCTTTCCAGATTCCAGTGTTAGTCAAAAACAGACCTTGCTATAGGACAGTGAGGGATCTTCAACGTGTATTATGTCGATCCAGTGTTGGAGATCGCTTGGTTCTCCTACACTTAATCAATCCCCGATGATTCTAAAGGCTTTTGATAGCCGTGGGTTCCATCCTTTTGGCATTCTACAGGATTTACCTATAGGGGTTGAAGGCAAAATTGTTAATCTAGATGTGGAGGTGGTTGATGCCCCTCTAGATTACAACCTTCTCTTGGGTTGTAGTTGGTCTTACGCTATGAGTGTTGTTGTTTCATCAGTCTTTCGGCTTATAAAGTTTCCTAATAATGGAAAGATCATAACTATAGACTAGCTAACTTACTTTTCATCCGACCCAACCTCTTTTGAAAGTATCCAGCATGTCGGCAAAACAACTATCCCTTAAAAGGATGTTGAAGTAGGATTAGTTAAACATTCTAGTTTACTAGGAACTTTTTCCTTTCCTCCTCCTAACGTATCGCCTTCTACTGCAACCATTCATATGATTTTGTCAGACACTATTGTTTATGATGATCCTTGGATCGTACCTTCCGAATCTGAGATGGATTCATTTGGTGATGCTATGCCTTTGAGTCCTTATGAAATTGCGTATCAGGCCGTACAGTGATTTTCTAACCCTTATTCAACCGAAATTGACTTAATGAATGTGCTCCATGAAGAATCACTTTCAACATCAAACTCAAACTCAACAATTTTTTCCGAACTTGTTCATACTGATGAGCAGATCCGTGAAATCTTGTCTGTTGATGATTTACCATGGGAAGATCTTCATCATAGATCTTCGTTCTTACCTGAGATTGATCATTTTGAAAATGATTTTTCATCTATTTTTACGACTGATTATGTCAAGGAACCTCAGAATCCATTGCAAAATCCTGATTCTGAGTTGAATTTAGGAAATATTTCTCGAACAGTTTCCATTGACATTTCGGTTAAACCTGGAATTGTTGAAAACATTCATATAGGTGCCTGCTGTATGGAAGATTAATTTCAAACATATAAGGTCATATTTCAAGAATTCCGAGACGTGTTTGCCTGGTCATATGAAGAAATGCTAGGAAATGACCCAACAATTGTTGTTCATGAAATCAAAACTTACTCGGATGCTAAACCCGTCTGGCAACATTTGCATCAGATTCACCTGCGAAAAGCTGCTGCTATTAAAGCAGAAGTTGAAAAATTACTTAAAGCAGGTTTCATTTATCCAATTCCCTTAACGGATTGGGTATCGAATATTGTTCCTATCAATAAAAAGCAAGGAACAATAAGAATATGTATCGATTATAGGGATATTAATCGAGCCTATCCAAAAGACAATTATCCAAATCCCTATATCGATCAAATCATTGATGATTGTGCCGGCAGTGAAATATTCTCCTTTATGGATGGTTTTTCCAGTTATAATCAAATCAATATTCTACCTGCTGATCAACCAAAAACGGCTTTCATTTTTCCATGGGGAACGTTTGCTTATTGCAAATTACCTTTTGGGCTAAAAAACGCCGGTGAAAATTTTCAAAGAGCCATGTCTTACGTGTTTCATGACATCAAGCACATTGTGCAACCCTATCTCCATGATTTACCTGCTCATTCATTATGTGGAGCCGATCATCTCATTCATTTACGAGCAATCTTTATGAGATGTAGGCATTATCAAATTAGGTTGAATCCACACAAGTGTGTTTTCTGTATAGAAACGGGTCGGTTACTGGGATTTGTTGTTTCGAAAGGCGGCATTTGTGTCAATCCCTCGAAGGTTGAAGCTATTGTCAAATTTCCTCCTCCTTCGTCTCTTCGCAAACTCCAAAGTTTGCAAGGGAAAGCGAACTTTTTACGTCGATTCATTCCTAACTATGCCGAGATCACAAAGGGTTTTACCAAGTTGTTGAAACAGAATACTCCATTCTTTTGGTATGAGATAACTGACACATCTTTTGATGCACTAAAACACGCGTTGACCCATGCACTGTTATTGCATCTTCCCAACTACGACCAGGACTACTTATATCTCGTCGCCTCTCATTCCACCATCGTAATGGTGTTAGTTCAGGAAGATGAATTCGGTACTGAACTTGTGATTTATTACCTTAGTCGAACTTTAAATCCAACTGAGCTAAAATATTCACATGTGGAGAAACTGGCCTTGGCAGCTGTTCAATCTGTCCAACGATTTCATCATTACATTTTACTACGCAAAACTACTGTAATTTCCGATTGTAACCCTATGATCTATATTTTGACAAAACAATTGCTAGGGGGCAAGTATTCCAAATGGATTGTTATCCTGCAGGAATTTGACTTGGAGTTTGAAAAATCAAATTCAAAGAAATCTTTAGTTTTTGCGAAGTTGATGTGTGACTTCTCGCGTGCTGATACGGAAACTGTGGCGGAAGAGCCCATTGCGGATGAATCCTTGTTTCTAATCAGCACTCTTGATCCATGGTATGGAGATATCATAGTTTATCTCCAAACCCAAACCTTTCGGCCTGAAATTTCAAGAACTCAACATCGGAAAATATGATTCCAATCCCAACAATTCAAAATTATTGGAGATACACTTTATCATCGTGGGGCAGACTCCGTTTTCCGACGTTTTTTAACTCATGAGGAAGCTGAAAGGGTTCTAAATGACTATCACTCTGGAGCATGTGGCGGTCATATGTCTGGGTTTGTCACAGACCAAAAGATATTGCGCGCTAGCTATTTTTGGCCATCTTTGTTTAAAGATTGTATTAACGCGGTCCGAAAATGCCACAACTGCCAAATTTTTTATCGAAATACGCACGCTCCACCTGCTCCTCTCCACCCTATAATTGCCGTCGGTCCTTTTGCGAAATGGGGTATCGATTTTATTACATGTAACCCTCACTCGGCCGGGGGCCATGCGTATATCATCCTTGCTGTAGATTATTTTACCAAGTGGGCCGAGGTGATGCTTACATTTGTGGCAAATGGCAAAACTGCTGCTTACGTTTTCAATCATATAATTGCTAGGTTCAGTGTTCCACAAGCCATTATCACTGATCACGGGTGTCATTTTCGAAACATCATGATGACTGAACTAACAGATCAACTTGGCCTGCATCACGATAGTTCTACTCCATATTACCATAGGCTAATGGTCTGGTTGAAGCCATCAACAAAGTTCTAGTCATTATGATCCGACAAATCATTGGGATTCATAGTTCAAATTGGCATACATGTTATTTTTAGCGCTTTGGGTGTATCAAACCTCAATAAAAACATCAACTAGTTTTAGTCCTTTCCAACTAGTTTACGGTTTGGAAGCTATGTTATCCATTGAATGCGAAATCCCGTCATTGCAAATGGCCATAGAATTACTTCCAGCCACTTCCGAAGAGGAGAAACATTTGTTGTACTTGGCTCAGCTAGATGAGAATCGACGTGATGCTACACCAGCGATCGAAACTCATACCAAACGTATTAAAGCTCTGTACGATCGAAATGTTACTCCTCGTAATTTTTCGGAAGGGGACCTAGTCTTACTGTACGATCAAGCAAATGATAAGTTGGGTGCTGGAAAATTTGTACCCATGTGGCATGGTCCTTATATTGTTAAGCGAAATCTAGCAAAAGGGGCCTATGAATTGGTAGACTTTGACGGAGTCTCTTTAGGTAAGCCCAGAAATGGTTTCTACTTGAAGAGATATTATGCTTAAATCTGGGTGTGGAGATTTTAGTTAGGTTAGTTTTCTTTCTAGCTGGTGTGTTTTAGATTAGAAAAGTTTGCTTAGCTTAGAGAGTGTTTTTGTCATTATTCCTACTTATCTTGATTTTACTCTTGATATTGCAGATGTCGACGTCTCTTCAAACATACATTGGTTTTGCTGATAGTGCTTGTCGTAATACACGGAACATTTCTTCCACAGCTTGGGTTATCTATTCACCCTCTGATGAGTTGGTATCTATGCATGGGGTAAGCCTTGGTCAAACAACGAACAACATTGCAGAGTATAGTGAAGTGATTGAGTTATTATCTGAATCCATTTCATTTGGTATTTGGAGTTTGATTGTGAGGTTAGATTCTGAACTCATTGTATTGCAGCTTAATAGTGTTTATGCCATTAGAAATCCAGTGTTATTAAGATTATTTTTGAGAGTTCATCTCTTGGAACGTGAATTTGACTATATTGAATATCAGCATATTCCAAGATATTTAAATACATTAGCAGATACAATTGCTTCTCGAATGTTAAGTAGACATTTGCAATAATCAAACAAGTAAATTTAAAAACATTCCATAACATGTTTTACAATATAGCCACTAATAGTGATATAGCATAGCATAGAAGTGTGTCAAATATAAATCATCTTCGATCATAGGTTGAAAAACACCTTATGATCGGAAAAAATGATAGTACACAAAGAAAAAATTTCATATGAGTCTACAACAGGTGATCATCCTATCACTGGTGATGATCACGATAATAAACCACTGTACGAGCCACCCTACAAAGGAACCTCCTGAAAGGTCCTGAGACCCCAATCACATAGCTTTGTAGCCTAAGAGGAATGTCATCTATGCTAGTCTCTGGAATGTCTGCTGTCAAATGCTCTAGATGGTTTTCCAATTCGGTCAGGGTCTCTGTAGATTCATCCTGTGGGGCTGGTGCTGCTGCAGCTGGTTGTTTCCTCTCATAGGGTCGGAGAGTGGCTAGTCACTATGGACCTACAACTGCATTTGAAACTTTTTACTATCAATTTTGGGACGATTTAAAAAGAAAAAAAATTATATTAGAAAATGTTGAAAATGATTTTACCTGAGTCATCCCATTGCTCTTCTGGTGGAAGAGCCATGTCTGGGTCACCACGATAATCCATCCCAGCATAAGGAAAATCCTGAATAGCAAAAACTTGGTTCTCCAACCAATGAAAATACTCAGGAGGAAATTGAACAACCTTTGAACCCTCCTTAGGATGACAGGCCATAACTGCAACCCAACGCATCAGCTTGGGCTCTCAGGGAAGTTCAGCTTCAACGGAAAGATGTTGTGGGACCAACATTGGAACCCTCTCTAGACCAAAGCTCACAACTAAGAAACCATATCCAAAGTTCTTTAGTTTTTCGTTCTTTGCTCTAGTCAGTTGGCCTTTTACATTAGCCAACACAGCTTCGCACCAGTTGAAGACGGTGCCTCGAAAGCAGTCTACTGCCATCTGCATTTGGGATCCATTGGCCATATGTAGTGCTGTGCTTCCACAGAGTCTGGTGATAGTAAATGCAATCACTGTGAGTTCAGGATAGGAGATGGTTTTGATATCAATCCCTGTGTCCTTGGTTTGGTCATTACAAAACTCTAGCCGGAGGCTATCGACAAACTGGCCCCTTGGCCTAGTCCCGAATAGAGTCAATTGTTCACCTCTCTTAGGCAAACTAGTCAAGAAGTAAATGTCCTCTAGCTCCATTTCGAGCTGTTGGCCGCCAATAATGAAACACTGGTCCTGCACATTCCACCTATCTACCAGCCATTGCAGAGAGTCCACTTGGGCCCTCATGCTAGGTATGGCCTAGAATTTAAATAAAACACATTCCTTTAATGCATCAATTGAAGGTTGATGATTGATTGCGGCAAGGTCCACATCCTCGTGCTCCCATTCCTGCCAGCTAAGCATAATGTATACCCTACATTGAAAGAAAAGGCGGATTAGAACATTTTAAATCGAAGTTTTTGGGCAAAATTTGAAGAATTTGGAATTTTAGAACATATGTCGCGGGGACCGCACCCTCTAAGTTAGAGACAGTGCGTAGGTCCACACTCTGCCTAAATAGCGGGTGCGGGCCCCTGACTTTTTTCTGCATGCGAAAAAGTCGGGGTCCGCAGGTTTCGCATGCTGCGCTTGCGGACCCCCGCGAGCGAACTTTTAAACAAAATTCTTCCTAAAAAATCAAAATAAAACCCTAAAAACAAATTTCAAACGGTTGAAATGCAAGAGTAAGGTGATGTGGATTACCTGGAGGTGACGGTGTTCGATTCCAACAGACGGATTTTCCGCAATCTTCACAGGAAGTTTCTTACCTCAAAGCTCTCTTTCTCACTTTGAAGTCAAACGGTAAAAATGAATTTACAAAAGCCCTTTTTATAAGTTTTTTTGAATAAATGAATTTTTAATTTGTTTAATTTTCACTTTAAAGAGGTAAATTTTGAAGCATTTTTATTTATTTTAAAAAGGTATGAGTAATGTTTGAGTTTTTGTGCAGGATAGCGGATTTTTCAGGAAAAATTGATCATTTTCGACAAAAAACATTAGAGTCACCTTTAAGCTCTTTTCTGACTCCTAAAATATGAAAATATCGCCTATTTTTTCTTTTTAAGCTCGTTAAAACGGAATTAAAAGGAAGGTCCACTTATAGCTCTTTTCTGACCGTATAAACATGAAAAGATTGCCAGATTTTTGTCATTTCAAATTCGATATTGGTTATAAAACGATGTGTCTTTGGTCACTTTTTTACTTTTTCGGATCAGAGACACTAATGATGAAAAGTACTCCTTGATCGTAATGGTCAAGCGGTTCTCTCAAGTATTATTTTATACTTTTTTGAGCTTGGGAGACACAAATTTACGAAAAAAGACAACCATGGAGTTTTCTTAAGTTTTTCTTCCAACTCCCTAAAATTGAAATACACCGAGTTTCTCCTATACTGGACTCATTAAAATTTAACAGTAAAGGACCTGTTCAATTACAAATAGGAATGGACCACTCCTTCTTAGGGTTCGAATTTAAACTAAGTTGGACTCATCCGAAGGATGAGCTTATAACCAAGCAAATGTTATCCTCCTCAAGCTTGTCAAAAATAAAGAGGTACTTGCCAGAAATGGTGGGGGAAAAGAGAGGAAAATGAACCTGCTTGTCATACTTTGTGTCTCAGAAAAACATTTAACCACTCTTGAACACGACACTTTTTGTTCACCTGGGTTGGGAAATCCTTTGCCTAACAGTTAATCAAACCATATTGAAAGTCTTCAGCTGGTTTCTGGGTATTAGCTTTGGGTCAATTGTCACCAAACCATCTGCAGTGTCGTTATGTGTTCAAGAGGTCAGTGCAAATAAACCATTCATCTGCAAAATATCTGTCATCCATCTTGACCATCCCTAAGTCAGTCCTTGCAACTATATTTCTTCAAACTTGATCTATGATTTCGTGTTGTGGGCTTGCCTATGACGGATCACTTTCTATCGGCCTCAGCTCATTATCTAGAAAGATGATCTAGGAATTGTCAGTACCTTGGGATCTGCATGCCTCAATGGCAGGTTTCTCGCCTTCGATGATAGGTTGCATCATTGACCTTTGATCAAAGGATTCCGTGACATGTTCGACATCAACTCATCTATTCACATTTCATGGATTGTACTGAGTAATTTGAGAGCCATTGACATTAATGGTGGTTTCTCTCACACTTGTTAACAATTTACATCATTGACTGGTAATCAAGTTGTTTCTACCATGTTCGATTTCAACACATTCATTCACATGGATATAATCGTACTATTTCGGGAAGTAGAAATCAAGACCCTGGATCTAGTTTCCACCATCCAGGCTGCGAGGAATTTTGTATTCATTATACAGTGGACTATTCATAAAACAGATGGCTGCGCCCATACTGTGTCTACATGTGTCTATACTTGTGATGTATTACAAGATCATTCCTATATCAAAGCAGTTTAGTTAGTTTTCTAGTCAGTTTTGATCTGAGTATGGGAATGCCTACCTCAGCGATGATATGATCTCATAGATATATTTTGTATTGAATGCTTTTATAGGTTCCAACCAAGCTCTCCACAAGATTATCCTCGAAATGATAAAGTACTTCACTCTTCTTAGATGATAAATGAAATCCTCATCTACTACAGACTTCGCACTTTAGGGGGCAATCTGTTATACAAAATATTGTCACCATGACTTTCTGCAGTCAGTGTGAGTCTATCATCACTCATATTGTCCTCTTTTCCAAGTCTCAAACCTCAACTCTTCATGTCAAACCTTAAAAATGAGAGAAAGTCTTTGAAAATCTATAAAACTCTGGTTCCGCACTCTCTCTTACCATTACCTGCGGTCCCGCACCCCTTGGTCATGTTACCTGCGGACCTGCCCGCTCTATCTCTAAAGGAGTGGGTGCGGACCCCTGTAAAAGTAAAAGAGGCGCAAGTTTATTCTTAAAAACTCACTTTGGGTTAATTCTAGATGCTTCTAGAAGGAACCTTGACGTGGTTGGTTCGCTCCTAGGTGGCTCATGCATCCCATAACTAAAGGAGCTAACCCCTTGTTGAGAGGAGCTTATCCCTTTGAAGGAGGACTCTATCCCTTTGAAGGTGGACCTGGTAACTTCCTTCCACTGCACTATAAATTGAGGCATTGGGCTGGTTACTAGGGAGGTGGAAAGCTGAATATTTTTTAGGGTAAATGCTGTTGGAATTGAGACTTCCTAGTTGAGCTTGAGAGGAGAGATTACATACCTTTTGGCTTCATTGGGAAGAGAGTGAAACTTGTCAAAGTAGAGGAGATTCTTGCTAGACCCTGGGAGGAGCTTGTACATCATCAAGGCACCAAGGTTGTAAAGTTATTCTTTGTTTAAAGTTAATACAATCAGATTCATTTTTCTCAATAAATTGTCTTCTATGGTTTATTTCATGAATTCCTTGATCATCATGATAAATATGGTTTATTATATTGGCTATGCAGGTGTTATTTGATGTGTGCCTGTTTGTGTTTGCAGATTCTTTAAAAGGGAGCTCATTTGGACGAATGGAGCGTGGCTTCCACAAACTAGCATTGGACTTGAGGTAGGTTCTGAAACATTTCTTGGCTTTTATTTATAAATCGCATATTTAGAGAAAGATAGAATTTGTTTGGTTTTCTTGTCGCTAGATATCCATAGATACAAGGGAGATTGGTCTTATCCGCAAGAATGATTTATCCTCCCGACACCTTTATCTTATTATTGCTATATAAGTTCCATTTACTAATCTCTCTTCCTCCTCAGTCGTACACAACACATGGAAAAGGATCCCCTCCTCTGCTAAACCATCCATTAGGTTATCCCCTTTCTCTCCAATTCCCAGTGCAAGCTAGCCACAGAATTTATATTTCTCAAATAAGGGAATCTTAGTTATTACTTAGTCATTACCCATAAACTCCATCATGGGTTCTACATTCATTCATGGAAGTGAAACTATAGCAGCATACTCAACCTTGGCACAATACATTCTGAGCACTAGCATACCCAACCACAGCTCAACCATCAAAATGTGAATGATTTTCCCAAAGGTGGAACAAATTCCTTCCCTAAGCCTTCAATGAAGATTACACATCCACCCATAATAAGCTTGGGAAAATAATGTAGAGTCACAAAAGACAAAAGGGAGAGGAAAGCATTCGGTAATGACTCTTTCCAACCAATAAAATATTATTAATTTATGACTCCCTATTTCCCCACTCATTGGTTCATTGGCCCAGTGATTTTTTTACGAGTTGTAATAAGTGCACATTTTATTCTTATATTATTATTATTTTATGACAAACCCAATATAATAAAGTGGAAAATCACTTACCAACTTACCGCATACTCATTATTCCCAGGCTAAAAGGGGACATTACATTCATCCTAATTTGCAGTTGTATGAACTGCTCTTTATACTTCCAGTGAAAAGACTTATTTTTCTAGATTATAAAATTTCTTGAACATGGCCTGATCATTGTTTGAGTGCTTGAATTTGATCCTGAGTATTTTTTTTAGTGAAATTTGATTTTCTCCTTGTCGTAACTCACTTTATTTTCTACAAGGGGTCCAACTATAAGGTTGGATGGTACCTATATTCTCCATGTCACAAAACTACTCAAGCTCTTGAACCCAACTATCAATGCATATGAACTCAAACTCCCTCAAATTTTGATTCCTCTAACTTCACTGGTGGTCCTTATATGATATATTTTCCAGGAAAATCTTCATTGAGTCATTTCCTCCAGTCCAAGTAGCGTCAAAACTCACTTATAGATGATAAAGATCTTAATCTCCTCTCTATGGAGAATAACCCTTTATAAAATTGATCAGCCATATACCTTCTATCTCCAATGATCCATATTCGACATCTTCTCTAACAAAAGACAAACCCTCTTAGTCACACCCATTGCTTTGATGATACCAATCCAATTCAACAACAACTAAATTTCCTTCATGTCTTTCCATAGATGAAGTTTTCATACTCTTTCACTTGCAACTAACAAAAAATAGACATACATTTTTTCTACACAACCAATGCTAGAGAGCTAAGGAAAGTCTAAGAAATAAGGTAGCAATAATAGAAAGATAAAACACTCTAACTCCTTATCATATTGCACCAAAAAGATATAGAAAGTTTCAAAAGAAAATAAAGTTACCCTGATATTGATGCATTTCATCCAAAAATCATGCTACATATGAGAACATTACATTGAAGGTTAGTAGTAGAAAGAATCTTCCCATTTGGGTTTAAATCAAAAGCTTGCCTCTGTTGTGATTTTAAGGAGAACTATTTACATATAGTAATTCTTGCTAATGTTTTAACCTGTTTACATAAATTTTGTTTCTATGATATTCCAAAAATGATTGGATTTCATGAATCTACCATTTAAAAGTACTTTGAAACTTAAAACTCCATTTCCATGGGAATCAAACCCACTTAACTTGACAAGATGTAATAATTGTCAAATTTCTCCCTAAACAAAGCACTAACCTGTAAAATCAAATCATCTAGCAAAATGGTTTTCCCTTAATATCTATCCTTATTTTCACAATATCTAGCTTGGATGGGACAACATAGCACAAAATACAAGACATGTATGAGGCTCCTAATATCAAAGAGCTGGTGGCAAAGGTCTGACCGAATCATTTACTCAAAACCCGTCTTATTTTGAACCTTTTTCATCTTCTATGAGCACCTAAGGAATACATATAATATATCCAACTTCCCTGCATGATTCATGTAATACCCCGAGCCATCTCACCACATAGGTAGATACTTTAGGGATTACAGTCATCTGACATGCATATATATATATATATATATATATATATATATATATATATATATATATATGTTGACTTAGTCAGAGTACAATCATGTATGTAATGTAAATAACACCTTACACTATATGGTCAATGTAAATATTTACCTTAGTAATTTTATATGTATGTTTGATATATGTGCCTAGTGCCACAAGTCAATTCTAGTATTAGTTCTTAGGGTTGGTTACAGAGGTGCATATGTCAGACACCACACCACTTGAAATACCAAGACAGACTAAGTTTCTATGATGGTAAACATTGACATTCTTATAATTGGGAACATTATGTGTTAAGTGTTTCATGTTTTAAGTTATTAAGTTTTTTTAGTTATAATTACCATAGGGTCAAGTTTTAATGGAAAGACTTAAGGAAAAGGTGGCCACCCTGAATGGAGAGAGTGAGAAAAAAAAATAGAGTAAATAAAGGGGGGATATCGAATGGTATGTGAGGGGAGGCATTGGGAAATGGTAGGGGAGACTTCAAGAGAGAGAGAACAAAGAGTAGGGGATATATTTTGCAAGTTTTAGAGCACATGGAGAAGGAGAGAATGGGCATGCCCAACGGATTCTACAAGGGGTCCTGTAAAGGTGGCACATAGTAAAAAAAGGGGAAACACAGAGGAGCCAAATGGAAGAAAGTTCTAGGAGATAGGACATTGACCTAACTAACCAAAGGTGGAGGATGATAGTAGAAAAAGGGGTAAGTGAGGATGATGAGGACATAGTGGGAAAGAAGAAAGAAAGAAAGCCTAGGTAATGAAAAGCTGAGGAATGAAGTTGGGGGATCGATTGCACAAGGGAGGGAGCCTGGTCTTGTCGAGACAAAGTCAGGAAGGATACAACAAAGCATAGATATATATTGCCACGACTCAGTTTTGAAAACCTATACAAAAATTTAGAGCAATAAAATGTCTTTGTTATTATTATCTTTGAGTGATGTTGTATGCACGTATTTTAGCAACAAGTCTATAAATCGTTCCCTTTCTGTTTTGTCGTTTCCAAATCGAATTTCCTTGTACACAATTATGCTGGTTTCATAATGAATTTCATTGATATTGTATAGGAACCCTTTCTATTGCATATTGTTTCTATTTTCATATTGGATTGTGTGGGGGTTAATTAACCCTATGCCTACAATGTTTTTTATTGTTTTGTATATAAGGTTGTGTGGGGTTAAATGAATCATAGCCTTAGCCTCTAATATGCTCTTAGGACTGAAATTTCTAAGTGGACCTATCATAAGGTCCTAGAGGAATACATAAGCTCCAAAAATTCCATAAAGGGAATAAACAATCCTACAATAGTTATATCGTAGATAGTTATCTCGTGTGTGGAGAAACCTGGAATATGCTCAATTATCTTGTCTAGTTCTTCAATCCTTTACCCAAAATTCTTCTCCCATATACACTTAATTTATCTTAAGCCAACCTCATAAAGTGTGTGGTGAAATGGAATCGATGTTATGTTCTATCTTGGTCTTTGCACAATAGGATTTGTATTGAGGACCTTGTGACAACCCCACCCATGGTTTCTTTGTAACATAGATTGTAAAGGAAGATGAAATTATTAAATGGGATGAGTTAAAGGGATGGACTGAACGTAAACTAGTACAAGTCTCTACATGGAAATAGAAAACCTAATTAAAGATAGCTTGGAGACAATATCTCTAGAATCCCTGTTGCCTAAAGCATGGAGACATTGATCTCTGGAATCCCTTTTTCTTAAAGGGTGGTGACATTGACCTCTGGAGCTCCTTTCTGATTAAAATGTGTAGACATTGATCTTTGGAGTCCCTTACTAGTTAATTGGTGGAGATAGATATCCTTGGAGTCCCTATACTAACTAGTGGATGGAGATAGACATCTTTGGAATCCCTAAACTAACTAGTCAGTGGAGATAGACATCTTTGGAATCCCTAAATTAGACAGTAGGTGGAGATAGATCCCTTTGGAATCCCATACCTATTGGTGGGTGGAGATACAAATCTCTGAAGTCTCGCACAAACTCCAGGGTGGAGGAAGCTTACCTTTGGAATCCCTTGAAGCTTGGGAATTGGGATAATCTTCATAAGCTAGGGGTTGAAAACTATGTTAGTAGTATGTCAATGGTTGGGTGGGGAGAATAAATGATTATACCCAAATTCCTATCCTAGTTCCAACTGAGTTGAGTACCTTGCTAAATATGATATGCCATTATATCCATACTTTCTATGTGTGTAACTTTCTATATTGCATGATAGAATGGACTGGAGAAAGGCTATCATTATAGTATTAAGTGTGGTTTGGAAATTAGATTATTGTGCATGTTAGTGTAGAAGTTAATAGGAATAACCATATGAAATATAAAATTCTTGTGCAATACTCATAAAGACTTGGTTTCCCTAAGGTTGGGGTTATAAAGGTTGTAGGAATGATTTGGTACCTTAAGGGATTGTTGCATAACACTGCATTGCTTTCATATTTAACTATTACATCTTGAGCATATTTAATACATTAAGTATTTGGAGTTTTTGATAACCCTATGGTCCTTTCTCATGCCACCTCATATAATGGTTTAGTTTATTACTCCTTTGTGACTCATATTTTTAGGTGCATAAATTCAATTGATGCCCTTCACACCTCATCACGGTTGGGTAAACAAGGGTAAGACAACATTGTAGGTCGTCTCTTCTTTTGACCATATCAGCATACCATCTCCTTGAATGTGTCTCAAAGAAATTACAATATCATGTGTATTTGTGTGGGTTATCTATTTCCTTATTTTTCTCGAATTTCTTAATGCATAAATTTTTCCTTTATGCCAAGAATTTGTTAGCCAAATGGTGCCCACAATAGAACTCTTCAAAATTACTAAATTCAGTGGAAATACTGTGAAATGGAAATCAATCAAGGAAGATACCATTAATTCCCCATTTATTAGCTGAGGGTATTCCATATAGGAAAGGATGTATGGAAAGAATGGATAATGGATTAAAGTTTTGGTCACATGATGCTTACCTTGAAAATATTTGAATTTCACATGTAACATTTTGCTAACCTGCACTAAATTGAATGCCGACCGATGTCGTAGGTTGAATGATAGTAAGGGTAATAGTATAAGTTTTCAGAAGGATAATTTGGACAGTGGTTGTGCGTTCATTGATTAATCTAATCTCAGTGATTTTGCATGATTTCATGATGACTTTCCATCTCAAATGAACATGAATTTTTCATATGGTGTATCTATTACCCATCCATACTTTCTTAGCCTATAAAAGGATGAGGAGGAGAACATTATTAAACAATCTAGAAGAGAATTCCAATATATGTGTTTCCTTGACAACGAGTGTAGGAAACATGTATATTAGTTGTTGTAATGTTGTTTTTTGAATAATAATGAATTGATACGATTGCAATAGGCTAGAGTAACGTAAGTATTACAAAGCTATTAGAGGAATAAATTGAAACAAGCCTAGAGTCTATGCACTTGGTCACTAATTTGAAAAATGCCATGTTACTTAATCTGTAGAATACGCCAGTCCCAGAAATAATTGCGTTGACATGATAGGATTTCAACCATGTTTTGTGGATAAGCTGAGGATTTTACATTACCACAAGGTTGCGTAACAGAGCTCAATTGAGATAGATTAGTGTGAAGCTTTATTAACTACCAGGCTACAATCCTGCAAGGATTAGATTCATGGCATACTATAGAAGAAATCATGAAACCATCTTCATGATGATCTTGTTAAGTTTTGTAAGACACGTTATAAACATATACAATTCTTAGTTATCACCAACCAGTTTTCATGGAAGGAACCATAGATTAGCCAATCCTTGATTCCCCTGTATGTTCTATATTTCAGTTGTGCTTGTGTTATTCAAGTGGAATAAATCTCATCTACATGCTAGTTCTTTATGGAACCGACACATAATAATAATAATAATAATAATAGTAGTAGTAGTAGTAGTAGTAGTTGTCCAGAATTATCTACAATTGTAAAGGGGTGGTTTTCTACACTTCATCTTCGCTGCAAGTTCTTCAAATATATCAATTCTACCTACTCCTGAAAAATTAGTGAGGAATTTTTCATAATCAAAATGAAGAGCCTTCGTACCATTGTCAATCATGCTTTCTATATAGGCACAAGCCTCCTCAGATCTTCCTTCCGTAATCAACCCTCCAATGAACACAGTGTAAGAATTAACATGAGGGCAACAATTTTTCTTAGCCGTTTGATCCCATATAGTGAAACCCATCGCAAGCTTTCTTGCATGGAAATATAATTTCATCATTGTGTTGTAGGTGTGAATGGTAGGTTGAAACCCACATTGGCTCATTTCCTCAAAATATTTAGTGGCTCCACCTTGTTTGCGCAGAACCATCATCACTTTGATTAGAACATTGTAATTCTGACAGTGGTGATGAATCCCTTTCTCTTTCATTTCCTGTAACAACCTATAAGCCTTATCCGACTTCTTCTTGTTGTCATAACCATTTCTCAAATAGGTGTAAACAACAACATCAAGTGGGAAGCCATATTTAAAAGACAACCAACTCTACAATCAGTAACATATTTCAACACCGATATCTTACAAGCATCTGCACGATAAAAAAATCATAAAATACCAATCAATCTATGTGAAACATGTGCTAAATCATAAGACAGTTAAATTTGTTTACAAATATATCAAATGACATACAAAAAAACATGTTAGAAGTATGTTAAGTTTCAATTAGAAACACTTGGTGTTACAATTTTACAAATTTTATTTAAGACACTTTCACCTGTTGAAAATATATGTTATTAGTCTTGCCAATAGCTTACCATCATAAAATATACTATAATGTTCAATTTCACAATTGAGGGCACTGTTATCTGATATCATATCTAGTTTTCTTTCATAAATGGAGTATTATTAGTCATCGAAATTGTTGACATTGACCATGGTTATATCGCAAGTGCTTTGTTACAATAAAGAAAAAAGTTTCGCCCCAAGGATGTACTCTTCTAGATTATTTCCTCAGAAACTTAAAATTCCATTCCCATGTTGGAAGGGATGTAATGTGAAATGATAAGTTACCTCCTATTGTGTTTATTGATTGTACTTAAAACTTTTAACTACATCAAACATCTTATGTAAATAATTTTTGAATCAACTATTTTATCAATATATTCTTAGGATTATTCGCTGACAATTTGACTCCAGGGTAAACAATTTGGCAACATTTGTAGAAAACCTCCTATGAGGCTACAAGGTTTTGTGGCATATCTCATTGAAACTAAATCATAAATGGTTTAGTTAATTGATTTTAACAAAAAAATATTGTCAAGATTATCAAATATCATTACATAACACCCATTTTCATTTTTTGTAAGTGCTAATTGAATTTAAAATACCAAGTAGGAATAGTGGTACACACTATTTGTATCATTGTTGCAATGGTACATTCACAGACCCAACAAAATATTGGTAACCTATGTATTATGTTCCATCAAGTCACCTTTCTCAACCAACAAAACTTATTAATGTTATGCGCTTTCTTGTTCATCACAAAGCAAAAGAGGAAAAGGAAAATGGGTGTTGTCATATATAATATTATTTAAAATAATTTGAGCTACCAATGTTTAGGGCTCAAGCATAACTCCATGCTTACTAGGCACCCATGCTCTCACTACCATGGGATATCTACAAATTTTGATATCCATTTGTAGGTTATCGCACCCAGAAAATTATCCAAAATATATATGTCAAGGAGAAAGTGAAATTTTTGCCTAGTTCTTGATCTGTGAATTGCATCGCTTGTGCAGCAGGGCATGCTGATCTTCTTTGTACTATTCCAACTTTATTGGCCAGTTCAACTACTTTTGAAAAATTGCCAATATTTAGCCAAAGTTGTAGCCTAATTCAATAGATTTTAACTTTGTTTTGAGTTGGATTCAAACATAAGTGTTATTATTAGGAACACACGCTTTTGTCATGGATTGAGAGGTCCACCACCAGCAACTTACAAATTTTCAATCATCATGGTTTCTACTCTCACAACTGAATAAACGATCAGTTCAAACTGGTCTTTACAGGCATATCTAGATAGAAATTGAATGCATTTAACCCCTTGAACCCTCAACTTAATTTTATTCCTTCTTGGAGCCATCTTTTTATTCTTCCATACGAAGACAATGAAATTAGTTCCCTCCAAGCCCATAGAACAATGATTACATAATCGATTTTTATAAAGCAATCAGTTTACAGTAACAAAGAATGAGGCACTAGTCACAACAAATATACATATTATGGATTGGTAAATCTAACAAAAGAGATCACCAATAATCAAGTAATGAAATTTAAAGCTTGAAATAAAAAATTTAGAACCCCATGGGCGAATGATAAAGAGAACATAAAAATAACACTAAAAATAGAAATAAGAGGTCTCAATACCCTAATGATGATAATGCAACAATATTTTTTTTTTATGTTTTTTGTCTGTCATGGCGTCGTCATAGTGATCTTTGATATGTCCAGAGACTGAGGGGGGTTCCTCTTCATTTCCACCTTCACCGGTAGTCTGCCACCATTCGACCTCCTGGTCCGCAATCCAAATGACCCTCTGCTTATGCTCCTTTCTTGAGCTCTCTCGACACCCCCTTATATTGCAGGTTTTCTGAATTTTTTAAGCCCTATGAATTTTCTCTGCAGACACTCTATTTCATGGGGCTCCTTTGATCTGCGACATATTTGCTGGTGGGATCTGTGGTCACCATTTCATGTAAGTGCAGAAAACTAGAATCGATGGAAAATGGATCACAAATTTAGTAGGAAATAAATAATGACAAGATGTATGTTCTCAATCTCTGCTTTGGATGCATTTTAAAATGAAAGTATGACCGTCATAGTTACCATTTCCAAAGCTATAACCATATACATGTGAACCAAGATCACCATTTGGAAAAGAATTGAGTAATGATGTGCCAATGAAAACCCTTTTCCTTAGGGTGTGAATAGAACATATTTCCATAAGAGGATATAAATAGTTCTACATTAAACTAGAGGTAGTTATGAGTTTCATATAAGTTATGAGAAACAATTCATGGTAAGAAATCCAAATTCATTATACACTAACTATTTTTTATAGCTAGAATAAATCTCCTAAAGGGAGAAGTATGGTGTGTTGAGAAAATCATAAATGAATAACCGGTATCATTGTATAAGCGTAATTGGAACCAAGAACATGTAGGAATCTTGTGCACATGATGTGGAGTAATATTCTGTATTATAGGGTATGGAAAAAAAATAGTGTATTTTTGAGGTACAATACATTTGGGCACATAATTCATCTTTAAGAATTGTCAAAATAGAGACTATCGAATTTCTATCACTAAGTAAGTGTTTAATTTTAGATTGTCGAAGTGACAATAAAAATGAATAACATAAATCATTGATTCGTATTATTGTAGTACTTGTTAAGCAGCTGTATTTTTGTTCCTACACTAAATTAATCATTCAAGTTAGTCATTTTTAGTTGTATTACTTATTAGCTAATCATATATTTTAACCTGGGATTAAAATATTCATTTAGGTAAGTCGTTTTTAGTTGGGTAAGTTTAGATCGCTCATTTTTAGTATCATTTCCCTTGGAAAAGCTATAGTGTCTAATGTTTTTAGTCACCTAGTCACTAATTTCTCATCTTATACTAGTGCATGTTGTCATGAAATGCATATACTAATTGGTTATTTTAATATTATTGTGTTTGAGATATTAAATTGTCACTATGTGTCATCGTTATATAACTCAAATCATGGTGAAATATCTTTATACATAAATATCATTTCTAAAAAAAAGAAGGAAATAAATGAATTTCCTCACAAATCCTAAATTCCACACCAATTTTTTATTGGGTAAAAAAAATGAAGACTAGTTTTTGACATATCCGCTTATTTCATGTATGAATAACTCTTGTTGACCAAAATCAAAGAGAAAAAGATGTAACATACTTCATATGCATATATTAAAATTCATATATGTGTATATGTCATAATAATAAATATTTCTCTCTCTAAAAACCATCATAATAATTAACTACATTTTTTCACTCTGGAAAACGACTAATATATTAACATAATTCATGAGTGATCAAGATTGAGAGAAAACCAATGAAGATATTTTTTTGTTGTCAAATATCTCAAAAGAAATAAAATGAATAAAATATTCAAATCAAACACCAAAATTTGAAACATGACTTTAGTGTCAAACACCTAAAGGTTCTACCCACTTTTAATAAACAAGAGTGGAGTTAAACAATCTTCTTTCAAATTTGTAATTAATCTAAAGATAATCCATAAAACTAAACTTTATTATACACAAACCTATTGGTGAGTGGAGATACAAGTCTCTGAAGTCTCGGACAAACTCCAAGGTGGAGGAAGCTTACCTTGGAATCCCTTGAAGCTTGGGAATTGGGATAGTCTTCATAAGCTAGGGGGTGACAACTACGTTGGTAGTATGTTAATGGTTGGGCGGGGGAAATAAATGATTATACCCCAATTCCTATCCTAGTTCCAACTGAGTTGAGTACCTTGCTAAAGATGATATGCCATTATATCCATACTTTCTATGTGCGTAACTTTCTATATTGCATGATAGAATGTACAGGAGAAATGTTATCATTATAGTATTAAGTGTGGTTTGGAAATTAGATTATTGTGCATGTTAGTGCAGAAGTTAATAAGAATAACCTTATGAAATATAAAATTCTTGTGCAATACTCATAAAACCTTGGTTTCCCTAAGCTTGGGGTTATAGGGGTTGTAGGAATGATTTGGTACCTTAAGGGATTGTTGCATAAGGCTGCATTGCTTTCATATTTAACTATTACATCTTGAGTAGATTTAATACATTAAGTATTTGGAGTTTTTGATAACCCTATGGTCCTTTCTCATGCCACCTCATATAATGGTTTAGTTTATTACTCCTTTGTGACTCATATTTTTATGTGCATAAATTCAATTGATGCCCTTCAGACCTCAACACGGTTGGGTAAACAAGGGTAAGACAACATTGTAGGTTGTCTCCTCTTTTGACCATATTAGCATACGATCTCCTTGAATGTGTCTCAAAGAAATTACAATATCATGTGTATTTGTGTGGGTTATCTATTTCCTTATTTTTCTCCAATTTCTTAATGCATAGATTTTTCCTTTATGCCAATAATTTGTTAGCCAAATGGTGCCCACAATAGAACTCTTCAAAATTACTGAATTCAGTAGAATTACTGTGAAATGGAAATCAATTGAGGAAGATAACATTAATTCCCCATTTATTAGCCAAGGGTATTCCATATAGGAAAGGATGTATGGAAAGAATTGATAATGGATTAAAATTTTTGGTCACGCGATGCTTACCTTGAAAATATTTGAATTTCACATGTAACATTTTGTTAACCTGCACTAAATTGAATGCCAACCGATGTCGTAGGTTGAATGATAGTAAGGGTAATAGTATAAGTTTTCAGAAGGATAATTTGGACAGTGGTTGTGCCTTCATCGATTAATTTAATCTCAGTGATTTTTCATGATTTCATGATGACTTTCCATCTCAAATAGACATGAATTTTTCATATGGTGTATCTATTACCCATCCATACTTTCTTAGGCTATAAAAGGATGATGAGAAGAACATTATTAAACAGTCTGGAAGAGAGTTCCAATATATGTGTTTCCTTGACAACGAGTGTAGGAAACATGTATATTAGTTGTTGTAATGTTGTTTTCTGAATAATAATGAATTGATATGATTGCAATAGGCCACAGTAATGTAAGTATTACAAAGCTATTAGAGGAATAAATTGAAACAAGCCTAGAGTTTATGCACTTGGTCACTAATTTGAAAATTGACATGTTAGTTAATCTGTAGAATACACCAGTCCCAAAAATAATTGCATTGACATGATAGGATTTCAACCATTTTTTGTGCATAACTTGATAATTTTACATTACCACAAGGCTGTGTAACAGAGCTTAGTTGAGATAGATTAGTGTGAAGCTTTATTAACTACTAGGCTACAATCTTGCTAGGGTTAGATTCATGGCATACTATAGAAGAAATCATGAAACAATCTTCATGATGATCTCGTTAAGTTTTGGAAGACACCTTGTAAACATATACAATTCTTAGTTATCTCGAACCAGTTTTCATGGAAGGAACCATAGATTAGTCAATCCTTGATTCCCCTGTATGTTCTATATTTTACTTGTGCTTGTGTTATTCAAGTGGAATAAATCTCATCTACATGCTAGTACTTTATGGAACTGATACATAATAGTAGTAGTAGTAGTAGTAGTAGTATTAGTCCAGAATTATCCAGAATTGTAAAGGGGAGGTTTGCTACACTTCATTTTTGTTGCAAGTTCTTCAAATATATCAAGTCTACCTACTCTTGAAAAATTAGTGAGTAATTTTTCATAATCAAAATGAAGAGCCTCCGTACCATTGTCAATCATGCTTTCTATATAGGCACAAGCCTCCTCAGATCTTCCTTCCCTAATCAGCCCTCCAATGAACACAGTGTAAGAATTAACATGAGGGTAACAATTTTTCCGAGCCATTTGATCCCATATAGTGAAACCCATCTCAAGTTTTCTTGAATGGAAATACAATTTCATCACCATGTTGTAGGTGTGAATGGTAGGTTGAAACCCACATTGGCTCATTTCCTCAAAATGTTTAGTGGCTTCACCTGGTTTGTGCAGAACCATCATCACTTTGATTAGAACATTGTAATTCCAACAGTCATGATGAATCCCTTTCTCTTTCATTTCCTGTAACAACCCATAAGCCTTATCCAACTTCTTCTTGTTGTCATAACCATTTCTCAAACAGGTGTAAACAACAACATCATGTGGGGAGCCATATTTAAAAAAAAACCAACTCTATAATTAGTAACATATTTCAACACTGATATCTTATAAGCATCTACACAGTAAAAAAATCATAAAATACGAGTCAATCTATGTGAAACATGTGCTAAATCAGAAGAAAATTAAATTTTTTTACAAATATATCAAATGACATACAAAAAAACATGTTAGAAGCATGTTAAGTTTCTATTAGAAACACTTGGTGTTACAATTTTACAAATTTTATTTAAGACACTTTCACCTGTTGAAAATATATGTTATTAGTCTTGCCAATAGCTTACCATCATAAAATATACTATAATGTTCAATTTCACAATTGAGGGCACTGTTGTCTAATATCATATCTAGTTTTCTTTCAGAAATGGAGTATTATTAGTCATCGAAGTTGTTGACATTGACCATTGTTATATTGCAAGTGCTTTGTTACAATAAAGAAAAAAGTTTCACCACAAGGATGTACTCTTCTAGATTATTTCCTCAAAAACTTGAAATTCCATTCCCACGTTGGAAGTGAGGTAATGTGAAATGATAAGTTACCTCCTATTGTGTTTATTGGTTGTACTTAAAAGTTTTAACTACATTAAATATCTTATGCAAATAATTTTTGAATCAATTATTTTCTCAATATATTTTTAGGATTATTAGCTGACAATTTGACTCCAGGTTAAAAAAATTGGCAACATCTGTAGCCAACCTATTGTGAGGCTGCAAGGTTTTGTGGCATATCTCACAGAAGCTAAATCATAAATGGTTTAGTTAATTGATTTTAACAAAAAATATTGTCAAGACTATCAAATATCATTACATAACACCCATTTTCATTTTTTGTAAGTGCTAATTCAATTTAAAATACCAAGTAGGAATAGTGGTACACACTATTTGTATCATTGTTGCAGTGGTACATTCACATACCCAACAAAATAGTGGTAACCTATGTATTATGTTCCATCAAGTCACCTTTCTCAACCAACAAAATTTATTAATGTTATGCGCTTTATTGTTCATCGCACAGCAAAAGAGGAAAAGGAAAATGGGTGTTGTCATATATAATATTATTTTTAAAAATTTGAGCTACCAATGTTTAGGGCTCAAGCATAACTCCACACTTATTAGGCACCCATGTTCTCACTGCCATGGGATATCTACAAATTTTGATATCCATTTGTAGGTTATCGCACCGAGAAAATTATCCAAAATATACATCTCAAGGAGGAAGTGAAATTTTTGCCTAGTTCTTGATCTATAAATTGCATCGCTTGTGTAGTAGGGCATGCTGATCTTCCATGTACTATTCCAACTTTATTGGCCAGTTAAACTACTTTTGAAAAATTGCCAATATTTAGCCAAAGTTGTAGCCTAATTCAATAGATTTTAATTTGTTTTGAGTTGGACTCAAACATAAGTGCTATTATTAGGAACACACACTCTTGTCATGGATTGAGAGGTCCACCACCAGCCACTTACAAATTTTCAATCATCATGGTTTCTACTCTCAAAACTAAATAAGCGATCAGTTCAAACTGGTCTCTACAGGCATGTCTAGATAGAAATTGACTGCATTTAACCCCTTGAACCCTCAACTTAAGTTTATTCCTTCCTGGAGCCATCTTTTCATTCTTCTATACAAAGACAATGAAATTAGTTCCTTCCAAAGCCATAGAACAATAATTACATAATCGATTTTTATAAAGCAATAATTTTATAGTAAGAAATAATGAGGCACTAGTGACAAATATACATATTATGGATTGGTAAATCTAAAAAAAGAGATCACCAATAATCAAGTAATGAAATTTAAAGCTTGAAATTAAAAACTTAGAATCCTGTGGGTGAATGATAAAGAGAACATAAAAATAACACTGAAAATAGAAATAAGAGGTCTCAATACCCTAATGATGATAATGTAGCAATACTGTTTTTTAATGTTTTTTTGTCTGTTATGGCGTCATCATAGCGATCTTCGATATGTGCAGAGACCGAGGGGGCTTCCTCTTCATTTCCACCTTCACTAGTAGTCTCCCACCCTTCGACCTCCAGGTCCGCAATCCAAATGACCCTCTGCTTATGCTCCTTTCTTGAGCTCTCTCGACACCCCCTTATATTGCAGGTTTTCTGAATTTTTTTAAGCCCTATGAATTTTCTCCGTAGACACTCTATTTCATGGGGCTTCTCCGATCTGCAACATCTTTGCTGGTGGGATCTATGGTCACCATTTTGTGTAAGTGCAAAAAACTAGAATCGATGGAAAATGGATCACAAATTTAGTAGGAAATAAATGATGAAAAGAGGTATGTTCTCGATCTCTGCTTTGTATGCATTTTAAAATGAAAGTATGACCATCATAGTTACCATTTCCAAAGCTATAACCATATACATGTGAACCAAGATCACCATTTGGACAAGAATTGAGTAATGATGTGCCAATGAAAACCCTTTTCCCTACGGTGTGAATAGAACATATTTATGTAAGAAGATATAAATAGTTCTACATTAAACTAGAGATAGTTATGAGTTTCATATAAGTTATGAGAAACAATTCATGGTAAAATATCCAAATTCATTATAAGCTAACTATTTTTTATAGCTAGAATAAATCTCCTAAAGGGAGAAGTATGGTGTGTTGAGAAAATCATAAATGAATAACCAATATCATTGTATATGTAATTGGAACCAAGAACAAGTAGGAATCTTGTGCACATGATGTGGAGTAATATTCTCTATTATAGGGTATGGAAAAAAATAGTGTATTTTTGAGGTACAATACATTTGGGCACCTAATTCATCTTTAAGAATTGTCAAAATAGAGACTATCGAATTTCTATCACTAAGTAAGCATTTAATTTTAGATTGTTGAAGTGATAATAAAAATGAATAACATAAATCATTGATTCATATTATTGTAGTACTTGTTAAGCAACCATATTTTTGTTCCTACACTAAATTAATCATTCAAGTTAGTCATTTTTAGTTGTATTACTTATTAGCTAATCATATATTTTAACGTGGGATTAAAATATTCGTTTAGGTTAGTCATTTTTAGTTGGGTAAGTTCAGATTGTTCATTTTTAGTATCATTTCACTTGGAAAAGCTATAGTGTCTAACCTTTTTAGTCACCTAGTCACTAATTTCTCATCTTATACTAGTGCATGTTGTCATGAAATGCATATACTGATTGGTTATTTTAATATTATTGTGTTTGAGATATTAAATTGTCACCATATGTCATCATTATATAACTCAAATCATGGTGAAATATATTTATACATAAATATCATTTCTTAAAAAAGGAAGGAAATAAATGAATTTCCTCACAAATCCTAAATTCCACACCAATTTTTTATTGGGTAAAAAAAATAAAGACTAGTTTTTGACATATCCCCTTATTTCATGTATGAATAATTCTTGCTAACCAAAAGCAAAGGGAAAAAGATGTAACATACTTCATATGCATATATTAAAATTCATATATGTGTATATGTCATAATAATTAACTATTTCTCTCTCTAAAAGCCATCATAATAATTAACTACATTTTTTCATTCTTGAAAACAACTAATATATTAACATAATTCATGAACGATCAAGATTGAAGAAAACCAATTAAGATATTTTTTTGTTATCAAATCTCTCAGGAAAAAAATAATAATAATAAAAAAATATTCCAATCAAACACCAAAACTTAAAACATGACTTTGATGTCCAACACCTAAAGGTTCTACCCACTTTTAAAATATTCAAATCAAACACGAAAATTTGAAAATGACTTTAATGTCCAACACCTAAAGGTTCTACCCACTTTTAATAAACAAGAGTGGAGTTAAAAAATCTTCTTTCAAATTTGTAATTAATATAAAGATAATCCATAAAACTAAACTTTATTATACACAAAATGTTGTATAAAACTACAGGGTACAGTTGTTATGGATGCATGAAACCCTGCTATTAATGAAGTACCAACGAAAGGGGTCTCGGTTTTTGCGATGCGACCTCTAGATATGGTGAACGCTAATGGAACTCGTAATCTATGTTAGTATATCTTAGACCCAACAGAGTCTACAAATTGGATTGGGGTAGGTTGGATGGTTGCATACAATGTCGATTTCTAATTACAATATAATTGAGCTGACATCAAGGAAGGAATCTATTATATTAGGGAACACTATACAATGTAATTATATGTAATTTAGTAATGAAATTTTCATTTATAAAAGAGTAAATATATTTAAGTTAGAATATAACTATACACTAGACCTAATATATCCATGTCAAGCAGGGTTTAGAATATAAATAAAAGATTTAATGAACTAACATTCTTCAATATGAGAAAACAATTTGTTAGGATGTCAAATTGGAGGTTTTAAACACACAATACAAATGAAGGGAATGGTCATAAGCAGTGCAGTTTGTGGAAGTATTGACAAACGACATAAGCTTTTTATTGTACCTTGTTTTGTTCAAGTTATGACTTCTGTTTTTTTGCAAGACGAGAGATTGTAAGGTGGTATGTTATGTTCAATTTATGATTCTGGTTTTTTATAAGGTCAGAAATTTGAGAAAGTCTTACGTTGAAGTTACGAAGGATACGGTAACTATGTACAGTGAGTCTAATTCATTGGGACCAGAGGATTTTGTATTATTGTATACAACCGACTTATTTTTTCACTTCTGTACTCACGTCACCCAAAGTTTTGGGAAGCTCCTGCATAATGCTAGGAGACGGTTCGTCCATAGGCTTGAGGGGACTAATTGCATCAAACGTAAATAATTCATTTTCTGATAACACGTTCAGCTTCCACTTTGACATGAATTTTAATTCAATGTTGTTATGGGCTTAATGATGGAGATCTAGAATTTATGACATTATTTCTATTCGGCTTTAATGATGGAAATCTAGAGTTTATGACATTATTTCTATTCGGCTTTTGTTGTGACATCAATGGGGAGGGACAAAGAGAAGGATAGCGTACCTAGATTCATTCAATATAGAATTGGTTTAAATAGTTTAACATTGAGTAATATGCCCAGCGAGATTTGTTGGGACAAAGAGAAGGATAGCGTACCTAGATTCGTTCAATATAGAATTGGTTTAAACAGTTTAACATTGAGTAATATGCCCAACGAGATTTGTTGTAGAACAGACTTAGTGTTGGTGATGAGTCTGCTCATGTATATTTTTACTAATTATTTTAAGTTTTGATTTATTGGGTGAGAATGTAATAATATAATTCTGGGTGAGATTGTTATATTTGATTATTTAAAATGTATTTATCACTATTAATAAATTCAACATTTTAAAATATTTCTCAACTATTTGAATCATGTAAATTTTTCACTAAATCTCTATCAAATTTCTAATTAAATTAATCAAAATTAATTTAAAAAATATAATAGAAAAACTCAAAAGGATAAAACGGTTAAATTATGGCTTATAATTAATAATGATTGAAACTATGCTCCTAAGCCCAAGGTCCCATGGTTATCAACTTCCTAATGGGACCAAATGCTATGCAAACCAAGTGGTGTTGGGCACTCTAAAATCGATGGAAAAGAAGAAGAGTATAGGACCAAATCATTGGTCGGTGGATCTCTTGTTACATTTTTGGAACATTATGTTAGCGGAGCTCATAGAATTGGCAGAGGAATCTCGATCAAAATGTGAGATATCAGAGACAACCAATGCTACATTCATAACCCTCATCCCGAAGACTGAGAAACCTTCAACCTTTGCTGACTATCGTCCCATATCTTTATGTAACATGGCGTACAAAATGATTTCTAAAACCATTGTCAGTGGGCTCAAAACAACTTTGTCAAGGTATGTGACACTAGAACAATTTGGCTTTTTGTACAACAGGTAGATTCATGATGTGGTTGTAATCACTCAAGAGTGTATGCACATGAAATCCTGTCAATGAGAGGCATGCATCATGAAGATCAACTTTATCAAAACCTACACTAGCATTAATTGATCAAAGCCTACAACAGTGTTGATTGGGAACTATTGTGGATGATCTTACACAAGATAGGTTTTGGTGTCAATCTTGTGGATTGGATCATGCCTTGAATGACTTCAGTGAACTTCATAGTAATGATTAATGGGATTCCTATTGAATTTTTTAAGGCTTCTAGAGGCTTCAGAAAAGGATGTGCACTTCCCCCTTTTAGTTTGGCTTGTTATTGACAGTTTGAGCAAAAGGATCTTGGAGGCATGCTCCAAGGGTAACATTTCAGGATTCATATTATCTTGGAATGCCACTTTATCTCACATTATGTTCATTGATGGCATACTTGTTGCTTGGGTGGCTAAACCATTTTAATGGTGAGTCTTTTATTATATTATAAGTAGTTTTAGGGAAGTATCAAGTTGATTATTAAGCAAGGAAAAATGCGTTTTAATTTACATGAAGAATGAGGATGAAATGTTGTTGAAGATTTCTGAAATATTCGGGGTAAAATTGATCAATATCGATGAAGGATTTCGTTATATGGGCTTCTCTTTGAAGCTGAACAATTATGAGGTAAAATATTGGTTATGGATTACCATGAAATTCAAGAAGAAGATATATCATTGGTCTCACAAGTGGTTGTTAATGGATGGGACACTGATATTGATTAAATCAATCACACAAAACATATCCATATACTAGATGCATTTATTCAAGTTGCTCGAAAATATTATCAAAAATATTAAGTCAATAATAGCCAAATTTTTATGGGTTGGCCATGGTAGTACTAAAAAATTTCACTTGGTCTATTTTGAGGAGTTGATAAGAGATATACAAGATGGAGGTTGCAATATCAAACACCTTGATCATTTCAATGTGTCTCTACTAGTGAAAAATCTATGGAGGGCTTTAAATGGTAAAGGAATCTTGCAAGAGATTATTAAAGCCAAATATCTAAAAAATGATCAAGTGATTAGATGTCTCAATGTAGGGGCTTTAGAAAAGAAGGAATCTACACATAAATAGAGGAGTATGACGAAGGTAAAGCATTGGCTATTGGAAAGTTTGAGGTGGGAGGTAGGCTCAAGGATAAGGATGGAGATAGGATTGGCATCCATAAAAGGAATGGCTTTCGAAAATCCTTTATCTGTTCAATTGTCAATTTTTTTAGACAATAATGGTCTTTTTATTCTTAATCAAATTTATGAGGAGTGCAATCCTATCCTGGTCTCAAATGTATGCTGAGGGGCAAGAGAGATTGGACTATTAGGTCCACTGAGAGAGGAATGGGGCCAACACAAGATACAACCGACACTTGCTAGTATCTACTTGTCAGAACGAGAGGATATGTTGAGCTAGAAAGGTAAAATATATAAAGGCAAAATCATAGTGAAAGATGTATATTCTCAGATTTCTAAGGTTTAGAATATAAATTATAGAGCATTATGGTTTCAAAAGGTTTGGAAATGGGAGATCCCACTCAAATTGAAATATTTTATTTTCTTGGAAGTCCATAATAGAATGCTAACATGGGATAATTTATTGAGAGGAGGTTTCCAGGGCCTTGGGCATTGCGTTCTATCTAGGGTTCACACTGAATATTCTAGACATATTTATCTCACTTTCACATTTGGGACCTCTGTTTGGTTTGGGGTTTTACATACATTATAGCTTTTTTCCACTTGGGATAGGTATTCGATAGGTGGTTGTCTCACTATTTGGTTTAAGGATTATAAGGAGAATAGGGGGCTACCATTTTTCATTATGTAACGCATATGGAGGGCCAAAAACGTTTGGATTTTTTTATATGGTCATGCCATACATTAGGAGAACGTGTAACAAGGTGGTGGCCTATTATTTGTAGAATGGGACTACAAGGGTAAATATCACAAGGAGGAGTTGCCGATTTAAGGATATTTGGTCTAATTTTTCTGTGGGGCTATTTGATGTAGTGTCATCCTTCAAGGTATGTAGTAGTGGGGCGGTTATAGTTTTTATGAATGGTCACTTTATACACTTTTGTTGGTCAAGAAGATTTGGATCTAATAATAGAGCGGAGGCCTTGGCTTTGTGGGAAGTCATCTTTTGTGCCAAGTTGCTCGAAATAAAGGAGATTGATATCCTGGTAGATTCTAAAGTCATGATTGACTCGGTCTTGAGTAGATCATACTTTGTACAACCATCTCTTTCATTCTAAATGAGTGGGATTAGATTGTTGATCTTAACTTTCAAGAGGATCATTTTCTCTCACATTTATAGAGAGCAAAATCAAATAGCAAATGGTCTATCAAAGGAAATATGTAGTATGGAGCCATGGAAGATCAATTTCATTGAGTACAAGAATGGATTCATTCAACAGTGTAGAGACATTGAGATATGAAGGACTCTTTGTATTTTCTCTCTTTTTTGATTTTTTGAATGTTATTTTATGTATAATGATCTAGAACAATTTACGTTTTCTAATGTTATCTCACTTTTATGAAAGTACTGAGGACTTGTAAGAGTTCAGAAAACATGATATGGATATTGTTAAAGACCACAGTTACGGCTGGAGAAAATAGTAGATAGGCCTCTATAGACATATATTTAAATTGTTAATGTTTTTCGGTAAAGAAAAAAGGTTCCAAGGTCAATGTAACTACTTTTTATTATTATTAGTGAATGAATGTTTTTTTTCTTTATGAAAAAAAAATATAGATACTATCATTATCACATTACAATCCTTAATAAGGGAGAGCCTTCAGAGTGGAAAGAATGATTTCAAACTAGGATTAAAATGCGCATTTTGGAATATTATAAAGATTCGACAAAAGGTGAATTTGAATAATTGATTTTTTTTTAAATTATATTTTTAAAATCTAAAAATACCCTATGAAAATAGTAATACTTAATCTCTCTCTCTCTCTCTCTCTCTCTCTCTCTCTCTCTCTCTCTCTCTCTCTCTCTCTCTCTCTCTCTCTCTATATATATATATATATAGTATGTGTGTGTGTGTGTGTGTGTGTGTGTGTGTGTGTGTGTGTTGAATTGTATTACTTTCAAAATTGGAAATAACTTAAAAGTACTAAAAGTCTTAGGTCGATCTCCTACAGGGTAGACTCAGCCAAAGCCAAAAATGAGCTTCTTGTAGAGACTCGATGCAAGATAACTGTGTGATGGAGTGGTCCAAGATCATATAAAAGAGAGTATGAGGATGGATTGGTCAATAGTAAATAGATGGAACAATAAACCAACATAGTGATACCATGACATACAATCAAGTAGATGGGTCTGATTTGATGGCTAAGACCTAGATGGGATCATTGCCATCTCTGGTTGTGCCCCCAGTTGGGGCAGGAATCCCAAGATGTTGCTTGATGTGCTCCATTCATTGGTCCAAGTCTATCATATGCTCAGGGAATCCATTCAAGTCAAGGTGCATTGAGTCCCTTAGCCAAGAAAAACCAACAAGGTATATCATAATGGCTTGACCAACTTATGGCTAATTACTTCTATATTATGTCTAGAACCCATCTACTTCTACTACATGTGTGAATTATTAGATTTACGAAATTAACATTTATTCAACATCACACGTATACTGCCACGTCACTTCAACATAAAAATCAACATATGAATATCAACCAAAAACCATAACAAATTCAAGATTAAGTCATACAACAACATAAATGGGAGGGAAACCACGTGATATTTCATCTCTTTTATTTTATCAAAACTATAGTGTCACGGTGTTATAATAACATGGTTACAACCATCATTTACTTCCACCAAACAACTTATAGAGTTGTGCTACAGTCTTACTTAACTTTCCCTCATGGCCTTGTAGTTGTTCCACCCTACCGCAGTGAAACCCATTCCAAGAAACCATGTATGAATATTCCTTTTCCTAGAAGACAATGCACCCTCATCTTATTTTCCTTCAGTTTTCCCTCGAGATCAGTCACAATTATTATAAATTTTATTTTCTAAATCTAGTTTTTTTGTGCCTCAATCGTTCCAACTGTTTGTTTTCTTATATATGTCGTTTGGTTGAGTGGAGGGGAATTTCGGTCCTAACCGTTGCATTAATTCAATTGGGATGACCTTGCACAACGTTGTATCACCAACCATTCCACTTCGTTTCATCTAGACTAACATCATTCCACTCAGACACCCATGCCAACTCATTATGCCATGCACTCGGGTTGACTCATTTCGTTCATGCATCTTTTCTGACAAGCCCTCATTTGATCTCTTGTAGAAAATGCCCTCGCTTAGTCGCCCATCTCATTTGGTTACCACATCTCGTCCATCTTGTGCGCCACTCCCATGACCATGTTTCATTCCATTTGTCCCTAACTTCCACCTTGGTTCATGTCGGTGGGTCTATACCAATGACCAAAGCACTCAATTGTGATGGGATGTTGTCGTGTAGAGGTGAGCACATTCCAGAAAACCTAGGGTTATTACATAGTTCTCCACCTTGAGTTATTATCATCCTTGACAATCATGGTTCCCCAAGACTATGCTTAAACAGCTCATTCTCCTTCATTTATCTCCACAACGACTCTCTCATCTCCCATCCTTCATTTGATGCATTATTCGAATGCACTAGATACTCTAGCCTTTTGTAGCTTCCAACCCTGGTGCTCTTATAAGTAATAATCTCCTCAAGCTCCAAATGTAGATGGTCACAAATAATAGTTGGTCTCCACTCTCTCAGGGTCATCCATGTCTGACTGACCTCCCTTCAATGGACTAATGTGGAACACTAGTTGTTTGTGATGCATATGAGGTGGTAGCTCAGTTTATAAGTAACTTCCCCAATCCTCTTCTTCACTTGATATGGACCCTTGAACTTCTTGATCAAAGACTTTCAAATCCCTCTCAGTTGTAGAAATTTCTCTTTCATCATCCTCACAAAGACCATATCCCCAACATCAAAATGCAAGTCATGTCTATCATTATCTTCCCACTTCATCGTGTTTGTTGCCTCTCTCAGGTTCACTCGAGCTAACTCTATGTTTTCCTTATAATCCTCCGAGAATCTCAATGGTGCTAGACTTCTACCATAGTGTCCAAGCATCCCCATATGTGGGGTAATAGGAATCCTCCCATTGACTAGCTCAAATAGACTATAACTTGTTGCAAAACTCTTTTGCAAGTTGTAGCTAAACTATGTTGCATCCAAGAGATCTGGAAAATACCCTTGATAAACTTCATATATTGTCTCGAGTAGTCCTCTAACAATGAGTTAATACATTCCTTATATCCATCTATCTATGAATGAAAGCTAGAAATGAATAACGACTCTATCCCCACAAGTTTAAACAACAAGGTCAGAAACTTCTCTATGAATCTCATATCCCTATATAAAACAATGCTTAAATGGTAGACCCTAATACTTCACCACATTCTTGAAGAATTTATTTTTCATCTCCTTATCTCCACATAGTATATTCTTTGTAATGAAGATGGCATACTTGGATAAATGATAAAAAATAGTCATAACCTTGTTACATTGTTAAACCATTAATAACTTAGATATGGAGTCCATCAAGGTAATCATCAACGGCCTCTCTGTAATCAATAAAAATTTCAATATTCTACCCTATTCTTTGATATCATATTTTGTCCTACTAAAAAATGATGTGATTCTATACATACTCTTCCGCATCTGTCCTCATAATCTCCCAGAAGTATCCTCTCTCTAGTAATGCCAAAGTTCGATGCTTCCCTAGGTGGCCATCCCATGGAGAATCATCGCATTCCTTCAAAAGCTACTTTTGAAATCCATGTGTGCTAGTAACATAGATGCAGTAACAATAAAACATGAGTCCATCACAAATGAAAAATTTCTAAGTCTTCCCTTCCTTCACTTGCTTCACAATATTCTTTGTTGTAGGGTCTATCTCCAAACCTACATGAATCCTCCTCGGCAACTCATGTATCATTTGAACTTAACTCTCCTATAGTATATCACAGTACTCATCTGATCTGAACTTAAATAGGAACACAACAACTTACATATATAATCATAAACATAGACATGCAACAGAAAAACACTCCATTTCATTAACAGAAAAATATTGAACTATGCTTACAAACAGAATGGAAATAAGATAGCTTGGGTGATGCTAGCTTATCTATGAGAAGAGATGTGGTAGCTACATGCCTATGAACTATGTTAAAATGAGGTTCAAGGGCGTATTTATTATTGGAAAACATGAGAAAACCCTAAGAAATAAAAACTCTAACCCCGGGAGATGTAACACTGAGACTTTGTGGGCCCCGTTGGGGTTAGTTGGGAAACCAACTTCCTGGGGTCGTAACTTGGTCATATTATCTCTATTTTGCGCGTACGATACCTTGTTTGAAAGTTCTCACCGAGTACTACAAGTTTCTCTACAAGCCCTTGCACTTGGCTATGGGCTTGCTGCGGACTCCAAAAGAGTCGTTTAGGGGGTCCAAACTACTCTAGAATTTCAGGACCCAAAAAACAGCTAAAAATAGTAAATGATGAAATGAACAAGGAAACAAATGAAACTGACTAGGGGGTCTAGGTGGAATAGGTGGTGGCCACCAATATCCACCTAGATCACTCATCCCCCCTTAGGAAGCAATGGTCCCCATTGTGTGCAAAGCCTCCATGAGGTGAGGAAATTTCTGTTGAACTTGGTCCCTAGTGAACCACTTGCCCTGGTGAAGGAGTTGGTCTGCTTTAACAACTCGATATAACTATATCCTCTATTAGCAAGTGTTCTTGATCTCGGTGTACATGATCTGATCAGTTGTGGCTTGTTCCATGCAGTTTGGGTTGAGCTTTGTTGGTGTGAGTTGTTCTGCAATGTGAGATGTGTCCAACAATGGTGGAAAGTATGGCCAAAGGTGATCTACATTGAACACTAGGTGCAGACCAAGGAACGGTGGGATGCTGAGCTCGATGGCATTATCACCGATGGCCTTGGTGATGGTGTATGGCCCATATCGGAGCGAGCGAACCATGCGGTGGGGTCCAACAAGGTGCTCCTTCTGCAAATGTAGTGAAACCTTTCTGCCCACCTGGAACTTGTGCAACACTCGATGTTGATCATGGCGTTACTTGTACTTAGCATTGGATTTGTCCAATATATCATGGACTTGTTGGGAGATGTGTGAATGCGCTCAATGAAGCTATTAGCCCTTTAAGCTTCAGATTGAACGTAAGCCGAATCTACCTGAGTGGCTACAAATGGTATGGCCACATCAATGGGGCATAATGGTCGAAATCCTAGCCCTAACTGAAAGGGGTTGTGGCCAGCTGAGTTGTGGAGAGCTTTGTTGTAGTTGTATTATACATAGGGGAGACTTTCATCCCACATGAATGGATGCTTCGAGTTGTACATGTGCAGAATGTGTACAATCATCTTATTGACAACCTCTGCTTGGCCATCAGTTTGGGGATGGAAAGACATGGACTTAGTAATTTTTGTATCCAGCATCGACTAGAGACTTAACCAAAATGCACTTAGGAATATTCTGTCCTAATCTGGGACAATGGACTGTGGGATCCCAAAGTGTACCCACACTCGCTCAAAGAAGAGCTTAGCAGTGGCGTCTGCTATGATACTCTTCTTGCAGGCCACCATGATGGCCATCTTAGAGAATATGCCGATGACCATGAAAACATAATCGTTGTCATGCTTAGTAGAAGGAAGGCCCAACATGTAATCCATGGAGACAGATTACCAAGGCAAGCTAGGAGTAGGTAGAGGAGAATACATCTCTTGCTCCATGATGGTTGGTTTGGAAATGGCGCAAGCAGTGTAGGATGAAATGTACTTCCCAACATCTTGACGAAGTTTCGACCAACAAAAATATGTTTGCAATACCACCACTATTTTCTCTACTCTGAAATGTTCAGCAACCCGACTGTAGTGTGCCTCCCAAATCAACTTGGCACACTCACTTGAAGGAACACAGATGTGTCCCAGGTGGCATAATAGTGCGTCCTAAAGATGAAAATTTGGAACTTGCTTCCTTTCCAAGAGTGTCTGGTATATGCTTCTGAATTCTGGATCACTCTTGTAAAGATGCAGTCACCCCAATGTCTCATGCCCGTAAGAGTCAAGCATAATGATCAGCACCATGACAATGGTTGGCTGAGGCAATCAACGACATTATTGGTGCTTACGTTCTTATACTTAATGTTCAAATGAAATTGTTGCAGATAGGTAGACCATTTATGATGGCGATCATTCTGCAACTTCCCTTGTGTCTGTATGAATTGTAGAGGTCAGTGGTTTGTGGGGATGAGCATTTCCTTCCCCAGAATGTAATGCTTCCATTGATGGCAGGTCTGCACAATGGAATACATTTCTTTGTTGCAAGTGGGGTAATTTCAGCCTGTGTCTGAAAGTGTTTCACTGTGGTAAGCCACTGGATGCCCATGCTGAGTAAGAACCACACCAATGGCATAGTCAAAGGCATCTGTCTCAATCTCAAATGGTTGTTTCAAGTCTAGTAATGTGAGCATTGGTGCAGAGTAGAGGTGATTCTTCAACTCGGAGAATGCTTTTTGTTGGGTTTCTAACAAGAAAAAATTGTCTTTCGCTTCACCCTTGGTGACTTGACTTAAAGGGCAAGTGATATGAGAGAACCCTGACACGAACCTATAGTAGAAATTAGCAAGACCCAAAAGGCTGCGGAGTTCTGTTAGAGTGGTTGGGGTTGGCCAATCCCGAATGATTTATATCTTGGATGGGTCCACATGTACACCCTACTCATTAATGATGTATCCCCGATATTGAACCTAGGTCAGGCCAAAGGTGCATTTATCCAAGTTAGAACACAACTTGTGTTGTCGCAGGGTTTGAAGGACATGTAGAATATGGTGGGGGTGCTCTTCCCAACTCTGGATGAAGATCAAGATGTCATCTAAATATACCACCATGAATGCATTGGTGAAGGGTCACAAGATGTCGTCCATCAGTCTCATGAAGGTTGTAGGGGCATTTTTCAATCCAAACGACATGACCAACCATTTGAGAAGGCCCTCCTTGGATTTGAAGGCAATCTTCCACACATCAAAGGTTTCAATAGGAACCTAGTGATAACCTGACTTCAAGTCAATATTTTTGAAATATTTGGCCCCTTTGAGCTGGTCTAGAAAGTCATCAATAAATAGGATTAGGTACCTATTTGAGACAGTGATCTTGTTTAACACCTGATAGTCAATACAAAGCCTCCAGTTCCCATCCTTCTGTTGTACCAATACAATCTAGCTCCCACAAGGTGATGATCTTGGCTTGATGTGCCCTTTCTACAATAGTTCCTGAATCTACCTCTTGATCTCATCGTTCTCTCGAACAAAGCATCAATAGATCGGTCCATTGGGTAGTGGTGCACCCGGGGTCAGATCTATGGAGTGCTTGACCTGATAGTGCAAAGGTGCCCTTATGGGTGAGGCAAAAATATCTCTGTACACCTCCATGACCTTGTCCATCTGTTGTTTGTTGAAATTTGGTACCGGAGGACAGGTGGTTCCCTTAGGCTTTGATCTTTGGCCTAGGGAAAAGTGTCCAAAAGAATTTAATTTTTCCCCTAAAGTGATTTTATAATTTTATAAAGTTAAATCTAATTTAAAAGTGACTTTAAGTGATAAAGTTACTAAGTCTAATTTTAAAGTGACTTTTATAAAGTCAATGAAAAATTAGAAAGGAAAAGTGACTTTGGAAATAAATGACTAAGTGGGTCTTTATTAAAGGGGTGAATTAAAAAATAAAAAGTGAGCTTTAAATGAGCATTTAATCTCAGCCATTGATCTAAATCTATTTCAGCCATTGGATTTAGAGGTCACCCAAAAGTCACTTGGGTCACCCAAAAGTCATTTGGAGTTATATTAAGGGAGGAAAAGGAGGAAAAGATCACATTCGATTCAATTCTTTCATGAGCAGATTGAGAGAAGGAGAGCAAGAGAGCAAGAGAGATTTCTGAGCAGGGAGGAGAAGAAGACAGCAGCTTGGCACACATTCCAAGGCAGCAGTTGAGCAGATTTGTACAGTTGATTCAGCACACAGTGAAGGGCAGATTTTGGCACGATTTTCGAGGAGTGGTTTGCACAAATATCTAAGAATAGTTTGCTGATTTTTTTGCACGCAAAACGAGGGTCATACAGCACATTTATTGTAGTCCGTACAACGCATTTAATGCTGGCCGTACAGCAGCATTTAATGTTGAAATTGGGCACGAAAATCGAGGAGGCCATACAGCATTTATTGCTGTCCTGTTTGCTGTAATTTCTAGTTTGCTGTGAAGCATGGGAAAAGAGATAAGTTGTAAATTTGCCTGCTGATTTTTTGCTGAAAATTTCTCACTGTAAAAGGCAATTTTTAGAAATAAAGAAGAGCTCTCAAACTGGTTTTCCCCAAGAGTTGTAGGGGGTTTTTCCAGGGTCACATTGACAAAAAATCTCAGTGTTTAAATGTGTTTTAATGGCTATTTATTACTGCTGATTTTTATTTCTGCAATTTCCAGCATTCTGTAAAATTTCCAGAATTTGTGTTTTCAGCAAATTTATTTTTTTCAGCTTGTTAATTGTATGGTTATGGGAAAGGGCATTTTACTATATGGGAGAAATAAGGAGAAACTGAAAACTGGGGTGGGAAAACAGAAATTTCTACATGGTATCGGAGCTTGAGTGCTGAAGGGCAGTTTGAGACAGCAAAAGGAAAAATTACAGTTGCTGATTTTTCACTTAGAAAATTCGAGCAAGCTGATTTTTTCATAAACAACAGTTTTATCTTTACTACAACAGTGCTATTTTTCAGTTTTAGGACAACAATATATCATTGGGATTGAGGGTGGAGGACAGGCTGGATGGGCATATAAATTACAGTGTTTGGAAGGAGAGAATGCAGAGTATCTTTGAGGAGGCAGAAGTCTGGGATATCATGGTGCATACCACACAGAACCCTGTTGTTGTGCCTACTGATGCTACTCAGTTGACAGCTTATAATAAAAAGAACAACAAGGGTAAGAGGCTGATTCTAGACGGAATCAAAGACCATTGCATTCCTCATGTGAGAGGAAAGAGCAATGCCCATGAGATGTGGACAGCATTGTCCAATCTCTACCAGAGTACGAATGAGAACCGGAAGATGGTCCTGAAGGAGAAGCTGAAGAACATTAAGTTGGGTAATGATAGTGCAGCTGGATATCTCACAAAGATTACTAATCTGAGAGATGAGTTGGAAGCGATTGGAGAGGCCATTCCACCCACTGAGTTGTGCAGATTGCAGTGAATGGCCTCCCCCGTTCATGGTTGAACTTTGCTGATGGGGTTTGTGCACGTGAGACCCTTCCCACATGGGAGAGGTTTTGGGATGATTGCATTCAGACAGAGTTCAGGAAAGGTCAGCTTGGGGCAGCCAAGCCAGTTGAGCAGGATGAGGATGTAGCACTGGTGGCAGGAGGCAAGAAAGGCAAAGGGAAGAAGCAAGCTTCCACAAGCAGTGGTGGGGGCAAAGGCAAAGGTAAAGGTAAATAGTGGAACACACAGAAGGACTATTCCAAGGTGAATTGTTGGAATTGTCAAAAGATGGGACACTATGCAGTTGTGTGTCCGGAGAAGAAGAAGAAGAAGGGGAAGAACCAGGACGTTGCACCTTCAGCAGAGATTGAGGACTTTGCTGGTCGTTTTGACCAAGAGTTTGCGTTCACTACGTGTGAGTCCTCTAGTGCAAGATCACCTGCCACACAGGTTCAGAGGGAGCATGCTTTTCCCTCGATTAGCGGAGCATCTTCAGGTATCTGGTATGTGGACAGTGGGGCTTCACATCATATGACAGGAGTCCGTGAGTACTTCTCAGAGCTTTCAGAGAGTGGCACTGATATTGAGGTAGTACTCGGTGATGATAGAGTTGTTAGAGCAGTCGGGGTGGGGACAGTGACATTTCAGAGGTAGTCCAAACCTCCCTTGAAGGTGTCAGAGGTTTTTTATGTGCCAGGGATGAGGAAGAACCTCATATCCATCTCAGCTTTGGAGGACAGAGGATATGAGGTACTATTCAGGGGAGGACAGGTGTTGATGTATCCCAGGGGCACTCCAGCTGATTCAGCTAGAGTGATAGGTGTACGCCATGCAAAGGTGTACAAGTTTGCATTCCAGCCCCTTTTGGCATTGAGCAGTAGTACCGACAGCAGAGCTAGCAATTCTGAGCTGTGTGAGATTTAGCACCGCAGGATGGGACATATGTATTATGGAGCCTTGAGGACATTGCGGGAGATCACTACAAGTGTGCCAAATTTCAGTACTGATCACTTTGATACTTGCAGAGGTTGTGCGATGGGCAAATTTTCCAAATCCCCTTTTCCCAGCAGTCACAGTAGAGCGACGGGGATACTTGATTTGATTCATTCCGATGTGAGCGGTCGGATGTCTCATGTTTCCTTGAGTGGATATGGGTACTATGTTTTATTCATTGATGATCACTCCAGGAAGACTTGGATTTATTTTTTGAAGACCAAGAGTGAGGTCTTCAAGCGGTTTCTGGAGTTCAGAGCTCTTGTGGAGACTCAGACAGGTCGAAAGATCAAGTCCTTGAGGTCGGGCAATGGAGGAGAGTACACCCTTGGAGAGTTTGTTGATTATTGTGCGGAGGCAGGCATTAGGAGGGAGTTCACTATTCCTTACAACCCCCAGCAGAACGCGGTTGAGGAGAGGAAGAACAGATCCATCATAGGGGCTACCAAAGCCATGTTACATGATCAAGCGTTGCCATTGTTCTTGTGGGCAGAGGCCTGCAACACAGCTATTTACTTGCAGAACAGGAGTCCGCATCATGCCTTGGGGCACATGACTCTGGAGGAGGCTTTCTCTGGGAAGAAGCCTGATATTGCTCATATTCATATCTTTGGATGCATTACATACTCCTATATACCCAAGGAGAAGAGGACCAAACTAGAGCCCACCGCAGAGAAGGGTATCTTTGTGGGCTACAGTGAGACCTCAAAGGCCTTTCGGATTTACATTCCTGCACAGAGGAGAGTTGTTGTCAGATGAGATGTGAAATTCGAGGAGGATAGGGCCTTTAGGAGGTCACGGGAGTTAGAGTATCTAGATCAGCCAGACCCTCAGCAGCAGTTGAGTCAGTCGCAGGGATCCAGTGGGCAGGGATCAAGAGGATCAGGAGGTACATCTATGAGGATGTCAGGTCCGTCAGTGAGCAGTGGCTCACCGAGCCAGAGGGGTGGTGCTCCGGGCAGCATGCAGAGCAGTTCACTGAGCAGTTCACTAGGGAGTCCATTAATGGACAGTCCACACGGTGCCTCAGCTTCTACAGGTTCAGGTGCAGGCAGGAGGACAGAAGACAGACAGTCAGGAGTTCAGGCTACTGATGGTGATGAGGAGGAGGAGTTTCATTCTCCTATGGGAGAAGCATGCTCAGGGAAGAGAAAGCCCAAGTGGCTTCAGGACACCTTGAGAGATGCCACATCTGTTGTTGAGCCGAAGAGGCCGGTCAGAGAGAGTAGACCACTTGAGAGGTTTTGTAGCTATATGGCGATGGTTACTAGCACCCTTGACTCTGAGCCTTCTAGCTATGAGGAGGCAGCTAGCCAGCAGGTCTAGAGAGAGGCCATGCAGGAGGATTATTCTTCTATCATGAAGAATGATGTTTGGGAGGTGGTGCCGAGGCCTGAGGGCAAATCCGTGGTTACTTCCAGATGGCTTTACAAGGTAAAGCATGCTGCAGATGGCAGCATTGAGAAATTCAAAGTGAGGTTTGTGGCTAGAGGGTTCTCCCAGGTAGAGGGAGTTGATTATGAAGAGACCTTCGCTCCCGTGGCTTGATATAGTTCGATCCACTACATTATATCGATAGCAGTAGAGATGGGTTGGAAGATCCACCAAATGGATGTGAAGACCGCATTTCTCAATGGCTTCATACAGGAGGAGGTGTACATTGAGCAGCCACAAGGTTTTGAGGTGCATGGGAAGGAGTCCCATGTGCGCAGACTGAAGAAGGCCCTTTATGGCCTGAAGCAAGCTCCCATAGCTTGGTACTCCAGGATAGATACATATTTGTAGGGGATGGGTTTCACAAATACTGAGGCAGATCTGAACCTTTACTTTATTGTGATTGGTGAGGAGCCTCTCATTCTGGTGTTGTATGTGGATGACTTGGTCATTACAGGTGCAGAGAGACTCATAGAGCACTGCAAGAGAGATCTTGCGACGGAGTTTGAGATGAAGGACATCGGCTTGATGCATTACTTTTTGGGTTTGGAGGTGTGGCAGGAGGAGGGGCATTTCTTCCTGGGGCAGGGGAAGTATACTGTGGACATCCTTAGCAGATTCCACATGGAGGATTGTAGACCCATGTCGACACCGATGATCACCAACTGGAAGAAGCTTCATGCTTCGGATTCCGAGTTGGTGGATCCCACATTGTACAGGTAGCTGATTGGTTCCTTGATGTATTTGGTCAACACTATACCAGATATCTGTTTTGCAGTCAACACGATGAGCCAGTTTATGTGTGAGGCTAGGAATGTTCACTGGGTGGCTGCAAAACAAATTTTGCGGTACTTGCAAGGGACAGTGGATTATGGTCTGGACTACAGGTAGGGAGATGGAGTGAGATTGGCAGGATACACTGATTCTGATTGGGCAGGTTGTGCTTCTGATAGGAAGAGCACTTCAGGGTGTTGTTTTGGGTTGGGTTCAGTAGTAGTGTCATGGTTCAACCGGAAGCAGCAGTTAGTAGCACTGAGTTCAGCGAAAGCAGAGTATATGGCAGCCAGTCTAGCTAGTTGTGAGGCTATCTGGCGTCGCAAGATGTTGTTTGGCTTATTTGGTCAGCCGTTGAGACCTTCAGTGATTTACTGTGATAATCAGAGTTGCATTAAACTCACGGAGAATCCAGTATTTCATGACAAGTCAAAGCATATCGGGATCAGATATCATTTCATCAGAGACTATGTTCAGAAGGGAGTTGTGAAGCTTGAGTATATTTCCACTGATGAGCAGGTTGCAGATATCCTTACCAAAGCCTTACCACGGGGCAAGCATGTCTACTTCAGAGACAATATGGGTGTGGTGAGGAACACCTTCCTCGGTAAGAGGGAGTGTTGAAATTTGGTACCGGAGGACAGGTGGTTCCCTTAGGCTTTGATCTTTGGCCTAGGGAAAAGTGTCCAAAAGAATTTAATTTTTCTCCTAAAGTGACTTTATAATTTTATAAAGTTAAATCTAATTTAAAAGTGACTTTAAGTGATAAAGTTACTAAGTCTAATTTTAAAGTGACTTTTATAAAGTCAATGAAAAATTAGAAAGGAAAAGTGACTTTGGAAATAAATGACTAAGTGGGTCTTTATTAAAGTGGGATGAATTAAAAAATAAAAAGTGAGATTTAAATGAGCATTTAATCTCAGCCATTGATCTAAATCTATTTCAGCCATTAGATTTAGAGATCACCCAAAAGTCACTTGGGTCACCCAAAAGTCATTTGGAGTTATATTAAGGGAGGAAAAGGAGGAAAAGATCACATTCGATTCAATTCTTTCATGAGCAGATTGGGAGAAGGAGAGCAAGAGAGCAAGAGAGATTTCTGAGCAGGGAGGAGAAGAAGACAGCAACTTGGCACACATTCCAAGGCAGCAGTTGAGCAGATTTGTACAGCTGATTCAGCACACAGTGAAAGGCAGATTTTGGCATGATTTTCGAGGAGTGGTTTGCACAAAAATCTAAGAACAGTTTGTTGATTTTTCTGCACGCAAAACAAGGGTCGTACAACAAATTTATTGCAATTCGTACAACGCATTTAATGCTGGTCGTACAACAGAATTTAATGTTGAAATTGGGCACAAAAATCGAGGAGGCCATACAACATTTATTGCTGTCATGTTTGCTGTAATTTCTAGTTTGCTGTGAAGCATGGGAAAAGAGATAAGTTGTAAATTTGCTTGCTGATTTTTTGCTGAAAATTTCTCACTGTAAAAGGCAATTTTCAGAAATAAAGAAGAGCTCTCAAACTGGTTTTCCCCAAGAGTTGCAGGGGGTTTTCCCAGGGTCACATTGACCAAAAATCTCAGTGTTTAAATGTGTTTTAATGGCTGTTTATTACTGCTGATTTTTATTTCTGCAATTTCCAGCATTCTGTAAAATTTCTAGAATTTGTGTTTTCAGCAAATTTATTTTTTTCAGCTTGTTAAATGTATGGTTATGGGAAAGGGCATTTAACTATATGGGAGAAATAAGGAGAAACTGAAAACCGGGGTGGGAAAACAGAAATTTCTACATTGTTGCTATGCAGAGGAGCCCTACCTGGAATCCATGGCCACAACCCTCTTCTTGCCCTAGAGGTGAATTATAAGGAAAACAAATTTCCTTGTCTAGGAAATGATCTTACTGCATTGCTTTGTAGTGATCAAAGAGATGGTGGTAGACGGGGCTACCTCCGATATCCTATACAACTTATTAGTCAAAGTAATAATCATAGAGTGAAGTCTAGACTCATATACAACATGTCGCTTCCACAAGTATGGTTTTCCTAGCAAGACATTAGAAACTTCAAGAGGAGCAACATCACACAGTACCTCATCCGTGAAGGGCTTGATGTTGTAGGGAAGGCGACACTCCTGGGTGACACGAAGATCTCGTCCTTGGTGAAGCCACCAAATGGTGTATGGTTGTGGATGTCTTGTAGTATTTACGCCTAGCCACTTCGTGATGTCTGTTGAAATGAGTTTCTTTTGGCTCACACTGTCGACACTGAATTGCAGCAGAGAAGCCTTCAGTCACATCTGTTAGTGGAAGAGTTGTTCCACCCCTCTGGATCTTCAGGCTCAATCTTATGGATCTTGGTGGTGGCTATGGTGGAACTGCTCTCCACATGAATGATCTTCTTCCCTTTGTCAGTTCCTTTATTGGGTTATGATTCAAAGTCAGAACCTACATTTGATTCGGTAGCCTTCATCTCGGTCACTAGTGAATGCTTCGCCCGACACTCACTTGTATTGCGAGTGGAGCTCTTATGGAACTCACACCATTTTCCCATGTCCTTCTTTGTCTTCATGGTGTTGTTATTTTCTTGCGGCTTCAGCGGGCTATTCTGGGTAGCCCCACCTTGGATTGGTCCTTTGTTCTATGGTTTAGGGGTGCCCTTTCCTTGCTTTCGATTTGCAGATCCAAAGTCCCGCTTCTTGTTTAAACTTCTTCTCAATCTTAAAAATGTATTAATATGCCATGCCAAGCGAGGAAATGTCCAGGAACTCCATCTCATCTTGGATGTACTTATGTAGATAGCCACAATACTTGAGCACCAAATGCTGTTAAGTATCCTTGATACCCAGCTGTGTGCGAAGGGTATGGAAAATATTTGTGAACTCTGGCAGATCTTGGTCCCTTCCCTATCGTAGCATGGTTCACTTTATGTATTTGTATTCATAGCCCCTGATAGGGTAATATTGTTCCTTTATGGCATATCATAAAGAATTCCAAGTGGATGCAGCTGAAAATAATGAAGGTTCACTCTCGTCCTTTTGTTCACAGTAGGTTTCCCACCAGTCCTTGACATGTGCAGTGGCTTTCAGAAGTGGTGGCCTGGGTGAAGGCGATATAGACAAAGGCCCAAATCTTGATATAATTTCCTCTAATTCTGGTGGAGTTCCTTCTGCTTCCTGCACTAGAGTATCAGTCATCTATTTCTAGACAGACTATTCATAAATTTCCCTTTTTTTCCAAAATCACCACTCTTTCCCCCTTAATTGCTCCAACCCTTGTTATCAGGCACAATTTATATCATAGAGCCTCTTTTCCTCTATTGGGTTTACAATTCCATAGGAATTATAAAATACACTATCAGAGGGGTTTTTGAATGGAATTAACACTATTGTGTATAAAATACACTATCGGCGGTTATAAATGGTCGTAGTGCTATTTCCCAAGAAATTACACTGTCGGCAGGTTTTTACAAAGGGAAACATTAATACAGAAATACACTATCAGTGCAGTTTTTCAAAGGAATGTGTTATACCCATTAACACTATCAGTGCTTTAACTATTGGCCATTTCAATGCTCCTTCCCCGATGCGATAACACATAGTGCTATCGGAAATCGCAATCAGCGATTCCAAAGCCTCCTTGCCAAACTCTTTCCGCTTGGGTCTTGCGATCCGATAAGGTACGGACCCGATGTATTAGAAAACCACCCTTATAAGGTTTCGGATCCAGAAGTCAGACTTCAGTGCTTTAAAGGGTTAGTTCCTCTCCACTATAGTTCTGTGATGCGATATTGGTTCGGACCCGATATGGGTATGAGCCAGATACAATAAGATTTCAGGTCTGGAACTCCATTCCAGCTAAGTCTTTTCATGGTTTTCCTGTGTAAAACAGAGTTTTTCCTACGGAACTCTATAATGAAAATAAAGAAGCCAGGGCTCGCCGATATGAAGGAATCACAGTCCAAAGGGTTCAACCGAAGTGTTAATTGGAAAATAAAGCCAAATCATTGATATTAAGATTCAGAAGAAAAGCAACGAAACCAAATACACATACAAATACCAGTTAATAGGAAAACACAGTTCTGATGCACAGAAAGGATTTCGAAGGTCACCACGCCTATGGGATTAACCAATACATAGAGAAAATCCCTCTTCCTTTTAGAAATATGCGATAAAATCATGCGGTCCAAATCCAATTACAATAGCAGCCAAATTACATTTATACTGGTTCATATTAACAACCAGATCCCTAAATCAGAGGCTTAATTTAATGCAACTATCAGTTCTGCGAGACATCCACCTCAAGAACCTCCACTATGCTTAGCTAATCTTATTAGTTCAGCGAGGTATTCTCCTCAAGAACCTCCACTATAGCCTAACTATTTACATTTATTACAACATGATTTATTCCTAGATTCTATCTCTATGCTAAACTAAAAAAACATGGAAATTGATGGCTAAAGGATCCCACTCCTTTGCTTGTAGATTTTTTTGTGTCTTTGGAATAAGTTTGAAGTTTTTCCCTCCAAATCTCATTCTCCTGCATCAGACTCCTGAGGACAAAATTCTTCATGGGCTCCTGTCCATGAGCTCTTCTACAGAATTGTCCAGCTTCTATAGCATACTTTCTTTTACCCAAGTAGCTTCAACAGTTGGCTGATCCTTCCATTTTACCAAATACTGAAAGTACTCCTATCCTCTAGTCTTCTTGAACACCTTCTTTTCCAAAATCCTTTCTGGCTGTAACTCTTTTGCTGTAGGTAACTGTTTTACCCAGTCAATCTCTTGTATCTCTTGATCTTGTGTTGTATCATCTACAGTTTCACCTTCATACTTGTACAGGTCGGCAACATTAAAAATTGGGTATATTCCAACATCATGGGGTAATTCAATCTCATATGCATTTGCAAAAAACTTTCTTAAAACTCTGCATGGTCCAATTTTATTGAACTTTAATTTATTATACTCCCTTTTTGGAAATCTTTCCTTTCTGAGGTGTGCTAATACCAAATCTCCAACTTCAAAGTTCACCTCTCTTCTTCTCATGTCTGCTCTGGTGTTGTACTTGATGTCTCTATCCTACAGCTGTTGTTTCACCTCTTCATGTATTTCTTGCATTTTTGAAGCAAAATATTCTCCCTCTACACTTCTTATCTCATCTTTTCCCAAGTTTCTCAACTCAGATACTCCTCTTGGGTGCATTCCATAAACACTATGGAATGGACTTTGTCCTTTACTCCTGTTAGATAAGTAATTATATGCATATTCAACTTGTGCCAACACTTGATCCCACTGTTTTGGATGTTCTGCAGTAAGACTTCTCAAAAGATTGCCTAGACTCTTGTTCACAACTTTAGTCTGACCATCAGTTTGTGGATGATAGACAGAACTAAAACTCAGTTTAGTTACCAATTTCTTCCATAGTGTTCTCCAAAAATGTCCAACAAATTTGGAATCTCTGTCTGAGACAATACTCTTAGGCAACCCATGCAATCTTACTATCTCCTTGACAAACAAATTAGCAATGTGAGTAGCATCACTAGTTTTATAGCACGGAATAAAATGTGCCATTTTTTAAAATCTATCCACTACAACAAAAATTGAATCATTACCCCTTTGAGTCTTTGGTAAGCCCAAAACAAAATCCATACTTACCATATCCCAAGGCCTATCTGGAATTGGTAATGGAACATACAAACCTATGTTTTGGCTTCTTCACTTTGCATATTGACAAATTTTACAAGTTCTCACATACTTTTCCACATCAGATCTCATTTCTGGCCAGAAATAAAATTTGTTCAACTGTTCATATGTCTTCTCTTTGCCAAAATGTCCTACAAGTCATCCACTATGTTTCTCTTTGATTAAATTCTCTCTCATAGAACAAGTTGGTATGCGCAACTGATTTCTCTTAAACAACAGTCCATCTTGTAAGAAAAAATCCAACCATTTACTCCTATCCATCAAAATAGGATTCTTACAAGTTTCAAATGCCTCTTTAAAATCTGAATCTGTCTCATATAATTCTTTAAGAAAATCAAAACCTAACACTTGAATTTGACTTTCTTGAAGTAATATATTTCTCCTACTTAAGGCATCTGCAACTTTATTTGATTGGCCATTTATATGTTTCAAGACAAAATTAAAACCTTGAAGATACTCTACCCATTTAGCATGTTTATGGCTAAGTTTTGGCTGCTACATAATATACTATAGTGCATGGTTATCTGAATAAAGTATGAACTCCTTTGACATTAGATAATGTCTCCACTTCTTCAATGACTGCACAACTACATAGAACTCTTTATCATAAGAAGAATACTTCTTTTTGGACTCATTCAACTTTTCACTAAAATAAGCTACAGGTCTATCTTCCTGACTTAAAACACCTCCAATAGCTTCTCCGCTGGCATCACACTTCACTTGGAAAGGTTTATTAAAATCAGGTAGAACCAAAATAGGCTTTTAAGTGATTTTATTCTACAACAGCTGAAAATTCTTTTCTACTTCAGCAATCCATCTAAATGTTGTTTATCCTTCTTTATGGTCTCAATAATAGGTGCATTTATCTTACTAAAATTCTTTATGAATTTTCTGTAAAAACTAGCAAGACCATGAAAAATTCTTACCTCAAAAACACTTTTAGGTGAAGTCCACTCCATGATTGCCTTGATCTTTTTTGGATCCATCTTCAGCCCTTCAGCAGAAATAACAAAACCCAAGTACACTAGCTCTTCTTTCATGAATGAACACTTCTTCAAATTCAACAATAATTTCTCTTGTTGTACCCTTTGTAAGACATAATTTAGATGTCTCATGTGCTCCTCTTTAGACCTGTTGTAAACTAATATATTGTCCATATATACTATTACAAATTTACCAATAAATTCCTTAAGAACTTCATTCATGAGTCTCATAAATGTACTTGGTGCATTTGAAAACCCAAAAGGCATTACTCTCCACTCATACAATCCCTCATTTTTCTAAAAAGCGGTTTTCCACTCATCCCCTTCTCTTATCCTTATCTGATGATACCCACTTTTAAGATCTAGTTTTGTAAAATACTTTGCTCCACTCAAGAAATCCATTAAATCTTCAATTCTAGGTAAAGGAAATCTGTACCTGATTGTGATTTTATTAATGGCTTTTGAATCTGTACACATTCTCTAGCCTCCATCTTTCTTTGGACTCAACACTGTTGGTACTGCACAAGGACTCAAGTTTTCTCTGATCAGCCCTTTGTCAGGCAGTTCCTGCACCTGATTCCTATCCTAACCTCTTCATTTTCTGTAGGAGTCATTCTGTAAGTTGCTTTGTTAGGTAGACTTGCTCTGGAATCAAATCTATATGATGGCTAATTCTTCTAATGGGTGGCAACTCATTAGGAAAATCATCAACAATGATATCACAATAGTTGTCCAACATTTCTTGAATTTCAATGGGTAAATCAGAAACTTTAGTGGAAGTCATTATTACCCTCAGCTTTCATATTACAACAAAATTTACCTCATTCTCTCCAATCTACTACAAGTATTCCTTTCCTCCGAATAACAGAGTTTTTGGATCAGTCTTCTTTCCTGATGCGTCTTCTTCTTCCATAGGCAACAACGTATGATTGATACCATCTTTACCAAACTTGTAAGTGTTTATTTTCCCATCATGCATAGCTCTTCTGTCATATTGCCAAGGTCTTCCAAGCAATATGTGACACACATCCATTGGCATCACATCACATACAATTTTGTCCTTATATTTGCCCAACTACAACTCCACTTCACACTGTTCATTCACTAACAGCTGATGTCCCTTTTGTAACCATGACACCTTGTAAGGTGTTGGATGTTTCATTGTCTTCAGCTTCAATTTCTCCACCACTTATGTAGAGACCAAATTATCAGTGCTACCACTATCAATGATCATCTGACAACATTTCCCTTGAACCTTACACACTGTTCTGAACAAAGTCTTTCTTTGTGATGGTTCAACTATCTCCTTTGCTGGCTTGAGCAAAACTTTATTGATTACCAAAGATTCTCCTCTCTCTGGTATATTTTCTTCTTCTGCCACTGCTGTTGCTAGTGCTTCTCCCTCAACTAGAGCAACAATTGCATTCCTCTGGCTTGTTCCTACATTCTCTAGGCACTCAAAATATCTGTCTTAGTTTGTTACATCTGTGACATCTTACTTCGTTTCCTCTTCCTCTGCCTCCTCTTCCTCTAGAAAAACTCCCTCTGCCACTTGCATCACCATGCTGGGTTGAGTTGCTACTAGCTCCAACTTTAGGTGTTGTAGGTCTTTCTCTACCACCTTGGCTTCTCCTTCCTCAGAAAGTACCTCTCCCTCTGGAAGACTGCTTCCTCGTGAGTTTTTCTTCAGATTTCAGTACCATCTGATAAGCTTCCTCTACTGTTTTAGGAGACAGTATGCTTATTTCATCTTGAATGTCCATCTTAAGACCATTCACATATCTAGCCACCTTCTCATCTGTATCCTGAGTTTGTCCAGCTCTTATGCTTACCTTATAGAATTCCTCTGTGTATTCTTTTACTGTCATAGGCCTCTGTCTCAGATTCTGCATCTGCCTGAACAAGTTTTGTGGATAATTACTTGGTAGAAACTTACCTCTTAGCTTTGCTACCATCCTACTCCAATTTTTGATAGGTTGCTTGCCAAGTCTCTTTCTTTCTGCCTGCACACTATCCCACCAAAGCGCTGCATGGCCTTTCAGCTTGGTGACAACAGAATTTTCTTTCTTCTTATCTTCTGTTTCTTCATAATAAAATAATTTCTCCATGCCATTAATCCAGTCTACCAATTCTTCTGGATTCAGTCCTCCCTCATATATTGAAACCTCAGCCTTCGGCCTAGCTATGGATCTCAACATTGAATAGAAGAATATCATCTCAAGAGTAACTACTACAGCTTCCTCCTCTCCTTCAACTTCAACCTTAGGCTCACTAACATTCCCATCATCTATATTTCTCCCTATTGTTAATGCCTCTAATCTTTCTTGCATCTGCTGCACAGCTTCCATCACTTCAGTGTTTGCAACTAGTCGTCTTCTTCTACCACGTCCTTGTTCAACTCTAAAAGCCATATTAACTTTCCTTCTTCCACTTCTGAGATTCAATTCAGTGTCAAAAGGGGGCTCTGATACCACTAATGGTGGCCTGGGTGTAGGTGATATAGACAAACGCCCAAATCCTAATATAATTTCTTATATTTCTGGTGGAGTTCCTTTTGCTTCCTGCACTGGAGTATTAGTCATCTATTTCTAGACAGACTATTCATAAATTTCCCTTTTTTTTCAAAATCGCCACTCTTTCCCCCTTAATCTCTCCAACCCTTAGTATCCGGCACAATTTATATCATAGAGCCTCTTTTCCTCTATCGAGATTACAATTCCTTAGGAATTATAAAATACACTATCGGAGGGGTTTTTGAATGGAATTAACACTATTGTGTATAAAATACACTATTGGCAGTTATAAATGGTCGTATTGCTATTTCCCAAGAAATTACACTATCGGGGGGTTTTTACAAAGGGAAACATTAATACAAAAATACACTATTAGTGCAATTTTTCAAAGGAATGCACTCTACGCAAATAACACTGTTGGGTATACGACCAAAGTCCCACATTGACTAGAAGTGGGGAGGATCATGGGTATATAAGGAGGGACAAATATATCCATTGGTATGAGGCCTTTTGGGGTAAAGTCCAAAAACAAATCCATGAGGGCTTAGGCCGAAAGTGGACAATATCATACCATTGTGGAGATATGTGGTGTCCAGAGTCCTTACAAGCGGTATCAGAGTCAAGGTTCAAAGTTAGCCAAGTGGATGAATCCTCGGAATGCCGAATGAAGGTGGTGGGCCCCGGTAATATCACGATGGGGTCCGTGGATGAGCTCGGTTAAACAGGCGGTGTGCTCTGGATTCTTCATGGACGTGTCCTGGTCCCAACACGGTGAAGAGGAGTTGACCTAGGATAGAGCAAGCTCTCGAGGTAGGTGGTGCTTCCATGTAAGGCATGTGCCGAACGAAGGTGGTGGGCCCCGGTAATATCATGATGGGATCCATGGATGAGCTCAGTTAAACGGGCGGTGTGCTCCGGATTCTTCATGGACGTGTCTTGGTGTTGTGGGGAAAAGTATCCGATGCGGATGACACTAACCCTTTCTAAAGGTGACAGACTTTAGCAACAACTGAATGACAAAGTTTTCATGTTCATCTTTATGAAAGCACAGAGAGAATGGAAATAGGGTCAACCAACCTGGTGTCTTGCGCTTAGTCGATCCTTGTCCTTCTCTCTTTGTATCCGATTCCCAGCTCTTTGCTCTCCAAGCCGATCCAGCTACACACAGAATCTGCACAACAAAAGAGAGCAAACTACGAGATACAAGCAATCATAATTGAAGCATGGATTAGGTTGCATCAAATATACATGTAAACACAAAAACATCTATGTAAAACAAGTATATAGGAGAACATGCAAACTTTATTGATAGAAAGTAACAGGGTTCCAAAGGAAGTTACAACCAATGATGTTGGCTCCAATCCAGCAGCACCTCCTCGGCAGCAAGAACTCTCTTCTTTACCTCTAGTAAAACAATCACTCAATAATCCTGGCAGTATACCAACAGCACCTCCTTGCTTATACAAAATTCCAGCCTCCTTAGACCTCATAGAAGAGCTCTATATATAGGAGGGAAGAGGAAACGATGAGTCAGCTGGAGGCTGGCATATAGCTGACTAGTGTCCTCTCCATCTTCAGTTAATCTTCAGTTCCTGTGTCCACTTGGAGATCCTTGCTTACACATGGTGATCAAGTACCTCTTACTCATCACAGGGCGAATCTCATGACCCAAGTGTCAGTTTGGAAGCTTCCTGGGCAACTGACACCTTGCAGGATGACTGTGCCACTTGGCCAATCTCGCCCAGCGCAGGTAGCCTTCATTGTTTTTGACTTCCAGCGCAGGTACAGAGTGGGACAGTTGCAATACAGCGCAGAAGCTTAGTTAAGCAGCTGACATGATCCAAAATAAGCCTGTTCTGAAGTGTTTTCAGGTGGAGAACTGATTAGAAGTGCTGTTGATTGATGACCTTGTTCTTTTAGGGGTAAGAACAACATGTTTAGGGACTGAGGATCCCTGTAATTATCGACATTCCCTGCTCCTTGACGCGAGGCACAAAAATGTCTATAACAGTTGCCCCCTAAAGTATGAGGCCGTTAATCGGGTGAAATGCTTTAGCTAGAGGGTCCGAAGTTCGTTCCAGTGCTGAGGAGAGTGCCCTGTAATACAATACAATACAATACATTATCTTTCATTCATCATTATTCTCATGATCTAGCTGAGGCGGGTATTCCCATGCTCAGCTTTCTATAAATACATTTTGGTACATATGACAGACGATCGTCTGAAGACAGACTGATAATCTTCCGCTAAAATTATCATCCTTTGAGGAGGATGATCATCTGCTGCAATGATGTACATGGCAAATGCTTTTATATTTCCTGAATATATATCGCAGCCCGGATGGATGAAACTAGATCCGGGGTCTTCAAACTCGTTCGATCTTCACTCTAAGTACAAGTCGATCCATGTGAGAATTACGCTGAAGTCGAACATGGAAAGACATCGCTTGATTACCGGTCAATAATGGAAACCGTTAACAAGCGCGAGAGGAATCACCAATAATGATGATGACCCTCAAGGTACGGCAGTACAATTCACGTGGCGTGAATAAAGGACTTGGCGTCGAACGCCACGCAAAATCTTCTGGTCGAAGGTCATTGATGTATACCTGTCGCCGGAAGTGAGAAACTTGCCATTGAGGCATGCAAGCTTCAAAGTACCGATGGGGGTGTTCCTAGATCGACTTCTTGGATAATGAGCTGAAGTCGACAAGAAGCGATCCGTCAAAGGAGGGCCTTAATGAATCCCACATCAATGACACGGAACGGAGCTAATGATTTAGTGGAGGTGGAAACAAACTGTGACATATGATTCAGGGTGGCGATCATGAAATGGATGAAGGATAATGTATGGTAGTGGATGGGACACGGTTGACACTTTCTGAATGACCCCTCTTGAACATATAACGACACTGATGTGATGGATCGGTAGCATTACCCCAAATGGATGGTGTGGCGAGGACCATGGTGATGAAACCGGTGAATGAGACAACCCAACCCGATGCGATACGGAAGAAAAGTGTCATGTTCAAGAGTGACTTGCTACCTCTAAACTTTGATGTTCTCCCAATTTTTCCCCAGTCATTTCTGACCAGTACCTCTTTATTTTTGTCAAGCTTGAGGAGGATAACATATGCTTGTTCTATAACCTGCCCTTCGGGCAAGCCCATCGCTAAGATTTAACGAGCCTAGCGATAGGGAAACTCGTTCTCGTCTAAAGACAAGTTTGTCGCTATTAATCATTTTAACGAGTCTAACGACAAGGAAAACTCGGTCCTTTTCATTTTTAGAGAGTCTAAAAAGGTACAGAAAGTCAACTCCATAATTCCTTTTTCGTCAGCTAATCCCTTAAGTCCGAAAAAGTATAAAACAATACAGAAGGGATGGCTGTTCGGTACTTTTAACGAGCTGAAACAGGCAAGCACTCGATCCTTTTGTGCAATAATCCCTCAAGTCCAAAAAGATTAAAATTTAGAGGAGGGATAGCGTTCCGATCATTTAACGAGCTGGAAGGCCAAAACTCGGCAAACTTTTCATATTTTACGAGTCAGTGAAAAGAGCTGAAAGAAGACTCGTCTTTTGAGGAACGAGTGATAAACAGGGATAGCTACAGATTCCAGGTACAGGTTGGAATTTTCCAATCACGGCAGTGTCACAAGGATGGCTAAGTGAAATCACTCTTCGCAGCTGTTTCTCAAAAGAGGTAAATACACAAATGGAAGTGAATGATCGGCCAAATGAACAGTGGAGATGATGGATGAAAACACGATCAAGGTTCTTATGGCTGATGAATTTACGATCTCAAAAGGTTATTTACCGGTACTGGGTTCATTTTTTAAAGAGCTTGAATGCGCCAAAACACTGCTCAAAAGCTTATGTTTATTTTTTAACGAGCATGAACTATGATGCTAAAACTGCTCGGATCTTTGCATGCCCCCAGCATCATAATGACGCATGTCAAAGGAGGGTGCCCCCCAAGCTTCATTGCAATCAACTCGGTGATTGGAATGAAGGTTTACCTTTGAATTTTGAAAAGGGTATTTGTTTCATTTTTTAATGAGGTTGACATAGTAAAAGAACTATCCTCATAACTCCTTGTTTCATTTTTTAACGAGGTTGACACGAGATAAGAACTGTCCTCGGGGCCCACTGTATTTACAGTATTTCCATTAGGGCGACGATCCATGCTGACAAAATATTTAGGAATCTTCTGAATCCGTTGGATATGGAAGATTTTATATTGTAGGTTTCCACTGTGGCTACTTCTGCCAGATTACCTGCCGGTGGTAGGGCAAAAGTACCCATTAAGGTTGGGTCTTTTAGGAGACCTACTCCAATATTTTGGAGCGATTGATTACTCTCATGGATCATTGTGCTGCTTCCCGTAACTTGAGAACTGTTGGGGAGAAATGTTTGTTGGTCGACGATTGTAATTTTTCCTTGAAAAGGAAATACAATCCTCCTGAAGTAGGTCGACACAACTGCGGCCATGGCATATATCCAGGGCCTTCCTAGTAGGATGTTGTAATCGAGGTTTCCATCAATTACTTCAACATCAATTCCTACTGTTTTTCCCCCTAGTTCAACTTGCAAGTTACTTAAAATCCCGTATGGAGTGTATGATCGTCCATCAAATGCTTTTAACGTCGTTGACGATTTCGACAAGGGTGGTGAGCCTAAATCTTTCCAGCAACTCATCGACATAAGACATGTAGATGCCCCCTCATCAATAATTGTTCGATGAACAGTTTTGTTGAGGGCGTTCACTTTAACAAGGAAAGCTTGTTGAGCTGGTAACTTAGGGTCATATCCTTTATGATCAAAGGCCACAAAATTGGAATCCATTGGGCCAATCTCACCTATGGCTGATAATAAAGCTTGCTCTTGGGAGGTGCAATTTTGCACTACCTCAGGTGTCGACATAGCGGACGATGATTGAGCCAGGTCCTCTATTATATTATAATCCTGTGTTACTTTTGCACGAGGATTAAATGTCGATTTGTGTACTACTCCCTTTGGCGAGTTTATTATTGGCTTAGGAACGATGGGTGGCACAACTTCATTCAAAGTTGTTGTCGAACTACTAGGTTGTTTATCAGCCTTGTTATTCGACCGCTGTGGATTCCGGTAACCTTTATCCCTTGTCAAAGCATTATTCTGCTGCTTTGAGGTGGACAACATAAGCACTTGGGATCGGGAAGAATTTTGATTGGCAACCAGATTTTGACCAGGATTAGGAAACGGATCATTCAACACAGCTGATGTTTTCGGACTCTTAAAGAATCTTTTAAGCTCAGCTTTGTATGGACAATCTGCTGTCCAATGATCCTCATCGCATATATGACACCCCGAAGGGGGTTTCCCTTTCTTTTTCTTCTTGCCCCCTGGTTGCTTCAGTTGTTTGCCCTTGTCGTCCGACACGGCACTTACTTCCGAGGCAAGAAGTTCTTCATTTGCATTTTGATTCGAAGTCTTACGGGTTTTCTTAGACGAATCCCGTGTTGACTTTGCGTTTGCAGTGCCAATCACACCATCGCCGGCATGAGAGTCACTATTTGATCCAGGAGGGGGAGGAATTGAAAATTCCGGTCTAGGGGCGTCAGGTATCTTGTCATAGAGCGTGCCAGACTGAGTATACACTAAGTCCAAATATTGAGCACGAGCAATAACTTGCTCCTCTGTTACGACACCTCCCTTGGCCACATCTTCTGTTATAGCAGGAAGAAGTGACTTTATAAACCACTCAGCTAATAGCTGATCTGGAACGTAAGTCTTTACCATTCTGCGACGACGACGCCACTCATGTATATGATCAGATATATGTGTGGCCGTTGTCTGCTTGAAATTGGTTAAGATCTCTGTTCCAGTTTCGTACCTTATAGGTAACTGAAAGTGGGTTAAGAAAGTCGTGGCTAGGGAACTGAAATTGTCGAAAGAGGCTCTAGGTAATTCAATATACCATTTGGCCGCCGGACCAGTCAATGTCCTCTGGAAAAGGTGAAGCCTTATCGAATCATCATTCAAGGTATTCGACGAACACCACAGATGGAATGTCATCACATGATTCGACGGGTCTTCGCCCGGATTTCCATTGAATTTAGGAATGTCCGAAGGAAGTTTGTGAGGAATCGCTGGCCACCAATGGGCGTAGGCGATTGGATCGTTCGTCAAGCGATGTAAATCTGGTAATTCTAAGGTCGCCACGAATGGCAACTGCTGATTCAGGTTTGTCGAGGCGTACCCAGGGTACGATGGAATCGCCTGAGCAGTAGGTCTTTGCATACCAGTATAATGCAACTGATGTTGATATGACTGATATGGTTGGTGGGCTTGGCCACTGTAAAGTGGTTGATTTAACCCGTTCTGAATATAGGGTTGCCCACTATTCGCAAAGATCTGTTGCTCAGATCCCTGGTATACCTGTTGAAACTGAGGTTGTTGGTATTGCACCATCCATGGTTGTGAAGCCATGTTTTGTTGTGCAACACTAACCGACGGCCCAAGATGCGGGGTTATGGTCCCCGTTTGTATCTGTGTCGTCCCGGCAGTTGGCGATTGTGGATGTGTTGCAGGGTCAATTGGCTGTTGCATTACAACTTGTGGTTGACATACAACAGGCATCGATTGAACTTGCGACACGGTTACAATTACTGGCGTCGTCGGGATACTAGACATAGGTACACTTTGTTGCATAGAATATACAACTCTTGGTTGTTGGGGTAACATAGGTACCCAACTACCCGTCGTTACTTCAGTCAAACCTGAATTTGGTTGAAAACTGCCGTATGGGTATCCCCCCGGAAGAGGAAGTGAAAGGGCATATTGCCCCCCATATGGTAACAATCCGGAACTCAAGGGTATAGATTGCCTTTGAGGACTGGATGGTCTAAACTGATTCCCAAAGGGATCAATTTGTCTAGTTTCAACATAAGAATTACCGGGTATTATACCGGTAGAACAAACTGGAACAGACCAAGTTGTCATAATAGTCCCTGGGCGGACTCCTTCTAGTTGATGAGAACTAGTTGGGACAGATGGTATGCCGGCAAACATCGTTGGAGTGGCAGCAGGAGCTTCTGCTGTCGCTGTGCCATTTGGCACAGTCCTAGATGTTGACGGTTGTTCAGACATTTTAAGTCTATCCAATAAACTTCCTAACGATTCTTCAGGAACTTCTGATGGCGATAGACAAACTTCTGATGCAGAAGGAAAAAGAGTGGTACCTACTCCAGAATGAATTGGAGTATTTGCTTGCTGGTCCTCTACGATTTCCTCTATTGCAATCAGACCAGGAGGAAGAGGCAGACCGTCAGGTCCGTAATAGATTTCTGGTGCCGAAGAAGGGGTTGCCTCAACAGCGACAGTTGTTTGAACAACAAGACTCTGTGGACCGGTTTCAGATGGAACTGGTTCAGTTAAACAAGTACTTGTTTTCAGACTAGGATCAATACAATTGTCCTTCTGTTGCTGTTGAACTTCTTCAATAGAGGCAAAGATTCCAGAAATATCGGGAGTGACCAGAATCTCAGATGTTGTTGGAACTTCTGTTCTAACTTTAAGAGGAGATTTTGATCTGGTCCAGCGAGATCGCTTTGCTCGTACTACTTTCAGTTCCGGAGACAAAGACGGTCGACCCGCAAGTCTCCCTGAATGACGGGGTTTTAATTGACTTTCCTCCACGGTTGCGGATTACTTGATCAACTAAAATACAAAAAGGGGAATTATGTTTCCGTATTGAATGAATTTTATTAGACGCTTTTAGACACAACTTTGCTTTTTCATGTTTTAAGAGTCGAGAAAAAGCTAAAGATGACTCTAGTCGCCTTCGATGTATTAACGAGCCCGAAGTGACAAATGCTCGGTTGGACCTTGTCAGTTATAGAGTTTGAAAAGGGCCAAAAGAAACTGCTCTGGAGATCTAGGCAGAGGGTGTGCCAAACCTTTCGCGAAACCACAGAATACGTTTTACGGTACGGGTGGTCGATCTTCGTGAATGCTGTGTTCACTGCATCGCGATCAGTAGGGCGGTCGACACGGCTTCCTAAGGATAAAGGATAATTGCCTATAGGGGTCTCCCAATATACGCGACGGTACGCGGGAGCTCAAGTCCGTATTAGTGCTATCGTCCCTCAGGAGGAATCACCCACCTTCGTAGAGATCGACAGTCACTACGTTTAACGACGCCGGAACACGTCTCTACCTAGACCTCTATTGTGAGCGTTATGTTACAATGCGTTTTTAGATTCATTCAATATATTTTAAGTTGATCTTTTTATCAGTTTGTCTTTCAGGATCACCACGTGATGTATTGGTACAAATTCCTAAATGCAGCTAAAATGATAAGCAAGCTTTCCCAATCCTTTTAGCTTTGAAAATCCTAACTACTGAGGGGAGAGAAAAACAATATCTTTCCACACAGAGCACAAAGCACAAACTAATGCACTTTCTCCTAGATCAGACACCCAAACTTATCAAAAATGCAAATGCAAGATGCATGTATTTCTTTTCTTTTCCTTTAATGTTGATGCTAACAAAAGGAAAACTGTTGTATGACTTTCGAATTCAATTTGAAGCGTAAACAAACAAGTATTGTCTAAATGAAAAGACGCTTTACAGGTACTTGTTTTACACCAAAAATATATGAATTCAAACCATAAAGTGAAAACAAACCAACTTAAACAGCTATGAACAGTAATAACACTAACTCATAAGACCACAAAAATGCTTTTACAATTCAGGATCTAAGAGGCCATAGCTACTAGGTTCGCTTTTCACAATGGGAAATTGTAACTGAAACAAGAAATACTGAAAGAACGTTTACAATTTCATCACACAACTGAAGCGGAATAATGTCAAGGAGAAGTGGTCTACAGCAAATACACTAACCAGCAAGCAATCAGCCAAAAAACAAGTGCAAACAGGGCCAAGACACAAAGGAAGAGCTAAGCTAGACTAAGGCTAACTGGACCAGCGCAGGCACTGGTCTGCCAGTTTCACTCTCAGCGCAGTTCCCGAAGGGAGCACCTGCGCTGTAATGCAGACTGCCTGTGGACAGCCTGCACTGACTTACGAGAGTTACGTCTGCTAAGAATTCCGGGTCATAAAAAGCTCAAAAATGTACTTTTTTGACTGAAATAAAATGCTATGGGTTAAGTACAGGCTAAGGGATGATCAAGAGGATAAAGATCTATCACTAAAAGTAAGGATTCATCTGTAGATTAGCTCTTTAAATCTTGAATTTGCTCAGCAAAGGAGCAAGAGTAGCAAAACCCTCTACTTCGCTTTTGATAGAGTCAAAAGCTTTTCGATTCGGTACTCCTTTCTTCAAGAAATGAACAGCAGAATACTACAACAACAAGATACTAGGATCTCCCCAGCGGAGTCGCCAGTTTGTTGTGGGGAAAAGTATCCGATGCGGATGACACTAACCCTTTCTAAAGGTGACAGACTTTAGCAACAACTGAATGACAAAGTTTTCATGTTCATCTTTATGAAAGCACAGAGAGAATGGAAATAGGGTCAACCAACCTGGTGTCTTGCGCTTAGTCGATCCTTGTCCTTCTCTCTTTGTATCCGATTCCCAGCTCTTTGCTCTCCAAGCCGATCCAGCTACACACAGAATCTGCACAACAAAAGAGAGCAAACTACGAGATACAAGCAATCATAATTGAAGCATGGATTAGGTTGCATCAAATATACATGTAAACACAAAAACATCTATGTAAAACAAGTATATAGGAGAACATGCAAAATTTATTGATAGAAAGTAACAGGGTTCCAGAGGAAGTTACAACCAATGATGTTGGCTCCAATCCAGCAGCACCTCCTCGGCAGCAAGAACTCTCTTCTTTACCTCTAGTAAAACAATCACTCAATAATCCTGGCAGTATACCAACAACACCTCCTTGCTTATACAAAATTCCAGCCTCCTTAGACCTCATAGAAGAGCTCTATATATAGGAGGGAAGAGGAAAGGATGAGTCAGCTGGAGGCTGGCATATAGCTGACTAGTGTCCTCTCCATCTTCAGTTAATCTTCAGTTCCTGTGTCCACTTGGAGATCCTTGCTTACACATGGTGATCAAGTACCTCTTACTCATCACAGGGCGAATCTCATGACCCAAGTGTCAGTTTGGAAGCTTCCTGGGCAACTGACACCTTGCAGGATGACTGTGCCACTTGGCCAATCTCGCCCAGCGCAGGTAGCCTTCATTGTTTTTGACTTCCAGCGCAGGTACAGAGTGGGACAGTTGCAATACAGCGCAGAAGCTTAGTTAAGCAGCTGACATGATCCAAAATAAGCCTGTTCTGAAGTGTTTTCAGGTGGAGAACTGATTGGAAGTGCTGTTGATTGATGACCTTGTTCTTTTAGGGGTAAGAACAACATGTTTAGGGACTGAGGATCCCTGTAATTATCGACATTCCCTGCTCCTTGACGCGAGGCACAAAAATGTCTATAACACTTGGTCCCAACACGGTGAAGAGGAGTTGACCTGGGATACACGGTGAAGAGGAGTTGACCTGGGATAGAGCAAGCTCTCGAGGCAGGTGGTGCTTCCATGTAAGGCGTGTGCTTCCAACGCATTGGAGCGGAGAATCTTGGTTGGTAAGGCGTGTGCTTCCAACGCATTGGAGCAGAGAATCCTGGTTGGTAGAGAGTGGACGGATGGATAATCGTTTGAGGGGAGGGTCAATGGTCCTTTGTTTGAGGGCAGGATTGTTGGGTATACGACCAAAGTCCTACATTGACTAGAAGTGGGGAGGATCATGGGTATATAAGGAGGGACAAATATATCCATTGGTATGAGGCCTTTTGGGGTAAAGCCCAAAAACAAATCCATGAGGGCTTAGGCCGAAAGTGGACAATATCATACCATTGTGGAGATATGTGGTGTCCAGAGTCCTTAAAAACACTATCAATGCTTTAACTCTTAGCCCTTCCAATGCTCCTTCCCCGATGCAATAACACGTAATGCTATCAGAAATCACAATCGGCGATTCCAAAGCCTCCTTGCCAAACTCTTTCTGCTTGGGTCTTGCAATCCGATAAGGTGCAGACCCGATGTATTAGAAAACCACCCTTATAAGGTTTCAGATCTGGAAGTTGGACTTCAGCGCTTTAAAGGGTTAGTTCCTCTCCACTATAGTTCGGCGATGTGATATTGGTTTGGACCCGATATGGGTATGAGCCAGACACAATAAGATTTTAGGTCCGGAACTCCATTTCGGCTAAGTCTTTTCACGGTTTTCCTGTGTAAAACAGAGTTTTTCCTGCGGAACTCTATAATGCAAATAAAGAAGCCAGGGCTTGCCGATATGAAGGAAACACAGTCCAAAGGCTTCAACCGAAGTGTTAATTGGAAAATAAGGCCAAATCACTGATATTAAGACTCAGAAGAAAAGCAACGAAACCAAATACACATACAAATACCAGTTAACAGGCAAACACAGTTCTGATGCACAGAAAGGCTTTCGGAGGTCACCACGCCTCCAAGATCAACCAATACATAGAGAAAATCCCTCTTCCTTTGAGAAATATGCGATAAAAGCATGCGGTCCAAATCCTATTACAATAGCATCCAAATTACATTTATACTGGTTCGTATTAACAACCAGATCCCTAAATCAGAGGCTTAATTTAATGCAACTATCAGTTCTACGAGACATCCTCCTTGAGAACCTCCACTATGCTTAACTAATCCTATCAGTTCAGCGAGGTATTCTCCTCGAGAACCTCCACTATAGCCTAACTATTAACATTTATTACAACATGATTTATTCCTAGATTCTATCTCTATGCTAAAGTCTCATGCTCCTGCATCAGGAAGTGAAAAAGTAATCTTTTCCTGATTGGAAAATTCATGAACTGAAAAATATCCTTCCAACATATTTAACCATTTATCTATGGAATCTTCATCTATCAGGACTTCGAATATGGGAATATCGAAGTTAGCTTGTACCTTAGAAGGAGTGGCACCTCCAGAGTGGTTGCTGGATGAAGATGCATCACCTGTCGGTATTTGTCGAAGGATTTAGGCAAAGTTATCCATCAACACGTCCCTCAGTCACTCGAGGGATTCCTAGAGTAACATTTTGGAAGGATCTCCTACCCCCTTGCCTTTCTTTTCTTCCACCATGGGAGTTCATCAGGTTTTGTGAGGTTGATATTGCAGTAGTTCAACTAGATCAAGACCTAACTCCTTATAACCTGACCTTGTTGGGGACATGCAAAGAAAGAGAGAGAAAGAGAAGATCACTTTGATACTAGTGATCCGAACTTAAACATGAATGCAAAAACTTACATATATAATCATAAACACATAAATGCAACAGAAAAAAAACTTCATTTCATTAATAGAAAAATACTGAACTATGCTTACAAACAAAATGGAAATAAGAAAATTGGGCAATGGTAGCTTATTTCTGAGAAGAGATGTGGTGGCTACATGCCTTTGAACTATGTTACAATGAGGCTTAAGGACCTATTTATTATTGGAAAACATGAGAAAACCCTAAGCCCAGGAGATGTAACACCGAGAGTTTGTGGGCCCCGTTGGGGTTAGTTGGGAAACCAACTTCACGGGGTCGTAACATAGTCATATTATCACCGTTTGACGCATACAATACCTTGTCAGAAAGGTCTCACCGAGTACTACAGGTTTGGACAGAAGCCCTTTCCTATGGCTATGGACCTTCTGCAGACCCCAAAAATGTTGTTTAGGGGGTCACAACTGCTCTGAAAGTTCAAGACCCGAAAAACTGCTAAAAATAGTAAATCCTGAAATGAACAAGGAAAAAGATGAAACTGACTGGGGGATCTTGGTGGAATAGGAAGGTGGCCACCAATATCCACTGGGATCATCAACCTCCTCAATCATAGCTAATTGTTTCTTCCTACACAAGGCATCCACTACAACATTGAGTCTCCCCAGCCTATACTCAATCGTCATGTCAATCTCTGCTAAAAAGCCCTGTCAACAAGCCTACTTAACTAACAATCTAGGTTGAGATGAAAAGTAAGTTGGTACAACATTATCTTTTATAACCTAAAATGGCCTCCCAATCAAATAATTCCTACAAACCTAAAGATAACGGAAAATTACTACCATCTCTTTCTCATGGATGGGGTACCTCCTCTCCTTGTCCTATATCTTCTCACACCCATAGGCCATCGGATGTCTATATTGCATGAGGGAACCTCCAATGGAAAAATATAAAGCACTTTTCTGTACCTCAAAATATTGCTCAATATTTGGCAACTTCAATATTGGAGTTGTCACCATCTTGCACTTTAACTCTTCAAACACCTTAGTGCACTTCTCAATCCATCTCCATGGCTTATCATTCTTCAACAAGTTGGTTAGTGGTGTTGTAATATTGGAGTAGCCCTCAACAAATATCCTATGGTAGTTAGCCATTCTATGGAAGACTCTCACACCATTAACATCCTTTGGTTATTCCCAATCTTCAACCACCATTTACTTCCACCAAACAAACTCATACATTCGTGCCATAATCTTCCTTAACTTTCTCACATGGCCCTATGATCATTCTACCCTACTACATACAAACTCATTCCAAGGAACCTCGTATGACTCTTTATTCATCCAATGGTCAACTTGCCCTCATATTGTGCACCTTCAGTGCTACATTGAGATCAACTGCAATCATTCTTAGTTGTATTCATTCTGTCTAGTTTGGTTGTGCCTCAATCATTACAGTTGTCCATCCTTTTATACATATCGTGTGGTCATACAAAGGGACACGTTGGTCCAATTGATCTGTCAGTTTGGTCAAGCCAACCTCACATGACCCCAGCTCGCCAATTGTTCCACTTCATTCACATGGGTCGAGGTCATTCCACTCGAGCACCCGGCTCAACTTACTTCACCGTGTGCCTGAGCCAATTTGTTCTATTTGTGTGCCCTCACCCACACGCCCTTGCTTGGTAACATGTCTCATTCATTCGCTAAGTCTTTCCTATCTCATGCACCAATCCTATAGCCACATCCTGGTCCATTTGTACACGAATTCTACCTTGGTTCATCTCAGTGGGTCTGCACTAACATTTGAAGCACTCGATTATGATGGGATGCCATCGTGTAGAGGTGGGCATGCCAAAGAATGACTAGGGACATTACAAGGTCATCCATATGCCAATGCAGGTTCTTGTGAGAGTGGAGAATGTCGACTTGATTCTCATGATAATCCAAGAGAACTCTACTGAGTAAGAACTTCATATGATAATAGAGGTCAACCTTTTGCATGTACTAATTATACTTTCCCCAAGTGTGACCTATATCGAGAACCCAATCTAGCAACTCTGCTTAAACCTCCATGTCCAAGAGATGAAATCGATGAGAAGAACCTTCTCCTTCAATGTTGGAGAGTTCTTCTTTGATGGGCCCTTAAGTGAGGTCACAGTAACAAGTGACTACTTCCTCCAATAAATGATGTGTACATGTGATGCTCCTATGAGCCATATCTTGATAATAAGTTGCACCTATTCACACCCATGCTCTTTGTTGAGGCATAGGAAAAGGAGCACAAAGGGGAATAGAGTCTGACACTAGAGATGGGGAGAAGAAGGCTCTAGTAGTACTAAAGAGATGCCATATCATGAGAACATGGGGAATGGTGGCACAACCAAGTGAATAGCTACCACGGGGAACTTCCAATTGTGATCACTAGTGGAAGGAGATTAATTTTTGGGGTGTGCCAATGACCAATTGCAAGGGGTTTGGGAAGGAATCAGTAGTGGCACCCAAACATGGATAGGAGGTGCAAGAAAAGGGCAAGGATATAGTTTAAATAGAGCCTAGAGGATGACAAGAACACAAAAACTTCAAAGGGGGAAAGATGCCAAGAGGTGGAAAGTGAAGCAATTTTCGGATGTCGCTTACTAGGACTTAGATGAGGCCACAAAGGACAGAAAAAACCATGCACAAGAGCAGCTTGGAATAGTATCAACCTGCATACGAAAGATAATTTTAGAAAGGTAAAAGACTATGTGGAGGAAAGATACCATCTATAGTGAGCAGTAATTGAAGCTGATGTCGAAATACTTTTGGGCTATAGTGAAATGCTAGCTAAGGAGGATGATTTTTCCCAATCCCAGACATCAAAGAAGAAAGCGCAGATAGTTTGTCGGCATTGTTACAGGTCTTGGGTATTTCCTAGGTCGATTTGCAATCCTTCCTTAGCATAATATAGCTAAAAATAACCCAAACAACAAGCCTTGAGGCCATGGATACATGTTGTCTATATTTGATGGCACGAGCGAACCAGTGAATGACCATTGAAGCAATTAGAGTGCCACAAAGGGTTGTCTACATGTTAAGATAAATAATGGATGACATGATCTAGCATAATGCCATTCAAACTATCATGGAGGTGTGTTGCCATGTCACTATCCTTCAGCCAAATGGAGCTACTGCAGACCACACATCCCTTTGTCTTCAATACACTCCATCTCATAAACATGCAATAGTTGCATGAATACTCAACGGTTCGGAAGACTTTATGATCAAATCCATCTTACATCTACATCACTGTCACAAGAAAATATATATATATATATATATATATATATATATATAGATATATATATATATATATATATATATATATATAAACTTTTCTTCCATTGATTTACTCATGTCCACCCCATATATTATGGAATTCAACAAAGACAACTATGATTTGAACATATGGAGAGGGAATTAGGATTCCCTACACAAGGATCTTAACACTATTATGATCCAGATGATTTTAAAAATACCTTCAGTGCTATAGTGAAGAAGAAAGCATTCATCCATTGTTGACCATGAAAGTAGGATGCATGGTGTGAAATTGCATGAGAATAAAGATGTGGAGCTCTTCACCATGAATGTGGGCAAGCAATAATAGATTAGATTCCCTAATTAGAATTTAACACACGTGATATCAACTTCATATATATCTATATATAAAAAAAATGTTAAAAGAAAATATTTTAATGTTGTATAGAATATAATATCCAATGTGGGTTATAAATAAAATATTTTAATATGAATTAATATTTAAGTATACTTAGAAATATATTAATAACAAAAATATCAGTTTAATGTGTGCTAATAAAATGGATTAATACAAATTTAATGTAATCTTTATAACATTCAAAAATGCAATTTAAACAATAAAAAATTACACATTATTGTTTGCACTCTAAAATAAGTTTGCACCTAAAGAAATGTCATCCCTCTCTGCTCATGTTAGATCCATGGTTAAAATGGATATATGCTGGTATGGATTTGAATTTAGGGCATTATTACATTATTAAATTTTATTTTTAAATATATAAATTGATTTGGTTTTTTAACACTAAAATTAGATAAGTTGGCATATCAAATTTTCCATTTTAACAAATTCCATGAATTCTAAATAAGTTTTACCAAGAAATTTCTTCACCAAAAAATTTCTTCCAAAAAGCTTTCAAAACATTTTTATACAATGCTTAGGAATCAAGATGTTCATCTTTTCCAGGTTGTAAGCATGGAAGGGATGAGGATGTGGTCCAACAGTCAGGTGGACAGGTTTGGTCTCTACATGTCTTATGGTCCGATGCTAGGGAAAACTATGTATGCCTTAGAACATAGAAGAAACAAGGATAACTCACAAATGCCAAGATATCTCATATCTTGACATATTTGACAAATTCGTTTTAATAATTATTTAAAGAAAATTATGACGAGGTAAATGGATCTTCAAATGACTAAGTCACAGAAGTTAAATTAAGATAACCAAACCAACAACATGGGATTAATGTTATTGTTTTTGGATGTTATTCTAGTATTAATGGGAATTATATTAATATAAAATTTATTTGTAGGTCTAGTCTAATTTATAAATGAAATATTCTTTTTCATTAGAATTTGGTGATACAATGTTAAGCAAGAATGTGATATTTTTTTGTTTAAAATATATTTTTGATTGCTTAAATGGATTCAGCACCGTGGAAAGCCCCTAGGGAACTTGGATTGTACATATTAGACAACTTAAAATCAAGTTTTTTAAAATCCAAGGATTTTGGTTATAATTAGAATATTGTTATTATTAATTATGAAAAGAATAAATAGATGAGTTAATCTCTCATGTATCAAGATTTTTAATTGTAGGATTTGCTTTTTCTTTACCCCATAAAGATATCCAACTTGTAAATAGGCTTTGTTACAATATTATGAGTCAATATCATATGCTAACTGATACCACATGCCAAAAAACCCATAATTAATGTTTAAATGAGACATATTCATATAACACATTTCTTTTTTAAGTTAATTGAAAAGGAAAAAAAACATAATTACTTTTAAAATAAATTTTAATTTTTGACTTGTAACTATTATTAATAATATTTTAAAGTATTCTATAATAATTAAATCTATAATATCTACGGAAAATTAAATTAAAGCTCTAAAAATAACCTATTCCAAAAGAAACGGGCCTATCATCTTTATATGATAATTATATATTTTATAAATCCAAAATATAAAGCTAAATAAAAATGCATAGTCTTTAGAGACGATGTCATGATCGACCACATGAGTCAAACAAAAATTAAATAACTTGATTCTTTCGTACATGGGAGTCAAATATCTTAAATTAAGGACCAGGTACATGGCAGGCTAGATTACCAACAATGTTTTGGTAAGAGTTACATAAATTATTTGAATTGATATTTAGGTTTAAAAAAACATTTGAAATCTTTTAATTTACTATTGTTTGAAAAAGAGGCTAATAACTTCTCATTTATAATAGTGTTATTACATAAATTAAATATCTAAATATTAATAAGAATAAATTAATAATAGTTATTAAAACAAACATCCAAACATGTTATGGAAATTTTAAAAATTATAAAATTAAATAAATTATAACTTTATTTTAAATAATAATAATTATTATTATAAAAGAAATAATATATGAATTTAATATATATATAATATTATTAATTATGGATATTTATTCACACTATTAATTTAGAAATAGGTTTTGTCAAAATACCATAGACCAATATTAGGGCTTATCAATACCATATGTGCAAGAAACTATAACTCATTTGATATGACACTTATTTATATAATCATTTGTCAATAGGTTTTGTCAGAATACCATAAACCAATACCATAGTTTATCAATACTATATGTGCAAGAAACCATAACTCATTTAATATGAGACTTGTTCATATAGCCATTTTTTAATGATATAGTCTAATTTATAGATGAAATGACATTTTTCATGACCATTTTTCTCATTAATTTTAATCAAAATCTAATAGAGATTTTTAAAAACTTGAGTTTAAATTATTTAATCTGTAGAAGTCTAACTTATAGATGAAATGACACTTTTCACGGTCATTTTTCTCATTAATTTTAATCAAAATCTGATAGATATTTTAAAAAACTTGAGTTTAAATTGTTTAATCTACAGAATTTGAGTGCTACAAGGTTTTCAAGGGCGTTGAATCCATTTATGCATTCAAGAATGTATTTTAAACAACAAAAAATATTGAAATTGTATTCTGGTGAAAAAGGCTATTTCGTTGTAAGTTATACTACGTCTTTTTTAATTAATCAATTTAATTTAAAGGAAAAAGAGACATAACTGGAACTGAGATAAATCTCAAGGTTTGATATGTGACTACTATTAATAATATTTTAGAATATTTTGCGAGGTTAAATTCCTTACATCCACTTCATTATTAGTGTAGCCATACAAATTAAATGGTTGGTAATGTAGATATGTATCAAAACACTTAACTCATGATACATCATTTATATGGTTGGTAATGGAGATAGACATAAAAATACTTACCTCATGATACATCTTAGTAAGATTTAGAAGAATCTAAAAAAAATACTAAATTATGACTTTATTTTAAATTAAATTATATATATATATATATATATATATATATATATATATATATATGGAAAAACATCTAACAAGATTCTTAACTATGGAGATTCACCCCCACTTTGCCATGGATATTCTTAACTTGTAAATAGGCTTTATACCACATGCCCAAAAAATCATAACTCATGTTCATATGACATTTTTTTTTTAATTAATCAATTTGGTAGAAAGGGCATAACTACTTTGGAGATAAATCTCAACTTTTATTTTGTGGCTACTATGAAGAATATTTTAGAATGTTCCATAGAGGTTAAATCCCTACCATACACCTAATAATTATTGATAATTAGTTAAAACTCTAGAAGCCCTATTCAAAAAAGACATTGCTTCACTAATGAAATAAGGCCAGTTGATAAACATAGATATTTATAGGAACATTTATATTTTTCTAGCTCTAATTTCTATTATCTAAAGCTTCCTAGTTTATATATGACGTTTTATTTTAATTGTTTAATTACATGTATTAATAATTTCTAATTTGTGGCATGTTATATTTTCAATCCTCTAAGCATGTTAAGTAGAAATGACCTACAAATGGAATGTATATTTCTTTGAAATGTTGAATCCATGTTTACAATACCTCCCTATTATTCATATAGAAAATCCAAAGAGTCTCACATAAAAACCTCATCTCTCTTGTGTGAGCTCCCTGAGATTGAGTCCACACTCATGGCTTTAGCCTCAAGGGTGGCCACTAGCCCTCCCCCCCCACCCCCCCACCAATGCTTGAAACTGATTCCTTCAATTTGTTGATATCTTTCATCCCTTATTTATCCAAACCTCCTCTCACTCGTTTTGTCAAATGGATTCAAGTAATTCCAAATATCCCTATACATGTGGCCAAATCTAGAACAATGGCTCTTATACTAATAGAATATGGTTAGAGAAATTTACAATTATCTGATAGTCCTCACAAATACTAAACTCTTATATGAAAAAAATATGGTTTCCACTAATCATTTGAAGGGATTCTCTTTATATCCTTCTATGAGAAGGGTTTCATCACATTCCCATTTGAAGAAAAATTAGATTGACAATTAATCTTCAAAAGAATCCCTTACATCCTAAGCACGTAAGATTTGTATCTCAACCATTGGAAGCTTGAATTTAACCTTGAAAATGATATTCCTTCTACTATTTTAGTCTCCATTGTACTACCACCTCTTCCACTCCATTTCTATAATGAATACACATTAAGCAATATTGAAGCTCACTTGGTAAGTGTATTGATTGAGATAAACCTATAAAGGCTATGTTTTCATGTGCAAGGATATGCATTAAGGTGGGTCTTGAGAAGGAAATCCCATTAGCCACTTAGCTTACTCTTGATAACTAGAACTTTATCCAGGTGATTGATTGTGACTAACTCCCATTCAAGTGTAAATTTTATCATGATTATCATCTCTGTTAGGATATTCCAACACATAGGAAATAGTTAAGTACAACTTGGTCTAGTATAGAGTTAGGTATAGAGTTAGGTAAAGTGTGTTTCTTTACCTTGTACATTTTGTAACTTACAATCCGATGGTCACGATATGTAGTGATCTGACGGTTCATTCTCTCCTCGGTATTACCGACACTTGATCCATGGCTTAACACTCAATTGGTCCATGATTTCTATTTAAAGCGCATGGAGGGTCATTTGTAGGGTAATCCGTCTATGAGAGAAACATATGTAAATTTTCATTCTTTTATCAATAAATTGCCTGAAGTGGCCGCGTTGGCTCAGGCCGTGGACTGTTTCCCTCTTTGAGGGTTTTAACCACATCAAAATACTGGTGTATTGATCTGTGATCTGTTTGTGAGTGGTGTCCTTTGGTGTTCTGTCTGAGGAACTTACCCTATAAATTCCTACATGGTATCAGAGCTATTTGAGGGCCGCGTCCATTGGTGATCCAAATCTGAAGCCGGTAGAACTGCATCCGACTGTTGTTTCCTAGATCTACTGTTTCTGACTGCTTTCGGGCCGAGAGGACTACTCTATTGTGTTGGGAGCATCTGTTCCAGTGCGGAATCCCTTTCGTTTCACGCGAAAAGGTTTCCGGTAGCCCTAGCTGCGTCATTTCTAAGATCTGGAGGGAAAAAGAGCCTTCTCAAAGCAAGCACGCAACCCAAAGCATCACGTTTGTTTTGAAACAGCCTAATTTTTCGAGATCTTTCCATTGGTACACTTAGTTTCAGCATCTACAGCTTCAATTTCTGTTAAAAATGGAAAGTCCATGCCAAGTCATTCTTGATAGCACTAACTACTTCCAATGGTGGTCCTACATTGTGGATTTACTTAGAAGTAAAGGTCTTTACAGAATAGCCACAGGCCAAGAGACCAAACCGAAAGATGAAGACAAGGCAGCTAAATGGGAAAATAGGAAATACCAAGCACGTGGGTTGATAGGGATGTCTATTTCTCCAGATCTTAGATTCCATATTGTAGAACTTGATACTCCTGATGAAGCACTGCAACAAATTACTAAAGTCTTTGGAATTAAAAATTAACTTAAAGCCCATCAACTTGAAAATGAATTGCTTACATTGGACCCCAATAATTTTTCTTGCATTGAATATTTTTTGTCCAAGTTCAAGACCCTTAGACTTCTATTGGAAGGTGTTAAGGTTAAGAAAGAAGATAGTAGCCTTATCTACTCAATTCTTACTAAGTTGAGACCAGCCTATTCTGTGTTTGTTTCCACCTTCCATTCTACAAGAGAAGCCTTCATTTCTCAAGGACAAGCCTACAAGTCCCCTTCCTTTGATTCCTTTTGTGATTCTTTAATAAGAGAACAAGAAAAACTCTTACACCTTGGTCTTCTTCATCTTGGAAACTCTTCTAAGAAAGCATTAGCCGCCCAGCAGCAACCAAATCCAAAGAATCCTAAGAAGTTGTATCCTAAAAAGAATGGTCCTAAACCAAACAAGGGTCCTAAGCAATTTCAGCCTCAAAATGAAAAATCATTTCAACAAAATGATAAGACAAATAAAAACAAAGGGAAGAAGACTGATAGACATTGCAACTTTTGTAATCGAGATGGCCACTTAGAATCCAAATGCTTTAAGAAGATGGAAGCCTTGGAAGCAGCAATGAAGAAGCATAACATCCATTTGGAGCAATCTTCAACTTCAACTTCATCTTCAGGAATGGCACTTTCTGCATGTGGTTGTCAAGCATCTCGGTCTGGCTATGCACTAAATGTATCTTCTTCTTCTCATTCTCATGAGTGGCTCATTGATTCTGGAGCTTCTTATCACATGGCCAAAAACAAAGCCATGTTTTCTTCTTTAAATGATTGTAACACCAAAAATATATATGTTGGTGATGATAGATCTCTTAGTGTTGTAGGGACTGGAACTGTTCATCTAGACAATGGTCAGTTTAATGATGTATTATGTGTTCCAACCTTATCTTGCAACCTTCTATCTGTATATCAGATAACCCATTCAGGTGAAGGTAAAATCGTTGAATTTTCACCTCACGATGTTGTAATTAAGGACCTAAGAGATCCTAGACAGATTTTAGCTACTGGCATTGCTGATTATTCTAGAAGGTTGTATAAGTTTCACAACTTTGGGTCATCAAATCTTCCCTCAGTATTTGTTGCTCATAATGATGAAGTGAGCAGACTTTGGCATGAGCGATTTGGTCACTTAAACTATCGCTCTCTTCAGAATCTATGTAAATAAAATATGGTGACAGGTCTTCCCATGGTATCTTGCAGAGATGGTGTTTGTTCCGGATGTGTACTCGGAAAACATCATTGGGACAATTTTGAAAAACGTGCCTCTTGGAACGCCTCAGCCCCTTTACAGCTCGTGCATAGTGATTTATGTGGTCCACTTCTAGTTGCTTCATTCTCTGGCTACAAGTATTTCTTAACTTTCATTGATGATTTCTCCAGAAGCACTTGGGTATACTTCTTAAAACTCAAGAGTGAAGTATTTAACATGTTCTTGGCCTTTAAGGCCTTTGTTGAAAAACAATCTGGACATCAAATTCTTAAGCTAAGATCTGATAACGGCGGAGAATATGTTAAAAACAAATTCATCAACTTTTGCACTGAGAATGGAATTCAAATGCAACATAATGTTCCATATACTCCACAACAAAATGGTGTAGCTGAAAGGAAGAGTCGCACCTTAAAGGAAATGGCTAATTGTATGCTTCAATCTAAAGGACTTAGTCTTAGTTATTGGGCAGAAGCAATCAACTGTGCAAATTACATAATAAATCGCACTCCTACTAAGGTTTTAAAGAATATCACTCCAGAAGAAGCATGGAGCTCAATCAAACCAGATGTAAGTCACTTTCGTGTTTTTGGAAGTGAAGCATGGGCCCATATTCCAGATGAGAAACATAAAGCTTTAGAACCTAAGAGTGAACAATGTATTTTTGTTGGATATTCTGAAGATGTCAAAGGATATAGACTTATTCCACTTAAGTCCAAAAATGTTATCATTAGAAGAGATGTAAAGTTTTCTGAAAACATATCGGCCTGTGAGCCTAGTTCGGCGGATGTGCCACCTCTCCCTATCTCTTCTACTTTTGAAAATATTTCTTCTTCAGATGATGAAAGCAAGGATGAAACTCCCCCCCACCTTCTTAGGATCCTCCTTCAACTCCTCAGCTTCCAAAATGGGTCCATGCTACTCGGGATGCAGCAGGTGATCTTGCCGGTGATCCTACAGATCAGCGACGTACACGTTCTCAGTTCGATAGAGCCTCTTCTTTACTGGCTCAAGCTTCAGTGAATTATGATCCTGACACCTTTGCAGAAGCTTCAGGCCATCCAGATTGGGAAGCAGCTATGAATGAAGAATATCATTCATTATTGGAAAATGATACATGGGATCTTGTTCCTCTACCAAAGGGATGAAAACTTGTTAGATGCAAATGGGTTTATAGAACCAAGTATGGACCAGATGGGAAAGTTGATAAACATAAAGCTCGTCTTGTTTCTAAGGGTTTTTCACAAGTTGAAGGCATTGACTACACTGAAACCTTCTCCCCTTTTGCCAAAATGAACTCTATCCGCCTTGTTCTTTCCCTTGCTGCTTCTTTCAAATGGGAAGTCCATCAGATGGATGTTAAATCCGCCTTCTTGCATGGGGACTTGCATGAAGAAATCTATATGGAACAACCTATTGGCTTTATACAAACAGACTCCAGCCTTGTATGTCGGCTTAAGAAATCCCTTTATGGTCTCAAGCAAGCTCCTCGAGCTTGGTATGCCAAAATGGATAACTTTCTTTTAGAAAATGGCTTTTGTAGGTGTCATTCTGACAATAATGTCTACACCAAGAAAGTGGACAAATCTCTTATCATTCTTGTTCTTTATGTTGATGATCTTATCCTGACTGGTAGTGATCCCAACCTTATAAACCATGTGAAGTCTAGCCTTAAAAGGAAGTTTGAAATGACAGACTTAGGACACTTACATTATTTTCTCGGTCTTCAAGTCTTGCAATCCAAGGAAGGCATTCCCCTTTCCCAATCCAAGTATGCCTGTGATATTCTACGCCATTTTCACATGGAAGACTGTAAGCCATCTCCTTCTCCCTTTCAGTCTGGAGTCAAACTTTTAGTCACTTTTACTTCTCCTGAAGTTGATGCTACCTTATACCGTCAACTTGTAAGAAAATTTTTGTATCTAACCCATACTCGTCCTGACCTTTCTTTTGTTGTTGGCCTTGTTGCTCGGTTTATGAAAAACCCACATGAAAGTCATTGGAAAGCAGCTAAAAGAATACTTCGTTATGTTCGAGGTACAGTTCAGTTTGGGATTCATTACAGTGCCGAAGCAGCTCCTCTATTGGTTGGTTTCATTGATTCCGAGTGGGCTGGTGACCCTGATGATCGGAAGTCTACTGCAGGTTATGTGTTCACTCTTGGTTCAGGACCTATTACATGGGCTTGCAAGAAACAAGGTGCCATTTCTCTTTCTTCAGCAGAAGCAGAGTATTGTGGTGCCGTAGAAGCTAGTAAGGAAGCCTTGTGGCTTCGTCAGATCCTGTCAGAGTTTGGCTTTTAGCAGCAGCATCCGACTACACTTTGGTGTGATAATCAAAGTGCCATTCAGCTATGCAAAGATCCAGTCCAACATCAGCGCAACAAACACATTGAACTGCACATGCACTTCATCAGAAAGCTCATTCATGACCATTTCCTTGAAGTGCAATATTTTTCAACAGATGATCAAGTTGCAGACATCTTTACAAAGGATCTCACAAAGGCGAAGTTCACTAAACTTTGATTTATGGTTGGAGTTCAGGAAGTTGTCACTAAGGGGGGATAGGCTCTAGTGCCTCCTTCCTTCTCCTATTGTGTCATATTTGTAAATCCTTCAATCCTATCCCAAGTTGTTCTTAAGGGGGGATGTTAGGATATTCCAACACATAGGAAATAGTTAAGTACAACTTGGTCTAGTATAGAGTTAGGTATAGATTTAGGTAAAGTGTGTTTCTTTACCTTGTACATTTTGTAACTTACAATCCGACGGTCACGATATGTAGTGACCCAACGGTTCATTCTCTCCTCGGTATTACCGACACTTGATCCGTGGCTTAACACCCGATTGGTCCATGATTTCTATTTAAAGCGCATGGAGGGTCATTTGTAGGGTAATCCGTCTATGAGAGAAGCATATGTAAATTTTCATTCTTTTATTAATAAATTGCCTGAAGTGGCCGCGTTGGCTCAGGCCATGGATTGTTTCCCTCTTTGAGGGTTTTAACCACGTCAAAATACTGGTGTATTGATCTGTGATCTGTTTGTGAGTGGTGTCCTTTGGTGTTCTGTCTGAGGAACTTACCCTGTAAATTCCTACAATCTCTTTGTTAAAACTACACAAAATAGCACAAGAGAGACACCAAGGTGAATAAGGAGAACAAGAAAAATGACTCAATAGAAGGATCCCTACTAATAAAGAAGTCCCTCTTGAAATCCACCCTCCAAATTCCACCTTCTCGATACTTACCTCCTTCCCATAATGATGCATCTCAGTCAAACTCTAGTAGTGAAACCTATGAAGGAATGATATTGGCCAATAGATAGGAAGTGCTTCTTGAAACTCAGATAACAAAGGAATAAGGTTTTGAATGTTAAAATTCAATGGAAATTCCCTCATTAGGGGATGCAACCTACCACATCTTGAATAAGAATTATATCAATCCCCCTCAAATGGACAAATTACCCATTAGAATCCCCATATGTACCTGACATTAGCATATGATAGATTTAGTAGTGAACCATAAAGGGTATTGAAATGGGTAGAATATGGAAGAAGATGGGAAAAAAACCTAATGATGATAAGAGAAAGGAATAAGGTAAGAAGGATAAATATCTAGGAAATAGAAAGCAACCCACCATAGAAAGAATATATAATAGAGGAATAAGAACCACAAGAATCAAAGTGATTATGTTACTTTCCACAAAGGAGTCCCCAAAAATATAGGTAAATTATGACAGTTGTTCCCTGGAATAGTATGGTTCTAGGAAGTGAAGAAAAATTAGCATTAGTTAGAAGAAAAATTAAGAAAAAAAAAATCCACAATAGTCTGACTCTTAGAGACAAATCTAGGTGGAAAGGGAAGTTGTCCAAAGAAGAAATTCCTTAAGGCAATGATAGCATAATAAAAGTAATAAAATCTAGGGTAGCCTCTGGAGGATTATGCATCCTTTGGTGTCAAGCATACTTCACGTTCATCTATCTTAAAGAACTCTTCAGTAGATATTGATCCAACTTCTCCACCTTCCATCTAGTAAAATATGTAATATAATTAATATCTATATTCCTGTAGCATATTGGGAAGAACTAATTTTTTGGAACTCTCTATGTTCTCTAAAAGAGAATGAATATTACCAAAAGTGCATTATTGTTGGAGACTTCAATACCACCCTTCACTAATTCAAGAAAAAAGGATAATTTATTGTTACGGACGCCTTTCAAGAGAAGATGGAAGATATTTTGTCTTTATTAGTTCTAATTTATGTTAAATTTGTCAAAGGAAAGTTTACCTGGAACAACCACAGATAAGAACCTCATCACATTTTAGCCTTTCTAGATCACTTTATAATTCATAGAGACTTTCTGAATCAAATATTGTCATTCACCTCACATATCTTGTCCTAGAGTGGTTTTGCTCATATAAACCAATTGCTTTGTCTCTTCACATTCAAGATAATGATGGGCCCCTACCCTTAAATTTAACCTCTAATGGGTTATGTTGGAAAAATGAAAAGTGGCAGCTATTAATCTTATTTTTCTTAACCTTGATATTTTCTTGTGAATCTTAATTATCTTCTATATGTTATTTAGTTATATATTTTCATCAAACAATATCAAGAACAATAACAACAATAATAGAGGACACAAATATTAGGCTCTCAACTAAGGCAAAACCCCTCCAAGGGGAAAACTAGAAAACTCTTCTCTTCTTAGAATTTTCTTCAAATCATATACAAAGACCCAAACCCTAGACCAAGTCCTTCTCCTGGTACCAAGTTAGACCTTCTTCAAGTTATTCCTTAATTTTGCACCAAACTGCTACACACTGCAACTTCGACTTGCCAACTTCAATACTACTACTCATCGTACAATTTCGGTCTTGAATTCCAAGGAATCCCTAGATTAGCCTCCTCTTGAGACCTTCCTAGAGCAAGACGTCTCCTCCTAAGGTCAACGAGGTCTAGACAAAGTATCCTTCCTTCTAGCTACAAGATTATGCACTTTGTCCTACTGCAACTTGGTCCTACAATTTCAGCCTCTTCCTATAGCCCAGAAACCTTAGAATTTCACATGTGTGAGAGAGATAGAGCCCCAAAACAGTATGTTTTTTTATTTTGTTCTTCACCAAGACATTTTATCTCTTTCTTCTAGCTTCCCAGTTACAAATCCAACTCTTTCTTTATGGATCAAATTTTTGGAGAGAGTGTATGCCAAATGAGGTTGAATTGCTTCTTTGTATAGCTTTCTCAAGCAGTCGAATTCCCTCCTTTATGCTAACTTGATGCTGCCAAGGCCGACTTTTACTTTTGGAGTTTTCAGGACTATATAGACTAAAAAATATTTCTTTTTTTTGCAATTACATTTTTCCTAGAAGGGTCTTATAAATATGATGTTGACTCCTTTGACTCGTGACAATAAATCTTAAGATCAAAAAAACCTTATAAGCACAAAGAACATGCTTTTACGTAGAAGATCATTAATAATTAGCAGGAAACCTATTTTTTAATAATAGTAACTTTTTCTTTTGTTTTATTTTTTATTGCATACGATACATATTGAAATGAGTACAACATTTATGAAGATCAAAAATAGTTACATTTCTCAACACTCCCTCTTAACTAGGGAAGTATTGATAAATTTTTAACCATTACAACATCACATCTCAAACTAAAGAGTTATCACAAGAAGAGTTAGATCGATAAGCCATACTATAAGGATCATCATCATGGCCAACACTGTCTCTAGGGCCTAAGTAGGAAAGTTCTACTTTAATCAAGAGTATTATGTTGGGAGGCTTTTCGTGTGATACCGCACTACCTCTACAAGGTACATACCCCATCCAGATGTCTACAAGGTATGTCCTTTGAGGACTAAACTTATCTTGGATATCCAATCCTAAGTCCTTAAAGACTATTTACCCTCTTCGACTACTTTTCTCTTTGATACCTATCACATTCTCAAAGAGTGTCGACACATGTTCTTTCTTGGATGATTTATCTTCAAGTACACCATGGATGCTTATCCAATTCTCTATAATTCTCTCTTCATCAGCTTAAGAGTAGAATGTAGATGTGATGTCCAACATCACTCCCTCTCAACCAAAGAGGACATCCCTAATGTCCTTTAATCTTGAGAATAGAACCTAGCTCCTATATAAGGAGACTCTTGTACTCTCTCTCAAAATCAAAGGAGATCTAGACTTCCTTTCTATTTAGGAAGTAATCATCACAAGCCTTACATCTTATCATCATAAGAGTATCAAATACCAATTATTGATAACTACTTGACTCCCTCTTTCCTATGCATAATTAAGATTTATTTATTTCAAGGTATCGTGGAGTCACCTTCTCTCTTCAATCTTGTCACAGGTTCCATGTCAGCTTTATTTCTCATCACTTTCATATTCAACATCATAGATTAAGGCTTTGTATTGAGCCTTTCCAAGCTTCAATTTGTTCACATCTTCCTCATGAAAGCCATTTCCTTTGACCTTCAGGTTATCTTGTCACCCTGCTACCTGTTAATCCCAAGATGAACACATCTTTATCTCGATCTTGGCAAATGGACTTCGATGATGAATATTTTGTGCAGCTTACCCATAACTGTGATGTTGATTATTGATGAAGTAGCAGGTGCCCACGTAGTCTGGGGTGGGAGGGAATGTATCCAAAGAACCTAAGCCAGATATTGCTATGCTAAAACTGATGAATGTGAAGCAGGTGCCTACTAAAGTGAGGTAGGAGGGCACATCTTCAAAGGGAACCCACTTTGAATGCTGCTTCAAATATAAAAACTAACTTAAAATAGGCATAACTTAGTTAATATGACTATGAATATTTATTATAACATGTTTTTGGAAATATAATGATTATTCTTCATCTTCCCATGTGATTGAAATCCCTATCTAGACACTCTAGAAACTCAAATTTGTGCTGCAATTGTCCCGCCATAACAAAATTTATGAAAAAATAGATGATTTTAAATCAGCAATATCTCCCTCATCTGAACTTTGATTCAACCATTTGTTTTTTTGAAATTGGGTGATTTTTCAAGAGGAGCTTGGATCTGCAATCATTTTTTCTGAAATTTTGTATAAAAACTGCAAAAAATGATAGGAGAGCCACCGTTCATGAAATTTCATTGGAAAAGTTTCTGCAACATGACTGATTTTAAATCAGTGTTATCTCCTTCATCCAAAATTCGATTTAGACAATTTTTTTTTTTGAATTTGGGTATTTTTTCGCAAGGAATCTAGATATGTTATTTTTGTTTTTTAAATTTTGCACCAAAATTTTCATATATGATCTTCAAACTCGATGCCCAAAAAATTGCTGCAAAAAAATGAAGAAAAAAAATTCCTCTTTTCCCAAGAAAGTACTCTGTGGAGGTTGTATCATGTGCATGAAGTTTTTCTAAGATTGTTGCAAAATTGTGAAATTAAAATATGCATCAAACACTCATTTCCATGGAGTCGTAACTTGAATCTGATACCACCGATCTGGATCTTGGGTGGAGGACCCCAAGGTCTAAAAAATTGAAATGGATCTTGGGGAAGAGGCTCTCAAGATCTGAAAAGTTGTAATGCCAAAAGAAAATATGAGAGCACACAATAAAAAAACCACAAAGAAATTTTTTTATTTATTAAAACAGATAATAACTATAAAGGCTACATTGTGGTGGACAATCTTTTCTTCTACAAAATGTGACTCGTTACTTATATCATTTTTTTTTACAATACCATACGTAAATTAAATGGGTGGGTAAATACCATGGGTGAATGAATACTTGGGTGGATGTCACTTACAATACTGTGGGTGAATTCCATGGGTGGATAAATACCATGGGTGGATGAATACCATGGGCGGATGCCACTTAGAATACCATGGGTAAATTCCATGGGTGGATAGCGTTTTCCATTCGGATCACATCTTGACTTCATAGTTGTCAAATACTATATATTGAGTTTTCCTCAACATTCCTCATTTATTTTCATCTATATAGTTGAATTTTCCTCAACTATCAACATGCATTCCTACAAAATTCTTCGAGGTAGAAAAAAATATGTTAACCAGATAACCAAATCATAAACAAAATAGAATTACCTCACCATGATGACCTTCTCATCAACATCCTCATTGACCATCTCCACCTAAAACTTCCTTCACGCGTCATAGTGCCCAAGGATCGAACTTGATTACCAAGTTCAACTTTACTTTCAAAGACTAAATTGGATGTTAGTTTATATTCTAAATAAAGTCTTAAATTCTTTATTTAACTTAAAGTAATTCAAATCCTATCATTTTTCCAGTATCATATATCCAATGACCAACTTTATTCAAAATTCATTACATATGAATCTTATCCAAATTTTACTTACAACATGCATTCTTATGCTTCCATTTCATCATTTAGCTATTTTTCCTAAAGTGGCCCTTGCAACCTGACCCATTACATTCCTTCATCCATTTACTAGTATTGTTTCCACATTACATGGAATGCATACTCTCCTTGTCATAGTGCTTCTCGTAAGAACCTTCCAAGATGATGCTTCTTCTAGGACCATGATGATCCACTTTAAGCAAGATGACAACCTCTAATACAGTGTTAGATAATTATTGGATGAAAAGTATCCAAAAAGGGTCTATCTATCTATCTAGATGATCTCTACAAAGCAACTTAATCATGTAAATTCAAAAAATACCACTATCATATGCTTCTCCCTATCATTCTCTACATACTATCTAAAGGAAATAATAATCCTCATAAAGAACCTGATAATCAATGAACCTTCTTTAATAGTAAAGATTCTTCACTTCTTCCTTCTTTTACTTATTCTTAGGTTCCCCCACTGTTTTGGCTACATGAGCTTCACTCATTCCTTCCCTCTTGTTATTTTGTTGGTTTGTATAGTCCCTCTTAAAGTGTTCAAACTCATTTCACTTTAAGCATTGAACCTTGGACATGCCTTTCTTCTTGGACTTACGAAACTTTCCCATCTTCAACTTCTTGACTTGGGCTAGAAAGGGTTGAGATTTCTCATCAGATCCAATATCATCCTTCACCTTGATTATTCCAACATGCATTGGGCCAAAAACTCATCAAACGGAGTTGAATCCTTCATGGAGTGGATGCTTGTTGCAAAGATGCTCCATTTTGGTGGTAATGCATTTAGAACACATGTGGTCACTTCTGAATTAGTAATAGGTTCCCAAAGTCCTTGTAGATAGTCTCTTAGATAAGAGAGTATCATGAGAAAGGATGCCACATCCTCATCCTTTGATTTCTTCATTCTATATAACTTATTCCCCAAAGACATATTTTGTCCTGTTGTACTTATAGAGTACAAATTTAATAGCTTTTCATACACAGCCTTGGAAGTCTTCAAGTTTGCAACAAATGGAACAAAAGAACCCTTAATTGATTCAATTATGATACTCTAAGCCCTTAATTCCCATTTCTTTTACTTTTCTAGTTCTTGTATCTTTTCTTTGCTTGGCTAAGTGATTTCCCCAATAACATATTTATTACTTATTGTTCTCTAAGTATCAAGTCAATTATTTTCTTCCATGATAGATAGTTTGATGCCTCAATGACCTTATTTCTCTCCTTGCAGACGGAACCCATATGACATGTAGATTCAGACATGATGTAATTATATGATACTTTCTTTAGACTAATATTTTCCGTGATGATGCCTTCAATATATTTGAAGTGTCCTTGATAACAACTTTTGAATTCCCTTGATGCTTCCTTCAAAGATGCCTTCCAAATGGACCTTCTTCCAGAGAGAGATCAACACACTTCTTGAAGTCTTTCTCTCAGATATTCCTTTGATGCAAGCTTGATGTAGACTTGATCTCCTTTAATGTAGAAGCCCTCCTTCCTTAAGTCCTTTCCCCAATGATTTATTTTGACAAACAATTTCTTCTTGACGAGCTTCCTTTCTCCTTCCCCTTGATAAGTAACCAGTGTCCTTTTAGATGCCTTGTTCACCTTAGTTGTGATACCACATTGGAAAAGTGAAAAGTGGCAGTTATTAAACTTATTTTCCTTAACATTGATATTTTCTTGTGAATCTTAATCATCTTCTTTATGTTCTTTAATTAGATATTTTCATCAAACAATAACAAAAACAATAGAGGACACAAATATTAGTCTCTTAGCTAGGGAAAAACCCCTCCAAGGGGAAAACCCATAGACTCTTTTCTTCTTAGAATCTTCTTCAAATGAGATACAAAGACCCGAACCTAGACCAAGTCCTTCTCCTAGTACCAAGTTAACAATTCCTTCTTCAATTCCTTCCTTGATTTTGCAGCAAACTGCTACACAATGCAACTTTGTTCTGCTAGGTTCGATATTGCTACTAAACCTACAACTACAACCTTGCAATTTTGTTCTTGCAGCTTCCAAAGAAACCCTATATCAAACTCCTCTTGATACCTTCCTGGAGAAAGACAATTCCTCCTAACGTCAACAAGGTCTAGACAGAGTATCCTTCCTTCCAGCTACAAGATGTTGCACTTCATCCTACTGCAACTTGGTCCTGCAATTTCAACCTCTTCCTATAGCCCAGAAACCATAGAATTTTACATGTGTGAGAGGGATAAAGCCCACAATTAGGATATTTTCATCCTTCTTTATTTACCAAGGCCTTTACTCTCCTTCTTCCAGCTTCCCAGCTAAAGATCAAACTCTTTCTTGATAGATTGAACTTGTGGAGTGTGTGTATCCCAAATGAGGTTGAACAGCTTCTTTATATAGCCCTCTTAGGGGGTCAAATTCCTTCCTTTGGGCCGACTTGATACTTCCAAGGCCAACTTATACTTTTGGAGTTTCTAATACTTTCTAGACTAAAAAATAATTCTTTTTTTAACAATTACATTTTTCTCGAAAGGGTATTATAATTATGGTGTTGACTCCTTTGGCTCATGACATTAAAAATACTAATACCTAACAAACCTTAGAAGAAGGAAGAACATGCTTTTACCTAGAATATCATCAATAATGAGAATGAAACCCATGCTTTAATAATACTGATCTTTTCTTTTCTTTTCTTGTTTGTTACATAGGATACATATTGAAATGAGTACAATAATTATGAAGATCGAAACTAGTTACATTTCTCAATGGGTTCAAGAACAAGAAATCTTTAATATTGTTACAATAGCCTAGAGAAAATGGGTTGATGCATATCGAGTCTTCAGTCAAGAGCAGAAGACCAAATGACCTAGAGAAACTCTCAAATATTTTGTTAAAATTCACTTATGTGGTAAATCCCATGTAGAAAAAACAGAAAATCAATTAGAGGAAGGCCTAGCAACCCATAATTATTTGAAGATGATAAAAGATTTTCATCTAACTAAAAAATTCACAACAAATTGAGAAGTAATATTGGATATTCAATCAAGAAGTATTTGTCTTAGAGTATGAGACAAAAATACAAAACATTTACACAAGAAAGAAAAGATATGACTATGGTGAAACAATGTCCAATCAATTTAGGTCACTAGTGAAACTACCTATTTCGATGACAAGATTAAGGAGGGACCTCCTCAACACTATATTTCTTTATAATTAGAAATAAATCAACTTGCTAGTAAAGCTGGCATAACTATGCTTGAACATATCCAACATTCTATGTCTTTCGAAGATAATAAAACAACTAATGGAACATTTTCTAAGGAAGAAATCTAGGAGGAAGTCTCCTCCTTTGACCTGGAAAAAGCTCCTAGAATAAATGGGTTTATATCCCACTTTTACAAAATATGATATTTTCATTCATCAATCAACATGGATAAAAGATGGCATAAATTCAACCTTCTTGGATATTTTTCTCAAAGAGGTAAATCCTTCCTCCATTTCAATATTTTAGCCCATTTCTCTCTATAATTTTTCATATAAAATCATCTAAAATATGTTATCCACATGAATAATTTTTTCCTTCCCATGATAATATCTAAAATTCAAGGCAACTTTGTTGGAAAGAGGTAAATTATGGATAACATTTTCGTAGTAGAAGAATCCATTCATTTTGATAGAAATAGAGGGGAAAAGGGCATGGTAATAAAGTTGGACATGGTCAATGGATTTGACTAAATCTCACGTAGGCTACTTTATGAATTTCTCAAAAATATTGCATTCAAAGAAGGGATAATCAAATGGATCTATACTTGCAACAAGGGCCCATGAATATCACCTTTATTAAGTGGTAGGTCTACAAGATTCTTCAAAGGTTTCAAGTTATTCATCAATGATTTTCTTCTCCCATCTTCTAAACATCATTTGGTAAAAATAATTTGAGGGAAAAGCAAAATACAAGAGAATATAGGAGCAACTGCCAAGCATTAGATTTGTTTGTGGAGTAATAAGCATAAATCATGCATAATTTGATGATGATACTTTAATCTTAGGAAGAGCGTAATTTAAATAAACTATAAAATGCATTTAAATTTCTTAACCATTTTGGTCATAAAAAAGTCATATTTATGATTAGAACTAATATTGCCTCACCCAAGCTACTTTATTTATGATGCTTCACTTCTTAATTTCAGAAAGATTGTCATCATTTCGATTTTGTGTATTCTTATTTTCCTCAAGCCCTATTCGCACCCCCTTTACTCCCTAAAAAAAAATCACTCAATGGGTATCCAAGTGGTTAAATCCACGAGGGAAATTGGTTCTATTAATTTTTTAATCTTATCTTGGCCTTTATTCCAATGCTTATTCAGTTTTGCTAATTTATACTATATTTAGAACTATTAGAGCTTAAAGCTTAAAAAATTCCTTTGATAAGGAGAGAAATTCAAAGAGTTCCACCTAGTAAACAGGGATGTGGTCCATGCTCTAAAAAATCATCACATAATTTTATTAAGTGATCCATCTCTGATGAATCTACAAAAATTGGAGCCAAACCTTTTTAGCATCTCATTTTAGATCAAAATGAATGGTCGAAGATAGTCTTACATTAGAAATGCTTCTTTGGAGGTGACAGAAGACATTATCTGGATTCCGCCTTTGTTTAAAAGAAAACTATCTTAGATCTAGAAACTCTACTATTTTTTCCCATTTTATCAACTCTCAACTCACATGGATTCATGATTTTAGATCACAAATAAATTTCTCAGAGGATGGTATCATGGGTTGCCCCCTTTGTGGCGCATCTTAGCCTTATATCCCCTTTATTGGAAGACAAGTAATGGGAAAACATCGCTATTTGAAATTTCAAGAAGTGCTTCAAATGGATAATGACTGGGATGGAATTTTGGGAATCTTCCTTCTCCTTTTCATTGCTTATCCTATATTCTAATATTTAATCTGATAGGGTGACATGCTCCAAACAACAAAAAATATGAACGTTTTGGGGGTTTAGAGATGCATAGGATATTCAATTCATCAAGCATACCAATATATTCTCTATACAAATTCCTCCCTTTTCCCACCCCAAACTAAACTAGGGATCTAGAAACAAATATGACATACTGATTGGCTAATGAAAATCAATATATTCTGTTATACACTTAAGCACATAAAGAGAGCTCCTTACTATAGCAGATCACATAAAATAGGTATCTAAGGCCTCTTGATCTAGAATAAAAATAAAGATAACAAACTTCATTATTGTTCATGCATGCAAGTGTGTCTTCATGGATGATTGGTCAATTCTCAAGTTTTCTCTCACATGGTAAAAGTATCATGTGATCAAATCAATACCCTTTTCTTCAAAATGTACCATCTGTATCACTCGAAAATTAAAATATTTTCTATTCTTTTTGTAGTACAAGTGTCTATCCATATGATGACGCTTTGGTCTCTCTCTTTTCTAGTACCCATTCCAAATTTCACCCCGATAAGGTAATCTACAGTAACCAATACATCTTGTGGTAATGAAAAATTTTCATTCTCAGGTGACTCCATAAGCACTAGAACAGATCAACTTGTTAAACGATCTCGATATGTTATTTCTTCAAAATTATTATCCAAAAATTTTGTTGATGTGCATGCACATTAACATAACATAAAATACACTTAGAATTAGTTAGCTTTATTGCTTGCATGTAGTTAAGCTTAACTTAGCTACTTTATGTATCGCTATTGAATATACGAAATCCAGTATCTCTACCATTTTTTCTCAATTCTTCCAAGTTTATGCAATTATTCTCTAGATAGTTCCTTATCTATGCATGCTCTAATAATTTAACATGTTATCAGAGCCATGCCAAAATTATTAGATCTTGCATAGGTAAGGACCTAGATAGAGAATAATTGCATAAACTTGTAAGAATTGAAAAAAATTAGAAGAGAGAATGAATTTAGTATATTCAATAGTGATACACAAAGAAGCTAAGTTTAGCATAATTGCATGCAAGCAATAAAGATAACTAAATCTAAGTTTACTTTATGCTATGCTAATGTGCATGTACAGAACACGAAAGCACTAAATCTAACTAAAGTTAAGTGTGTTTATGCTATGTTAATGTTCACGTGCATCACATGCAAGCACTAAAGCTAACTAAAGGTAAGTGTGCTCTATTTTATGTTAATGTGCATCTACACCAACAAACCCTTTTAAGCATAAATTAGGTGAGTATGATGGAAGATAGATGAGTCCCAAAAAAAATGAATTTTAGGAACCCATGTACAATGCATGAAAGAGGAAAGAGGGAAACCCTAATGGGAAGTGCACCCCCGCCCCACCCCACCCCCACCCCCCTCCTCAAAATATAATTCAAAACTAAAAGAAAAACAACTACTAGGCAGTTATGTCCTTCACCTTGAGATGATATCCCAGAAACTGAAACTATACTTAGTGAAATTCTTGGTGAATATGTTGACAATCTACTCAGAATTGGGACAATACTGCAAATCGATGATCCCATCATAAATCAATCCTCAAATGTAGTGCATGTGGATATCAATATGTTTGGTTTTTTTTTGTCATTCTATATCTCTGCAAAACTTTAGTGTACTTTGATTGTCGCACCATATGATAGTTGGATGATGGACAATGATACCAATCTCAGAAAGGAAATTCTATAATGAAATGACATGAATGGTGACATTGAATACTCCTCTGTACACGCCCTTTATTGATTATAAAGAAATGAAATTTCGCATATTACTTGACCAAAAAATGGGGTTGAATCCAAAACTAACTACATAACTAGAAGTGGACTCCTTCTCTACAAATGGATCTAGAGGAACATCATTCATTTTCAAAATTAGAGGTATCAACTCCCATGTTTTGGATCAAGGACTAATTCTCCTTATCCATGGTTGCATTCCAATATGGATTCCTTGCAACTCCATTATGTGTTTGACGATCAGATGCATGTACCATATATGCATGCATGGTCATGCTTGTCTCTAGAGATGCATGCATGGATTTAGGGATGCCTTAATAGATGCATCCATGATTTTATAGATGCCTCTTGGGATGAAAGCATGGGCATGAATGGCTTTGTGACTGAGAGTGCATGTGGGGCATCATCAAATTGAGACCTCGTCAGATCTACATCATCAACATCATCAATGGTAGTGTTGTGGGGAAAAGTATCCAACACGGAATGACCCTATCCTAATCTAAGGGTGATAGTTCCTTAGCAACAGTCAAAGCAAAGCTATCTAAGATTACTTCTTTATGACATGCAAAAGAGGAAAGGAAGAGATCCACTCACCGATGTCTTGCGCGAATGGTCGATCCAATCTTCTCTCTTTGCTGCTTGCTCCCAGCTCCAAGTCTTCTCATGGGCCCAGCTACACAAGATCCTGCAAGCAAGACAAGAAAAGGAAACTACAAGAAGCATGCATTCATAATTGATTCAAGGATTAGCATAAATCAAATACGCAAGTAAGACAATACATCATTGAAACACATGCGAATAGAAGAACCTCAAATGCTTTATTAATGGAAGAAAGTAAGGTTCAGGCGGTGATACAACCATAAGAGGCCCAATCCAGCATCACCTTCCCGACGGAAAGAAATCTCCTCTTCACCTCCTTCAAGCAATCACCCAATACTCTCAACTGTAAACCAACATCAATTCTTTGCACAAAATTCCGGCCCCCAGATCCCATGGGATGAGGGATAGCTCTTCCGGTCCCTTTAACAAGCTGGAAGGCCAAAACTTAGCAAACTTTTCATATTTTACGAGTCAGTGAAAAGAGCTCAAAGAAGATTCGTATTTTGAGGAACGAGTGATAAACAGGGATAGCAGCAGATTCCAGGTACAGGTTGGAATTTTCCAATCACAGCAATGTTACAAGGATGGCTAAGTGAAATCACTCTTCGCAGCTGTTCCTCAAAATAGGTAAACAATCAAGTGGATGTGAATGATCGGCCAAATGACGAGTGGAGGTGACGGTGCAAACACGACCAAGGTTTTTATGGCTGATGAATCTACGGTCTCAAATGGCTATTTACCGGTTCATTTTTTCTTGATGAGCTTGAACTCTGGGGGAAGCTTGCTCACATGTGCATTTATTTTTTAACGAGCATGAACTCCTGCTAAAACTGCTCGGTTTTGCGTTTATTTTTTAACAAGCATGAACTTTGCCAAAACTGCTCGTTTTTGCGTTTATTTTTTAATGAGCATGAACTTTGCCAAAACTGCTCATTTTTACCAGTCATAAGATAGGAAAATCTCACTACGCTTTGTTCCATATCCTCTCTTTATGCAAGCTGGGTATCGACCAATCCTACGAGTTTAACGGGTTAGACCTACAGGTTTAAAGGGAGGACCTAAAAAACTAAAGAACAAAATAGCCGCCCGTGCTCGCATTCCAAGAGGTTTGCATGCCCCCAGGTATAAAGTCTAATTTCAAGGTCGCCCCTACTTATCCATCAAAAAACCCTGTTTTTAACGGGTGAGGCCTACCTCTTTCAGGTTACCCAAAGATTGTTCTGCTAATCCTTTCAAACAAAATCTTTCTTCGGCGATGCCTACCTTTCGAGGAGGAAGGATCGGAATCCTTCTTCTTCTCATCGGGAGCTCTGCTTTCGGCGGCTTCTACCTAAGATAGACAAGGGTGAGTAACGGGACCCCGTCCTCCCACATAAATTTAACAAAAGAATCTTTTTCCAGAACAACCCCATTCCTAACCGCCCCTTCTTCTTCATGAGAGTACTTGCCGACTCTTTCTTTTATGAAGATGAAGGAGGGGATGGGGTACGGACTGGTCATATTCTCCCGCGGAAATTCTACTTTATACCCAAGGTTTTCTCTGCCCAAAGCAGACCAGGATGCATGCCCCCTGGGTTCCAGCCCTACTTTCCCGAATCACTCGCACTCATCAGGAAGAAGAACCGGGGGTGGAGACCTTTCTTGATCGAAAAGACCATTCAGGGTTGGTATGTGACTATTTGCGATGCGTGATCCCAGAAATGAAAGTTGGTCTACGAGCTTGACCATTCTTCCTTCGTGTGGAAAACACATTATTCGAAAGAGTGAGGAGACTATTGCTCCCATGCAATATATGTAGTCTCGTCCAAGGAGTAGGTTATAATCCAAGGGTCCTTGGATGACCATCAAGTTCATCTTGACAGCCTTCCCTTTCAATGTAATAGGCACATTAGGTAGTATCCCTAATGGTCGACTGGTTCCTTTATCAAAACCTGAGAGATTCCTTATCTCAGGAAAAAGCGCTGGCGAACCCAGTGGTTTCCAAGCAATAGAGGACAGGATACTCACAGACGCCCCTTCATCAATGATAGTTCCGGCCATCAGCATTCTGTATATTTGGACTATGATTCTGAATGGTATACTGGCTGGTAACCGGGGTCTGCCTAGTTGGTTCCAATCAAAGGACACAACCAGGTTGCTTGGCGGTGGGACAGAATATACGGTCGAATATGATCCTGACGATGCTCCTTCCTGCGATAAAGGAGTGGGCGCATTGCCCTGATGCTCATCAGAATCGGTGTTGATGAAAAGAATCTGGATGGTGTCATCCTTATTCTCTTCAGTGAGGGTGTCAGCTGAGGATGAATCTTCAGTGACGGTGTCATTTGAAGACGAAACTTCTGAAGGGAAAACCGGGTCAACTGCCGTTTCGACCTTTGGACTTTCGTCCGGTCCGGATTCAGTAAGTTCATTTTCAGTGACTGACGCTTCAGCTGACCTCTTGAGCGGGGCAGCTGTATTTTCGACCAACGAAGGACTTGGCGCGAGTTTTTGGTATCCAGGAGGAAGTAGCAACGGTGCAACCGGTTGATCTTCCAAAACTCTCTTTTCTTCGTCTAAAAAGGGGCAACGGCGGAGGGTGTGATTGCCTTCACACAGTTCGCAGGGGAATCTCGCTCCCCTTCATTGTCTAGAACCTTCACTTTCGCTGGTCGATGGTAAGCATTCAACCTGGCTGTCAGAGGTTGATGCTTCCAAACTGTGCAAACGAGGGGACCAGTCCCTTAGTATCTGGGGAATACCGGGACAATCACGGTGGAAGTGGTCTCCTTTACATATGACACATGGCGACTTAGGCCCGGTCTGTGCTGTGTGTGGATTTTGGTTAGATGTCTTTTGCTTGCCCCCAGCCGCCTTTGGCTCCTTCTGCTTCTTTTCTTTCTTCTTCTTCTCCTTCTTCTTCTCCACGGGAGCTCTGCTTTCGGTGGCTCTACCTTTCGAAGAGGAAAGATCGGTCTCCTTCTTCTCCGCGAGAGCTCTGCTCTCGGCGGCTCTACCTTTCGAAGAGGAAAGATCGGTCTCCTTCTTCTTCGCGGGAGCTCTGCTCTCGGCGGCTCTACCTTTCGAAGAGGAAGGATCGGAGGAAGACTTAAAAGAAGTGGAAGGTTGGAGGGCAGCTCTAGACTGGTCTAACTGTTGACTCGACTGTTCAGGAACCGTGGTGTTCTGAACTACAGTGGTTGAGAATAGCCAAACTGGCAGGCCAATTGTCAGCCCTGGAAGCGACAATGTGGCCATGTGGGGCGCACCAACTTCTCCCCAAGAGGAGAAAGGGCTAGGATTCCCATCATGTGGAATCCCTTGGTTGGTGTGTTCCATGTTCTCAACCTAAAGATCAACGCAGGAATAAGGGGTGATTATGTTCCGTTTAAAATGAATTTTATATGACGACGCTTTAGACACAACTTGCTTTTTCACTTTTTAAGAGTCGAGAAAAAGCTAAAGATGACTCTAGTCTCCTTCGATGTATTAATGAGCCCGAAGTGACAAATGCTCGGATGGACTTTTTCAGTTATAGAGTTTGAAAAAAGGCCAAAAGAAACTACTCTGGAGTTCTAGGCAGAGGGTGTGCCAAACCTTTCGCGAAACCACAGAATACGTTTTACGGTACGAGTGGTCGATCTTCGTGAATGATGTGTTCACTGCATCGCGATCAGTAGGGCGGCCGACACGGCTTCCTATGGATAAAGGCTTTGTTCCTATAGGGGTCTCCCAATATACGCGACGGTACGCGGGAGCACAAGTCCATATTAGTGCTATCGTCCCTCAGGAGGAATCACCCACCTTCGTAGAGATCGACAGTCACTATGTTTAACGACGTCGGAACACGTCTCTACCTAGACCTCTACTGTGTTTCGTTATGTTTCAAAGCGTTGTTATGTAAATTCAGTTCGTTTTAGGTTGATCTTGCTTAGCAGTTTGCCTTTATGGATCACCACGTGATGTATGATACAACTCCTAAATGCAGTCTAAGAATGATAAGCAAGCTTTTTCAATTCTTTCAACTTATGAAAATCTTAACTACTGAGAGAAAAGAAAGACATCATCCTTTCAAACAGATCATAGAGCACACACTGATGCACTTTTCCTAAATCGACATGCAAACTGTCAAAATGCACATGCACAATGCAAGTATTTCTTTTCTTCTTCCTTAATGTTGATGTATTACAAAAACAAAGTCGTTGTATAATTTCGAATTCAATTTCAAGCGAAAGCAAACAAGTTTTTGTCCAATAATCAAAAGAACACCTTAAGATTCACTCATTTCAACACAAGAAATACTGAAATTCGAGCCATATAACGAAAGAAAATGCTCAAGCAGCTATGAACAGCAATAAACTAGCTCTTAGAATCACAACGACACTTTATCACAGGTCTAGATCCAAGAGGCCACAGCAAGACTAGTTCACTTTCGCTACGGGAAACTGTGAATGAAAGTAAGAAATACAATAAGAACAATCACGGTTTCTTCATACAACTGAGGCGGAATGATGGCAAAGAAAGATAGTTTCATATGGGTATACAGGTTGACAACAGGCTGCAAAAACAATACTGAAAACTGGGCAACAGAAGGCAGGGAACCCCAGTTGCACAATGCAAAACTGGTTCAGCGCAGGTAGAACACTGTCAGTTTGACATTCAGCGCAGGTAGCCCCTTCGGGACCTGCGTTGAAATGCAGAGTGCCTTCACTGCAGCTGCGCTGAAGAGGAAACTCTCGTTTCTCTTTGGTTCCGGGTCACAGATTGCTCAAAAATCAACTGTTTTAGGCCAAATCAGAGGCTATCAACCAGGTATACACTAGAGGATGATTAAAGGAAGATGAATACTATCACAAAGAGCTAATAAGAGCCCTTGTGGATCAGCTCTTCAAATCATAAACATGCCCAAAACTGAGCTAGAGTAGCTGCCCTCTACTTTGCCTTCGAAGGATTCGAATGCAGTTCAATTCGGTACTCCCTTTGTTTAGGAAATGAATAGCAAGAAACACAAGCTACCAACAAGACACAATCCCCAGCGGAGTCGCCAGTCTGTTGTGGGGAAAAGTATCCAACACGGAATGACCCTATCCCACTCTAAGGGTGATAGTTCCTTAGCAACAGTCAAAGCAAAGCTATCTAAGATTACTTCTTTATGACACGCAAAAGAGGAAAGGAAGAGATCCACTCACCGATGTCTTGCGCGAATGGTCAATCCAATCTTCTCTCTTTGCTGCTTGCTCCCAACTCCAAGTCTTCTCACGGGCCCAGCTACACAAGATCCTGCAAGCAAGATAAGAAAAGGAAACTACACGAACCATGCATTCATAATTGATTCAAGAATTAGCATAAATCAAATACGCAAGTAAGACAATACATCATTGAAACACATGCGAATAGAAGAACCTCAAATGCTTTATTAATGGAAGAAAGTAAGGTTCAGGCGGTGATACAACCATAAGAGGCCCAATCCAGCATCACCTTCCCGACGGAAAGAAATCTCCTCTTCACCTCCTTCAAGCAATCACCCAATACTCTCAACTGTAAACCAACAGCAATTCTTTGCACAAAATTCCGGCCCCCAGATCCCATGGGATGAGATCCTTATATAGAGTTTTGGAGTGAAGATAAGTCAGCTTGATGTGTGACTATTGTCCTCTTCAACCCCAGTTGTTCTTCAGTTCTTGAGTCCACTTGGAGATTCTACCTTCCACTCGGAGTTTTAGAACCTCTTACTCTTCACTTAAGCGAATCTTTTGATCCAAGTGTCATTTTGGAAGCTTCCTGGGCACTGACACATTGAGGAAAGATTCCTCCACATGTCCAAACTCGCTCAGTGCAGGTAGCCTTTGATGAAGTTGACATTCAGCGCAGGTACACCATGGAGCAGTTGACATTCAGCGCAGATGCTCAGTGGAGCAGTTGCTATGATCCAAAATTGACCTATTTTTGAGTGTTTTTCAGTGGAGAACTGATCTGAAGTGCTGTGGTTTGCTGACCTTGTTCCTCTAGGGGTAGGAAAAACATGTTTAGGGACTTTGGATCCCTCAGATTATTGACATTTCATGCTTCATGCTGTAAGGCACAAAAATGTCTATAACAGGTAGAGGAATAAAAGTCATCTTCTATGTTTTCAAAAGTAGTGTCTCCATCTGTAGTAGAGTCTTCATCACTAGAAAAGGAAGTGATTTCCTCATGTGAAACAACTTTGTTATTAGATTTGATAAAACTCTCATCAGCAATAGAAGAAGAAGAGTCTTCATGTGCAACATTGTCTTCACTGATTTCATGACTATTATGACAGATCGAGCTCTCTGTCTCCAAATGATGTTCTTATATACCATATTTATCATAACATAATCCTTTCAATGTAGTCAAGACTTCATGTGGTTATTCATTATCTATGATCTGATAAATAATATCATGAGACACGGATAGACATAATCTTCCATAAGCCATGTTAGATCTATTAAGCCAATCAAACTTCCCATCCTTTAACATTGGCTCCATCTCAATTCCTCTGACTATCGAGTATAATTTTTTTCTCCTAAGATGAAGCAAAATCATTGGCTTCTATTCATAGTAATTCTATGGAGTGACAATGGTGGAAGTTGGGAATTCCATTCTTTCACGACTCAATTCTCTAGAAGTTTTGAATAGTTCTCGAATACTCTAATATACAATCAAATGTTCATGCACCTTTTTTAAGTGCCTTATTACTCTAATACCATGTTAAATTATTAGTGCCTCCAAAGGTAATGGCCTCAAATTCCAACACTGCCAAGAATGAAGTTTATAGAGTGAATGACATGAAACTACCTTGGAGAATTTCATTGTAGCAAAGGATGTTGTGTAAGGCCTACAATTTGCAACCCTAGAGTGTTGTGGATGCATGAAACCCTTCTATTAGTGATGTACCGATTAAAGGAGTGTTTATTTTTGCAATGCTTCCTCTAGATAAGGTGAATGCTAATTGAATTCATATTGATCGCTGGTCTATTTTAATGGGATCACTCTGCATTTGTAAAATTAATTGAACAACGAATTTTTTTTATTTTTCATTACATTAAACACACATATAAATACATCAATTACTGGTTAAATATAGAAATACTATCTTAACCATAAAATCAATCAGTTGAGAAAGTATCTCAACCAAACTTTAAAGTATGAGCTATTTTAATTCGTCTAAATCCCTTAAATTCAACTAATTTACAATTAACTAATGCACATCAAAGTTACGAATATCACTCAATATCCATAAGGAAAGTAGGAGTTAAATCTCCAACACCCTCCCTTAATGAGTGCTTGTCTTTCATATTATTTCCTCGTAAAGTCTTGCATCTCAAATAATTCTCAAAATCATGTGGAGTAAACTCCATCAAGTTGTCTCAAAACCCTCGTAAAGGTGTAGTTGGCAAGCTATATTCTCAAGTTCCACTCCTAAACTCCCAAATCGTGGATCTTCATAATTAAACTACTAAAAAACATCCACAAGTTATCACATAACCTCACTAGCAAACCACTCATGCCTTCAACAACCAATGAGGGATCCTTCCTTAGATCCACAACTTCCAAATGAACTGGACAACCATCCATATTGAGTTTTATTTCCACTTTATTTGTTGAATATATAATTTCTTAAGACCACAATCAACTCTCTCTTTCCAGTCACTGAACTATTAGTCATTTTATGGGCGTATCTATCGAGATACATTCTTTCCAACCAGTGTACTTGCTAGTTATCAAGGGGAGCAGTCTAGATACATAATATACTTTCATTACTGTTACAACATAACCTCTATCTAGATTTATAAATTCTTCATCATATACATTTATTCTACAAATAAATTTCTCTAATAATATTATAATCCGTAATACCATAGGTCACCACTGATAGCTCTAGAAAAGAGAAACCAACCAAGCCCAAGGTAATCAAGCCAAACAGAGATACTTTTCTAGTCGTTAACATAAGGCTAAATGTTATAATCTAGAAATCCCTATTAAAGCATGTTGGTTCGACAACGCTTTGACATCAAATCAAAGATTGGAATGAGAAGTGGATCCTATGTTTGTCAAACTTCTCTTGATCGATGTGGAAGACTTCAAGCAATCGTCATCTCGATCATGCAATTCTCATTTTGATTCTAGTACTAAATTTATCTGGATACTATATTTTGGGAATTTATCTAGGTTGAATTTATCACTTTTTCCTCTTAGAATTCCAAAATCCACAATCAAATAGAAATAAATATCAACTACAAGAGGCTAAGGACAACACTCTAGATATTCATCACGTGCCTCTCTTCTTACAACACCACTGCAACACTATCATTCACACCATTCTTCTCCTCATTTTTGCAAGTGGCACTTGTTCTACATATGGGACAAATGGAATGTTGTGAGAGCCACACATCTGCATAGTGCAAATGGAAGTTATGACTAGTTATTAGGTTCACACAAGGTCAGTCACAAAACCACAATGGCTCTAGGCAATGCCTTGATCAATCGAGATTGCAACTGTCGGATATTTGATGTCACTGATCATCTTATCCTTGGTATCCCACAAGCAATTAAATCTTTGATTTCCCAACAAAAATGATATGCTACCCTTTGTCTCTAGAGTTGGAGAGTAACAGAGGAATGAGGTAGTGGTCCATAATTGTGTTGTAAATGAGGCCTAGATTTCTCTTCATACGATTCACTTCATATGTTCCCATGTCAAAAAGGGAAAGCACCTATTCTGTAATCGTTTGTCATTGGGGTACCCACATTATTTGTGTAAGAGGTAGTGGTGATGTGGGATAATTAAGGGCAGGTGCGCTCCAAGTGAGTTGAAAATTTCCCATACTTCTTCCACACGATGAGAAAAGCTCTCCAAGAAATTGACAATGTCATTCTCCATCCCATTGGGATCCGCATTGCGATTAAGATCTGTAGCAAGTGTAATAGATAGACATCTCACTAACAAGGAAATGAACAATTTCTTTGTCCTTTTTTAAGTCATTCCTCCAGAGCTTCATGCTTATCCAAAGCTTCAATCTCGGTGTAATACAAATGCTAATAACTAAAAATACACAAGACTTGTCTCACACACTTTAGCAAACTCACTTCACATGACTTTTCACATAGATTTACATTAATCTATTTTTATTCACATCTTTCAAATATACTTAAGCTCTCCCTTAAGGAGTTAACTCATAGTCAATGGCTCTAATATCAATTTATAAAACTATTTACGCACCAATTTTTTTTTATTTTCCATTAAATTAAACACACATAAATACATCAATTATTAATTAAAGATAACAATATTAATTTAACCATACAATTAATTAATTCAGAATATATTTCACCCAAATACTAATACCAAAGTAAAAACTATTTTAATTACACTTAATCTCTGGCATCCAATTAATTAATAATTAACTAACTCATACAACCATTACATTTATATTTATAATAAGAAATATCACTCAATATCCAAATAGGAGTTAAATCTTCAACAATTATGTGAGACCTAACGTCCCCGAATGATGTGGATGCATGAAAGCCGGCTGATATTGATTGCTGATTTTTGCGATGCTGCCACTAGATAAGGTGAACACTAATCAAATCCGTACTCAGCGTTGGTATATTTTAATGGGATCGCTCTGCATTTACACCAAAATCTACCAGTGCCCACAAATTAGAAGGTTACAATTTCAATGGCCAATACAACGTAAGTATCACATGTAAGTCTTACACCAAGGGAGATTGCATATTATATTTAAAGCTTTTTTTTTTTTTACAAGGTCGTCTACTCATATATTAAAAAAACTGCACAAGGCAAGGAAAGTTACATAAGGTGCATGAGAAGTAGATGGAAAAGAAGTCCAAAATAAGGGGCGCAGCCCTTGTCTTCTGTGATTTTAGCTGAAGTAAAGTAATTTGAAAGAGATATCTACTATACTGTCTAACAAACAGGCCGTCTATAAGGCAAAATTTGCTTATCATGAGTTTAACACCAAAACTGGTTCACTGTGTCCTCCATCTGGTCATCCTTCTGCTGCTCCTTTTGGCTGTCCTTTGTAGAAGCCTCTGCCTGCATGCTCTCCGTGAGGCTTTGAATGTGTTTGACGGCCTCTTCCAGATGCTCGCACTTTTCCTTGAGGGCCTCGATTTCCTTTTTGCGTTTCTCAAGCTTCTTGCGCTTGGATCTGCTGTCAGCAATGAAATCCTCACGCAGTTCATTGTGGTGTTTGACGAAGCGAGCTATCAAAAAGCAATGCTCCTTACAGAGGGAGCAGGTGTCATTGCCTAACACCCTGTCCAGCGGGTTTTCACGGCGCGCCTCGCCTCCCTGAGCCTCGTTCTGCTGTCTATTTTCTGCCATGACTGAGGGAGCACAAGTTAGAGAACAAACGATAATGACACGAAATGTTTTATACCTGATCACTGAGGGAAGGGTCGGATGATCCCGCTGGTTGCTGATTCTGTAAACCGCAGGATGGGAAGACTGAGAGATAACCGAGCTGCCTGTCTCGGGACGCCCTGCTTTACCCAACTGATTCTGAGACTTCCAAGATGATCTGAGGAAAGGAGGGACCGGAGGGGGGATATAAAGGAACGAGGGCTGCTTGCTATGATGAGGGAGCATTATAAAATTGCCTGAGTCTGGATCCTCCTGCAGATTTGAGCAAGTTTCAAAAGTGCGGAGGGGACTGATACCCACCAAGTCGGGGGAGAGATCACGAGGAGGATGATGCAGCAGGGGGCTGGGATCGAGGAACAAGGTGAACGACGACGGAGGGGAGGGGAGAGGAAAATCGAGGGACCGGGAACCTGAGGGGAAATGATGTTTATGACTAGATTGGGTGGAACAGTTCTGATGCTCGAGCTGCCAATTCAGCCCCTTACGGAATTGCCTTTTCAAACACTCTGCCATTTTCGCAGACTTGTCCTTGCGGTCTTTTGACTGCCCTGTTGGCTAAGTTGTCCGCCTCAGCATTGTTCTCTCTTAACACGTGCATGAAAGTAACTTCTCCCAGATTTCTTATGTTGTCAATTATCCTCATTCTGATATTGTTGAGACTTGCTTTTGTAAACTCCTTACCTGTGATCATGGATGCGATGATGATGGCCGAATCTCCAATGATCATGGCGTTCCTCATGTCTAACCTGTGAAGAATTTCGGTCCCTAAGAACAGACTGTAAGCTTCCGCGGCGTTGTTGGAGGCGCTCCCGAGTCCCCATTCATAGCTGCTTATGGGAATCCCCTTGTTGTCTTTGATTATTCCTCCAGCTCCTGCACTCCCGGGGTTGTTTTTTGAGGCTCCGTCGAAGAAGAGAAGGGGGCGATTCTGGGCGAGGATCCAATTATTTATCTCTGACTTTTCACCTCTGAGCTTCCAATTGTGATGGCTCTGCGTTGTTTTGAGCTGAGGGGGGAGACTTTGGGAGTGGCTAATATTGAATCTGTTATACCAATCCTGTTCTTCCTGGGTCCAACCTTGCTGATTTGGGGGAGTTATATGGTTTGCGCTTAGAACTTCAGCGATACCTGCTATTGTCTTTGCAACTATCTGATCCATCTTTGGCTGCCCATTTTCGAAAACATAATGATTCCTAGCTAACCAAATATTCCAGCATAGAGTGGCCGGGATGCATTTCCAAATTCTAATAAGATTATTCTTGCCTTTTCTGGACAGAGGGTAGTCTTTCTTCCAGTTTTTCTGGAGATTGTGAACCTGATCATAGTTTCCTCTCATTTCCATGGGGCTGACTAACTGCTTCCAACAACTTTGGGCGAAAGGGCAGCGAAGGAAGGAGTGATGGATAGACTCCTCCTCTGCTCTACAGAAACAACATATCGAGGGGCCATGAATTCCTCTCTTTCTCAAGTTTTCCGCAGTTAGAATTTTTCCTTTTAAAAGAGCCCAGTTGAAGTGTTTTACTTTTGGAATGCATTCATTCTTCCAGGCTGCTGTGTGCAGATGCCAGTTGACTGTGTGAGTCTAGTTTTGCAAAGATTTATATCCCTCTTTCACTGTGAAGCTGCCTCCGCAGGTGTCCCAAACATATCTATCCTCCATCTCCTTGTTAATTGGGGCAGAGCCAGAGAGAGAAAGCCTCAATTTGTGCCATAGGTCTCTGAGATCCTGAGGAAGATTTAGGTCTTTCCAGTCACTCCATCTGTTTTGAGTCCAAGAGGAGATGTCAAACAATGTGGTTATGTTTCGTTCTTCCATCCATTCTTGTAAAGAGCTGAGTTCTTGTTGCGAGTTTCTTGTGCTGGCCCCCATAATTCTATCAGACCATATTTTTGTGTTCCTTCCACTGCCTAGGGTTTTGGAGACATTTTCTCTGAAATGGGGTAAGACTTTTTTAATCAATCTCCAAACTGGGGTACAGGGCCGATCTGCAATTTGATCGTTGAGAATGTTGGAGGTTGGGCCGTTCAGATATTTTCTTTTGATGGTCTCCACCCACCAAGAGCCATTTCCTGTGAGGATCTTCCAGATCAGCTTGAGACCCAGAGCCTGGTTAAAGAGGCTTGGAATTTTAATGGACAGAGCCCCTTTTTCGTAAGGCAAAGTGACTTGCTCCCAATTGACAAGGCTGAATTTCTTTGAGTCCTGTTTCCCACCTTGCCAGAGAAAGCTTCTCATGATGAGCTCCATATGTTTATGAATGCTAGCAGGTGCCATGATTACCGCATATTGATAAGTTGGGAGGCCTGAAAGGACAGCCTTTATAAGAACAGTTCTGCCAGCAAGATTCAACCAGGAGACACCCCAGCTCTGGAGGAGGCCCCTCATTTTTTCTATATGTTTTGTCCAAAATTCACCTTTGATGTGTTCTTTTGCCAAGGGTAAGCCTAGATAAGAAAAGGAACTCCAGTTTCTTTGAAGAGGAATGTCAAGAATCTGAGAGATTCTTTGTTGAATCAGGAGGGGGACATTCCAAGTATAAATTTTGCATTTTCTGTTGTTTAGTTTGCCTCCGGAGGCTAGAAGAAAATCGTCTAGGACTCTTTTGAACCTCCTTGCCATCAGACTAGAGGCTCCCCCAATGAGCAAGGTGTCATCCGCGAAGAGCGAATAGTTTATCTCCTTGATTCCCCTTTCAATGCGGATGCCTGTAATTTCTTTTTTCTGGCGAAGGTTTTCTAGATGGGCACTAAGGGTCTCAGCTATGAGAATGAAAAGGAAGGGTGAGAGGGGGCAGCCCTGCCTTAGCCCTCTGGTGCTTCTGAAGTAATTACTGGGGCGGCCATTAATCAAAGGAGCTGTCCATGTGTTGGATATACACCCACAGATGATGCTGATGAAGTTGGAAGAAAAACCAAATTTTTTGAGAACTGCTCTTACGAATGAGTGGTCCACCCTATCAAATGCATTTGCCATATCCAGTTTGATAATCATACCCCTCTCTCCTCTATTGAGACTGTTGTGAATAGCTTCCTGGACTATAATGACATTGTCAATGATTTGCCTGCTTGGGACGAAGCCTCCCTGATTTTCAGCGATTAGAAGGGGGAGGAATTTCTTTAATTTGTTGGCAAGCATTTTTGTGATTATCTTGTATGAGACATTGCAGAGCGAGATGGGACGGAATCTGTCAAAAGTTTTTGGGTTGGCCTCCTTGGGGATCAAAGCTATGTGAGAGGATTTTGTGTTTTCCCCCAACTTATGATTTCTGAAGACATTCTTTATCATTCTCACCAAATCCTTTTTTATAGTGTCCCAATGTTGCCTGTAGAACGCAATTGTGAAGCCATCCGGCCCCGGAGCCTTGTCTTGCTGCATGCTGAAGATAGCCTCTTTGATTTCTTCTTCCGTGGGATCTTGTTCCAGCTCCTTATTATGGTTTCCTGTTATTTTGCTCTCTATTATACTGAGGAATTCCTCGCTGGTATGAGGTTGGGGATCTGCTGTGAGAAGATCCTTAAAGTGGTTAAAGGCTGCCTGTTTTAATTCTTCTTGCCCTTTCAGCTCGCTCCCCTCCACTTCGATTTTGTCAATTTGGTTAATGGCTCTTCTGATCTTAATGTTGTTATGGAAAAAAGAAGTGTTTTTGTCCCCCGCCTTCAGCCACAGGCAGCGGGATCTTTGTCTTTGATCCTCTTCCTCAGCGCGGTTTTGCCTGTATAACTCCTTATACAGGGTTTTCTCCTTCTCAAGATCCTCAGCTGTGTATTGCATTTGTTCTTTTTCCTTGTGCCAGCGTTCCATCTCTTCTATCAGATCATTTTTCTTTTTCCTGTCTAGTACTGCCTGGTCCCTTGCCCACTGCTTTATAACTACCCGGAGCTGTTTCAGCTTTGTTTCCCACATGAAATAAGGTGACCCAATTACTTCTTTAGCCCATTGGGTTTGAACCAGGGAGCGGAATTCTTCATTGTGATCCCATCTTTTGTTGTATTTGAAGGGGAGGGGACCAAGGTTTACGCCTTTTTCCAGCTTAATAACCACTGGCTTGTGATCCGAGGCAGTGCCATGGATGACCTGGTTCTTGATTGAGTGGAAGTTACTTGCAATGCTTTCCTGGATAAGGATCCTATCCAGCCTCTCTTTGATATTGTGTGCTCCTGTTCTTTTATTGGACCATGTGTATTTCCCGTTTGACAGAGGAGTGTCTAATAAGTTAAAGAGCTGGATAATGGTTTCTAACTTATCTCTTGAGGGGTCTGCGTGGTAACTTCCACCATATTTTTCTTCCACGTTCCTTATGAGGTTCATGTCTCCCCCGAGGATTAAACTGTTACTTTGTAGAGCATTGATGTCATGGACAATGGAGTTCCAACAATTAGCTTTGTCCCTGTACTGGTTGGGCGCATAAATGTTGAATATATGATAAGTTTCCTGCGTGCTTTTGCACTTTAAGTCTGTTCTAATCCACCAAGAGCATTGATGAGAGTTGATGATTTCCCATTTGTTTTTGTTCCACAGTGTTCCAATTCCTCCAGATGCCCCATCTGATCCTTTTGATAGGCCTGAAAAACTTTTGAAACGTTGTGTTTGATGAAGAAATTCCTGCTCAGTAATTTTGGTCTCTTGAAGAAGAAGGATGTCCGGCTATTCCAGATTTAGAAGGTCCTTGATTTCTTTTAGTTTTGAGGAAAAGCCCATCCCCCTACAGTTCCAAGAGACCAAATTCATTATTTACCGACTGTGGGGTGGAGTCCTGACTTCTCCCTTGTTTTTTCTCCACTTCCTTTTACCTTGCCTAAATAAGAGTCCATCGGCTGCTGGGTTCCGGTTGCCATCTCCTTTGCTGCTGTCTCGTCCCTGAGTTCTTTGTTCGATTTCCTGCCTACTTTTCTCGGGGGATCAGAAGGCTGGTTGGCTTCTTTGGCTTTGTTTCGGGTGAGGATTCTTTCTATGGTGGGGGGAGGAGAGGGGGGAGGGGAAGAGCGAGGAGAGGCTGGGCGGGGGGACAGGGGGGGGGAGGGGGGGGTTTCAGCTGCTAAAGATTCAAAGGGGTTCGAAGATGAGGGGAAGGATGAGAGAGGAGGGGGAGGAGGAGGGGGAGGAGGGATGCTTGAGGACTGAGGAACTGAGGTGCTAGGGCCCTGGTTAGCTGAAGATTTTTTCCGTTTGACTTGTTCCCATGCTCCCTCTGCAGATTCCTCATTGTTTTCTACTTCTTTTGCTTTTAACTTGCTACATCTATTTGCAAAATGACCATACTCATGACATACCTTGCATTTGAAGGGTAGCTGTTCGTAGTCCAGCTGCTGAATGTGCATCCATTTGTCTACCTTGATTTTGATGGCTTCTGGTAGTCCTTTACCTAAGTCGACCTCAACACATATTCTTGCGCATGCATGCATATTTTCTCTCGGTTCTGATCTGTCGATATATTTTCCAAGTGCATTGCCTATGGCTCTGACAGATTCGTCCCCCCAGCAGTGGAGCGGCAAGTGGGGGAGGCGCACCCAGACGGGGACTGCGTTTGGGATGTCCATTTCCGGATCGAAATCCGGTGTCCATTTGTTCAAATAGAGTCCTCTTGTGTCCATGAAATAGGGACCATTTCGGAATATGAGGTTCTTATCTTCTTTTGTCTCGAATAAAAAGGTGTAGTACCCGCGTCCAACGAATCTGATGGCGATCTTTCCCTCAATCATAGAGCTCCAGTTGCGCTCCACCCATTTTTGCACGGTTCTTGGCGAAGGCCAGAGCCTAGTAAACTGGCCAACGAGGCCTCTTTCCGCAAGAGCTATTGCTGACTTCCTTGGCAAAGAAGGGGGAAGAATCACTTCTGGCATTTCATCTAGCTTTTTAATGAACTTAGTTTGAGAAGGGCGGGGCCTGGGATCAGAAGAAGCTGACAGCAAAGATTCAAAGATTTCTTCGGGGGACCCTGAATCGGGGAGGGGGGAAGCGGATCCTGCCATTGCAGGCCCGCTGAGAACCGCAAGAGGACAAGGCGACGGGGAGCAGGCCCCGAATGGGACCGCGCAGAGCGGCAGCTGCAGGCAGAGCGCAGAGGCCCGACCAGGCAGAGCCCGGGGGCTAGGTCAGGGGTGCGCGAGAAAGACGGCGGGAGTAGAGCGGGCTCAGAGCAGCACTTGATCATTCAGCTTATATTTAAAGCTAAGTTAGCGAAAAAAAAACCTAAAAAATAATTATGGACATTTTATATATTTTATTTCAAAGAAGAGTTGATGTGTTTATATATAGGTTTAGTCTATTTTATAAGCTATATGATTTTTTTGCTTGTTATTTTCTGTTAATTTTAATAAAAAATTAGATATGGTTTAATTCGTAAAATTTGAATGGCTTAATGATTTTCAAAATGATTAATCTATTTATGCATTCAAAAATACATTTTAAACAACTAAATATAACATTCTTTCTTAAAATTATTTTAATAAATTTTAGTGAAAATATCTATTTCATATATAAATTATTCTACACCTAATAATAAAATATTTAAAAAACAAGTAAATTTATTTTGGTTCAATTAACCCAAATTATGTGAAACCTATTTCCACCATCAATAAACCATTTAAACCATTCAAACCATAGTTAGCAAATTCGAATTCGAATACGGAAAAAATTCGACAATATAAAATTCAATATGAGAAAAATTCGAAAATATATATCTTATAAAGACTAACAATTTTTTATTTTTTCCAAACTTTAAAAAAAAAATGAAATGAATCTTTCTTTAATTGATACTTTCAATAATGTTGTACTTATTTCTAATATTAATCTTTTATGTCTATTTAAAATTACCTAAGGAAAGAAAAAATCATCAAACAAAATTTATTAGTATTGCAAATTTGAAAAACGCATAAGTCAAATATAATAATATAAATAACAAAAATTCAAACTTGATATTTATTTAAAAAATTAGATACTGAATATTAAAATTAAGTTTCAAGTGATCAACACAGATCAAAAAACTTATATCTCAATCTCTTTCTTCTTCAAATCCAAATTTATTCAATAATAAATATGTATAAATTAATCTCTGAACCCTTTAAATTAAATTCGAATTCCATACCAACAATTGCAATGAACCACTATTATCCAATTTACTAATAACTATCATCTAAAATAAGAATGAGAAAAACTATTTTTAAATTTTTAATTTTTTTTAATATATAACTTACTCTTCTCTTTCAACTTTTTAATACTAAAAATCTCTATCACATTATTGAATATAAAATTTATTATTTTTCAACGTAAATTTACTTTCTACTTTACATTGCATGCTTGCTAATTGCTAATTGATGAAAGGAGATTCAAAAGCTATTATGAAGGGCCGTGCCCTCTTCTCAGCGTCTTTGCTAATAACGTCAACGACGACCGGTAAGAACCCGCAAACTTTGGGCATTGTTAACATAAATTGGAGACATAAACTAAAAACTCCGTACCGTATTAAATTTACAAAATCGTCGTCTCGTTAGACAAGACAACGACAAGACAACGCTCATAGGCTAGAATAGAAGTTTATACGCAGAGTTGGGGGATGCGTGTGAAGCTGTGAAAGATTCAACGAACCCACAACGTTCAGTATGAAAAACAACTTGGTAGGGTGTCAATTTCGAGGCTTATGAAAGCGAACTGTCATAGCCTGGACAGTTTGGGAAGGATTGAGTAACGACAGAAGCCTTACAAGGTAGCGTCTTATCTTCGATTTATGACTTCTGTTTTTTTCCTAAGGAGTCATCTACAGAGTGATTGAAATCTGGATAAAAATAATTCAAATTTTTTTGTATAGATAGTGTTTGAATTGTGTTTTTGATCGTGCAAATGGATTTAGTATCATCAAAAACGTTTAAAATACTTAAAATTTTGAAGTTTAATAACTATAACTTGGATTTACAAAAATCTTGGCCAGATTTTCTTAAAAGACAGATGAGAATTTCTATAACTTTCGAAGCAATTCCTCTTGCTAATTAAACTAGGCTTTTTGTAAAACCAGAACTACTAAGGTAGCCTGTTATCTTCAATTTATGACTTCTACGAAGAAAATCGGGACTAATCTGCTGGGACCAGAGGATTCTGCAATTTCCCATACAACCGACCTGTTCTTTTTCACTTGAGTTACCCACCGTTCTGGGTAGCTCCTGCAAAATGTCAGGAAACAGTGCCCATATTCTACTGCAAAATGTCAGCAAACAGTCCCCATATTCTACCGCAGAAAATCACTCGCATGCTATTACGCAGTAAATGTGCGGGATTATATATGCTGAAAACAAATATGTAGTTTGCTAATGAATATTAAATAAGTAGGGTGGTATATGTATATATTTGTATTCGGGCCAACGTGGTTGGTACGGCACGTTATTAATTTTTCTATCCGCGTTTGACTCACTAGTTACATGATGAGTTGTTGTCTATTGACGCAACACTTGGTAACATTGGAAACTTGCTAATATGATGCTTCTTTCAAAGAGTTTACCTCCCTTCATTTTTAACAAAAAGTAGAGTTGTATATACTTAGTGTTGATTAATTGGTTTGTCAAAATTTAAGAATGGTCATATACAGTCTTCTTCATTTAATGCATATTGAAAAACTACTTATTTTCCGATATATATACGACTATTAACTACCCAATAACAAGTAAATCATTGGTTTCCCATATTCATCCTCCACAAGCTTGCGGGAACTAATTGCATCACTCGTAAAAATTCGTTCTTCCAATATCATGCTCTGCTTCCACTGATGACCGCCTTGGCGTGAACTTCAATTGAATGATGTTATCAGCAGACATCCACAGTGTATGCCTTTCTTTAGGTTCGGTTTCTGTAACGATATCAATGGATAAGGACAAAGAGAAGTAAGGCGTGCCTGGGTCCATTCATTGCAGATCTGCTTGAAACAGTTTACCATTTAGCAATATGCCATGTCTAACAAGATTTGCTTCCAGAACAACATTAAAGTTGGTGATGAGTGTACTTTTCTACAATCTTCTAATTATTTTGGTTTTATTAAGTTGCAATTTGATTTTTAATTAATTATTTTGGTTTTATTAGTTGTAATTTGGTAATATTAGTATGGATTTATTTTAAATTCGGATTGATGAGAAGGATTTAATTACATATCATATTGGGTTGTAGAATGAGTTTCTAGGTTAATTGGCTGTGATTATTGAATTTAAGCTTCTGTGATCCATATCAAGTTTATTTAGAAGGTTTTTAGCGATAATTACATCAAAATTTATTTGTGAACACCTTTCAAACCAGCGAATATTGTTCATCCTTAAAATGATTTAGTTTTGATTTTATTAGCTAGCAATTTAGCTTGAAATCTCCATTAATATTTAATGAGTTTCTTAATTTTCTTTATTAAAAATAAAGTTAAGTTAATCTAAATAACTTTACTATTTTGAAACTTTTTTATTTACATTACGCAATTTAAACTTTTAAGCCTAATAAATCTTTTTAGACTTTTAAATCTAATAAATGTCTGCAAGATTACAAGCAATAGAAGAAAATATACCCAAAATGTCTAGAAAATATAAAACAATTAGAATACGGCTTATTGACAACAATGGTTCAAACCACGCTCCTAGGCCCAAGGTCCCACGGCTATTGACTTTGTGATGGAGACCAAACGCTGTGCAGACCGAGTAGTCTGACCATGGGTTGGCCGACAGTATTTATTCCATGTAAGTGAATGTTCAATTCCAATAAAAGCTACGGTAATGTTTATTCCAAGTAAGTGACTGTTGAATTCCAATAAAAGCTACGGCAATGTTTTAAATGTGATGATGACTGTATTATGCACGGACTGGAGAATTCAGAAGCTGAGCAGCACCGCCAAATGACATGAAAAGAGGAATAAAAGGTTATCGCAATTTTGCAGTGCAGGCAATAAACGTGTGCGTGACTGGAGTTTACGCGTCCGAAAATCTATTTCGGAGAATTTACAACGTAAAATAGGGCGTAGTCTAACTAGGCTGCGAATTTGCCTGTAATTCGCGTCTGAAAATCTAGTGGAGAATTTACAACATAAAACAGGGGTAGTCTAACCAGGTTGCGCAGGGGTAGTCTAACCAGGTTGCGCCTTGGGTGTTAAAGAATTTTGATAGTCTTGAATCTATTTCCACGATGAAAAACAAGATTCAAAAATTCATACTCTTAAATTATTTTTAGAAAAAAATAGTCAGATTCCCACCAAATTTTGATTATTTAATCAGAAAAATTTATCACCTCCATAGACAATTTGCCAAACAAATACGTTTAAACATTTTATATGATGGGTTATTGTCATGTGTTTATGTTGGTGTACATGCACTTAGACTAGCTGTGTTGGTGTACATGCACCTAGATTAGCTCCAGTTAACTTATTGATTGCATGTGGCACATGTACACATTAACATAAGATAAAGCACACTTAGCTTTAGTTATTGTAAGCTTAACTTAGTTGCTTTTATGTATTTATTCTAAAACTAATATTGTAGAATCAATTTTTTATTCTTTTCTCAATTCTTGCTCGCTTCCTTCTCTTGCAAGCTTGTTTATTGTTTTGCAGATCTAGATCTGTGTATCTCAAAAATCTTACATGGTATCAGAGCACAGGGATTTGTAATCAGTGCACAAGCAATTTTATTTGCAGGTTCAGAAGATTGAAGCAACAACAAAGAATGGAGTCTAAATTGGAGTTTCCACAATCGGCAATTCTCACTCCATATAATTATTTCGAATGGAAGCCAAAGATTCAACTTCATCTCAGAAGTAGAGGCTTATTTCGAATAACCATGGAAACGGAAGTTGAACCAACATCGGCAATGGAGAAAACAAGATATTTCAATCGCATGGACGAGGCCTTCGGCATTCTATGTTTATCTATTTCTCCGGAAGTGCTATTTCATGTTGAATCATGTTCAACTCCAAATGAAGTATGGAAAATTTTGGAAGGATTGTTTGGAAAACAGGATGAAATGCAAGGTCACATTCTCGAAAATGAGTTAAACTCATTAGATCCGAGAAACTTTGAGAACATTCAAGATTTTTTTCACAAGGTATAAAGCCTTGTTGGTTCAGCTGAAAGGATGCGGGATCGACAAATCCAAGCAAGAAAATCAGTTGATTCTTTCCATTTTATCAAAACTTGGTCCAGAGTATGCAGTATTCGTCTCTACATTCCACACAGTTAGATCTGCAACTGGTGCAGCTTGGAAGATGCCCTCACTGGATTCTTTTATTCATTCTTTCATGCATGAGCAAGATAAGCTCATCAAAATGGGCACACTTAAAAATTCCAAAGCGTATGCACTTATTGTGCATGCAAAAGGAAAGGAAAATTCCAAAGACCATCAGAAAGGAAAAGGGAAGAAGGATCCTGATCCAAGAAAGGGAGGACATCCCAAACCCCCTGATGGATCATCTGGCTCAAAGGAAAGGAAAGGAACGAAAGGGCAATCAATGTGCAATTATTGCCACCGTGGTTTTCATCCTGAATCTGCATGCATGAAGAAGACTATAGATCTTATGGCGCAGACACTCTAGCAACACAGTCTTGGAGACCACATTCCTGAGAATGCTAAGAATAAGTCTGGAGAAAAAGCACCCGATCCAAGAGGTAACGGGCATGCTTTGATTGCTCTTCATTTTGCACCACAAGAATGGATCATCGATTCAGGAGCTTCACATCATATGGCTTCTTCAAAGGAATCCTTTTCTTCTCTACATGCATACTCAGGTCCTCCCATTCTCATGGGGGATAATTCTGCAGTTGCAGCAACTGGACGAGGAAGAGTGCAATTCGAAGATGGAAGTTTTGAAAATGTCTTGCATATTCCAAGGCTTTCTGTGAATCTTCTCTCAGTGTATCAGATGACACACACAGGCAGCGGAAGGAAAGTGGAATTTACCCCAGATTCCGTGAGCATTTATGACATGCAAACCAATTTGAAGATTGCATCTGGCAAGGTAAATGATCAATCTCGTCTGTATACATTTTCTGATTTTGTTCCTCAATCAGATTCTATTTTGCTACTTACGCATGCAACTGAAGAAAGTAGGATTTGGCACGAGAGATTTGGGCACTTGAATTTCAGATATATGCAACAGCTTAGTAAGCAAGGGATGGTCAAAGGATTGCCAACCATTGAATTTTCAGATGGTGTTTGTAATGGATGTGCTCTTGGAAAGCATCCACAAGAAAAATTCGAGAAGGGGCATGCATGGAGAGCCTCTTCACCTTTGAAACTTGTACACAGTGATCTCATGGGTCCATTTCCGGTGCTTTCAATGAGCAAAGCAAGATATGTGTTGTCATTTATAGATGATTACACGAGATTCACTTGGGTTTACTTCTTGAAACTCAAGTTTGAAGTTTTTCAACATCTAAAGATTTTCAAACCGCATGCGGAAAATCAGTCTGGAAAACGCATCAAAATACTCCGCACAGATAATGGGACAGAATATGTCAACAAAGATATCAAGAATCTTTGTGATGAAGCAGGCATACAGTTGCAGCATACAGTTCCTTACACTCCACAACAAAATGGCGTGGCTGAAAGGAAAAATCGATCTTTGAAAGAGATGGCTAATTGCATGTTGCATGCAAGATCTCTTCCGTCGAAATTGTGGGCCGAAGCTATTAATTGTGCCTCATACATCCAGAACAGATCTCCTCATAAATCTGTTACTGGAAAAACACATTTTGAGGCTTGGACTGGCATGCAACCTGAGGTTAGTCATTTCCGCATTTTTGGATCTCGAGCATGGGCCCGCATTCCTCCAGAGAAGAGAAAGGCTTTGGAGCCTCAAAGCAAAGCATGCATGTTTGTTGGATATTCTGATGAAGTCAAAGGGTACAGATTGCTTGATATCCACACTGAAGAGCTCTTTATTGAAAGGAGTGTAAAGTTTGACGAAGATATTTCGCATGCACCAGTAGATGAACTTGTTACCAAATTTTCATCACCACTCATTGATGAGTATGCAGATGAAACTTCAGACCAGCATTCTGATGAAGATGAGTCTTTTCCCGTGACCCCTGTTAGACCACCAGTTGTTGAACATTGAGATCATACTTCTGCATGTAGTTCGGAAGATTCTCAACCACCTTCAACACAAAAATGGTGCAGCATGAGTGATATCCTTGATGATCCTGCCTCTATCCCTCTGTTTGAGGAAGATCCGCAAGCACTCTTAGCTATGGAGCCATCCATGCCCATGCATGCTTATATGATGCAAGGATCTGATCCAAAAACTTATGCAGAAGGAAATGGGCATCCTGAATGGGAAGCCGCCATGGATGAGGAATATAACTCTCTCATTGAGAACCAGACTTGGGATTTAGTTCCGCTACCTTCAAATCGAAAACTTGTGAGATGCAAGTGGGTTTACCGGACCAAGAAAGCATCAAATGGCCAAGTTAGTCGATATAAGGCACGATTGGTAGCAAAAGGTTTTCAGCAAGTACATGGTGTTGACTATGATGAGACTTTTGCTCCAGTGGCAAAAATGGATTCCATTCGGCTAGCTCTCTCCATTGCAGCAGCAAGAGGATGGGAGGTGCATCATATGGATGTGAAGAATGCCTTTCTTCATGGTGATCTCGAGCAAGAAATCTACATGGAGCAGCCACCGAGATACATGCAGAATTCATCTCTGGTATGCAAACTAAAGAAGTCTCTCTATGGCCTCAAGTAGGCACCTAGAGCATGGTATGCAAAGATGGATTCTTATTTGTTATCTCAAAATTTTGTACGCTGCAAATCTGATTCCAATGTTTATTTTCTGAAGAAAATTGACTCCTTGTTGATCATAGTACTCTACGTAGATGATCTTTTGATAACGGGTATTCCGCTTCTGTCATTACTAACATCAAAACTGCATTGCATAAGCGGTTTTCTATGAAAAACAAGGGCTTGCTAAATTTCTTCCTTGGACTGGAGATCCATCAACGTGATTCTGGCATTACCATTTCTCAACCAAAATATGCCAGAGATCTTTTGGCACGATTTCACATGAGTGACTGCAAGCCAGCAGCCACACCTTTCTTATCAGGGATAAAGCTTGAGAATGGCAAAGACACACCATATTGCCAGCTTGTGGGAAGTCTTCTTTATCTCACTCACTCCCGTCCTGATCTCTCCTATGCTGTCGGAGCAGTTTCCAGATACATGCAGGAGCCACATGAGTTACACTGGAATGCTGCAGATTGCTGACATCTTCACCAAGACTTTCACTGAGTAGAAGTTTCGATTCCTGCGAGATCGTCTCGGGGTGAAGGACACGACTGCCTAGCAGTTGTCTTTTCTTTACTTTTGCATTATATTTTGAGGGGGGGTTTTCTTCCCACTGGGTTTTCCCTATTTCCTCCTTTTTATGCATTGTATATGGGTAACTAAAATGGTCGTGTTGCCGGGACTCATTCATTTTGCATCACACTCACCTAAGTTATGCTTAAGGGGGGGTGTTGGTGTACATGCACTTAGACTAGTTGTGTTGGTGTACATGCACCTAGATTAACTCCAGTTAACTTATTGCTTGCATGTGGCACATGTACACATTAACATAAGATAAAGCACACTTAGCTTTAGTTAGCTTTAGTTATTGCATGTACAACTAAGCTTAACTTAGTTGCTTTTATGTATTTATTCTAAAACTAATATCGTAGAATCAATTTTTTATTCTTTTCTCAATTCTTGCTCGCTTCCTTCCTTCTCTTGCAAGCTTGTTTATTGTTTTGCAGATCTAGATCTGTGTATCTCAAAAATCTTACAGTTTAAAGGTGTGTAAAGCATATTTTCAATAATTTATTCTTTACAAAAAACATCACTAATACCCTATCTCAAGTTGCTGAAGGACACCGCCACCTCCGTACATTCTATGTGGGTCGAGTCGTTTCACAATGTCACTGACTCACCTAGTCCAATCACCATGTGGGGCTTTTGTACCTTGAAAATTTGGAAAAAAAACTTATATGCGTTGTAAATTTCTAGGAAGGTCAATCAACAGTATTTCTAATTAAAATGAATAAGAACGTTATCAATACACATTCAGATATGGGACATGTCATCCCCTAGCGACCATGTGTTGGACATGTCCATCCATGGCCATGGAGAACAAGTATCCCGAATTCTCCACAAATTTTGACTCCTTGTCTTATTTTGAATCTTTATGTATAAATAAAATCTGAGTAGAAGTTTGGGTACTATAAGAATGTGAGTGCTCAAATAGTTTGTCCTTTGTTACCAAACTCTTTAGCTAGTCTCGAAAATGTGGAGCTACTGATTTGTTTTTCATTTTTTTTGTCTGTTAGAAATTTTTTAGCTATGGAGTTTTGTCACAACCATGATGGTAATTTTCTTTTTTGTCACAACCATGATGGTAATTTCCTTTTTTTCTTCCATAAATTTGATTAGTTCTATAAAGCTCTATATGTGTTCATTTTGTCCGTGTTTGACATTTCTTTGTTTTTGTTTTCTTGCAAGTCTGCTTTCAAATGGGGGCATTGAGTTGGCTCCTAAGCTCAAGGATGTCAGAAACATGGTATTTGTAGAGTGAAACTCCTGACCGAACTGGCGATCCAAAGCTTTTGTGGAGTACATAACATTTGGACAACGTCAATGTGATATCGTAGTGGTACTCCCCAAAGGAGCCCACATTGTGAGGTTGGGAAATGATGTTTCCATCAACTAGAGTATCAAGGTCACAAGGGGCTTGTATTACTCGCTTACATTTACTGCAATGAGGACTTGTGCATAATTTGATAGATTGAATGACTTTGTTCCTCCATTTTTTGGAGACATATCCATACAAACAATTTACAATAGCAATGGCTAGGATCCTTATTCTTGGGCATTCAAGGGTCCTTCTAGTGTAGTTGATGTTATTCTTCACAAACCCGAAGTTGTAGAAGATTCGGCTTGCAGACCAATGTTGGACGTAGTGGCAAACAAGGAGATGTTTTCCCCTCGCTTCACAAGATGTAATGTGCCTTGGCTTCTTGATTATATTGATTTGCAAAATCCTTGATTTCATTATTAGAATTATTGATTTCTTGATTTTCTTAATTTGTAGAATTCTTGATAGCATTGATTTGGCACAGTGAATTTGATTAGAATTTGTAATCTTCCTCTCCTTCTTGATTTCTTGATTTCAATTTTGATTTTTTGCAGTAAATCTGATAAAGAGTGGTGATTTTGAGGAGGGGCCCTACATGTTCCCAAACTCCAACTTCAACGTGCTACTCCCTCCCAATATTGAATATGCCATCTCTCCTCTACTGAGATTCACCTGTGAAAACTATCCTACTTCACAGTGTCACTTGTGAAATTTATCCTACTTCACAATGTCACCTGTGTAACATTAGAAGTGTTGTTTCAACTGTAATATGTAACATTACATTCAAACAGTTCCCATTTCCCACATATTCTCAATGAACTCCTTGATGTTTGTTCTATAGGCTAGTTAGAAGTTCCGTATTTACAAAACATTTATCACCATTCCACTAGTGATTGAATATTGGAAGGATTTGGGTTGAAGGTTTCTCCATTAATTGATTAATCAGTAAAAGGTGGATTGAAATCTCTCCCTCTAACATGCCTTTATGGCACTTGGTTTTCACTTCAAAAATGTGTGTCTTTGACATGAAAACACAATGAATTTTGGCTAGGGAGGTAGGAATGGAAATCCCTTAAGAGAAGAAGAAATAAAGTAGGTGCACATTTGTTTATGTAGCTCTTGATGTAAATGATGGAAGATGAGAAACATGTTCCTTAATCATGATATACATGTTGAATTCCATATCCATATTCTAATGGAATAACGAACAAATAAACATGCAGTGTCACAATCCTATTAATATTTAACTGGCCTAGGTATTTACCCCCATTTTTTTGGTTGTAGTTGCGTATTGAAAATCTTTAAAACATTTTTTATGAAATAATTGTAAATGATGGAGCTAGGTTAGTGAAAATGGGGCTCTGTTATAGCCTCACAAGGGTTCAATCCTCACCAGTAGTGCCTGGCTCACTATTGAGGAAGGCAATTTGTTCTGCCAAGGTGTTATTAAGTTCGGCACAATGACTTATATTGTAAGCAATGTTCCACCTCTTGATAGTTGGTGGATGTTCATTGCTGCAATGCTACAGAAGCATCTTGAAAAAAATAATGGTGTCATCAAAGGGATATGCTACGTTGTATTTTCTCGCTAACTATGTTGCTAAAAAGTGGAGGTTAGTCAAGAGTAACCTTTCTTAGTGATTGAGTAGTAAGTATGATATCTATTAACAAAAGGAAGCATCTTGTAAAATATAATGATGTCATTAAAAGAATATGCTAGTTTGTATTTTTTGGCTAATTATGTTACTAGTCAATAGTAATATTAAAATAAAAAGGGAGGCATGCTCAAAAAGTGATATCCTATTGTATATGTGCATATAAAAAAAGTGATTCTAAGTAGAAAAGGAATTAATAACTTTATGTTTTTTCACATTGTTTCATTCCATGTCAATTAGTAGTGGAGTGGGTTACCGATTCCTAATTGGGTTGTGATCATAATATTTATCTTTCTTTTTTGAAAGAATGAGACGAGCTTGTGGCCAAACATTTCCAATATACTATAAACATTGTGGAAATAAACACAAAAGCACAAATAATTATATTACAAGTTATTGCAATTGCTAAATTGTTGGATATTAATTGCTTAAATATAAAAGTAAGAAAATAACCCCTCATGGAGTCCTTCACTTGCAACTTAATTCCTAATCTGGAACTTATAGCCAACTTGCTTCACCAACATAGATAATGTGTAGAATAACTTTTGATCTCTATTCTCAGGATTATGTGCATTATAGCATAAACTATATTAATCCATCTACGAGTTCTTATTGATAATATTGAATAGTTTTACTTTTTTGGCAATCTTATATGTTCCATAAGATCTCCTTAGTCATATCTCATATATACAAATGTTATGGCATGTGTGGGTCAAGGATAGTTGATTTTAGGGTTATGGACATTTTATTATGAGTATTCCATTCAGTTACAAACCCCGATTTACGATTCAATAAGTCATTTGTATGTTGTGGTCATTCTTTTGTTATGATAAATATGTTAAAGTTTTTAACATAACTGTGTTATTGAAGGGTAATTTTTTTAATCGAACTTTTATTGGCGAAGGGTTAATTTATTACCAAAACATCATTTTTTGAAAGGAAAAATACTTCTTTCGATCTCTCTATGTTCTATAAAAGAGACCCAATATTGCTAAAACTGCATTTTTGTTAGAGATTTCAATACTAGCCTTTATTAATGGGTGAAAAAAAAAAGAATCCATAGTTAGGGACCTATTTTGAGAAACAATGGAAGACCTTATTTGTCTATTAGATCTTATTGATGTTAAGCCAATTCAGGGAGAGTTGACTTAGAACAACCACAAACAGGGACTTGGCCATATTGTAAGCTTCCTAGATTACTTTCTAATTTGCAGTAACTTTCAGAAACCAAGATTCTCATTCACCACTCATATCTTGTCATGGAGTGGTTCAAATAATAAACCGATAACTTTCTCTCTGTGCATTTAAAAGGATTAAGGGACCCTCCTGAGTTTCCTTCAAATTTAACTCAGTGGGTTCAAGATCAAGAATTATTTAAAACTATTACAACAACCTAGAGAAAATAGGTTGATGGATCTTAAGCATTCATTTAGGAATAGAAAATCAAATCAGCTAAAGAAACCATCAAATATTTGGTTAAAAATAATTTATATGGTAAACACAAAAACATGCTAGAAATAAAATCCCATTTAGAAGAAATACAAAATCAATTGGAGAAAGGCCTAATGCCCTTGAATTATTTGAAGAAGAGAAATCATAGCTCATTTGGTTACAAATGGCACTTCAAAAAGAAATAATGTTGGGGACTAAAATCAAGGAGACCTTGGATTAGAGCAAGAGATAGAAATACAAAATATTTACATAGGTAAGTTGATATTTGATCATGGAAAATTGATGTCCAATCAATTTATGTCAATGGTGAATTATCTACTCATCTGCAAATATTAATTAAGTAGTTCCTTGGCACTACAGTTATTGATAATTAGAAGCAAATCAAACTTTTAATGAAGAGATCATATCTATGATTGAAAATATCCCATAGTTTATATATTTTTAAGATAACAAAAATCTATTGGAACATTTTATAAGTAAAAAATCTAAGAGGAAGCCTCCTCCTTACATTGATTAGCATGGATGAGAGGTAGTGAAAATTCAAACTTCTTGGTTCTTACTCTCAATGTGGTAAATCCTTCCTCATTTTCAAGATTTCAACCCATTTTTCTTTAAAATGTTTCATATAAAGTCATCTCAAATATATTATCCATATGCTTAAAATTGTTTCTTCCCAATATAACATCTAAAAATGAAGGTGGCTTTGTCAAAAACATGAAAATTATGGATAACATAATAATAGTACAAGAAGTCATTCATTCCAGTAGAAATAAAGGATAAAATTGCACAATAATAAAATTGGATATGGTAAATGTATTCAAATTATGATGATGCAATTTCATTTATATTGTTATCAAAAAATTTGTGTATGAAGAAGTGATAATCAAATAGATCTCTATCTACATTGGAGGGCCATGGATATTACCTTTGATAAATGGTATGCCTGCAAGATTCATCGAAGCTTTAACAGGTGTTTGTAAAGGATTACCTTTCTCCCATCTTCTATAAATCATCATGTAAGAATCATTTAGTCACATAATAGAATATGAGAGAATATTAGGGTAGTCACTAAGCATTTTGTTTGTTCATGCAATCAAAAACATAAATCATGTTTAATTTCGGGACAATGCTTTATTGTTAGGAAAAGCTTAAAAAACCGATTTCCTCAATATTTAAATAAATATCTAAAATGTTTTTAAATGCCTTAGGTGGTTTGGTCAATATTGAAAGGAGTCTCACTTATGCTTGGAACATATATTACCTCACCAATGCTACTCTATTCACAATGTTTCACTTTCTAATTTAGGAAGGATTATTATAATTTTGATATTTGGGCATTCGAATTTTCCTCAAGGCCTATCCTCATCCCCTTGCTTCCCTCATATAGATAAACTCAAAAAAAATTGGGGAACCTAGTGGTTAAATCTAGCATGGAAATTGGTTCTATTAAAAATTGTCCTCTCATCCTTGCCTCTATTTCAATTCTTAGACTTATTACTCTGGCTAGAGTTAGGACTACTATAGCTCAAGAAATTAGAAAATTCCTTTAGAAGAGACAAAAATCCAATAAAAAGAGGATCCACCTACTAAATTGGAGAGTGGTCCACTCTCTTAAAAACTAACATGGACTTTGGACAAGAGATCCATCCTTGATGAAAATGAACCTTGGAGCAAAACTTATTTGCAATCTCTTTTATGATTAAATGAATCATGGAAGGAAATATTACAACAAAACTATAATAGATGGGATAAAAAATGTTGTTTGAGATACCCTCCTTCCTCTAAAATGGGTCTCTTAGATTTGGAAACCATTAAATATTTTTCTCCTCTTATCAAGTCTCATCACACATGGATTCCTATACTGTCCTCCTAGAATTTGATTCATAATTTACTATTAGGAATCCATGTGAGACGAGAGTTGATAAGAGGGAGAAAAATAGTCAAGGGTCTCCAGATATGATATCCCCCTCCTTCCTTCAAAATGGAGCTTCTTCCTTATACATCATGTTAACTAATTGTTTTTGTTGAGAATGATCAAGTTGAGAACTTGTATGTAAGGTTTTTCCTAAGCTATTTCAATGAGAGTAATACAAGATCCTAAATTGTTTATCATTGATGCATCAAATTGTAATGATTATGGGTCCCATGTATTGTAATTTTCTTGAAATTTTGTGCTAAAAATATAATCAAAAGGATCATAATTATGTAGATATTCCAAATTAACAAGAAAATTTTGGATCTATTTTTCTTCAGTATATTATTTGAATTTCCTAATTTAATGAATTGAAAAGACGGGCTCAATACTTTCTTCATCACCACTAGTGTTATCAAGCCACCAATTATCTTCATGGGTGGTTTTAGAAGGTGTATATGAAGTCACATTTTTCACAGAATCACCATGTGAGATAAGCATGTTTGTACATCAACAACCAATGAAAGCATTTATGGTAGCCAACCATAGCCTTTTTAGGATCATAATATGTCCAACTATAGAAACCTTAGGTTTTAGCTCCATAAATTCCATAGGTTAATCCCAAGCATATAAGGAGATAATTATATCATCCAATACACCTCTGGTCTAATATTTTATTTATCAGTAGTCTCTAAGATAGTAGGTGTAGGATGGAGATTAAGAAACTATAGTTTTTTCATGGTTTTCTTGGTCAACATATTGATGTCTTCTCCTAAATAAATTAGTTAATTTGCGATAAGGATTCCATAATTCCACTAATACATAATAAAACAATGGACTTCCATGATCTACATGTTTTTCTATAAAATTTTGTCTTTTCACAATATTTGTTGTCTTCCCAATAAACTCTATAGTTTTTGGTTCCATATTTTTCCTTCCAGTTTCTCTAGATAAAGTACCCTAATGGTGTTCGAATTTATTGGGATTTATCTAATTTTTTTGGAACAAGGGAAATTTGATGTAGATATTCTTCAATTTTGTCATCAAATCTTATTTAGATTGATCAATATGTTTTTCCAAGTTTTGTTTTTCCGGGTAAGGAGGCAATTTGCATGGCTAGGAAAGTTCCCATGTTGAAGTGATTTACTTTATTTTGTCATTGCTTATTTTTTTGGGGTTTATTTATTTGGTTATTCTTCAATAATTATAGTAGAAGTTATACTAAGCACCCCTCTTGGCCTTAAATGCACATCTTGTACTTGCACAAGGGTGACTAGGTAGGTGGGAAAGAGTGGTAACTTAGTGTTGTAAAGACACCAAGTCATTTTATTGTTTAGGTTAGTAATGGTTGGGCAAGTAATTATGTTGGATTTTGAGGTTAAGTGGTAGAAAATTATAACTATTGAGCTTTTGGAATTGGTTGTAATTGAGGCTATGCCATTAGCTGAGTTTGTGTTTGTGTAGGAGGTGATTGTTTATATAGTGGCGGATAAGTTTTTTTGGGTGTTTGTGTAAGGTATGACCATTAAAACTACATAAGATACTGATAAGTATGAATGCTTCCAAAAATGGGTCCTTGTTATCCTTGTTGCCAAGGATGAATTGGAACATATTGTTGAGGGCATGCTTTCCAAGATAAATGGGCACTTGAAAATTAAGATGAATATTTTTCAACATAATAGGGGGAAATTGTGGTACATGATCTAAGGGTATACTTGACACTCTTGGTTTCCAGGGTCTTCTTCGTACCAGTGCACATATACATTCTATTGCTTAGTCCTCCCCTTGGTATGTTTTTTTAAACGCAAGTAAAGAGGGGCATTTATTCGTCGGAGGTTTGCATGTACATATAACACAAATGTCAATATTATCTAAAGACATTCTTTAAGTGGGTGATTATTTCTACATCTAGGACAAAAAATAGAAAGGGATAATTTCTCATCTTCTTTTATATTCTTGATTTGTCAAGTATTTAATTGCAAACTAAGAGTACTAGGAATAACTATTTCAAAAATTTCCCGTAAATGTTTTATCTCATCTTTGATCACACCACTTGATGCAAAATTTGGTGACTTTAGAAAAGGTATCTCTAATTCCCTTATAATATTTGACTTGAATCAATTATCTTTTGCAAAGATAATTAATTTATGCAAAAGTTAGTTGTCAAGCATCTCCTTCCCCCATCAAATTAAGAAGATTAGTGTTTTCATATGAAACTCTTCTTAGAAGGATAGCTCTGATGGTATATTGATCAAGCTTGTTTTCCCTGCATCATTGGAAATTGTATATAAATATTTCAAGGTAGTCCTCTAGACTTTCCTCATTTTTTTGTGTCATTTTAAAATTATCTTCTCTTAAGTATCTTTCCTTACAATACCCTTCATATTTTATATGAAATACTATATACATTTCATCGCATGTTTGAATTGTACTTCCCCCATATAATGATCCAATGTATGGTTGAGTCCTTGAGAGGCTAGAAATAGCTTAATTTTTTATGCATCATTTGAATCGTCATAATTGTGACATAATATATTGAACTTGAAAAAAACGTGTAATGGTATTTAGTAAACATACCATGGAAATGAGGTAAAATTGATGGGGGAATTCTCTTCATATATATTATTCCAGTAGGGTACGCTATAGGAAACCCAAAATTTGCCTCTTCTTCATCTCTTATGTGTGTTTCCACCTTTTTGATGGTTTGGCATTTTCCTTCACCCTCTACCATAGCACTTCCTCCAATCAAGTTGTTCTATATTTGTAGGAGTCTCTAAATATCTTATTGGATTGAAATCTACTTGAAGCTCTATGTGCTTAGTTTAGATCCCTGTTATTGTTTCTTCGATTGTGGGACTTGATCGGAAATTTACATATTTCATATTTTTTTTCTCTTATTTTTTATTTATTTTTTTATTTTAACCTTCAATCCTTTGAGTTACTTATGAAAAGATTTGAATTTATGAATGGAGTTCTATCTTCTTGTCTTCCTCTTATAGATGTATGTGCCATCAAGTTAGTGTTTGAAGGGGTGTGTTTATAAAAAATAATTACTTTATTCCACTTTCAAATGTACCCCTACTATCTCTAGCCCTATGTATATAATACTAGGATTTATTTAGAAGCAAGGGACAACAAACTCACTAAGTGAATGCTGTCGAGCCATAAAAAGGGTCTTTTTCACCTCTAATTACCTCACATTAACTTGTCAATCGAGGAACGATTTGTTATCTCAAAGGGTGTACTCAGTTTGAGGTGGTCATTTGTCAAAGTAATGCTAGTAGTATAGTGCTCAAGAAAATACAAGAGTAAACGGATGCTTAAAAGAAAATCTGCTTACAGCAAAGCGCTTTAAAGCCTAAATCATGCATTCAGAAGACTAAGTAAATTATCAGTCAAGGTACAATAACAATAACTCATCCCTCTGTAAACTGATGTTACTGAAGAAATCAAGGAATAGATCATCAACCTGGGAACTAGACAACGAATGTCAATGCTCGCTACAGTTTCAGATCATTCAATGCAATGGCAATGCAAATAACAGGAAATGGAACAACAACTATAATTGAAACAACAACTAGGAAATGAAACTGCAACTAGTCTTGATACACAGCGAAACCTTAATCTAAGAAAATGAAGGCAACAATCATACCCTACAGGAATCAAAGAGTAATCCTTACTCTAAGAATAAATTGGATGGCAAATAGAAATGGAACGACGACCAATTAGCAATGAAATATAGAAAAACGCTTAGATCCAATTGTGAATATACAGTACCGAAATAAATAACACACACAACACACAGATGTTAAGAGAAACAATAATCTGACTCTGATACCACAAATATTGATCTCAGTTATAAAGGATAACGATCGCAATTCATAATGGAACAATGATGTCAATCGAACAACAATCGTAATGAAGTATAAACCATAGAAGAATACAATAATACCAACTTAAGAATATTATAGCTAGGTTACCCTGTAATTGAATAGTGATAGCATTCTGTAAAGAATAGTAATGTTACATTAATGACTTAAAGTAACAACAATACGTTATAAAGTCAGAATGAACAATACAACCTTCCTATTACAGAGAATGATATTGTAAATATAATAGAGCTGCACGATAAAATAACAAAACATGCCAGATTACTGATCAAAGATGATAGTGCAAACCACACACGAACTAAAGATAATGGTACAGAAGCAAGTGTTCCACCAGGGCCGGGCCCTTTGCCTCCAGGGACACACCGCTTGAAATTATTCCAGGATCAAAGATGGAACAACAACCAAATTTATATTAAAGCATTAAAATAGAGTTATAGTGGATCACTTCTCAATGAGAGTCAATGATCAAAGTTTTGAATACAACGAGAAATTACATAAAAGTAACAACAACCCGTCCCCTGGGCTAGCAATGCTGCCCCTTTTTATAACAGTCGGGCGGAGATATCAATGATGCAAAAATAGTTAAGATTGTGATCCCTCAAGATCAGAGGATCCTGAGGGATTCGTCAAACTGTTAATTCCAGTTATCCCTTTGTTTTCTTTTGCCGATTTAATATCTCCTTTTCCTTTCCTTGGCTAATATGCTTCAGTTTGGATTTCCATGTCTGCATACAGTTTTTGCCACAGGGACATCAATTAACTATGCTCTGTCTTTTCCCTTGGGAAAGCAATCTTTCGTTTTTCCCTTTTTCTACATAAGAAAATGGCGATTATTAGTTATCTTGCGTTACATACAATTCTCATAGATTTTGCCATATTTTATTATTAATTACCTAGTTCATGATGCAAATGGATTATAAGTCTTTAAAGAAAAGATGACAAAATAATCAATAAAACATACGTTCTTTAGTACTCCACACACCCCCCTGCTTACTCTTTTTCATGCCCTCATGAAAAAATTGTAGTTGACATGTAAGGCAATAAGAGAGTAAGCTGGAGACGGAATCTCATGTGGTGGTCTACAACCATGATGCCTAACTAGGTGTTCAAAAATATGGCCTGTCTAGCCCTCAGGCATCTCATACAGGGCTTAGTATCCAGGTGCAGGGTGCCAGATAATCAGACTCCGAAACCTATATCCTAACCAAGATCGCCCTAGCCTCAAAATAAGTTCACCATAGAGGCTCAAACAATCATCGAATAACTTAAAGTTCTCGTACTTAAATGGTTCCCGAAGTTGGATGTTCGGATTAGAGGTCTGATATCAAAATTTAGCAGCTGCAATGGCAAGGTCCTTAATGGTAAAGAAGTATTCTATCCCTTGCTGATTGATTTCTGTATGAATGGGTCCTAACGCGTAGATTACACCTGGAGTCCTCATGAGGCTCCTGTATTTATTCCATAACTGTAATGGATCCCTAGGCTCAGCTCTTACCCATAAGTTTAATATGTTTTCTTGTCTTTGGAAGGCATTATAGGCTTTAAGCCATTTGATTTGATTAACGCCAAATGAAACAAATGCCTGCAGTTGGATATCCCCAACGAAAGGGCTAGGGTTCTGCTCTATCTCCTGATCTAGTACGAGGTTATGCAGATAGAATTCACACAATAGTCTTTGAACCTTTACTCCATAGTGCTTACAACAATTTATAAAATCATCAATGGTATTAATTTGTATAGGGGCTCCTGCTTTGACGGCCTTAATTTTCAATTGCAAATATCGTTCCATTAAAAACAAGGCATAATTCTTGGCAGGGGCTCTACATGCTAGGACGTCAGTGTACAAAGAGAATAAGGTATCCATCTGTCTAATAACTACATCTAACCTATGAGTTACCTTTGTAACTTTTTCTTCTTCCTTCCGCCATCCTTCAAAGGCCCGACTTTCGGATAAATTGACATTCCTTAGCTGTTGTTGTAATTCTTCATACTTTTCTCGAGAAACCGTTTGTTCTGTGAGTTTTTCTACTGCTTGCTGAGCTTGCATCAAACCCTCTCGTAGGGTTGCTATCCTCGGATCGCTGTCCCTCGCAGTAGTGGCCAGTGGAATATTTACTTGAATCTTTTTATTGTGTCGCTTCGTGTTTATAGTCTACATTCCTTTAGAGGACTGTGCCTCTATCTGAACTTCTTTGTCACAGGCTGATATATCGTCTGTTTGTACTTCAACATGGGCAATAGTGGAATGCTTTTCCTTTTGCTTTTGAACGACACTCTGCACTTCAACAAGAGTTTGAACAACAGAATGTTCTTCAATAGCAGTTTGAATAGCAGACTGTTCTTCGACAGGGTTTTGAATAGTAGGCTAAACATGGGTCCTTCGAACCTTTTTCTTGGGGGGTCTCACCGGAGTGGTTACATGTCTTACCCCTGAAGTCCTTTTTTCTCTCTTTCTCATTCTCAAAACCCTAATTTGCTATCGAAGTCAAGCTATCACATTTAGTAATCTTTGTTGTTCTTTTCGTAATCGTTTAATTTCTTCTATTTCCTTAGAAGGAACAATTGTCTGTTTACTCGGGCTTGGACTGTTATCTTGGCCAATTCCCTGGTTTTCTTCTTCGGGTGTTCCTTCGCTGTTTTGTTCAGGTTGCTCAAGAGTAGAAACCCTAGCTGGCTCTGTTATTTCCTAGGTAACTTCTTTGTCCACCCCTTCTTCTTCATGCAATTCTTCCAGTGTAGTCTGGCTGGGAGCAGATTGTTCCCCTTCTATATCTTCATCATTTTCTTCACCTGTCATACTTACATCATGAACATAATGATTCTCTTCGTTTTCTTCCTCCTCACGCAATTCTTTGGGTGCATTTTTGTCCTGAGCAGAATGCTCTTTTGGTTCTTCCTCAATCTGGAGGCCTAGTAGGCTAAGAGGTTGGGCATATTCACCCATATTGGCCAGAATTTTGGCCAATTCATCCTCTTACAATGGATTTTGTAATGGACTCTCTTCGCGTGGCTCTGTCTCTACCTCCACCTGCTCAGGCTACTCGGTCTCTTCCTCTGTTTCTCCTTCCTCATTTCCTCCCAATTCTTTCTCATTCTCTTCTCCTTTCAATTGCGGGGGTTGCTCGTCCCCTGAGTCATCTATCTCCATAGGTTGGTTCGTATTCCCTTGGGGATTTTCCAACCTCCCTCTAATCCACGCCAATCTAACTGATTTTCTCCGTTTTGATGGTCTATTCGGTGTACTAGCAGTATGTTTGCGTTTTGGGGCTGGCGGAGTCGGTGCCCCATCTATCATAGCAATTAGCTCTTCCCAGCTGCTCTGCTGCTGAGCAAGATTGTGGCTAACTATCAGCCGTATCAGTCCATGGTGACTTACTACCGATTCTACATGTTGTGACTTTTTCATGCTTCGGGCAACATCATGAAGTAATGAATTTAAAAATGTAGGTAGGTTCACAAAGCATTTCTATTTTAAGATAACTAAGAGTTTAAGGTGTTGTGGTCTTACCACGTCTTTCCTGCCTTCACAGGTGATGTAGCTCTAGATGATCTTCACCAATTCTGCCCATGGATCTCCTAATGCTGCTAGTAGGACTCCCTTTCCTCTGACTGTCAGGTTCTGGTCTTCATCCTGGAAGATCTTCATGATCTTTTGTAGTCTATCCTTCTTTAGAGTCCACACAGGTCCAATGGCTAGCATTCCCGAGACCTCTACAATTAAGTCATTAGTGACAGCTATGTGTTTTCCCCTTACTGTGGAGTGATATTCTTGCAAGTTCTACAAGAATTATATTGCCACAGTCTCGTTGGATTCCTGTAAACGATTAAGATAGACTAACCATCCTACCCTTGCCAGGATTTCCCGTGCAGCATCAGAAACTTTCAATACCTATGGTTCTCTTCGAATTGACCTTCCTCCCATGCTTTAGCTCACTGTAAAAATGCAGAGACGGTAATGGAACAGCAGGCTATTCAAACTGTTAAAAACATAGAGAAAATAATGAAACAACAAGGCTCGTTCAAATCTTACTAATTGCTGTAGAGTATAATGCGGAAATAGCTTAGGGATAGCAAGGCATGCAAATTGAAAAGCGAGATACCGTTAAGCCTTGCTATTCCCAAGTAAAAATTTTTCAAATAATAGTCTGAGATGTATGCCAACAAATTATGAGGTTAGCCTCCCCCCTGCAATGTGATAGACCATCCTCGGCCATCAAATGAGGGAGCAGTGTGCCAAACTTGCTTGGTACAGAGTCATAAAGGAACAACGTATGTGGAAATGCCATGTTTACAAAAGGAACATGTTACCGAAATCGAGGCGTATAATAGGATTGATTAACAAATAAGAGAATGATGTGATATGATGCGAGGCTGGGAGGATAGGACAGCTGACGTGCACAACCAGTCTAATGCAGTCATTATCGAATTTTCCATCATGATTGGTTATGATAGATTTTTCATGTGTTTAATGGTTCGGGGAAGTGATATACATAATCTTATTTGACGAATTACAAAGGTATAAGACAAAGAAGGGTGTTAATGATTGCTATTGGTGTATAAAGAATGTGACCTCAATACCATTAATAGAGCTCTGTTGCCGACAGTTGTCTGTAACCTTGGCAGAGTTGTTTATTTCACCCATGGAACCATGATCCTTTGTGTATGCTTAGGAAGTGCTATACAATGTCACAATGGAGGCCATTATGCTGGCTTGGTAACCAGTTAAATCATAATGCCATTCACCAAGAAGGAGTGAAAGGTGGGCAGGCTGGCTCGTGATGAGACCTCTTGTTCCAAGGACTCTTTTATTTTTCTGATATGCCTCTTGGATCATATCCCTGGTGTGGTGGCCATAGTGGGAATGCCACTTCACTTTCTTCCTTATGATCATGGTAGGCTGGCTCTTGATGAGACCCCCTATCCTGCATTTGACAATTCATCTAAACAAAACATTCTTCTTCTTCTTTTTTTCTTTTTTTTTTTATAAAATTCTTTCCTATCTATACACAAAGGGTGGTTCAGCCCTCCTTAAGAGTAGGAATGGTGGAAGAAGTCTTAACATCTCAATAGAAAAATATAAACCCTTTGTTCTTATTCCTTAATAATGATCAAAGAAGATTATGGGAATTTAAAAAGAACCAGCATGATAAAGATGACCAATCATGTCAGTATTAGTAGGATAATGACAGCAAAAGTGATGAATAATTGTGTCCTTTCTTCTTTCCTCTTTATCAATTCACAACAATTTCTTGTAAAAGTAGCGATTTTATATAATTTGTTGATTTCAGTATGCTCTAGCTTTGTATCCATTGCATGAGTGTATAGTTGTGCTCCAAAAGACCTAAAACAAGAGGAACAATAGGTATCTTTAAGCATAAGTAAAAGGAATACAAGAATGTTGTCGTTTGAAAAAGGAAGGGCAAAAGAATACAAGTGTTGTTCCTTTGAAAAAGGAACAGCAAAAACCGAAAGTGTCGTTCCTTTGGAAAAAGGAATAGCAAAAACCGAACATGTCGTTCCTTTGGAAAAGGAACAATAGAAAACCAAAAGTGCCGTTCCTTTGGAAAAGGAACAACAGAAACGCAAGTGCTAAAAAGTGTCGTTCCTTTGGAAAAGGAACAAAAAAAACACAAATGTCATTCCTTTGGAAAAGGAACAACAAAAATCAAAAGTGTTGTTCCTTTGGAAAAGGAATAGCAAAAATCAAAAGTGTTGTTCCTTTGGAAAAGGAACAGCAGAAAACTCAAATGCCGTTCCTTTGGAAAAGGAACAACAAAAATCAAAAGTGTTGTTCCTTTGGAAAAGGAAAAACAGAAAACTCAAATGTCGTTCCTTTGGAAAAGGAACAACAAAAATCAACAGTGTTGTTCCTTTGGAAAATTAACAGCAGAAAAGTCAAATGTCATTCCTTTGGAAAAGGAACAACAAAATGAAAATGAAGAAGGAATGGATGAAACAAAAGGTGTTGTTCTTTTGAAAAAGGAACAACAAACAAAAATGTTGTCCCTTTGGAAAAGGAACAACAGTAACGACAAAAGTGCACACAAATGTTGTCCCTTCAGAAAAGGAACAACAAAAACGATAGTGTTGTTTCTTCTGAAAAAGGAACAACAGAAAAAAATGCAAATACAAAAATATATACAGAAACTGATTTAACAAAACAAAGAAATTATGTACAGAGTGTAAAAACAGGTGAATCACTTAATGAATCATAGGTGAGGAAGATTTGTCTTCCTCCTGTAAAATTTACATATCGGAGTCTTCGTGTAGTTGCTGGTAGAAGGATTCCCAAATAAGTGGTCTGCGGTATAATCGAACTTGGTGGCTATTTACTTTAAAGGTATGTCCAGATCCGTCAATAGTGACTAGAGTAAGGGTGCCATTATCATGTACCTTCTGGATTTCATATGGCCCCAGCCAGCGAGTCTGAAGTTTCAGGGAAAATCCTGAAACCTGGAATCGTATAAGAGTGCCCAATCTCCTTCGCGGAAGACTTTCTTTTTAATGAGAGCATCATGCCATTTAGCTCGCTGCTGTTGGATTAATGTAGTGTGTTGAAGGGCAGAGAGCCTGATTTCATCTAGCTCATTGATCTGCTGTAATCTATTAATCTGTGCCTCATTTAGATCTAGGCCGACTTCTTGTGCTGTTCACAGTGTTTGGATTTCGAATTCTATGGGGAAAATGGGTTGCTTTCCAAACACCAATTAGTATGGGGAATAGCCAGTAGTGCTTCTCCATGTTGTTCTCTAGGCCCACAAGGCTTCTGGTAGTCTTGCAGCCCAATCGCGTCTATGTGATGCAATGGTCTATGTGATGCAATGGTTTTTGTCAAGATTGCTTCTATTATTTTGTTGTTGCTTTCTACTTGATTGTTTGCCTGTGGGTGGTATGGAGTAGTAATTTTATGCTGGATATGATAGTTTTTAAGTGTTGCAGCAATCTTGTTACCAGCAAACTATGGCCCATCGTCTGTAATTATGTCTCTTGGAAGCCCATATCGCACAAATATATGAAACAGCAATTGTATGACAGAATCCTCTGTAGCTCTCGGCAATGCTTCTGCTTCATTGGTGACATATTCTGTTGCCACCAGAATATATGTTTTCTGGTTCGAGGATGGGTTAATCAGACCAACGAAATGAAGTGCCCATCGCTCAAATGGTTCAATAACCAGTTGTGGGTTCAGGGGCATTTCGTTGGACTGACTAGGGCGTCCTGCTTTTTGACAACTATCACAAGCTTGCACGAACTTCTTTGCATCTTTGAAGATCGTAGGCCAATAATACCCTATCTGTAGCACCTTATGTCCAGTTCTTCGATTGGAAAAGTGTCCGCCACATGGTCCGTCGTGACAAGCTTTCAGAATATCAAAAATTTCATCCTCTCGGACACATCTCCTGATGTTCATATTTGCTCTTGTATGGAACAGGTAGCTCCCAATCCAGGAAAATCGAGCACTTCGCTGAAAAATCTGTTTCCATTCATTGGGGGTCACATGTTTTGGTAATTTACCCATTGCTAAGTAATTCGCAACATCAGCATACCAGGGTGTTTTAACAGTGACAACAAGTAAGTGCTCATCTGGAAATTGATCTTCAACTGCTGCTGCGTCCACTGGTTTTTGCATTCGCAAGAGAAATTCTAGTACAGGATTTTCTTTTCCAGGTCTGTCCTTGATTGTAATATCAAATTCCTGCAATAAAATTAGCCATATAGTTATTCTACCATTTGTGATTGGTTTATTTTCTAAATATTTTATGGCAGAGTGATCTGTATACAAGATAACAGGATATCCAGTAAAGTAATGCCTGAACTTACTGACAGCATGTATTATAGCTAGAAATTCTTTTTCAGTAACAGTATAATTCAATTCAGCAGGGGATAAATTCTTGTTAATATAATAAATTGCATATGGTTTTTTATATTCTTCCTACCCAAGGACTACTCCAATAGTTGTATCTAAGGCATCTGATGAAATTTCGAATGGCAGGTCCCAATTTGGTCCTCAAAGGACTGGAGCTGTAGACACAAGATTCTTCAGATCCTGAAAAGCACAGTCACATTTTTCTGTCCAAAGAAAGTCAACATTACCTGTCAGTGCATATAGAGGTGCAACAATATGTGAAAATTGTTCTATAAACCTTCTATAATAACTAGAGAATCCAAGAAAACTGCATACCTTTGTTTGAGTGTTAGGAGTGGGAATTAGCAAAATTATTTGAATTTTGGCTAGGTCTACTTGTATCCTAGCTACTGAGATATAATGGCCTAGAATAAGTCCTTCAGTCATCATCATATAGCGTTTTTCATGCAGCGTTGCAGGACTTTTTCCAGTGTGTCCAATGCTGGGTCAAAATCATCTCCGTATGGTGTAAAATCATCCATGTAGACTTCGAGCCCCTCATTTATTAGATCTGAAAAAATGCTGAGGATAGCTCTTTGAAATGTGGCAGGAGCATTGCATAAGCCAAAAGGTAGAACTCTATAGGCAAATGTTCCCCAAGGACAAGTAAAAGTGGTTTTGTCTTGGTCTTCAGGGGCAATCTGAATCTGATTGTATCCACTGAAGCCATCTAAGAAAGAAAAGAATTTCTTTCCTGCTAGAGTGTCTAATACTTGATCAATGAATGGAAGGGGAAAGTGGTCTTTTTGTGTTGCTTTGTTTAACTCTCTATAGTCTACACAAATCCTCCACTTTCCATTCTTCTTTGGTACCACAACAAGTGGAGAGACCCATTTACTATCGGAGATAGGGTAGATGAAGTTAACATCTAAAAGTTTTTGAAGTTCAGCTTTTACAACATCTTTTAGATGAGGATTAAGTCTCCTTTGCGGTTGGCGAATAGGTCTCGCATCCTTTTCTATGTAAATGTGGTGTGTACATAACTGGGGATCAATTCCTTTCATATCAGGGTAGTCACATACAAATGCTTCTTTATATTTCCTCAACAGTTGGATGAGCTTATTTTCTTGTCCGAAAGTCAGTTTGGCATTAATGTTTAAAGTCTTTCCTGGCTCAATTTCTATAATTTTGCTATGTGAAAAAAAAGTAGTAGGTATTGTTTGATCGTTTGTATCTTTAAGAGGGTCCTCTTCTAATTCATTATCAAATGTTGCTTCTATCATGTGACATTGTATGTGGTATCTGGGTTCATCTTGGTTAATGAAATTATTAATGGCATCATCTTCTGTTTGGTCTTTGAAATCAAAGGCCTCTTGTATGGTTAATGGAGATCTAATATTTTCGGTGAGGTATGATACAGGATGCTTGGTAGTTTTTATTATTGTGACACTTGGCTGCATTGGGGGGTATAAAGCTAAATTCTTAATATTTGCCCCCCTAGTAATGGTCATATTGCCTTGTCGGCAGCCAATATAAGGATCGAAAGTTGCGAGCCAAGGTCTGCCTAAGATCAGTGGATGTCCATCAAATCAGTTTTCATGGTTTATTATTAGGAAATCAGCCGGATACTCCCAGGAGTCGACGGAGACCATAACATCTTGTAGTGTGCCCTCTGGCCTAACTACAAATCGGTCAGCAAGTTCTAATAAAGTGGAGGTCGGTTCTACTGATGTAATGCCCAATTTTTGGCAAGTATTGGTTGTTAAGATGTAATTGCGGCTCCTAGATCAACTAAGGCATTTGAGAAGGTTTGACCATAGATTTGTACGGTTACTATTGGATTTCCTGGGTCTTCGTATTTAACGGGTGTTTCTTTTCCTATTAATAAGTCAGATAAAGTGCCAACTACTTGGACTTTTGGGTTATTTGTTATTGTCCTCCTTAGTTTCTTTATACATAATTCTTTGATAGTCTTTTCATATATCGTGATGTTTTGAATGGCTTGGAGGAGTGGAATTTTTATGTAGAGGTTGCGTAATTATCCCAGAATGTCAAAATAAGGATATTGTATAGGTCGAGGTATAATTAAGTGTTCTGGGAATGGAGGAGAGGATGTGGTTGCTGGATCATGAATTTTTTGTCTGGTCACGTCCTCTTCTTGTAATGGTTGTTCTACAGGTAACTAATTTTCAACTTGAACTGTTTTATCTCCCTCTGTTTCAATGATACACCCAGATCTTAATTGAAGGTCATTACACTCCCTTAGATTAGTCCCTATCTCCGGTGTTTCGATTATTTGAATGGACTGAACCGGTCTGTCATTTGGATTGGGGTTGGGTTGGTGTCACACGGAATAAGTCGATCTTGCGGACAAGATAGACCTTCCTAGAATCTAAATAAGACCTAATGACAAGCAAACCAACCAGACACTATCTTTCTCTAAATATGCTTTGATAAACAATAGCAAACAAGTGTTTTTAGGGCCTACCTTAGGTCCAATGCAAGCTTGTGGATGCCCTCGCTCTTTCGATCCAAATGAGCTCCTTTGTCACGAATCTGCAAACACAAACAAGGCAAACAAATTAAATAGCACTTGAAAGCCAATTGCATAAAACATATTTAACATGAAAGTCAAGGAGTCCATGAAACAAATAACATGAGATACTTGTTGAGAAAAATGAGTTTGATTGTATTAATTCAAAAGAAGAAGAACTTTACAACCTTTGCCTTGACGCTGTACAAGCTCCTCCCAGGGTCCAGCAAGAAGTCTCCTCTACTTTGACAAGTTTCACTCACTCCCCAATGAAGCCAAAAAGGTATGTGATCTCTCCTCTTAAGCTCAACTAGGAAGTCTTGATTTCACCAGCATTTACCCTAAAAAATGTTCAGCTTCTAACCTCCTTAGCAACCAGCCCAATGCCTGTATTTATAGTGCAATGGAGGGAGGTTACTAGGTCCTCCTTCAAAGGGATAAAGCCCTCCTTCAAAGGGATAGCTCCTCTCATCAAGGGATTAGCTCCTTCTCTTTTGGGATGAATGAACCACCTTAGAGCGAACAATCCACATCAAAATTCCTTCTAGAAACCTCTAGAATTAACCCAAAGTGAGTTTTTTAAGATAAAACTTGCGCCTTTTGACTTTCACAGGGGTCTGCACCTACACCGTTAGGGACAGAGCGGGCAGGTCCACAGTTTTTGTACACAGAAGATGCGGGACCGCAGGTGACAGTGGGAGAAAGTGCAAAACCAGAGTTACATTGATTTTTAATGTCTTTCTCTCATTTTCAAAGCTTGATTTGAAGAGTTGAGGTCTAAGAATTGCTTAGGAGGACAATACAAGTGATGATAGACCCATACTGACTGCAAATAATCATGGTGATGATATTTTTGTGTAACAGATTGCCCCCTAAAGTGTGAAGTCTGTAGTAGATGAGGATTTCATTGATCATTTAGGAAGAGTGAAGTAATTTATCATTTCGAGGATCATCTTGTGGAGAGCCCGGTTGGAACCTGTAAAAACATTCAATGCAAGATATATATAAGATATCATATCATCGCTGAGGTAGGAATTCCCATACTCAGATCAAAACTGACTAGAAAAACTAACTACTGCTCTGATATAGGAATGATCTTGTAAAAAATCACAAGTATAGACTCATGTGGACACAGTATGGACGCAGCCATCTGTTTATGAATAGTCCATTATATAATGAATACAAAATTCCTCGCAGCTTAGATTGTGGAAACTAGATCCAAGGTCTTCATTTCTACTTCCCGAAACAGTACGATTCTATCCATGCGAATGAATGTGTTGATGTCGAACATGGTAGAAACCACTTGATTACCAGTCAATGATGTAAACTGTTAACAAGTGTGAGAGAAACCACCAGTGATGTCAATGGCTCTCAAAGTACCCAGTACAATCTCTTGTGGGGAAAAGTGTCTATTCAGAATGACCGTATCCACCTAAGGTGTGACAGTGCCTTAGCAACAAATAGAGAAAACTACTTTTGTATTCTTCTTTATGAACTATGAATGAAGAGGAATAGGATGAACCAACCTGTGTCTTGCGCTAGTCCTTTGATCCAATCTCTCTTCTCTTTGACAGCTTCCAGCTACCTGCTCCCTTACTTGCCCAGCTTCACCAAGTTCCTGCAAGATCACAGAAGAGGAAAACTACACAAAGACATGGATTCATATTCATAAATAGCTTAGGATCAGATTTAAGCTAAACATACTAATGCAACAAACATCAATGATACACAAGCATGTAGGAGAAACTCAAATAGTTTTATTGATATAACAAGAAGATCCAGGAGGAGATACAACCAAGTGAGTCTCGATCCAGCATCAACCTCCCAGCAAAGGAATCCCTTCTTCACCTCCAACAAAGCATAAATCACCCAATGCACTGATCTCAATCTCAAAACCAACAGCAATTCTCTGCAATGTACAAAATTCCAGCCTCTGGATCTCTGGGATGAGGGATCCATATATAGATGTATGCAAAGAGGATGAGTTAGCTTGTCATCTGACTAGTGTCCTTTCTCTGTCAGTTCTTGCTTCCACTTGGAGGTTGAGAGCCTCTTACTCATCCTTGGTCGAACTCAGTGAGGCAAGTGTCATGGAGGAAGATTCTGGAAGCTTCCATTGTCTTTACACCTCGCGGAATGGCACTACCATTTGTCATTTCCCGCTCAACGCACCCTGGTAGTGCATTTAGGTGCGTTGCAACGCACCTAGCTAGTGTACTGGGGTGCTATGCAACGCAGGTAGCTAGTGGAGCAGCTGAAATGATCCCGGTTTGACTGATTCTGAGCAGTTTCTGGTGGAGAACTTCTGGGAGAAGCTGTAGTTTGCTGACCTTGTTCCTTTAGGGGCAGGAACAACACTTTTAGGGACTTTGGATCCCTTGGTTTATGGACATTTCATGCTTAGAGCTGTAAGGCACAAAAATGTCTATAACACAATCCATGAGATGCGAATAAATGTGTTGATGTCGAACATGTCACGGAATCCTTTGATCGAAAGTCAATGATGTAAACTGTCGTCAAAGGTGAGAAACCTGCCATTGAGGCATGTAGATCTCAAGGTACTGATGATTCCTAGATCATCTTTCTAGATAATGAGCTGATATCGATAGAAAGCGATCCGTCATAGGCAAGCCCACAACACGAAATCATAAATCAAGTTGAAGAAGTTTAGTTGCAAGGACTGACTCAAGGATGGTCAAGATGGATGACAGATATTTTGCAGATGAATGGCTTATTGGCAGTGATATCTTGAACACATAACGACACGACAGATGGCTTGGTGACAATTGACCCAAAGTTAATACCCAGAAACCGGCTGAAGACTTTCAATGTGGTTTGATCAACTGTTAGGCAAAGGATTTCCCAACCCAGGTGAATAAAAGTGTCGTGTTCAAGAGTGGTTACAAAGTATGACAAACAGGCTCATTTTTCTCTCTTTTCCCCCACCATTTCTGGCAAGTACCTCTTTATTTTTGACAAGCTTGAGGAGGATAACATTTGCTTGATTATAAGCTCATCCTTCGGATGAGTCCAACTTAGTTTAAATTCGAACCCTAAGAAGGAGTGGTTCGTTCCTGTTTGTAATTGAACATGTCCTTTACTGTGAAATTTTAACGAGTCCAGTATAGGAGAAACTCGGTGTTTTTCAATTTTAGAGAGCCTGAAAAAACTTAAGACTCCAGGGTTGACCTTTTTCGTAAATTTGTGTCTCCCAAGCTCGAAACAGTATAAAATAATACTTGAGAGAACCGCTTGATCTTTACGACCAAGGAGTACTTTTCGTAATTAGTGCCCTTGATCCGAAAAAGTAAAAAAGCGATCAACGACACATCGTTTTATAACCAATATCGAATTTGAAACGACAAAAATCCGGCAATCTTTTCATCTTTTTACGGTCAGAAAAGGGCTGTAAGTGGACCGTCTTTTTAGTTCCGTTTTAACGGGTTTAAAAAAAAAACTCGGCAATCTTTTCATGTTTTTAGGAATCAGAAAAGAGCTTAAAGGTGACTCTAAGGTTTCACTTTTTCGTAAGTTTTAACGAGTTTGAAAAAATGATAAAAATGTACTCATGGTTTTCACTTTTTCGTAAGTTTTAATGAGTTCGAAAAAATGATAGAAATGTACTCATATGGCCGACTTTCAATTTAATTTACGAGCAAGAAAAGACGGAAAGAACTCAGCATTTTCATTTGTTTTGCGAGAATGAAAGATAGCAAAATAATCTCAAGATTTCATGAGTTTAACGAGTCTTCAAAATAATTGAAATTGACTCGAGATAGGTTTCATTTTTACAAAAGCTTGAAACAAAGAAAAACTATGCTTCAAAGTAGTTTCATTTTTACACAAGCTTGAAACAGAGAGAAAACTGTGCTTGATGCCCCCTAAGCGTAACTGCTAGAGTGCATGCCCCCTAGCTTAATTTCATTCAACTAACTACACTGCTGGTAATTATTAGCTGGATGGAATGAAGGTTTAGTTACGAGATCATTTGAAAGACTCGACCTAAAACTGTAAGAAAATTATGCAAAAACTGAAAAAACTAACCTAAATATACAACTTAACATTTATGAGATCTAGTCAACATCTCGACTCAATTAGAGGAGGATTTGTTTCATTTTTTAACGAGCTTGACACAGGAAAAGAACTATGCTTGGATTCGATTTCATGTTTACGCAAGCTTGAAACGAAAAACTATGCTTGTTATAAGTTCGCATGCCCCCGGCATAATGACGCAAATCGAGGTACATGCCCCCCAAGCTATTGCATTCAACCAGGTGGATGAAATGAAGGTTGACTTTTGACATCTTGGAAAGACTCGTGGGAGTTGTTTCATTTTTTAGTGAGGTTGACACAGGAAAATAACTATCCTCAAAACCCTTGTTTCATTTTTTAAACGAGCTTGACACAAGATAAGGAACTATGCTCATGACTACTCTCTACAATCTACCTATATATCCTAAAATCTACCTGATTCATTTTTTAATGAGGTTGACTCAGTAACAGGAACTATCCTCTAACACCCTGTCTCACTTTTTAACGAGGTTGACACAGGAACAAAACCATCCTCGCTTCTACTCTCTAAAATCTACCTATATATCCTAAAATCTACCTGATTCATTTTTTAATGAGGTTGACTCAGTAACAGGAACTATCCTCTAACACCCTGTCTCATTTTTTAACGAGGTTGACACAGGAACAAAACCATCCTCACTTCTACTCTCTACAATCTACCTATATAACCTATCCTTGTTTCATTTTTTAAAGAGCTTGACACAAGACAAGGAACTATGCTCAAGACTCCTTGTTTCATTTTTTAACGAGCTTGACACAAGACAAGGAACTATGCTCCAGATGTTCGCATGCCCCAGCATAATGATGCAAAGCGAGGTACATGCCCCCCAAGCTTCATTGCATTCAATCAGGTGGATGGAATGAAGGTTTACTTTCAAGATTTAACTTGAAAAGGGACTTGTTTCATTTTTTAAGGAGGTTGACACAAGAAAATAACTATCCTCATACCTGATTCATTTTTTAACGAGGTTGACTCAGTAACAGGAACTTTCCTCTGACCAACTGATTCATTTTTAACGAGGTTGACACAGGAAAATAACTGTCCTCATACTCACCGATTCATTTTTTAACGAGGTCGACACAGTAAAAGGAACTTTCCTCGACCAACTGATTCATTTTTTAACGAGGTTGACATAGGAAAAGAACTATCCTCATGGCAACTTGTTTCATTTTTTAATGAGGTTGATACAGGAAAAGGAACTATCCTCGCACCTGATTCATTTTTTAACGAGGTTGACTCAGTAGCAAGAACTTTCCTTGGGACCAACTGATTCATTTTTTTAACGAGGTTGACACAGTAAAAGGAACTTTCCTCGATACCCTTGTTTCATTTTTAAACGAGCTTGACACAAGACAAGGAACTTTGCTCGAAGCACCCTGATTCATTTTTTAACGAGGTTGAAACAGGGTCAAACTATCCTCGCTCACTGATTCATTTTTTAACGAGGTTGACACAGGAAAAGAATTGTCCTCAAAACCCTTGTCTACGAAACCAGAGATTCTGGGTTCGATTCCCAGCGGAGTCGCCATTTTGTCACACAGAATAAGTCGATCTTGCGGACAAGATAGACCTTCCTAGAATCTAAAGAAGACTTAATGACAAGCAAACCAACCAGACATTATCTTTCTCTAAATATGCTTTGATAAACAATAGCAAACAAGTGTTTTTAGGGCCTACCTTAGGTCCAATGCAAGCTTGTGGATGCCCTCGCTCTTTCGATTCAAATGAGCTCCTTTGTTGCGAATCTGCAAACACAAACAAGGCAAACAAATTAAGTAGCACCTGAAAAGCCAATTGTATAAAACATATTTAACATGAAAGTCAAGGAGTCCATGAAACAAATAACATGAGATACTTGTTGAGAAAAATGAGTTTGATTGTATTAATTCAAAAGAAGAGGAACTTTACAACCTTTGCCTTGACACTGTACGAGCTCCTCCCAGGGTCCAGCAAGAAGTCTCCTCTACTTTGACAAGTTTCACTCACTCCCCAACGAAGCCAAAAAGGTATGTGATCTCTCCTCTTAAGCTCAACTAGGAAGTCTTGATTTCACCAGCATTTACCCTAAAAAATGTTCAGCTTCTAACCTCCTTAGCAACCAGCCCAATGCCTGTATTTATAGTACAATGGAGGGAGGTTACTAGGTCCTCCTTCAAATGGATAAAGCCCTCCTTCAAAGGGATAGCTCCTCTCATCAAGGGATTAGCTCCTTCTCTTTTGGGATGCATGAACCACCTCAGAGCGAACAATCCACGTCAAAATTCCTTCTAGAAACCTCTAGAATTAACCCAAAGTGAGTTTTTTAAGATAAAACTTTCGCCTTTTGACTTTCATAGGGGTCCGCACCTACACCGTTAGGGACAGAGCGGGAAGGTCCACAGTTTTTGTACACAGAAGATGCGGGACCACAGGTGACAGTGGGAGAAAGTGCAGAACCAGAGTTACATTGATTTTTAATGTCTTTCTCTCATTTTCAAAGCTTGATTTGAAGAGTTGAGGTCTGAGAATTGCTTAGGAGGACAATACAAGTGATGATAGACCCATACTGACTGCAAATAATCATGGTGACAATATTTTTGTGTAATAGTTGGGCTAGGAGTTGCGGACTTAAGTTAGACTGGGGGTTTTGTTGTAGGGCTAGCAGTGTAGGTTGAGGGAGCGGGATGGTTTCTATTGGATAATTCATCGGTATTTGCCAGTTTGTCTGCTAGGTTTGACTCTGTGAAGTAGGAGGGGTCCATTGTGGTGGATAAACATTGTTTTGCCAATATGGTGGGGTATAGGGAAAATTTGGCCAATTGGGTTGGCTTGCTTGATTCGGCCATGGAGATGATGAAGGGAATGATTGATGTGACCAATTTGGGAAGGGAGGTTGATTTTGCCACATTGTATTATATTGTTGAGCATGATATTGCGGAGGCTGGAAAGAAGAAGCTTGGTTTGAAAACATATATGTTTGTCGCAGCTGCCATTGGCGGCGTTGATAAAGTAGATACACTGATTCTGGCTCTTCTTCTGCTTCGTTGTATACTACTTTCAATCCAGGAAGTGAGGGGTAGCTCTCTGTGGAGTGGTCTTTTATACAAATGGCACAAATTTGGAATGCATCTAATGGAAACTCCTTATGGTTGTGTTTCTTTCTGCATCTGCGACAGAAGATTGCCAAATTCTGTTCGCTTCTATTTGCTTTTGTTTGGCCTACATAATATCAAATTGTGTTCTTAGCGTCCCAAATATGTCAGTTTTAAAATTTTCTAATAAATTTCCAACTTCTGCACAAGTTACTCCTTCTGCCAAAATTCTGTTATCTCTTACAAAGCAATCATGTTCTGCTGGTTTTAGCCTTGTGCTGCTCCTCAAGTTCCTGATACATAAATAAATAATGTCAGCAAAATTTTCGCGATAAATATCTCCTTTCCCCATAATGTTTAATGTCTCAATCCATTTTTCCTTCATTCCCATAATTAATGTTGTTTTTAATACATTATCAGGTAAGGGTAATGATGCACAAGGAGATCTTTGAAGATTACACTGGAAACGTCCAACATACTCTTCTAATGTTTCATTTGGTTTAGCTACCATCTGAAATATTTCGTCTTTTAACTCTTGAGACCTGCAATAGTCCTGATATTTTTTTAGAAAAGACTCTTTCATTTGATCCCAATTATTTATAAGACCACCACCTAATCCCATGAACCATCTTAAAGCAACCCCTTTTAATGTAGAGGGAAATAATTTCAGTTTCTGGGGATCAGTGGTATAGTCATATCCTCTACATAGCACATCGAATTCAAACAAGAATGCATCCGGATCTTCTGATGTAAGGCCATGGAATGTAGGGATATGCTGAAGAGGAATTTCTTTCATAGGTGCATTAGCTGTAGTATCCACAATGGGGTATTGCAGTGTAGAGGTTTGGGTGTTTGGCTAGTTCTGGGCCATTTGGTCAAATATATTCCACTAACCTTCTGGGATATCTAGGAGGGTATTCCTAGGTTGTCGAGGGGGAATGACTTTAATGGGAATGGCCTTGACAACACTACCTTTATCTGGGATGATGAGAGTGCCTAAGGTCTAGGGGGATTCAGGTTCTTCAACTTTGTTATAAACTATTTTTGCAGCACTTCCCTTATCTGGGCTACTTAATGGCTGAATTGCCCTAAGAGGGGATTCTGGTTCTTCAGCTTCTCCTGCTTCTCCTCTTCCTTCACAGAGATTGCTAAGGTTCCCTTCTTGCAATGAGTTTAGGCTATAATTTTCAATTTCTTGAAAATATTGCTCTTCGATTTCACTATGCACCTCAACAAAGGCTACAGACGGTGATCCTGTGGCCTAAAGGGAACTAGTAGGCTTTCTAGAAGTAACTTTTCTAGGTCCTACTGAAGGCTGAGATTATGCTTTCTTAAGGATTTCGTCGATAAAGGTTGATCGGCCAAGGGTCACCAGCCCCTTAGCTTTATTAGGTTTGGGTAGAGGTTGGGGATCCTTTTCTAGCTTTTTCTACTTAGTCATGCACACACAAATCAACTGCTAGGTTCTACCCAAAAAAAACAAACAACAAATCTGCAGGAAAGTGGGCAGGCGAGCAGGGCTATTACATACTCCACATGCAGGTTCTTAACTTCCGTTTTTAAAACCCAGTTCTTTCCTAACAGGTTCTTACACTACTCTGGAAAGGAAACAAATGGATACACTCTTCCCGGGCAACAGTGCCAAAATGTTGAGCCATAAAAAGGGTCTTTTTCACTAGATGCCAGGCTTAAGAGCAGTTTTTTGAGAGTATAGGAGATAGTCTTTCATTCGGCTAAACGTAGAGTGTTCCTATCTCATTTACAAAACAAGTTTGAAACATTGTCTTTAGTGAAAGCTAGTCTACTGTAACTATTGATGAGGGAAGCCATTTATAATTGAAATCTAAGGGATGTTTGTTATCTAGGGTATAAATACAATGTCTCTTCACCACAATATTTCATACAGACTCCCAAATGTTCATGAAACATAATTATAATGCATATCATTCCCTTCAGTATGAAATCCCCATTTTATCAATCATGGACATAAATAAAAGAAGAAAGTAAATCTAAGAGATATTCTAGTCACTAGGGTGTCAAAACAAAGCCCTTCATCACATGTTGCACTGTTTCTATATGTTTGAAGAAGGTGTTCATGAAACCATGAAGAGTTGTGACTTGTTTTCCTTTCCCTTTAGTGGTCAATTTTGCTTCTACAAATGAAACCAAATATAAGTAATAAAAGTAATAAAATAATCAATGTATTCCAATAAAGCGAATTGAAAACATAATTATAAGTTAGAAAGTGAGCACATAGTTTTTTTTTATGAAACTAAGGGATACAAAATTACAACTCCAATCATAGATAAAAAAAAAATGGAATCAAGTGCATGCTAGTTCCAATGATTAGCATGCAATCTGGTCACAATGTAGATAATCAATGCACACCTTGGTCATTAAGGAAGTAATTACACAATCTAATCATGAAACAAATTATTACATAATTTAGTTACAAACCAAAGCCTTTGATGATAAGAAATCCATAAATAAATAACACTTGAGCTATACTACAAAACTAATGAAAACAAAGGAAATGTGGTTGAGTTTGTGTTGGAATTAAGATTATATTGAGAGTGGGGTGAATCAATATAATGGCCAATTTATACTTCAAAAAAAATTGAAACCATATAATGAATCAAACCCACAAGAAACATTTGAGAACACCAGATGTAAGTGAAAACCGATAAAGGGAGAAAACTACAAAACTTGTTTCAATGGTTCTTGTAGGAACCAACCTACAGTTACATCAATTTACTAGCACCAACTAGAAGGAGGCACCTATTGCTTGATTTATAGGAACCAACTAAATGTGACACCAATATTCTGGTTTGTAGGAACCAACTTGAAGAAGAGGCCAATCCCCTAATTTACAATCATCAACCTGAAGGAGACATTAATCCTCTAATTTATAGGCGCCAACCTAAAAGAGACAATGATCCCTCAATTAATTATGAGTTCTTTATTTTTTTCTCTTTTCTTCACAATTCTAAACTTCTCTCTTTGTTTTGTACTTTACAACTTTGTCATTGCACTTTTCTCATCATATGACTGAACCACTCAAATATTTATTCTCTTACTTATTGCACCACCTATTTTCACTTCATCATCCAATCTCAGAAAACATCTTTTACGTGACCACAAGCATTCTTCATCTTGATCATCTCAAGCCAAAACACTTTGTACTTCAGATAATGTTATAGGCATAAATATTCTTTGCATATTATAATCATCATAATGCCCTTTGATACTCCTGTTTGGATAGATTCCTCAGATATATTAGATGATTTTTTTATATTTATCATGAAATTTCGTTGTGTTTGGCCCATATAATGTAGTACTATTTTCACTTCCTCTTCATCTGAAATCAATGCTTCATCGCATCACATCCACACTCACACAAATAACTCTCCTTATTCAAGTTATTTCTTACAAGTATCTAGATCTATGCCAACAATTCATGGAGATGTAACCCAAGTAGAAAATATGCCTTCAATCCCCTTCTGAGTCTAATATCACTAGGTTCCAAAAAATGATGGGAAAAGACCATATGATTAAGTAACTTGGCACCTAAATAAAAAATGTCCAAGAAATCAAATACATGGATGGTTTGGATACTAATTATTCATAACTTCTTAGCCCTAGGGATAGACCACCAAGCTCATGATGTGACCAATTTTAGAGGCCAGGGTCCAAATAATTATTCTGAAATATTTGGAACTTGGGTCCTTTCCTTAGTGGGGGCGTGCTTTAAAAGGGATCAACCATAAAATCCACATGACTTTATGTTGGAACCATTTCCTAAATGATTTTTCTAAAAAATCCATAATCTAGGTCCCTTTTTAACAAGGAAACTCTTGAACACTTGGATACCTTGATACCAATCACTAATAAACTCAAGGGCTAAGCCATCAAGCCCTCATGAAAATCTATCGTGACCATGATCTTCTACTTGGAACCTTTATCACCATCCATATGAGAGACTAGAGACCCATTATACTCTACTTTCAAGTGTTTCGATACCAGTATGATTACTGAACTAGTAGACAAATCATTAACTGATAGCTTCTATAGTTGATTAAAAATTCCCCATCACATTGACAATTTCCTTGTCACATAGGAACATCACATATTGGAGTGATAAAGTGTTGACATAAATTCACGGTACCTTGGTACTCTAATATATCATAACACTATGAAACACTTCCCCTATTTAGAACCATGATAAGTTGGAACCTCGACCATCAACATTAGATATCAAGCTCTTCTTTCATATTGGAAGAGGTCCAACATAACACAACCCACTACAGTATGCACATGGCCCCAAGAGTCAAGCCCTTGGCTTTTTTTGACCAAGGCACATAATCATAATCTTTTAGCCTTATGGCCAAAAACAATAACATGATAAAACCTTGTCGATCCCAATCTTGGTATGGTTCATAAGACCTCTAGGTTCAACACACCAAATGACCTTCGACCAATCACTATCTTCCATGTGGTCCATTTTCCATGTCATTGGCCATGTCATTTTCCATGTGTCACCTACTAACACTGCCACATGTTAGTTACAAAATAATTATTGGCTAGCCAAAATTTCATTTTTACCTACCATGTGTCACTCACTACTACAACCATGTCATCTCCTTCCGACATCATCTTTCTACAACATCATACAAGATGATGGCCTATTATATGAAATGATATATCATTAAAGCATCTAGTTCTAGATACCCTGGTATGGGACCGACCATTCCCGCTTCATACCAAATCTATACTCACGTCATACTAAGATGCTTAATCAACAAAGCATGTCATGCATATCTTGAAAAATATGGGACCCACTGTCATGTCATCCCTTTATCACTTGTTTCCATATACTTCTACCACTTTTCTTCCACAAACATTTTATTTTCTCATCCAAAAAGGCCAAGAAAAAAATGCCATGTGTCACCACTTAAGGGTTCCAATCTTGCCAATTATCATCCACATCACTACCACTTATGCACTAACTAGGAACCACATGTACATCTACTAGCCAAAAAACGAATATGAAATCTGAGTCTCTTGGAAAAGTGTCACTTTGTGTATGAATGAACACCTAGATACCTGAATATAAATGTGGAGCCAAATGAATCTGGTATTTGGTTCTTCCTAGGGCTTAGATATGAATGTGGACCCAAATGACCTAGATGATATTAGAGTATGGATTACACTAAGATGGGGGTTGAATTAGGGTAATGGAATTTTTTCATCAATTCAAACAATTAAGCAATCAATAAAAAATGTAACCATAATCATGCATAATCAAAGAACATCACCATATCATCATAAGAGAATATTGAATGTACATGGAAACCCTTCTAGCAAAAAAGCATAAATTACTTTTTTATCTTCTTTAGTTTTTATTACATAAATTTGTGGGCACTAACCTACCCAAGGCACCCACCCCCAAAAATAATTTTGTAGGCACCAACCTATAGGAGGCGGCATCTTGCAATGGGATACAACCTAAATGAGGCACCAACCTTGATGGTATGAAAGCACCGACTTGCAGTAGGATTCAACCTAAATGAGGTATCCACCTCCTTCAAACAAATGTGGAAGACTTTTCACAATATTTCAAACTGGATCCATAAGCTCTTCATAAAACATTTCTTCCAAATTTGATCATATCAATCCTTCTTACAGCATTCAACCTACTACATTTGATCAAAACATTTTGAAACACCTTCTTGTTCTTCAAAAAATGTCCTGATAGATTTTTATAATCTCTACATCGATCACAAATCAATACAATCCATTTCACCTTTTTAAAAAAATGAAAAATTCCTCAAATTATCCACAAAAAAATTAGAAAAGTTAAGTGTTCTATAGACTGCACCCTTATGGTCGACTGCCTATACAACGAACTTTTTTAGCACCTGTTCTACAAAATGAACTTTTAGATTTGACTAACAATTCTACATAATATGCCTTGGAGAGAAAAAATTAAGTTCCAAAAAACTCCAAAATTTAACCTATGGCCTAGTTTGAGCCAAACAATATCAAAACCAATTGGGCTACTATATCAATCACTCATGTCATCCTTCAAAAAATTAGTAGGTTATGTGCCCTGATGGTGAAAATAAAGGATAACCCTTCGAGCTTAACCATATAGGATCTGGTCACACAATGCCACAAATAACAACACCTTTAGGCATGATCAATATGCCATAAAGCTGCACACCACACCTTTAAACTTGAGCCTATGCCACACAACTATACACCACACCTTCGGGTTTGATCTTATGGTAAGGAGGAAAGTCCCACTGTGCTAGTGACTACCATCAACAAAGGCCAATATTCCATGGAGTAGACCACGTTTGGGCATGATTAAAACCACATAGAGAAACCACCTTTGGAGATCTTCCAATAGAGATAACAATGCCTAGAAATAATAATGCCTCCGGGCACCACATAATACAATGCCTTCAAGTTCCACATAGAATAATACCTTCATGCAACATAAATAACAACACCTTTGGGAATTATCAATACCACAGAGATAAATTCCTTCATGCACTGTCAATACCATAGAGGAACGATGTCTTTGGGCACTACCAAACAATAAATAATAATTGCTTCAATCATTGCTAATACCATAGAGAAAAAACAGCCCCAGGCACTTCCATAGAGAAAAAAATGCATTTGGGCATGCTAATACCACATTGACCAACTTCCTTCCGACATTGCCTACACCATAGAGAACAAATGCCTTTAGGTATCCTAATACCATAGTGAAAAAAAGCACTTTTGGTCAATTCCAATACCATAGTGAAAAAACACTTTTTGTCAATTCCAATACCATGGTGAACAAACACTTTAGACATTATGAATAACATAGTGAACAAACTCCTTTAGTCACTACGAATACCACAATGAACAAATACCTTCAGGAATTTCCAATTATAGAGTACAAATTCGTTTAGGCATGGTAATACCACAATGAACAAACACCTTCAAGAATTTCCAATACTCTAGAGAACAAACGCCTTTAGGAGCTTGCTAATACATAGAGAAAAAATACCTTCGGGAATTCCAATAGATAGAGAAATAAATTTCTTCAAGCACTTTCCAATACATAGAGAAAAACACCTTTGGGCATGTCAATCCTCAATGAAAGAACCGCCTTTGGGAACACTAATAACACACATAATACACAGCTAGATCCACAACATTAGATCCCTTCATACAACTTTAATCAAATGATATATCAATGAATGGTCACACACCTCAATTACATTGGATGCATACACACACACACACACGTGTGTGTGTGTGTTCTTCTAAAATTAAACGAGATTGATGCAAATTCGAGACATGGGCTGACATTCTGGATTTATGTATAAAATTCCATTTGAACTCACCATGTGCCCCAGTTCAAGGGGTCCATCGTCAAAACATTGCTAACATAAGCATGCTGTCACCATTGATACATGTTGCACTTTGAGTGGGCCACTTGTCACTTAGATTCCATCAATTTAGCCAACCAAACTTACCGAGTCACCATTCCATGTGGCACCTACCATGCCATCACCATGTTAAATCTCTTATTTCCATGTGTCATCAAATGAATGAACCAGTGTGGTATAGTCCAAGTGATGTGAGGGAAGATTCACTGTCATTAAATTTTAGGTAAGATATCACAAAATCCACCACCCACAAAATCTTCAATGGCTAGATCTTCACTAAGATGCATGATCTTTAAATCAGTTAAATAGAGCACAAATTCATGCACCATCTCCCATATATTTCCCACAAAATCATATATATGATCTAAAGATGTGCAATATTTAACAAATTTGGTTTTTTTTCAAAATATATTTGGTATTTTTTTCCCTTATTGGAGATGTTGACTTCAAACTGAGATATCTTCTCGTCTGGGAAGATCTTGAACAAGTTTTATATACCATTGGAAAGGTATAAGAGAGGAATATCCAACCATGACATCCATAGCTTCATTTGATCACCATAACTATGAAAAAAACTATATAAACTTCAAGCCACTTTGACACCATTTGATGTGATCTTGACAAGACATCAGAATATCATGTTGCTTCCTTTGAATGATCAATGACATTGTTGCTTCCTTAGTATTCCCCTTTGACATACATGGCATTGGTTTTCATTAATGAAATATTGTGTTCAACAAACTCTCCCTTTGTCATTGATGGAAACACCACCAAACATTGATGGTTATTAATGGAATGGATTCAACTCCCCCTATGTTAGGGTCCAATCCTAACCACTTTCTTTATGTAATAAGCCCAAGGGACCTCATCAGAGTCATAGTTTACTAGTTGAGTCAATAAATATTGTAAGTGGTTATCCAAATTAATAATGATTGTAAGTGGTTGACCTGTATTATAGAAAAGAGACCACAATTAGTTATAAACGAGCAATAGTTAGTAAATAAAGTGGTTAACTTGTATTATGCAAGGGATCACTAGTAGTTATGGTTTTGGATGTCATAAATCTATAAATAGTCTTAGATATAAAGGGAAGAATCATCAAGTCTAATTGTAATCGAGCTCTTCTCTATTGGAGGTTTCCCCCTCAAAGAGGAAAGTAAAAATTGTCATTTACTTCTGAATAATAAACTATCATTATAGCTTGTCTAAATTCATGTGATATTTCTGTGTTTCTAGCAGTATTGTTTTGTATTTATGTCATTCTGGTATTCTTTATGGTCAAGTGCATAACACCTTATCATGCCATTGGGAACTACCCCTATCATGCTAGTGGGAAAACGTATGCTGGCTATGAAACTCCTTCTTGTTCCTAGTTTTCTTCATCAATATCTTCTCTCTCTCCTTCACTGTTTTCCTTCACTTCAAAATCCTCCTAATACTTCATGTTTTATTTCTCTACCCCTTTGACAACAATGAAAAAGGGAGATACTGTTGATGGATGATTACCAATGCTACATAACTATTCCTCAACCTTCCTGTGGACCTTATCCTTTTTCTTACGAATGGATTCTCCACTTGATAATATGGTTCTTGTGATGTAAATACCCCCTTATCAATAATCTCTCTTCTGGTGAGATTTCTTGCTATGAACATATACCTCTTGCCAAAATATGGAGGACAATCCTATAGTCGTTGGTTGAAATTAGTGAATCATTCCTTCCCCCTGTGAATGAATTATTTTCATGTGAATGGGTTCTCCACCTACGATTTTTTTCTTTCTTTATATACATATTATCATACTGCAGTCATACCCGTGTGTACTTGCTTACTTCCATACTCCTTCTATGAGAGAGCTAGAATCCATCTTGGTATTTTTCATTTGATATATCACTTCAACATGATTAATAAATTATCTACACAAGTCTCTGATCCATTATGTGTCCTAGTATCCACTCTTGAACTCCTCAACTTCCTTGGACTTGTCAAATCATCTTTTTGATAGTTTCTCCCCTTATGCCTAGGATCCTTCAAACTTCTATGCACACTATTGTATACTCTTGCTTCTTCAAGCTCCATCTCAATCTCAAACCTACAAATACTTGAATAAGTCTTTACCAATAGATTAGATATGAGTAGCCAGATCTATCTTTGGCTCTTCTTACTTTCTTCCCCATTCCTTAGTGATCTTCCTTGTATTAAAAAAGAAACATTCTTATTTGGATCATATTATGTTTATTCTACAATTACAAGTTATATTTCCTTCATTGTGTCACTTGTAACATTGTATTATTTGATTGAACAATGGCAAGAATGGCCCATATAACCTTTTATAATAATAGGTTATTATAACTTTTGTTCTATATGTTCATATATATGCTCCTTAAAGATTTGGAATTTTCCCCATTTTTGACATAAATCATAGGTCCTACAATCTTGTTCTTTATGTACAATCTTTTACATGATAAATAATCACCCAAAAATGAATTTCTATTCCTGACTCGATGATGATGTTTAGATGAAGCATTACTTGTAAATTTGTTCCTTGGAAGAGATTCATTTTTATGTTGATCTTCGAATCCTCTGCTGCTTGTGGATCCTTTCAAAACATTTTTTGTCATGGTGAGCCTCATAATTTTATCCTGGTTACTTTCCTCACTTAAGCTAGTTGTATCTTTTTTATTCCTGGTGTCTTTCTAGGAGTGATCTAAGATACTAAATTGAACATGCTTTATTTGATCCATCACTTGTTTGAATGTTTAATTGAATTGTTTCTAGATATAATGAATGTATGCACATGATTCTTAGGTTTTTTGTTTATTTGATGGCCTTGAGAGATCTTCATCTTTAGATGTCTCACGATCTTCTTGATAAACAAGACCTATTTTGGTGAGAGGATAACTCTTATTTCTGATAACTGTGTCCAATATTTCAGTTCCTTTGGCTAACTTCAAATTCTAATTTGCTTCCTCTAATTGTTTCCTTGTAGAAAAAACAACTTCCTCTTCAAAGTTTCCACATTCTTGCAAATTTTTCTTTTAGCTTATTCACCAAAGCATCCTCATTTCATTTATATTCTTCTAACTTTTTCTTCAGAATAGCAAAGTCATGATCCCTATTTTCTAATAGCTCCTTTTGTTCTTCATCATTTTGATTATTTTTTTGTCTAGCACATTTTTCAAAGAAGTAATTTTAGCTTCTCGCTCCTCACAATGACCTTCTCTTTCTTTTACCTAGATTTTCCTCACTTCATCCATCATCCATATTTCTTCTAGTTGGACCTTCAAAATAACATTTTCTTGCTCCTAATTTTCATACGTCTTCAAAAACTCCCTTTTCCTTTTTTATTCTTCTAAAATCTTCTTTACGAGTTCATCTTTACCTTCATGTTTTTGGAGTCGTTCTTCTAATTGAATAACCCTTATTCTTGAAACTTTTAATTTCTATAAGCTATTTTTCAAAATTTATATCTACTTCCCTAGTGTGGTTAACCTCAATTAGATGGGGAACATCATCTTCATTATTCGTAACTGGGCATGCACATATAGAAGTAAAGTGACCTTCATTAACATAATTTAAACAATATGCAATATCTGATTCCTCTTTTTGATTGTTTTCAACATCCATGGCCATGAAGAAAATGGTTGTTTTGGGAGCTCATATATTGCTTGCATAATCACAACTCTTGCATAATCCCTTTATTATCCATAATTCATTGGATCTGCCTTCCAATAGTTAACTATTCATGAAGGAACCTACTCTGATACCAATTGTTAGAGTAAGGATTACAATGAGAGGTGTCGTTCAATCAACGTAATGGAAAATTTTCATCAATTTAAATAATTTACCAATCAATAAAAAATGTAACCATAGTCATGCATTACATTGGATGTACGTGGAAGCCCTTACAAGAGAAAACCACATTTTTTTTTTATATTCTTCTTTTTTAATTACATAAATTTACAAGCACCAACATGTTCGAGGAACCCAGCCCCAAAAAAGGCATGAACTTGTTGGAGGAATTGACCCCAAAAATGTTCAAGAACTAACTTGCAATAGGATACAACTTGATTGAGGCAATAAACTCAATGATATGCAAGCACCGAATTGCAGTAGGCTTTAACCTGATCGAGGCAATAAACTCAATGATATTCAAGCACCAAATTGCAGTAGGCTTTAACCTAATTGAGGCACCCAAATCGATGGAGGAACCCACCTCGTTCTTTAAACTGATTTGGACCACTTTTAACAATCTTTCAAACTGGATCCTTAAGCTCTTCACAGGAAACTTCTTCCAAATATGATCATATCAATACTTATTCCATCATTCAACCTTCTACTTTTGATCAAAACATTTTGATACAACTTATTTTTATTTAAAACATTTCCTCATGGATTTTCATGCTTGTTACAAAGATCACAAGTCAATAAAATCCATTTCCCCTTTTTTTGAAATGAAACCCCAAATTACCCACAAAAACATTATAAAAATTAAGTGTTCTACATATTGGACCTTTTTGGTTCACTGCCTACAAATGCACTTTTTTTGCACCCGTTCCAAAAAATTCACGTTTTAGTATGTCTAATTGTTCAACAAAATATAATTTGGTAGGAAAGAATTAAGTTCCAGTGGACTCCTCCAAACTCATTCCTGTGTCCTCTTCTCAACCAAACTATTGCAAAACCAATTGGGCTACTGTATCAGTCACTAATGTCATCCTTTAACAACTTACTAAGATTCTGTGATTATGAAGTTGAAAATTAAAGGATAAGCCTTCAAGCTTAACCATATAGGATTTAAACAGAAATACCATAGAGAACAACAGCTTCAAGCACGACCAATATGTCACAAAGCTGCACACCACACCTTCAAAATCAAACTTGTGCCACAAAGTTATACAAACATGCCTTCTGGTTCAATATTATGCCATAGAGGAACTCTCTACATCATCAGGGACCACCATCACTAGAGACCAATATGCCATGAAGTAGACCACTTTTAGGAATGATGAAAACCATAGAGAGAAATTCCCTTCAGAGCTATTCCAATAGAGAGAGCAATGCCTACAAAGAAAAATGCCTTCGAGCACTATCAATACCACAAAAACCAATGTCTCCATGTACTACCAATACCTTATAGAAACAACATCTTCATGCATTTCCAACACAACACATATTTCATTAAAATTAGAAAAAAAGTATTACAAGGACCTTACCAAAATTGAGTTTCTTAGTTATTTTTAAATTCTATATCCACTATTTACTTCCAAATGTAATGAAATGTGTCTTACACCACATATAATAATGCATCAAAGCATTGCCAATACATAAAGAAAAATACCTTCGGGCACTAGAAACACTATAGAGAACAAATGCCTTTGGGCATGCTAATACTACAATGGAAAAACACTTTCAGACATTGCCAACACCACAAAGAAAAAATTCCTTTAGGGACACCAATAGCACTATGAAAAAACACCTTAGGCATTGTTAATACCATAGTGAACGAACACCTTTGGACATTGTCGATACCATAGTGAATAAACACCTATAGGAAGTTCCAATGCCACAACTAGCAAATGGAGGTGAGCACTACTAATACTGCAATGAAAAGATTCGTTTAGGAACACCAATACCACATTGAATAAATGCCTTCAGTAGTTGCAATACTGTAGAGATCAAATGCCTTTAGTCACTTTCCAATACACAAAGAACAATTGCCTTCAAGCACTTCAATACCTATAAAAACAAATTCCTTCACCCACTTGCCAATACAGAGAGAACAACCAACTTTAGGTAGACCAGTAAAGAAACAAAAACCTTTAGGCATGCCAATAGCACATAGTACACATAACCATATCCACTATGTTATATACCTTCGTGAACCTTTAATTAAATGATATATCAATGAATAACCACGCACCTTAATCACACTAGATGCACACACACACACACACATGTGTAGGTGCTCCTGAACTTAAATTCGAGATATGGGTTGACATTTTATCTTTGTGTAGAAAATTTCGTGTGACCTTCCCATGTGACCTGGTCCCAGGGGTCCATATTCAAACCATTGTTGACATTAGCATGATGTAACCATCACCACATGTCAATATTTGAGTGGTCCACATGTCACTTAGATTCCATCCAATTGGTCAACCAAACTTGCCCAGTCAACATGCCTTGTGGAACTGGCCACATCATTACTATATGGCCAATCTCTTGCTACCATGTGTCATCGGATGGAGTAATGTTGCAGAGGCCAAATGATGTGAGGGAAGACTGACTGACATTTAAATTCTAACTAGTTATCACAAAATCCACCATCTGTAAATTCATCAATGGATGGATTTGTTGAATTTTGTGCAATTAATGGAGAAATTTCCTTAGAAAAAAAAACACTTTATCAAGTGAATTATTTTCAAGTGGCTCCACAAGTGTTAGGCTTGCTCTTCTAGATGGTCAATTTGACTTGCCTAGAAACTTACATGATGGCTATTTGGATTACCTTGAAACCGTCTTATTCATATCACATGATGGCTATATAAAAAGGTTAACATGTTTTCCTTGATATGTAATTCTATCATGCACACATTTCTCATTTGGTCTCCTATGCAAAGGTATCCAAAGAGATGTTTAAGGGTCCCAACAAGTGGAGAAATTTCTCTTCTATATTTCATTGAAGACTGTGATTTGGTTGTTCATTATTTTGTGATCTGAGGTCATTAAATGGTAATAGATTATAACTTCTTCAGGACTCTAACTAGGCTAAGATTTACTTCATATCTGCCTCCACAAATCTAGATCTGACACATTTCAGATCTGCCTCCACAGATCTAGATTTGATACATTTCAGATCTTCCTCACACATATCTAGATCCTAGCCACCTCATGATGCAATTTTAGAATTGTGATATGGCCCGACCTTATGCCTTCACAGATCTATATTCTATCTCAAGTTTGAGCCTCAGAAGGGAAGAAGATCCGAGATCTATTTCTATGGTATGGTAAGAGGATCAACCTCTTGTTCAGATTTGCGAGAAGACATTGTGAAGAAGACCTTAAAACTTGCAGAACCTATTATTAGTGATCGATCTCTCATCATCACTTGTGATCTCTTTTACATTGGTGATAAATCTCTTGCATCAATATTTTATCTCTCTCACTGTTAACAGATTTATTGGAAGCCTGCTATTTCATTTTAGCATTAGAAAATATGTTGCAGATTTCTCTCTCGCATTTCTATATATTTATTTCTTGCATTATTGTTTGGTAGATTTCACATTATTGGAAATATCTCTATCTTGTATTATTATTCGTGGAAGATATCCCTTGTATTAGATCTCACACTTCATAAGATTTTTCCTAGTTTAAAATGTGGTAATGTTGTTATTATTGAGAAAATGGTTTTGTACTCTACTTGAGTATCTATGTTGAACATTTGATGGAGATCTAATAGAATAATATTCTTAAATGGTTTTCCCCCATAGTGAATTGATTTTTCCCTAGTCTTGGACCAAATATGTTGTCTTACTATTATTTTATTGTCTTCTATATGGTTATGGTTATTGTCTGCACTTAAAGGTTGAAGATCTAAGTTAATTAATTGAAAAATTTAACATGGTATCAGAGTCTTGGTGAATAAGATCATGAAAGGTAATCTGAAGGGAATTATTTGTTGAGAGAGCTTATTTTCTGCTCAAAATACAATTGTAGATCAGTTCAGATGGCTACATCCTTCTTCAAGGGCAACGAGAAATTGATAGGGGCTTCAAATTATGCTGCTTGGAAACTCAAGTTGGGCACCAAATTGGATGGAGAAGATGTTATAGATTATGTTCAAGGAAGTGTACCCAAGCCTCTTGAAAATTCCCTTGCTACTGCTAAAGAAATATACAAGAAAGGTTCGATCAAACCTGCAAAATTATCATTGATCCTTTGAAATATCATCTTATTAAATGTGTCTCCAAACTAAAGACATCTAAGGAAATGTATGACAAGATTGTTGGCATGTTTGGAGTCCAAAATATGAATCATGTCCTTGACCTAAAAAAACAACTCAAAGATATCAAATTGAATAAGGGAAAACCTATTCAATCTTATTTTGTAAGGATTACTGAACTCAAGGACCAAATTTTGTAAGATAGCGAGCCCCTGTCTAATAGGGAATTGGTACAAACAACCCTTGATGGATTCCTGTAGTGGGAAGTATTCATTACTACTATCAGTAATAATAATGTTCTACCAACTTTGAATGAATTGATTGGAAGATGCAGGCAGGGAGAATCAAGGATGATTTCAAGCGGTAGAATTCATAGACATGAAGTAGGAGAACCACCTGCCTTCACTGCACAAGAAAAGAAGAATAAAGGAAAGTGAAGATATTCGAAGACAAAGTCCAAACCCAAGTTTTTCAAGAAGAGCATGAGGAACGTTGAATGCTTTAACTGTCACAAGCATGGGCACTCTGATCAAGATTTTCCAGAAAGAATATCCTCTTATAATCAAAGGAGTAGCAACAACTACAATCAATCTCATAATAAAAAAAGGAGGAATTATGGAGGAATAAGATATGAATTAAGAAGAAATTCTTGCAGAAATCATGATCAATAGCCTCATCCTCAAAAGAGATACAAAAATACAAGTTATTAAAATAATGTTGTTGCTTCTCAATCTGAGTACTTTCTGATTTCATTTTTGTCTAGTGCTTCTCCTCCAGATTATTTAAATAGTTGGTTAGTTGATAGTGGTGCCTCTAGGAACTTATCTGGTTATAAATAAATCCTCTCTAATTTGGTTGAGAGTGATATTGGTTTAAACATTATCCTTGAAGATAACACTACATACCCTATAATAGGGTTTGGCTCAGTTTCTTTTCATTTGGATCTTGGAGAAACTATTCACCTCAACATGTTTTATATGTACTTTGTCTAAATAAAAATATTGTATCTATATCTACTCTAGAAGATAAAGGAATGAAGGTGGATTTTATAAAAATAAATGTGTTAACCTAACCAGAGAAAACAAACATGAAAAATTCTTTTACTCTTAGATCGAGAGTCGAAGGGCTTTACAAGGTCAATGTGTGACCTATTAAAGCTATGGCTCAATAATGTAATTTCAATCAGATCAAATTATGACACTACATATTTTCTCACCTTCATTATAAGACACTGCCCAAAGTAAAGAAGTTGGTTTCTGAATGCCAGAAATCTAATCGAAACATGTTTGTGTTTTCCCTACTTTTGAAAGTGGAAATAAAAGGAGAGCTCCTTTCCCCTCTAGTAATACTAAATCTCATGACATCCTATAGCTAATTCATTCATATTTGTGTGGACCTATGCCAGTGACATCCATAGGTGGATATTTGTATTATATCACTTTTGTGGATGATTTCTCTAGAAAAACATGAATATACTTTCTAAAGCACAAATATGAGGCCTTTGATATGTTTAAAAATTTGAAAGCATTGATTGAAAACCAAACTGGAAAGAAAATCTAAGTCTTCATATTAGATAATGGAGGAGAATTCATTTCAAATGAATTCACTAACTTTTGTAGAGAAGTCGATATCAAGAACGAGACCATTGTACCATATAATCATGAACACAATGGTGTGGTAGAAAGAAAGACTAGAACTATCATGGAGTTTTCTTATGCCATGCTACATGATCAGAATGTGCCAAGGTTCCTATGGGGAGAAGCTGCCAACATTATCATGTACAAAACATGATTCGAGCATTATATGACAAGACTCCTGAAGAAGTATTCATAGGAAAGAAACCTGATGTATTAAGGATCTTTGGTTTCCATTTTCATTTTCATGTACCAAAACAAAAGAGGAACAAGCTGGAGGCTTTAGTCAAGAAAGGTATGTTTGTGGGATATTGTGAAGATTCTAAAGCATTCAAAATTTATGTACCTGGTCAAAGAAAAATAGACTTAAGTAGAGATGTAACATTTGATGAAGATGTAAATCTTGAAAATGTAAGAATTAATCCTCCTTCTATCTCTTCTAAAGAAACAAATGATGATGTGGATCCCTTTACACGTGAACCTAATTATGAGCACCTAGATGAACTTGTTGAACGTATGGATCCATTAGATCCTCCCCCATATAGGAAAATGCATATATTTCTTCATGATACTCTACAGGATGCTAAAAAACACACTACTCCCAAGGGCACTTTTAGAGAAATAAAGAAACCAAGTCGATATAAAAAAATGTTTTTGCTATGAGTTATATCATACAAAGTGAACGTCAATCATTTGAATAAGCAGTAAAGCACCAATTATAGCATGATGACATGATAGAAGAATATGAATACCTTATGCAAAATGATGTATGGAAAGTTGTTCCTAGACCTCAGAGAAAATCAGTTGGGACTTCAAAGTGGCTGTTCAAAATAAAACATGCCATGGATGGAAGTATTGAAAAATATAAAGCAAGAGTTGTGGCTCAAGGATTCTCTCAGAAATATGGAACTTATTATGAAGACATATTTGCTCCTTTTTCTGGCTATACCACCATTCGATCTATTATTTATTTAGCTGCCAATCAAGGGTGGACTCTCCATAAGTTAGATGTCAAGACAAATTTTCTTCATGGTGCTCTTTAGAAGGAATTATATGTTGAACAACATCAAGTCTTTGAGGTACATGACAAAAGAACACATATATGCAGATTGAAGAAGGCACTATATGGCTTAAAGCAAGCCCCCAGGACTTGGTATTCTCTCATTGACAACTACTTAGTAAAGATAGGATTCACGAGGAGCAATGCTCATCCAAATCTCTACTTCAAAGTTGTACAAGGTATGCCTTTGATTTTGGTATTATATTTTGATGATATAGTTTTGATAGGTAATGAACCTATGATGATTAATTCTAAGAGTGATATTGCCTATCAATTTGAAATTAAATGCCTTGTGATGATGTGCTTCTTTTTGGGCTTGGAGGTCTAGTAGAGACCTCACAAAATTATTCTCTCCCAAGGTAAGTATGTTGTAAAGATATTGGAAAGGTTTGGAATGGTAGATTGCAAATCCATGAGCACTCCCATGGAGATGAACTTCAAGAAACTATGAGGTGATGAAGCTAGACCCAATTTATCTGATCCATCTAAGTATTGTTAGTTGATTGGAGCATTTATGTTCCTAGTGAACACTCGTCCTGATATTTTCTATGCTATAAACACCTTGATCATGACCAGGCCTTTACATACTCACTGAGTTGTTGTTAAACACGTGCTTAGATATCTACATGGGACAATTAATTTTTGTCTTCAATATGCTGCTGGGAATATAAAGTTACATGGCTATATAGATGTTGATTGGGAAGGAAATATTATTTATAGAAAAATCACTTCAGGTTAATGTTTCAGTTTGGATCTGTCATGATCTCTTGGATGATAAGGAAACAAAAATCGATTCCTCTTAGTTATTTTGAAGCTAAGTATATTTTTGCTAGCTTAGCTAGTTGTGAAGTAGTCTAGTTAAGAAAACTCTCTGGAGAGTTATTTGAGCAAGTCCTGAATACTATAGTGATATTTTGTGATAAGATGAGTGGGATATGATTGTCTTTTAATCCCGTATTTCATGACAGATCCAAGCACATTCAAATCAGATATCTTTTGATTCGAGACATGGTACAAAGAGGAGTAGTGAGACTCCACCATATTCATACTGATGAGAAGATTGTTGATATAATTTGGTATACTTACCAAAGCACTGCCGAAGAAGAAATTTCTATTCTTCAGAGATATGCTTGGATTAAGGGATGTACCCCTTCCAAGTCTGAGACCTGGATGATCAAGAAAATTGAGATGTATTGTCCCCCCCCCTAGTTTAGCTCCTAGGGATGAGGATTTGAGCTAGTGAGCCCCTGGAGATGAGGAACCTCAATCAGGATTATGCCCTAGTCATGCATTTTGTTTCTCACCCATATGGCTAATGGGTGATGGCTACTTGAGATTAGATTGTGATCCTTACGAGACATGGTAAGCAATATCTCACTCAAGTTCGAAGATGTTGGCATTCTTGAGATATTATGTACTCTTAGCCTATAAGGATTCTTAGCCTAATTGGTTGAGCAACAGTTTCTTAGTCTTCACGACTGAGTGGTATTCATTCAGGGTGGTAGCACTCCCTAGTGGTATTTGTTCCAAGTTGTAGCATGTGTCTCCCTGATGCCGGGTGGAAGCATCTGGCTTCATGATGATATTTAGGTTAGGTTGGAGCTTGAGAATCCATGTTAATGGTTTCTTATCCTTTATTTACTTGAGCTTGGATTCAGGGTGGTAGCTGAGGATCCCCTGTCATGAGTATAATCCTTTAGACTCAAGAATGTTCAACATGAGTCATGATGATTTGACAAGTAAAACAATTTTGACACTATTGATGGAAATTCCTCCCTAGTTGAGAGGGAATGTTAAATTTTGTGCAACTAAGGGAGAAATTTACTTAGAAAAAAAAACACTTTATGAAGCGAATTATTTTCAAGTGGCTCCACAAGTGCTAGGTTGGTTATTCTAGATGGTCAATTCGACTTACCTAGAAACTTACATGATGGTTGGTTGGATTTCCTTGAAACACTCTCATTCAGATCACATGATGGATATATAAAGTGTTTAATCCACTTTCCCTGATATGTAATTTTATCATGCAAACATTGCTCATTTTCTCTCCTACACGAAGGTATTCAAAGAGATGATTAAGGGTCAGATCAAGTGAAGAAATTTCTCTTCTATGTTTTATTGAAGACTGCGATTTGGTTGTTCATTATTCTATGATCTCAGCTCATTGATTGGTCAAATATTATAACTGCTTCACGCTTGTAACTAGGTCGAGATTTACTTCAAATCTTCCTCCACAAATATAGATCTTATACATTCCAGATCTTCCTCACACAAATCTAGATCTGAGCCACCTCAGGATGCCATTTTAGAATTGTGATTTGGCATGAGCTTATGCCTTCATAGATTGGTATTCTTTCTTAGGTTTGAGCCTCATAAGGGAATAAGATTTGAGATCTATCTCTGTGGTATGGTGAGAGGATAAACCTCTTGTTTTAGATCTAGCTAGAAGATAATGTGGAGAACACCTTAAAACTTTTGGAAAATATTATTAGTGATATTTCTCTCATCATCATTGATGATCTCTTTCACATTGGTGATCAATTTCTTACATGAATATTTTATCTCTCTCATTGCTAGCAAATTTATTGGAAGCCTACCATTTCTTTTCATCATTAGAAAATCTAATTGAGATTTCTCTCTTGCATTTTTGGAGATTTCCATCTTGCATTATTTTTTGGAAGATTTCATATTATTGGAAAGATCTATATCTTGTATGATCATTGATGGCAGATCTACCTTATATCATATCTCACATCAGAAGATATGTCCTAGTTTAAAATGGGTTATGTTGTTGTTATTGAGAAAAGGATATTGTACTCTTCTTATGTATCTCTGCTGAAAATTTGATAAAGATATAATAGAAGAATATTCTTAAATGTTTTCCCCCATAGTGGGGTTTTTCCCTAGTCCTGGACCAAATCTATTGTCTTATTGTTTTTTGAATGTCTTCTATATGGTTATTGGTTACTATTTTCACTTTAAGGTTGAAGATCTAAGTTTAATAATTTAAAATTTTAACAAGATTTACCCCAAGATGCATGATATTTAACTCAGTTAAATAATGTGCAAGTTCATGTACCATCTATCGTAGATTTTTCACAAAATCATAGTTTCAATCTAAAGATGTGTGATATTTAAAAAAAAATTGTTTTCCCTTATTACAAATGTCGACTTAAAACTAACATATCTTCTCATCTAGGAAGATTTTGACCAATTGTAATATACTATTGGAAAGGTATCAGAGAGGACTATCCAACCATGCTATACATAGATTCATTTGAACTCGATAACTACAATAAAAATATCTATAAAAGTCAACCCACTTTGATACCATCTAATGTGATCTTGAAGACATCGTACTATTATGTTTCACCTTTTGAATTATATCTGAAACTACTTCTTCCCTAGACTTTCCCTTTGAATCAATGACACTAGTTGTTATCAATGACAAACATATTTCCAAAAGATTCCTAGATAACTTGTTAGAAATTTGGATGGCCTCTTTATCTTAAATGGTGAATAAATGGAAGGATTCTAAAATCAATGCAGATAGGACGTTTAAGTTGTTGCACAATCCATCCCTTGAATTTGTGTGAGATTTAACAAATTTTATATTTGCACCAAAATTTCCTCTTTTACATGTTTCTTTGTTGTTTGGTCCATTGTGAAGCCTCAAAATTCTACTGCTCCAAAATGGGGGATAACCACCTAGTCTAGACCTTCAGGGTAGTTCCTTTTCCATTTGATGTGGTGGCTCTTATTGGGGATGATGGGACCAGTTTCCCAGAATGAGTTTGAAAATGATAATGGGTGGTTTTCAAGTGATTACAACAAGAATGATGATAACTAAATGGCCTATTCTGTCATGCAAATCTCTAATTAACTTAATCTAATATAAACCTGGGGTATTTTTTGTGATATTAGATCTAAAAAGATATATGTTCGATATGTGATAATAAAGATCATTCATGTATTAAACAAAGATGATGACATGTAAAGATAATTTATTTGACTAAATAGTTAGTCAAAGAAATGTGTAAATTATATCGCATATCTTTAATGATCATATATGAAAATAAATGCTTTTAGCTAAGCATCATACATTAGTGCAATTAACACATAATAGAAAGAACATACTCCATATATAATTCATGAAAACAAAATGTTATCACTAATTTAATAAAACATAATTGATCACACAAGCTAAAAGTACCATATGTGTGAGGTTCTACTCATTTGACTAGTGACATAGATCATCTCCATTCACCAATCAAATTATTCTCCAAGCATACAGTGGTGCATCAATAAAGGAAAGTAGTTTGATATTCAAAATTAATGACCATGTTCCATAATTTCATGGAGACATTCACAAACTTACAAAAGTGCATTCTTTGCAAATGTTTTTGATAAAATCATGGACCCTTCACCGAATGCATGAGAAGGGTATAAATACTATCTAACTAAATTTCAAAAATAGATTATACAAAATATCTGAGGAGGTTTCAAATAACCTTCCTCTTAACTAGCAACTAACTCTAAAAATAAAAGTGATTTGATGACTAGAGGTTATGAAGTTGTCTTGTTGTCTGCCATCTTTTCCTTGAGGTCGCATATGTCGGACATTGGTTTTACTTGAGGAGGTGCCCCAAATTGCGTTCTGACTTGTCCTATGAAGATGGAATCTATAAGAGGTGTGACATCCTTTGCATTGAATTGAGTGATCAATTCAGTGTCATAATTTGGTTGTGAGGGTTGACAAGAAATTGCCAATATGCCTCCTAGTGAGTCTTTGATAATTTTGTGATCGCCTCCCTTTGGATTTGCATCTTTTCTTTCCATTTTTTTATGCAAGTCATTCAAATGTGGCAATGACTTTGAATTAACTTCTTTCATCAAGTTGGTGGTGTGCAAAGTGTGATTGCCTGCTTTTATTATATTCTTTGCCACTCCTGCTGCTCTTGCTATTGCCAATTCTTCCTGCTTGATCCGCGCATCCCAATCTGTGAATAATATGTCTTTGTGTGTTTCTTCTATTTTTGGCAGATTAGCGCTTCTTCCTTCTTCAGATTCTTTCCATTCAATGTAGTCAGATATCTTAGTATTTAAGTCATTAAAATTGGTTCTCTGATCAATTGCCTTATCTGTTAATTGATCATTGGTATTCAGATAAGGGGTGATATGGGACATTCTCTGGAAGAATAGATCTTGTTGTTTTGACATAATAGAGTTTAGCTCCAATGCCTCTTTTATGAATTCATCAATAGTGGGGACATATTTATATTTCTCCATAGCCTCTTGCAACTCTTGGATTTGCATGTTCTTTGCAGAGATGTCTGCTTCATGGCTTATCCTAGGTACTTCCATACTTTGTTGCAATTGGACTATTTGTTTTGTAGCTTGCTTGTTCACATTTGCTTTATTGATTTCGAGTTGTTTCTCAAGTCGTGCTATCCTTTATTCCATTTATCTTAACAAACAAATACTTCAATGGATTTATCCATGGTGGCAGTAGCATATGCCCCTGTAAATTATGACAACCAAGTAAAATTTTCAGCACGATTTGAAGGAATATCCCTCCAGACAATATCCATTGGTTCATTCCCTGGTGGTATTTAAGGTGTTTCCACTCTACTTCTTTTCCTTTGTCTTCTTACTACACCCTTGTGCAGTGGGTTGTAGAATACATCGAAATGAGGTATTTCTGTAACCTTTAGGATAATCTCAGATGTCAGAAATGTAGGAATGATTTATGTATTCTGCAAACTTTTCCCTTGTTCATCCATTGGCTTAGACTCTGAAATTTTTTGAGTTTGCTGTGGAGTATGATATCCTGTTGTCTCTTGGACATCTGTTGTTTTGGGAGTATCTTGGAGTTTTTTATTAAACTAGTCCCATTCCTTCTCCAAATCGTTGCTTTTGCATTTGGGACTAGTATCCTAAGTTAGATCACTTTTGACCTATTTCTCAGCTGACCCTCTACTGGATTCCATTATATCCTCTGTTTCTTGTGTCTTCCCTATGTCTTGGGCTGAATTCACCTAAGATTCTATGCAATAATTGGGTCCTTCGTCGTTAATAGTTACACTCGGTGTAGGTTTGTCATTAGTTCTTAACAAATTCAATGAGATTGTTTCGAGCCTCTGATTTCTAAATTCCTGAAACCTTTCAAAGTCATCAGGATTCAAATTCACCTTCACCCAATTGAATGCTTGTTTGAATGATTCAGCTGATTGTAAAAAATCTTCAAATTCATGAGCTTCATGGATAAAGGGTTTGACCTTTAGTGTCGTAGTAACATTTTGTGCTACTTTCTCTAGGTCAAATTGCCTCTTTGGCAGAGTATGGAGCCTAAGGCTCTCTATGTTTAGTAATTATTTGTTTGCATGGTTGAATTTTGCCAATGAAAAAGAACCACACCAGATGGGAAAGGGTGGCCATAATGATTTTTTTCTATCTTTCAAGCTCTTGGTTAAGCCTTTTCCAACAGTTTGGTGAGCTATTTCTCTGGCTAACAGCTTGTCGGAGACATACAAAGGGAGTACATGTGGTTTTGTTGTACTACCATATACTCTGATATATGTGAACCATTGTTCAACAAAGTACTTGCCCACTACAAGAAGGTTTGTAGCAGCTTCCTTAGAAAATCTGGGGGCCTTTTTATCAAAAATACTTTGATGTAATGGGAGAATAACACCATGGCATATCTTGTAAAAATGGGGTACAAAATGGGATTCTCATATGCCTGAGATGGATGGGGTATGGGTCCTGCAAGGTCCATTTCCAACCCATAATTGGAAACTTAGTACAGAAATAGATAGAGTCCATGATATAGGCAATCATATAAAATGGAGGAAGGTTCTATGTGGAGGTGGATCTCTTTTAACGATATTCAAAAATAGTAGTAGCCAAGTTATCAGATAGGATAGTAGCCCAATTCATTGTTAGGACCTCATATCGTCCCTTTTTGACCATACATTTTGCCATGATATCATCCTTTTCAACCTATATTTAAAAGTCCTTGTTAGTGTTTTAACCCAATTATCCCAAAGGTATGCAATGATTCTTCTCATCACTATACGTTTAATTATTTAACATATAATCATGATATCTTCATAGTTAATCTTTAAATTGTTAACTTGCTGAACAATTAAAGAATGATGTGCAGTTCGCATTGCTGAAACTGCCTGGAGTTTGCAAGACTATTTTTGCAGTTGCTGAAACAGTAAGAACGACACGCAAATCTCGAAGTTGAAACAGTTGAGATTTTCATTCTAAACTTGACAACAACAAAGGAACCAGACTCATCACCGATGAAGCTGTTACACTGGATGTAATGCCCATAATCTAAAGACAATTTTACTGTAACAACATTTTGTTGACGAGAAACTGATTTCCCTATTTTTGTATAATGGGTTAAAATAGAATTTATAATGTAAATCTTTTGTAATAGATGACTCCTCTTTGAGAAGAGGATACATCTACATTAGAGGGGGATGAACAGACTGTGGAAAAGGCTCAGTTGAAGGAACAAGACTATAATCATTTTTGTAATATGACATATTGATGGATGAATAAAATTTTGTTCTTAACATCTTTTTCTAGTTCTTGTCTCCTGGGGAATCTTGTGAGAAGGACAGGGCCCACCTTCATCACAAGATTCACCCATTATATTTCTGCAGTGTGTCAAGTGTGTCTTTTATTCATACCTTGTTAACAAGTACTGTTTACTGAATATTGTTTATAATACCTTTGCTGAAACTCTGTTTCTTTCTCAATTGATTATTGTATGGTTCAAAGTTAATTCAAGAGTGTTTCACCGGTGATTAAGTTACAGAGTGAATTGGCAAGCTAGATAATCAGAGGCAGGTGCTGAAGATTCCCGCTCTGGGGATAGGGTCCTGATTCTCTGTTACAGCATAGCCATTGTTTTCCTTTGCAGATTGATTCTTTTCCATTATATGACTCTTTGAATGAAATTAAGCATTCTTTGATAGTTATCTGCAATAGAGTGTATTTGTTGTAATACAGAGTGGAGCTTCAGTTTGTTAAAGTGAGGTGTGATTTGTTTGTACTACAACTTTTATTACTTTTAAGATTGAGTACATATAGTACGCAGTTGCCTTTGAAATAACTAGACTTCCCTGGGTTGACAATTTATGTAGCACTTTAATAAGCAATTAAAGTGACCAACATTTTGGCGCCGTTGCCGGGGAAGGCAATCGTAGATTTTAAGAGCATTAATGAGTTTATTTTAGATGTACAGGATGCATGAGAGGACGCAGGAAAGCTAACCCTACAGGTGGCAATGGTAAAGGTAGAGGAGGAATAAAAACTTTCATCGATGAGACTATTTCAAAAGCTAAGACTTCTCAAAGGCTAAGGTCTCGAAGGCCACAGAATTAGCACTCTCTCCAAACAGACTACTAAACAGAGGAAGTAGTGGGACCTGAAAAGATTGTAGAAACAGTAGAACAGGCAAGTGCAATAGGGGAACAACCAAAAAAGGGAAACAATGAAGGACTCTTTGGTGGGGGACGTAGAGGAGAAGGGAGAGGAGAGAATTCCCACTCCACCTTGGAATTCCCTATTAAGGATCTTCCCAAAGGGACAAGTCCTATGAAGAATATCCCACTTTCAACATTACCCAACTTCCATGGTTTATCCTCTGAAGACCCGGATGAGTTTCTTTTCAAATTTGATATATTGTGTAGAATTTATGATCATGTTAATAATTCTCAAAAATTGAGGTTGTTTCCAACAACATTAAAAGGAAATGCACTAAGATGGTTTATGAGCTTGGGAGGTCATGTGATCACAACATGGGATCAGATGAAGGAGAAGCTTCTGGCCAAATACCAAGACTATTTCCGGACAAGAGAAAAAAGGGAGGAATTATTCAAGATGGTTCACAAGGAGGATGAAAATATGGAGGACTTTGTGGAAAGACTCCAGTATAATCTGCAGAGATCCGAGCACCCTGATGTAACTAAAGATATTCTCAAAACAATATTATTGAAAGGGGTAAGGGATGATTTTTTAGATATGTTAAATATGCTGGGTAAAGGGGATATATCTAAAGAATTGTATGATGAAATCGTTAACCTCTGCAAGAGATGTTCAAGAGGAGCTGCGAATAAATCAAAAAGCAGGGATAATACTTATTCAAGGGTCCAAAAATCAGCCAGTGGAGGAGCAACAAGAGCTAAAATAGGTAATCTACTTGAGGAATTCAAAACTGAAATGTTAAGTTCTTTTGCTTCACAGATTGATACCTTGTAGGTTAAAAAGAAGCAGGCAGAGGAAGAAGCTGCTTTGGCCATTTTCTGCCCTAAATGCAGAGAAAAACACCCACTGAGGGAATGCCCACTGGACAAGGTACCAATTTGCACCATTTGCGAGAAGGACCATGAGACTCAACAATGCCCTTCCTTGCCAGGAATAAAAGCAGCATTGCAACCAACTGAAGAAGAAGTTGAAGCAGTTTATTTGCTGACACAGAGGAGGCAATGGAAGCCACGAGGACAAGGTACAAATTCTAATATGCCATTTAATCGTTGGAATAATTATCCTTCTTTTCAAGAAAATTACCCACCCTTCAATCAAATGCAATACCCACCCTTCAACCAAATGAACTTCCCACCCATGCAACAAACAAACCCTCCCTTTGTAGATCCTACAATGTGGACTCCTTGGTCTCTACAGCAATCTTATTTGAATCAATGGAACCCAGGCTGGAGAGCTCAACAAATTCCATTTCCAAACCAATTCCCTCAGTATCAGCAATCTCTCTCTCTGCCATCAAGTACTCCATCGAATAATCAGACAATGAGACCTCAGCTACCTGTACAATCGAATCCTAACCCTAATAATAATAATAATAAAGCTGTGCAAGTTATTGATATTCAGAACCAGCCTTTATCTTTTGTTTTCCCTGTACAGTGTAATGATATTCATTTGCGGTCTGGGAGAATAGTTGAGCCTATTATTGATGATATTACTTCTTCTGACTCTGACAAGGAAGAGACAGAAAAAGATAAATCATCTAATAAGGATGCTGAAACAGTCAAGCCATCCTCTAATAAAACTGCTGAAACAGCAGAGCCACCATTCCCTAAGCATTTAGCTCTCACTAAGATGCCTGAGCCGCCTGCTTTTAACCTTCTAGGGGAATTGCAGAATCTGTATGTTAAAATTCCACTTTTGCAAGCACTCAGAGATGTACCAATTTATGCCAGAACCGTTAGAGACATTTGTATCAAGAAACCTGGAAGGAAAGCTAAAGATCCCCTTACAGTCCATGTAATGGGTGATCTAGCTGCTTTAATGTCAGGAAAAACCCCTCCTGTAAAATATGGTGATCCTGGTCATCCTACAGTTACAGTACAGGTTGGAAAAACTATTATTTCACGAGTCCTGGTAGACTTAGGTGCTGCTATAAACATTATGACCCTTGAAACTGCATAGCTATTACGGTTGAAAAATGTAATTAGAGAGACACCAACTATCCTTGAACTAGCTGACCGTTCCACAATCAAACCGGAAGGGGTCATTGAAGACCTGATCATTTCAGTGGAATCCTAGAATTACCCAGCTGATTTTGTTGTATTACAGACTAAAACAAAGTTGGGGGGGCATCCACTAATTCTGGGGAGACCATGGTTGGCTACAGCAGATGCTTTCATTAGTTGTAGATCAGGCTCAATGACAATTTCTAATGGATGTGAAACTAAGCAGCTCACTCTCTATCCTCATGCTACACCTATGATTAACAATGATAATTCTGTATGGTTAGATTATGAGGATGATGATACTCAACCCATTTTGACTATTGGACAAGCCTTAACTTTTAAAGACACCACCGAGGATGAAGTAATTAGTAACTTTATTTCTGAACCCTCCTCGGTTGCCTCTGAAACATATGATCAATTAACTACAATTTTGGAACCTGAAACACAACAAAACCTTAAAACTGGAAATTCATCTCAAGCATCAACTGATATCTCCTCTAAGAGCATAACAGTAGAAATTGAGCCTGGCAAAACTTTGAATATAAACCCTAACTTGACAGATGCTGAAACACAACAGTTAATGAAGTTACTTCGTGAAAATAAGGAAGCCTTCGCATGGGACTACACAGATATGAAGGGGATCTCTCCTGAATTATGTACTCATCGTATCTATATTAAGGAAGGGTCTCGACCAGTCTGTCAACCCCAACGACGAATGAACCCCAATCTAAGGGAAATTGTTAAAGAAGAACTTCAAAAACTGCTTAATGCAGGGTTTATATACCCTATATCTGACAGTGAATGGGTTTCTCCATTAGTAATAGTACCTAAGAAAAATGGGAAATGGAGAGTGTGTGTAGATTATAGAGCTTTAAACAAAGCTACTCAAAAAGATCATTTTCCCTTGCCATTTATTGATCAGGTGCTAGACAGTTTGTCCGGAAAGAGATTCTTTTCCTTTTTAGATGGTTTTAGTGGGTATAATCAGATCAAAATTGCACCCTAGGACCAAGACAAGACCACTTTTACTAGTCCATGGGGAACTTTTGCTTATAAAGTTCTCCCATTTGGACTATGTAATGCTCCAGCAACGTTTCAAAGAGCAGTGATAGGAATTTTCTCTGATATGCTTAATGACTCTTTGGAGATATTTATGGATGACTTTACTCCTTATGGTGTGACTTTTGAAGATGCATTATAGAACCTTGAGAAAGTACTTAAACGTTGTATAGAAGCTCATCTTTCTTTAAGCACTGAAAAATGTCATATGATGATGAACGAAGGAATTGTATTGGGACACTTCATTTCATTCCTAGGGATTCAAGTTGATCCATCCAAAGTGCAGGTAATTCAGACTCTTCCTATCCTAAAAACACAAACTGATGTAAGAAGTTTTTTAGGACATGCTGGATATTACAGAAGATTTATCGAAATTTTTTCTAAAATAGCTTCTCCTTTTTTTGTGTTGCTTACGAAAAATGTTGAATTTAAGTGGACTGATGATTGTCAAAAAGCATTTGATGAACTTAAGCATCAGTTGTCTACAGCTCCTATTCTAAGAGGACCTGATTGGGCACTTCCCTTTCATATATCCTCTGATGCTTCAGATACGGCAATTGGAGCTGTCTTGGGTCAAGAAGAAAACAATCTTCCTTATGCTATCTATTTCATTAGTAAGAATATGACCCCTGCTGAACTTAATTACACAGTTACCGAAAAGGAATTTTTAGCAGTCATTTATGCTATTAATAAGTTTCGACATTATATTATTGGTTACCCTACTTTTGTTCATACTGATCACTCAACCATTAAGTATCTAATGAATAAATCTGTTACAAATGCCCGAGTTACCAGGTGGTTATTATTACTACAAGAATTTGATATTACAATTGTAGATCGACCAGGTAAAGAAAATGTAGTTGCTGACTTCCTTTCTCGGATAAAAACTGATGATAATACTCCAGTGGATGATTCCTTTCCTGATGAATACTTATTTGCAGTATCTGCTCACTCACCTTGGTATGCAGACATTGCCAATTATTTGGTTGCAGGAAAGTTACCATCACACCTGTCACATAGAGAGAAAAGAAAAATCATTCAACAAAGTGCTCAGTACAGCTGGATAAGTGGGTGTCTTTTTCACACTGGACTTGACCAGGAAATCCGGAGATGCATTAGAGAAGATGAGGTTTATGATATATTGAAGGCTTGTCATGATGGCCCTTGTGGAGGGCATTTTGCTGATAAGAGAACAACACATAAAGTTCTCAGAATGGGTTATTATTGGCCCTCACTTTTCAAGGATGCAAAGAAATATGTCAGGGCCTATGATAGCTGTCAGAGAATGGGTCAACCTAATCATAGAGATGAAATGCCACTGAACCCCCAGGTAATACTTGAACCCTTTGAAAGATGGGCTCTAGACTTTATAGGACCCATCAATCCTCCATCCAATCAAAGAGTTTACATATTGGTTTGTACAGATTATATGACTAAATGGGTGGAAGCTAAGGCACTTATTAGAGCTAATGAGGAATCTGTTTTAACTTTTCTATTTGAAGAAATCTTTGTTAGATTTGGAGTGCCTAGAGAGCTAGTCACAGATGGAGGACCTCCTTTCAATTCTCATGGCTTTAAAGCTACACTTTAGAAATATCATATTAATAATAAAATGACTACACCTTATCACCCCAAGCCAATGGTCAGGTGGAAAGTACGAATAAAGTCATAGAAGCCATTTTAACAAAAACGGTAAAGGAGAGTAGAAAGGACTAGTTTCAAAGGCTGCCTGAAGCATTATGGGCTTACAAAACTACCTGGAGGAATACTACAGGTTTTTCACCTTATGAATTAGTTTATGGTAAAAGTGTTGTTTTTCCTGTGGAATTTGAGATTAAAACCTTAAGAACTGCTTTACCTGCCAACCTTGACTTGACTGATGCACAGACAGCTAGGTTGCAATATCTTCACGAATTGGATGAAAAGAGGTTGGATGCTATCCATCAAACAACTATTATTCAACAGCAAAGAACCAGGTGGCATGATAAAACTATTAAGCATAAGCAGTTCCAAAAAGGCAATTGGGCTTTATTATATGATTCCAGGTTTTAAAATTTTCAAGGGAAACTACGAACAAGGTGGTTGGGACCTTATGAGATAGATACTGTTTTTCCAAATGGTACAGTAAGGCTCCTAATAATTGATGATTCCAGAACACCATTGTTAGTGAATGGGTATCGGCTCCATTTGTACCAGCAACCTATTTCTAAAGAGGATTTTAAAACCACTTGTATGACAGATTCACATTATATTTTTGGGGGAGTCTACTACCCCTCATTGCACCTAATTTTCTATTATATATTTTTATTAGATTAGATTTCTTAACTAATAATCCCCGTCAAGGGCTGCCATGTTACAATTTATTATTTTGCAAGTCTTAGATTCAGAGGCTGGCTCAAAGAACAATTGCATTGCAAGCAGGATCAAGTTTCAATTTGGGAAACATTGCCATTTCACTTCAATTCATAATCCATCCCCTCATACTACCCTTCAGCAACATTTTCCTATTTTTCTTTAACAGCAACATCTCTTTTTCTCCGTTGCTGAAACACCAATTTTTTCCCATTTTCCCCGTTGCTGAAACACCAACTTTTCCCTATTTTCTCCATTGCTGAGACACCGATTTCTCCATTGCTGAAACACCAACCTTTTCCATCTTTCCTAAAAAGCATCAATTTTCCCATTTTTCCATAATTGAGGCATCAATTCCTCTCAAAAACGACCAATACATATCACTTTTCATTGAGAGAATCAGCCATTCATCCTGATAATTGTGTTCCTTCACTATTACCTCCTGTGAATAGAGAAAGCCTTTCATATAAATACCCTCATATCTTACAACCCCTTTTCATAACCATTGGTGATCTATTAACGACGAGATTATACTTTCAGCACAACAATCGAAGGTAAAATGTGAGGTATGTGTGTTTATGTGTAAATATTAAACTATAGTTAATGAGAAGATTCTGATATGATCACCGAAATCGCCGTACATTCAAAACTTATCATTTTAGCCGCAGTTGGGGGGAATATCTAAATCTTGCAATCCTTACCCGATATGCCAATCACTGTAGTTTTTATTATGATTGTGTCTCATCACCCTGTCTCTGTCTTATTATGTCATAACCTCATTTGAAATATCTTACTCTGTCTTGGCTGTGGTAACACAGCTCTGTATTGTGCATTTTACTGAACTGGTAACTATGGGAGGTAACGCTGTTCAAAATGAACCTGGTTCAATGGCTCTATTCGAATTACACCCAGAAGCATATCAAATTTTTCTGCAAGAAGGCTGGGTGGACTATTTCCGAAGGCTCGAGGGATTTGATTCTCAGCAAGTCCTCGAATTCGCATGTAATTTAAAGGAAGGTTACTCTACTGTTCAGGGAGTTCGAATTCCAGTAACAGAGGAAGATATAGTGCAAGTTTCAGGATTACCAACCAATGGAATTCGTTGGTTCAGTCGTAAACACATCATTCTGAATGCACAACAAGATTTTCTTCTACCTGGGGAACGGGTCGAACCTAAAGGCAGGGATGTTGCACTACATTCATTACCACCTCCACGGCCAAGGGTTGTAGGGTTTGTCAAGCACTACCTCACCTGCGAAGTACATTACCAGGTAGTGTACCAGCATGACTTTGTGTTGTTGAATCATTTAAGACATGGTCGTTTATTAAATATGCCATACTATTTGCTTGGGTGTCTAAATAATATGTCAAATTATTCCATGAATGCAAAGTACCCACTCCTCTCCCTCACTCACCATCGTTTGGTTCAACTTCTAATCCAGAGGGGCTTTGCCCTGCAAAATCCTCCTCCCCTTAACAACCTACCCTAGGAAGCTGCTAAAGTTCTTCAACCAGCAGCTGAAAACCCCCAGGAAGTTACTGAAGTTCCTCAACCAGCAGTCGAAAATCCTCAAGAAACTGCCGAAATTTCTCAAGCAGTAGCCGAAACTCCCCAATTAGATGCTGAAAATCCTCAGCAGACCCCTAGAATCTCACAGCAAATTGAAAATCCTTCTGTTCAACAACTAGGGAGCATCTTTGATTCCTCAGAAATTCCACCACCCGCAACAGTCAATCCAATTGACCCCTCCTCCATATCTACTCCATCCCTTAACTTACCTGAATCATCCACTCCCACGGTCCATATCCCCAGTGATGATTCAGATGAAAATATCCCCATTGCCAAGCTAAAAAGGAAAAGACAAGAAAAGGCTGCACCCTCACTAAAAAGATGAACAAGAGCCTCAATTAAAGAAGCTGCTACTACTGATGACCCTCCTACCCTAAGGAAAAATGTTCATAAGAGAAAAACCATTGTTCTTCCTGCCTCCTTACCTCGAAGACGAAGGAGGACATCTTCTGAAGTAACAACTGAGACCACCACCCCAAATTCCCCACCTATTATCCTAAAACCCCATACCCCACCAGACCCTGAATCCTTACCTTCCTCACCCTCGGGTACCGAAATGCAAAATGTTTAGGATTTTGTGACATCATTCCTTTCAGAAGACGCAGCTGCTCCGCAAGAACCAGTTGTTGATTTATCAAAAGTAGACATCCAAGACGATGTACATCGTGTAGTTTTCCGACAAGAACCAGCTACTTACTCAACAGGTGTTACATAAGAACCACCTGCTGAGGAACAAAAGATAGACGACCTAGAGGTAGCTGCCCCACAAGAACTAGCTACTAGTCCAACAGGTGCTACACAAGAACCACCTACTGATGATCATGATCAGGAAATAGATCAGGACATAGCAGCTACTAACTCAGCAGGTGTTACACAAGAACCACCTGCTGATAAACAAGAAATAGGTAACCAACATGTAGCTGTCCCACAAGAACCAGCTACTGACTCAGCAAGTGTCACACAAGAACCACCTGCTGATGACCATGACCAGAAAACAGACCAAGACGTAGCTGCTACTGACTCAGCAGTTGATACACAAGAACCACCTGCTGATGAGCAAAGTATAGATAACCAGGGTACTGCATGAACTGTAGCTGTTACAGAAGAACCAACCACTCAGTCAGCTGATATGAAAAATTCACATGCTCAGGAAGATATAGCTGTTACAGAACTAGCTAATGACCCAACAGTTGTCACACAAGAACCACTTGCTAAGGATGCAAATAATGAAGCTGCCACCAAACAACAATCCTCCCATCCACTTGAACCAGCTACAGAGACTGCAACTGTTATAGAAGGCCCTGTCACATTAACTTCCCTTCAATAAGAAAATGAGTTTCTGAAATCTGAGATTGAGGTTTATAAGCAGGAGTTAATGATGGCAAGGGAAGCTTATGAAAGAGAACTAAATATGTACAATTTAGCTTAGGTAGCATTTGCAGCTGAGAAAAGTGCGGAAAAGGATTGATATAATGAAAACATGTGAAGCCAATGTGGTGATCTCTATTCTCGAGCTGGTTATAAGATAATCGAAGTCCCATTTCCTGGATCCACTCTTGCATTTACTCCTGTTATAGTTAAACAGGAACGCCTTGCTGTTACACAAGAACTAGCAGGGCCTTCAAAGATTTCTAAAGAAGAAGTGAAACTGCAAGTATCCCGGTCTACCCTGGTCATTAAAGCTGAAAATCTTGCACCAAAGTTTGCAAAGACGGTGTTTACCCAGACTGAACCTCGGTGTGCAAAGACTATCTTCACTCAGACCTCAAGCATTCAAGAACTCAGGGATATATGGAAGAAAGAGTATGCCCTGTCACAAGAAAAGGTATTACAGGAACATAAATCATTATGGTAGAATCATGTATATAGAAATTGGGAAGTCCTGGAATAGTCCCATGCACAGCATAAGGAAAATAAGGAGTTGAAAACTAGACTGTCTCTTATCTTTGAGTTAGTTCAAAGATTTCTTGCCACCAGGAAACCATCCTTTAACTATTCTGCGTTTCTAGCAAAACACCTAGCATTCTTCCAAGTAAAAGCAGTCAGATATGGACGACCTCATGAGGTGTCTACACCCCAGCAGTTTATTGAAACCTTTGCAGAAGCATCAGTCAATGAACAAAATCTATTATGTGAACTCTATCTCCATAATGAAGCCATGCCAGAGGATAGAAAGCTTAATTTGATTCCTGTGGCTGGTGACATTCATATTAGAGCCTTTGTCTCTTTCATGGCCAATCAGCTCATGTGGCAAAACACTTTCCTTTCAGTGACACATAACGAAGAAAATCTTCTTCTGTGGATCCAAGCTGAACCACAGAATGCTGTTGTTTTCATTGCTGAACATCATCGGGTTATAGGAGAACCAGGAATGATTGAGCATATCAGAGAATTACAGGCAACAATGTTGAAGGAGTGTCAACATTATGTCAAAAATAAAGGACTTCTTTCCATACAGGCAAACAATCTATTCTGGGAACATAGCCCTAAGGAGAGAAGGGAATACCATCCCTTTAACCATCCTAATCTTCAGGCAGCAATTTCACGAATACCTAATTACGTTAAATGTGTTCAACAGTGTGGCGAAAAATGGTTGGGTTATCATTTCCATTTCCCACTTCTCTGGTTGCCAGTATAGCAATATAAGGCCTACTTCAAGGTTTCCAAAAAGGAGGAGCTTGTAGCATGGCAGAAATTATAGAGTGTCCAGGGCTTCAGAGATTTGGTTGATAGCACCTTCTATACTTACTGTATAAGTAATTTGCACTATACATCCCAGTACTCCGACTCAGACTCAGAGTAAATGTTGCATGGGGACATGCAACTGCTTCAGTTGGGGGGGATGTTAGGACCTCATATTGTCCCTTTTTGACCATACATTTTGCCATGATATCATCCTTTTCAACCTATATTTAAAAGTCCTTGTTAGTGTTTTAACCCAATTATCCCAAAGGTATGCAATGATTCTTCTCATCACTATACGTTTAATTATTTAGCATATAATCACGATATCTTCATAGTTAATCTTTAAATTGTTAAGTTGCTGAACAGTTAAAGAATGATGTGTAGTCCGCGTTGCTGAAACTGCCTGGAGTTTGCAAGAGTATTTTTGCAGTTGCTGAAACAGTAAGAACGGCACACAAATCTTGAAACTGAAACAGTTGAGATTTTCATTCTAAATTTGACATCAACAAAGGAAGTAGACTGATCACCGAGGAAGCTGTTACACTGGATGTAATGCCCATAATCTAAAGACAGTATTACTGTAACAACATTTTGTTGACGGGAAACTGATTTCCCTATTTTTGTATAATGGGTTAAAATAGAATTTATAATGTAAATCTTTTGTAATAGATGTCTTCTCTTTATAAAGAGGAGACATCTACATTAGAGGGGGATGAACAGACTGTGGAAAAGGCTCAGTTGAAGGAACAGGACTAGAATCCTTTTTGTAATATGACATATTGATGGATGAATAAAATTTTGTTCTTAACATCTTTTTCTAGTTCTTGTCTCCTAGGGAATCTTGTGAGAAGGACATGGCCCACCTTCATCACAAGATTCACCCATTATATTTTTGGAGTGTGTCAAGTGTGTCTTTTATTCATACTTGATAACAAGTACTGTTTACTGAATATTGTTTATAATACCTTTGCTGAACTCTGTTTCTTTCTCAATTGATTATTATATGTTTCAAAGTTAATTCAAGAGTGTTTCACTGGTGATTAAGTTACAGAGTGAATTGGCAAGCTAGATAATCAGAGGCAGGTGCTGAAGATTCCCACTCTGGGGATAGGGTCTTGATTCTCTGTTATAGCATAGCCATTGTTTTCCTTTGCAGATTGATTCTTTTCCATTATATGACTCTTTGAATGAAATTAATCATTCTTTGGTAGTTATCTGCAATAGAGTGTATTTGCTGTAATACAGAGTGGAGCTTCAATTTGTTAAAGTGAGGTGTGATTTGTTTGTACTACAACTTTTATTGCTTTTAAGATTGAGTACATATAGTACGTAGTTGCCTTTGAAATAACCAGACTTCCCTGGGTTGACAATTTATGTAGCACTTTAATAAGCAATTAAAGTGACCAACATTCATTATATGAGAATTGACACATGCATCGACTGAAGGGACCCATTTTATAGAGAACTTGGTATTATTAGGCATTTCATACAATCTACATAAGTTACATAGAATTTGAATAGTAATGGGGATTTTCTAAAGAATCTATCGGGTACATACCTGTTTTATCATATTTGAATTGTTTTCTAGGATTCTCCATACTTGAATCATCTTGAATGGTTTTTCATTCTGCTTTGTGAAATTGGCCAGGAATGATTTATCATATATATCTTGAGGGTCAGGAAGATGATACATTTGTTTCAAATATTTAGCTTTGAATGATCCCATCAGCTCCATCTTTGAGTTCTTGAATTGTCTGTCTTCAATATTGACATTTTCCACCACCCATCTAACCATATCCGTGTATGGTAGTATCTTGGCTCTTGCTCCTATTCTGTGAAGAAAAGAGCAAGCAACATCTTTGAATTGAACTCCTGAGGGTTTTATTGAATTTGTTTTTGCCTTGGTGATAGTAATTTTAGGCCGCTCATCTTCAAGTCTATTGTAGATGACTTCCCATGTCGTTGCTCCTCCATCAGCACTGCAAACTGTATCAGCAAATATGGGCGACATCTCTGAAACCTCAGACTCTGAAACACTCTGTTGCTTCTGTTTTTGCATTACTTTCCATAAGGATATCTCTTTTGAAGCTTCCCTGAAATGAAAGAGAGATGTATCAGCACACACAGTAGAGGGAAATTAAGGTTGAGATCTCTTTGAAATGACTTGAATTGTGGGAATATTTTGAATGCAATCTCTATGTTAACTAGCCATAACTTGAAAACATTAACTTCTCTCCTCGAGCTTCTAAACAATAATTTCTTTGTCAACCCACTTAATATTTCATTAAAACTCAGTAACTTCCCACGCTTCACGCCTTATTTTTTGCATCGCAACTTTCGAACGTTGCAATATAGTGCTACTCGGAGATAATGCGAAATGTAATTGTGAAACATCACAATATCTCATTTTGAAATTTTTAAGTGATAACACAATGGCATGCTTTATTAAATTATGACTTGTGAAGTGTGATCGCATATTCTTAAAGTGTTGCGATTAAAAAATCGCAGTGGGGGCTTTATCGCATATCGCATTTCAGGATTTTCTTTAGGATGCTTATAATTGTCATATGGAAAACTGCGAAATGCGATTTGCGATAAAAGTTTTAGCTATGGGTTGCATTCTAAAGGTTTAAGGAAAATTTGTAGAGTTAGCATTTATTTTCAAAGGCTAAAAATTTAAAAGGGTCCCCATTTATATGTCAAATATTAACTATTACTCCCTATAAATGGGGGGGTTGTTACATAGTACAACAATTGACGATTCACTTGGGAGAACTAGCTATCTCTGATTGGTCTTTTGAAATCTCTAAAACTTTCAAAATTAGAAGAGTTATAGGAATAATAATTACATGAGTTACAAACTAAAAAACATTTCTCTGAAATCATAATTACTCACTTAATTTAATTATTCAACTACTTTACTCTTGTAGTGATAAAAATACAAATGTTTGCATCAGTGGATAGTAGGATTTAAAGAGATATAGTAGGTGTCTTATACATATTAGTTTTATCGTTTACTCGTTTATCATAGATAGAGCTTCTGCTACCAGCAGGCCTTCATAGCCTCTGCAAGGTTATCTTTTAACAAACAATGATTCATTGTCCCATCCGAAGCAATTTTTGGAATTCAAAATGATGTTCATTTCCTTTCTTTCTCATTTGGATTTTGTTTTCTCCTTTCATGTAATTTTATTTTCAAGTTTCTTAAACAACATTGTCCAGGCTTGGTAACCCAATAATGACAATGCCATTCACTGCTTGTAACTAAACTGAACAAGTTGGCTCTTGATGAGACCCCTTGTCTTTTGATTGATTAGATCATTGACTATTACCCTGTTTTGATATGAAATATTGGTAACATTAGTTTAATTATTCCCCTATGGTCATGGTAAACAAGCTCGTAAGGAGACTTATTATCTTTTAAGTTTTGCATATTTTAGAATTACACTATCAAAAAAGAAAATTTTATCAAATGGGGTGAATCCTTGGCCGTTTTTAAGAGTTTTGGATGATAATAATAGAGTTTTGAGATACTCATATGTAGAAAGTCCTTACTAGGCTAAATATTATTTTCTTGACTGATAACAAAGAATCTATACTTTATAAAGATAAGAGCTTGTTCATAGAATAAGTGTTTTTAGCAAGCTCAAGTTTTTCCAAAGAAATAGGGTTCATTTTGATACTCAAATGCTCTAATTATTTCTTTAACTTTTACTATTTAAAGAAGGGAAAAATCAAAATATCGTCAGAGACTTTATTTTGAGAAGCCAAAAATAAATACTACTTAACTTTTATTTTCTTAAGAATCTTAAAGACAATATGATACAAAATTGGAAGTGGTTGTCTTCTAGGAAAAGTATTTTTTCAAAATTTTCCCATTATTGTGTAAGGAATCTACTCTACCTAACAAATCTTGTAAAATAAATGTCGATGGACCAATTTTCTCAATGATTTGGAATGGTCCAAGCCATAGTCTTTGAAATTTGGTGTGTTTTCCCTTTTCCTCATGCACTTTTTTCCATTTCAAAACCATATCACCTGTTTCAAAGGTTTTATGACTAGCAGAGGTTGTATCAAAAGAGGCGTTGATTAACCACTGATGATGGGAATGGGTGGATTTACCTTTTTCTCTTTATTCTTCAAGCTTAAGGATTTGAAATTGTCTTGCTTGAAGAGAAGAGGAAGGATTTTTCATATATAAATTGCACTAGGGTGAGAGATGGGATTCCTATGTTTGTGGGGAGAACTACTTCTTTTCCATAAACTAAAGCAAAAGGAGAAGAACTGATTGAGGCCTTCTGTGTTATTCTATCTTCCCAAAGAGAAAATGTCAATGCTTTGTGCCAATTCCTATGATTTTGGTCTATAGTCCACTTGATGATCCTGATAATATTTTTGTTTGTTGATTCGGCTAACCCATTACCTTGTGGATAATAGTTGTATGAATACTTCAGTTTGAAACCTATTTTTAAGGCAAATTCTACCATGGTATTTCAAGAAAAAAAAGATTCATTATCAAACATTAATGTTGTAGGTAAGCCAAACCTAGTGATTATGTATTGATCAATAAATTCTGTAATAGTTCCTGTGTTAGCTACCCTTAGTGGGATAGCTTCTACCCATTTCGTGAAATAATCAGTCGCTGTAAGGATGCACTTGTGCTCCTTGGAAGACTTAGGAATAATCTCACCAATTATATCTAATCCCCATTGTTCAAATGATTATTGGATATTCACTGGCTTTAAAGGGAATGCTAGTTTGTTTTCTCTTCCAACTGCAGTTTGACAAATTTTTCATTTTTTTGCATAGTCATGTGCATCCTTGAATAGTGTTGGCCAATAATAACCTGCATGAAGGATTTTGTGAGCTGTGGTGTTTCCTCTGAAATGGCCTCCATCTGGTCCATCATATAACTCTTGCATAACCTTTTCAGCTTCAGTTTTTTCTAGGCATCTTAATAATATTGAATCATAATTTTTTTCTAAATAATACATCATAATTAATTCATACTGATTTGATTTCAACCTTAAAGCACACTTTGTTTTGTAATTGAGATGCATAGGAGCATATCCGTTCTTAAAATAAAACTTCAAATCAATATACTATGATTGTACATCATTGAGGCTTACCTATGATATTTTCACTTCATTGCCTTGGTCTTCTTTTATTGATAAGTGTGAAGCCTAACAAGTTTAGTTGGTTGGATTTCTACATCGTACTCTTGAAGTGCAGTGACCCAATTGGCTCTTTTCTCCCCCACTTCCCTTTGAATAAATAATTGCCTTACTACAGGGCAAGGTACTACTATTTTTATATGAGTTCTGAGGAGAAAAGGTCTGAATTTTTCAAGGTTTTAAAGAAAGCAAAATCTTGTTTCTCAACAGTTGATTAGTTTAGATCAGTACCCTGTAAATTGGAACTGAAAAAAGAGATAGGCGCCTAGACGTTTTGATCATTCAACTATGTTAAAACTACTACATATGATGTCTCAGATGAAAATGTGTACAATAAAAAAGTTTTGAGAAAGATTGGAGTTGTTAAAGAAGGAGAATTGATAATGGATTTTTTGATTAACTCAAATGACTCTCTTTCATATTTAACCCATTTGAAGACTAAATTCTCTCTTATCATTGACTGAAGGGGTAGAACAATCTGTGAAAAGTCGGGAACAAATCTTTTTACAAAATTAATCTGGCCTAGTTATGATTGCATGGTATTTTTGTTATGTGGGAGAGGAATCTTTTCAATTTCTTGGATTCTATCAATATCAATATAAATTTCATTCTTGGACACTATGAATCTGAGGAGTTTTCCTTCTGCTAAAGCAAAGTATGACTTTTTGGGATTTAGAAAAATGCCATATTTCTTACATATTTCAAAAATATGCTTTAGGTCATTGAAGTGATTGTTTCCATTCCTAGAGTAGATTCTAATGACATCTAGGTAATTAACAACTGATTTATTAATCAGACCTTTAAAAAAAATACCCATGACATGTTGAAGTGTAGCACCTGCATTGATAAGTCTAAATGCATCTTCTGATAAGCGTATGTCCCACACTTGGTCCTGAATGTTATCTTCATTCTGCAATCTAGATGTACAAGAATCTGATTGTATCCTGAAAATACATCTAGAAAAGACATTAATTTAGAGCCCACAACTGATTGCAATATTTGCTCCATGGTAGGCAAAGGAAAATTATACTTTTGACAATCTCTATTTAAGTTCCTAAAATCAATACAAATCCTAATTTCTCCATTCTTTTTCCTGAGAGGAACCATATTTGATACCCATTTTGAGTGTCTAACGGGAAAGATTATCTTTTCTTTCAGAAGTTTGTTCAATTCAAATTTGATTTGGCTTTCAAGGTTTGGATGAATCTTTCTAAGCTTCTGTTGAATTGGTTTCTCATTAGAGGTCATCGATATAGTATGTTGAATTACAGAGGTATCATAGGTCTTGAGATCTGAATAATCCCAGGCAAAGACACCTTTATATGTTTTCAATAATTTTATGAATGATATCCTTTCTTTAGATGATAAACCAAGACCTAGGTTGACGTTTTGAGGCTTTTCAGTTGTGCCTAGGTTTACCACTTCAAATCTCAAAGTAGAACTCTGAGTCTTGGAGTTGGTAATCTTTTTAAATATGTCTTTCAAATCATATAGATCTTCCATTTCGACTACAGACTTTGGAATTGGATTTTGATCTTGTTTATGGTTGATTTTCAAGTCATGTTCATGTTCATCTATGATTTGTTCCTCATAAGATCCTTCAGATGTAAGGAAATCGATTATATCGGCATAATTATTAAACACTCTCCAGTTTGTTACATTATTAGGGATGGATGGTCTAAAATTTAACTCTATAGAAAATCTATCTGGACTAAATTCCTCTGAAGGTATAAGCTTAGATGCTACATTGGCAAGTAAATCAACACTTGCATTTTGTAATCTGCGAACTGAATAAATGTTAAAAGAAGTGAAGTGAGAAGTAAGATTCTGGGCTAGGGATTGATAATGTATGAGATGAACAGACACATAATGGATTGTGTTTCTTACCTGTTTATTAACTATTTCAGAGTCTCCATATACTTGCAAATCCTTGACATCAAGGCCAATGGCTTTGTACAACCCTTGAATCAATGCTTCATATTCGGCAGTATTGTGAGTGCATTGAAATTCAAGCCTGTAGGATAACATGGTTTTCTCTCCTTGCAGACTGATTAAGATACATCCAGCACCTGCACCATCTTCAGACTTGGAACCATCAAAATAAAGAGTCCAGAATAATGAATTATCTACAATTTTATCAACTACATCTATACACTTGGAAGCATCCGTTTGTGAAAAAAGTTCTATCTGCGATACTACAACATTATTCGAAAAGGGATATCTTTGTGCATTAAAGGATCCCAAGAATGACTTAGCTGTGTAATTTCTGATGATATTATTGGTGAAAGCTATAGGTTCATTGCTTCCCTCAAGATTGGTGACTATGTACTTCATGAGTTTCTCACAGTCTACTCTGATTTGGTTAGCCTTACCATTGTATGGCAACCACATATGAGATGAATCAGTTGCAAAGTATCTATGTAACTTTTCATACCAATCCCTACTTAGAATGAAAACATAAAATTTAGGGATATCAGCCACTAGAATATCGATTATCTATGAAACTTTTGGATTGGAGGAAATCCCGATTGAAACTGATATCATTTCTCCAAGTACCTCTACTTTTGTCCTGTCAAGTTGAGCTATGTGTACAACAAATTTTTGAGGTGTAATATTTAATTTAGTGCACAAAGTTCTTGGCATGATGTTTGAAGAGGCTCTTTAATCAACGAGGCAATTATGGACATTTTTTTTAAATCTCATAAGTAAGAAGAAATGGAGGAGTATGAGAAATAAATCTATCACTTATTAGTGCTAGGTTTGTGGGATTTGCCTTGTTTGAAGATGAAGAAGGATTTCCAATATCTTTAGTGCCTTAAGTAACTACAACGGATGGTAAACGAGCTACAAAAACTGCTTTTAATTCTCTAAGTAAGATTTTCTGTTGTTGTTTGAGTTTAGTCAATTCATGCAATGAAATATTTGCTCTCGTATTTTTCATATCTTCTGACTCTATTGTATTCTACTGTATCCGAGACTCCTAAAGTTTTGGAAGTAGTTGGAGGATCTAATGGGATAGGATTAGTTTGAGTAGTCTTAGATTTCTTACTTATTGTTTTCTCCTTTACAAGAGTAGCAACTTTTTGTTTCTGATTTGTTGTAGACGTATTAGTAGAGCTTTTACTTCTTGTAGTTACTGGAATATCTTATGCTTCCTCTTCAGTTCGCAGAATGAAGTCCCACATTCCATTTAACTCAAATTATTCTTCAGTTGCTAAGTCTTCTTCCTATTCTTAATCAGATTTAGCATTTGAAATAGTATTTGGTGGTTCGGATGTAGAAGAAGGATTTCTCTTAAATGGGCGAAAATCTTTCTTGGGAGCAGATGATTTTGCAACCTATTTCTTGATTTTGACGATTTCATTTGACATGGTATTTAACACCTTTTAAAGGCCTTCAAGGTCGAGAGGTTCCTTTGGATCTTTCTTTTTTGAATCGTCCTTGAATGTCACTTTCTTTGATTTCCTTTCTTCAATCTACGATCTCTTTTCTAAGGCAATCATTCTTCTTTCTACAAACAACGCTTCTTTCGTGTTTTCTACAAGGGTAGCCTTATTGGCTCTATCTACAAAAAATGTGATCTTAGAGGGAAGGGAGGATATATACCATTCTATTTGCACATCTACTGCAGGTCAAGAGGCAGCTGGGATTTTTTTCAACAACTTGTTAAACCTGGAGTTGAAGTCTTTGATCCTTTTGTCTGAACTTGCTTTTAGGTTGGAAATATCATTGATTAAAGATGTTGCGGTTCTATCATCGCTAAATTTTGCAAGAAATATTTCTTCAAAAGTATCCCAATTTCTTATTGAGCACGCTAGAAGGGAGAAACACCAGGATCCTACAGATCCCTGGAAAGTATAAGGACAAAATCTGATAACAACATCTTCATGTGCAACTCCATTAAGGTTCATGGCTAACATAAATTTATTTAGATGTTCCTCAACAGGAACACCATCATCAGGATTATAATTAGATAGCTACTTTTTAGGGTTTGCTGGGAGAGCATTTGGATTAGCAACCAGTACAACACCATGGTTTGTCTAAGGTTGAGCAGGTTGATTGGACATAACTTATGTTGAAGGTTGCGAAGATGAGAAAGCAGATCCAGAAGTAGATGGTGATGGCGAAGAACTTACCACTAGACTAGTACTACTGGTAACATCACTAATTGTCCGAGTCAAAAAAATGGATTGATGAGAAGAGGCGGATTGAGTAGAAGTGAATGGGTAAGTAAATGGAGGGAAAGCTGATGTGATCTCGGTGGCATCTGATTCAGATTTTGATGTGGCAGCTTTCTTACATAGTGAATGAATGGGAAACTAAAAAGGGGTTACTCCAAGATTTTCACTTTGTAGTCGAGTTAATACACCAGTATCTCGTAATAGGGAAGTGACACTTTCTTCAAAAGCTTCAGGCTTTTTAGGTTTCTTAGCAAAAATGGATATCTGTTCGAATTTCTGTATTAAGGAATGAACTTCGCGAGTTTGAGGAATGTAATTTGATGAAGGTGGTTGTCGTAATACTTCAGGAGATGAGGGAGAGGTTTCTACAACTTCATATTTTTGATCCAAAGATTTTGAATGAGATCTAGATGAGGTAGAAGTTATGGAGAGGTTCTGACTCTTATGAACGTTTTTTAATTGATCTTTAGATTTATATTCCATTCATAGTTAGATGGCCCTCCTTCTAGCACCAAAATGTTGAAGCCTTAAAATTCTGCTGCTCCAACATGGGGGATAACCACCCGGCCTGGACCTTGAAGGCAATTCCTTTTCCATTTGATGTGGTGGCTCCGACTAGGGATGATGGGACCAATTTTCCAGTATGGGTTTGAAAATGAGAATGGGTTGTTTTCAAGTGTTTTCAATAAGAATAATGATAACCAAATGGCCTATTCTGTCATGCAAATCTCTAATTTACTTAATCTAATATAAACCTGGGGTATTTTGTGCGATATGCGATCTAAAAAGGTATTTGTTTGTTATGTGATAATAAAGATCATTCACGTCTTAAACATAGATGATAACATGTAAAGATAATTTCTTTGACTAAATAGTTAGTCAGAGAAATGTGTAAATTATATTGCATATATTTAATGATCATATATGAAAATAAATGCTTTCAGCTAAGCATCATATAGTAATGCAATTAACAAATAATAGAAAGAACATAATCCGAATATAATTCATGAAAACGAAATGTTATTACTAATTTAATAAAACATAATTGATCACACAAGATAAAAGTACCGTATGTGTGAGGTTCTACTCATTTGACTAGTGACATAGATCAGATCCTTTCTTCAATCAAAATATTCTCCAAGCATACAATAGCGAATCAACAAAGGAAAGCAGTTTGATATTCAAAATTAATTACCATGTTCCATAATTTCATCAAGGCATTCATAAACTTACAGAAGTGCATTCTTTGCAAATGTTATTGATAAATTCGTGGACCCTTCTCTAAATGCATGAGAAGGGTATAAATATTATCCAACTAAAGTTCAAAAATAGATTATACAAAATATCTGAGGAGGTTTCAAACAACCTTCCTCTTAACTAGCAACCAACTATAAAAATAAAAGTTATTTGATGACCAGAGGTTATGAAGAGGTCTTGTTGTCTGCCAGCTTTTCCTCGAAGTCGCATATGTCGAACATTGGTTTTACTTGAGGAGGTGCCCTGAATTGTGTTCTGACCTGTCTTGTGAAGATGGCATATGTAAGAGGCGGCAACATCCTTTGCGTTGAATTGAGTGAGCAATTCGGTGTCATAATTTGGCTCTGAGGTTTGACAATAAATTGCCAATATGCCTCCCAACCTGTCTTTGATAATTTTGTGATCACATCCCTTTCGATTTTCAACTTTCTTTTCTAGTTTTTATCCAAGTCATTCAAATTTGGCAGTGACTTTGGATTACCTTCTTTTATCAAGTTTATGGTGTGAAAAGTGTGATTGACTGCTTTTATTATATTCTTTGCCACTCCTGCTTCTCTTGCTATTGCCAATTCTACCCGCTTGATCCGCACATCCCAATCTGTGAATAATATGTCTTTGTGTGTTTCTTCTATTTCTGGAAGATTAGCACTTCTTCCTTATTTAGATTATCTCCATTCAATGTAGTCATAGATATTAGTATTTAAGTCATTAAACTCAGTTCTTTGATCAGTTTCCTTATCTGTTAATTTATCACTGGTGTTCAGATAAGGGGTGATATGGGACATTCTCCGACAGAATAGATCTTGATATTTTGACATAATGGAGTTTAGCTCCAATGCCTCTTTGATGAATTCATCAATAGTGGGGACATCTTTATATTTCTCCACAGCCTCTTGCAACTCTTGGATTTGCATGTTCTTTGCGGAGATGTCTTCTTCGTGGTTTATCCTAAGTACTTCCATACTTTGCTGCAGTTGGACTATTTGTTCTGCGGCTTGCTTTTTCACATTTTCTTTCTCGATTTGAAACTGTTTCTCAAGCTATGCTATCCTTTCTTCCCTTTCTCTTAACAAAAAAGATACTTCAGTGGCTTTATCCATGGTGACAATAGCATATGCCCCTATAAATTGTGATAGCCTGGTTAAATTTTCAGCTGGATTTGAAGGAATATCCCTCCAGACTATATCCATTGGTTCATTCCCTGGTGGGATTTTAGGTGTTTACACTCTCCTTTTCCTCTATCTTCCTACTACAACCTTATCTAGTGGGATGTAGAATACATATAAGGGGGGTATTTCTGTAACCTTTATGATAATCCTAGATGTCGGAAATGTAGGAATGATTTATGTATTCTGCGAACTTGTCCCTTGCTCATTCCTTGGCTTAGACTTTGAAATTTTCTGAGTTTGCTGTGGAGTATGATATCCTATGGCTTCTTGGACATTTGTTTTGCTAGGAGTATCTTGGATTTTATTATTAACCTAGTCCCATTCTTGCTCCAAATTGCTGCTTTTACCTTTGGGACTGGTATCCTAAGTTAGGTCACTTTTGACCTATTTCTTAGCTGACCCTCTGCTAGATTCTACTATAGCCTCTATTTCCTATGCCTTCCCTGTGTCCTGGGTTGAATTCACTTGAGATTTTGTGCGAGAATTTGGTCCTTCGCTGTTATTATTTACACTGGGTGTAGGTTTGTCATTAGTTCTTAACAAATGCAATGGGATTGTTCCGAGCCTCTGATTTATAAATTCCTGAAACCTTTCAAAGTCATTAGGATTAAAATTCACCTTCACTCAATCGAATGATTCAACTGATTATAAAAAATCTTCAAATTCATGAGCTTCATGGATAAAGGGTTTGACCTTTACTGTCGTAGTAAAATTTTGTGCTACTTTCTCTGGGTCAAATTGCCTCTTTGGAAAAGTATGGAGCCTAAGGCTCTCTATGTTTAGTAATTATTTGTTTGCATGATTGAAGTTTTCCAATGAAAAGGAACCACACCAGATGGGAAAGGGTGGCCATAGTGATTTTTTGTTATCTTTCAAGGTCTTGGTTAAGGCTTTTCCAACAGTTTGGTGAGCTATTTCTCTGGCTAACAGTTGTTGGAGAAATACAAAGGGAGTACATGTGATTCTTTTGCACTGTCGTAAACTATGATATATGTGAACCATTGTTAAGAAAAGTACTTGCTTACTACGAGAAGGTCTGTAGCGGCTTCCTTAGAAAATATGGGGGCCTTTTATCAAAAATCATTTGATGTAATGGTAGAATAACACCATGGCATATCTTGTAAAAATGGGGTATGAAATGGGATTCCCTCATCTCTTTGTGACTAAGATGGATGGGGTATGGGTCTTGCAAGGTCCATTTCCAACCGATACTTGGAAACTTAGTACAAGAATAGATAGAGTCCATGATATAGGCACTCATATAAAATGGAGGAAGGTTCCTTATGGAGATCGATCTCTTCTGACAATATTCAGAAATAGCAATAGCTAAGTTATTAGATAGGATAGTATCCCATTTCATTATATGAGAATTGACACATGCATCGATTAAAGGGACCCATTCTATAAATAACTTGGTATTATTAGGCATTCCATACAATCTACATAACATAAAAGCTGCATAGTTATGGGGATTTGCTAAAGAAGCTAAGGGGTACATACTCGTCTTATCATATTTGGATTTAGTTTCTAGGACTCTCCATCCCTGAATCATCTTGAAGGGTTCTTCATTCTGCTTTGCGAACTTGGCCATGAATGATTTATCATATATAACCTGAGGGTCGGGAAGATGATACATTTGTTTCAAATCTTCATCTTTGAATGATCCCATCAGCTTTATCTTTGAGTTCTTGAATTATCTGTCTTCAATATTGACATTTTCCACAACCCATCTAACCATATCCATGTATGGTAGTATCTTGGCTCTTGCTCCTATTCCATGAAGAAAAGACAGAGCAACATCTTTGAATTGAACTCCTGAGGGCTTTATTGAATCTGTTGTTTCCTTGGTGGCAATAATTTTAGGCCGCTCATCTTCAAGTGTATTGTATATGAATTCCCATTCCATTGCTCCTCCATCAGCACTGCAAACTATATAAGCAAATATGAGCAACATCTCTGAAACGTCATACTCTGAAACACTTTGTTGCTTCTGTTTTTGCATTACTTTCCATAAGGACATCTCTTTTGAAGCTTCATTGAAATGAAAGAGAGATATATCAGTGCAAACAGTAGATGGCAATTAAGGCCGAGAGCTCTTTGAAATGACTTGAATCGTGGGGAGATTTTGAAATGACCTAGATATAAATGTGGACCTAAATGACCTAGATTCCTAGACACTAGGATAACCTTTTAGAAATTTTGATCTGTAAATTATGGTGGATATTCTAGTGGATAGTTCATCACAACAGATATGATAATATTATATTAAAAATCTAAGATTCTATACTATTACAATTTTATTAAAACTTCTAAATATGTAAATTTAACTATAATTAGTGCATGCATGCAAATGGAAATTATGTATAAAAGTAGAGAATAGAAAAATAAGCTCACACACACACATAAGACACAATATATGCTTTGGGAAACCCTTTCATAGAAAAACCATCTGGAAGGTGATGTTGTTTTGCTCTCTTTCTCTAGGTGGAAAATAAGGCTGCAAGTACAAAGAAGTAATGCATGTGGCCCATGGACTGATATAGTGCACAAATCCTTTCTATGTTCTCTACCTCCTATCCCTCCTGGCTATCTTTTCTCAACTATGGAACAAAATGCTCGCAAAAGAATGGAATGCTTCTTCCTCCTAGTGGTTCAGTTATAAAACAACCCGATAGCCTACTAGTGGTTAAGTTTTACCACATCAAATCATAACTAGAGTTACATTATAAAATCTTCTAGAGTATTTTACATCAAAAACATGTCGCTAGCCCCTTTTTTTATGAATAATGGGGGCTGACATGACATCCTCCTGAAATATGGGTGTGAAAAGAAGAAGGTCAACTTTTGAGTGGCAAAACTTTTACATACGGACTCTGATTGACACACTTCTTGCATTGTTGGAAATATATCTGTGTGTAGAATAACATGAAATGGTGCTGCACTAAAGAAACAAAATTTTACCCCCAAAAAAATTCATTTGATGCCTCAAAATTCTCCCAGAAGGTTTCAGACCTCATTTCACAAAAATGTGTCTCGCCAGTAAAAATGGTCACATGATCTAATTTCTCCAAATTTTCCACTCTGAATGCATCAAGATGGATGAAAAAAATTATGATGATACAATCTAGATCAAATTTTGATGCTTTATTTCTATTAAACGACGAATAAGTGGAATTATTCCATAATCTATGTGGGTTAATTAATTCACTTATTGAATGATCTACCTCCTAAACTTACACAATTTTTAACAAATTTGAGGTTTGCGCAAAATTCCTCATTTACGTTTTGATTTTCTACTTGGTCCCCACCTACTCGATCTCAAGCAAGTTTCCTCTTGACATTAATGAAAACATTCGTCCTACTCCGTATGTTTCACATCAATGATGACACATTGTCTAATAGTTTGTGGACCCTTCCCAACCAATGTCACATTGCCTAAAAACAAACTATATTATACAGAGGGATAAACTAGAACCATATCATGGAAAATGCCGACAAATAAATTTTATATTATTTTGTATCAAAAGTACATAAAAACATAGAATTTCTGAGTGATAAGATCAATCAAATCACATACATAAAAAAATATTTTCTAATTTTCCTTAGACCAATCAACCCTTTACAATGCAAAATGGTTATTATATATAGTTGTTTACATAATGGATATGACAGATAGTGAGATTCCACAAATCCCTTGTCTCATGCATGGGAGTCATCAACCAATATCAAAATTGATTAGAATAGACAATATAGATGGATTTATTTACAACTTTAGGATCAAGCTTAACCAATACGACCTGAAAATCATTTGTTCATATGCAGATATTGGTGAATTGTTGTGTTGGCTTGATACTCCATTTGGGCACTCCATTTTGGGTGTTGTTGATTGTTTCTTTGTCCAAAATCCAACACATCCCTCAATCAACTTGTTTTTATCTTGATGAATACAAAATATTCTTTAAGTAGTTGAATATAAAACTTGTGTCATGGATTTCCCTCTTGAGACATGCAACCATATTAATTATGGAGAATAATTATGGGATGTTGTGTGGGTTACAAGACTTCGATAAGGACCTTAATTAGTGGAAATTAATCTCAACTAATACCCTTTAACCAATTAATACAATGGAATCAATCATAAATAGAAATAATTTGTTGTTAAGCCCCTTCATGTTGTTAGTTCCCATTAATGGTGAGAAAAGGAGGATAATGATAAAATAAGAGTGGGGTTTATAGGGTGAAAAGGGGCTGACTAGAAGTAAGAATAATGTCAATTCATATCCCTAAAAAAATATCATTGAAAAATATTCAAAGTCCCACTAAATGCGTTTGGAATTCTCTGAAAACTAGATTGATACTACATTTGTATTTTTCCATGAATTGAAGGCACATTAGTGGGATGATGCACCTCTACAAACATATGCATACCAATCCATTGAAAAATGGTCGCGTCTATATATAAAAATAAAAAACATATTGATATCTATGCTCTATGAAACTCACTTGGGACAATTAGCCTATTGAATGTTGGACTCATATTGGACAATAGATGATGCTCTTTTTAAGCAATAATGACCTGACTTGTTAAGGTGTTTAAACTAAATTGGTTCACATTTACATGTGAGGACATTCAAATAAATATCAAAGCTACCACTCCATTTACTTATTTTATTTTTATTTTTTGGGCTAACGGAATTCTTATTCCTCTTAAAAGATAACTCAAAAGAACCCAACCCAAGGGTGAAGTCATAATCCATAATATGAAGATTATTGGCACCATCCAATATCTTTTAAACCATACCAGTTAACTATCTAGTCTTGCTCAAAGTAGCAAGATGACTATTTGATGAAGGTTTGAGTATCGAAACAAATATTCTTTATGAAAGTGAAGTCAATCAACATCTAAATCAACATTTTGACAAACCATAACAAATTTTATCACATATTGATGCAGGAGCATTCATCCCAAGAGAAAATCATTGTAATTAAGTGGACATAGAGGGTCATGTATTTTTAGGAAGTTGGATTCTTAAGTGATAAATTGATATAATACTAGGCTTTGAGTGATTTAAATAGGAATCAAATTAGATGTGTGAGATATCTTGTAAATGCTCTCGAATAAGGAGGACATGAGTGGCTAGTAATGACAAAGAGTTAGAAGTCAAATCCAACTCTTAAAGTAGTTCATGATTTGAGGAACAAGAGAGATATTTTATGAATTTAATGATTTAGAAGTGGACATAGAGAATAGAGTACATCTAGGAGTCAGTTCAATATATCTAGGTGTCGAACCACGATGATTTGAATAGAACTTCCTGGCATATATGTAAGCCTATGGGCAGAAGGAGAAGGAGGCCACTAATAGCAGAAGATCAAGCCACGAGACAGAGAATCTTGTTATGTAACCAACTGTTTATATGTTTATATATAGAGGAATTCGATTCTAAGTGGGCAAATGTGTTAATCGTGTGTTTATTGATTGATTACTGTGTGAACTCATAGGTTTTGTAACAAAGGTTGCAGGTAGAGTCGAAGCGGATTACAGAGGAGAAGAATGAGACAAGCGGGTCGTGATGGATCTTTGAATCCATTCAAAAGATCAATTAAGCCTAGAGTCAGTGATTAAAATCACAGAAATCAAGCTCAAGAGGGAGTCGCAGTGGAACCAGTGAAGGAATCAAAACCTTTGAAGAAGAGGTGCAAACCACAGAGGAACTGAAGACTTAGCGAAAAAACTAAGTAAAAGGGAGAAGCGTGAAGTGAAATATCAATGCTCAGCAGCTGTTAGATCTGGAAGATCAATGGTCCAGATGATTTTTCTAAGGAGCAAGGTGAAATATTGCATCGGTGGAGTTTATTACACAATCTAAGTCTCGCAAGCCAAAATTCGATTTACATTGGAAATCGGCGCAAAACATAGTCCGAGTCTAAAAACTAGCCTTGAAATATTATAAAAAGTTGTTTATACCCTTATCAGGTCTGCAGAACTGGTCGAATCGACGGTTTGAAGTGGAAGAGGTCCGAGGATAGAGCAGAGCGATTGCAATAATGTGATGGATCCTGGACCATCGGATCGAGAGTACAAATCTAATTTCTAATCACATATAGGAATGGTCAAGGGACAATGCAATGGAACACCGATAGGTTGATCAGCAATGCGCTGATGGCTGTTGCATCGGTGCATGAAATGGACAACGGAGATTGAGTCGGAGATTGGAGGGATCGGAGGTCGAGAAATTGGAGCAGTAGAAGATTTAATACAGAGGAGTGAACACGATGATTTGATGAATGCGGACATATATTTTTTGAAATCCTAATAAAGGATTCAAAGCGGAGTTTTTATGTAATCCCTTTATATTCTATAAAGTGCTTGGCTGAGTCTTTTAAGGCATATCAGACTTAGAAGGTGGTGAGGAATATATGCATTTAAAACTCGCGGAGGAGCCGATAGCCGATTGCAAAAAAGGCAATCCTCAGAAAGTGTGTAGAGGCTGTACAAAAGGTGGGAAAAGGTGTGTTATGCATATAATTTCTTTATAAAAGGGTTTGGAAGAAATTAGCGCCGCTAGGGTTTTTTATGTGAGAAACATGTATTAACTAAGGTTTTGAAAGGGAAAGGTTATATATATGTGAATTATAGGTTCATAAGGATTGAGTGAGGAAGCTTAAGTCCCAATAAGAAGGATATATCGGTAAATGAAAGCTTGAAGATTGATTTAACTCCCAATAGGAGGTTTAGGCGGGGTGATTGGTTCCAATATAAAAGGAACTGTGAATAAAGGGGCCTTAACCAAGTAAAGTTGAAGATTTGACTCCTTTGTGAGTCAAATACCTGGGACATATGTATTTATGCATGGTTTATGCATACTGTGGGTATGTACGGGGGTAACCCTTCATCATTTGTGGTATCATAGAAGAATCATAATTAAAAACATTGGGGTTAAACAAAATAGAGAAATTCTATGTGAAAGAATTAAAAGCAGAGTTATGTGTTAAGGTGATTATGAAGGCAAGAAAGGATCAGATTCTAATCTGACAGAAAGAAGGCACATAGAGGTGATGTGTAGCAAAACTTGAAAATGTAAGAGATAGAGGAAATCCATACAAAGTATAGGTGGAATGGTGAAACAAGATCATGCTGAGATCTTGAAGGTGGGGTGATATGTTCTGTTTTGAATTGAGAATGTGTGTTTTTATACCAATGCATAGGTGACAACAAGAGAAGCTGTGAGAGGAGAACCAGATGTTTTCTTGAAGATAGAGTAAGTGAAACACTCTGAAGGAAAGTGGCACTGAACCTAAAAAATCCAACAAGAGATTGGACAGAGAGACAACTGAAGTGTTCTCAAGAGAGAGTGAGAGATTGTAGAAGCCTAGAAGGAGCAAAGGTGTTTCTCAAGAGGAGGTTCTAGATAGAGGACCCGTGTTTACCAGAAGACTGGGTGAGGAGAGCTTAGTGAGGTAAAATTATAGCAAGGAGGACTAGCTGTTGCAGAGGCTTGTTGCAGATGAGTGAGGAGGTCATGAAGAAAGAGGAGAAGAAGATGACTACCGATAGTCATAGTAGAGGTTCAGAGAGAAGCCACAACAGAAGATATGAGAAGAAGGACGCCAAGGCAAATGGCAAGAGGATGAGTCAAGAAGAGGTTGACAAAGAGATTGCAGAGTTAAAAGAACAACTCGATGCATTAAGAAGGATACTTGAAGAACACTACAGACTAGCTTGGGTCTTGAGGGGGAAGCCAATGTAATGGCATGAGATGCAGAAAAGGATACAACAAAAGCAAGTAAAGTGGCTAAGGGAAAAACTCAAGGAAGTTGAGTTGGAAATGGAAGAGTCCATTTGTGAATTAGAATAGGGAGAAATTCCAAGAGAAAGTGAAGATGAAGACTTGAAGATTGAAACTTCAAGTGAGGCCAAAGGGTCACATGGTTTTAAATCTAAAAATTTGTGTATGTTTGCAGGTGAAACATGTAAAAAAGGATAATTTTTTGATATTTTAATAAAGGAGGAAGAAGATAAAAAGAATCTAAATTCTTTTCTGGAAGAAGATGAGATAGATAGGTCTCATATACAGTTGGGGAAATATATCAAGCAACCAAGTGAAGGGCTTGAAGAGATTGAAGAGGAGACCACCGAAGAAATTCTGAGTCATAAAGGAAACTTGGAACAACAAGGAGATATAATGGTTGAAGCATCCAGTGAGACCACAGGGTCTTATGTTTTTAAAACTGACAGTTTGTGTATGATGGCAGGTATTGAAAGAGAAAGGCAACCTATTGAAGCTATATTCAGAGTAGATGAAGATTTGGAAATAAAAGGTGACAAATAAAACTTCTCAGAAGAAGAAGAATTTGACTGCATACAGAAGGAAAAGATTATGGGTGAGTCTATAGAAGCTGTCATAGAGATGAGGAATCAGGATCTTATTCTGATGAAGAATGAAGGAATATTGTCTCAGAAAGGTAATAAAATGAGTTTGATTAATGTTATTTATGGAAACCAAATGCAAGAGAATATTAATGCAGATGGTGAGATAAGGATAACTCTGGGAGAAGAGTTATTGAGGGATAGCAAGGCAAAATGTACTAAAGAAAAAGAGACTATGTTAGCTGAAAACATAGTAAAGGATCATTAATTTACCATGATGATAGACACAGTGGAAATAGCCATGGAAGCTGTTGAGACAATCAGAAAAAGAGAAGGACATCTACTGAAAAATGTTAAGGAAGAAGAAGTCTATGCAAAGGACTTAGCAAAAGGAAATAGGACATTTGATGATTTATCAATAAAAAAGGAAGGTGTGGAGAATTGTGTGAAATTTCCAAAATCTACTCCAATTGAAATTGTTGAGTTATATAGAAAAAAAGATTTTCAAAGAAGGGCATTAGAAAAATAGAGAATAGATGTTCAAGATAGATTGTTGAAAAGGGAAGACAAAAGAATTGTCATGAATGAAAATTATAAGGAAAAGGAGATGATAATGAAAGTTCAGCAGATTGACACTACAAAAGAAGGACTTCACTATGGTGGACAGGAGCAGGAAGACATCATTAGGACAGATGGTGTGGAAGAGAGACTAATGGACAGTCTCATGAATTCTTTTGAGAGTTCAAATCAACATACTGATGTGCTAACAGAGGAGAAAGAAACAGAGAAGCAAACTGAATTGTTTCCAAAATAAGATAAGGCACAAAAGCCTTATGTTTTTAATTTTAACAAGTGTTTTATGAGTGCAGGTTTTGTTGCAGATGCTGAAGGAAATTTGGCACAGTTGAGCTACTTAAAGATGAAAGAAGAAGATTATGTGGAAGAATTCAATCCATGGAACAAAGATGTTAAATTGTTGGAGAGAGTGTTGGACAATCATGATTCAGTCATGAAAGAGGGTAAGGATGATAGGGAGGTAGTCATCATAAGAGTCAACATAGAAGCCAGCATAGCAAGCAAAACAAAAGTTGGAGTAAGAAAAGAAAAAGTTGGATCAAGAGCAAAAGAAGAAGAAAAAGTAAATCAATAGCTACAAATAGAAAGTAACCAGTAGCAGTTTAAAGAATTAGTGGATAGTAGCAGCAACTTGAAACAAAGAGAAGGAGGCAAAAGTAAGAAGCAAAACACGAACCAGTCCAAAGATGCGTTGGAAAAAGAAATTGAAGAAATGTGGCAACTGATGATGAAGCAGTCCAAATGGAGAAAAATGATAGCAGTAGGAAGAATGATTAATTAGAGTTTGAATCTGATTGACAAAGAAAAGAAGATGGAACAAAAGACAACATAAGTAAAACAATAGCAAAGGAACAAGACATTTGGATAGTTACAACACAAAGTATGAGATCCAAGAAGACGAAGACTAGAAGACACATGATCAGGAGATCATGAATATTTTCTACTTTGGGAGTCTGATGCAGGAGCATTCAACCCAAGAGAAAATCATTGTAATTAAAGACATAGGGGTCATGTATTTCTAGGAAGTTGGGTTCCTAAGTGATAAATTGATGTAATATTAGGCTTTGAGTGATTTAAATAGGAATCAAATTAGATGTGTGAGGTATCTTGTAAATGCTCTCGAATAAGGAGGACATGAGTGGCTAGTCATGACAAAGAGTTAGAAGTCAAATCCAACTCTTAAAGTAGTTCATGATTTGAGGAACAAGAGAGAGATTTTAGGAATTTAATGAGTTAGATGTGGACATAGAGGATAGAGTACATCTAGTAGTCGGTTCAATAGATTTAGAAGTTAAACCAGAATGAGTTGAATATAACTTCTTGGCATATATGTAAGCCTATGGGCAGAAGGAGGAGGAGGCCACTAATAGTAGAAGATCATGCCATGAGACAGAGAATCTCATTATGTAACCAATTGTTTATATGTTTATATATAGAGGAATTTGATTATGAGTGGGAAAATGTGTTAATCATGTGTTTATTGATTGATTACTATGCGAACTCGTAGGTTCTAAAACAAAGGTTGCAGGCATAGTTGAAGCAGATTACAGAGGAGAAGAACGAGACAAGTGGGTCGTGATGGATCTTTGAATCCATTAGAAAGATCAATTAAGCCCAGAGTCAGTGATTAAAATCACAGAAATCAAGCTCAGGAGGGAGTTGCAGCGGAACCAGTGAAGGAATCAAAACCTTTGAAGAAGAGGTGCAAACCATAGAGGAACTGAAGACTTAGCGAAAAACTAAGTAAAAGGGAGAAGCGTGAAGTGAAATATCAACACTTAGGAGCTGTTAGATCTTGATGATAAAAAATCTAGATGATTTTGCTAAGGAGCAAGGTGAAATATAGCATCAGCGGAGTTTACTACACAATATAAGTCCTGCAAGCTAAAATCCGATTTACATTGGAAATCGGTGCAAAAAATAGTTCGAGTCTAAAAACCGAACTTGAAATATTACAAAAAGTTGTTTATACCCTTATCGGGTCCGTAGAACTAGTCAGATTGGTGGTTTGAAGTGGAAGAGGTCTGACGATAGAGGAGAGTGATTGCGATAATGCGATGGATCCTGGACCGTTGGATCAAGAGCACAGATCGATGGCCCAGATCTAATCGCTAATCACATGTAGGAGTGGTCAAGGGACAGTGTGATGGAATGCCGATAGGCCGATCAGTGATGCATCGATGGCTGTTGGATCAGCGAATGAAATGGACGACGGAGATTGAGTCAGAGATCAGAGGGATCGGAGGTCGAGCAATTGGAGTAGTGGAAGAGTTAATATAGAGGAGCAGACCTGATGATTTGATGAATGCAGACATATAGTTTTTGAAATTCGAATAAAGGGTTCGGAGTAGAGTTTTTATGTAATCCTTTTGTATTCTATAAAGTGCTTGGTCGAGTCTTTTAAGACATATAGGAGTCAGACGGTGGTGAGGCATATATGCATGTAAAACCCACGGAGGAGACGATAGCATATAGTGAAAAGGTGTTTTATGCATATAATTTCTTTATAAAAGGGTTTAAAAGAAATTAGCACTGCTAAGGTTTTTTATGTGAGAAACATGTATTAACCAAGGTTTTGAAAGGGAAATGTTATATATATGTGAATTATGGGTTCATAAGGATTGAGTGAGGAAGCTTAAGTCCCGATAAGAAGGATATATTGGTAAATGAAGGCTTGAGGATTGATTTAACTCCCGATAGGAGGTTTAGGTAGGGTGATTGGTTCCGATATAAAAGGAACTGTGAATAAAGGGCCCTTAACCAAGTAAAGTTGAAGATTTGACTCCTTTGTGAGTCAAATACTTGGGACAAATGTATTTATCCATGGTTTATGCATACTGTGGGTATGTGCGGGGGTAACCCTGCATCACATATGTATAGGGGCATGGCGCCTCTATACTTATCTTAAGATAACAATTAAATGAAACAAGTGTTGGTATCCTGATTTAGTAATGGTTTTCGATCCAATGAGGGGAAATACAACTAATCCTCCTTTATAGGATGCTAGAAAATGTTTTCATGAATAGATTCTGGGAAAACACAAGTTATAAAATTCAGGGATGTTAGGTGACATGATACTGGTTATGATATTTACCTTGACTCGTCACCCAATAAGTGTGAAATATGATCTCATGAGATCTACAATCACTTTCTATAATTCTTCTTACTTTTTCTACTAATTATTTAAATCATTTCTCTTTCTTGTAGCTATTCAAATATCTTTCCATTTAAAAAAAAATCCTTCAACCTATAATAAGGGTCAACATTTTTTAGGAGGATGTAGAACATATAATCCATCATATCAACACATTTTCTTCTTGTCCTCAACTCATTGTGGTATGATTCTAAAACATTATTTGTCTCCTAATTGGCATGCGGAAAATATCACTAACCTTATACTCACATCCCTAAATGTAAAAACTATGTTATTCAAGATATATTCTCATTATAAAAGACAAGAAAATAAACATAAAAAATAACATGTGAACTTATGAATCTTATCACTAGCAACCCAATTCTTGTGGAAATAGTCTAAGGTTGTCTTCTCATTTACAAATTTGTTGAAAAACATATCAATTAAATTGATGAATTTATGATAAAAAAAAATCATTATAGAAACTATCTCACTAAACATTCCATTTTCTTTTTCTAGACTACTTGCTCATCGTTTCACTTTTTTGCCATGCACTCCATATATTCCAAAAACACAAGATAAATTTGTACCCTTTTATTCTCCTACCAAATTTAGTTCATTTTAAGTGTGGCATTTTGAGAATAAATACAAGTTGCAATGTGGAACAAAAATATTGAAGTTACCTCAAAGTAGTGATTTAAGCCAATGCATCATTGACGTTGAAGGCATTAACTTTCCAATCAAGGTAAAGTTGGTAACACCTCTGCATGAGCTGCTCCAACCATAGTGTAATAACTTATGATGTATTATGTGGTGCCATTACTCATTAACATCACTATCATATACAATTGAGATTACCAAATTTAAAAAGCATATGAAGTTAAGTTTAGGTCATCGACCATATTGAATCACTACAAATCAAATGTTTGTACAAAATCAATCATTGAAAATACATCACCCCATATTTATTTCTATAAAATGTTGAATTCATGACTATTTCGGTATCTCTTCACCATGGTATCCAAAATCCACTTCATTTGACTCCAACTATAAAAGTTATCTCCCCACCATAGGGATTTTAGTCAAATAAAAAAATATCCTAATGTTTTTTATACCAAAGGTTCACACTTATTTCATCCTTTTGTGCAATTGATAGTTTCCTATCATCATAGAATTATAGATGTTAGCAAAATCTCTCCAATAAATCCTTATCTTAAGTTGTTTCATCCACATCAACATATTTCTTAATGTGAATTTTACATGTTGATTCAATTAACACTTCCAATAAAAACATCTTTCTACATAAAAAACCATGTCCCTAGATGGATTTGGCTTATGTAGGGACTTAGCATTACCTAAAGTGTCATATTGGCCATAACAAGCCCACCAACTTCATGGCCATACATGTTGTATATTAATATTTTTTTTTCATGCATTTGAACCATATCCTTTTACAATGAATGGAATTGACATCTTATCCTTTTAAAAAATGAGGGCCTTCATTTCATTGTATGTTTTTCTCTTTTTTCCTCTAGGTTGCATGATCAAGCATAAATACATAAGAAATTTTGAAATTCTAACACACATGAAAAATGATAAAGCATTAGTAAACCAACATATTAACAACAAATACATAAATACCTCCACCTCATATTGCAAGGAAGCATTATCCTTTGAATTTGAGCATTAGCTTCTAGATTCATTTCCTCTCTTTTAGTAAAGTTAGGAAGACTATATGAAGAGATTTTTGCAATCCAATCAATATTATTGCTCTTTCCATATACTTCAATCTATGCTAAATATTTACTAGAAAATATAATATTGTCTTTACTATCTCGCATTGGAAGGCCCATGATAGTCTATCATTAACTTTTCTTTCCGATTTTGCATTAATTTCTAGGAAATAATGTTGAAACACATTACTAAAGTGTCCATGCATTCATAATATTTTCATTTTGAGCCTTTAGAGACTTCAAAATGTCCATCCATTAGAGACTTTTGTTTGGACTAATTCAATATCATAGATGATTAGAAATAACGTACTCTAACAAGGTGACTTTTATTTTTATTTTTTCTAGAATTCCCCACACATTTTTTTATAAGATCATAATGTTATGTTGTTTAAATTACACTTTTCAATTAAAAAAAAATGGGTTCAGTGCTTTAGATTACCATTCAAGTGCTTAGATTATTCAAACTCAACAACTTAAAATTACAATTTTAAAAAATCTAACCAAAAAAGTGTCAAGAAGTCGTCTCATTAGATGATTGCTTAAATATATGGAACTATTTTTCCAAAAAAAAAGATCTACCTCACAAAAAAACATTGTGCATAAATGATGGTATGAAAATGTTGTACATGAACGATGATAATATTGCTTATTTTATGTGCTTAAAACTTACTAGAGAATACAAACTTTTCTTTTATAAAAGCTTATGATGAACTTGCTAATTAATTGATACCAAAATTATAGAGTTATATACCTTCACATATGAAAATGTTGTACATGAATGATGATAATATTGCTTATTTTATGTGGTTAAAACTTACTAAAGAATACAAACTTTTCTTTTATAAAAACTTATGATGAACTTGCTAATTAATTGATACCAAAATTATAGAGTTATATACTTTCACATATATAAAATTGATTTTTTAAATGTTTTGAAAATAAAATCAATTTTATAAAATTACTTGATTTATGTCACAAATAAAAGATTAAAATTTTTAAATTCGTGTTAATTTATTAAATTTAATAACAAATAAGAAAACAACAACAATTGTAACACAACTAATAATTTACCTGCCATTATATAATTACCCAGATCCAAATGCCAAAATAAACAAAAAGATGTAAAGGACATGTACACCTCTCCTCAAACTTATATAGCAAAATCAAAGATTACAAAATTTTTCAGCATGCATTGTATGCTTCTTACGAAATATTGTTCATGTCTTCCTTTTCAACGATTTTTTATTTTTAATTCTATAATATCTTTTTATGCCATAGTTATATAAAAAATATCAATAAAATTCAATAGCTTATATAAAGCTATTCTATTGTAAAAGATTGGAGCCATAATTGGGTACTTATTATATACAATTCCTTCAACATGGCTTCATGGGCAATAAGCACTATACTAATGTTACTTGCTATTGGACAGCAAACAAATCTGCATGCAAAGAAGACTTCAATGACATTCAAGCAATGTCCACTTCAAAACGACCTGTTGTTCGTCGCCTTTGAAAAGTTTTTTAAGGTCTCTTCAAACACTACTGTTTTTACATAAACAAACATTTCTGCACAACTCATTGTTTCATATTGTTGTAAATTACACCATGTTATTGTGATGCACATTGTTGCTGCAAATACTCTCTTCCAGTTATTCCAAAATATGTATGTTTACCACTTTTCATTTTACATAATATAGATATCAACATTTGTAAAGTCATACTACATAATTTTCCCGTTCGTTGTTTACATGTCCATATATTGATCTCTTGCTTGCTAATCTATTCATGCTATCGTTCAAACCTGTAAAAAAAAAAGAAGAAGAAGGAAGCAAAATCTTGGTTATCTTTCTCCTCTCCTCTCAATAACAGATGCCAGAATAACATATGATTTTATAGTACTCCTAATTGCATATTTTTCCTTCTACCTAATCTACCTACATTCACTGATGTTCAAATAATTTTTTTTTTCTAAAACTTGTAATACATTCTCCAAACATGCAATACTTGTTTATGAAAACTAGCACTAATTGTTTGTACTTGTTTAGATATGCCAAAAAACAATCAAAATGCGGACAAACACGAGCGGAAACGTCTTCTTTATGCATAGCAAAAGGATACAATAAATGCACGGCGGCGACTACTTTATAAAAACCACAACAACCCTACTACTTCCTCTACATCCCTTCCCACCTCAAATGCTCTCCCAACTATACAAACCAACCCATCTCACCTTCATCAAATCCAATATAACCCTCCCCTTAATTAAGAACACCGTCGCTTTCGAGAAAGGATTGATGAACTTTCTAGCATGCATGTTTGCACAATATGCAAAGAAGCATACCCAAGAATGAAAACAAAGCTTTTACACGGTAGGCTTTCTTGTTTTCGTTGTGCATCATCTAAATCCACCAATCGTTTTTCTGAACTAAACAACATGAACCCTGGTGAACAACCCTATGTCCTTCAACAGTTAACACAAGTTGAAGAAATGCTCATTGCACGTGTAAACCCCATTCTACAAGTCACTCATGCTCGTGGTGGTCAATACAAATATAGTGGCCATACAATTAGCTTCCCTCAAGACATCACCACTATTGCCAAATACTTACCCCGAATGATTTCTGACTTAGACATCCTCATTGTGAAAAGGCAAAATCCATCTGAAAAGGCTTATGAATTCTTCGTTTACAAATCACGTGTCCTTGCAGCCCTTGAATACAAAACAAAAAATGACCCTTACTACTGTGATGTTCAATTCAATTCATCTGCTATTTCTGCACTACCAGATCACCCTACCGATATTTCTTCTCTTCTCCATAATGTAACCACCTCCTCTTTTGAACCCCATCAAACCAATATTGATTCTACTTATGATACTGATGTCATGCTACCTCCATTAGAAATCCAACCCTCTTCTTTCGTTCCAATACTCCCAAATTCAAGTACTGAGCTTGAGCACATTTGTAATTATTTGCACTTGACCCATTCAAATTCAACAAGCTCTATTGATTGGCCTCCAATATCTTTACCAGCTATGAATGAATACAACACCATAGGCCTCTTTGCCATGGCATTCCCCACACTCTTCCCTACAGGCATTGCCATGATCATGCAACCAAGACTTACAAAAGTTGAGATGCATGAATATGCTTTACACTTGATGCACTACCATGATAACCGATTTGGCCAACACCCAAGATTCCGCTACTATCTTTATAACATTCTAATGCGCCATCGTAGCCAAACTACTGCTAGTGTTTTTGTGAAAAAGTACATCGAGAACAACTTGCCAACAATGGTTTCAAACCTACGATAGTGTCTTCGTGACTCTCGAGATTCAAGATTGCCAAAGCAAATAATGCGGTTCGGTTCAGGCCTACGGGGAACACGGTCTTTCTGGAACAGACAACGATCTGAGCTGACTGACATGATCACGCAAATAGGAAGTCCGACATTCTTTTTCACTCTCAGTGCAGCTGATACTAAATGGCATGACTTGCACATGATCATGCCTGCCAGTGTTCCTTCCAATTCAGTCAACCACTTCCAATGGAAAATCCAAAACATAATTAAGAACCCACATCTAACAGCCCAATATATGCATTGCAGATTTACAGTTTTTCTCGAAGAAATCCTACAAAAAGGTCTCCATGCAGTAGACTATTGGTGCAGGTATTTTTTAATATCCATTTCCTTCTACATTGCATATATATGTTTTAACAAGATTTTACCTTCATATTATATTCAGATACGAATGGCAACATAGAGGATCCGCACACATTCATGGCTTCCTCTGGCTGCAAAATGCACCAAACATGGACACAATTGACTGGAACAATGCATTAGAAATTGCTAATGCACAAAAATATTTCGACCACTACGTAACTGCCTGGAATCCACGTCAAGCATAACACTGAAATATTCCGCTTCACCAATCAACAATTCATAACCCATGTCTTCTTGACACAGCATCAATATTCACATCCAATCAGTTTGAAGACTATACAGAACTTGTCAACTGCATTCAATGTCATACAAAGTGTCATGAGTCTTCTTGTCTTCGCAAGAAAGACAATGTACTTAGCTGCCGGTATGGAGTACCGTGGGAGTTGAAGTCCACATCTTCACTTTTCATTGATGATAAAGGTCATAAAACCTATGTCCCTGCACGCAATGATGAAAGATTGAATATTCACAATGCCGATCTACTCTCTATTTGGAGAGAAAATGTTGATTGCCAACCGGTTCTTTCTCGCCATGCTGTGTTAAAATATATTTCAAAATATGCAGCAAAATCAGAAACAAGATCTGAGAGCTACCGTCAAATGCTATCACGGCTCTCACAAAGTGCCATTCCAGAAGCACCTACTGCTGTTGTTATTAGAAAACTCCTTACAGAAACCATTGAAGATAGAGACATTGGAGCACAAGAAATATGCCATATGTTACAAAAGCTACCTCTTTCTCTCAACAGTTGTACATTTTGGTCTTTGAATGTCAACAATATTATTTTCAAACATGTTTCACAAGATACTGAGAACCCTGGTTTGACACCAAACTTTATCCTTGCATACATGAACAGGCCTGTCTCATTGGAATCACTGCCCCTCCTTGAAGCTTCACACTCATGGTCATATTCTTCTCAGCAAAAAAAAAAACCAATGGAAACACATATTCCCACCAATGATTGTACATGTATTGCCCCGTTACAATGTCATTCCTTCCTCTGATGATCCTTCTTATGCCACTTTTTGCTGGAGTGAATTACTTTTGTATTTCCCCTTCCGAACACTCCCCAATGATATTGGTTCAACTGATGCAGAAATTATTGCACACTGGGAAAAAAAAAGGGTACATATACACCATGGCATGTCCATCGAGAAATTGAAAACCCACAAACCCCACATACTGAAGATCAAACTACCCCCGACATCCCTCTTGATTCCATGCAGATGAATGAATGGCAAATCCTCTCTCAGTTGCACCCAGGTTACAATATTGCAATTGATGACCTTGACATGATTGGCTACCGCGACTTTGATGCCAACCACAATTGGTCACATAATACTATCCCTCCCCACTTGCAAGAAATTGCCATAAATTTCGTTGAATTCAACCGCTCAACGATTCAAAACCAACATCATTCTTTTTCCAACCTCCCCCAAGATCACACATTATCTCCTACCCAAAACATAGCCTTCACCACTATTTTTTCACACTTTAAAACCCCTTCATCAAAACCCCCACACAAAATCATCATACAAGGAACAACTGGGACAGGAAAATCCCATTTGATTAAATGTCTGCACCATGCATTTGTGGAAAACTCACCAGCAAACAAAAACCCTTTGTTGTTACTTTCACCAACAGGCGTTGCAGCTCTCAACATAAATTCCCTCACAATTCATTCCGCCCTTTGTATCCCTATCCAAACAATGCATCCTCTTGAAGGCCAACCACTCCTACAACTGCAAGAGCAACTCCGTCATGTATAGCACATTCTCATTGATGAAATGAGCTTCATTGGTCCAAGAATGCTTACTTGCATTGACGATCGTCTAAGAGAGGCATTCCCTCTTCACCGAAATGCACCATTTGGTAATCGCTCAATTATCCTTGTCGGAGATTTAGGCCAGCTACCACCTGTAAAAGACATTCCTTTATACGCTGGGACATTGCGTGGCACTGCACTTTGGTGCAGCTTCAACATATTCATAACACTTTCAACCGTTTTTCGTCAACAAGGAGCTAGCCCGTCCCAGTTGCTTTCTGGTAAATACTCACAAATCTCAGAAATGGAATATCTACACTTGAAGATTGGCAACACCTAATGTAAAGAACAAGTTCGTCTCTTACACATGAAGAGCAACGCACATTTGAAGAATCCGTGCACCTATATGCAATAAACAACTCAGTTGTTTTGCATAATAAGAAAATGCTTAAAAAATTGAACATCCCAGTAGCGCTTTGCTCTGTAGAACAACAAAGGCAGAAAACTCCTACTACAACAGAAGATGAGCATTTTCCTGCAAAAGTGCTCTTATGCAATGAACAAAAAGTTATGCTCACCAGCAACTTATGGGTACATGCAGGCCTCGTCAATGGCGCACTTGGGAAGGTCATCTCAATATTTTATTCTATTGCTTCAAAGCCCCCAGAATTACCATCCTTCGTGGTTGTCGACTTTATACAATACAAAACCACTTCAAATGGCATGGGCTTTAACGATACACAAGTCACAAGGAATGACATTAGATAAAGCAATAGTAGACATCGGCACCAAAGAATGACAAGGGCTAATGTTCATTGCAATTTCAAGAGTGCGGTCATTGGCAGACATTCAAATCAATCCAGCATTCCCATTCTCACACGTTGCACAAATGCACGAGAATCCATATCTTAAGCGTAGACAACAAGAGGAATCATTTCTTGCATCAAAATCTATGCAGGAGAATATACTCTAGCCAATCATACAACCTGTTTTCCAGAATTACCCACATGGTAAACAACACTTGCTGCAATAACCAAATTTCACATACATTTGCTTTCTATTACATTTAACCTCATATGATTTTATATTAGTTTGAAATCATTTTTTTTTTTTCAAATATTCAAACAAAATATTTCCCGCCAAGAACAGCAAGGTCTAGCATTCACTGCAATTTAGAAATTTCTTTAAAATTTTATTTATTTTACTTCAGCGCATTAAAAAACATGCTTTCGTCAAACACATCCATTGTCACTTACAATGTTTTCGTTTTGGATGGAAACAGGTATGAATACAGGCTATTTATGATTGTTGTATGAGTATTGCCAAGAAATTCAGCATGCTGCCCCAACAAACATTGCCTCTTTACTGTTTGCGTCCAACCATTGAATTGTTAAAGAAGGTAGAACACAGGGAAAATTTTAAGAACCCTCCCTAAATTTACATGTATAATAAATGGGCGAATCTCCATGGTATATAGGAAAAATGGAAGGTGATTTTATCAATAATATGATATGTATATATAATTTTTTGGCGAATCTCTCACCATGCATGGCGAATATTTTACTCAATTATAAAATCTTGTGTTTATTGAATACACAAATGAAATCATTGCATTTCTTTAAAATATCTTTTGAAATCAAAATTACCGAAATTACATATCGATAACCTAGTGGGTGTAGGATAAAATTCACCTGTGCCATTCACACAAATCATTAGAAAAAACCTAATACTATATATAAAACCAAGAAAAATTCAAATTCATCACTTCTAGGGACCTCGTAACCACCCTGCCAATACACAAGTATGTTCCTGTTTTCAATTAGAAAAATTACCCAAATTACAATCTGTTTACTCTAGCATATGTTGGAAAGCTATAGAAGGATGACTAGTGCAATCAATCCATTCCTTTTAGCCCTGGATTTGTTTCAGTTTGAAACAAAAGTATACAAATATACTTGTCCAATGTCTATGCTTTAACCATTCACCTTAAGATGTTTTTACAATATAATTTCCTAAGTCTATTTAATATCTTCATTATCATAAAAAGAAACCTATATCCATCTTAACTCCACATCTACCACTCTTAGGGGGATGAAATCTATTTATCCCTCTAAGCACTTGGTAGACCCAGAATTAAGATGGATCTAAGATGATAGAATTTCCCCTTTAAATAGTCTATGCTCACATGAATACCATGGTATTACCATGCGTCAATACCATGGGTTATCATAAACCTGGAGCAAAATTACTATTAGTAATTTATAAAAATTAATAAAATTAATAGTTGATTTTTATTTTATTTTTTATTTTAACCAAGCTAAAATGTTTAACATACATTAAATTACAACATCCATTATCAAATATTTTTCACTCTATGCTAGTTTGCATATTGCATATCACAATATTTGATACCTCTCGGGGGTTAGTAGATCCAGAGTAAAGATGGATCTATGCTGGTTTAATTCCCCCATTTAAATAGGCTACATTCCAGGTGAATACCATGGGTCAATACCATGTGCCATTTTGGTGAATACCATGGGTCAATACCATGTGCCATTTTTATTTTTATTAATACTAATATTAGGGTTAATAATGTTTCTTTTCATGGTATTAATAACAATCTAGTCCATGGTATTTGTCCCATAGTATTTTGCCCATAGGTTTCACCTAAATATAACGCATTTTTTGAGTGTTCGTAAATAGGTGACTTATGAAGTAAATATAAAAAAATGTTTTATTTGTTTACCATACCTCTCATTTATTTATATTTTTATTAATTTACCATACCTCTTTTACAAATATGGTATTTGGCCCATAGGATTCACTTAAATAAAACCTCTTTCTTGAGCCTTCATAAATATAGCGAGGGTTATGGACTAAATATAAAAAGAGGTTTTATTTATTTACCATGCGTCTAGTTTATTTATATTTTTATTTATTTACCATTAAGTATAAAAAGACATTTTATTTATTTACCATACCTCCATTTTACTTATATTCTTATTTTCTACACCCTTGCATGTATATAAGGTGACTTATGGAGTAAATATAAAAAATGTTTTATTTATTTACCATACCTTTCATTTATTTATATTTTTATTAATTTACCATACCTCTTTTATAAATATGGTATTTGGGCCTTTGGCCCATAGGATTCATTTAAATAAAAACTATTATTGAAAATGGGCAAATGGATTCATTTAAATAAAACCTATTCTTGAAAATGGGCGAATGGAAGGTTGTAACTCCTAATTTCAAGGGCTAAATTTATCTTTTTTACCCTCTCCCTTAAAATAAGGTGGGCTATTTGAGGTGATTTGTAAAAATGTACTATGATACAAAATATTCGCCCACTAAAAATTTAAAACCCCTTAATTTCACCAAAGGGCGAACAGTCGCCCCTAAAATTTTCTATGGTAAAACAAATACTCAAGATAATAATTCACATCCATGAAAGTGACACACAGGAAAATGCAACATCAATTGCAGTAACAACTCTGTTGCCTATGCCATGCCCCATCATGCATATATAGCTGCTCATTGTCAATTACATCTATATGTAATAGAATGCTCTTATTTTACATATGTTTAGAAGCCAAAGAATACTTTCATTGTATATATGTTTAGTTATTACCTACCAAACATGTCTCTATGTGTAGACCATATGTAAAATTTCAAAAAATACATTGCAAAGCATGTAACTATCTCCTGTATAATTTCTTGTGATAAACAAACAATACCAAGTAAAATATTTAGAAGTATTCAATTGTAATAAGTCTAGTATGTTCCACCAGACATGATGCATAGTTATGGAGTGCCATAAGTGTTTCTGTACCTACAATTTTAATAAGAACTCAGTTTACATAGATTTGGTCGTTTGAGTGTGGTTTCTATTGTTCATGGAATGCTACTCACGTTAAGTTATCTTTGTTTTTGTTTTCAAATATGTTATATAGGAATATGTATACCTTACATGGCTTCTGCAATGACATTTATAGAGTGGTTAGTTGTTTGTTTTTAAATTAGAATACATTTACATGAAATTTTCAAATTCTCTTCTTTTTTGTTTCAGTCATGTCAGCATTTTTAAATACATGTGAATGAATAGAAAGTCTTGTGGTTTTCTTTAAGTATTTCTGCTTTGACATGCTGCTTTGTTCTCTTTTTCACTTCCAATATAAAGAACTTACATTCCAAGTCTATTCTGTCTCCTATATCTTTTACTCTATTTCAGATTTAATAAATTGTACAATATCAATAGCAGTTGAGAAGGTGGCCCGACCTTTTATAAAAATTCAACAATTCCAACTTCATAAATCTATCGGCCTCTCTTTGTACCTTTTGGGACAATTGCTAGTGTTACTTGCTATTGGACAACAAACAAATCCACTGTTGAAATTTGATCTTCCATTGTGACCTTTAAAAAAGATGTTGAATTGTGACCTTAATGGCTATGAGTTTATGCTTATTTATAGTTCGAAAATCTATCATTGCTTTCATTTGAACCATACACAATTTTTTTTTTTTAAAAGACTATTTTTTTTCTGAAAATATATATATATATATATTATAGGATTAACATCATTCTCTCCAATTCGTATAGGTATGTTAGAGCTCACACTCATTTCAACCCCATTGTTTTAGTTGTGTTATCTCTTATCAAGAGAAATACTTGTTCATCAGAAGAATTTTATGGTAAAAAATAGGCAGTAGAATAAATATGTAATAACAAAATAAATTTTAAAATAGTTAATAAAATTGAAGATAATAATAACATCATAAATATTTTTAAAAAATTACTTTAATCTTTTTTTCACAAAGTTACTCAAACATCCAGGGTAAGCTAATTGAACATGAAATTAAATTCTAAATCTAATAAATACCCACACACTTCTGCTTAAATCTACACGAAAAATAAATCAAATGTATTTCATATTTTTTCCTTTGAAAATAAACATTCAAAAAGTATTAATATTAAATTTTCAACTTAATTGATTTAGATAGATTTTAAATATTATTTTCGCTGAAATAAAAGGTCCTTGGAAGAAATATGAAGGAAAGCAATTAGCAATCCAAAGCAAGAAGCTTACAAGTATAATTGGGGATTAGTGTTTGCAACTTTGTTTAAATTTGCTACACCTTTTACATATGCTTGCTATGTACCGTTCTTGGCTTTTATTCATTTTATTTTCTTGTCATAACATTAAGAGAATCTTGTGATAAAGCACTTTAATAGTTAAATATACGTATTTTCTGAGTCCTATAAGTTACTTCGACACCCAGTCCTCAACGTCAGTGCAGAGGAACAAGCTACTGAACAAAGAATTTAAGATGAGAAATATTCCAAGGTCAAAGTGTCCCACAAGTTACTTCGACGCCCAAACGTCAAATTCAATGCTACAGATTGCTTCTGGTTTTAAACTCACTATGAAGGAATATTGCCAACTTAAATGAACATAGAGATTTGACAGGAATTCTTCAAAGGATGACAAAGAAATGATGAAGGTTTTCATGTATGACGTACAAGCCAGACCAGTGAAATTTTATTATGCGGTGCTATTTGCTGTATTTGTGCACTGTTGGTGGGCATTCAGGCTTACGATGCCGAAGAATGTTCCTGAAAACGGGACCGTTGATACGTGTGGAGGACAGGCACAAAGAAGAGGGTTTGGATTTATTAACAGAAGGACTTTGCATTCGTGTCGGCATTCAACTCGATATGTGGATCTGAGATTGAGTACTCAAGGACCTCTTGCTAATGAAGAGAACGTGACAGTAACAATGAGCGGAATTCAGCATCCCACAGGCCATGACTGGGTTGCCCTTAGTTCGCCATCTTTATCTCCTCTCCTCGTCCTCTTTTTTTTTCTTTTTTCGGGAAGGAAAAAACAAATTTTTATTACATATAAAGATGTTATATAGTCATGCTTATAGCATATAAGCCAAAATAATCCTGAAATGGTTAGTGTCATGTTAGACTCATGTTTTTAGGGTGGCAGTCCATCTAATTGATTCCCATTAAGATAAGTGTGACAATTACTTCAACAAAACTAATTCCCAATAAAATGAGTGTGACAATTACTCCAACAAACAGAATTGGTTATTTTCCTCCATAAATCATTGGTTCTCTACCAGGGAAAAATAAACTTTGAAGCCAAGTCAGAAGAATAATTCCTGTCCAAGTATTTTGAATAGCTTCTGTGTGCTATGTTTGATATGGCCAGCCAGGGTCACTTGGGATAATAGAAGCCATAATAGAGAAAGTGCTAGCGGGAGAGGTAGATTCAGTGTTCCACATTGGAGAGATTAGCTATGCTACAGGTTTCCTGGTTGAGTGGGACTACTTCCGGCCGTTAATCAATCCAATTGCTTCGCGAGTGCCATACATGACCGCCATTGGAAACCATGAAAGGTAATTATTTTCTTCATTAAACCCTAATCTTATCTTCCATTCTTTACACGATGATACCATGCGTCTGGCTTTTATACACCACTGAGATTAGATATATGAATTTCTGTGAAAGTGGGTTTAGCTAATTCTTTTCCTAGTATGTTACCTTACAGAGATTTTTCATTCTCTGGATCAAAATATAAGACACCAGATTCCGGTGGAGAGTGTGGAGTTCCTTACGAGAAGTATTTTCAGATGCCAAACAGCTGAGAAAGACAAGCCATTGTATTCAATCAGTCAGGGACCAGTGCATTTCACTGTTATTTCCACAGAGCATAATTGGGCCAGAAGCAGTGAACAGGTGCTAAATTTGTCTGCCCTTAGACGATTTAAAGTTTCCTTTATCGGATTTAGAGAACTGAAATAGTTTATAATATTCAGTTGGAATTGAGAGGTAGAATTTATATCAGCTATGTTTTTTCTTTGGATGCCAATGGCTCAAAAGTATGAATGGATCAAGCGGGACCTTGCTTCTGCTGACAGCAAACAAACTCCATGGATTATTTTCTGTGGGTAAGATTAGGTCACATCAACTAATATAATAACAGTCTCATTGCAATTTGTACTAAATCATACCTTTAATTTCCAGTTAGTTTTTACAGATTAGAGAATAATTCTAAGACTATGAACCTCTTATAAATTCTGGATTTACGATCAATTATCATCACTATCAATTTTATTTAACGAACTGACATCATATCTGATCAATTCTTTCACAGTTTATAATATTTTCAGACAGGTAATTCATCCATTTTAAGGTTTTCATCGTTCCTGGCAATTTTTTTTAATGAATTGGTTTGGAATTCCAGCCACAGGCCGATGTACTCAACGCGAAAATCTGGCCTTTCTGAATTGGTGAGCCCAACTGTGGATTCTCACTTTGTGAGTGCAATTGAGCCACTTCTCATGGAATTCCAGGTGAACGCACAGACTGTAGAAAACTTAGATATGATTGATCAGATTTTTGTGCCTCGCGGATAAGCATTTCTCGTGTTCTGTTCTCACTATTCTAATTTCTGGAGGTTAACAGGTCGACCTGGCGTTAGGGGTGTTGGGTCTCAAGACACCACATATCTCCACAATGGTATGATATTGTCCAATTTGGGCCTAAGCCTTTATGGGTTTGTTTTTGGGCTTTACCCCAAAAGGCCTCATTCCAATGGAGATATGTGTTCATCCTTATATACCCATGATCCTTCCCACTTCTACCATTTCTAATCAATGTGGGACTTTGTTCGTATACCCAACAAGGGGGTCATGTGCACAACTATGTTCTGTATTTGAAAAAGCATGCAGATTACTGCCAGCAATAGGCATGGATGGAATCGATAATTATAATAATACAGATGAGTATAGTGCTCTGTGATTGGTACAGGAGGATTCACTCTCGATAAATTTAAAAACCCTCTCAGTAATCTCTGTTGTGCAATTTTAACTAGTACGGAACTAGTACTGACTTCCACTCATCGTCTATTTATTTTATTCACAGGGTTGGAGTTCTATAATTCTATAAACAAAGTTCTAAGTTCTAACTACTGACTTCAAATCATCGTCTATTTATTTTAGTCACAGGGTTGTAGTTTGATTCGCATCTCTGGATATGGATATGCTGACATTCAGGCAACAACCCAAGAACTATTGTTTCAGGTAAAACTTAATTTGACGGTAGATTTACTATTGTTTCAGGTAAAACTAATTTGATGGTAGATTTTGAGAAATACGAGTTAAGAAAAATCAATTAACCTATCTCCACTTATTATTTAAGTGTCCCACTATCCGTCCAATTTCGAAACATTCGCAATTTACAATCAAGATAAATATAACCCTAGCTCTATCTTCTTATTTCAAGTTTATATAACGTACTAGATCATATTTTATGTATATTGTCATTGCAGTTTGTGTGTTCCAGTACACGAGCGGTGAAAGACGGCTTCAAAATTATCAAATAATGGTAGGCAACGTCCGGCAGTGAACCCAAAAGCTGGCGGTCCTTATGCAATACGAAACGCCAAAATGCTAATTTCTTTGGAGGGTAAAAACCCTACTTTGTATTAAATAAGAAAGTAGTATATATGTCCTGTTACATTTTTCCGCCATTCTTTCAAAAAGCCATACGGAATTCTCTGTATGGAATATGTAGGCAAACTCTTTATTATTGAATTTTATATACATACTGACGGTCCATTTGAACCCATCAAACTAGTGGACCTATGGAAATTTATTATTATTGAATTTTATGTAGTGTCAAATATTTGGTTATATTTTATAAAAATATTTAAAGAATTAGAATTGTTTTGTATGGTGGAGTAAAATGATTGTTATCTTATTCATCTATGTTGAGTTTTGGTATTTTGAAAAATATTAGGTTGAGTTTTAGTAGTTTGAAAAATATTATGTTGAATTTTGATATTTTGAAAAATATTATTGTAATGGTTATTGAGTATCAAGTGAGTATAATTGTGCACTGTTTTACTTATCATTCATTTTATTCTTATCTTTAGAATATATATATATATATATATATATATATATATATATGTTGAATATTTTTATCTAATTTTCATAAATTTATCTTCTTTTTTTTAATTAAAATAAATCAATTTTTAAAAATAATTTTTTTTAATCAATATAATTGTGAGTTGCCATGGTAATCAACAATCTCACTATTATCTATATCTATCTATATATATATATATAAAATCTAGCTTTCGTAAATTTAAATTTTATAACATTTAAATAAATCAATTTTAAAAAAGGAAAAAAGAATTGTTTATGAAAAACTAAACTTATTTAGAATCTTAATTTTATTTAAAAAATGTAATTGGTTAGGTCATTATTTCGAAATCTAGTCATGTTAAGAGCTCGTGTGGCCCATAATGTGATCCACTATCATATGCTTCTCTCTATGATGCTCTACATACTATCTAAATGAAAGAATAATCATCATAAAGTACCTGGCATTCAATGAACCTTCTTTAGTAGTAAAGATTATTCACTTCTTCCTTCATTTCCTTCTTCTTAGGTTCTCCCACTTCTTCGGCTCCATGAGCTTCACTCCTTTCTTTCCTCTTGTTTTGTTGGTTTGGATAGTGTCTCTTAAAGTGTTCAAACTCATTGCACTTGAAACCTTGAGCCTTACAAGTCTTTCTTCTTGGACTTACCAGACTTTCCTTCTTCATGGTAGAATTGAGGCTTCTGTGATCCATAACATTTATAAGAAATATTTCGGCGTAAATCACATGCAGAGAAAATCTGTCGACGCGTTTCGAACCAACTAGTGTGGTTCATCGTCAGGACAAGTTGAAGAAATAGATCCAGCCTAGCATGTTAAATAGTCTGAGCAGAGCCTCCAATGGCTATCTTGACCAACGGCTAGTTTTGACTATAGGACCAGGGTCAAGGAAATTAGTTATATTAGGTGACCAAAAAAATATAAATATATAAAATAAATTAAATGTTGTTAATGGTTAGTTAAAAAGGGTTATTGTTAATAATTAAAAATTAAAAATTATAAGTTATTTAGTATTAAGGTGGGAATTAGTTATGTAAAGGACCTTTATATGATATATGTATAAAGTTATATGTATATATAAAAATATAAAGTAATATTCAAAGTTAGTTAAAGATAATGCAACGAGAGAATTAAGTTAACTTAACTAATAATAATAATAATAAATAAATAAAATAAAATAAAATAATAATAAAATAAAATAAAATTAAATAAATAAATAAATAAATTAATTAAATAAATAAATAAATAAATAAAAATGAAAAATGAAAAATAAACATAAAAATAATAAATCAATAAATCAATAAATAAAATAAATAAATAAATCAAGCGAGCAACACATTCTGAAAAGACGAAGGATAAGAACCGGAACAAAAGAAAACTACAGAGCCAAAAGGAAAAACCCAAGGAGGAAGGAAAAGACACGGCTCCAAGGAAAAAGATCCGCGAAATTAAGGGAAGTAAGACTAGGAAGAAAGAGCAGGGATCCAGCAGCTACTGATCTTCCAGCCGTCATCTCTATTGAGATTGTTCGGCCTTCTTTCAATCTCAATAGCTTCCCTAAATTTACGGTGATGGAACTGCGCAACTTTGGCAATAACCTTGGCCTCCTCAATACAAACCTGATGCTTGGTCTTTTCCGCATGTTCTGCTAACGCTGAAGACTTGGTTCTCCCATGTCTTAAGTCAGCTGCATGTTCACTGATCCTTTGATGGATGGAGCGCCCTGTCTCCCCGATATAGGGGGTCCCACAAGAACAAGGGATCAAGTAGACACCCTTCATGTCTTTAGGGTCAATGGGATCTTTCACCGATCGGAGGGATTTGCGAATCGTGTTGAGGGGCCGGAAGGTTGAGGGAATATCATACTTCTTAAGAATTCGAGCAATCTTGTCCGTGGTTCCCTGGACATAGGGAAGATGGACACCTAGCCGACGCTCTTTAGGTTCTTTTTTAATTAACAAGTTTTTAGAGGCTTTAAGGAAAGCCTTCTGACCTAGGCGCTTACTATAGCCATTCTCCACAAAGACATTAAGGAGATGGGATTTCTCCTTATCGAAGCTCTCCCTATCAGAAATCCTCAAGGCACGAGTAGCGAGAGTGTTAAGAACACCCAACTTTTGAGAAGCGAAATGATGGGAATCGGCATGAAGATACTACTCAGTGTGTGTTTTCTTCTTGAACACTGAGTCGGAGAGAGAACCGTCCTTATCCTTAGATATAAGAATATCCAAGAAAGGGAGGCAACCATTGACCTCTTTTTCCATAGTGAACTTAATGGCAGAGGACTGACAGTTGAGGAGATTGAGAAGAGATCCAACTCCTCTTGGCTTCTTGACTTGGGCTAGAAAGGCTTGAGATTGCTCATCTGATCCAATATCATCCTTGACCTTGATTCTTTTAATATGCGTTGGGCCCACAACTCATCAAAGGGAATTGAATCCTTCCTGGAGTGGATGTTTGTTGCAAAGCTGCTCCATTTTGGTGGTAATGCATTTAGAACACATGTGGTCACTTCCAAATCAGTAATAGGTTTCCCAAGTCCTTGTAGATGGTCTCTTAGTTGAGAGACTCTCATGAGAAAGGATGCCACATCGTCATCCTTTGATTTCTTCATTCTATATAACTTATTCCCCAAAGCCATATTTTGTCATGTTGTACTTACAGAGTACAAATTTACTATCTTGTCATACATAGCCTTGGAAGTATTCAAGTTTGCAACAATAGAACGAGAATCCTTAATTGATTCTACTATGATACTTTAAGCCCTTACTTGCATTTCTTGTACTTTACTATTTCTTGTGTTTTTTCTTTGCTTGATTCAGTGATTTCCCCAGTAACATATTATATTACTTCCTGTTCTCTGAGTATCAAGTCAATTCTTTTCTTCCATGCTAGATAGTTTGATGCCTCAATGAGCTTATTTCTCTCCCTGTAGAAAAAACCCTTATGACTTGTATATTCAGACATAATGTAATGATATGATACTTACTTAAGACCAAGATTCTCCTTGATGATGTCTTCAATCTTCTTGATGCATTCAAGATCTTTTAAGTGTTGTTGATAACAACTTTTGAATTCTCTTGATGCTTCCTTCAAAGATGCCTTCCAATTGGATATTCTTCCAGAGAGATCAACACTCTTCTTGAATTATTTCTCTCAAGTCTTCCTTTGATGCAAGCTTGATGTAGACTTGATCTCCTCTAATGTAGAAACCCTACTTCTTTAAGTCCTTTCTCAAATGATTCTTTTTAACAATAAATTTCTTCTTGAAGAGCTTCCTTTTTCCTTCCCCTTGATAAGTAACCAGTGTCATTTTGGATGCCTTCCTTTGTTCACCTTAGCTCTAATACCATGTTGGAAAAATGAAAAGTGGCAGCTCTTAATCTTATTTTCCTTAACCTTGATATTTGCTTGTGAAGATTAATTATCTTCTTTATCTTCTTTAGTTAGACATTTTCATCAAACAATATCAAGAACAGTAACAAAAACAATAGACGACACAAATATTAGGCTTTCAGCTAAGGAAAAAGCCTCCAAGGGGAAAACCCATAAACTGTTCCCTTCTTAGAATCTGCTTCAAATGAAACACAAATACCCAAACCCTAAACCAAGTCCTTCTCCTAGTACCAAGTTGACCCTTCTTCAAGTCGTTCCTTGATTTTGCACCAAATTGTTACATAATGCAACTTCGATCTGCCAGCTTTGATATTTCTACTCCGCCTGCAACTTCGACCATGCAATTTTGTTCTTGTAGCTTCTAAAGAAACCCTAGATCAAACTCCCCTTGAGACCTTTCTGGAGAAAGAAAGTTCCTCCTAAGGTCATGTTGATGGTGTTGGACCCGCCAACATGTTAGGGGATCTCCCTAGTAATAAGTCCCAATTAGACCTTATATCGTTTGGTGTAGGAGTCCCAACAAAGGGTTGTACGATAATTCCTTAACCACAATCTCACACAGAGGCAAGTAAGATGTCCCTATTGGTAGCAAGGGTGTGACATATGTTGTAAGTCAAGGAAGGTGCATGAGAGGTTCTAACACATGGAGGGTGAGGTAAGTGCGCCCCTTGGAAACCTGTGATAGCACGAAGTTAAGAAGGGAACACACAAGAAAAGATACATCACAACATGGAAGGCAAGTTAGCTAGCAATCCAAAGTGATGGTTAAACCCAAAACACATCTAAGAAAGATTCATACATACATATGCAGAAATAGCTACACATACATGCATAAGCAAATAGATACACATATCATTTAGAGTACTCAAGATAGCTGAAATACAATACAACATATACATGAAACGTGTTGGCTTTGTTATATTAAGAAGCTTAAGTTCCAGTCATATAATACATCCATGTCCAACCAGTAATTTTGACAGTGGAACGTTACAACCACAACACCCTGCTCCTCCAAGGAGATATACTAGCTCTATGCAGTGGGGAAGCCGAGGCTCGTTACAGTACTGTCCAACCTCTCTCTAAGATAGTCTTATCGGAAGCTTGGTTGACCAAAAGCCCTAACAATGAGTCATGAGGGACTATTTATAGCAAAGGGTGGGGTGGTCCTTAACATTCCCGTTTGTGACAGTTCATCTACCCTCATGACTCTTCATCTACTCTATGACTGTTGACACTTGAACTTACACTTGACAAGACATTACATTACAATGCACATGTACCCATGTGATACTAAATAGCTTGAGCAAGCCATGCAAGACATCACTATGACTCAGACAATTATTGGAAGACCAGCTCTTCGACATCCTCACGGTGGTTGATAGTAGCGAACTGATACCAAGCTCAGTAGTCTGCGATGGTGTCCATGTACTCTAAGGTGACATCGTTCTAGAACCTAACTCTTGCTTTCATAGCATCCAGGTACACTACTCGGGCTCCTCTATCCAACTTGTCTGATATCATGCACATCATTGTCTTGAGTGCAGCCAAACCAACAACATACTTTTGCATGGTGTCTGCACTGATGGATAAGCCTGGGCTGGTGGCTATGCGCATCAACTCGTTAAAGTACGAGTCAACCTCTAGTCGGACCCGTGCCTTTGTCTTCGCCTAGGTGAGTGTCCCAATAGATGGGATTGCATGTGCACGCACAACAACATCCATAATCTTGAATACATGTGCATGGGGAGCCTATAGACTAGTGATGAGTTACGGGAGCTCTTCATAGTTCCAGATTCGTGCCTTCAGCTCGACCACTCTTGGCTTCGTCATCTTATCCAAGTGAAGTGGGGCTCCCTTGAATCTCATCGTCCATGTTTGCATGTAATCAACAACATCATGCGCGTTCGACAAGATACGTGCTCTCCTAGAACGTCACTGTTGCCACCCTTTGAGATGGTCGACTTCCTTATGCACGGTGCCAAACTTAGAATACAACACCTGCATGAGTGTGTCAAGGAACAATACTTCATTTAGTATTGCCTTCTTCAATTCTGCTCAAGTGGATGAGGTAACCAATTCTCCTCCCTTCTTGGCCGTCTGTAGCTCCTTAGCCATTCTCTCATTCTCAGCTATCAAGAAGCAAACACTTGAGCTAGTGGCTTCAACATATGTTCTGGTAGCATCGGCTAATGCTGCTGGATGTTTACGCATGTCAAACACGATCACTTGTTCCTCAAATGCACAGGAGATGTACAATCATCCAGAGTTGACACTCTGCGATATTGCACAACTCTATGTTCAGACTCATCAAATGAGATGTTGTGCATCTCTCCTTTCAGCTGATCTCCAAGGATCTCAGTGTCTCCTTGGTCACTTGGGACTTGCTCTTCTTTTGGATGTGGTGAAGTTGGTGGGTCAACCTCTTGGTGGTGAGGCATGAGGTCAATGTCTTTCTCTAACTCCTATTGCTCCATATCTGTATCCATCTGTTCAAGTGCTTGCTCTATCTCCTGAGAGAATTCTTGTTCCTGCAATGGTTCACCCTGTCTGCCTGGTGCCAACTGTGCTGATGAGTTTACTATCTGTACGGGCACAAATTCATCAGTTTGCACAAGTTGTGCCCCCTGTTGTACCTGTTCCTGTTGCGCTTTTGTCCTGTTTATGGATCTCTTGTTCCTTCCAGAGTTGATCCTTCAACTCATGCAACGCCTTCTCTGTTTCCTCCATTCTTCATTTATCTCTCTGCCTTTGCGTGTTTCTGTTGTTGCACTATCACCTTTTTGCCTCTATTTCCAAAGCTTCTTTATGCACAAGTGGGTCTGCTCGAAACTTTCAGCTTTGCTCTTCCTTCATGCTATCGAAAATCTTCCTCTTGCCCTTGTCACGCACTGGTCTGTTTGCCTTTGTTGTTGATGCTACTTCTAATGCTCTCCAAGGTGCTACTTCACTATCCATTCCACAGCGAGGCCGACCGGCTCATTGATTCTGGAGGAGTTGTAACAATATCTCCATGGGTCTTCCTCTGCCCCATGACATGCCACGTGGATCTAGTTGAACTATACTCTTGTGTACAGATTGTAACTTCGGAGGTCAAATGGATAATTCTTCATCTGTTCCGCTTTGACATCCACATGCTTGAAACTCCGTATCTCGTATAACAATATATTCACAATGGAAGAGCGGGCCAAGGTGCCTTCTTCTCCCCTTGTAGCCTAGCTGTCAATCCTATCGAGATGTGATATGATACTTCTTGCATGATGAGCTTGTCCAAGGAAAACTTCGGTAGAACATGTGGAGGCTTCTCCATGCTATACATCAATATGAAGGTGCTCGATAGTGAGGCATACCAATAATCTATGTCAATCAGTGCCTCCATTGTTGTCTTCGACATGCAAGCCAGATCCTGTTTGAATATCATCTTGTAAACTAGGGTGGAAAATGATCAGACAGTTGTGTGGTAACTCCTCTAAGTTGCATTTGGACAACATATTACAATAAGTGTTCAAAGCAGTCTCCAAGGGTGTCCATGCCCACTTCAAGCCTGGGAACACCTGATGGGCAAATATTGCATCCAAGATGTAGGTGAACATGTAGATTTCTGCTTGCATATCTTTGGGTAGTTGTCAAGCCCTTGTTACATGTTCCTTTAGCTAATGAGCCAACATGTCAGACCAGTTGAATGCTTTGCCTTCTTTAGCCAGTTGGTCCAGTGTGATCACCCAACTCTGTGGGAAGGTTTTCGAGCTTTCTTGGCCATATAGACGACATGCTAAGATGGCCAAGTATTGATACGCCTTTCGCAGTATCTTGGTCTTGTAGATTTGGTTCGGTGTCATCCTGAATTTAGTCGTCTCCTTCACCTAGTTCTTCAAAATGTCTTTGGAGTTGGCATTGCTGTTAGGTATGCTTAAGGGAGTCTCCATGTTGATCATGGGCTTTGACATCTGATACATCTCATCATAATCTTGTGGCCTAAATGTAGCAATCTCCGTCCCGCTGATACTGCTCAATGCCATCGTCTCAGGATCACTGTGCAAGACGACCCAATGTATCATGTCCGTGCATGGGAGAACGAGATACCTACATGAAATATGATATGAGCTAGACTTATGGATGTTCACATAGACTTGGTAGTCATCGAGGTCTTCCTCAATGTGCCTTAAAATGCATCATTGACCTCTTGTCATTTTAGCTTGATGTCCTTGTCTACAATCAACTTGGTATCTTCATAGATCAGCAAACTTATAGACACTCTCTCAACTGTTTCTCTAGTTGCACTTCCGTTAGTGTCCTTTGATCTTGCTCTTTTGGAGGCCATTGATCCTAAACTACTAAGAGGCGGACAAACAACTGCTAGATCTAGATACAAAGTGACATAAATATCAAGAAATCTATCAACGAATACAAAGCAAACTTGAGGAATGACATGCAACATACCTAGGGATTCTCTGGCAAGGATTGCACAATTTTTCCCAGGAGGCTAGGAGACTGGCTACCAGAACTACACGAAAGGAAGTCTGGGCTATCTAGTGAGGCTAGCTGGCTGTTGGAATTGTGCAATGTGAAATTTTAGTTGGTAGTGGTTGCAGGCACAGTGACTACATTGCACAATTTTTTGGACCAGCAATCACTGTCCCTCAAAATTGTGCAATGAAATACTAGAGGGTAATCACTAGCCAGAAATGTGCATTTCCTAAGGGGGATACAGAGCCTTCCTTCTCAAGATTGTGCAATGTTGTCTTGGTGAGGTAGAGTCTGGGCTAAGGCTGCCCAGACCCACTGACGAACAACTGAAAGCAAATGTGAATGTGATTGCATGGCAATACTAAGTGTAAGCAAGAGTGAATGATCATGCATGCAAATAGTGAATGAAAGATTCAGAAAACAGAACAACATGCATGTTAGTGAAGCATGTCACTGAATCAACAACCATTCATGCAAAACAGTTTCATGCATGCAACAATAGTGAGATGCTAACAAAAACTGAAACGGTGCTATTACAAGCTAGTATGCATGTAAATGACAGCAAGCATTCACAGAAATCAGGAAAACATTACTCGAACAAGACAAAACACAAAAAGTGACAAAAATGCAGCAAAAGACAAGTTAGGACGACTTACCCGTGAATAACTGAGCTGGATGTGTCGAAGACTCCTGGATGTGCTGTGGGATGTCAGATCCCCAAGATTGATGTGAATAAGTGAGCTCTGAAGCGTCGAATAAATAATTTTTAGGCTCATGACACTCATGCCATAAATCCAGGAAAAAGCGACACTTGGAGGAAAGATTCTAAAGCGATCTTTGCATGTATCGTCCAGCTGCTAAAAGTATCTCCCTAAAATATAGGGATTCTTTTTTCATGTTTCTTTCTGTTATTTCGGGAAAAAGAATCCCATGCATGAAAGTCAAGTTTTCTCGGTCCCGGGTGGAACATGCCAATTCAATGACACATGCAACAACCTGCTCAGCTGAGGGAAAGAAATGCACTTTTCTGGGAAGGAGTTGGGCTGGCTTCCTAGAAGGTTTGCGCAATTTTGGAGCCTAGTAGGCTACCAGACAGAATTGCGTAATTTCTTGAGGGAAGGCTGGTTCCCCTCTAGAATTGTGCAATTTCTGGAGGAAAGGCTGGTTCTCCTCCAGAATTGTGCAATTTATTGAGGGAGCTGCTCAACCTGTAGCTAGACCAAGTCTGAAGAAATAGACTATGAGGGGGATGCAACAAGCTCTCATGGATAGGCTGTCATTCTACAAGATAATCATTGAAACTTGTGTACTTGAAAAGGCAAGAAATGCTGCTGTGAAAGGGTGGTAGGGAGGCTCCAAAAAAAAGATAAGGAAAAATTTTGAAGTCTTTTGTAGCCACTACAACACTTTGCGACACACTGGTAGAACTCTAGCTCTCTAAATGGACCTTGCTTTTGAAAAGCAAGTCTAACACCTCTAGAAGTATTTTTTAGTTATCAGTTTGTCTTGGTTTCCACACTTGATTGATTGTAAGATGTAGCGTCCGCCAAGCTCTTGGTCAATTGATACACATACCAAGCCAAGTCAACACATTTGTTTGGATTGGGGTTGAGGGGTATATTGTTGCACAAGCAGTATAGTCGTCAGAGTCTTAGTTTTATCTCTGGTGTTGCTTCGCTACCAATATGACTATACAGTACCTCGGCGAAGTCACGCTGGAACACAAGCATCGCTCCACTGCCAGCAAGCCTGGTTAGTACCCCAACGGATTTACTTGCATCACCTCTCTGCATAGGAATCCTTTCTCTTCTTTCGCCTTATTCATTTTTCATTTTTGAAAATTTTCACTTTTTATTTTTTCATTTTTCATTTTCATAATTGTGCATAACACTTTTTCATTTTAGAGGTAGAATAGGGATCCTGACTTATCAGGAGCAGAAGAGGTTGTTCCTTCAAAGAAGTAATTTATTATATACCTCTAACATCCCTCTTAAGGTTTTCCCCCTCACCTTACTCTACTTGACTGAGCTACCAAGGGTTAGCCAAAAAACAACCGACTAGATTAGGTGACACTAGTTAGCATGCAAGCATTGTGTTTTCAACAAGTTTCACTTCGAATAATACGTATTTTCCATAGACGTATCATGGACCAAAAGTAACAAGTTCTTCATACAAAGGCAGGATGATAGATAACGAAGTAGTGATCGTCGCACAAGGCCTTTTGTACTTTACCCAGCTTGTTTCAAGATTCATGCATGGTTTCATGAAAAACTAACCTACGAACAAAAACAAGCAAATAAACAAAGCAAAGTAGAAGCAGAAGTAAAAGCGAAAGTAAGTGAGTAAGCAAACAAGAAAACATACAAGCAAACATGCAAAGAAAGAAAGCAAACAAGCATGCAAGCAAACAATCTGAAAACAAACAGTACTCCTACTCCTAACCTAATGGTGCATGGCCCGATCACGTGAAGTGATATTTCTAATGCAGCCACTAGTGCATTGGTTGACCCATGTTGGTGAAGGCTTGGTCCGAGAGCAACCCGGTTGTGTGAACCGGAAAACAAGAAAGATATAACAATGAAGACAAAAACACTTCATATTTAAAAGTGTCCACAAGACATAAGTGAGTGCAAGTACATGAGATGTGGTCCTTGGACTTGCCACGGTGTTGTGTGACAGTGTGTGCAACTTTGAAGCATACACATACTCTTGACTGTGACATGCAAGGAAACAAAAGAAACAAAGACAACTTGCATCATGCACGTGTGCTTGCAATGTAAGATTCCTCCAATGCATGAGTGATGGGCTCGTGTAATTTGAGTAGAGGAAGCCTTATCTGTGTGTGAGATTGATCTTAAATGAATACAAATGAGTGATGAGGAGACTCGAGTGATTGAAGAACTTCTTTATTAGAAGTGAAATCAACCTCTGGATAACGAGGGCCTGACATAACCATCAGCTTGGGCTGAAATGCCTCGATAATTTGGAGTGTTTCAATTTCGTCGTCAGATAGATAAGCATAAACAGGTGGCTTCGAAAAATCAACTGCAGTAGAATCATGATCGTGATCGAATACGAGAGTAAATGGATCACGCTAGCCATGATCAGAAAAATGAATGATTTCATAAACATCCTCATGATTTGATAAATCAAACAGAGGGGTAGATGAGAAGTGAAAAAATTTATACTCTATGTTTCCAAAAAAGGTAGATGAAAGGTCAAGTGGATTTTCAATGAATAATTTATCCTCTCCGTTGTTGGATCATGGATTGACATCCGGTGTGTCCTATGAGTGATGAAAAATGGGTGCATCTGTATATGACAATACACATGCGAAATCATGGATGGCATGTTCATCAAAGATGTCAGGGAAGAACGGAGGAGGCTTGGATGGAAGGGAGTCAACCTTCACTGAGTGTTGATGCTCAAGCTCCCAGTCATACTCTTCATGAATGACAATGCATGTTGTTTGTGCAACACCAACTCCGTCGATCGCTTTATCCTCATTCACAACAAGTGTAGAGCTCAGAATGGAAGAACACAAGACAATATCATCCGAAGGATCATTTGAGTATGAAGACAGAGGATGTGGTACAAAATTTATATGACAACTCAATGGAATCACAACCAAATCTGAGCGAAAATTAAGCGAAATGATGTTGGGAGGATGTGACAGCTAAACAGATGTGTGGTCATGATCTCACGCATCACTCCGCAGTGGTGGAGCTCTTTGATGAGGGGACATCAGATAGTCACTTGTGACAATGCCCATATCCATCTATGATTGCACAGCTCCATCACTGAAGTACACTGAGCAAGACTTGAGTTCAAACTTCTTCTAGGGATGGGTAGATTTGTCAAGTCAATACTCGAATCTATTCCAAAGATAGAAAAAATTCATCTAGCTCTTCAGAGCTTGAAACTGCAAATCATGGAAGCACTGCAAAAACTTCATAGGCAATTTGTGTGGAGCCTTCTGTTGTTGTAACATTTTTTAGTCAAGATGTTCTGGATCAAAATGATAGAAAGTGTCTTCAATGAGATCACACAAGTGCTCAAGTGAGTGCATGATGTCAGCTAGTAGTCTGCATAGCCACCGATGTGGATATTCACAAAGTGTGTATGTAAGAAGGAGACTGGCCTTTTCGTCAGAACATCCATCTTCCTCGTGAAGCATGATAAGGAAGTCATGTAAGAACACAGGCCAAGCCACTTCGCCTTCACCATCATATGTGTATGTGGACAATAGATCAAAAAATTCCCTTGAGATGGTGACAGATTCAGCATGCGGAAAACATCGTGGAGGGAGGAGAGTGCAAGAATCCATTCTAGATATGCAAAGATTCAAAACAGGATGAGAGCACATAGCTTGTCATCTAGCACTCCTTCTAGTGCTAGAAATGTTTACGGTGCTGGACCCACCAACATGTTAGGGGATCTCCCTGGTAAGAAGTCCCAATTAGACCTCGGACCATTTGGTGTAGGAGTCCCAGAAAAGGGTCATATAGTAATGCCTTAACCGCAGTTTCACACAAAGGCAAGTAATATGTCCCTGTTGATAGAAAGCGTGTGACATATGCAGTAAGTCAAGGAGGGTGCATGGGAGGTTCTAACACACGGAGGGTGAGGTGAGTGTGCCCCTTCGAAACCTGTGATAGCACAAAGTTAAGAAGGGAACACACGAGAAAAGATGCATCAAAACATGGAAGGCATGTTAGCTAGAAATCCAAAGTGATGGTTAAACCCACAATAAATTTTAGAAAGATTCATACATACATATACAAGAATAGCTACACATACATGCGTAAGAAAACAGATACATATATCATTTAGAGTACTCAAGATAGCTAAAATACAATACAACATATGCATGAAATGTGTTGGCTTTGTTATATTAAGAATTGTAAGTTCAAGTCATACAATACATCCATGTCCAACCACTAGTTCCAACAGTTGAAACTTACAACCACAACTTCCTACTCCTCCAAAGAGATATACTAGCTTTGCGCAATGGAGCAGCCAAGGCTCATTACAATATTGTCCAAGCTCTCTCTAAGATAGTCTTATTGGAAGCTTGGCTGACCAAAAGCCCTAATGATGAGTTATGAAGGACCATTTATAGCAAAGGGTGGGGTAGCCCTTGACATTTCCATTTGTGACAGTTCATCTACCCTCATGACTCTTCATCTACTCTATGATTATTAAATCCAACTAATGAAACTTGAACTTACACTTGACAAGACATTACATTACAATGCACATGTGCCCATGTGAGACAAAATGGCTTGATAAAGCCATGCAGGACATCACTATGACTTAGAAAATTGTTGAAATACCAACTCTTTGACATCCTCACAGTGGTAAACAGTAGTGAACTGATGCCAAGCTCGGTAGTCCACAATGTTGTCCGTGTGCTCTAAGGTGACATATTTCTGGAACCTAACTCTTACCTCCATAGCATCCAGGTACATTACTCGGGCTCCTCTGTTGAGCTCATCTGATAGGATGCACATCATTGCCTTGAGTGCGGTTGGACTAGCAACATACTTGTGCATGGTGTCTGCACTGATGGACAAGTCTGGGATGGTGGCTATGCGTATTAACTCATCAAATTATGATTCAACCTCTAGTCAGACCTATGCCTTTGTCTTCGCCTGGGTGAGTGTCCCAATAGATGGGATTGCATGTGTGTCCACAACAACATCAATACTCTTGAATACATGTGCATGGGAAGCCTGTAGACTAGTGATGAGATATGGGAGCTCTTCATAGTTCCGGATCTGACTCTGGATTCGTGCCTTCAACTTGACCACTTTGGGCTTCATCATCTTGGGAAAGTGAAGCGGGGCTCCCTTGTATCTCATCGTCCATGTTTGCATGTAATCAACAACAGCATGCATGTTCGACAAGATACATGCTCTCCTAGCACATCACTGCTGCCACCCATTGAGATGGATGACTACCTTATGCACAATACCAAACTTGGAATAAAACGCTCGCATGACTCTATCAAGGGACAATACTTCATCCAATACTACCTTCTTCAATTCTTCTCAGGTAGATGTTGTAACAAATTCTCCTCCCTGCTTGGATATTTGTAGCTCCTTAACCATTTGCTCATTCTTAGCTATCAAGAACTGAACACTTGAGATAGTGGCTTTGGCATATGCTCTTGTAGCAATAACCAATTCTGCTGGATGTCTGTGCAAGTCAAACACGATCACTCATTCCTTAAACTGTGCAGGAGATGTATGATCATTTGGAATTGACACTCTGCAAGATTGCACAACTCTACGTTGAGACTCGTCGAATGAGATGTTGTGCATCTCTCCTTCTCGCTGATATCCAAGGATCTCAATGTCTCCTTGGTCGCTTAGGACTTGCTCTTCTTCTGGATGCAGTGAAGCTGGTGGGTCAACCTCTTGCTGGTGAGGCACGAGGTTGATGTCTTGCGACTATTTCTCCATATTCGTATCCATCTGTTTAAGTGCTTTCTCTATCTCCTGAGCGAAGTCTTATTCCTACGATGGTTCACCCTATTTGCCTGATGCCAGCTGTTCTGATGAGTCTACTATCTGTATGGGCACAGTTTCATCAGTCTGCAGAAGTTGCACCCCCTATTGTACCTGTTCCTACTACGCTTCCTTCTCCATTCTACACATCTTCTATTCCTTCTGAAGTTTCTCCTTCAACTCATGCAACTCCTTCTCTGTTTCCTCCATTCTTAATTTCTCTCTCTGCCTTTGCGTGTTTCTCTTGTCTTGTTGTTGCCTTTTTGTCTCTATTGCCAAAGAATTCTGATGCTTTCTACACAAGTGGGTATGCTCGGAACTTGTAGCTTTGCTCTTCCTCCATGCTGTCGACAATCTTCCTCTTGCCCTTGTCATGCACTGGTATGTTTTCCTATGCTACTGTTGCTACTTCTAGTGCTCTCCAAGATGCTGCTTCACACTACTTTTCTATCCATTCCACAACGAGGTTGACCAGTTCATTGAGTCTCGAGGAGTTGTAACAATATCTCCATGTGTCTTCCTCCACCCAATGACATGCCTTGTGGATCCTGTTGAACTGTACTCTCGCGTAGTGATTTTTCACAAGACAATGCAGGTCATACGGATTGTAACTTCGGAGTTCGAATAGATACTTATTCATCTGCTCTGCTTCGACATCTGCATGGTTGAAACTTTGTATCTCGTATAACTCGATTCATAATGAAAGAGTGAGCCAAGGTGCCTTCTTCTTCTCATGTAGCCTAGTTGTCAATCCTGCCGAGATGTGATATGATACTTACTGCATGATGAGCTTGTCCAAGGCAAACTTCGGTAGAAAATGTGGAGGATTCTTTGTGTTGTACATCCATATGAAGGTGTCAGATGGTGAGGCATACCAATCAGCTATGTCGATTAGTGCCTCCATTTCTACCTTCGACATGCAAGGCATATCCTGCTCGAATATCATCTTGTAAACCAGGGTGACAAAATGATCAGACAATTGTGCGATAACTCCTTTGAAGCTACATTCAAAGAACATCTTACAATAAGTGTTCACAGTAGTCTCCGTTGATGTCCATGCCCACTTCAAGCCTGAGAACTCCTAATGGGCACAGATTTGATCCGAGATGTAGGCAAACATGTATATTTTTGCTTGCATACCTTTGGGATGTTATCTAGCCCTTTCTACCTATTACATCAGCTAATGAGTCAACATGTCAGACCAGTTGCATGCTTTGCCTTCTCTGGTCAGTGGGTCCAAAACAATCACCCAACTCTCTGGGAAGGTTTTTGTGGTTTCTTGGCCATATAGATGACATGTGAAGATGACCAAGTATTGATAAACCTTCCGCAATATCTTTGTCTTATAGATCTAGTTGGGTGTCATCCTGAATTTAGCAGGCTCCTTCACCTAGTTATTCAAAATGTATTTGGAGTTGGCATTGCTACTGGGTATGCTAAAGGGAGTCTCCATGTTGATCACGGGATTCGACATCTGATACATCTCATCATAATCATGTGCCTTGAGGGTAGAAATCTCCATCCCGCTGACACTACTCAATTTCATCGTCTCAGGATCAGTGTGCAAGATGATCTAATGTATCATGTTCGCGCATGGGACCACGGGATACCAGCATGTAATCCAATACAAGTTGGACTTGTGGATGTTCACATAGACTTGGAGGTCTTTGATGTCTTCCCCAAATGTGCCTACAAATGCATCATTTACCTCTTTCCATTTTAGCTTGATGTCCTTGTCTACAATCATCTTGGTATCTTCATAGATTGGCAGACTTGTAGACACTCATTCAACTGCTGCTCCAGTTGCACTTTCATTAGTGTCCTTTGATCCTGCTCTCTTGGAGGCCATTGATCCTGAACTGCTAAGAGGTGGACGAACACCTACTAGATCTGGAGACAAAGCGACATGCATGGTAAAAAATTTGTCAGCGAAAACCAAAGCAAACTTGAGGAACGATATTCAACATACCTAGGGATTGGCTAGCAAGGATTGTGCAATTTTTCCCGAGAGGCTTAGAGACTGGCTGCCAGAACTATGAAAAAGGTAGTATGGGCTATCTGGGGAGGCTGGTTGGCTGTTGGAATTGCGCAATGCATAATTTCAGCTGGTAGTGCTTGTAGGCCCAATGACTGCATTGTGCAATTTTATGGGCCAACACTCACTGTCCCTCAGAATTGCGCAATGCGAGACTCAAGGATAGTCACTGGGAAGAAATGTGCATTTCATGAGGGGAAGATAGAGCCTTCCTTCTCAAGATTACTCAATGTTGTCTTGGTGAGGCATAGTCTAGGCCAAGGCTGCCGAGACCCACCGACTGGAAACTAAAAGAAAATGTGAATTTGATTGCATGGCGATACTGAGTGTAAGCAAGAGTGAATGATCGTGCATGCAAACAGTGAATGGAAGATTCAGAAAATAATTTCATGCATGCGATAACAGTGAGATGCTAATGAAAACTAAAATGGTGCTAGTACAAGCTACTATGCATGTAAACGACAACAAGAATTCACAGAAATCAAGCAAATAACACTGACATAAGCCAAAAGACAAAAAGTGACAAAAATGCTACAAAAGACAAGTTAAGACGACTTACCCGTGAATAGTTGAGATGGATGTGTCGAAGACTCTTGGATGTGTTGTGGGATGTCAGAGCTCCAAGATTGTTGTGAATAAGTGAGCTCTAAAGTGTCAAATAAATAAGTTTGAGGCGCATGATGCGCATGTCACAAATCTAGGAAAAAGCGACAACTGGAGGAAAGATTCTAAAAGAATCTTTGCATATAACCTCCAGCTGCTAAAAAAAACTCCGTGAAATCTAGGGATGCTTTTTGCATGTTGCTTTCTTCTATTTCAGGAAAATGTACCCCATGCATGAAAATCAAGTTTTCTTTGTCCCAAGTGGAACCAGTCAACTTAATAGCACATGCAACACCGTGCTCAGTTGAGGGAAAAAGATGTGCATTTCTGGGAGGGAGCTGGGCTGGCTTCCTAGAAAGTTTGCGCAATTCTAGAGCCCAGTAGGCTGCTAGATAGAATTGTGAAATTTCTGGAGGGAAGGTTGGTTCCCCTCCAAAATTACGCAATTTCTTGAGGGAGTTTCTTAGCTCGCACTTGGACCAAGTCCGGAGAAACAACCTATGAGGGGGATGCAACAAGCTCTCATGGGCAGGCTGTCATTCTGCAAGAAAATCATTGAAGCTTGTGTACTTTACAAGGCAAGAGATACTATTGTGAAAGGTTGGTAGGGAGGCTCCAAAATGAAGCTAAGGAAAAATTTTGAACGGTGGTTGTAGCCGCTACAATAGGTCAACAAGTTCTAGATAGAGTATCCTTCCTTCGAACTATAATGTGTTGCACTTCCTCCTACTTCAACTTGGTCTAGTAATTTCTGCCTCTTCCAGCAACCCAGAAACCCTATAATTTTGCACATGTGAGAGAGATAGAGCCCAAAAACAAGATATTTTCATCCTTATTTCTTTATCGAGGCCTTCGCTCTCCTTCAAGCAGCTTCCTAGCCACATGTTGAACTATTTCTTGATAGATCGAACTTGTGGAGTGAGTGTATGGAAAATGAGGTTGAACTTCTTCTTTATATAGCCTTCTCAAGGGGTCGAATTCCCTCCTTTACGCTGACTTATACTTTTGGAGTTTCTAGGACCTTCTAGACTCAAACATAATTCTTTTTTTTTAACAATTCCATTTTTCTCAGAAGGGTATTATAAATATGATGTTGATTCCTTTGACTCTTGATAATAAATCCTAATACCTAACAAAACTTAGAAGCATGAAGAACGAGCTTTCACCTAGAATACCATCAATAATGAGCATGAAACCCATGCTTTAATAATAATAACTTTTTCTTTCCTTTTCTTGTTTGTTACATAGGATACATATTATTGGGGCAAAGTGATTGCCTATCATTTAATTTTTCAACCCGAGTGTTTCGTAAACTTGTGAAACATGCATGCATTGTATCTGCTAGAAATTGTCTTTTAATTTAGATTAATCTAACTGAAAAATAATGAAAACCAGTTCATCTAATCTATGAAATCAAATAATGAAAATGAAATTCAACTAACCTATGAAATAAAGAACAACTAATGTATTCTTAGTTACTCTGGCATTCAATTATGAAGTGTTACCTTCTTCAGATGATGTGTAAGCAACTATTTATACTTTAACTTCTAATGTCCTAGAAAAGCAAGTAAAGTGTGCAGAAAATAACTCAGTAATTGCATGTATTAAATATTCAATCATTCAATCTTGAAATATGATTAAATCAATTTCTTAAAATGATCTTTAGGAATATCAGTTAATGCAATTAAATGAGGATCTTAAAAGCAAATATAAAAGCATGAAAAAGTAAAGCTCAATGATTGCATAGGTTGAACATTCAATCACCCAATTTGAAGTCACCTTCTTGGCCTGATCCTTTATTCAATTATACAATGAATTGATAGTTTGATCTAAGAAAGTAAATAACAGAACATGAAATGAAACTAAATAACTATGAGCCCTTGCCTCAAACTTAATCCAATTAGAAAATACATAAATCTTCCTTATTGAAATGTTTTTAGAAAAGCAAAGATTACACAGTCATTCTAAAACTAATACTAAGAAAGAAAATGAAATTTAATCTATAAAAGCAATTAAATCTCACAAACATTAGATGACCATTCTAATGGTGTATGAGGATGGCAAGTCAAGAAGCTCCATATGCAAGCAAAACTAAATCTTCAAATCTCCAAGTATAAGCTCCAAATTCTCTATTGAAAACATGAGCATTTCTCCAACTTTACACATGCCTTTCAAAGGAGAAGGATTTCCTATTTATACAAAACCATAAGAAGCTACACTATTTAATGAAGATCCACTAAAATCTCATATAGTTACAACCAAATAGCTCATAATGAGACACATATCCCCTAAGTGTCTCATAGAGTTCTAATCCAAATAAGAAATGATGAGAGACCTCATAGAGTTACAATCCAAATAGGACACATATTCTTCTTTGACCTTTATCCAAATCTCCTTTGAAGGGAATTCAAATTTGAGCATTGGAGGCCACATAAGTGTGCCTTGGAAGCTTCCAAATGACCTACACATGTCATGAAACTCAAGCCACATATATAGATACATGAAAACGTGTTAATTTCCTAGTTTTTAATCATAAATTCACTTTAAACAATAAAATAAATAACTTTGGTAAATAAGGATCCTAACCCATATATTTATGAAAATGGTGGCTAATGAAAGGCTATATGGTTATGGAGTTGTAACATGTGTGTGAAATGGTGGCGATAAAGGTGAAAGTGGATGTCATTTTGAAGACATTTTGGAGGCCCATCATACCCCCAACTAGAGTAATTGCATGTCTTCATGCAAATATTGCATTAATTCCTTTCATTTTCTCACAACGTATTTGCTTTTGAATGAGCTTGGCTTATATCATATGTCCTTAAACTTTTCATTTGACAATTTTATTTATTTTTGCAAAGTATTCCTTGTCATACATTGAATTGCAACATGTTTGGTTGGTCCTTGTGTTTCAACCAAATTCTAATTGGTATTGGTTCTTGTGTTTCAATATCTTGTTTCTTTTTGTTGCAACAAGATTCATTGAACATATTTAAGAATGCATCTTTAAAATCAGCCATATAGTGTGCTCATAATTTAGGCATTATTTTCAAATCATATAACTTTTTGAACCATAATGCAATCATAATTGATTAGGACAAGTATGTTAGGATGAAATGAAAATGTGTGATGGTGTATGATATATGAATATGAAATGATATCCCTTCTCCCCAGCTAAAGATATGACAATGTGAAAGAGGAAGTGAGGAATTTCCCAAAGTTACAGTTTTAGTATTTTAAGGAATTGCATGACTAAAAATTAGAAAAGCACATACCTTCACTTACCTTCAATGTGCATGAGTTATGGAAATTGAAGAGTGTGGCTGCTTCTGGATCATGGAATGAAATGTAGAATTCCTCTGCTTCTTGGTTGCATAAATGGTGGATGAGGTTGTGAAATGGATTCTTTATTTCTGCTACTAAATCTATTGTATCTGCTGCAAAATGCTAAAATTATATAGTCTTCAATCGCTATAAAATTGATGGTACAACTCTAGTCATGCGAATAAATGTGTCGGTGTCGAGCATGAAGAGAGGTCATTGGATTACCAACCATTGGTGAATGTCATTAACCAATGCGAGGTAAACTCACCATTAATGTCAACGAGTGCCAAGGTACCTAAGTAGATCTTGCAAAGGGCGAATAAATGAGCCGATGTCGAGTCACTTGCAAGATCTAACGATCAAGGGACACTGATGTATTCCCATGTTTTTCAGCGAGAGAACTTGTCATTGATGCATACAAGCCTCAAGGTACTAATAATGACTTTAGCCCTAAACCTAGATAATGTGTCGATGTCGATAGGCCAAGGCTTGTTAGAAGGAAGGCCTTAAGGAATCCTCCATCATCTAATGCGAGCATGAAACAATGAATTTGAAGGAATATGAATGGAAAATTTTGTAGTGGATCAAGGTTTATTTAATGAAAAGGAAAATGACAAGTGAATGGAATGTAAAAGGACAAATCAACATGTAAGCGAGCTGAATGTCTTTATGAAAATGCATTATGAGTTAGTGAAAGAAAGGCAAGAAAACAAAGTTTCTATGAATAAAAATGAGTAGTGAAGGAAAATGAGATGAGAATGTTATTGACTGACTAAGTGAAATGCAATGCAACTGCAAAGGAAATGAGATGAAGGTTTTATTGACTGAAGGAGTATGGATGCAATGGAAACATTGGCATCTGAAAGGCTTGCAACTGTTGGATCTGATATGCATTAGCATGTGCTCATGCATTGATGTTTCATCTCTGTTTTTGCTCTAATCATTTTCTTGTGAAATAAATGTGGTCTTTGAGAGACACTATTTGCTTATAGTCATCTGTTCTTCCTCCTGGAACCTGCAAAAACTAGTACTTTTTCTCCAATGGATTGTAAGATTATCAAAATAGAGAGGTGATCAATTTATTTGTTAATGACATTTACATAAAAAAAGATAAGAATCAGTACTATTAAACAAGTTCATGAAAGAAAACCAAAAGATTTTATACCTGTGTTGAAACTAGTGCCTCAAGTTACCTGTCAGCAATTTCTTCATTCTTTACTGTTTCAAAATCTGCTAATAGCTTCCTTATTTTGTAGATATTGTTGAGATCTTTCCAAAGACGCTTGAATCATTGAATTTCGATGTCGTATGAGGAAGTTAGACTGTTTTGAAATTTTTATGAAACAGTGAAAATTGTCATGTAAAATATGGCGTGGGAACATGATGATTCAATGAAAGAGGATGTAAGCAGATGAAATGGCATGTTGATCATGAATTTCTGGTTAGAATTCATTGTTTGACAAACAAATCATTGAGTTAAATGCATAGTTGCAGAATTTTTTTCCAGCTGTAGAATTGTTGATTAGCTGCAGAATTGTTGTTCAGCTGCAAAATTGCTGCTTAGCTGCAGAATTGCTGTTCAGCTATAGAATCGTCATTCAGTTGCAAAATTGCATAGTTTCTATAGCTAAAATCTTGAACAAACAACCCAAGTCAGTAAATAACCGAAAATGAATTCAAAGAGCAAGAAACAATGTTGTGGTTTACTGGAGCCAAAACCCAGTGATAATTGCAATGCCTCATGGGCATGAATTCATTCCAGCATAAAAAACCACAGTAGCCTTGAACGGAACCAAATGCAACACATATATTATTCAAGCAAACTCATGCTCTTCAATATAATAGTTCAATGCATATACATGGTTTGAATGCTTGAAAGATACACCACGTAATTCAAAGGAAGTTCAACACCAAAGCGCACATTCAAGGGTTCAATGAACAATTTTGAGTGCATTTGATATACCAGCATATACCATGATGATCATCTAGCTTTCACAGGATTGTATTTAACCGAAACAGAGAAGGGACTGCTTGAGATAATTATGGGAGTTCAAAATACAATGAACACCAAGGAGTTTCCATCATCGAATTTATTGTAACCGACAAGGAAATTCCAGCTAGCAGAGTTTGTTTTTAATTTGATTTCTTCCCTCTCCAACGTGCCGTGTTTAAACAGTTCACCATGTGTAAAATAGAAATCGTTTTTCCTCACGCAGTCAGTGAAATAGGGTCCCAAAGAATCTCATATTTCTCTCAAACGGTTGAGAAATTAAAGAAACTTTTTTGGGTTATTTAAATCGGCCTATCCGGAGAAAAACCCATGTCTCGGTTTTCTGAAATCTGTTTTCATTTGGCTGAAAACCGCGTTTAAAATTTGACTTTTTTAAGTTTATTACGCATTTCCTCTACTCAGGGAACTGCAGTAGTTGAATTTTTTATTTGCGGGTAACAAAATTGCATATGAAGTTTTAACTATCAAGACCTGCCCGACCTTGAGGAATAAATAGAGCTTCTAATAGTACACCATTGCTTCTCATTCAAATAGTTGAAGAAAAACTCTATTGATTATGTTCCTAGTAAATCTCCAATGAAAGGCTTCAGCAACAATTTTCTATCTTTCAAAACTAGGGTCTAGACCAAATGGCATTCAAGAAGCTAATTGTTCCTCAATATTAATTTTTTTCAAGCTTGCCATATACGTAAGATACATGGTCTAGATGAATGCAAATGAATTGCTTACAAAGGGCTGAAGATGCACCAGAACATATCTATACGTAATGAAATCACACAGAGGCCAGAACATCAGATCACTTCTAATTACGTGGCCCATGCTACAATGCATATGCAGATTTTTCGGCTTTTGATGTTGGGAGGTTTCGATGTGGAAGATCTTGCAAGTCCTCAATTGATTGCTAGATTCAGTAAACCCGAGTTATAGCTCCATATCCGAGATTGTGATATTTTGGTTGTGGTCAGAGTATTAACTATGAAATAAATTGAATGAAGGAGAACACACTGAATCCTCTCCAACATACACTACCTTCTCTCGCTCCTTCATTTTCCACGGCATGTATAACCAATAATAATGAAACATAATGATTGAACATTAAAAGGTTCCAAAATAAATGGAAAACACAACCACTTTGATTTGAACAAATGAGATGAATCGGTGAATGGAAAATTAGGTGGGCGATTTGTTTCGAAATTTCTGCCATGTAAATTGGATGCCGCAACTATAAAAATGCATACATTATTTGAAAGCCACGCAAGAGTTTTTATTTCAATTGGACTCATCTTATTTTCCCTAATAAACACAACAGCCCATGCAATTCAATCTGTTGAATTCTACAATTTGCACATTTGATTTTTTAAATGTTCTTGCAGATTTCTTTCATAAAGGATTTGAGCCATAAATTTTATGTGCAGGTTTTCTATTAAGGCCGCAGCGGAAACTGGAATTGGAGATTGCCATTGGTTGTTTCTTATTTTTTCTGGGCGTCCATTCAAACCCTCAACGACCTCATTCGAATTTGTGTTGTACTGGCTTTGATTATATCATGCAATGGGTGGGATTGTGGCTTTTATGCATTAGATTTTTTTTATTTTTCAAAGTTTTGTTTTTTTCATATTTGTGTTTGTTTGTTTGTTTTATTTTAATTAATTAGGTTTTCTTTTCCTTTTTAATTCATGCAATTCGTTTATGTTAAATTTGGTTTATTTGTTTTCGTTTAATTATTTTACATGTTTTTTTAATTGATTTTTGTTTGTTGTTTTATTTTTTTTATTTTTTTATTTTTTTTAGAAAATCCAACATTATTTTTATTGAAAATATTTTTGTGATGTTAAAAAAAAAATGCAAGAAAATAAATAAAATTCTAGAATATTTTAAAGTCTAAAAACTTTAAAAAAATGCAATCAAGAACTTTAAAAAAATGTAATCAAGCTTAATTTTATTCTTCCTCTTTTATCTATTTGAAAGATTTTTTTTTATTTTTTTTAATTTTTAAGTATATGAATGTTTCCAATGGAACCATTTACAGATTAAACTTTCTAAAATGTTCATATCCAAATTTGCGAAATGTACTTGATTGTGCATGAGGACATGAGAAATCATTTTAACCTTTAGATTTGCCGCAAGGATCTCTTGAAGAATTGATGAATACTGTGGCATAACCGCTTCTTGATACCATTCCTCAATGTAGTCTTTGGGCTGAATTCTAGATCCTTTGTCCATAAATGGTTAGTAAAAACAAAAACAATTAAAATACACTCTAAACTGGAAGTTAGTTCCTATGCAGACTTCCCCGGCAACGATGCCAAAATGTTGGGGCAAAGTAATTTCCTATCATTTAATTTGTCAACCTCCCGGTTTCGTAAACTTGTGAACCATGCATGCACTGTATGTGCTAGAAATTGTCTTTCAGTTTAGATCGATCTAACTACAAAATACTGAAAACCAATTCATCTAATTTATGAAATCAAATAATGAAAATGAAATTCAGGTAACCTATGAAATCAAAAACAACTAATTTATTCTTATTTACTCCAGTATTCAATTATGAAGTTTTACCTTCTTGAGATGATGTGTAAGTAACTATTTATACTTTAATTTCTAATGTCCTAGAAAAGCAAGTAAAGTGTGCAGAAAATAACTCAGTAATTGCATGTATTAAATATTCAATAATTCAATCTTGAAATATGATTAAATCAATTTCTTAAAATGATTTTTAGGAATATCAGTTAATGCAATTAAATGAGGATCTTAAAAGCAAATATAAAAGCATGAAAAAGTAAAGCTCAATGATTGCATAGGTTGAACATTCAATCACCCAATTTGAAGTCACCTTTTTGGCCTGATCCTTTATTTAATTATACAATGAATTGATAGTTTGATCTAAGAAAATAAATAACAGAACATGAACTGAAATTAAATAACTATGAGCCCTTGTCTCAAACTTAATACAATTAGAAAATACATAAATCTTCCTTATTGAAATGTTTTTAGAAAATCAAAGATTACACAGTCATTCTAAAACTAATACTAAGAAAGCAAATGAACTTTAATCTATAAAAGAAATTAAATCTCACAATCATTAGATGACCATTCCAATGGTCTATGAGGATGGAAATTGAAGAAGCTCCATATGCAAACAAAACTAAATCTTCAATATCCAAGTATAAGCTCCAAATTCTCTATTAAAAACATGAGCTTTTCTCAAACTTTACACATGCCTTTCAAAGGAGAAGGCTCTCCTATTTATACAAAAACATAATAAGCTACCCTATTTCATGAAGATCCACTAAAATCTCATATAGTTACAAAAACATAGCTCATAATGAGACACATATCCCCTAAGTGTCTCATAGAGTTCTAATCCAAATAAGAAATTATGAGACACCTCATAGAGTTACAATCCAAATAGGACACATATTCTTCTTTTACCTTTATCCAAATCTCCTTTGAAGGGAATTCAAATTTTAGCATTGGAGGCCACATAAGGGTGCCTTGGAAGCTTCCAAATGACCTACACATGTCATGAAACTCAAGCCACATATATAGATACATGAAACCATGTTAATTTCCTAGTTATTAATCATAAATTCACTTTAAACACATAAAATAAATAACTTTGGTAAATAAGGATCCTAACCCATATATTTATGAAAATGGTGGCTAATGAAAGGTTATATGGTTATGAAGTTATGACATGTGAGTGAAATGGTGGTGATAAAGGTAAAAGTGGATGTCATTTTGAAGACATTTTGGAGGCCCAACACATATTGAAATGAGTACAAAAATTATAAAGATTGAAACTAGTTACATTTCTCAATAGGTTCAAGAACAAGAAATCTTTAATATTGTTACAATAACCTAGAGAAAATGGGTTGAGGGATATTTAGTCTTCATTCATGAACAAAATACCAAGTGATCTAAAGAAACTCTCAAAGATTGGGTTAAAATTCAATTATGTGGTAAATTCCATGTAGAAGAAATAAAAAGTCAATTGGAGCAAGGTCTAGCAACCCATAATTATTTGGAGATGATAAAAGATGTTCATCTAGTTACAAAAGTCACTACAAATTGAGTAGTAATGTTGGATATTGAAACAAGTAGTATTTGTCTTAGAGTATGAGACAAAAATACAAAATATTTATATAACCAAGCAAAGATATGACTATGGTGAAACAATATCCAATTAATTTAGGTCATTGATGAAACTATCTAGTCCTATGCCAAGATTAAGGAGGCACTTCCTCAACACTATAGGTCTTTATACTTAGAAAGAAATCAACTTGCTAGTAAATATATCATAGATACGCTCGAAAATATCCAACATTATATGTATTTTGAAGATAGTAAAACAACTAATGGAACCTTTTTTTGAGGAAGAAATCTAGGAGGATGTCTCCTCCTTTGACCTGGAAAAAGCTCCTAGTATGGATGGGTTTATATCCCACTTTTACAAAATATGATATTTTCATTCATCGATCAACATGGATGAGAGTGGCATAAATTCAACCTTCTTGGATATTTTTCCCAAAGAGGTAAATCATTCCTCCATTTCAATATTTTGCTCCATTTCTCTCTGTAATGTTTCATATAAAACCATCTTAAATATCCCATGATAATATCTAAAATTCAAGGAAGATTTGTTTGAAAGAGGTAAATTATGGATAACATTGTTGTAGTAGAAGAATCCATTTATTCTGACAAAAATAGAGGGGAAAAGGGTATATAAAGTTTGACATGGTCAATGGATTTCACTAAATCTCACATAGGCTCCTTTGAAGGGATAATCAAATGGATCTCTACTTGCAACAAGGGCCCATGGATATCACCTATATTAAGTGGTAGATATTCAAGATTCTTCAAAGGTTTAAAGTTATTCATCGAGGATTTTCTTCTCCCATCTTCTATACATCATTTGGTAAAAATCGTTTGAGGGAAATGCGAAATACAAAAGAATATAGGAGCGACTCCCAAGAATTAGATTTGTTTGTGGAATAATAAGCATAAATCATGCATAATTTGATGATTATACTTTACTCTTAGGAAGAGCTTAATTTACTCTAAAATGGTTTTAAATTTCTCAACTATTTTGTTCATAAAAAAAGTCATATTTATGATTAGAACAAATCTTGCCCCACCCAAGCTACTTTATTTATGATGCTTCACTTATGAGTTTCAAAAGGAATGTCATCATTTCGATATCTGTGTACTCTAATTTTCCTCAAGCCCTATTCTCATCCCCTTTACTCCGTAAAAAAAAATCACTCAATGGAGATCCAAGTGGTTAAATCTAGTAGGGAAATTGGTTCTATTAAATTTTTTAGTCTTAACTTGGCCTCTATTCCAATTCTTAGCCAACTTTGTTAGTTTCTACTATATTTAGAACTATTATAGCTCAAAGATTAAAAAAAAAATTGACAACAAGAGAAATTCAAAGAGTTCCACCTAATAAACTGGGAAGTGATCCATGCTCTAAAAAACCATCGTATAATTGTATTAAGTAATCCATCTCTGATGAATACAAAAATTGGAGCCAAGCTTTTTTAGCATCTCATTTTAGATAAAAATGAATGGTCGAAGCAAGCCTTACATTAAAAATTATTATTTGGAGGCGATAGAAGACATTATCTGGATTCCCCCTTTGTTTAAAAGGAAATTATCTTAGATCTGGAAACTATACTATTTTTTCCTGTTTTATCAACTTTCAACTCACATGGATTCATGATTGTGGATCACAAATTAATTTCTTGAAGGATGGTATCATGGGTTATCCCCCTTTAGGGCACATCTTAGCCTTATATCCCATTTGTAGGAAGGCAAGTAATGGGAAAACATCTCTATTTGAAATTTCAATATGTGCTTCAAATGGATAATGATTGGGATGGAATTTTGGGAATATTCCTTCTCCTTTGCAATGTTTATTCTATAATCTAATCTCTAATCTAACAGGGTGTGCTCCAAAAAAAAAAGTGATGAACATTGTAGGGGTTTGGAGATGCATACGATATTCAATTCATAATAATATCTTCTCTATCCAAATTCCTCCCTTTCCTCGCCCCAAACTAAACTAAGGTTCTAGAAACAAATATGGTATACTGATGGGCTATTGAAAATCAATATATTTTGTTATACTCTTAAGAAGATAGAGAGATACTTACTGTAGAAGATGACATAAAATGAGGTACCTAAGGCTCCTCAATCTAGAATAAAAATAAAGAAAATAAACTTCACTATTATTCATGCATGCGAGCATGTATTCATGGATGATTGATCAATGCTCCAGTTTTCTTTCACATGGTACAAGTATCTTGATCAAACCGATACCATTTTCTTCAAAATTATTATCCATGAATTTTGTTGATTTACATGCACATTAACATATCATAAAATACACTTAGCTTTAGTTAGCTTTTGTGGTTGCATGTAGTTAAGCTTAACTTAGTTTCTTTATGTATCACTATTGAATATACAAAATCTAGTCTCTCTACTATTTTTTCTCAATTCTTGCAAGTTTATGAAATCATTCTCTAGTTGTGTCCTTATATTTGCATGCTCTAATAATTTGACATGGTATCAGAGCCATCCCAAATTATTAGATCCTGCACAGGCAAGGACATAGATAGAGAAAAATTGCATAAAATTGCAAGAATTGAGAAGAAATGGAAGAGAGATTGAATTCAATATATACAATAGTGATACACAAAGAAACTAAGTTAAGCATAATTGCATGCAAACACTAAACATAACTAAAGCTAAGTGTTCTTTATGTTATGTTAATGTGCATGTACATAACATGAAAGAACTAAAGCTAACTAAAGTTAAGTGTGCTTCATTTATGTTAATGTGCATGTACATCACATGCAAGCACTAAATTTAGCTAAATATAAGTTTTCTTTATGTTATGTTAATGTGCATCTACACCAACAAACCCCCTTAAGAATAACGTAGGTGAGTATGATGCAAGATAGGTGAGTCCCGAAAACAAGGCCATTTTAGGTACTGATGAACATGCATGAAAGAGGAAATAGGGAAAACACAATGGGAAAAAAGAAACCCCTCAAAATTCAATTCAAAACTAAAATAAAAAACAACTACCAGACAATTATGTCCTTCACCTCAAGATGATCTTGCAGAACCTGAAACTTCTACTTAGTGAAAGTCTTGGTGAAGATGTCGATAGTCTGCTCAAAAATAGGACAGTACTGCAGATCGATGATCCTATCATGAATCAAACATCTAATGTAGTACATATGGATCTCGATATGTTTGTTCTATTTCCATTGTACTGGACCTATGAAAAACTTAAGTGTACTCTGATTGTTGCACCATATGATATTCAGGCGATGGAAAATGATACCAATCTCAGAAAGGAAATGTTACAACAAAATGGCCTAAATGGTGACATTGACTACTCCTCTGTACACGACCGCTATTGATGATAAATAAATGACATTTTTCCTTTTACTTGACCAATAAATGCGGTTAGATCCAAAACTAACTACGGAATTAGAAGTGGACTCCTTCTCTACAAATGGATCTAGAGGAACACGATTCATTTTCAAAATTAGAGGTATCAACTCCCATGTTTGGATCAAGGATTGATTATCCTTATCCATGGCTACATTCTAATATAGATTCCTTTCAACTCCTGTATGTGTTTGACGATCAAATGCATGTACCATATATGCATGCATGGGCATGCTTGTCTCTAGAGATGCGTGCACGTGCATGCATGGATTTAGGGATGCCTTCATAGATGTGTGCATGTGCATGCATGACTTTAGGGATGCTTTCATAGATGTATTCATGATTTAATAGTTGCCTCCTTGGATGCATGCATGGGCATGCATGGCTCTGTGACTAAGAGTGCATGTGGGGCATCATCAAATTAATACATAGTTAGATTTGCATCATTAACATCATCAATGGTATAGGAATAAAAGTCCTCTTCTATGTTTTTGAAAGTAGTCTCCATCTGTAGCAAAGTCTTCATCACTAGTAGAGGAAGAGATTTCGTCATGTGCAACATCTTTTTTAATTGATAGGATAAAAATCTCATCTGCAATAACTTCATCAGTAATAGAAGAAGCAGAGTCTTCATGTGAAACATTGTATCAAGAAACAAATTCCACGTTGTTGAAGAATTCTTCACTGATTTCATGACTATTATGATAGATCGAGCTCTCTATATCCAAATGATGTTCTTATAGACCATATTTATCACAGCATAATCCTTTCAATGTAGTCAAGATTTCATCTGGAAATTCAATATCTATGATCTGATAAATAATATCACGAGACACAAATAAACACAATCTTCCATAAGCCATGTCAGATCTATTAATCCAATCAAAATTCTCATCCTTTAACATTGGCTCCGTCTCAATTCCTCTGATTATCTAGTATAATTATTTTCTCCTAAGATGAAGCAAAATCATTAGCTTTTATTCATAGCAATTGTACAGAGTGACAATGGCGGAAGCTGGGAATTTTGTTCATTCATCAATTCAATTCTCTGGTAGTTTTGAATAGTTCTCGAATATTCTGATCTACAAATAAAATGTTCATGCACCTTTTCCAAGCACCTTATTACTCTAATACCATGTTAAATTATTATAGCCTACAAGGTAATGGCCTAGTTAGAGAATAATTGCATAAAATTGCAAGAATTGAGAAAAAATGGAAGAGAGAATGAGTTTTGTATATTCAGTAGTGATACATTAAGCAATTAAGTTAGGCTTAACTGCTTGCAAGCACTAAAACCAACTAAAGCCAAGAGTGCTTTATGCTATGTTAATGTGCATGTACCACATGCAAACACTTAAGCTAACTAAAGCTAAGTATTCTTTATGCTATGTTAATGTGCATGTACACCAACAACTTGTACATAATCTTGTAGTTAACATAATAAATAAAATTGAGATTATGCAATTATGAGGATGGGCGAAATCCAATAGGTTAAGCCTTGGTCATTACTTTTCTGCAATTTTGGCATCAATTTCATTATTAATTTTGATCGCAACTAAGGAGTCATCATGTTTTTCCTTTTATTCTTGGTGGAGTATTTGAAAATGTCAGCAACAACCATGCCCACATCCTATATGAATAGACCCAAATCAGGGTCTAAGTCATCAGTTCCCATGCCTCAATAATACTAGTGGTCGAGTTTGCAATAATTTGCTTTGTTAAGTTGCCATAGATCTATAGAAAATGTTTCCAATTCCAACACTACCAAGAATGAAGTTTGTAGAGTGAATGACATGAAACTACCTTGGACAATTTCATTGTAGCAGAGGATGTTGTGGAAGGCCTACAATGTGCAACCCTAGAGTGTTGTGGATGCATGAAACCTTTCTATTAGTGATGTATTGATTAAAGAAGTGTTGATTTTCAAGATGCTTCCTTTAGATAAGGTGAATGCTAATTGAATCCATACTCAACGTTGGTATATTTTAATGGGATGACTCTACCTTTGTAAAACTAATTGCACACAAAAAAACTATTTTGGATTACATTAACACACATATAAATACATCAATTATTGGTTAATTATAGAAATATTATCTTAACCATAAAATCAATTAGTTGAGAAACTATCTCAATCAAATAAAAAAGTAGGAGCTATTTTAGTTGGGCTAAATCTCCCAAATCCAACTAATTTTCAAGTAAATAATATAAACAACAATTACACATATCACTCAACATCCATAAGAAAAGTAGGATTTAAATCTCCAACACCCTCCCCTATCCATAAGACAAGTAGGAGTTAAATCTCCACCACCCTCCCCTGACGAGTGCTTGTCTTTGATATTCTTGCATGGTAAAGTCTTGCATCTCAAATAATTTTCGAAATCATGTCGAGTAAACTCCATCAAGTTGTCTCAAAACCCTTGTATATGTGTAGTTGGCAAGCTAGATTCTCATGTTCCACTCATGAACTCCCGAATCACAGATCTTCTGAATTCAATTACTAAACAAAATTCACAAGCTATCGCATAACCTCACTAGCAAATCGCTCATGTCTTCAACAACTAATGAGAGATCCATCCCTATATCCACAAATTCCAAACGAACTAGACAACCATCCATGTTGAGTCTTATTTCCACTTGATTTGTTAATTATATAATTGTAGAAGACTGCAATCAACTCTCTCTTTGCAATCACTAAACTATTAGTCATTCTACTGAAATATCCATCGAGATGCATGTTTTCCAAACAGTTATACTCACTAGTTATCAAAGAAAATAGTTTAGATACATAATATGCTCTTATCACTATTACAACACGACTTTTATCTAATTTTAAAATGTCTTCATCACATACATTTTTTCTACAAACAAATTTCTCTAATAATATTATAATCCATAGAATAAAGAAACCAACCAAGCCCAAGGTAATCGAGCCAAACAGAGATCCCTTGCTAGCCGTTAGCATAACGCTAAATGTTATATTCTTAGTAATCCTTGATAAAGCTTGTTGGTTCGACGACGCTTTGACATCTAATTCAAGATTGGAATCAGAAGCGGATCCTATGTTTTTCAACTTTCACTTGATCGATGTGGAAGACTTCAAGCGATCAACATCTCGACCATGAAATTCTCATTCTAATTTTAATGCTAAATTTGTCTGGATGCTATATTTTGGGAATTTATTTAGACTGAATTTATCACTTTTGCCTCTTATAATTCCAAAATTTACAATCAAATAAAAATAACTATCAACTACAACAGGCTGAGGACAACACTAGATATTCATCATGTCCCTCTCTTCTTGTAAAACCACTGCAACACTATCATTCACACCATTCTTCTCCTCACTGTTTCAAGGGGCACTTGTTCTACATATGGGGCAGATGTAATGTTGCGAGAGCCACACATTTGCATAGTGCAAATGGAAGTTATTGTTAAGCTCCCTCTCCCAATGACCGCCAATAATCTAGAAATCAACTGCAGTCATTTCCTTAAATTACAGAAACCAACTGCAGTTATTTCCTTCAATTACGGAAACTATCTTCAGTTAATTAATTTCTTGTTGGGAGCTTCTGGAGTGGTCCATTACTTCTTCTGCAGTTTTCTACTATGATCTATGGAACACTTGACACATAGCCAATAGAAGATTGATGGAAGCTTGGCTATAAATACTTCTGTTTGGTCCCCAAGCTCACTAACTCGATCCCCTTCAGTCTTACACCATCAAGTTAGAGTGAGCAGAGCTTGGAAGTGCCACACAGATGAGAGTTTTTGGGTTATTTTGGAGAAATCAAGACTCTGCATAATGCACAACTTAGAGCTTGATTCGGTGCTACGCAAGGGTTTTGAGAGTTCGATGTTCGGAGTGCTTATGTCTTTGGTGGTCTAGATATGGAAAAACTCGAGAGACTGTTATTTTCATGTTGTGCGTGGCTTCGAGCGTCGCTGGTTTTCAAGCTCTATTGAAAGATTTAAAAGGTTGACAAGTGAAGCAAGTGAAGCTAATGTCCTGCGCATTTGATGCTTTCCAATTTCATACAACAACAAACATAAGAGATTTGTGGTTAAGAGGAGTTTGAGTAGAATCAATGGCTGGAGGTATGATTTATTGGGCAATAAAGTTTTTGATTCTTTTAAGTGTTTATTTCGCATTATAGAATCGTTATTATGCTAACATTTGGTATTAGAGATATTTTTATCTTTGCCTTGGTGTTTATAGATATGCTCTGTTTGGATAAATGTCATATTTTGAGAATTTTCTTAATTAAGGTATTTATTTGAAATTTTTGATCAATTTTTATGCTTATAATATTTATTTAGTTTAATTATATGTAATTTGGATAATTGTTGTGCAAAATTTATTAACTATGCTCATATTTAATTTGCATGAATTGATTATTTCTGATCTAATTAAAATATGCTATTTTGGATGAGAATACGAGACCCATCGTCGAATGTTATGCATGAATATTATAGTTTTATTTATGCAAATAATCATTATTCTCATATCAAGCTAATTTTTGCTGCATAAAAGAAATAATGTCTAGTGATCCATATAATTTTTAATTGATTAGGGAATAGCCGCAACATCTCTAATTAAATAATTTTATATATTATGATTGATTAGGATCACATAAAGAATATTTAGACATTAATTGTAATTAATTATACTAAATATAATAAATTTTATCCCACAGGAATTATGAATTAATAGTTTTATCATAAAGTTCAAATCTAAGATAGAATTTATATCAAATTATAATCAAAATATACCCTTTAGAATTATGAATTAAGTGAATAATTTGATAAATTCTGTCATAAAGAATAATTGAATCTGCTTGAATTGAAAATTTAGTCCATAGACAATTTTTATGTCATTAGATTCAATTTTAAGCATGATTTACATTGGTAAAGCATGAAATTTTATTTAGGCCTCAAATTTAACGTAAGCATGTGATCTTTAATTTTATGCAATTGTACAACCTGCAAATTTCTTTGAAATTCGTTGTGATATCCCTGAACTTAAGGGAGATAACTATAAGGTCTAGAAGGAGAGAGTTCTCCTTCATTTGGGGTGGATGGACATAGACTATGCTATTAGGAAAGATGAACCACTAGCACTCACTAATACCAGCACTATAGCAGACATCACGCTTTATGAACGATGGGAATGATCTAATCGTCTAAGCATGATGTTCATTAAGACTAAAATTTCAACTGGTATTCGTGGTTCCATTGATCAGCATGAAAAGGTCCAAGACTTGCTAAAAGCTATTGATGATCAATTTGTCACTTCAGACAAGGCACTAGAAAGCACCCTAATCATGAAGTTCTCCTCCCTAAGGCTCACCAGTGTGAAAGGTGTATGCGAGCACATCATGCAAATGAGGGACATTGTGGCTCAATTAAAGAAACTCGAGGTTGAAATATTGGAGTCCTTCCTAGTGCACTACATACTGAACACCCTTACGCACTAATACGGACCCTTCAAAATTTCATACAACATAGATAAGGATAAATTGTCAATTAATGAACTCATGACCATGTGTATTCAAGAGGAAGAGAGACTGGTGATGGAACTAGGAGAAAGTGCAATGCTGACAACACGTGGAAAGGGAAAATCTCAAGCCAATCAGAAAGGGAAAGGTAAAGTACCTCCCCAAGTTGATATCAAGAAGGATTCCAAGTGTTTCTTCTGTAAAAAGAAGGGACACATGAAGAAGGAATGTGCCAAATTTCAGAAATGGCTTGCAGACAAAGGTAATCCAATCTCGTTTGTTTGTTATGAGTCTAATATGGTTAATGTCAATATTAACACCTGGTGGATTGATTTTGGATCAACAATTCACATTTCGAATTCCTTGCAGGGTTTGTAAAAGTTAAGGAAGCCAGTGGGAAGTGACCAAAGCATCTTATCAAGAAACAAGATGGGCTCGCATGTGGAAGCTATAGGAACATGCTATTTAACTTTAAGTAGTGGCTTTGCTTTAGAATTAGGAAAGACCTTCTATGTTCTAGGTTTTTCTAGAAACTTGATTTCAGTTTCAAGACTTGTATCTTTTGGATATTCCTTCAACTTTTCCGAAATATCTTTCGGTTTATTTTATAAATTTGATTGTGTTGGGAATGGTATTTTGTCTAATGGTCTTTATTGCATTAATTTACAAAACAATGTTACTTATGATTCAATGCATGTTCACACTGGCACTAAAAGATGTATTATTAATGAAGATTCATCTAAATTATGGCACCGGAGATTAGGTCATATCTCCATAGAAAGAATTAAAAGATTGGTAAATGAAGGGGTACTTAATACTCTGGATTTTACTAATTTTGAGACTTGTGTGGACTGCATAAAGGGAAAGTAGACCAACAAGTCAAAGAAAGGTGCCAATAGGAGTTCGGACATATTAGAGATCATACATACTGATATATGTAGTCCAGACATGGACTCACATGGTCAGAGATACTTCATCTCTTTTATAGATGATTACTCATGATATATGTATCTCTACATGCTTCATAACAAGAGCGAAGAATTAGATGCCTTCAAGATCTTTAAGGCTGAAGTAGAGAAACAATGCAGCAAGCAAATTAATATCATGAGATCAGATAGAGGTGGAGAATATTATGGTAGATACATAGAAGATGGACAAGCACCTGGGCCATTTGAAAAATTTCTTCAAGAGCATGGGATTGTTGCCCAATACACCATGCCTGATTCACTCGACTAGAATGGTGTAGCAGAAAGAAGAAACCGAACATTATTAGACATGGTGCGTAGTATGCTTAGCAGCTCCAACCTCCCTAAATCCTTGTGGACTGAAGCACTTAAGATGGCAGTGTATATATTAAACAAGGTTCCAACCAAGGTTGTTCCTAAAATGCCATTTGAATTATGGAAAGGTTGGAAAATGAGTTTGCGACATATGCACGTTTGGGGATGCTCGTCTAAAGTGAGAATATATAATCCATAGGAGAAGAAGCTAGACCCAAGGACCATTAGTGGGTATTTCATTGGATATGCTGAAAGGTCTAAAGGTTACAGATTTTATTGTCCATCTCACAGCACTAGGATTGTCGAATCAAGAAATGCAAAGTTTCTTGAAAATGACTTGATTAGTGGGAGCGATCAAACTAGGAACATAGTTTCTGAGAAGGATCATTCAGAATCTCAACCTTTCACCTCAAGTGATAGATTGGTTATTGTTCACAGCACTCCTCAAGTACAAACTGGTGTTGAACAACCAACTGTTGAAGTTCCACAAGCTGCTAACGACATTCTAGTAGATCAAGTAGTTCAAGAGTTGCCAAGAGCTTTTGAACAATGAGTTAAAACACATACTTCTTAGGAAGATGATGGTACAACATTAAGAAGATCTACTAGACCAAAGAGATCAGCAATTCCTGATGATTATGTTGTGTATCTGCAAGAATCTGACTATAACATTGGAGCCAAAAATGATCCCGAGTCTTTTTCACAAGCCATGAGTTTCAAAGAATCAGAATTATGGTATGATGCCATGAAGGAAGAGACGAATTCCATAAAGATTAACGAAGTATGGGATCTTGTTGAGTTGCCTAATGGTGCAAAAGCCATTGGATGTAAATGGGTCTTTAAGACAAAGAAAGACTCATTGGGCAACATTGAGAGATACAAGGCAAGACTTGTTGCCAAGGGATTCACTCAGAAAGAAGGAATCAACTACATGGAGACTTTCTCCCCTGTATCTAAGAAAGATTCCTTGCACGTTATTATGGCATTAGTAGCCCATTTTGAATTGGAGTTGCAACAAATTGATGTGAAAACGACATTTATAAATGGAGATCTAGAGGAGGAGGTTTACATGAAACAACCTGAAGGATTCCCCTCTAGTGATGGTGAGCAATTTGTTTGCATGCTCAAGAAATCATTATAAAATTTAAAACAAGCATCCCGCCAATGGTATTTGGAATTCCGTAGTGTAATTTCTTCTTTTGGTTTTGTACAAAACATTATGGATCAATGTATATACCTGAACGTCAGTGGGAGTAAAATTTGTTTTCTTGTCTTATATGTGGATGACATTTTGCTAGCAACCAATGATAAGGGTTTGCTGCATGAGGTGAAACAATTCCTCTCTAAAAATTTCGATATGAAGGATATGGGTGAGGCATCTTATGTCATTGGCACTAAGATCCATAGAGACAGATTTTGAGGCATCTTCGGTCTATCTCAGGAAACCTATATTAATAAAATTTTAAAGAGATTTCGAATGAAGGATTGTTCACCAAGTGTCGCTCCCATTGTGAAGGGTGATAGGTTCAATTTGAACCAATGCCCGAAGAATGACTTTGAAAGGGAACAAATGAAGAAAATTCCATATGCTTCGGCTGTCAGAAGCCTAATGTATGATCAGGTTTGTACAAGGCCTAACATTGCATTTGTTGTGGGAATGTTGGGACGATATCAGAGTGATCTAGGTTTAGACCACTGGAGAGCTGCAAAGAAAGTAATGAGGTACCTTCAAGGAGCCAAAAACTACATGCTTATGTATAGACGGACGAACAATTTGGAAGTAATTGGCTACTCAGATTCTGAGTTTGCTGGATGTGTTGATTCACACAAATCAATATCAGGATACATTTTTATGATGGCCGGTGGAGCTATATCATGGAGGAGTGCCAAGCAGACCTTGATTGCCACTTCCACTATGGAAGCCGAGTTTGTCTCCTATTTTGAGGCTACTTTACATGGCGTATGGCTTAAGAGTTTCATTTCTGGGATTAGAATTATGGATTCTATCTCTAATCATTGAGAATGTATTGCGACAATTCAGCTGCTATTTTTATGGCTAAAAACAACAAAAGTGGGAGTCGAAATAAACACATCGACATTAAGTATTTTGCTATAAGGGAACGTGTTAAAGAAAAGAAAGTGGTCATTGAGCACGTCAGCACTGAGTTGATGATCGTTGATTTTTTTACCAAGGGCATGCCACATTTCAATTCAAGGATCATGTAATGAATATGGGACTTGGTTCCATTATGTAGTTTCTCATTGTATGGGCAATGTTATTTAAATGAAATTCTTAATTATTGTGATGTTTTCCTCATATTTATGTGCACCTTAATTTGATTTGAGAGAATTCATCTGTGTAGGACCAAGAATAAGCATAAGGTTTATTCATCAACAAATTGTTGCCACATAAATTTTAATAGAAATAAATACATAGTAATACATGGAAGATAATATTCGTCATTAGAGGACTTATTGCCGTGATTCATGTATCTATTACTTAATACAGATTATCAATGGGTTTTAAGATGAGACATTAAGATTGGAAGTATGGACCAAGTGGGAGAATGTTAAGCTCCCTCTCCCAACGGCCGCCGATAATCTGGAAATCAACTGCAGTCATTTCCTTAAATTACGGAAACCAACTGCAGTTATTTCATTCAATTACGAAAACTATCTTCAGTTAATTAATTTCTTGTTGGGAGCTTCTGGAGTGGTCCATTACTCCCTCTACAATTCTCTACCATGATCTATGGAACACTTGACACATAGCCAACAGAGGCTTGATGGAAGCTTGGCTATAAATACTTCTGTTTGGTCCCCAAGCTCACTAACTCAATCCCCTTCAGTCTTACACCATCAAGCTAGAGTGAGCAGAGCTTGGATGTGCCACACAGATGAGAGCTTTTGGGTTATTTTGGAGAAATCAAGACTCTGCATGATGCACAACTCAGAGCAAAGACTGAATTGATTCAGCGCTATGCAAGGGTTTTGAGAGTTTGACATTCGGATTGCTTATGTCTTTGGTGGTCTAGAGATGGAAAAACTCGAGAGACTATTATTTTCATGTTGTGCGTGGCTTCGGGAGTTCAAAGCTCCCAATGCTATAACGCCGCTATTTTTCAAGCTCGATTGAAAGATTTAAAAGGTTGACAAGTGAGCCAAGTGAAGCTAATGTCCTGCACATTTGATGCTTTCTAGTTTCATACAACGACAAATATAAGAGATCTGTGGTTAAGAGGAGTGTGAGTAGCATCAATGGCCGGAGGTATTATTTATTGGGCAATAAAGTTTTCGATTCTTTAAGTGTTTATTCCACATTATAGAATCGTTATGATGCTAACAGTTATGACTAGATACTAGGTTCACACAACGTCAATCACTAAACCGTAATGGCTCTAGGCTATGCCTTGATCAATCGAGATTGCAACGGTCGGATATTTCATTTTGCTGATCATCTTATGCTTGGCATCTCACAAGCAATTAAATCCTTGCTTTCCGGACAAAAATGATATACTACCTTTTGTCTCTAGAGTTGGAGAGTCACAAGCAATTAAATCCTTCCTTTCCCAACAAAAACTATATGCTACCCTTTGTCTCTAGAGTTGGAGAGTTGTGTTGTAAATGAGGCCTAGATTGCTCTTCATAGGGTTCACTTCCTCTGTTCCCATATCAAAAGGGGAAGCACCTATTCTGTAATCGTTTGTCATTAGGATACCGACATTATTCGTGTAAGGGGTAGCAGTGATGTGGGCCAATTAAGGGCAGGTGCACTCCAAGTGAGTTGAAATTTTCCAATACTTCTTCCATGTGATGAGAAAAGCTCTCCAGTAAATTGACAATGTCACTCTCCATCCCATTGGGATCCATAGTGAGCATAACCACCACTGTTACTAGGATCTGTGGTTAGTGTAGTAGATAGACATCTCACCAAGAAGGAAATGAACAGTTTATTTGCCCTTTATTTGCTTCATGCTTATCCAAAGTTCTAATGTCAGTGTAATATAAATGTTAATAAAAAAAATACAAATGTTGAAGATGTTGAAGATAAAAATATTATCTTAACCATATAATTAATTAGTTGAGAAAATATTAATGATTAATCAACTCACATAACAATTACATTTATAATAAAAATACAGGAACATAAAAAAACAAAAATCAAAAATCAAAATGTTGAGTGCTTAAAGTGTTATTTTGATGGTGGAAATAGATTCAGCACCATCAAGAAGCCCTAGGGTGCCCAAAATCCTAAAGTTTAAAAGCTTTAACTTCAATTTTCTAAAATTCTACCAAATTTAATCATAATGTTACCAAAATTTCCATTATTTTATGAGTGCTTTAGACTGAACGATATCTAAATAAAAGTTAAATTTCTAACCATGAAGTTAAATCTCCAACAATAATTATGTGAGACCTGCCTTCTGCAATCGCGGAGTTATGTCGATGCATGAAAGTGGGCTGAAGAAGTGCCGATTTTTGCAATGCTGCTCCTAAATAAAGTGAACGCTAATCAATTCTGTATTTAATTTTGGAATATTTTAATGGAGTTGTTTTTAGTGTTATTTTTGGGATTTTTTTGGTGCTAGCGTCTGCTAGAACAATTTGAATTCAAATCTTGATTTGTGTTATTTACATTGGTTTTTGCACTGTATATATAGATACAACACCCTGAAAAACTTTTAAGGCACTTATATCGGACAGGAGTTACCCATCAAATTTGTGATTTCAAAAAATTTCCACTGGATTTTATAAACTGTAAACACTTACTGAAAAATCTTTCAAAAAATCTCACTAAAAACAACTCCTATTTTAATGAGATCGCTCTGCATTTACACCAGAGTCTACGACGGTCGGGATCGCTCTGCATTTACACCAGAAACTACGAGGGTCTGAAGCCCACAAATTAGAAGGTTACAATTTCGATGTCCAATTGAGGGGGATTGTACAACGGAATGCCTTACGGCGTGTAGTATATTAAATGTGAGTCAGCAAAAAGAAAAAGAAAAAAAACGACCGCCAGACATATAGATATCATAGGATGGAAATTTGGCGAGATTTTGATGAAATTTCGTAAATTTTTGGAAAACCAACCAGTTATATCGGTTTTGGTTTGGTTAACTTATTTAGAGTTGTGCTGAATTTATTTTTACAATCAATAAACGATTTAAACACTCCCCTGATAAGATTTGTTGAATTTTCTTTTACCAAATTCATACCAGATAAATTGTCATTTCATTAGACTATTTCCATAGACAAAATCGTCGTCTCGTTAGACAACGCCGATAAGCTAGAATAGAAGTTTATACACAGAGTTGGTAGATGCGTTGGTCTCCTTATCTTCTGATCTGAAAAAATATAAAGATCTGGTTTTTCGCTGAAAAAGAAAGAGTTGGTAGATTCGTGTCAAGCTGTGAAAGATTCAACGAATCCACAACATTCAATCTGAAAAACAACTTGGTAGGGTGTCAATTTCGAGGCTTTAAACACTGATGAAAGCGAACTGTCATAAGCGGGGCAGTTTGTGGAAGGATTGACTAACGACAGAAGCTTTCCAAGGTAGCTTCTTATCTTCAATTTATGATTTCTGCCTTTTCCTTAAGACCAGAGCTGGTAAGGTAGCTTGTTATCTTCAATTTATGACTTCTACGAAGAATACTGTAACTTCGTAAAGCGGGCCTAATTTGCTGGGACCAGAGCAACCATAATAATAGGAAGTAACCATCTGAAATATTAAAGGTGTTTATTTAGTATATCGTAGAAATGGGTAGTTTTATCGAGCAAAGGATCTAAGAGCATGCAGCAGATATTAGGCATGTGATATTCAATTTATGATTTCTACGAAGAATACCGTCACTTCGTAAAGCAGGCCTAATTTGTTCGGACCAGAGTAACTATAATAATAGGAAGTAACCATCTCAAATGTTAAAGGTGTTTATTTAGTATATTGGAGAAATGGGTAGTTTTATCAAGCAAAGGATCTAAGAGCATGGCCTAGATATTAGGCATAATAGATTTCGCTCACCACATATGTATTGAAGATACCCGGGACTTAGCCAAAATTGATCACTTTTTTCATAGGAAGTTTAGGGAGGCTTTAGAATTGAGAAGCATGATAAGACTGTGAATAGGGATGAAGGTTGGAAAATTAGCAGCGACTGGATCCCTGCACTCCATTTCTAATTTTGATTTATGTTATGATCTTTTCTTTTTATTTGTATTTTGATTTTTTGTTTCTTTATTAAGATTCCTCGGAATTTTATTACAAGTAGTATCCTTTGATTTTCTATCAGTTTTTTTTTTTATGGTTGAAGTTCTTTTTTTTTAATGTTGAAAATTGTATAATTCTTAATTCTTATTTTTTATTTTTATTTTTATTCTTATTTGTTTATTATTATCTATTTATTTATTTTATAATATTATATTTATTTGTTTTAGATATTGTTAAATTTGTTTCTCATTAACTCTGTTTCTAAGATTTTTTTATTTTCTTCACGATTTTAGCATTTCACCTTTATATTTTTTATATTCCAATTTTATTTCAATTTATGGCATGTGTTTGAAAGTTTGTAGTTATTAATTTCATTTTCACTTTACTTTGATTTTATAAAGTTTCAATAAAAATTTTAATTTTAGTTTTGACTTTCTAAAATATCAATTTGTTTAATGAAAGATATTTCGGCAGAAATCACATTGTAATATTTTTGTCGACAGGTTTCAAACCAACGAATCGTCAGGACAAGTTGAAGAACTAGAGCATGGCTACAGGTTAAATAGATAGGGAGAGTAGATCTTCCAACGGCTATATTGGACTGGGCAATTTGATTGAGAAATGTCTAAATTTGACTGGTCAACTCGACTGGACCCAGAGAAAGGAAAAGTTATTAATGTTATCATTATTGTTATATTCATTACCAACATCTGATTAAAAGTAAAGTTTGTATTAAAAATTAAGAAAATTAATAAATTAGTTGTCACAATTATAATTAAATAAATAAAAGGTTAGTAAATTAACATGGAGGTTAGTTTTTTTTCGTTTTTTCTTGTTTTTTCTGAAGCATCTCCACCTATAAATATTGTTAATGTTAGATCAGATATTCCATCATTGTTCTGATGATGAACCACACCGGAGGGTTCAAAACATTGGCTCCAAGAAAATATTTGATGTGATCTCTCTAGGAAAAATTCTTTCTAAACATTATGGATCACATAAATCTAAACTCACAAAAATCATTACATATTTTTTTTTAATTTCCAACAATATCATAATAATGGTTAGTGAATTTTTTTATTTTCTTTATTAAAAATATTTTTCTATTAATATAAATAAATTCAATATTTTGAAAAATCTTGAATTACACTGTACCATTTAAACTTTCAAATATAATAAATATCTCAATCTCGGCCAGATTTCAAGCAATAGAAGAAAATATACCCAAAAAGCCTAGAAAATATAAAACAATTAGAATACGGCTTCGTGACAACAATAGTTCAAACCACGCTCCTAGGCCCAAGGTCCCACGGATATTGACTTTGTGATGCGGACCAAACGCCGTGCAGACCAAGTAGTCTGACCATGGGTTGGCCGACATTACTTTCCAAGTAAGTGAATGTTCAATTCCAATAAACTCTACTTTTCATAGAATCACCATGTGAGAAGCATGATTGCAGATCAGCAACCAATGAAAACATTTATGGTAGCCAACCATAGCCTTCTGACGATCATGATATGTCCACCTATAGAAACCTTAGGTTGTAGCTCCATAAATTCCATAGGTTACTCCCAAGAGTATAATGAGATAATTATATCATCCAATATACCCTTTGGTCTAATTTTTTATTTATCAGTTGTGTCTAAGATAGTAGGTGTAGGGTGGAGATTTAGAAACTAGTTTTTTCATGGTTTTCTTGGTCAACATACTGATGATTTCTCCTAAATCAATTAATGCATTTGGGATAAGGATTTCACCAGGGAAAATTTTAAGGATGGAAAACTATCTTGAAGTTTAAAAACATTGGCGAATCTCAATAGTCCATAATTTGAAACTATAAAATGTTTATTGGTATATTTGTAAAATTATTCAAATTTTATTTTATATACAGTCTCTATATAATGTTGGTTATTTTTAAGGTAAAATAATTTTATATTGTAAAATTTGGGCAAATCACTTTAGAAAATATGGAAATTAGTGAATCCTTGTTTTGGAAAAATCATGGAAAATTAGCCCACCTACGAATATTAGCACTTAAAATTGTCCATGGATTCCACTAATACATAATAAAGCAATGGGACTTCCATCATACACATGTTTTTTTATAAGAGTTTGTCTTTTCATAAGCTCTGTTGTCTTCCCAATAAACTCAATAGTTTTTGGTTCCATCTTCCTCCTTCCTAGTTTTTCTAGATAAAGTACCCTAATGGTGTTCAAATTTATTGGGATGTATCTAACTATTTTGTAACAAGGGAAATTTGATGTAGAAATTCTTTAGTCTTTTCAACAAATCTGGTTTAGATTGATCAATATGTTTTTCCAGGTTTAGTTTCTCTAGGTAAGGAGGCAAATTGCATGGCTAGGAAAGTTCCAATGTTGAAGCGATTTTCTTTATCTTTCCATTGTTTATTTGTTTTGGGGTTTATTTATTTGGTTATTCTTGAATAATTATTGGAAAAGTTATCCTAATCACCCCTCTTTACCTGAAATACACATCTTGTAATTGCACAAGGGCGATTAGGTAGGGGGAAAAGAGTGGTAACTTAGTGTTGTAAATACACCAAGTTATTTTATTGTTTGGGTTAGTAATGGTTGGGAAAGTAATTAGGTTAGATTTTGAGGTTGAGTGGTAGGAAATTATAACTATTGTTCTTTTGGAGTTGGTGATAATTGAGGCTATGCCATTGGATGAGTTTGTGTTTGTGTAGGAGGTGATTCTTGATATAGCGGTGGATTAGTTTTTTTGAGTGTTTGTGCAAGGTATGACTATTAAAACTACATATGATATTGATAAGTATGAATTCTTCAAAAGTGGTTCCTTGTTATCCTTGTTGCCAAGGATGACTTGGAACCTATTGTTGAGGGCATGTTCTCTAAGATATATGTGTACTTGAAAATTAAGATGAATATTGTTCAACATAATAGGGGGGGATTGTAGTACATGATCTAAGGGTATACTTGAGGATCTTAGTTTCTAGGGTCTTCTTGGTACCAATGCACATATCCAATCTTGATCGAGGTGGATATTGGTGGCCACCTGCCTATTCCACTAGGACCCCCACTATTATTTCTTTTCAGTTTCCTTAATTGTAGCACAACCTACCATTTTTGGAAAAAACAATCAGGTCCTAAACTTCTAGAGCAGTTTTCAGGGATTGAAATATGTCTTTAGGGATATTTGAGAGACCGAGAAAGTCCTAAATTAGTTTACTTATTTATTTTTAGCCTCCTCTTTGACATCTTCGAAATGAGGTATTATGATAGCCAAATGGAGATCGTATGCCAAAGTTACAACCCCGGGAATTTGATGTGCCAATTTACCAAAATGGGGCCCACAGGTTTGGCGCTTCATCTCCTAGGATTAGGTTTTTGGATGTTTAGGGTTTTCCACTGTTTCTAAATAATAAACAGGCCTTTGAGCCTCATTATAACATAGTTCAAAGGCATGTAGCCACCGAATCTCTTCTTAGAGATAAGCTACCATTGCCCAAGGTAGTTTATTTCCATTTTTGAATGTAAGCGTATTTTAGTTCTTTAATATTAATGAAATGAGGTTTCATTTCTACTTCATCTCTGTGTTTATGTGTATATCTGTATTTTGTTGCTTTCCTTCATAATTCTTAAATAGTGGTATTAGAGTAGTCTGCTCTTTCTTTGTTTTTCTTTGCATGTCCCTAACAAGGTCAAGGTATAAGGAGTTAGGACTCGAACTGGTTGAACTTTTGTAAGACTAGCCTCACAAACTCTGATGTCCTCCCATGGTGGAAGAAAATAAATATGAGGGGGTAGGAGATCCTTTCAAAATATTGCTTAAGGAAGCCCTCGAACGACAAAGGAATGCGATGATGGATAAATTTACCCAGATCCTTCAGCGGCTACCCATAGGCGATACATCTTAATCTAGGAGCCACTCCAGAGGCACCACTCCTTTTAACGTACAAGTTAACTTTGACATTCCCATATTTGAAGGTTAGATATATGCAGAAGTCGTAGATAGATGGTTAAATATGTTGGAAGGATATTTTTTAGTTCATGAATTTTCCAATTAGGAAAATATTACTTTTTCACTCCTCAAAGCTGCCCCACATGTCAAGGACTGTTGGGAAACCTACTAAGAACAAAAGGACAAGAGGGAATCCTCACTATTTTCAGTTGCACCCACTTGGAATTATTTCCGAGACGCCATCAAGGAACAATATTACCCTGTCGAGAGCTATGAAGATAAATACATAAAGTGGACCATGCTGCGATAGGGAAGGGACCAAGATGTGTCAAAGTTCACAAATGTTTTCCATACCCTTCGAACGAATATGGATATTAAGGATTTTGAGTGGCATTTGGTACTCAATTATTGCAACTTCCTACACAAGTACATCCAAGACAAGATGGAGTTCCTAGACATCTCCTCACTTGGCGTTGCCTATCGATTCACTGTTAAGATCGAGAAAAAATTTAAACATAAGAAGCGAGACTTTGGATTTGTAAATCTGAAGCAAGGGAAAGGCAATGCCTAACCACAGAACAAAGGAAAAAGCCAAGGCGGGGCGATCCAGGACAACCCATAGAAGCCGCAAGCAAATAACAACACCACAAAGACAAGGAAGGACACAAGGAAATGGTTTGAGTTCCATAGGAGCCCCACTCACAACACAAGTGAGTGTGAAGCCAAGTAGTAACTAGTGGCCGAGATGAAGGCTTCCGAATGAGATGCATGTTTTGACTCTAAGTCAGAAACTGACAAGGGGAATGACAAAGGGAAGTAGATTATCGATGTGGATCCTAGTGGTACCATTGCTACCACCAAGATCCAAAAGTTTGAACCCGAAGATACAGAGGAGGGGGAGTGACTCTTCCACTCACAAATATGGGTGAAGGGTTCTCCTTTTCAGTTCATTTTCGATAGCAGAAGCCAAAAGAACCTCTTTTCAATAGAGGTCATGAAGTGATTGGGCCTACCAACCACACCATACTTGTAGCCATACACCATTAGGTGTCTTCAGTAAGGGCAAGATCTCTATGTTAGCCAACATTGTCACCTTCCCTACAACATCAAGCCCTTCACAAATGAGGTACTATGTGATGTTTCTCCTCTTGAAGTTTGTGATGTATTATTATGCTAACCATACTTCTGGAAGCGACATGATGTGTATGTGTCTAGGCCACACACTATTATTGTTATTACTTTGGGCAATAAGTTGTACAGGATACCAGAGGTATCACCACCTATCACCATTTATTTGATAACTGTGAAGCAATAGAGTAAGATCATTTCCCAGACCAGGAAATTTGTTTTTCTTATGATTCGCCTAGGGGGATAAAATAATATTGTGGCCATGACCTCCAAACATGGCTCCTCTGCACGCCAACAGCAGATGGACAACGCTATGGAAGAGTACACGGAAATCTTCAACTCATCCAGAGGGGTACCTCTACAATGTCAAGTTAATCACTCCATCGATCTGACCTCGAGTGCGCCGCTACCCAATGGACCGATCTATCAATGCATTGTCCTGGAGAATGATGAAATCAAGAGGAATATTCAGGAGTTGTTGAAGAAAAGGCACATCAGGCCAAGTACATATCCATGTGGGAGCCTAATCGTGTTGGTACAGAATAAGGACAAGATTTGGAGACTCTGCATTGAATATCAGGTGTTGAACAACATCACTTTCCAAAATAGGTATCCGATCCCATGGATTGATGACCTTCTAGACAATCTCAAGGGGGTCAAATATTTCAGCAAGATAAACTAGAATTATGGTTATCACCAAGTATCAATCGAACCCTCTGAGGTGTGTAATACTGCCTTGAAATCCAAGGAGGGCCTTTACAAATGTTAGGTCATGCATTTCGCGTTGACGAATTCCCCAATATCCTTCATGAGGCTGATGAACGGCATCTTATGACCCTTCACTAAGTCATTCATGGTAGTGTATCTGTATGACAATTAGATTTTCAGCCAAAGCTGGGAAGAGCATCTCCACCATATTTGAAAGGTCCTCCAAACCCTACGAAAACACAAGTTATGTGCCAATTTGGAGAAATGCACTTTGGTATGACCCAAGTTCAATATATGGGATACATCATTGATGAGTGGAGTGTGCATGTGGACCTAGCCAAGATACAAGTCATTCAGGATTGGCCAACCCCAACCACTCTACAGATCTCCACAACTTTCTAGATCTTTCCAACTTCTATCACAGGTTCATGTTGGGGTTTTCTGATATCACTTGATCCTTGAGTCAAGTCACCAAGGGAGGAGCGAAAGAAAATTTCTTTTGGTCTAAATCCCAATAGAAGGTGTTTGTCAAGTTGAAGCATCGCCTCTGCTCTGTGCCAGTGTTCACATTACCAATATGCAACAATCATTTGAGATCGAGACAGATGCCTACAACTATGCTATTAGTGCAGTTCTTACTCAGCAGGGTCATCTCGTGGTATATCACAGTGAGACACTTTCGAAAACAATCTGAAAGTATCCCACCTAAGAAAAAGAGATGTATTATATGTCTAGGCCTATCAACAATGAAAGCATTACATTCTGGGAAAGGAAAAGATCATTCGCATAAACCACTGACCCCTGTAGTTCATATGGGCACAAGAGAAGTTGTAGAACAATCGACATCATAAATCATCCACATACCTGCAATAGTTCAATTTAAAAATTAAGTACAAGAAGGGAAGCACCAACAACATTGGAGACTACCTCAGTTGACTGCCTATCATGGCGCTAACCACTGTGCTCCAGCCTTGTGGACACAAGACTATAGAGTGGCTGCATCTTAACAAGAGCGATCTAGAATTCAATAACACATACCATACACTTTTGGAAGGAAAGAAAGTTCCAAATTTTCACCTCCAGGATGCACTGTTATGCCACTTGGGACACACGAGGGCTCACTCAATGAACCTCTGACCTATCGCGTGTGTTCGTGGCATACTAAAAAAGACCCTTAATTTCACTACATATTGGAAATTACCCGTAAAAAGCACATTATTTAACCCCCTACCAATATAAACCCAATACAACTTCCCAATTTAAAAAACCCCTACTTCCACTAGATATTTTAGGTATCCGTTCTTTCATTAACATTTTTTATACCCCTTTATACTTTTTCATTAACTTTGAACTCCATTTTTTATACCTACGAATATAAAAACCATTTTCCCCCTATATATCCCTCAACATATTATGCCATTTTTTCCTCAATATATATCCCCAATATGAACCCACGTGATATTGTATTACTCCCCCAGTGAAGCCCCTATGCTGGGACACCTCTATGTTCCTTCAAGTGAGCGTTACAAGATGATTTGGGAGGCACATTATAGTCAGGTCGCTAGACATTTTGGGGTAGAGAAAACAGTGGAAGTGCTGCAAAAGTATATTTATCGGCCAAACCTTTGACAGGATGTTGGGAAGTACATCACATCCCGCACTACGTGTGCCATTGCTAAACCAACCATGGAGAAGAAAGGCCTATACACCTGTTCCTACTCCTAGTTGACCTTGGGAATCCGTCTCCATGGATTACATATTGGGCCTTCCTTCTACTAAGCATGGAAATGATTGTATTTTCATGGTTAGTGACAGATTCTCTAAGATGTACATTCTAGCGGCTTGCAAGAAGAGTATCATAGTAGAAGCCACTGTTAAGATCTTCTTTGAATGAGTGTGGGTAGATTTTGGTATCGCATGGTACATTATCTCATATCAGGATAGCAGGTTCTGAAGTAAATTTTGGTCAATTCTCTATTCGATGCTGGATACTAATCTCACTAAGTCCATGACTTTCCATGCATAGATACAATAGAGCTCTCCATAACTCAATTGGCCACAACCCCTTTCAAGTGGGGTTGGGATTCTAGCCACTATTTCCCATTGATGTGGCCATACCACTTGTAGCTAATTAGGCATATTTGTCTCATGTCCAATCTAAAGCTAACAAGGATAGCATATTCATTGATCACATTCAACACATACGCTCGCAGGTCCATGACATATTGGACAGAGCCAATGCTAGGTACAAGCAACGTTATGATCAACATCAGGTGCCACACAAGTTCCATGTGGGAAACAAAGTTTGGTTACATTTGGAGAAGGAGAACCTCATTGGGTCACATCGCAAGCTTCTCCCACTCCGATATGGGCCTTACACCATTAGTAAGGCTATAGGAGAAATTTATTTTTACCTCAACATTCCACCATTCCTTGGCCTACACCCAGTGTTTAATTTGTTGAAAAATGTAACTAGGTTCGGTCTTCATAAATGTATTTATCAATTTTTTTTTTTATTATTGTTACAATAACTTATTAAAGCATGGGTTTCATGCTTGGGTCACCATTTTATTAGTCAAAGTCCCCATTGTGGACTCCTAGGATTAATATTGAGTCATTAGAGTCATTGTATATTTTATGAGACCCTTCTTGGGCTTTTCAGCGATGAAAAAATAATTATTTTTGAGTCAAATATGAATTATGTAACCTGCACACCAAGTCGACCTTAAGGAGATCATGTTGGCCTCAACTAGGAAATTTGACCTCACCAAATTCCTATATACTGGAGTAGATCGAATTCATTTGGACACACTTTCTCTCACAAGTTCGATATTCAAGAAAGAGTTGGGAAAAGGCGAAGTTGAAGAAGGAGGCTAAAAGGAGTGCGAAATTGGTTAAGAATGAAAGGAAGGACACAATAGAATTTTTGGGATGTCTCTCTCTCTCTTTAAGAGATCTAAGTCTCTTTTTCAAAGTCTAAGCTATTGTTTTTTCTATATTCTTCATGTCGCTTCCAAGTCGAAGTTTTTGGGGTCGAAGTGTTGCTACTACTAGGTCAAAGGTTGGATCGAATAAGGAAAGGCTGACTTGGTGTGGAGGAGGTATGTGTATAGGTTGAAAAGTCTCAGGAAAAACTATTGAAGGAAGATATTTTTGACTAGGTTTTCCCCTAGATAGGCATTTTTCCCTAGAAAAGTGCCTACATCTTGTGTCTTTTGTTTTTGTCATCTTCATGCACACATAATTTGGTAATTGCTTGATGAAATAACAAATAAGTAAACGAAGCCAACATAATTCACAAGTAATTATCAAGAAAGAGAAATCTAACCCTAGTTCTATTAGCATCGATTTCTCAGCATGGTTTTAGAGCTAAGGTCGAAGAAAATTGAAGATCACTTCATTGGCTTGAAGGAAATGATTACTCCCTCTATGATAAGAATGGGATTCAATACTACATGAAGATGGATCAAGAAGATTGTATACTACTTATTCAACAAGGTCAAAAGTCAAGGTTCTTAGCTACACTTACATGATCACTTAATTATGATAATGCATGGATCATTGACAATGGAGCATCAAGGCATATGGGGAAAGTAAACAACTTCAAACTATATCAAAGGAACCATCTTCTTATGTAATGGAATTGGGAGACAACAAAAGCTATGTTGTTAGAGGCCTAGGATCAATATCTTTGAAGCTGGAGAATGGAGAAAAACTACATCTCAACAACATAGTATATGTTCCAAGTTTGGAAATAATTTTCTTTCAATTTCTTTCTTAGAAGATAAATGGGATAGAGTTTTTTTAGTTGATGGAAAGGTCTTGGGAAAATATTCAAGTATTGATAAATCTAGGGTTATTGGAGTTCATGAAGGAAGCTTGTATAGAATCATTACACCACACCCTGAAGCCCTATTTCATATGGAAATCAATCCCAATGAGCTATGGAATAGAAGATATGATAATCTTCACTACAAGGTCATTCCCACTCTTAAACATCTAGTTCATGGCATCCCCGATATCAAAGAAGATCATGAAGGAGTTTGCAAGGGATTCTCTTTGGGAAACCTATAAGAAAACCATTTTCAAATAGTGAAACAAGATCTAAAGAAATATTAGACCTTGTACATTTTGATGTGTGTGGGCCCATGTCTGAGAAATCACTTCGAGATCATCTTTAATATGTAACATTTATTGATGATCACTCTAGAAAGACATGGCCTTACCTTCTCAAGAAAAAAGATGAATTATTTAATAAATTCAAGGAGTTTAGATGTGAAGTGGAAAATCGAACCAAAAGTAAAATAAATACTTTGATATCCGAAAATGGTGGGGAATACACTTCTAAATAATTGACTATATATTGGAAAGATGAAGGAATTAAGAGGGAGCTTATTGTTCCCTACTATCCCGAACAAAACGGAGTGGTTGAAAGAAAGAAGAGGACAATTGAAAAGGTGTATGAACAATGCTCCTTGATCAAGACTTACCAAAATTTCTATGGGGAGAAGCATCAATTATAGACGTGTTATTCAAAATAGAAGTCCTCATAAAATTCTTAAAACTATGACACCTGAGGAAGCATTCACAGGGAAGAAGCCAAGTGTGGACCATCTCTGAATCTTTAGGAGTCCTACCTATATCCACATTCCAAAGGAAAAACATGAGAAGTTAGATTCTATAAGCAACAAAGGGTTCTTTGTTGGCTATAGTCTCTCTTGAAAGGAATATAGAATCTACATCAAGGAAGGGAGACACATTGAAGTAAGCACAGACATTATATTTGATGAAAATCAAACCTACAAAAAATCCAAGGACATTCCTATTGATTCTGATGATGAATATCTACCTATATTTGAAGAAGAAGAAGTACAAACCGATAATCCATCTATAATTGAAGAAGAAGAAGAAGGGCCAAGTGATCCTATTCAAACTTTGATCATACCGAGCACAGGGAAGAGGCAAAATTGGTTAAAAGCTACTCTTGAATATGTTGAAGGACATGGAGTTGCGAAAGGAACCTTCAGAGAAAGTGAAAGAACGAAGACATATTTTGGATATGTCGCATATATGACAAGACTAATTGAAGCCAAACCATCAACATTGGAAGAAGTTGCTCATCAAGAATATCCACATTGGAAGAAAGCTATGTAGGAATAATATCAATCCATCATGAAGAATGGGGTTTGTGAAATCATTCCTAGACCTACTGACAAATCAATTGTCACCTCAAAATGGATCTACAAGATCAAACATGTTGTTGATGGAAGTATAGGCAAATATAAAGTAAGATTTGTTCCAGGGGGTTTCTCTCAAAAGGAAGGCATAGATCATGAAGAAACCTTTGCATGCATTGCAAGGTATACCACCATTATATCTTTGGTTTCATTGGATGCTACAATGGGATGGAATATCCATCAAATGGACATGAATACAACATTTCTGAATGGGACCATCAACGAGGAAGTATAAATTGAGCAAGCCGAAGGCTTTGAGGTAAATTGGAAAGATACTCAATTTGTAGACTCAATAAGGCCCTATATGGTTTGAAGCAAGCTCCTAGGGCATGGTATGCAATAATGGATGCATACCTTTTGAGAATTGGGTTCGTGAAGAGTTTCACTGATCCAAATCGCTACATCAAGGTTGTGAATAATGAGCCATAAATTATTCTATTACGTGTGGATGATATATTTATTACAGCTGTGGAGAGAAGAATACAAGAATGCTAGAAGATGTTGGCAATTGAATTTGAGATGAAGGATCTAGGATTGATGCACTATTACCTAGGTCTAGAAGTATGGAAAAATCTTGGGGAGATATATTTGGGGCAAGGAAAGTATATCATCAAGTTTTTGTAGAAATTTGGGATGATGGATTCCAAGCCCATGACTACTCCTATGATCAACAATCTCAAGAAGTTGAGGAGCTCTAACTCAAGTCTCATGGATCCTACCTCCTATCATGAGTTAGTGGGTTCTCTGATGTATTTGGTAAATACTTGGCTGGGTATATGATTTTGTTGGCATTATGATTCAATTGTTGTACTTGATGGCAACTCACTCAGAGGTATGATACAAGTGTTGTCCTTGATGGCAACTCAAATCATAGTGCAGCAGGTCAAGAGAGAGGTATACACAGGTTGACCACGATGAAAGTGCGTATACACACATGTTCACAAAAGGAAAGGCGTGTACATGTCGGAAACCATGGTTTTGGTCTGTGGTATTTGGTCCATGGTATTTGGTCCGAAGTGTCGACCCCTGGTATTGGGTCCAAGGTATTGGTTCTACATGGTTTTGTACCATGGTATTGAGATAAGACTAAACCTATATAAGGAGAAGATCATTAGGCCAAGAGGTGTAAGTCTGCAAGTGATGAAGATCTGATGAAGCGTGAGATCCAGATGATGGTTATGGGTTGGTGATGCCTTGATTGATCTAAACCAAGGATGCACTCATGTGGAGGAGGATGAACGATGGATCGAGATCTTAAGGCTTGGAATGTTTATCATTATATGGTTTGATTATGGATAGACTAGATCTATTGACGCGTGTTTTATTGTATGAAGTTATGATCTGGGTATGACTGATGTCAGGAACAGTTGCAAAGTTATGAGTAAATATTTGTAGATCTGTACACGGGTTGGCTTTGGTAAAAGCACGTATGTACACCGGTTTGGTTCATCGTAGTAGCGTATACATTATGAGATATGATCTGGTTATTGTTGTCTATTCTGTGTTCTGGTGACTGTGTTGTTGACAGGGTTTCAGTGTTTCAGTATTGGGTGATTCAGAGATTGGTGATTCAGATTATGATGTTGTGCTTCAGGAGTATCCAGTATGAAAATTAATGAAACGTGGTCCCTGGAGGAAGAAAGAAGATCGTAGGTCGGCGCCTACGTACTGGTAAACATATCAGCCAGTACAAGAGCCAGGGGGTTGGAGCTCCCTTCCAGTAGCAGCTGGAAAACGAGTGAAGGTTGGAGCCTTCAGTAGGCTGGCGCCTATGTACTAGTAAATGGATCGACTAGTACAAGAGCTAAGAAGGTTGTAGCCTTCTGCAGGTAGAAGCCTGCGTACTGGTATAAGATTGCACCAGTACTATTGTAAAAAGAAGTTTCTTATTAAAGGAAGATAGAGACAAATTGCAGTAGGTGGTTTTCACCCACATTGGGTTTCCACCTTATATCATGGTGTTCATGTGTGCTTCTTGTGTGTGATGATCTGTTATGTTTTACTGCACCTGTTTACTATTCATATGGTTAATAATGTTTTGATTCATTCACTGAAGATGAACTAACTGAATCATAAGTTTACTGGATGTACACTAGTTGCATTTAACATAGTTGTGTATATACGCGTATATCCTTAACTGAAGTAGCGTCTATGAATCTGAGTATAAAAATGAAAAAGTATATGATGTGCTAATACTGATTCACCCCCCCCCCCCCCCCTCTCAATATTATTTCCAACAGATTTGTTGTGAACATTCTTATTCAGTCTTAGTTGGAGTGTCATCATGATCACCGGATAGCTGGCAAGCATATATTGAGATATCTTCGTGGCATGATACATCACTGCCTAAAGTAAAATAGTAAGGAAGTCAAGCTAATTGAATTCATAGATTTTGATTGGGGTGGTAGTGACATCGATGGAAGATGCACTATTGTGGATTCTTTAGTTTTGGATATAACATGATCTCATGGATGAGTAGAAACCGAGATCTCATTGCTTTGAGTAGTGTTGAAGAAAAATACGTGGCTACATGTGAAGTAGGAAAAGAAGTTTTATAGTTAAGGAAGCTTCTAACATATTTGTTCATGAAGCCTATGGATCCTACTATGATAAATTGTGATAATCAAAGTTGCATTAAGATGTCTGTAGATACCGTGTTTCATGATAGGACGAAGCATATTAACAATAAGTTCCACTACATTAGGAACTCGGTGCACGATGGGATCATGAAGCTATAGGATGTCCTGATAGACGATTAGGTAACTGATATACTAACAAAGTCTCTTCCCAATAATAAGTTTGAATATCTTACAAGCATTCTTGGTTTCGTTGATATTTTTGATCTTGTTGATGATGATAAAAGTTTGGAAGATATTTGTTGAGGCTTTGTGTGTGAGACACATTCCTAGGAGGACATCTGGCTAACACTATGTGTTGATGTCTATTTCTTGGAGTAGGGAGGATGGTGTTGGTCATGGAGCTCTGACCTCAGATACACACCTAGATTTATGGGTTTATAATTAGAAAGTAATCCTGAGGGTACCTAGAGAGGATGAAAGCTTTAGTCCATCTTAGTCCCACTTGGACAGATTTCCCTAGTTAGGAATCTAGTTAGTGGCAGTGTGGTGCTTAAACTATTGAGAGACCTTGGATAGATTTCCCTAGCCATGAATCTAGTCCATGGCATAGTGGTGCCTAAACTCTTCATAGTTCATATAGTTTGAGATATTCCTTGTACTTGTTATGAATACCTCCCTAGTTAAGTGGGAGTGTTGAAAAATGTAACTAGATTCGGTCTTCATAAATGTATATATCAAAATAATTTTTATTATTGTTACAATGACTTATTAGAGCATGGGTTTCATGCTTGGGTCATCATTTTATTAGTAAAAGTCCGCATTATGGACTCCTAGGATAAAAATTGAGTCATTAGAGTCATTCTGTATTTTATGAGACCCTTCTCAGGCTTTTGGTGATGTAAATGGAATTATTTTTGAGTCAAATATAAATTATGTAACCTCCACACCAAGTCGACCTCAAGGAGATCAAGTCAAACTCAACTGGGCAATTTGAACTCACCAAAATAATATATATTGGAGCATATTGAACTCATTTGGACACACTCTTTCTCATAAGTTCAATATTCAAGAAAGAGCTTGGGAAAGGGTAAAGTTGAAGAAGGAGGCTAAAAGGAGTGCAAAATTGGTCAAGAAGGAAGGGAAGGAAAAAATTGAATATTTGGGATGTATCTATCTCTCTTGTGTGGGCTACTTTAGGATATTGGAGTCTCTTTGTCAAAGTCAAAGATGCTACTGCTGCTAGGTGCTTCCTGTTTCTACCAAGTCGAAGCGTTGCTGCTACTAGTCAAAGGTTGGATCAAAGAAGGAAAGGTTGACTTGGTGTGGAGGAGGTTTGTGTCAAGGTTGAAGAGTCTCAAGAAAAAGTATTGAAAGAAGATACTTTTGATTGGGTTTTCCCCTAGATAGGGGTTTTTCCCTATCATAGTGCCTACATCTTGCGTCTTGTGTTTTTGTGGTCTTCATGCACACATAATTTGGTAATTGATTGATGAAAGATAATGCAACAAATAAGTAAAAGAAGCCAACATAATTCACAAGTAATTATTAAGAAAGAGAAATATAACCCTAATTATACTAACATTGATTTATCAACACCATGTGGACCACCTTCGATTATACTTTCCACCATTATTGAACACATCAGACATTGCAAAAAAACTCACACCAACAGAGTTAAACCCAAACTACATGGAACAAGCCACAACTGATCGAATCATGGACACTTTTATGAAGAACACTTGTAATCAGAAGATCCAACTGTATCGGGTTGTCAAAGCTGGCCATCTCCTGCGCCAAGGAAAGTAGCTCATGGGGGACCATATTTAGTAGAATTTTCCCCATCTGATGGAGGAACTCAACGTAATGTGGAACATTTCTTCCTAAGGGGGGATGACTGATCCAGGTGGATATTGGTGGCCACCCACCTATCCCACTTGGACCCCCAATATTGTTTCTTTTTAGTTTCCTTAATTGTACCACAACTTACTATTTTTGTAAATCTTTTTGGGTCCTAAACTTTCAGAGTCGTTTTGAGGGACTAAAAGACGTTTTAAGGGAAAACATATAGACTTAAGAAGTCCCAAATTAGTTCACTTGTTTTTCTTTATGGCCTCCTCTTCAATATATTCGAAATGAGGTATTATGATAGCCAAATGGAGATTGTATGCCAAAGTTACAACCTCGGGAAGTTGATGTACCAATTTACCCAAACGAGGCACACAGTTTTGGTGCTTCATCTCCTAGGGTTAGGTTTTTGGATGTTTATGGTTTTCAATTGTTTTTCAATAATAAACAGACCTTTGAGCCTCATTTTAACATAGCTCAAAGGCATGTAGTCGCCACATCTCTTCTCATAGATAACCTACCATCACCCGAGCTAGTTTATTTCTATTCATGTATGCAAGCATATTGCAGTTATTTGATATTAATTAATTGAGGTTTTATTTCTGATGTATCTATGTGTTTATGTGTAAATTTGTATTTTGTTGTGTTCCTGCATAAGTATGGTTCAATTCTACTGCTTAGTCCTCCCATTGGTAGATTTTTGTTAACCCAAGTAAAGAGAGGAATTTCTTCATCGGAGGTTCTCATGTACATATAACACAAATATCAATATTGTCTAAAGTACATTCTTTAAGTGTTAGCCAAGAGCTAGCTTGTGATCTGAGAGAGTTGAGCATAATTGTGTTGAATTGTTCTAGTGAGAACATGCTTTGTATCTTCACTCATATTTTCTATTTAATGCAATACAGATATGTAGGGTTTTGGAGTTGTGACTTTTCTGAGGAAAATTTATTATGTTATGAGCCATTGATTTGTCTTCTTCTTGTTCATATTGTTTTCATTGATCTATTGGCTTCTGTTGGTTGAAACTAGAAGTAGATTATTGTCCCTCGCTTTAGTAAATAGCATGAGCTTGTGAATCTACAAAAAAATCTACATGGTATCATAGCTAAGGACAATATACTAGAGGATATTTTGAAGTTTTGAGTTTTGGTTTATAGGTGAAATTCGAATTTGCAATACATACTTCAGGATCGGCATATGTAATTCTACGGTTTGCAGCTCGAGTATGCCTTGGAAGGAAGCTCGAATTTTATAGCCTAGAGGGACAAAATGGAGGTTGTTCAAGAGGATAATGGCTCGAAGGAATTTGCTGATCAAGAAATTCCTAAGCCAGCAGCATCGGATGCACAAAATTTGGTTGAATGGAAGAAGTGTGTGGCGAAGGCAAGGCAGATAATCCTTGAGGGAGTTCGAGACCACATTGTCTCAAATCTCCATGGCAAGGAAACTCGATATGCTATGTGGAAAACATTGACAGACTTGTATCAGAATAGCAGTGACCAAAGGAAATTGGTACTCAAGGAAAAGCTTCAAAAAATCAAAATTGAGAAAGGTGAGACGATTCAAAAATAATTGACCAAGTTCACACAGTGTCACGATGAACTTGGAAGTGTTGGAATCACATTTACCGAGGATGATATGGTGAGTCTTTCTCTTCAAGGAATCCCAAAGAGTTGGCATAGTTATTAGGACTCTGTCAATGGTCAGGAGAAGTTACCGGATTTGGAATGACTGTGGTCAGATTTGATGCAGGAGGAGATTAGGAGAAACACCAGGGATGGCACTTCATCAAAGACTGATGATGAAGAGAATTGTGCCTTAGCGATTAAGCTGAAGAAGGGGAAATGTAAAGCATCCCACTCCAAACCAGATTCTCATCATGAAGGTAAGAATAAATACACGATGAAAGCTAAGTGCTTTCATTATCATGAGCTAGGCCATTTTGCTACAAATTCTCCACTCAAGAAGTCCGAGAAGAAGTCCTCAGGAGGAGCGAAGGGTGAGAATTTCGCCTCTCAATTCGAAGTCTACTTTTCCCTCATTGCATGCATGGTGTCATGAATGATGGGAAGTGTATGGTACTTAAACAGTGGAGCTTCATTCCACATGACTGGCGATAAAGAGTTATTCAATGACCTGGAGGAGAAATATCTCTAGATGCATTTCGAGATGGGTGACGATAGGAAGTGTATTGTTAATGGATTGGGAACGATCACTTTTAGAGGGAGCATGGGGCTCCACTCCCCTTGAAGAATGTTATGTATGTGCCCAAGGTGAAGAAAAACTTGGTATCCATTTCAATGCTTGAGGATAGAGGCTATTATGTGATCTTGTCAAAAGGAAAGGTGTTCCTTCGACACATAACCACAGGTCAAGTAAAAAAGATAGGGATTCCAGTGAATAATCTCTATAAGCTGGAGGTAGAGGAGTGTTTTTATTTAAGCACAAAAGAAGAAAGGGTGCAAAGCTGAGACATTGGTGAGTTGTGGTAGAGGCGATTGAGCGCTTGCATCATGGGGCTTTGAAGATATTACAGAATATATCTACCATTCTTCCCAAAGGTACGCTTGAGAAAGTTGATACATGCAAGGGGCGTACTTTGGGAAAATACACTGTCTTCCTTTCACGACAGAGACAGTTGAGCAGAGGCTATTCTAGAGCGAGTCCATTCAGATGTGTGTGAACCATTCTCAACAAAATCCAAAACCAAACACAGGTATTATGTTATATTTTTTGATGACTATTATCGTAAATGCTAGATATTTTTCATGCAGAAAAAGGATAAAAATTTCACAAAGTTTTGTAAGTTTAAAGCATTTTTGGAGAAAGATTCGGGCAAGAAGGTTAAATCTCTATAGAGTGATAATGGTGGTGATTATGTCTCAAACGATTTTAAGAACTGTTGTGCAGTAGAAGGGATTAAACGGGAGTTGACGATGCCCCATAACCCTCAGCAGAATGGGGTGGGCAAGAGGAAGAACAAAAGCATAGTGGGGGAAGAAAGGGCAATGTTCCAAGATCAGGGCCTACCACTACACTTGTGACTTGAGGCATGCACGCAATGGTTTATGTTCATAACTATATCCCACATCATATACTTGAGATGAAGACACCAGAGGAGGATTATTCCGGTAAGAGGCCAGATGTTGGTCACTTTAGGATTTTTGGGTCATCTGGATATTTCCATGTGACCAATTATGCACAGAGGAAGCTTGAGCCTACACCAGAGTTGGGGATATTTTTGGGCTACATTGATACACCTCACAACTATCAGGTATACTTGTTGACTAGCAAGATGACAGTGGGTCGCAGGGATGTATGATTCAATGAGGAGAAGGCCATGTGAGTTCCCCTTGAGAGGGAACTTGAGCTACATGTGGATGAGGAGATTTTAGCTCATAAGGTTGAGGACACTTAGATTGATGTGGAGCAGCCACATGTAGAGGATATGGGAGTGGAGAAATCCACTCAGGCAGAGTCTTCCAGAGAGGGAAGAAAGTGCACTAGAGAGGCTAACAAATTATTGGATGATGCATGGGAGAATGTGGGAGCACCCACTTATGAGCATAGGCAGAGAAGGTCACTGGAGAGGTACACTGGATACATGGCTATTATGGGAGAATGTGTTGTGATAGAGCCATCTTCCTTTAAGGAAGTAGTGCAATAGTCGGTTTGGGTTGATGCCATGGTGGAGGAGTATGATTCCATAGTTAGTAACAGTGTTTGGGATGTGGTCTCGAGACCAGAGGACAATTCAATGGTGAGCTCTCATTGGCTTTAAAAGGTAAAGAAAGTTGCAGATGGTAGTGTGGTGAAGCATAAGGCTAGATTTGTGGCACATGACTTTTCGTAGGTAGAGAGGATGACTATAATGAGACCTTTGCTCCTATTGCAAGGAACTCATCAATCAGATCTATAGTGGCACAATCAAGACAGATGGGTTAGAAGATACATCAGATGGATGTGAAGACAACCTTCCTTAATGGAATTATTGAGGAAGAGGTGTACATAGAGCAACCTGAAGGTTTTGAGACCTTCGATCGTGATTCACATGTGTGCCATCTAAAGAGAGCATTGTATAGGCTGAAGCAAGTACCCCATGCTTGGTACACTGGGAGAGATAGCTACTTCACTAGGTTTGGGCTTCACGAAGAGTGAAGTGGATGTGAAACTGTACCACATAGTGGTGGAAGGTAAACTGTTGATGATTTTACTTTATGTTGATGATCTCATACTCACAACTGGTGATCAATTGATCAAGTCTTGCAAGGAGGACCTTGCAAGATATTTTGAGATGAATGACATGGGGCTCATGCATTACTTTATTTGCATGGAGGTATGGTAGGGAGATGGGGAGTTTTTATGTCTCAGGGCATGTATGCCAATGAGATATTTAAGAGATTCTGCATGGAGAGTAGCAAACCCATGGAGACTCATCTAGCATGTAACTGGGGAAGGAGGATGCTACATGAAGGAATCTTGTGGGTTCACTTATGTACTTGGTTAACACATGACCAGATATGTGCTATGTAGTTAACCAAGCTAGTCAAGAGATGGTTAGGACTACCAAGTTGTATTGGAAGGCGACAAAGGATGTGTCGAGATTCCTCTGGGTCACTTCTCAGTATGGATTATGGTAAATACAGACAAAGGGAGGGAATATTCAAGGCTTCAAATATGCATTTTGGGTGGGGATTCCATCCAAACAGGAAAACACATTAGGAGGGATTTTTGATATTGGGTCAATGAAAGTTTCTTGGTACATCAGGAAACATAGATCAATTTCACTCAGTTTGGTAGAGGCAAAGTACATGGCTACAAGTTAGGAAACATGTGAGGCCATCTAGATGAGGAAGATCCTGGTTGGTCTATTTGGTTAGCATATGGATCCGATAGTGATTTACTACGATAATCAGAGTTGTATCAAACTCTCTGAAGATCCAGTTTTTCATGATAGTTCCAAGCATATTGATATCCGATATCATCATCTCAGAGATTGTGTATTAAGTTGGATTATGTTGTTAGAGTACATTCCCACGGAGGAGAAAGATACTGACATTTTGATAAAGGCATTGCCAAGATATAAATTCGAGTTTCATAGAGACAAGATTGGGGTAGCTGATAATCCCTTTCTTGTTGAGAGGGTGTGTTGAGAAATGGCAACAAGAAATTCCAGTTTAATTTGTCCTTGAATTAAATTGTGAATTAAAATCGAATTCTATTCAAATAGCAACTTCTAAATACTTAATTAAGTTTAATTAACTTAATTAGCTTAGGAATTCCGAGTTGGAAGTCTTTCTGTAGTCATGTATATGTTCTCCCTAAGTTTTAGGGGTCCAATATGATTTTAAATTGAGTTGGAAATTAGATCACTCAATTTATTGAGTTAATTTCAATTAAATTAGTTCCAAACTTTTTTGGAACTAATAGAGAGTTAACAGTTAGTTGGTGGACTAGTACATCCACAAGTGTCACTCTAGTTAACGAAATATTCCCTTATCAAAAACTCATGCATTTTGATTCTGAGAAAGAACCAGTTGAAAATAGAGTGCAGGGACAATGTACTATTAGTTGTATTATTTACTGGAGTGTAAATATCATGCATGTATCACAGATTTATCCTATGTTAGGATTGCACAATTTTGGAAGCATGAATTCCCTTTAAATACAAGTTCTTCATCCTAGGAATTACATAAGAGATTAGGGGCTTGGAGAGTTGCAGAATTGGCTAAGTGTTGGAAAAGAGTTAGTTTGTGAGCTAAGAGAGTTGAGCATATAAAATTTTTCTAGTGAGAGAAAGCTTTGTATCTTCACTCATATTTATGATTTAATGCAACACAGATAGGTAGGGTTTTGGAGCTGTGGCTTTCCCTAGGAAAACTTATTCTGTTATGAGCCATTTATTTGTCCTCTTCTTGTTCATATTGTTTTCATCAATCTATTGGTTTACGCTGGTTGAAAGTAGAAGTAGATTCTTGTCCTGTGATTTATTAAATTGCATGAGCTTGTGAATCTATAGAAAATTCTACATGGTAGCAGAGTTGAGAACATTATACTAGAGGAGATTTCAAAGTTTTGAGTTTTGGGTTACAGGTGAAATTCGAATTTGCAATACATACTTCATGATCGGCAGATGACATTCTACGGTTTACAGCTCAAGTATGCCTTGGAAGGCAACTCAAATTTTATAGCCTAGAGGGACAAAATGGAGTTTGTGCTAGAGGATAATTGCTTGAAGGAATTCATTGATCAATAAATTCCTAAGCCAGCAGCATCAGGTGCACAAAATTTGGCCGAATGGAAGAAGTGTGTGGTGAAGGAGAGGCAAATAATCCTTGAGCGAGTTCAAGACCACATTGTCTCGAATCTCCATGGCAAGGAAACTTCGTATGCTATGTGGAAAACATCGACGGACTTGTATCAGAACATCAATGACCAAAGGAAATTGGCATTGAAGGAAAAACTTCAAAATATCAAAATGGAGAAATGTGATTTGATTCCAAAATACTTGACCAAGTTCACTCAGTGTTTTGATGAAATTGGAAGTGTTGGAATCACGATTTTCAAGGATGATATGGTGAGTCTTGCTCTTCTAGGACTCCCAAAGAGTTGGCATAGTTATTAGGAATTTGCCAATGGTCGGGAGAAGTTACCGGATTGGGAATGACTGTGGTCAGATTTGATGTAGGAGGAGATCAGGAGGAATACCAAGGATGGCTCTTCATCAAAATTGATGATGAAGAGAACATTTCCTTAGCAATTAAGGTGAAGAAGGGGAAAGGGAAAGTTTCCCATTCCAAACAGGATTCTCATCATGGAGGTAAGAAGAAAGATATGATGAAAGTTAAGTGCTTTCATTGTCATGAGCTGGGCCATTTTGCTACAAATTGTCCACTCAAGAAGTTTGAGAAGAAGTCCTCAAGAGGAGCGATGGGTGAGGCTTTGGCCTCTAAATTCGGAGTGGACTTTTCCCTCATTGCATGCATGGTGTCATCAATGATGGGAAGTGTATTGTACTTAGGCAGTGGAGATTCATTCCACATGACTAGTGACAAAGAGTTATTTAGTGACCTAGAGGAGAAATATCTCCAGATACATTTCGAGATGGGTAATGATAGGAAGTGTAGTGTTACTAGATTGGGCACAAATACTTTTCAGAGGGAGAATGGGGTTCCACTCACCTTGAAGAATGTTAAGTATGTGTCTGGGCTGAAGAATAACTTGGTATCCATTACAATGCTTGAGGATAGAGGCTATGATGTGATCTTCTCGAACGGAGAAGTGTTCCTTCGACACACTAGGTGTCAAGTAAAGAAGATAGGGATTCGAGTGAAGAAACTCTATAAGTTTGAGGTAGAGGAGAGTGCTTCTTTGAGCACAAAAGAAGAAAGGGTGTAGAGCTGATACGTTGGTGAGTTGTGGCACAGGAAATTGGGAACTTGCATCATGGGGCTTTTAAATATATTGCAATAGATCTCTACTGGTCTTCCCAAAGGTACGCTTGAGCAAGTTGATACATGCAAGGGGTGTACTTTTGGAAAATACACCAAGTTTTCCTTTCATGACAAAGACAGTTGAGCAGAGGCTATTCTAGAGCGAGTCCATTTAGATGTGTGTGGACCATTCTTGACAGCATCGACAGACAAACAAAGGTATTATGTTATATTTGTTGATGGCTAATCTCGCAAATGTTGGATATTTTTCATGTAAACAATGTAAACTTTGAAACGGGAACTATAAACTCAAAACGGGAACTCTGGCCAAAAAACCCCGTAAAAACATCAAAAACAATGCTAAAAATGAAAAGTGCTGGTGCTGAAATAACACCTTTTTTTTTCTAGGATAAATTTTCAACATGTTTTAAAAATGGCAGTAAAAACCAATTTTTTGTGCAAAAATTGTCCAAAAAACACCCTCAAAACGAAAAGTGTTGACGCTGGGATAACAAAAAAAAATTTCAAGGGTAAAATTTCAACATTTTGAAATAATGGCGTAAAATATTTTATCATGACCCCGAAAAACATTAAAATTTCAAAAAAATAATGAAAACATAAAATTAAAATTAAAATTAAAATTAAAACAATGAAACAACACAAAACAAAACAAAAAAAGGTAAAAAAAAATAGCAAAACATAAATTAAAATATATACTAAAAACAAAACATAAAATAAAAATAAAAAACAAAAAAAATCAAACATCAAAAATAAAAAATCAATCATAAAAATGTAAAAAAAAAAAAACAAAAACAAAAACAAAATTAACCTATGAAAGATAAGAATTAAAAAACAAAAAAAAAAAATTACAAATTATAAACAAATAAATAGTAAAAATACATATTTAAAAAAAAAAGGAAAAAAAAAACAAATATGTAAACCATAAAAAAATTTGGGGAAAAAAAACATTAAAGAAAACTATAAAATTAAGTAAAAATAGAAAAATTAAAAAAACATTAACAAAAAACTAAAAAAAAAAATTGAAAATTAAAAACAAACTAGTTTTAAAAAAAAGAAGGAAAATTAACAAAAAAAAATTAAAAACTAGTGAAATTAAGATTAAAATGTTGATTACTTAAGTAAATAAATAAATTAAATGAAATGAAATTGTTAAAAAAAATAAAATTATCTCACAAACCATAAAAGAATTTAGATATATATATATATATATATATATATATATATAAAGTTAAGTAAAAATAGAAAAATTTAAAAACATTAAAAAAAAAATTAAAAACTAGTAAAATTAATATTAAAAACATTTTAAAAAAACTAAAAAAAGAGAGAAAATTTTAAAAATATATGTCTTTTCAAATTAAAAACAAAAAAAAAAATTAATTAAAAAGCATTTTAAACTTATAAAAAAATGTGTTTTTGATTAAAAAAAAAAATTATTAAATTTTCATTGTTAATTTAAAAACAAACAAATAAACATTTAATTTTTATTTTTGATTTTTTTTAACAAAATTTGCTGTATTATATATATATATATATATATATATATATATATATATATATATTCATTTTTCTTTTTAAATTTGTTTTTATTTAAAAAAAAAATTAAAAAAAAATTAACACCTCTCGCCTGCCGCCTGGTGGGGGCATGGCCGTGGGTGGAGGGGCTGCAGGCAGCCCCTCTACCCACGGTCGCACCCCCACCGGGCAGCGGGCGGGCGGTTGGTCGATTCTTGGAGCCCCTCCGCCCACGACCGCGCTCCCACTGGGCGGCAGGTGGGCAGTTGGCCGATTCCGAGAATCGGCCAACCGCCCGCCCACCGCTAGGTGGAGGCGCGTAGCCCTCCGCCCACGGTCGCGCCCCCACCTGGTAGTGGGTGAGCGGTTGGCCGATTCTCAGAATCGGCTAACCACCCGACCGCCACCCGGTTTAGGGTTAGTTTTTTTTCCTAGTTTTTTTAATTTTTCTATTTTTAGTTACTTAACTTTATATATATATATATTTAATTTTGGTTTTTTTTTCCAAATTCTTTTATGGTTTATGAGGTTATTTTTCTTTTAACAATTTTTTTTTTTGTTTGTCTTTATATATATATATATATATATATATATATATAACTAATCAACATTTAGAAAAAGAAAAATAAAACAACTTGAAAATTTGTGAAGTAATCATAATTTAAAAAGAAATTGGACATAATAAATTTTAAAGTGTGAAAAATAAGTCCTCTAAAAAAAAGGTATGTTGCATCTACACGATTCAAAATCAGCGTGAAAATCACTAATATTTAAAAACAAATGTTTATATTTGATACATAGGAAAATTTAAAATGTCAAAAATATTCTCCCAACAAAAAGAAGTGTATTCTACTTAACAACTTTGAAAATCGGGTCACGTTTTTACTACCCCTACGAAACGGATAATCGTGTCGGTTATTTAAAGTGCCAAAAACTATGCACTAAAAAAAATATGTGTGTTCTGCATTGCCCCTTTTCAAAATCGGGTCAAATTTTTCTATCTCTACGAAACAGGTAACAATATCAGTTCCTGTTTCAATGTTTACATTGTTTGTAGAAAAATGATCAAACATTCACAAAGTTTTGTGAGTTTAAAGCATTGGTGGAGAAAGAGTCGGGAGAGAAGGTTAAAGCTCTATGGAGTGATAATGGTGGTGAGTATTTCTCAAATGAGTTTAAGAACTTCTGTGCAGTGGAAATGATTAAATGGAATTGACGACACCCCATAACCCTTAGCAGAATGGAGTGGCCGAGAGGAAGAACAAAAGCATAATAGGGATAGCAAGGGCGATGTTGCATGATCAGGGCCTACCACTACACTTGTTGGTTGATGCATGAAACACAACAATTTATGTTCAAATCCATAGCTCACATTGGATACTTGAGATGTAGATACCAAAGGAGGCTTATTCCGGTAAGAGGCTAGATGTTGGTCACTTCAGGATTTTTGGGTCAGCCGTAATATTTCCATGTGACCAAAGATGCATGGAAGAAGCTTGAGCCTATAGCAGAGTTAAGAATATTTGTGGGGTACACTGATACACCTCACAACTATAGGGTGTAATTTCTTACTAGTAGGATGACAGTGGTTCACAGAGATATCAATTTCGATGAGGAGAAGGCCATGCGAGTTTCCCTTGAGAGGGAGCTTGAGCTACATGTGGATGAGGAGCCTTTAGCTCCTAAGGTTGAGGAGTCACAGATTGATGTGGAGCAGCCAGATGTAGAGTTTTTGGGAGTGGATACATACACTCAGGCAGAGTCTTCCAGAGAGGGAAGAAAGCAAACCAGAGAGGCTGACAAATTGTTTGATGATGCATGGGAGAATGTGGGAGCACCCACTTCTTAACGCAGGAAGAGAAGGTCACTTAGGAGGTACATTGGATACATGGCTCTTATGGGAAAATACGTTGTGACAAAGCCATCTTCCTTTAAGGGAGCAATGCAACAACCAGTTTGGGTTGATGCCATGGTAGAGGAGTATGACTCCATAGTTTTTAACAATGTTTTGGATGTGGTCCCGAGACTAGAGGACAAGTTAGTGGAGAGCTCCTGTTGGCTTTACAAGTTAAAGAAAGCTGCATATGGTAGTGTGGATAAGCATAAGGTTATATTTGTCCCCCGTGGCTTTTCACATGTAGAGGGGATTGACTATGCTGAGACATTTTCTCTTGTTGCAAGGTATTCAACAATAAGATCTATATTGGTACTATCAACACACATGGTTGGAAGATACATCATATGGATGTGAAGACAACCTTCCTTAATGGCATGATTGAGGAAGAGGTCTACATAGAGCATCCTGAAGGTTTTGAGACCCTCGACCGTGAGTCACATGTATGTCGGCTCAAGAGACCGTTGTATGGGCTAAATCAAGCACCTAATGCTTGGTACACCAGGATAGATAGTTACTTCATCAGGTTGGGATTCACAAAGAGTGAAGTGGATGTGAACCTATACCACATAGTGTGGAAGGAAAACTGTTGATCATTGTACTTTATGTTGATTATCTCATACCGATAGGTGATGATCAGTTGATCAAGTATTGCAAGGAGGACCTTGCAAGAGAGTTTGAGATGAAGGACATGGGGCTTATGCATTACTTTCTTGGCATGGGGGTATGGCATGGAGATGGGGATTTGTTTGTGTTTCAGGGAAAGTATTCCAACGAGATACTCAGGAGATTCCGCATGGAGAGAAGAAAACCCATGGAGACTCCTCTAGCAAGTAACTGGAGGAAGGAGGATACTAATTCAAAGAGAGTAGTGGAAGCTACTATCTACAGGAATGTTGTTGGTTCACTCATGTACTTGGTGAACATACGACTGAATATGTGCTATGCAGTTAACCAACTTAATAAAGCGATGGTTAGGCCTACCAAGCTTTATTGGAAGGTGACAAAGCAAGTGTTGAGATACCTTAGGGGCACTTATAAGTATGGATTATGGTACAAATAGACAAAGGGAGTGAAGCTTCAAGGATTCACAGATATAGATTGGGTGGGGAGTCCATTCGACCAGAAAAGCATATCAAGAAGTATTTTTAGTATTGGGTGAGTGACAGTTTCTTGGTACAACATGAAATAAATATCGGTTTCACTTAGTTTAGCAGAGGCAGAGTACGTGGCTGCAAGTGAGGCAACATTGGAGGCCATCTGGATGAGGAAGATAATAGTTGGTCTGTTTGGTTAGCAAATGGATCCGACAATGATTTACTACGATAATCAAAGGTCTATCAAACTCTTTGAAAATACAGTTTTTCGTGATAGGTCCAAGCACATTGATATCTGATATCATCATATCAGAGATTGTGTATTGAGGTAGATTATGATTTTAGAGTACATTCCCATAGAGGAGAAAGATGCTGACATTTTGAAAAAGGCATTATCAAGATGTAAATTTGATTTTACAGAGACAGGATCGGGTTAGCTGATAATCCCTTTCTTTTTGAGAGGAAGTGTTGAGAAATGGAAATAAGAAAATGCAGTTTAATTTGTCCTTGAATTAAACTCTGAATTAAAATCGAATACTATTCTCATAGAAACTTGTAAATGGTTAATTAAGTTTAATTAACTTAATTAGCCTAGGATTTTGAGTTGGAAGTGTTTTTGTAGTCATGTGTATATTCTCCCTAAGTTTTAGGGGTCTAGTATGAGTTTAAATTGAGTTGGACATTAGATCACTCAGTTTACTGAGTTAAGTTTAGTTAAATTAGTTCCAAACTATTTTTGGAACTAATAGAGAGTTAATAGTTAGTTGGTGTACTAGTGCATCCACAAGTGTCACTCTAGTTAACTGAATATTCCCCCATCAAAAACTCATACATGTCGATTATGAAAAAGACCCAGTTGAGACTAGAGTGTAGTGTCAATGTACTATCATTTGTATCATTTACTAGAATGTAAATATCATGCATGCATCAAAGATTGATCCTATGTTTGGATTTCACAGTTTTGCAAGCATGGATTCCCTTTAAATACAGGTTATTCATCCTAGGAATTACGCAAGAGGTTAGGGGCTTGGAGAGTTGCAAAATTGGCTAAGTATTGGCCAAGAGCTAGCTTGTGAGATGATAGGGTTGAGAATACTTGTGCGGAATTGCTCTAGTGAGAACAAGATTTGTATCTTCACTCATATTTCTGATTTAATGCAATATAGATAAGCAGGGTTTTGGAGCTATGGATTTCCACAGGAGAACTTATTGGGTTATGAACCACTGATTTGTCTTTTTCTTTTTCATTTTGTTTTCATCGATCTATTGGCTTCCTCTAATTGAAAGTAGCAGTAGATTCTTGTCCTTTGCTTTAGTAAATTGCATGAGCTTGTGAATCTATATAAAATTCTACAATGTTTACCCTAGTTGGCGTGTTACATGGGGAGATATGGGAGGAGGGTGTTATAGATGAGCAATGACATCACATAATACATCAGAATACATCACACTATGGTTGGAGCACCTCATGCATAGGTGTTTCCAACTTTTCCTTGATAGGAAAGTCAATGCCTTCATGATCAATTATGCCTTGGCTGAAACCATTGCTTTGAGGTAACTTCAATCTTCTTATGCTACAGTGCAAATTTTATTTATTCTAAAAATGTCACACTTGAAATGAATTGATAATGGTAGGAAAATAAAAATGTAAAAAATTTATCTTGTGTGTTTAGGACATTTGGAGTGCATGTGGCCAAAAAAGTTAAATGATTTGCTAGTAGTCTAGAAAAATAAAAGGAGATTTTTAGTGAGCTAGGTTCCATCAGGAAAAATTGTTTCAATGATGAAGTGGTTAATGTAATTGACAAGTTTTTCATTTCGACATGTGAGTACAAGTCTATTGATATTTTCCACATGCCGATATAGAGATAAATAATATTGTGGAGACAAACCAAAGACAGTTGAAGACAAGCATTCCATCCAAGCAATGAAGAAAATGTGCTTATATGATGGATTGATTGTTCTACATCCTTCTAAAAATATTGAATCCTATTATCGATTCAAGGAATTATTTTAAATGGAAAGATATTTAAACAACTACAATAACGAAGGATAATTTGAATCATCAAAAGAAAAAGTGAGAAGAATTTTGGAAACTGATTGTGGCCCTCATGAGAGCATATTTCACACTTATTAGGTGTGGAGTCAATGTAAATATTATAAGTATTGTCAGGTCACCTAGCATCCCTAAATTTGTAACTTGTGATTTCCCATGGTCTATACATGAAAACATTTGCAAGCATGCCATAAAGGTGGATTCATTGTATTCCCCCTTATTGGATCCAAAACCATACTAAATTAGGATACCCCACCTCATTAATTTAATGGTCATCATGAGATAGAGTCACCATACCTTGATGCAAATGTGAGAAAAATGGTCATGGTTAGTCATAATGTTGAGGTATATGTTAAATGAATTCACTTTTCTAGAGAATATTTGTTTGGATATTCAAACCTTCTTCAAAATAATCTTCTTTATACTTTGAGCAAGAATGGATAGTTAATTAGTCTTGTTTAAAAAGTATTGGATGATGCCAAAAATATTCATATTATAGATTTTGACTCCACCATTACATTGGGTGTTTTCGATTCATATTTGAAGAGCAAGAAGAGTTCCCTTAGCTTATAATGTGAAAACGAAAGAAGAAAATTGAGCGGTAGATTCGAAAATGATTTGAATGTACCTGCATATGAATGTGAACCATTTTAGTTTCAACCTAAGTCACATGACACGAGGACACGAGACACGGAGGACACGTAAATACGAGTATTCAATACGAAACGCAGCGACCTGGAAACAGGACACGTGGGACACATTTTATATATATTTAATAAAAATATCTATATATATATATATACCGAAATATAGTTTTTTATCCATATTAAATTGCAAGTTGCAGCTTATCTAATCAAATTAAAATATAATTACTTCTCAAAGTTCATAGTTCACTTTAAAAAAATAAATAGAATCAAAATTTACTATTTAGAAATTAGAACGTGATATGCTTGGTCTAGATTCTTGAATATTCAATGTTCATTGTTCATGTACAACTTACAAGCACATAAGAAAATAAATAAAGTCTAATCCTATTGATTTCTTCTTCCCCTCTTGCGAGAAAATGCCACAGCTTTCCCTTTCCCTCTAGATGTAGATGCTGGTGCTGGTGGAGTTGGCAGTGGAGTTTGCTATGCTCTAGAAGCTGAAGAACTAGAAGTAGGAGCTATAGGAGGTAGACCACGTCCTCTACTGGTGGCAGGGGTAGCCCAGGCAGGTAGTGTCACCTGGAAACATTGCAATCTCCCAATCCTAAAATCCTGAAAAACTGATAAGTCTGCTGCATTTTGAATGAAATCTAAAATTCTTCTTTCTCCATATGAAATCCAATGAAGCCGGAACCACTCTCAAATGTCCTGAGTCATTTCATGGTAATGTTAAAAATTTAAGTAAAAGGATGAAAATGAAGATTAAGGAGAATGTCAGTTTTACTTTAAGAATTTAACATTACCATGAATAGCATATCAATACTAGGGCCTAGACTTGATCATTAAGCTGCCCCACTCAAAAATTATTTGTTTCTTTCAAAAAAAATTGCAGCTTATGCAGGGAACATTTTCTACCAATGGAATACGCGTTTTCCAAATTCAGGACGCAACGAAAACCGGTGAATACGTATTCCATTTTACAGGACACGATAAAAACCGTATTCAACACGTATTAGGGCCGTTTTCGTGTCCAGTACGTAAAATATGGGACACGGGACCCTGGAGGACGTGTCCTGTGACTTAGGTTTCAACACATTAATAAGTTAGGGTATCCTCCCCTAAAAAATGTATTATTTATTGTTCAAGGTGAGTCCAACAATCAATCCATTAATTGTCTCAGGTGAGTTTCATAAAGCAAGGCTATCAATATTTTTTTATTTGTATATATAAATGTCACCATTTTTTGATGGAGTAGTGTGCATATGTTTATAGAGGTGCAACATCCCACTATTGTGCCTTCAATTCAAGGACAAATAGAGATGCAATATCACTCTAGTTTTCATTGGATTCTCAATATATTTAACGAGAATCCCAATTGTTTTAATCAATATTTTTGTCAAGACTCTTAATTAATGTTGTTCTTACTTCCATTCAAACCTTTTTACCTTGTAAATATCACTCTTGTTTGAGCATTATCCTTATTTTTAAGTCATTATTGGTAAACAACCACTTAAAGGGGCTCCAAGGTAAATCATTGATATTTTTTATTGATTCCAGTTTATTAATGAGTTAGAGGTGATTAATTGAGATTAACTGCCACTAATCATGGTTTTAATATAGGTCTTGTAACCCACGTGACATCTTGCAATATGCCTCCGCAATTAATATGGTTACATGTCCTGAGAGTGAAAACCATGACATAGGTTTTCTTTCGAGCACCTTTAAGAAGAGCTCATGTTCATGAGGTCAACCCCAGGCCAATCAAGAGATGTGTTAGATGTTGGTAAAAAAAATGGTCAACAAACCAAAAATGGAGTTCCCAAATGGAGTATTGTGCATGTACAACAATTTTCTCAAATCAACATGTGAACAAATGATTTTCATTTTGTAGGGTTGAGTTTTATTCTAAAGTTCTAAGGAAATCCTTCCAAATGACCTATTTTAATCCATTCTAATATGTATCAATGACTCCCATGCTCAAGATAGGGGATTCATGGAATCCTTCTCCGTGTCATATCCAGTATGTAAAGAAACTATATACAACAACCCTTGTGCATTGTAAAGGGTCAATTGGTATGAGAAAAATACTTTATTTTAAGTTTGTGATTCAATGAATCTAATGATTGGGTGCCTCTGCATTTTTATGTGCCTTTGAGACAAAGTAATATAAATTTCACTTTCTAACATTTTCCATAATAGTTTATTCTTGTGTATATTATAGTTTGTGTTAATTTTAGGTAGCAATGGTATGTTGTATGCTTAAGAGAAATTTACTTCAATTTATTTACTAGCCCAATATCAATATCTAGTTTAGCAATCACATCAGCATGATAGTAAAATGCAGATAGAACATAAGCATAAATAGTAGAAGTCAAGCCAAGACAAGAGGATACAAGATGTGGCACCAGTCAGGGACAAACCCCAATTTCGGGAACCCTTGATCAATTCTTCTTATACTCTTCAATAGTTTAGCAGAGAGATCTTACAAATTTACAAATATGATAATTTATGACAGTAGCAGAAAATTCAACGCTGGTAAAACATGGAAAAATTCTTCCTATAAGAAGCTCCGTCAAACCCAGCTAACTTCGGCCTCCAATAGCAAACCCAAACAGTCCAAAACAGTCCGAAAAAGTCGAGTCAAATGCTAGTCAACCAAAGTCAAACTGTGGCCAGAACTAGGGCAATCAACTCTAGTCAAATGGGAGGTCAAATCACCTTGATTTCAGTGCTTAGATCTGAAGCCTGCCAAGGAGAAGGTCCTCACCCAAATCTGCAGTCAAGAGGAGGTCAACGCTGTTCAATACAACCCAAGAAACAACCTCTACAATTCAGTCAAACTAGTCAATGTGGTCAAACAGAAAATGTCCTCCTTCCTTCGCATGTGTGAGAGATAGCTACCAAATTTGTGTACCCAATAAAGTGAGGAGAGAGAGGTGTGTGAAGATGAGATGATGATAAAATGACTTGAGGGCTCCTCCTTTTATATGAAAAGTTGAGGATGAGCTGGGGGTTTGAATGCCTATATTGCTTGTTGGCCAACCTTGACAATTTGTCCATAATATAAATAAATTCATATCTTCATTTTTACATGTCGGAATTAGATGATCTCTAGATCAATCCAACACCTCTCACCGAGAGGAATCCAAAAAAAATATCAGTGGTCATAAATAAGATGAACCATGTGGAGTTTGGCCCTAGTTTCCAATTTTGACACTCCCTCTCAACTAGGGAGAACTCCATCTGCTAGTCGGTACTATCTATGCCATTAATGCACTACTCTGCTCTATTGAACTATGAAGAACAAGATGTGATTGAGAATGTATCATACCATTCTCTACTGACCCGAAGTTAGTCCCAGATAAAAGAGAGTGTCTCATACCACTCTTATTGACCCGAAGTCAGTTCCAATAAAAAGAGAGTGTGTTACACCACTCTTACTGGCCCAAAGTTAGTTCCAATCAAAAGAGAGTGTGTCATACCACTCTTACTGACCCGAAGTTAGTTCCAATTGATCCCATATTAATATCAGTCATCCTAGCATAGGGAGTAGAGTAGTACACAATGCGTCCATCAGTATTACTATGGTCCCTATCCTCATTTCCCTATTCATTGGCTAGATGAGAGGTACTTCCCATGAGTCCCAGACTACATGGGTAGGATGTCTGAGCTAGAGAAGGATGAACCACTCATCTTGCTTACATGTCGCCATGGGGTATCATAGGGGAAGGCTGAACCACTCATCATGTACACATCAAACCACTAGGGGAAGGTTGAACCACTCACCGTACGGTTTCTCATTGCTCCAAGAAGTACCCCAAGCCCCACGGAGCTCCCAGAGCTTAATGTCCATATCATAGAGGACCCTTAGAAGAGGGTCTCTCCATGACTCTAAGTCATTCTGCGAAGGCTAAGAAATTGACCTTCCCCAGGGGCTTTTTTAGAATATCGATGACATGCTCATTAGTTCCAATTTGATTGAGCCTTATTACTCCTCGTTGTAACATATCTTAGATAAAGTAGTACCTGATATCTATGTGCTTTAAGCGATCATGAAATATGGGATTCTCTGATAATCAGATCCCACTTTGGTTGTCGCAGAGGATCACGGTGGTATCCTGCACATGTCCAAACAGCTCACTGAAGAGCTTCCTCAACCAGACAACTTCATAGGAGTCCATACTAGCAGCTATATATTCAACCTCAGCAGTGCTCAAGGCAATTGATTTCTGCTTCCTGCTCCAGGATATCGAAGCAGAACCCAAAGAAAAATAACACCCATAAGTTCTCTTGCAATCCACCACACTGCCGCCCAATCAACATCCGAATAACCATGCAACCTTACATCTTTAGCAGTGTATCTCATTCCATGAGTGATTGTGCCTCAAATATATCTCAGAAGATTGTTGGAACCATCTAATGTATATGGTTAGGCTCAACCATATATTGGCTCAATGTATTAACTGCAAAACATATGTCCAGACGAGAGTTCACCAAGAACATCAACACTCTTAAGAGTTGACGATACTCAGAAGAATTTCCTAATTTAGGTCTGACAGCACTACGACATAACTTCTTTAAGTTAAGTTCCATTGAGGTAGTCACATGATAGCAGTCCACCATCCCAAATCTTTCAATATCTTCACAACATATTTTTCTTGAGATAGGAAAATTTCTCCTGGCTTTTTCCAGAACTCCAACCCTAGGAAGTAGTGCATCAGTCCTAGGTCCTTCATCTCAAATTCAAAATCCAACTCCCTCTTACATTTGTGAATGAGAGGATCTACACCTGTCAGAAAGAGGTCGTCCACATAAAGTACCAGTATGACAGGTTTATCATTTTCAACCTTAAAGTAAAGGTTTGGATCAACTTCACTTCTAATGGATCTCAGCTTCATCATATAGCTATCAATCCTCTCATACCAAGCTCGGGGTGCTTGCTTCAAGCCATAGAGAGCTTTCTTCAACTTGCATACTTGAGATTCTCAGTTATGAACCTCAAACTCCTCGGGTTGTTCCACATAGAATTCCTCTTTGATCGAACCATACAAGAAAGCGGCATTGACATCCATATGATGTAGGTTCCATCCTTGCGAGGCAGCAAGGGCTATGATTGAGTAATTGGTGGTGTATTAGGCAATAAGTGCAAATATCTCATTGTAATCTACATCTTCCTTTTGAGAGAAGCCTCAAGCAACAAGGCGAGCCTTGAACTTTTTTGCACTTCCATCAGCTCCATGCTTGATTTTGTAGAGCCACTTAGAGGTGACAACTGATTTGTCCTGGGGTCTAGGAACCACATCCCAGAAATAATTCTTTGTAATAGAATCATATTCTCCATTCATAGCATCCTTCCATACTTGTTGCTTCAAGACTTCTTCAAATGATGAAGGCTCATTTTGAACGATAGTGCTCATGACGGTCAAGTATCCTTGATACCAACTTCTTGCTCTTACAGAAAGTCCCCCTTCGTGCAATATGTCTCTCAGCATCTTCAATAATCTCCCTAATCCATGAGGGTCTCCTCTTGGAGGAGGATCAATAGGATCCATAGGTTCATCAATATCAGACATCATCTCCTCCTCTTTTTCACCTTGTTTTCTGGTGTGTTAGGTCCCTATAATACTAGTGATTAGCCCATTACTTTTGTCATTGTATCCCTTATTGTCATTGTTGTGACCCTATTGTCCCTGTATTGTTATTATTGTGCACCCCAGAAGCCCACTATTGTTATTTATGTGGCCTTATATTATTACGGTTAGGTCGGCTTGGGTTATATTGTGACTCGTTAGACTCCTTTATATAGAAAGGAGGTTTTTTCATTTGTATCATTCAAGAATTGTTCCTTTGTGTAATGTAAAGGAGGTTTCTCCCTCAAAGAGGCTAAATTATAAGGCTTTGATCTATCTTTTCTATCTTTTTGTGAGTTAGTTTCATAACATTTGGTATCAGAGCTATGGATTTTAGGGTTTCGTCGCTCCAAACAGGGCATCGTGACATTTTAGCTATAACTTTTTTCTGCGATGTTTCAAATGCTAAAAAAAAACCCATTTGGGTTAAAGTTGTTATAAACCTCAGGTCCATATTTCAGAATTTTTTGTGCTATATTTGCGGAGATATGATCTAAGGAAGTTGGCCTTTTTGCAGACTCCCAAATTACATTCCAAACAGGTGACCTGGGGAAAATAGTCATAACTTTTGTTTGGTGCATCAGATTGAAATTTCATAAGAAGTTACAGAAAGAGAATGGACTGTAGTTTGCTGTTTATATTTTTTAGATCCTAAGGTCAAAACAGTGACATGTGGCACTTCACACAATTTCGCTCTCCTGAAACGGTATATAATTAGGTCATCTCGGGAGATTGTGCATAACTCTTTCTTGGAGAATACAAATTCGATTAGACTGGTGGCATTTAAAAGAGGACACAGAGGGCTACTGTAGGTCACAATTTCAGAACTGGAAGATCCAAAATTATAGAGATACGTCAGATTTAATATCGAGTGCCTACAAAGTGAAAAAGGGTGTGTATTTTTTTAAATATTTGCATATGCTTGGTTTGAAAAATTAGTTTGAAGGAATTCAAAAGGCATAGTGAAGCATTATTATCGGTAATTGATGCCCCAAAGAAAGAAAATGGAAACACCTTGTAAACAACCTAAAAGCTCTAGCATGACTCATGAAGAAGAGGAAGAAATGCTACATGATATATCAAAATTACGAGACCAAGTGCAACAAATGTCACTCTCAAAAAAGCTAACAGAAGCTAAAATAAATGGCGTGGAATCTAAGATAAATGGCACGGAAGCTAAGATGAATGGCATGGAAACTAAAATGGATATCATGGAAGCTAAGATGGACGACATGGAAGCTAAGATGGATGGTATGAAAACATTGTTACTAGAAAGGCTTCCTAATGGAAAAAAGGTAGGAGAGGAAACTCATAATGAGAACAAGAGGAATGTTAATCATGATTTGAAGAATGACAACATGGAAGATTTGAAGAAAGATATTGAAGGATTGAAGGAAGGTTTGACAAAGTTGCTACAAGAAAGGCTTCTTAATGGCGAAAATGTTGTAGAGGAAACTCATGATGAGAACAAAAGAAATGTTAATCATGATTTCATAGACTCTAACATTGGAACAAAGACCCGTCATGTTCCAAAGATCGATATGAGGAAGTTTGATGGTAAAGATCTCGTAACATGGATACTACAAATGGAGCAATTCTTCAATATCCATAATGTGAAAAACACACAAAAGGTACGCATTGCAACTTTATATTTGGAACGAAACCAATTTTTATGGTATCAATGGCTTTGCTCTCGTAAAAAAATTGTGACTTGAGCAATTTTTAGCGAAGAATTGACAACACATTATAAGGATACAAAAAACAACACATTTTTTAGCCAATTGATAAACCTCAAACAAAAGGGTTCAATGAGGAAGCACATTGAGGACTTCCAAAAATTGAATATAAGCGTAAAAAATATTCCAAAAGAGCATAGGATTAATATGTTCATAGAGACTTTAAAGGATAACATCCAACATGAGGTTTGCCTTTGGGAACCTAACTCCTTGGAGAAGGCATTCAGGTTGGCAAGAAAAATGGAAAGCAAAATTATGGCAACAAGGAAACATACAACTCACAACTATAAGGATGGAAGTGTTGCTTCCTCCAGCCATCCACAACCTACAAGGTTAACACCCCAACAATTGGAAGAAAAAAAAGAAAAAGGGCTTTGTTATAGTTGTGATATCAAATACACTAAAGGTCATAAGTGTGATAAGAAGAAATTATTTTACATATATTTTGAAGAGAAGGAAGAAAATGAACAAGAAACACCAAAAGAAGAGGATATACACTAGGTACAAACCCTAGGGAAAGAAGAAATGAATCCAACCATTTCTTGTAATGCATTGGCTAGAATTACCACTCCTCAAACTATCAAGATAGAAGGACATATCAAGAAGAAAAAGGTAATAGTGTTGATTGATTCAGGAAGTACCCATAATTTTATTCATTGTAAGATAGCCAAGGAATTGAATTGCTTCTTATATCCAGCACCAGAGTGCCAAGTGATGGTTGCAAGTGGAGGAACCATAAATTGCTCTGGAAAGTACCATAATATCAAGCTATCCATGGGAGAATATGTATTGAATAGCCCAATGCTTTCCATTCCAATGGGTGGTGTTGATGTTGTACTAGGAGTCCAATGGCTACAATCCTTGGGTACAATAGCTTTTAATTTTCAAGAACTTTTCATGAAATTTTCTTCGGAAGGAAAGGAAGTTGAATTAAGAGGTATCACAGGGAAACCAAGAAAGATAATCAGCTCTAATGGAATGAAAAAGCTTCTAAGGAAAGAACAATGGGGCGTAATTGCACAATTATGTTCGCTAGAGGTTCCCACATCAAAACCATCTATTTCTCCAAATCTCCAAAAATTCTTGGACAATCATTCCAAGGTATTTGAGACTCCCAAAGGTCTTCCACTTATTCATGATTAGGATCATGCAATTCATTTGATTCCAGGGAGTATTCCTCCAAGCATCAGGCCTTACAGATATCCCTATGCCCAAAAAAGTGAAATTGAACGTATGGTTGCATAAATGCTAGAGGCTGGTATAATTCAACCCAGTCAAAGTTCTTTCTCTGCTCCAGTATTATTGGTGCACAAGAGGGATGGATCATGGTGCATGTGTCTGGATTATAGGGAGCTCAAATGTTAGGGTCCCACCCTAACCCCCTTATTTATGTAATGGGATCACGTCATAGTCAAGAGTCAATAAAGCCCATATTAATAATTGTAAGTGGTTAATATGCAATTAATGACGGAACCACAGTTAGTTGCAAATGGGCCGTAGTATTAGATAGATGGTATTAATAAAACCCACGGTATCGGCCCGTGGTATTGCATGTATGAGTCATATATAAAGGATAGAGACTCCCTACGAGGAGCATCATGTCTTATTTTGTAATCGAGCTCTGCTCTATTGGAGGTTGCCCCCTCGAAGAGGCAAGTGAACATTACTCTCTGAATAATAAAATCATTGCTATTCTGTGTTCTGCGTATCTTTTCTTCACATATTCTATATTTGGGTATCATTTTGCAGGTTAAGAGCATAACAAGTGGTATCAGAGCTACAACAAGTGGTATCAGAGCACTTTCCAGAACCGGTGGGATCTCCATTTCTTAGAAAAAAAAAATTTGGCTAGAGACGTGTTCCGACTTCCTTAAACCACGGGATCTGTCGTTGAGCGCATAAACCTGCAGATTTGGGGAGGCATGCACGCAGGAAATACAAGAGGTGGTCATGTTTGTTGGACTCCCTTGTAACCCCTGTGGGTACCCCTTCGAGTAGTAGCGAATTAGACAGAACCGCGCACGGACTGTCTTCCACGTACCCTCTAGGTATATCGGAAGCCCCCTAGGCTCCCTTGAAACCTCGCCATAGATAAACCGTCGACCGTCTTGCGGCTACAGTACACCGAGAACAACACTCGGAGAGATTACTTGCCCATACGATAGGGTAGTTGGGTTGTACGGCTAAGGGTAGGGTCGATCCTCCTTAGTTAGAGCCCTGAAACATTGGGCCGAGTACTACTGCCAGACCCTTATGTATATTGCGATCTGTAGCACCTGACACTCCTCAAGACCATAGTTCCCTTTTCTATCGGGGGATCACACATCCTCTCTTCTAGATCCACTTATGCAAAGGGGTGCAACAGCAGCAGACATTAGTCCCGCAGTCTCGAGTTCGCAGATCAGCCATTCCGACCTATTAGATCCATCAGATCCACAGGAGCAGTCTGTTCCGCCACCCAGATCTCTCAGATCCACCAGATCGGAGTCGTTGTGAAGGGTTCCTATATCGGGGTATAATTTTCGCAGGACTTTTGACCGATTGACATTTTGAGGATTTGGCCACTGCAGTATTGATAAGGAAGGAGTAAAGGAGTTTTCAGGAAAAATAAATAAAAAATGTCTGAGATCTTTCGGGGCGCTTATTGGTGATCCAGCCCATCAGAATCAGGATGACGAGCTGAGCACGGTGGTACCATTCACTTCTTAGTGAAAAAAATTTTAGGCGGTCCCAATTTTAAAAAAATAAGGTTGGTGTATGGTAGAAACTAGAGCTCAAGCGATGGCCAATGAAAGGATGGACAAACTTGAAGAATCAGTGCAAAACCTCCACATTCAGCTTACCGGACTATGTAGCATGGTCGAGAAAATAGTCCCGAAGGGCAAGGAGCAAGCCCACGAGGAGGCGTATAATGGTAATGAACACAATGAGCGTGAGTCTAGCCACTCTCCTCACGTCTTGCACACCCACCAACAACCCAGTCAGCGACCTCCCAAGTTGGATATGCATAAATTTGACGGTTCTCACCCGTCGGCATGGATAGCACAAATGGAGCAGTATTTCAAACTCAATCACATCTTCGATGATGAGACTCAGCTTATGTTGGGGAGCATGTACTTGGACAATGAAAGGTGGCAATGGTGGGAATGGCATCAACGTTGCACTGGACCTTTTAGGACTTGGACCAAATTCACCAAAGCTCTTCAAGACCGCTTTGACCAGGAATCATCTTTTTTGGGTCGTCCTACTAAGCTCTGAAAGACTGGTACAGTGGATGAATATATTACAGCTTTTGAAGCCTTAGCCTTCTGCACTTGGGGTCTCTCAGATGTATTCTACACGGAATGTTTTATCAGCGGTCTTAAAGAAGCTATCAAAGCCCAAGTCCTACTGCACCACCCTCCCACATGGACGGAGGCTTGCAAGGTAGCTTGTAACGTGGAACGTGCATTAGCAGCCCAATACAGTCGCCCAAATTTCTCCGCTAAAGGTCGCCCCCCACAGGCTCACAACACGACTCAAACACTTAAGGTCCAAAAGGTGTCACCTGCGGAAATGGTCGAAAGAAGAAAGCAAGGCCTATGTTACTACTGTGATGAAAAATACTCCCCAGGTCATAAATGCAAGGAGCCCAAATTTTTTCAAATTGATGCCACTGACTACAGCTCAACAGAGGAAGATCCACCACTGGAGGAACATGAGCCGCTAGAAGAAGACACCCAAAAGGACAATGTCTCTGACGAACCAGTTATTTCGTTGCATGCTTTGGCAGGAATTTCTTCCCCTCAAACTCTCAAAATCAGAGGTTTTATTAAACATCGCCCAGTAGTAGTCTTGATTGATAGTGGAAGTACACATAATTTCATCCATCAAAAAGTCGCAGAAGTAGTGCATTGTTTTGTACAAGCAGTTTCTAACTTCCAAGTATAAATTGTTGATGGAGGCACAATGAAATGTGAAGGCCACTGTGAAAATGTCAAACTTCAAATGGGGGATTATCAGTTGAAAACCCACATGTTTGCCATACACATGGGGGGTTGCGACATTGTCCTCGGTGCTAAATGGCTCCGCACTCTTGGGCCAATCACAATGGATTTCCAGGAGTTATATATGAGTTTTGAGCAGAACAACTACACACATACCCTCCATGGACTCCAGGCGGGATCCCCCTCTATCATCAGCTCGCATAGGATGAAAAAATTGTTAAAAAAGGGCAATCATGGAGTTGTAGCTCAATTTAATGCCATCCAGGCAATCGAAACCAAGCCTCTGCCAATTCATCCTGAGATGCAACAAATTTTAAATAACCATCTGTCGGTCTTTGACAAGCCTCATGAGCTTCCACCCTCGCGAGGGGAACATGATCATAGCATCACCTTGGTTCTAGGGGCCCAACCCCCAAATGTGCGCCCATACAGATATCCGTTCACCCAAAAGAATGAAATAGAAAAAATCATCAAGGAACTTTTGGAAGCAGGTGTCATTCGTCCTAGCATTAGTCCTTATTCATCCCCAGTGGTCATGGTGCTCAAGAAATATGGGGAGTGGCGGATGTGTCCCGACTTCAGGGCCCTCAATAAGTTGACAGTCAAAGATAAATTTCCCATCCCGGTGGTTGATGATTTGCTGGATGAACTCAATGGGGCTCAATTCTTCACTAAGCTGGATCTTCGCTCAGGCTACCGCCAAATTCGCATGAAGGAAGTCAACATTCCCAAGACTGCTTTCAGAAATCATGAAGGCCATTATTAATTCTTGGTCATGCCATTTGGTCTTTGTAATGCCCCCTCTACTTTTCAGAGCCTTATGAACCACATTCTCAAACCATATCTCAAGAAATTTGTCCTTGTTTTCTTGGATGACATCCTCATCTATAGTTGCACTTGGGCTGCACATCATCAGCATGTAGATCTACTCTTGCAACTACTCCGCAAGCATAAATTATTTGTCAAGATGTCCAAGTGTTCGTTTGGCATGGCAGAAGTAGAGTATTTGGGCCACATTGTGGGGCGTGAAGGTGTCAAGGTGGACCCCAAAAAGATCCAGGCAATGCAGGAATGGCCTCAACCTAAGACCTTGAAGAGCTTGAGAGGATTTTTGGGTCTCACAAGCTATTATCGTAAATTTGTCCGCAACTATGCTCACATAACGAAGCCCCTCACCCAACTCTTAAAGAAAAATTCATTCTTCTAGAATGAGGAAGCACAACAGGCCTTTACAGCTCTAAAAAATTCCATGTGTTCCACTCCAGTCTTAGCACTACCTGACTTCACCAAATCTTTTGTCATTAAATGTGATGCTTCGGGTACAGGTATTGGGGCGGTCTTAATGCAGGAAGGGTGATCGTTGGCCTTCATAAGCCAACAACTCAGTGGGAGGAATATGGGCCAATCTACCTACGAGAAGGAAATGATGGACATCTTACATGCCGTCGAGACCTAGCGACCTTACTTATTGGGGCGACATTTCCAAATCCGCATAGATCATCACAATCTTAAATATTTTTTGGAGCAACGCCTATCCTCCCCACAACAAAATAAATGGCTCGCAAAAATGCTGGGATATGATTATGAGATCATTTACAAGAAAGGGAAAGACAATAGTGTAGCAGATGCATTATCTCGCCAACTTGACGAGGAAAGTACTCTGCTAGCAATTTCCCTTCCCATTCCAGAATGCATTGAAGAGGCTCGCAGGGAATGGTTTTCACACCCCGGGCTCTCCAAACTCATTTCTCAATTGCAGGTAGATCCAAATTCCACCAAGGGCTACTCGTGGCAGGATGATATTCTTCGCTACAAGGACAGAGTCATAATATCACCAACATCCACCCTCAAAAGTCGCATTTTGGCATAATTGCACTCATCTCCCATTGCAGGACATTCAGGCTTTCAGAAGACATATGCTCGCACCAGAAGATCATTTTTTTGGACAGGCATGAAAAAGGACATCCTTACTTTCGTAGCAGAATGCGATGTCTGTCAACGCCACAAAGGGGAAACCGTCAACACACCAGGCACATTACAACCATTGCCCATTCCAGCATCAATTTGGACAGAGGTTTCTATGGATTTCATTACAGGTCTTCCAAACTTAGGGAACAAGTCAGTCATCATGGTGGTTGTGGACCGACTCTCGAAGTATGCTCATTTCTGCACCCTACCCCACCCGTTTACACCAACTTTGGTTGCTCAATCTTTCATGGATCATATCTTCAAATTGCATGGCATGCCCACTTCTATTGTGTCCGACCGCGACCCGATCTTCACCAGTAATTTTTGGCAGGAACTCTTTAGAATACAAGGCACTCAACTCAAACTCAGTACTTCCTATCATCTACAAACAGATGGTCAAGCTGAAGCCATCAACAAATGTCTAGAAACCTACCTTAGGTGTTTCACTTCAGAAAAGAAACACCTTTGGGTACAGTGGTTACCTCTGGCTGAATGGTGGTATAACACCAATTATCATGCCACCAACAAAATGACTCCCTATGAATCAGTATATGGTCAACTCCCGCCTTCACCTACTTCGTATCTCAAGGGATGCTCAAAAGTACAAGCAGTGGATCAACTCCTACAACACCGTGCAACCATGCTCGCCCATCTTCGAGAGAATCTTCATCAACCTCAGAACCGCATGAAGCAACAGGTAGACCAGCATCGCTCAGAGCGCCAATTTCAAGAAGGGGATCAGGTCTTTTTACGGCTACAACCATATAAGCAAACATCACTCAAAGACAAGGGGTGTAAGAAACTCTCTCCCAAATTCTACGGACCATATCAAGTACCTCAGCGCATTAGAGAAGTGGCCTACAAGTTGGCCTTGCCACCTACTGCAAAAATCCATCCAGTTTTCCATGTCTCATGCCTCAAGAAAGTGATTGGGAACAATTGCAGAATTCAGACCCGTCTACCTGAATTGGACGAAGAAGGGTCTTGGCTTCAACCTGAACAGGTCCTAGACACACGAGACAAGCAACTACACGGCCGCATGATTAAGGAAGTCCTCGTCAAATCTAAAGACACCTCTCCGGAAGATGCAACTTGGGAACCAACCACTATTCTTCAGCAGTTTCCGCAGCTTCAGCCTTGAGGACAAGGCTAGTCTTAAGGGGGAGGGCATGTTAGGGTCCCACCCTAACCCCCTTATTTATGTAATGGGATCATGTCATAGTCAAGAGTCAATAAAGCCCATATTAATAATTGTAAGTGGTTAATCCGCAATTAATGACAGAACCACAGTTAGTAGCAAATGGGCCGTAGTATTAGATAGATGGTATTAATAAAACCCACGGTATTGGCTCGTGGTATTGCATGTATGAGTCATATATAAAGGATAGAGACTCCCTGCGAGGAGCATCGTGTCTTATTTTGTAATCGAGCTCTGCTCTATTGGAGGTTGCCCCCTCGAAGAGGCAAGTGAACATTACTCTCTGAATAATAAAATCATTGCTATTCTGTGTTCTGGGTATCTTTTCTTCGCATATTCTGTATTTGGGTATCATTTTGCAGGTTAAGAGCATAAAAAGTGGTATCAGAGCTACAACATCAAAAAACTCACTATTAAAGATAAATTTCCCATTCCTGTCATTGATGAACTATTGGATGAATTGCATGGATCAATTTGCTTCACCAACTTGGATCTTCATTCATGATATCATCGAATCAGAATGAAGACTGAAGACATTCCAAAAATAGCATTTAGAACTCATGAGGGTCATTATGAATTTTTGGTCATGCCTTTTGGCCTTACCAATTCACCTTCTACATTTCAAGGTTTGATGAATTCCATTTTCAAACCCTTCCTTAGAAAATTTGTGTTAGTATTTTTTGATGATATACTAATCTATAGCATGTTTTGGAAGGATCATGTTCAGCACATTGACAGGGTGCTCAACCTATTGAAGGAGAAACAATTATATGAAAAAAGTTCCAAATGTTTCTTTGGAGTATAAGAGGTGGAATATCTGGGTCATATTATATCTCATGAAGTTGTTAAAATAGACCCCAGCAAAATTAAATCCATTAAGGAAAAGAAAATCCCCACATCCATAAAGCGTCTGCGAGGATTTCTCGGGTTGACATGGTATTTCCGCAAGTTTGTTAAGAATTATAAGAGAATAACAGCACCTCTAACAATATTATTGAAGAAAGATTCACTTTTATGGACTTCAGAAGCAACGAAGGCCTTTGAACATCTTAAAGAGGCAATGTGCCAAGCACCGATCTTAGCTACGTCAGACTTCACAAAAACCTTTATTATGGAATGTGATGCCTCAGGAAATGGAATTGGTGTTGTTTTAATGGAAGAAGAAAGACCCATTGCTTTTGAAAGTCGTCCAATCATAGGAAAGTATTTACACAAAGCTATTTACGAGAAGGAAACGTCGGCAATACTACATGCACTTAAGAAATGGCGACCATACCTAATGGGAAGACACTTCAAGGTAAAAACGGATCATGATAGTATTAAAAACTTTTTAGAACAAATATTATCTTTAGAAGAGAAACAAACATGGGTCACAAAGATGTTGGGTTATGACTTTGAAATCATCTACAAAAAAGGGAAGAAAAATGTTGTGGCAGATGCACTCTCAAGAAAGGATGAGGATGTGGAAGCATTGCTTTGTGCCATATCTATTATCCAACCAGATTGGATAAACGAGGCAAGGGATGAATGGAAGAATGATGAAAAAGTGGGGGCACTCATTCAAAAGTTACAACAAGATCCCAGTGCATTTGATACATTTAGCTGGAAAAATGATTCATTATGGTACAAAGATTGTTTATACCTATGTAAGAAATCCCAGCTCAAACAAAAGATTCTTATGGAATTGCATGCCTCTCCCTTAGGAGGGAACTTAGGATGTTTAAAGACTTACCACAGGGTTAAGAAGGAATTCTTTTGGGATGGCCTTAAATTTGATATTCAAAAGTTTGTGGCGGAATGTTTGGTTTGCGAACAAAATAAAGTTGAAACAATTAAGACCCCGGGTCTACTACAACCTTTATCCATTCCAAGTCAACGTTGGGAGGAGTTTTCAATGGATTTTATCACAGGTTTACCCAAATCTGAAGGGAAGAGTGTCATCATGGTGGTAGTTGACAAACTTCCCAAGTATGCAGACTTTTGTGCATTATCTCATCCATTTAGAGCCAGTACAGTTTCTACTGCATTTATGGAACAATTCAAAAGCTACATGGAAAACCAAAGATTATTGTAAGCGATAGAGATCCCTTCTTCATTGAAAATTTTTGGACAGAATTATTTTCTTGTCTTGGTACTCAGTTAGCTCATAGTTCATCTTATCATCCTCAATCTAATGGGCAAACAGAGATAGTAAACAAATGTTTGGAAGGATATCTTCGTTGCTTTATATCTGATAAACAAACACATTAGGTCAAATGGTTTCCTCTCGCTGAATGGTGGTATAACACTTCCTTTGATACTTCAACAAAAATGACCCCATTTATGGCACTTTATGGTTATCGCCCACCATCCATCACATCATATTTAAGAGAAAATTCTAAGGTTCAAGTAGTGGAAGATCACATCAAGAATCAACAACAAGTTCTCCAACTCTTAAAGGATAACATCACCTTAGTGTAGAATAGAATGAAACAGTAGGCAGATCAACATTGCAGCAAAAGAAGTTTTGATGTAGGTGATTTGGTATTCCTACAGCTACAACCATACAAACAAATGTCCCTAAACCAAGCTAAGAAGGATAACAAATTATCACCAAAGTATTATAGTCCATACAAGGTGTTGCAAAAGATAAGTACAATGGCATAAAAATTGGAGCTTCCTGCAGCTTCTTGAGTGCACCCATTTTTCCATGTTTCATGCTTAAAGAGGGTTATAGGTGACAAGCTCCCAGTTCAAACAATATTTCCAGAACTTGGCGAGGAAGGAAAGATCATATTGGAACTTGAAGCAGTTAAAGAAATAAGAACTCAACAGCTATGAAATCGATCAATTTCAGAGTATCTCGTGAAGTGGAAGAACTTACCCGTTGAAGATTCCACATGGGAGGATGAGATTTTTTTACAGAAGCATCCAAAACTACTCAAGCATTTAGGACAACACTTTTTTTAAAGAGAGGGGCATGTTAGGTCCCTATAATACTAGTGATTACCCCATTACTTTTGTCATTGTATCCCTTATTGTCATTGTTGTGACCCTATTGTCCCTGTATTGTTATTATTGTGCACCCCAGAAGCCCACTATTATTATTTATGTGGCCTTATAACAATGTAAACTTTGAAACGGGAACTATAAACTCAAAACGGGAACTCTGGCCCAAAAACCCCGAAAAAAAATGAAAAACAATGCTAAAAACGAAAAGTGTCTATACTGGAACGATGACTTTTTCTTTTAGGGTCAATTTTGAACATGTTTTAAAAATGGTAGTGAAAACGATTTTTTTTGTGGAAAAATTGTGCAAAAAACACCCTGAAAATGAAAAGTGTTGACACTGGAATGATAGCTTTTTTTTTAGGGTCAATTTTCAACATTTTTAAAAAATGCGAGTAAAACCAAATTTAAAATTTCGATTTAATTTTTTTTAACTTTGTTAAAAAAAAAAATTAAAAACAAAAAAAAAGACTCACACTACCCTATAAAAATATAAATATAATTTTGATTCAAATTAAAAAATTAAAATTAATATTATTATTTATTATATAATGCTCATAACATATTTGATTAAAAATACTTAAAAATATTAACATTATGTGTATTTTTTTTTATAAATTGAATGTTTTAGTTTATATTAATACATCATATCCAAACACACACACACATATATATTCGCACTTTAACCAGTTTAACATATTTTAATAAATTTAATTATAAGAAATTATATATATTAATAAAATATAAAACACCTATCTATATATATATATATATATATATATATATTGAAGTGTAGATATCTTAATATAAACACAATATTAATTAGTCATATTAAATAATTTTTGGTGATGGCATTTAACAATAAAGTGTTTTATTAGTTGTTTTATTTTTGTGATAAAAACTGACTTTATTTTTTTTTTAATTTAATTAAAATATATTTAAATTAAATGACACCTACTAACTACTATATAAATTTTTTATAAATATTTATCTTAATTTATATATTTAAATTCAAATTATTATATATTTATTTTTATTTGAATATGTTATACTTTAAAATTATATAAAATACTTACATTCAAATCTTTCATTCCATTTTTTTTAATTTCATGCATGTGTAATCGAGATATTTCTATGCGTAGAATAATAAACTTTCATGGAAATTGTCGTTTAATCATTGTACTAGGATCTCTATATTTAAAGTTTTTTCGATAAATTTTTTATTAGAATAACAAAACTTCATCAAAACAACCATTTAATCTTTGTACTAGGATCTCAGTGTCTAAAGCCATTTAATCAGTGTACTACCATCTTAGCATCTAAAGGTTTTCCATTGTCAGAACATTTAATAAACATCATTTGCAATAAAAAAAAAATATGCTTAGATACGACAAAGGAAGAGGAAAGCTGAAGGTTTAGTTTTGTTATGTTTATCATATTTACAATGAATTCATTTAAGAGATAAATACTTTTCATCTATTCATTCACTATTAGAGTAATCACTAGAGTTATCCAGATTGTTTTCAATGGAATCATCCAAGTTTTTCTTCACTAATCGAGTAATCACCAGAGTCATCTAGATTGTTTTCATTAGAATTATCCAAATTGTTCTTGGACTATTTCTCAAAATAATGCTCACAATAAATTCCAATACATTTGATAGATATCATATACAATAATTTGATAGATATCATATACAATAATTTGAGTTCTGATAGATATAACTTACAATAATTTCAGTTCTGACCACATACAATAATTTCAGTTGTGACCACAGCATCAATATGGATTTGTTATCGTGCTCTCTATGCCTTCATAATAAATTTGAAATGTTTTTAGGGAGAAAATAAATTCAAGGAACAAATAGTTTGACCGAGTAATCTCTTATCAATTACATGATATAGAAGACCTAACTTTATAAAAGCTGCTTCGAATCTCAGTCTAGTTGCTTTGTTATTGTAAAAGGCTTTAAGTCTTCTTTGATTTAGATTAAAAAATGATAATACCAACTCTGTGTTTTCAAATTATGACAAATCCGAATGCACCTACTCCTAGCTACCCTATCGCACAGGAGTATTTACACTGGTATTTATTCATAATATTTTAAATTTAGGAATTTTAATTTGAATCTAATCCCTCTAAATTCCTAAACGTAAACCCGCTGGTTTTGGGGGAGAAAAGATTTGACTTTGTTATGTTGCAATTATTTTATTTTAAAATAAAAATTGATATTAAAAAAAACTAATATTTTTCTAAAAAATACATTTAATTTTTCCAAACAAATAAGATTTATTTAAAAAAAAAAATTGTTTTTCACATGCAAGATATTGCGTCATAAAGGACGAAAGTGTGTTAGGATTTATTTTCCTTCTTGGTACTTTGTCCTTCCATATGATTGAATACTTTGTTGGTTGAATTATTTTTATTTCAAATTAAATGTGACACGCAAGATATAGGGTCATTCAGAAAGGAGAACGTGGGTTCCGCATTTGAAAATCAGTGGAAAACGGACTTGAATATTGTGGAAACTGACCTGTTAGGAACCCACACAAATAAAAAAAAATGAAAAGTGTGTGCATGGAGTTCAAATGCGTTACCATGAAAGTGTGTGCATGGAGTTCAAATGTGTTACCATGAAAACGATCTCAGCGACGCTCGGTCATTCATATGATCTCTATTAATAGAAACCTCTAAAATAGTCTCTGGTTATATGCACATGGCTTGTGACCTATTGTTGTACGTGATGGCATAATTCACAACTTTAAAATTCATAAAAGATTAAATTGGGAGAGTGGATGTGATTCATATCTTAAAATGTGTGTGGAAAGTTCCCACGTATGCCTACTTAGGCCTGGAATTTCATTTTCTCTCCTTGTCAAATTTTAATGAAAATTTGATGACTTTTCCTTCATTTTTTTTATGCATGTCATTTTACGGTTTAATCCAATCAAATTTGTGAGCATTTGAAAATTTTCTTTCAACAACTCTTACAAATTTGTTTTATAATACAAAATAATTAAATTCCAAGCTAATAATAACTATTATTTATAAGCATTCATTTTAAATTTCCATCATTTACACATATTTAATAATACTTTTTTAAATGATTTTTTTTCAAAAAATCAATTTTTTTCTAAAAAATAAATTCTTCGATTTATCCCAGGAAAATTATGCAGCTTGAGTGATATTGTAACACCCATGCTGTAATTGTCAGTTTTTGTGTCTCGTTTATTATTACTAGTGGTTTAATTAGGGATTGAAATAAGTTGATTCTGGTTGGAAAATAATATTTTTTTGAATTAATAAATAATTATTAATAAATAAATTTTGTTGTTCTATGGTTGAAAATCATAATGGGTGACACTAGAATAAATGATACTTTGACGAAATTTAAAGGAATTAGATTCAAATTAAAATTCCTAAATTTAAAATATATTGGAACTCGGGCGATTCCAGGAATCACCCAATGTAAACGAGAAAAGCTTTTATCTTGTTATGTTGCAATTATTATAACTGTAACCACTCCAAAATGATGCATGTAGATTTCTTTGATTCCCTATTAATATTTAAAAAGTATCATGTTATTTGATTCCCTGTTAATGTTACTGAAGTTACTATTTTATCATTTTAACTCTTGGATTTTAAATGAGGAATTAATAAAGTGGATTAACAACTTTGGTATCACTTAAAATATAATGATAATAGTTTGGACATTAATGGTTTTGATTTAACCTAAAACATTAGGGATTGAGATTAGTTGATTCTGGTTGGAAAATAATATTTTTTTTGAATTAATAAATAAGTATTAATAAATAAAGTTTGTTGTTCTATGGTTGAAAATCAAAATGGCTGACACTAGAATAAATGATACTTTGACGAAATTTAGTGGAATTAGATTCAAATTAAAATTCCTAAACTTAAAATATATTGGCAGCGGGGTGATTTGTGGAATCGCCTGACATAAACGAGAAAAGATTTGATCTTGCTATGTTGCAATTATTATAACTGTAACCACTCCAAATTGATGCATGTATATTTATTTGATTCCCTATTAATGTTAAAAAAATATCATGTTATTTGGTTCCCTCTTAATGTTACTGAGGTTACTATTTTATCATTTTAATTCTTGGATTTTTAAATGAGGAATTAATAAAGTGGATTAACAACTTTAGTATCACTTAAAATATAATGATAATAGTTTGGACATTAAGGGTTTTGATTTAACCTAAAACATTAAGGATTGAAATTAGTTGATTCTTGTTGGAAAATAATATTTTTTTGAATTAATAAATAAGTATTAATAAATAAAGTTTGTTGTTCTATGGTTGAAAATCATAATGGGTGACACTAGAATAAATGATACTTTGTCGGAATTTAGAGGAATTAGATTCAAATTAAAATTCCTAAATTTAAAATATATTGGCAGTCGAGCGATTCCGAGAATCACCCAATGTAAACGAGAAAAGCTTTGATCTTGTTATGTTGCAATTATTATAATTGTAACCACTCCAAAATGATACATAATGATGCATGTAGATTTATTTGATTCCCTATTAATGTTAAAAAAGTATCGTGTTATTTGATTCCCTCTTAATGTTACAGAAGTTACTATTTTATCATTTTAACTTTTGGATTTTTAAATGAGGAATTAATAAAGTGGATTAACAACTTTGTTATCACTTAAAATATAATAATAATAGTTTGGAAATTAAGGGTTTTGATTTAAGCTAAAACATTAGGGATTGAAATTGGTTGATTCTAGTTGGAAAATAATATTTTTCTGAATTAATAAATAACTATTAATAAATAAAGTTTGTTATTCTATGGTTGAAAATCATAATGGGTGACACTAGAATAAATGATACTTTGCCGAAATTTAGAGGAATTAGATTCAAATTAAAATTACTAAATTTAGGAGGAATTAGATTCAAATTAAAATTACTAAATTTAGGGCTATTCCGGGAATCGCCCAATGTAAACGAAAAAAGCTTTGATCTTGTTATATTGCAATTATTATAACTGTAACCACTCCAAAATGATGCATCTAGATTTATTTGATTCCCTATTAATGTTAAAAAAGTATCATGTTATTTGATTCTATGTTAATGTTACTGAAATTACTATTTTATCATTTTAACTCTTGGATTTTTAAATAAGGAATTAATAAAGTGGATTAGCAACTTTGGTATCACTTAAAATATAATGATAATAGTTTGGACATTAAGGGTTTTGATTTAACCTAAAATATTAGGGATTGAGATTAGTGGATTCTGGTTGGAAAATAATATTTTTTAATTAATAAATAAAGTTTGTTATTCTATGGTTGAAAATCATAATGGATGACACTACAATAAATGATACTTTGCCGGATTTAGAGGAATTAGATTCAAATTAAAACTCCTAAACTTAAAATATTTTGGCAGGGAGGGGATCTCAGGAATCGCCCAACGTAAACGAGAAAAGCTTTGATCTTGTTATGTTGCAATTATTATAACTGTAACCACTCCAAAATGATGCATGTAGATTTATTTGATTCCCTACCAATGTTAAAAAAGTATTATTGTATTTGATTCCCTATTAATGTTACTGAAGTTACTACTTTATCATTTTAACTTTTGGATTTTTAAATGAGGAATTACTAAAGTGGATTAAAAACTTTGGTATCACTTAAAATATAATGATAATAGTTTGGACATTAAGGCTTTTGATTTAACCTAAAACATTAGGGATTGAGATTAGTTGATTATGGTTGAAAAATAATATTTTTTGAATTAATAAATAATTATTAATAAATAAAATTTGTTGTTCTATGCTTGAAAATCATAATGAGTGACACTAGAATAAATGATACTTTGCCGGAATTTAGAGAAATTAGATTCAAATTATAATTCCTAAATTTAAAATAGATTAGTAGCTCAGCGATTCTAGGAATCGCACAACTTAAACGAGAAAAGCTTTGATCTTATTATGTTGCAATTATTATAACTGTAACCACTTCAAAATGATGCATGTAGATTTATATGATTCCCTATTAGTGTTAAAAATAATCGCACAACTTAAACGAGAAAAGCTTTGATCTTATTATGTTGCAATTATTATAACTGTAACCACTTCAAAATGATGCATGTAGATTTATATGATTCCCTATTAGTGTTAAAAATGTATCATGTTATTTGATTCCCTGTTAATGTCACTGAAGTTACTATTTTATCATTTTAACTCTTGGATTTTTAAATGAGGAATTAATAAAGTGGATTAACAACTTTGGTATCACTTAAAATATAATGATAATAGTTTGGACATTAAGGGTTTTGATTTAACCTAAAACATTAGGGATTGAGATTAGTTGATTCTGGTTGGAAAATAATATTTTTTTGAATTAATAAATAAGTATTAATAAATAAAGTTTGTTGTTCTATGGTTGAAAATCATAATGGGTGACACTAGAATAAATGATATTTTTTCTAAATTTAGAGGAATTAGATTCAAATTAAAATTCCTAAATTTAAAATATATTGGCAGCCGAGCAATTCTGAGCGATTCTGGGAATCGCCCAACGTAAACAAGAAAAGTTTTGATCTTGCTATGTTGCAATTATTATAACTGTAACCACTCCAACATGATGCATGTAGATTTATCTGATTCTCTATTAATGTTAAAAAGTATCATGTTGTTTGATTCCCTGTTACTATTTTATCATTTTAACTCTTGGATTTTTAAATGAGGAATTAATAAAGTGGATTAACAACTTTGGTATCACTTTAAATATAATGATAATAGTTTGGACATTAAGGGTTTTGATTTAACCTAAAACTTACGTCAACATAATATCAGAATCTTGACCCATGTTCAATTAAAAGCCAACAAGTTTAGGTTTCACTTTCAATTGCAACCTACACAACTGAAATCTGTTAAACATAAATTCTTTTCATTATATTTATAACGTTTGGTGTGCATCACTTTTGACATCGCAAATGAGATTCTACGGAGTAACCTGGATTGAAAATTCCATGTTCACACCACATTCATCTCTAACTATTGTTTTCTCCAATTTGGCAGCCGGACAATTCTGGGAATCGCCTGGCTGCCGCCCAGGACCGCGCCCCCACAGGCAGCTGGGCGCCGGCCTGGAGATTTTGGGAATCGGCCAACCGCTGCCCGACCACCTGTGAGGGCGTGACCTTGGGCGACGAGACTTATTTTTAGTTTAAAATGGACCAGTGCCCCAACGCCCTCGGCAGTGGGGTTGTAAGCCTGGCCCATTTTTAAATAAAAATAAAAATTGATATTAAAAAAAACCGAATATATTATTAAAAAAAGGCGTTTAAGTTTTTGAAACAAATAATATTTATTATTTTTTTTAAATGCTTTTTTTATTTTTTATTTTTTAATTTGAAAATAACTATATTTTTTTAATTTTAAATGTTTTTGGTTTTTTTTTAATTTTTTTTATCTTTATTTTAGTAGTTTTTTTATTTTTTTTAGTTTTTGTTAATGTTTTTTTAAATTTTTCTATTTTTACTTAATTTTACAGTTTTTTTTTTAATATATATATATTATCTCAAAATAAATTGACATAAAAAATTTAACGTGTCAAAAATCGTTCAATTTATAAAATAATTATCTACATTTCATACATTAGAAAATTTAAAGTAAAAAAATAGGTCTTTTAAAAAAACAACATGATGCAGAATCATCACTTTTTTAAATCAGCATGCAAATCACTAACATTCTAAAACTTAATGTACATAAAAGAAATTAAAGTGCCAAAAACTATGCTTTAAAAAAAATATGTGTGTTCTGTATCGTCCCTTTTCAAAATCAAGTCACTTTTTCACTATCGCTACGAAACGGGTAACAGTATCAGTTCCCGTTTCAAAGTTTACATTGTTTTATATTATTATGGTTCAGTCAACTTGGGTTATATTGTGACCCCTTTGACTCGTTTATATAGAAAGGAGGTTTTGTCATTTGTATCATCCAAGAATTGTTCATTTTTGTAATGTAAAGAAGGTTGCCCCCTCGAAGAGGCTGAATTATAAGGCGTTGATCTATCTTTTCTATCTTTTTGTGAGCTGGTTTCATAACATGGTGTTAACTTCTTTGTCCTTCCTTGGGATAGGAAGGTTTTTGATCTTATTGAGGGCCATATCTTCATCAAAGGTGACATCATGACCTACCTCAACTTCCCTTTGACCAACCGCATAAATTCTATAACCATTAAAAGTTTCGCTATAGCCCACAAAGATTCCTTTCTCTCCTGATGCACCCAATTTGCTTCTTTTCTCTTTCATCACATGAAAATATACGTGTCTTCCAGTTTATTACCAGTGAACATTTCTTTGGGAGTATTAGAGTCCAATGCTTGATGAGGGCATCAGTTTTGAACATACATGATGATATTTGCAGCGTCGGCCCATAAAAACTTTAGAAGCCCTTGATCATGAAGCATGGCACGAACAACTTCTATAATAGTATGATTCCTCCTTTTAGCCACACCATTCTACTCAGGAGTGTATGGTGTTGTAGTCTCAGTCCCATTATCAGTCCTCAATATCTTGATTCTCTTCTCAGATTGGTTTCCGATCATGGCTTTGAAGTGACAAAACTAGGTGAACACTTCATCCTTATTTTTAAAGAAGTAGATGTAGGTCTTGTGAGAATAATCATCCGTAAAGGTGAGATAATATAAGTATCCTCCCAAAGAGTTTACAGGCATCATCCCAGATATGTCGGAGTGGATAAACTGCAATATATCTATGGTCTTGCTATTACTTGAGGGGAATGGTCCCCTTGTAAGTTTTCCTTTGGCACATCCTAGACATACACCTTCATGCTTTACTTTGAACTTAGGCATACCTGTCACCATCTGTCTCACATTGGGAAGAGACTTATAATGAAGATGGGAAAACCTCTGGAGCCATAATTTAGATTGTAGAGGTGTGTCGCAAGACATGGCTCCTAATGGACTTCATCCAACTTGATACAAAGTGTCAACCCTAAACCCAAGAGTAAAAGCATCTTTAAAATTCCTTTTCCAAACACATACCTTTCCATCGATGAATGCCACCTTCTATCCTTTGTCTTCCATTGCCGAAATGGACACCACGTTCTTCTTGAGATCAGGTACATATATAACCTCTTGTAAATGAATCGTGTTACCTTGATTCAATTGAAGGGCAACATTCTGTACCCCCTTCACAAGATAGGTGACATCATCTGCAAGAATAATATCCAAGTTTGTCTCCTTCTCTATCATATTAGAGAGAGATTCCTTATATCTAGTGAAGTGCCTTGAGGCACCACTATCAATTACCCAATTCCCCAAAGAGTTCGGTGGAGAGGTAGTGGAGAGGGTCAATATAGGATAGTATTCCTTTTGCTTATTGTTAACAACATCTGATTCTTCATATCTAAAGTTCATTGCTTTCTTGGAGGGTTAACCATTTCCATGATGTCTCGCATTCCTTTTGCCATTTCCATTGAACCTGCCATTCCTTTGATTGTTGTTGTTGAATTTTCCCCCAGAATGATTGTGATCATCAGCATGTGATGTGTCCCTTATATTTGGACAATCCCTTGCATAGTGGCCAAACTTATTGCAAACAAAGCACCTGCCCTTCCTTACACCCTTAGATCTAGCGTTTCCATTGAAATGACCTTTAGATCTTGCATTATTTCTCATTTTAGCATGAGTGGAGAAAGTAGTGGGGTTTCTTCCATTAAAAGGCATTTCTTGCTCAACCATTCTTGTTTCTTCTTGAATGCGTCTCGACATCAATTCTCAAACCTTGGAATTCGATCATTATTGAGAATAGTGGTTCTAAATATACACCACTTGGGTGGGAGTCCTCCAAGGGTAGTGATAGTAAGTTCCTTGTCAGGAATGATCTCTCCAATCGAAAGTAGATCATTCTTGATTTTAGTGATCCTTAAGAAGTAGGATTGAATATCCTTGTCCTTGCCCTTCTTAATATCCTTCAACTTATTGTCGAGAAATAAAATTTTATTTGCATCACTAACCTTGAATATGCTAACCAACCTGCCGTAGATCTCGTCGAAGGTGTTCAAATCGGAGATGTAGGCCACCATACACTTGTCAATGGAATCTCTGATAATCTTCTTCACTTTGAATTCAACCTTATTATACTTGTCTAACTGTCTTCGGTGATTGCTCTTTCACCCTTGCTTTGGCTTTGTCTTCACTTCAGCTCTGGTACCATGTTAATATTAGGTAACAATGGTATGCTCTACGCTTAAGAGAAATTTAGTTCAATTTCTTTATTAGCCCAATATCAATATCTAGTTTAGCAATCACATCAGCATGATAGTAAAATTTTGATAGAACATAAACATAAACAGTAGAAGACAATCCAAAACAAGAGGACACAAGATGTGGCACTAGCTAGGGACAAACCCCAATGTGGGGAAACCCTTGATCAATTCTTATTTTATTCTGCAATAGTTCAGTAGAGAGAGATAGTACAAATTTACAAATCTGATAATTTATGACAGCAATAGAAAAGATCTAACTAGAAAAGTCAATGCTGGTCAAACGTGGAAAAATTATTCCTCTAAGTAGAAAAGTCAAACCTAGTCAACTTCAGCCTCCAACAGCAAACCCAAACTATCCAAAGTAGTCTGAAAAAGTCCAGTCAAATGCTTGTCAACAAAAGTCAAACTGCGTCCAAATCTAGGGAAGTCAACATTGGTTCAAGGGGAGGTCAAATCACCTCAATTTCAGTGCCCAGATCTACGGCCTGCCAAGGAGAAGGTCTTCACCCAAATCTGCAGTAAGGAGGAGGTCAATGCAACCTAAGAAACAACCTTTGCAATTCGGTCAAACTGGTCAACGCAGTTAAACAGAAAATGTCCTCCTTCCTTCACACGTGTGAGAGATAGCTGGTAGATTTGCGTATCCAATCAAGTGAAGAGAGAGGGACGTGTGAAGATGAGATGATGATAAAATGACTTGAGGTCTCCTACTTTTATATGCAACATTGAGGATGATCTAGGGGTTTGATGCCTGTTTGCTTGCTTGCTGAGCTTGACAATTTGTCCATAATATAAATAAATTCGTATATTCATTTTTACACGTCAGAATCGGATGATATTTAGATCAATCCTACACCTCTCGGAGAGAGGAATCCAAGAAAAATATTAGCTGTGATAAATAAGATGACCCATGTGGAGTTTGGCCCTAGTTGCCAATTTTAACAGTTTATTTCTACCCAATGTGATGTTGGTTGAGAAGGGCGCACAAACCCAACCATGTTTCTTTTGTTTTCGCTCATTTGTGTTTCTATTTATATATTGCGTATGATCAATTATTTTGTTTGTAACATGACTATGTAATAATTTGTTTCATAACTAGATTGTGTGATTATGTCATTAATAACCAAGTTGTTTATCGATCCTCTATAGTGTGACTAGATTACATTTTAATCACTGTAACTAGCATGCACCTGATTCCATTTTTTGTTTATCTATCATTGAAGTTCTAGTTCAATATCCCCTGGTTTCATAATTAGGATTGTGTGTTCACTCTTTAACTTATTATTAGGTTTGAAATTCACTCTCTTGGAATACATTAATTATTTGTTTTGGTCATTACTTTTAGTTGATTTCATTTGCAGAAGCAAGATTTACCAATAAAGGGAAAGGATAACAAGCTGCAACTCTCCATTTTTGCATGAACACGTTCTTAAAACATCATGAAAGTTCGTAACCTATTATGAGCGGACTTTGTGTTGAGACCCTAGTGATCATAATATATTTTATATTTCTTTTCCTCTTTTATTTATATGGATGAATGATAAAACTGGGATTGCTTACTAATGGGAATGATATGCTTTGTAATTCTATTGCATGAATATTTTGTATGTCAGCATGAAATAATGTGGTGAGTATTGGCTTTAATAACCATCAATGATGCAAGGGACACATGAAATTAACTCAAGAAACCAAAAAGGGGGAAATATTATATAAAACCAAATTTCATGTGCATTTTCTATTATACAAATGGTGACAATATATAATGATAGTGACTATAAAAAAAAATTGTTTGAAAATTTTGTTCAAACCAGGACCAGAATTATCTTCTAAAATCTTTCCATGAATCTCTCACTAAATCCTCATCCCTATTTTCACTCATTGCTCTCAATTTCTCAACATTCCCGTAGACTTATATTCTTGGTCTACATTAATTCATTTCTCATACATAATTTAGAAATTAAATATTGTTCAGAAGTAGGAGTTATTCCATCATACTCCCCTTCAATGTGTAGTTGTGAATTCTCTATCTTCAATTTTCCTCTATACTTTTCCTATCCTCATCCTTAATCTTCTAAATTCTTCTTTTTTGGCCATTTCCTTTCATCTTAATTTGTCATCTTTTACCTGCAAAAAACAAAAGTAATATGTTCTTTGAAATTCATATAAAAAGGTTATGATCCATATATATATAGATATATAGAGATATATTAATTATGGGTCACTTGTTGTTGTATCCACTAGTTCTCTAGGAAACCTTTTCTCATACATCTAGTTCAACAACATATCAAGCACCCCTACATCATCAACATCATTCATCAACCTAGGTTTTATGGTTAACCCATAACCTTACCGTGTGTTTTCTTGGATTACCTGTAACCATACAAAATTGAAGTGGCTTCTACTTGCCACATCACATGAGGTGGTCTCTCCTCACTAGCACAAACCTTCCTCTCTCATAAAAATCACAACTGGTTATTCATCACCACTTTCTCATTCATGGAAAGTGTTTATTCATCACCATTGTCTCTTCAATGGGGGTAGACTTACCTCACTAGGAAATATGTTGACTTGGGTAGATTCAATTTATATTAGGCTTTTCTAGCCTTTTTTTTTAGAAATATGAAATTGAGCAGAGAGAGCTATTACACACAAATCACACTTCAATATTATTGATCTCACATAACCCACATATATAGGAATACATGATACTTCTAGATCCAAGAATAGTGGATCTAGATTACTAAAAATAGTTGATACAACTAATAACCTAGGAACTCACACAATTACACCTCATGACAACTTGGAAGTCATGAAAGCATTACTTACAGTACCCTCCCTTAATGCTTACATGACAAAACCAAAAAGTAGACATTACAACAATGAATGAATCTTTGTCAAATTTGTCTGATATGGTCATCACTAGTACTCATATCCACTCTGAAATCTCATGGTTTCTACTTTTTCCTTCACCACACTTTCAAGCTTCCCACTTGATCCATTTAAGACATAGCTGAATCAAGACCATCTTTAACGTTCTTTGCAGAATTGACGCTTCTCAATTTCCCAGAGCACAACTAGTCAATCGATACCAAACCATCCTATGGGACTGCTACATGTTGTTGAATCCACGACCCTCCATAGCCTTCATCAGTTATCTATAATAACATTCTGGATATAAAATTTCTTCAAGAGACAATTCTACAACTTGACCTTATAAAATAACTTACTCTGTTACTCTGAAAACACGACAAATCACACCAACTTAAACTTATTAAAAACTACCTATAACCAATACTCCAGAAGCATGACACGGCACATTAATATATTGGTTTTTTTTGTGGTTCTTTATAATAAGTTTTAAACAACCAACAAAAGACTTCCTTTTGCGCGTAGTAATAAAAATATTCCACTGCCTAAAATCATATTGCAATCGTGCACCTCGGTGGCATGAATTGTCCATTATCTAATTATAATTGGGCTGAATTGCCATGACGAAATTATTATACCACAATATATGACCATAGTTACCAAATTCGGCCGTATTGCCAAAAAAAATTCGGAAATTCGACAGTTCGATTCGATTTGCGAATTAAAACGAAAATTCGAGTTCGGATTCGGTACAATGCATTTGATATTTGAGTTCAAGATATTAGATTCTTCGTAGATTTTTAATAATAGTTACAAATTCGAGCATCCTATTTACTGTTAATGGCATACGTTAATAAATGATAATGGTAGATGTAGTTTTATGCAACAAAGAAATGTACCATAAATGAAATATTTAGAAAGTTATGATAATTATAAAATTGTATAAATTATTTGAGTAAATAGAAAATTTTGTTTTTTCCAAATGGATTTTTTTTATTGAAATTTAGTAATTGATATTCTCAGTATATATTTTTAAAAAATATTTAGTATATTATTTTATTATCAATCTAAAATACTTGATAATATAATATTTAGATGGTTTATTGTAATGTGGAATATTTTGGAAATTTACTCTATATTAATTATCATATAATTTATGGTGTAGCAATACAAAAATTCTTAAAACCTATTATCATACTTGCTATTTTAAATGTAAAACTAAAAGTCTAATATATAATGTTATGTGCAAATCCAAATAATTTTAAAACATTTTTTTATCATTTTCAATATTATAAATTATACCTTTGAACGATTTAAAACATTGGAAAAATGATATATTTAAATATATGTAAGAGATATATTGCCGAATTTTAAAATTTGGTAACTATGTTTTAAATCATAGATACAATAGTATGAATCAGTTCCGCTGCGAATTCAGAAATTGCAATTAGGTACTGTATTTTTTTAAATAATTTGTTTTTATATTAAAAAAAAATATAATGAATTGTAAATGGTAGGTTGAAAATATTACAATTAGGATGGAATTAGGGAATAATTTTTATTTATGTTAAAAAAAATTATAATAAAGTGTAAATTGTAGGTTAAGAATAATATTACAATTATGATGGAATTTGGTAAAGTGTTTTTAATAATATAAAATTTAATATTTAAAAATAGAAATTTCTATATTATTTAATTTTATAAAAAATATTCTTAATATAAAATTTAATATCTAAATAGAAATTTCTATATTATTCAAAACATTAAAAGTATAAATTTCCAATTTAGAAAAAAAATGTAGTTACCATCTAAAATTGTTAATAAAAAGTTTAATATTTCAATAGAAATTTTTACATTACTCAAAACATTAAAAACATGATATTCAATATTAAAAAAATTGCCATCTAATTTGGTAAGGATTTTTCTTAACAAAAAATTAAATATTTAAAGATAAAAATAGAATTTTCTATATTAAAAAAGTATAGTAAATAGTAAATTGCATATTAAAAAGTTTACAGTTGTAAAAAACAATAAATTTTATATTAACATATTGTAGAAAATAGTAAGTTTATACTAGTTAAAAATAATAATTTCTTATAACAAAGAATAATAATTTTTTTTATAAATATTTATAAAATATATAATATCCGTTTTTTTCTATTTCAATTTCATACTTCTCTTCTTTCCCATAGTAAAGAAATCGAAACCATGAATTAAAGTTTGGGTGTGCTTCTATCTACACCCTAAACAACTCTTTTACGAAGAGACATTTAGGTTGTTTTAGTTATTAATTAATAATGTTATCATTTTTAAGCCTTATATTAAAATTTAGGATTTGATTGAGTGATTTTTTTAAAATATATTGTAAATATAGTCTTTTTTTCTAATTTTAAAAATAATTTAATTTTGGAAGATCTATATTTCTGAATTTTTTCCGTATTGTATTTTTGGTAGTCGAATTCTTTCCGCACCAAATCGAATTCGAATTCGTATTCGAATTCGAATTTGGTAACTATGTATATGACTGCGGTTGCAATAACTCATAAATCGATGTATCTACGTTTTTCCCAACAATTTAGAGGTGGGCTCCCGCTCTTTCGTCCAGAAGTCATCCATCACCACGACCAACAAATTCAAGACTTTGAACCTTTGACTGCTTGAAGGGAACCTCAAAGCACAGCTACACGACTCTTTGAACACAGATCCATGCAGGCTCCATGCGGATGCTCTCAACGCACAGTTCACTTGAAGTTGACACTCGGCTCCACTATCCACAGCTCGAACCTCCACAATGCTCACGCTGAATATTGTTTTTGTGCATCGCTTTCAATTTTCACACGGTTGCACTGTTCAACCTGATTCAGCGCTCCATCCACGCAATCTTACACACAGGTTCATAGCAATCTCAGCCACAGGTTGTTTATGGTGCGGGGAAATCTCTTTTCTCCCACGCAGCGGTCACTAGCAGTAGACCTTGGATCACAATGGACAACAACGGTATGAGAGAGACCTGCAAAAATACAATACGGAAAAAATTCGGAAATATAGATCTTCCAAAATTAAATTATTTTTAAAATTAAAAAAGAAAAATCTATATTTACAATATATTTAAAAAAAAATCACTCAATCAAATCCTAAATTTTAACATAAGGCTTAAAAATGATAACATTATTAATTAATAACTAAAACAACCTAAATGTCTCTTTGTAGATTTTTCAAAGAGTTCTTTAGAGTGTAGATAGCAGCACACCCAAACTTTAATTCATGGTTTTGATTTTTTTATTATGGGAAAGAAGAGAAGTATGAAATTCAAATAAAAAAAACGGAGATTATATATTTTATAAATATTTATAAAAAAATTATTATTCTTTGTTATAAGAAATTATTATTTTTAACTGGTATAAACTTACTATTTTCTACAATATTTTAATATAAAATTTATTGTTTTTTACAACTGTAATTTTTTAATATGCAATTTACTATTTACTATACTTTTTTAATATAGAAAATTCTATTTTTAATCTTTAAATATTTAATTTTTTATTAACAAAAATCCTTACCAAATTAGATCGTAACTGTATATTATGTTTTTAATGTTTTGAGTAATGTAAAAATTTCTATTTAAGTATTAAACTTTTTATTAACAATTTTAGATGGTAACTACATTTTTTTTTCTAAATTGGAAATTTATACTTTTAATGTTTTGAATAATATAGAAATTTCTATTTAAATATTAACTTTTATATGAAGAATATTTTTTATAAAATTAAATAATATAGAAATTTCCATTTTTAAATATTAAATTTTATATTATTAAAAACACTTTACCAAATTCCATCATAATTGTAATATTATTCTTAACCTACAATTTACACTTTATTATAATTTTTTTTAACATAAATAAAAATTATTCCCTAATTCCATCCTAATTGTAATATTTTCAACCTACCATTTACAATTCATTATAATTTTTTTAATATAAAAACAAATTATTTAAAAAAATACTGTACTGAATTGCAATTTCCGAATTCGCAGTGCTATTGTATCTATGATTTAAAACATAGTTACCAAATTTTAAAATTCGGCAATATATCTCTTACATATATTTAAATATATCATTTTTCTAATGTTTTAAATCATTCAAAAGTATAATTTATAATATTGAAAATGATAAAAAAATATTTTAAAATTATTTGGATTTGCATATGACATTATATATTAAACTTTTAGTTTTACATTTAAAATAGCAAATATGATAATAGGTTTTAAGAATTTTTGTATTGCCACACCATATTCTGAATAATCAAAATCCACAATGACGAGTTTATTGTTATTTTTCATTTCCTCTAATCTATTAAACACAGGTGTGAGGAGAAATTTCAGGAGACTTGTAGTGTTCAAATCACTAGATACCATATGAATCGAAGACTGGTCGTGATAGAGGATCATAAATCTTTTGAGAAAGGGAAGGCTTCGGTAGACTGTTCTTCTAGCACTACGACCCGCCGATAAAGGTCTGGCTTACGAACTCGAACATGCTCTGGTCGTGATGGAGGATAACCGGCCATGAAAATTACAAATTGCAACAATATTTAACAAACTTATTTGGCAACCATTCGTACCGAATTGAATTTTAGCGAATTATTGACCGAACCGAACCGCCGAATTTCCGAATTCTTGAGGCCGATTCGGCCAAATTTGGTAACTGTGGTTTTAACCACTGAACTCCTCCGCACCAGATCTCAGTTCCATATCTGGATCAAATCATTCAGATCTCAGCCACACTAAATTCACTTCTTCACTTTGTTGAATTAATTGAATTTGGATCCCCACAAACACGACAACTAATAAACTGCGGTCTATTGGCAGCAATTTCCATTTCCCCATCTGGCTCATCAATTCCCATTAAGATATTCAAAATGAAGGCTTCATAAATTTACTCTATTTCTTATAAACAGATCTGCACCATGTCGCTTCAGACCATCTTTACTGAACCACCGTATGGGATGGCGACTACCAGTGGTTGAATCTATGATTCTTGGCAGCTTTCATCACTTATTTAGAATAGCATTTTAGATACAAAATGTCTTCGGCAAATAATTTTACAATTTGACTGAACCATCCTATGGGATGGCGACTACCAGTGGTTGAATCTATGATTCCTGGCAGCTTTCATCACTTATTTAGAATAGCATTTTAGATACAAAATGTCTTCAGCAAATAATTTTACAATTTGAATTTATAACATAACTTGTACGGACGAAACACACTACCGGACACACCAACTTAAACTTCTTAACTAAAAATGTAGCAATTTATAACATAACTTGTACGGATTAAACACACTACGGGACACACCAACTTAAACTTATTAACTAAAAATGATTAATGCTACAGCCAAATAACATTCTAGATACAAAATGTCTTCAACAAATAATTTTACAACTTGAATTTAACAAATAATTTTACAACTTGAATTTATAATAACATAACTTGTACGGACGAAACACACTACGGGACACACCAACTTAAACTTATTAACTAAAAGTGACTAATGCTACAGACGCAAAGGTCATTAATATGTTGAATATCCAAAAACACAATAAGGTACATTAGTATGTTGAATAATTAACCTTGTGATTCTTTATAATAATTTTTACACATCAATATAGAAATGAAACAAAGAACTCAACCAACAAAACACTTCTTTTACACATAATAATAAAAAATATTCTGCTACCTAAAATAATATTGCAATCGTGCATGTCGGTGGCATCAATTGTGCATTATCTAATTATACCACAATATCTGACTGCGGTTGCAATAACTCATAAATCGATCTATCTACGTTTTGCCCAACAATTTAGAGGTGGGCTTTGGCTCTTTCGTCAAGAAGTCTTCCATCACCACAACCAACGAATTCAAGACCTTTGAAGCTTTGACTGCTTGAAGGGACCCCGCAAAGCACAGATCCACGACTCTTTGAACACAAATCCATGCAGGCTCCATGCGGATGCTCTCAATGCACAGGTCACTTGACACTCGGCTCCACCATCCACAGCTCCAACCTCCACAATGCTCACACTGAATATTGTTTTGTGCATCGCTTTCAATCTTCACACGGTTGCAATGTTCAACCTGATTCAACGCTCCAATCCACGCAACCTTACACACAAGTTCACAGCAATCTCAGCCACAGGTTGTTTATGGTACCGGGAAGATCTCTTTTCGCCAACGCAGCGGTCACTAGCAGTAGACCTTGGATCCCAATGGACAACAACGGTATGACAGACCTGCAGCTCTGCTTGAAGAAAAATTGGGCAACTCATTTTAACCACTGAACTCCTCCGCACCAGATCTCAGATCTATATCTTGCCGCGCCAGAAATAATTGTAGCCGCTATTTCTCAAAGATTCCATGTGAAAACAAAAACTCTGGATCAAATCATTCAGATCTCAGCCACACTAAATTCACTTCTTCACTTTGTTGAATTAATTGAATTTGGATCCCCACAAACATGACAATTAATAAACTGTCCACAGTGCGGTCTATTGGCAGCAATTTCCATTTCCCCATCTGGTTCATCAATTCTCATTAATCAAGTCTTCATAAAGTTACTCTATTTCTTATAAATAGATCTGCACCATGTCGCTATGCTGTAAAGTAGAGGCTATGCCACACAGATTCTTCAGCATTTTAAGATACATGTGATAGAATTCAAGAGGTATTTGTGCCAACAACAGTGTGGAATGCGGTTTACACGTATTGGTGATGGCACGCAGGGCAAGATACCAGAACGACGACTAGAATATGTCACCCACCGATCAAGATCTATTAATTTGGTGGCTCCTTCGAGGCTTGAATTCGCCCAAAGACTGTAGGTTTCGTTTTCGATTCTCCCAGAGCGCAAGTGCAACAATATAATAAAAGACAAGCAGTCGAACACAACAGGATATGCTTTCAATGCACAGATATACACGTAGGATCACAGAAAATCTCAGACCGTAACGATATAAAATCAAACACACATCTAAGCTACCCTAATTTAATTATAGTGTAATAAAACTCAATACCTTTTCACATCTTCCTTGGCCCTCTTGTGAGGGAGTCAAGCCAAAACAGGGGCTGAAACCATGTTAGAACACATCTTCCTTGGCCCTCTTGTGAGGGAGTCCAGTCAAAACAGGGGTTGAAACCATGTTAGTGAGTAGGGCCTCTTGTGAGGAGTCGAGCCAAAACAGGGCTGAAACTAGGTTAGAAATATGAAAGTGAGTGGAGAGAGTTTTTACACACAAATCATATTTCAATATTATTAATCTCTGAAAGCTCACATACTTCTAGGTTCGAGAATAATGAATGTATATTACTGAAAATAGTATACAATTAATAACTTGGGAATTCACTTCGAAATCTAGAAAGCATTACTTCCAATATCTTTAGAAAGAATTAAGCAGTCCATGTAAACAAATAGTTGTATAGAGAAATCTATTCTTCTAAAAAACCTATACATCATTTTCCTAAAATTAATTTTAAAAATATATTATTATCATTTTATCATATATTTAAAAAATATATAAATAATTTTAAAATTAAATCTAACACATATATATAGGCATTGAAAAAATGGAAAACCCATAGTAAGGGGGAGTCTTGTAGAAATTCTAACTATACATTAACCTGATAATGCAATATAGCTAAAGCAAAATATTTTAATCTACTGCTACAATCAAACTTGCGGAAGCTTACTAGATTTGAGCAAGATCAAGCAGAACACATATAACCAGAACAAGAATCAATGCACATGAAACACAGAAGAATCCTCTGGGGAAAGCCTCAGCTAAAAACCCCGCTATCTGTATTATCATACAAGTAGAAATATATCAGGATTACAAAAAGCTTTAGCTCTCATAGCTAGCCAGCTCTCAGTATAATCCCTCACTAATGCTCATAGAAAAAATAGACTGCTCATATGCCTTCTCCTCTACCCTCTAAGCTCCTATTTCCTCACGTTGTTTTTCCTTGGTGATCCAGCTGTTACCAAGTGTAACACTGATCACTCACACTAATTTTACACCCTGTAAAACTGCACAAATCTCAAGGAATGAATTCCTTCTGCGTGAAAGAGTTTTCCTTATAGGAAAATTCTTGCAACTAATAGTACACTATCCCTGTCTTTAATCTCAAATGGGTCTTTCTATGAATAGACATGCATGAGTTATTTATGAGAGAATCTTCAGTTATCTGGAGTACACTAGTTTGATGCATGCATGCATGCATTAAGTGATTGAACTCACAATTAGTTCCTCAAATTGTTTGGAACTAATTTAACTAGACATAACTTAGTTAACTGAGCTAACTAATTACATCTCAATTATAATTCATCCTTATCTCCTTAATTAAGGGATAATCTCCTTAATTTAAGGGATAATTATTGCATGACTTCACAAAGACTTCTAGCTTGAATTTCTCCAACTAATTAATCCGAGATGAATTAATTAATTATTTTTCAAGCAGCTGGTGAGACTAAATTCGAATTTTAATTCAAGGACAAATTAAAATTGGAATATTCTTGTTGCCACATTTCAACACTCCCTCTCCCTCTCAACAAAAAGGGATTATCTGCCACCCCGATCCTATCTCTATGCAACTCGAATTTACACTTTGATAATGCCTTAGTCAAAATGTCAGCATCTTGCTCCTCAGTCGAAATATACTACAACAACATGATCCTCCTCACCACACAGTCTCTGAGATGATGATACCGAATGTCGATGTGCTTGGAACTGTCATGTAATACTAGATTCTTAGAGAATTTGATACAACTTTGATTATCACAATAGATCACAGTTGGATCCATCTTCTGATCAAACAAACCAACTAAAATTTTCCACATCCAGATGGCCTCACATTTTGCCTGACTTGCAACCATGTATTCGGCCTCTACCATGCTGAGTGCAACCAACCTCTATTTCCTTTTGTACCAAGAAACTGCTGCTAACCCAAGGTTGAAAATTCCACCTGATGTGCTCTCCCCATCTGATGGACTCCCTACCCAATCTACATCAGTGAAGCCCTGTAGCTTCACTCCCTCAGTTCGTCTATACCATAATCCATACTGAGATGTGCCTCTGAGGTATCTCAATACATGCTTTTTCGCCTTCCAAAACATCTTGGTACGCTGAACCATAGCTTGACTTAGTTGGTTCACCACATAGCACAAATCTAGTCGTGTGTTCACTAAGTACATCAGTGAACCCACAAGCTGTCTGTACACAGTAGCTTCTACTACTTCTCCTAAAGTAGCATCCTCCTTCCTCCAGTTACCTGCTAGAGGAGTATGCATGGGCTTGCACTTCTCCATGTGGAATCTCTTGAGTATCTCATTGGCATACTTGCCCTAAGACACAAACAACTCCCCATCCTTCTGCCATACTTCCATGCCAAGGAAGTAATGCATGAGACCCATGTCTTTCATCTCGAATTCTCTTGCAAGGTCCTCCTTGCAAGACATGATCAATTGATCATCACCTGTCAATATGAGATCATCAACATAAAGTACAATGATCAACTGCTTACCTTTCACCATGATGTGGTATAGGTTCGCATCCGCTTCACTCTTTGTGAAGCCCAACCCAATGAAGTAGTTTTCGATCCTGGTGTACCAAGCACGAGGTTCTTGCTTCAGCCCGTACAAAGCTCTCTTGAGTCAGCACACATGCGACTCATGATTGAAGGTCTCAAAACGTTCCAGTTGCTCTATGTACACCTCTTCCTCAATCTTGTCATTGAGGAATGCAGTCTTCACATCCATCTGATGGATCTTCCAACCCATCTATGATGATAGTGCCAACATAGATCTGATAGATGAGTACCTTTCTATAGGAGCAAAAGTCTCATCATAGTCAATCCCCTTGACCTGTGAGAAACCACGGGCAACAAATCTTGCCTTATGTTTGTCCACACTACCATTAGCAGCTTGATTTACCTTGTAAAGCCAATGGGAACTAACAACTGACTTATTCTTCGGTCTTGGAACCACATCCCAAACACTGTTACAAATTATGGAGTCATACTCTTCCATCGTAGCATTAACCCAAATCGGCTTCTGCACTGCTTCCTCAAACGAAAATGGCTTGGACTCAAAACATTCCCCAACAAGGGCCATGTATCTAGTGTACTTCTCAGGTGACCTCCTCTGTCTGCACTTAGAAGATGGTTCTCCCACATTCTCTCTCGCAACTGACAACAATATGTTAGCTTCTCTTCTGCGCTTTCGTCCATCTCTGGAAGACTTTACTTGAGTGGATGTCTCCACTCCTAGAACCTCTGCATGTGGCTGTTCCACATAAGTCTGAGGCTCCTCCTCCTTAGGAACCGACAGTTCCTCCACAGCCTGTAGTTGGAGCTCCCTCTCAAGGGAAACTCTCATGGCCTTTTGCTCATCAAACTTGAGATCTCTAGAAACCACTGTCCTCCGACTGGTAGGCAAGTACACCTGATAGTTGTGGGGTGTATCAGTGTACTCCACAAGTATCCCCAACTTAGCTGTTGACTCAAGCTTTTTCCGTGCATCCTTTGTCACATGGCAACATACCAATGAGCCAAAGATCCTGAAGTGACTCACATCTAGTCTCTTATTGGAGAAAGCTTCCTCTGGTGTTTTCATCCCAAGTATGCGATGTGGGCTTCTACTCTACAAATAGATCATTGTGTTGCATGCCTCAACCCACAAATGAAGTGGTAGGCCTTGGTCATGCAGCATCGCCTGTGTTGCCCCTACAATCGTTTTGTTCTTCCTCTCAGCCACCCCATTCTTCTGTGGGTTATGAGGTGTCGTCAACTCCCGTTTAATTCCTTCCACTACATAGAAGTCCTTAAACTCTTAAGAGACATATTCTCCGTTGTTGTCACTTCTCAAGGCCTTGATCTTCTTCCCTGATTCTTTCTCATCCAAAGCTTTGAACTCACAAAACTTTGAGAAGGTTTGTTCCTTCTTCTGCATGAAATAAATCCAACGTTTACGAGAATAATCATCAATGAAAATCACATAATACCTTTTCTTCGCTGTGGATGCCGTCGAGAATGGTCCACACAAATCAGTATGAACTTGCTCTAAGATCGCTTCTACTTGACTGTCTCAATCATGAAAGGAAGACTTGGCATACTTTTCCAAGGTACAACCTTTGCATGTGTCAACTTGCTCAAGTTTACCTTTGGGAAGTCCTGTAGATATCTGTTGCATTATCTTCAAGGCCCAATGATGTAAATGGTCCAACTGCATGTGCCATAACTTGCTAATGTCTTGGCTTTGCACTAGTTCTTCTTTCGAACAAAATGCAGCACAATCATCTACCTCCAATTTATAGAGATTCTTCACTCGAATCCCAATCCTCTTGGTCTGTGTTGAAAATGCAATAAGATGATGGAGCTTAGTGGAAAGGAGTTGCCTTCACTAAGTGGGCCCACAGGGTATTTTTGGCGCAAAGTCTATTTTTAGACTATGTCTATTTTTAGACATATGGATCATGGTCTATGAGTTGCAGGATGCTATTTGTGGATGATTGGTCATGTTGGTAAAAATAGATGGACTTCTATTTTTAGACATATGGGCGGAGTTTATTTTTAGACTACCAGGCTAAAAATAGAACAGTCGAATATTATTAGCTCTTAATAATATTTGGACTATAAACATTATCTTATCCTCTTGGAGCACTTCAGTTCGAGCTACGAATGTGGCACATGAAACTGTCAGAAGGAAATACGCTTTTCTTATGGGTCAGTTGAGCTATTGCATGATGGACTTCAGTTAGAACTCAAGTGATTGAGTTTGGTGGAGTTGATTGAGGAGTTGATGGAGTTGTGTTCAGTTTGACTTAGTTGAACTAGTTGTATTTATTCTAACTGCAGAATACACTAGTGATGAGTGATGTGAATTAATTATTAATTAATTCACTAATTATTAACTCATAAAGCAACTAAAGAATACATCAGTTAACTCACTGCATGGACAGTTTAGTGGAGACAGGTGTTAGAGGTGAGTGAAAGGGTAAGACAGTTGTCAGTTGTGACTATAGTTGTGCATGAGATTTTCACAATCAATGGATTGAGTATTGCCAATGAGGATTGCGTGGTTCAACCAAGGGAAATACGAGTTTGGATTAGCCATTCTCATCTATTCTCATGCAGGATTGCGCAGTGGAGGAAAGCAAGCAGTGGAGGAGATTTGAACATGTGATTGATTCAGATCTGAGCTAGTTTTGTGTGTAACAGGTGGAGATAGTACTGAGTACTTGTGAGGAGTATTGTACTATGTATTGTTACATGTTCTCAATCATTATAATATATAGATAGTGCGGGGTTTTCAGCTGTATGCTTTCCCCGGGTTACATACTGTGTTAATGTACGCATGCGATTGATGTTTCATTGTTTTTAATTCCGCAAAATTGATGATCAACGTAGAGGAGGTTATGTATTATGCATGCATTCCACAATAGTGTATAATCAGGATAATCTCTATGAATAAGTGTCATATTATTCAAAATTTCTACATGGTATCAGAGTAGAGTTGATCATCAGATCTATTATTCAGAAAGAGTTTACATTTTATTTCTTCAGGTAGAGTCTGTAATTGGGCCAGGTAGCCTCTGGATTCATCCTTATTTTGGAAGGTGATATATTCGGTAAAAACCCATACAGTCAATCTCTGTACGAGAAATACTTTGTTCTCACGAATTTTAGATCAGAAGCGGTTGAGTTTTGAGCTGGTGGAATTTGAATTTGCATCAGTGTTTTCTTGGTGTCAATGTTGAAATGTCTTTCAACAGATTGCGATTGGAGTATGCCCTTGAAGGCAACTCAAATTATATTGCATGGAAAGACAGGATGGAGGCGGTGTTAGATGACAATGGGCTGAAGGAGTTCATAGAGGCTGAGGTCCTAAAGCCTATTGATGCTGCTCACGTTGAGGCTTGGAAAAAGAAGACAGTAAAGTGTCGAAGGATTCTATTGGAGGGCGTGAAGGATCACATTGTATCCAACCTGCATGGAAAGGCTTCTCCATACTTGATGTGGAAAGCATTGACAAATTTATTCCAAAACAAGAGTGACCAAAGGAAGTTGGGGCTCAAGGATAAACTCAGAAACATTAAGTGTGAGAATGGAGACAGTATGCCCAAGTATCTCACGAAGTTCACCCAATGCCGGGATGAGCTGCGAAGTGTGGGGGTGACTGTTGATAATGAGGACTTGGTGAGCTTGGCTCTCCTTGGTCTTCCGAAGAGTTGGCATTCCTATCAAGACTCTGTCAATGGTCGGGAGAAATTGCCAGGATGGGAGAGACTTTGGTCAGATCTTGTGCAAGAGGAGATCAGGTGGAATACTAGGGACGGATCTTCATCAAAGGCATCTGATGAAGAAAATTGCGCTTTGGTTGCCAAAGCAAAGAAGGGGAAGGAGAAGGGTTCTCTTTCCGAATCCAGTTCTTCCAATGATGGGAAGAAGGTTGAAAAATTGAAAGTGTGATGCTTTTGTTGTCACGAGATGGACCATATGCTGCAAATTGTCCACGGAGGAAATCCAAGAAGGGATCCGGGGAAGGATCTGAAGGTGAGTCACTTGCTTCACAGTTTGAGTTGGATTTCACACTCTTCGCATGCATGGTTTCATCCATGGTGGGAAGTGGTTGGTTTCTTGAAAGTGGAGCTTCTTTCCACATGACCAACGACAAGAGTTTATTCAGTACTTTGGAGGAGAAAGATCTCCAAATACTCATAGTGATGGGTAATGATGAGAAGTATAATGTCTCAGGGGTAGGCACGGTTATTTTTCAGAGGGAGCATGGAGCTAGCCTTACCTTGACCGATGTCAAGTATGTACCAAGACTGGAGAGAAACATGGTGTCGATCGCAATGCTGGAAGACAGAGGCTATGATGTAGTCTTCAGTAAGGGAAAGGTTTTCCTTAGACACATCATCACTAGACAGGTGAAGCAGATTGGTTCACGGGTCAAGAACCTGTATGCTCTTGAGGTTCAAGATGCATGCAAAGTCTTGAGCAGCAAGGCAACTGATGGAGACTTGGTGGTTGAGAGGGAGCGTATATTACCTCTCAACATGCAGAGCCAGAAGAAGTCTCAGACGATTTTGGAGGAGCCATGATTGGTGTAGCAGCTTTAGGAGGTTGTGGAGTAGCCACAACAAGGGAAGCTGAGAGGAGATCGAGTAGAGGCATCTACTCATGCAGAGACCTCCAGTAGGGGGAAAATTCGAGCCAGGTGGGCTGAGGGATCACATGCAGCCATACCTCCAGGTAGGAGGTGGGGTGATATAGAGTGATCGTCCCAAGGAGGAGGGGTAGGATCCTTGAGGTACCCAACCTCTCGGATGAGACCTTGCTACGGGAGCCCCGATGTGGAGTAGTATGAACTGACTGATTGGGTAGAGATAGATGTGGATGGAGCAGCAGAGAGAGCGATAGTGTAGGGAATCCCAGGACAGCGCATAGCTAGCAGGCTACAACAATGCGAGAGGCACAAGTGTTTTGCACAGTGCTAGGTGGCACAGAGAAGTGTGCAATGGTGCGAGATGCATGGAGATATTGCAGTAGCACAGATGTTAGAGAGGGAGCACTTGTCAGTAGCAGGTAGAGCTTCAGCATCAGAGTATGTTCCTATCCCAACAGAGTGGTCAGTTGGGAGTGTTTTTGTTCCAAGTGTTGTTGGAGCAAAAGGACCGAGAAAAGGTGTTGCATGCAGAACATTCCAGAGTTGTAGGATAGGGGTTGCAGATAATCCATATATTGTTGAGAGGGAGTGTTGAAAATGAAACAAGATGATGGAGCTTAGTGGAAAGGAGTCGCCTTCACTAAGTGGGCCCGCAGGCTATTTTTGGCGCAAAGTCTATTTTTAGACATATGGATCATGGTCTATGAGTTGCAGGATGTTATTTGTGGATGATTGGTCATGTTGGTAAAAATAGATGGACTTCTATTTTTAGACATATGGGCAGAGTCTATTTTTAGACTGCCAAGCTAAAAATAGAACAATCGAATATTATTAGCTCTTGATAATATTTGGACTATAAACATTATCTTATCCTCTTTGAGCACTTCAGTTCGAGCTACAGATGTGACACATGCAACTGTCAGAAGGAAATACGCTTTTCTTATGGGTAATTTGAGCTATTGCATGATGGACTTCAGTTAGAACTCAAGTGATTGAGTTTGGTGGAGTTGATTGAGGAGTTGATGGAGTTGTGTTCAGTTTGACTTAGTTGAACTAGTTGTATTTAGTCTAACTGCAGAATACACTAGTGATGAGTGATGTGAATTAATTCACTAATTATTAACTCATAAAGCAACTAAAGAATACATCAGTTAACTCAATGCATGGACAGTTCAGTGGAGACAGGTGTTAGAGGTGAGTGAAAGGGCAAGACAGCTATCAGTTGTGACTATAGTTGTGCATGAGATTTGCACAATCAATGGATTGAGTATTGCCAATGAGGATTGCGTGGTTCAGCCAAGGGAAATACGAGTTTGGATAAGCCATTCTCATCTATTCTCATGCAGGATTGCGCAGTGGAGGCAGCCAAGTAGTGGAGGAGATTTGAACCTGTGATTAATTCAGATCTGAGCTAGTTTTGTGTGTAACAGGTGGAGATAGTACTGAGTACTTGTGAGGAGTATTGTACTATGTATTGTTACATGTTCTCAATCATTATAATATACAGATAGTGTGGGGTTTTCAGCTGTATGCTTTCCCCAGGTTACATACTATGTTAATGTGCGCATGCGATTGATGTTTCATTGTTTTTAATTCCGCAAAATTGATGATCAACGTAGAGGAGGTTATGTATTATGCATGCATTTTGCAATAGTGTATAATCAGGATAATATCTATGAATAAGTGTCATATTATTCAAAATTTCTACAGTCTTACCCATGGCTATGTGTCTTTGGAACACCTTTCCTTTACTGAAGACAACATCGTAGCCTTTGTCCTCCACCATCGCGACCGATACCAAGTTATTCTTCAGTCCAGGAACATACTTCACATATGTCAAGGTGAGAGGAGCTCCATGCTCCCTCTGAAAAGCAACTGTGCCCACTCCTGAAACACTTTACTTTCCATCATCACCCATCTCTATGCGCATCTTGAGGTTTTTCTCCTCTAAGGTACTGAATAAACTTTTATCGTCAGTCATGTGGAATGAGGCTTCACTGTCAAGATACCAAACACAACCCACCATCGATGAAACCATACTTGAGATGAGGGTAAAGTCCATTTCGAACTGAGAGGGCAACGCCTCACCTTCCGATCCTTTTGTGGATCCCTTATTGGACTTCTTCAATGGGAAATTAGCTGCATAATGTCCCATCTCGTGACAATGAAAGCATCTCACTTTAGATTTGTTACCCTTCTTCCCTCCATGAGAAGAATTCGATTTGGAATGGGAAGCCTTCCCTTTCCATTTCCTTGGCTTACTCACTAAGGCTATATTTTCTTCATCATCATTCTTTGATGAAGAACCATCTCAAGTGCTCCTCCTGATCTCATCCTGCATGAGATCCGACCACAGTCATTCCCAATTTGGCAGTTTCTCTCTTCCATTTACAGAATCCTGGTAGCTATTCCAGATCTTTGGAAGACCGAGGAGAGCAACGTTCACCATATCATCATCGACAGTAGTTATTCCGACACTACCAAGCTCATCTCTGTAGGTGGTGAGCTTGTTCAGATATGTAGAAATAGTATCGCCCTTCTCCATCTTGATTTTCCAAAGCTTATCCTTGAGCGCCAGTTTCGTCTGGTAGCTATTGTTCTGATATAGGTCCTTCAATGTCTTCCACATTGAAAACTAAGTATCCTTCCCATGGAGACTCAAGACAATATGGTCTCAAACTCCCTCCAGAAGAATCCATCTCACCTTCGCCACACACTTCTTCCATTCAATCAATTCTTTTGCTTTAGCTGCAACTCACTTGGGGATTTCTTGATTAATGAAGTCCTTCAAACCATTGTCTTCTAATACAGCATTCATTCTATCTTTCCATGCTATGTAATTCGAGCTGCCTTCCAAGGCATACTTGAGTCTCAAGCCATAGAATGCCATTGACCAACCTGAAGTATGAGATGAATTTGATTTGTACCTGCAATCCCGAACTTCAAACTTCGAATTCTCTTCTCCGTATATTTTTCACAACTCCGATAACCTTTGCTCTAATACCATGTAGAAATTCTGATTGTAGATTAACCTAATAATGCAATATAACTAAAGCAAAATACTTTACTCTACTTCTACAATCAAACTTCGGAAGCTTAATAGAATTGAGCAAGATCAAGCAGAACACATATAACTAGAAGAAGAATCAATGTACATGAAACACAAACGAATACTTTGGGGAAAGCCTCAACTAAAAACCTCGCTATATGTATTATCATAAAAGTGGAAACATATCAGGATTACACAAAGATTTAGCTCTCACAGCTAGTCGGTGCTCAGTACAATCCCTCACTAATGGTCACAAACAAAATAGACTGCTCATGTGCCTTCTCCTCTACCCTCCAAGGTCCTATTTCCTTGTGCTATTTTTCCTGGGTGATCCAGCTGTTACCAAGTGTAACACTGATCACTCACACTAATCTTACACCCTGTAAAACTACGCAAATCTCAAGGAATGAATTCCTTCTGCATGCAAGAGTTTTCCTTATAGGAAAATTCTTGCAACTGATAGTACATTATCCCTGTCTTTAATCTCAACTAGGTCTTTCTCTGAATAGACATGCATGAGTTATTTATGAGAGAATCTTAAGTGATGTGGAGTACACTAATTTGATGCATGCATGCATTAAGTGACTGAACTCAGAATTAGTTCCTCAAACTGTTTGGAACTAATTTAACTAGACATAACTCAATTAACTAAGCTAACTAATTACAACTCAATTATTACTCATCCTTATCTCCTTAATTAAGGGATAACCTCCTTAATTTAAGGGATAACTATTGCATGACTTCGCAAAGACTTCTAGCTTGGATTTCTCCAACTAATTAATCCAAAATGAATTAATTAATTATTTTTCAAGAAGCTAGTGAGACTAAATTTGAATTCTAATTCAAAGACAAATTAAAATTGGAATATTCTTGTTGCCACATTTCAACAAGTCTAATGAGTTATCAACAACAATTAGTAACAACATCAAATAACTTCACATCTCACTTTTGACCACTTGAACTAGATCTTGAGACTATATTTGATTTGATATTATATTTTTTTTGTTTGTCAAGGGGTTACAGTTCATTAGAGATTATCACGCTTAACTTATCTAAGAGCCACACCAACCCAACCCTTAACATGACTAGATTTTTGCTCACAAAGTTTCTAACTAATAACCTCCACATCAGATAATGACTTAATAGTGCACTACATCATCTATTCTACATCTGACAATTTGATATTATATTTACTAATTACAATTTTTTTAAATAAAATTAATTTTTCATAAACAATTCTTTTTTCCTTTTTAAAAATTGTTTAATTTAAATCTTATTATATCTATATATATATATATAGATATATCAGTGAGATTGTTGATTAATTGATCAACTCATAATTTAAAAACTTGTATTTTTAAAACTTAATTTATTTTATAGAATAAATTTATTTTAATTTTAAAATATTTAAATTTAATAAATATTAGATCAAAATATTAAAATCATATATATATATGTTCTAAAAATAGAAGTAAGATTAATGATAACTAAGGTAGCTCACAATTATACTCACTCCATACTCCATAATCATTACAATAATGTTTTTCTAAAATATCACAACTCAACCTAATATTTTTCAAATTACAAAAGGTCAACGTAGATGAATAAGATATCAATCATTTTACTCACCCACGCTAAATAATTCCAATTCACAAAAACATAAATATTTTTATAAAATATAACCCAATAAAATATGTTTATAAAATATAAACAAATATTTTACACTGCATAGGATTCAATAATAATAAATTTCCATAAAAATTGCTAATAGCATTTTGTATTACATCACCACCAGTTTGATGGGTTCAAATGGACAATCAGTAAGTATATAAAATCCAATAATAACGAATTTGAGTACATATAAGTTAGCATTAGCATTTTGGCATTTCCTATTATATGAGGATCGCCAGATTTTGGGTTTACTGCAGGATGTAGCCTATCATTATTTGATAAGTTTGAAGCTATCTTTCACAGCTCGTGTACTGGAACTTACAAACTGCAATGACAATACATATAGAATATGATCAAGTACGTTATATAAGTGGAAATAAAATTGAAATAAGAAAATAAAGTTAGTTTTTTTTAATTGGTTTTTTAATTGTATATATAGATTCAGTATTATGAAAAATTTCTAGGGTATTTTGATTGTGTAGAGATTATTTATCAAATTTATAATTTCAATAATTTTTTATTAGATTTAAAAGATTTCCAAAAAATCACATTAAAAACAACTTAGTCATTTTCATTCTAGTTGTAAATTGCGAATTAAACTGATAGTGAGCAGTTAAAAATTAAGTAAAAATAGGTTAATTGATTTTTCTTAACTGGTATTTCTCAAAATCTACCATCAAACTAGTTTTACCTGAAACAATAGTAAATCTACCTTCAAATTAATTTTTACCTGAAACAATAGTTCTTGGGTGTTTGCCTGAATGTCAGCATATCCATATTCAGAGATGCGAATCAAACTCCAACTCTGTGACTAAAATAAATAGACGATGATTTGAAGTCAGTAGTTAGAACTTAGAACTGCGTTTATAGAATTATAGAAGTCCAACCCTTTGAATAAAATAAATAGACAATGACTGGAAGTGAGTACTAGTTAGAATTGTGTTTATAAAATTATGGTTGACAACAGAGATTGCTCACAGGGTTTTGAAATTTATCGAGAGTGAATCCTCCTGTACCAATCACAACGTGCACGGGGGCACTATACTCATCTGTATTATTATAAGTATCGATTCCATCGATGCCTTTTACTGGCAGTAATCTACATGTTTTTTCAAATACAGAGCATGTACGCTCATAGTTGTGAACATGGCCCCAGAACGCTAGGTCGACCTGTTAACCTCGAGAAATTAGAATAGTGGGAACAGAAAAAAAGAGAAATACTTAGCCGCGAGGCACAAAAATCTTATCAATCATATCTAAGTTATCTTCAGTCTGTGCGTTCACCTGGAATTCCATGAGAAGTGGTTCAATTGCACTGACAAAGTGAGAATCCACAGTTGGGCTCACCAATTCAGAAAGGCCAGATTTTCCCGTTGAGTACATCGGCCTGTGCCTGGATTTTCAAACCAATCATAAATTTTTTTGCCAAGAACGACGAAAACCCTAAAAAGGATGAATTGCCTATGTCCTAAAATTGATAGTCATGATAACTGATCGTAAATCCAGAATTTATAAGAGCTTCATAGTCATGGAGTTATCCTCTAATCTGTAAAAACTGACTGGAAATTAAAGGTACGATTTAGTACAAATTGCAATGACACTCTCATTATATTAGCTAGTGTGACCTAATCTTACCCACAGAAAATAATCCATGGAGTTTGTTTGCGGTCAGCAGAAGCAAGGTCCCGCTTGATCCATTCATACTGTTGAGCCATTGTCATCCAAAGCAAAAAAATTGCTGATCAAAATTCTAGCTGTCAATTGCAACTGAAGATTATAAACTATTTTTCACTTCTCTAAGTCCGATAAAGGAAACTTTAAATCGTCTAAGGGCACACAAATTTAGCACCTGTTCACTGCTTCTGGCCCAATTATGCTCTGTGGAAATAACAGTGAAATGCACTGGCCCCTGACTGATTGAATACCATGGCTTGTCTTTCTCAGCTGTTGGCATATGAAAATACTTCTCGTAAGGAACTCCACACTCTCCACCGGAATCTGGTGTCTCATATTTTGATCCAGAGAATGGAAAATCTCTGTAAGGTAACATACTAGGAAAAGAATTAGCTAAACCCACTTTCACATAAATACATACATCTAATCTCAGTGGTGTATAAAAGCCAGATGCAAGGTATCATCGTGTAAATATAGAAATGGAAGATAAGATTAGGGTTTAATGAAGAAGAGAATTACCTTTCATGGTTTCCAATGGCGGTCATGTATGGTACTCGCGAAGCAATTGGATTGATTAACTGCAGGAAGTAGTCCCACTCAACCAGGAAACCTGTGGCATAGCTAATGTCTCCAATGTGGAACACTGAATCCACCTCTCCTGCTAGCATTTTCTCTTTTATGGCTTCTATTACCCCAAGTGACCCTGGCTGACCATATCAAGCATAGCCCACACAAGCTATTCAAAATATTGCGCAGGAATTATTCTTCTGACATGGCTTCAAAATTCATTTTGCCGTTGTAGAGAACCAATAATTTATTATTAAAAGGAATTAACTTGGTTGGAGTAATTGTCATACTTATTTGATTGGAAACCGGTTTTATTGGGGGTAATTGTTACACTTATGTTAATAGGAATTAATGAGATGGACTGCCATCTTGGGAACTGGACTAACCACCTAACCACCTACTCTTAAGTTTTTAAGTTTACGTGGGTTTTACTGTAAAGAAAACCTCGATATTGTATCAGAGCCTTGGCCCAAAATTTATTCCCCTAGTTGAATTTGAATTTGAGTGTTGGAGTAATTGTCAAACTAATTTCATTAAGAATCAATTACTAGAACTAACAACCACAACATAGAACTAGCAGCCGATCACATAAGTCTAATTAGCCACTCAAGATATGAATTTCGATGTGATTACTAAAACTAACAACCACAACATAGGATTAACATCCGATAACATAAGTCTAACTAGCCATTTAAGATATGAATTTCATGTGATTATTGTAAAAAATATTTCTAAAAATTTGATATAGATCACAGAAGCCTTAAATCAATAATGATAATGATAACCATTTAAAAATTTATTAAACTTAAAAATTTTGATATCACAAAATGGTAATGGTTTCCAAGTTTACTGTATCTAAGGGGTTTTGGGGTTTTGGTGTAAGGAAATACCCCCAATAAATTCAATATCCATTACTGGGAAAATTTAGAAAAACTTCCCAATAAAGAATTAATGAAGCCTAAAACGGTGACATGAAGACTGGATACTGTCATATAATCACTGTAAGAAATCGAAAAGTACCTGTATGTAGTGTTCATCGGATTTATCACGAGGAGCTTGACCCATATCTCCAAACGTAAGAAATCTAACCACGCTGTCACCGGCTGAAGGTGGAGTCCGAAGTCGGACAGGATTACTCCAACCCGCCTGATCACTGAAACAACAAATTTATCTTTTATAAAGAAACAAAGGGAAGAACGATTACTATTGCGAACCCTGTCGCTGTCAGAGAGTTTGCGTGATACCTTCCATAAGTGTAGAGATAGCTTCGAGAGGGCAGTAGTCCTGTCATCTGGGCGGTATGAATATAACCAGGATCATGCCATCCAAAGTCTCTTGCTGCGCTCAGTGTTTTAGTGCCTGAAAACAACGGTCAACAGATTTAAAATCAGAGTCATCATTATAATTCAATACTTCATGTGAACGTCGGCTATTAATTTTAAATGTTCATATTTTAAAATTTTTATTACTTATCTTTATATTTAAGATGTTTTAAATAATTTAAGTTTGAAATAATTATTTTATATTTTTTTTCTCTTAAATATTTAATTAATTTCAATTTGGGTAACAACACAATTCAAACTATCAATAAAAATTAAAATAAAATACTTTAATTTCATTTAGATTGAAATCAATTAAAAAACTATATAAAGTGTGTAATCATTAACTGTTATAATCATTAAGTCTTATATAGAGGGGTAAATTATCATTTCGTTTTCAACTTTTATAAAAAAAATTATTGCAATCAATGGTCCGCTGAACAATGAGAATTTGTTTGCTGAGATAAAATTTATTTTTGATGGTTTTGCTTGCTGACTACAGCTTTATTTTCTAGATCGTCTCTGTTAGGTGAACTACAATTAGAATTTTCTTTTCTGTTTTTTTTGGGTTGGTTGATTATAAGTTGTTGAATTAATTTTTTTTATTATATTTTTTTATATTTGTTGAATAACAATATTATAGATGAAGACCAATGGTAATATTAAGAAGAGAAAATTAAATGCACTTTAACTATTTATAATCTAAAATTATCTTTCTAAAAAAATCTTTTTAAAAAAGAAAAATCAACCTCATGGCCCAGAAAGAAACATTTTATCTTTAAGCAAGTGCTAAAAACACAAAACTAAAAACAATTTCCCTCTTCTCTAATTAAAATAATTTATTTTTTATCCTCTATAATAGAAATATAATTATAATTTGATAATTAAAAATATCAAACTATTTTAACACCTTAACTTTTTTCTTTTTCTTAGACAATTTAAATCTTCAAATAAATATCAACATAAAACTTACACTAAAGGGAAATTAGTTTCCATTTACTATTTTTAATATTTTACCATAATATGATTCTTTATATTTTTACATATATAAAAATTATATATATATATATATATATATAAATAATTTAACAAGTTTATTATTACAATATTTTTAATTTAATATAATATATTACATCAAATTTATATGGTAATATATATATTTTTTTAAATGGGAAGGGCTAATTTTATTTAGAAGCATCAGGGGCCCTTTTTTTTTTTTATATACCTAACAGGCAACTGTCACATCGAAATGATTAAATTACAACCACTGACCACCCCAACCGTCACATCGAAATGATTAAATTACAACCACTGACCACCCCAACCGTTACATCATGCACTCGTGTGCCAGATATGGTAATATATATTATACTAACTTTTAACTTTTTAGCTATGGAATTGTAAATTAAACTTTGCTCTACATTTACCAAATAATTTTTCACTATACCTAGAACTTACTTTTTTCTATTTTTATATAGATTCAACATTAACTTAATCTTGTCCTGAAAATGAACTATAATTTTAGAAAATAACCGTTGTAACGTTTGCAATAGATTTTAACCTACTGTTTAAAAGAATCATTATTCTGCCTTTGCGTACCGCACATATCTTTCCGAGTGTAGGTAGAAACTGATGACTCTGCCACCAACCCTTTTCCATATTTTACATATTGAGTCTGCTTGCTCCCGCTGATCCACGATATTTTCATCTACTCAGTCAATCGCAGGTATCAAATCAAGGCATTCTCTACAACACAAAACCATTCTATAGAAACAATGACATCAAAAATCCAGAAATTCTATGATATATCAAAAGCGAATGTGAAGCAATGGATTTCAGAGCCCTTTGTTAATAATGAGCCATCAGCTGTTAAAACTTTTTTATAAAAAACGACGATATTGAACATTAGGTTAAAAAAATAATGGTACTTGACTTACTGCCGTGCCTGTGGAATCCATGCTGGAGAGATGACTATATAGAGGCATAATTGGGTTAGCAAATTTGAGAGGTTTGGATCTCTTGAGTATGCAGGGGGCACGAAAGCCACCTCTGAACACTACAAACTCTACATCGGTGCGGATGTTTATAACATTGAATGTTATAGAACCAGTGCACGTCTTGACTAAGCACCTCTGCCCAATTCTCCCCTCGCAGCTACTAATAGCACATGAAGTATAGGAAGGATCGTTGTTCAGGAACTGGGCCTGATTAATCAAACACATTAGCAGAGAATTCTTATTGGGTCACATAAGTTGCTGAATTAAATGATGATGGTGTAGTAATGGATACCTTGACAGGGTAGTGGCATAACAGAGGATGTGACTTCAAATCTCCAGTTTCCTTATATTTCAATGCGTCCCGAAGACAGTGTGAAATTCTATGACATAAAATTATATCAGGTTGAATAATAGAGTTTAGGCTTCTGTGATCTATATCAAGTTAGAGAAAGATTTCCGCGCATATCACATAGAATTTCATTTGTGGACCCGTTTCGAACCAACTAGTTCTGATGATGAATCATACTAGTTAATTCGAAATACATACTAGTTAATTCGAAATACATTAGGTTAAGTTAGATGTGATGCTTTCTCAATCTAAAAATCTACTATCCAAATAAAAATGGCTACCTTGGTCTAAAAAGCGAGATAATGGCAACCCAGTCATGGCCTGTGAGATGCTGAATTCTGCTGAATTCTGAAATATTCTAAAATTCTTGATTTTGAAATATTCTAAAAATCTATTATCCAAATAAAGATGGCTACCTCGGACTTGAAGGCGAGATAAGAGCAACCCAGTCATGGCCTGTGGGCTGCTGAATTCCGCTCACTGTCACTGTCACGTTCTCTTCATTAGCAAGAGGTCCTTGAGTACTCAATCTCAGATCCACATATCGAGTTGAATGCCGACACGAATGCAAAGTCCTTCTGGTAATACATCCAAACCCTCCTCTGTGTGCATGTCCTCCACACGTATCAACGGTCCCATTTTGAGGAACATTCATGGGCGCCGTAAGCCTGCATAGCCACCAACAGTACACAAATACAACAAATAGCACCGCATTATAAAATTTCACTGGCCTGGTTTGTACACCAAACATGAAAACCTTCATCATTTCTTTGTCATCCCTGGTTGCCTTCCCGTCAAATCTCTCTCTATATTCTTTTAAGTTGGCAATGTTCCTTCAAACCAGAAGCAATCTGTACTAGCATTGAATTTGACGTTTGGGCGTTGAAGTAACTTGTGGGACACTTTGAACTTGGAATATTTCTCATCTTAAATTCTTTGTTCAGTAGCTTGTTCCTATGCACTGAACTTGACGACTAGGTGCCGAAGTAACTTATGGGACTCTTAATCTCGGAAGGTCCTCATATTCATTTATTTGTTCGTTGAAAACGAGAGATCTTTGCGACTCGTCTTTCTGGAAGCATGATGCTCCGTCAATAATTTTGAAATCCACGTATGATGTTGACGAAGACGATCGAACAAGCTCTGTTGCGTGTTTTACAGGATTGGGACTCTGGAACTCTCGCCTTGCAAGACTGGGACTCCCCCAATCGCTCCGACGGCAAATTATTATAATAATAGAGATTAGACAACTTTTAATGAGATGTGTTGCAGGGTAGTTTAATCCTTAATATATAATTTTAGCAAAAGTCATAGTATTAATAATAATTTAATGATAATATTTAATTAAATAAAAATATGTAATTATTAGTAAAGGAAAAAATGTATTATTTTTATTTAAAAATTAAATATAAAAAGTTTAATAACCAAGTTTAGTGTATAGATTTTATTTTTATTGTTTATTTTAGAAAAAAATTATTTTTTTTAATTAAAATAAAAAGAGAGTACATGGCCTTGCATATGTTTATAAGTTTTTTTTAGATTTTCTGTCTATATTTTTTCTGTTCCAACAAATTTATCTTTCATTTACGTTATATTCATTTATAACAAAATATACAACATATTGTCCACTTATGACCCTTTAGATTGCCCCAAAAAAACAAAAAGTTACAACAAGTGTATCTAACATCTGATCACCCTAATAACTATAGCATAACTTATCTTGTGTTATCAAATCACAACATTCGTCGCCTCCTAAGTGAAATTAATGCATGCAACATTTGTCATTACATCTTGTATCAATGTTGCGAAATGAAGCTTACGAGGTTCCTTTGTAATGCCTCACTTTGAAAGAAGATCGATGATCTTGTTCTGTTCTCTATATATATGACCAAAGTCAATATGTTGGAAAGTACTCACCACGTGTGAATATGTCTCATCCAGTTTGATAAAATAGGAGAATTAAATAGAGTGTAATCCTTGAACCAATCAATGATGCCCCTAGCATCTCCAAATACTTGTAATCTCTCTAGCCCCATCCATTTTGCACCTTTGAGGACACCCCATAAAGCAATAATTTTTTCTCTACTATTGGTCCCAAAAACTCCCTTCCACCAGAAATGATAATAGTTTCCCGGCTCTAATAGAATAAATGCTTTGCATCTACATTTTCTCTACAAGCATGCCCCATCAAAAAACCCCACTAGAAGACCTTCCAGATATGCAGGAATCTGATCTTTCTTTTTTTTCTCCCTTCTTTTAATCGACCTAATTTCTGCAAAATAGGCCATAGAGTTAATGATAACTTCCCGAACAACTGCAACTTTCTGTTCAAAAACGAATGTGTTTCAGCTCCTTCAGATAGACCATATAATGTAAAAGGGAAAGGAATGATACTGAGTTGAGAATCGATCCAAAAATATAAGAAAGATTTCAATGTCTAATGGTTCCTATAAGGAGCAATACAGATAGCATCCAGAACCTCCTCCTAGACTGCCACAACAAATGGACAATAAAGCAGCAAATGATCAACATCTTCACACCCCCGCTTACATATTGGACAAATATCGGACCAATGAAGCCCCTATGTTGAAGATTCTTCCAGGTAAGGATGCAGTCGTGAAGTGCCAACCAACAAACGCATTTGAGCTTCTGTGGTATCTCCCATTTCCATGTATCCTAAAACCATAAGCAATATTTAAGATCCTTCTCAACCAAAGGTAATATATCTCTAATTTTCCACATGTTCAAATCAACATTACAAGATTGTTGTAATGTTTTGACAAGAAAATAAGTATATTTAACTATTAAAGTGCTTTATCTATGATAAGGAAATAAAATGAATAAAAGCCAAGAAAGGTACATAGCAAGCTTAGATAAAAGGGGTAACAAATTTAAACAAACTTGTCAAACACTAATTCTCAATTATATTGGTAAGCTTCTTGCTTTGGATTGCCAATGACTTTCCCTTCCTATTCCTTCTACAAGGGATCTTTTGTTTCAAAGCAAATAATATTTAAAATCTATCTAAACCAATTAAGTTGAAATGTCATAAAAAAAAATTATAGAAGTGGATATTTATTGGATTTGGAATTCAATTTTATATTCAAATGAATGTCTAAACTTGATGTTTGAGTAAACTTGTAAAAAATAAGAAAAAATACAATTAAAAATAATATTTGTTTTTTATCTTTTAAAAATATGTATTTCAAAATATTATCATTATTTTCAATTTTATTGATTCAATGATAAATTTTCTATTAAGTATGAACTCGAAATAAGCATAAAGACATAACCATAAAGGTCACAATTCAACCTCATAAATTTGAATTGAGTGAATTTGCTATAAAAGTCACAATTCAACCTCATAAATTTCAACAACGAATTTGTTTGTTGTCCAATAGAAAGTAACATTAGTATAGTACCTATTGCTTCCTAGTACCTATTGTCCATGAAGCAATGTTGAAGGAATTGTATATACTAAATGCCCAATTATGACTCCAGTATTTTACGATAAAATGCGCAATTATGACCCCAAAGATTTTACAATAGAATAGCTCTCTATAAGCTATTGAATTTTATTAGTATTTTCTTTCGAGCTTCAAGAGCGATAGTCTTTAGATGCAAGCATATTGACCATGGCATAAAAAGATATATTAGAATTAGTTTATGCTTACACTTGGCTAAATGAAGTTTAGGGTGCTTATCATTTTAAAAATATAATAAATCGTTGAAAGAAGACGTTAACAGATCCAGCCTTTTACAATAGAATAGCTTTATGTAAGCTATTGAATTTTAATAGTATTTTCTTTGGAGCTCCAAGAGTTTTAGTCTTTACCTACAAACATATTGATTATTGACTATGGCATAAAAAGTTTTATTAGAATTAGTTTATCCTTACACTTCGCTAAATGAAGTTTAGCGGGCTTATCATTTAAAAAGTTAAAAAGTCTTTGAAAGGAAGACGTGAACAGCATTTTGTAAGAAGCATACAATGCATGTTGAAAAGATTTGTAAACTTTGATTTTGCTATATAAGTTTAAGGAGAGGTGTGCATGTCCTTTGCATCTCTATGTTTATTTCGGCATTTGGATTCCATTAATTATATAATAGCTTGTAAAGTAATAGTCCTTTTTTTTTTTTATATAATTGCTATTATTTTTTATTTGCTATTAAAATTGAGTAAATTAATAGGATTTTCAAACTTTTAATCTTTTACCTGTGACATAAATCAAGTAATTTTATAGAATTGATTTTATTTTCAAAACGTTCCAAAAGTCTATTTTATATATGTGAATGTATATAACTCTATAATCTTAATATCAATTAATTAGCAGGTTGATCACAATTTTCTATAAAAGCAAAGTTTCATCTTCCAATATGTTTTAAGCACATAAAATAAGCAAGACTACCATCATTCATGCATAACATTTGCATACTATCATTCATGCACAATGTTGTCCTTTTGAGGTGGATCCTCTTTTTTTCAAAAAGAGTTCAATATATATAGGCAATAATCTAACGAGATCACTTCTTGACACTTTTTCGATTAGATTTTTTTGTCATTTTACTCAGAAATCAGTGAAAAAAAGAAAAATTGTAATTTTAAGTTGTTGAATTTGAATAATTTAAGTACTTGGATGGTATTCTAAAACATTGAATCCATTTTGTATTAAAAAATGCAATTTAAGCAACATAACATTATGATCTTATAAAAAACTGTGTAGGAAATTTTAGCAAAAAAAATCCAAAAAGATATTTTGAATTCTAGTTCAAGAAAATTCTATAATAGATGGACATTTTGAATTCTCTAAAGGCTCAAAATGAAAATATTGTGAATTGAATGAAAATTTTAGCAATGTGTTTTTGCATTGTTCATAGAAATTAATGCAAAATGGGAAAGCAAGGGAAACATCAGACTATCATGGGCCTTCCAATGCAAGTTATTAAAGAAAAGATAATATTTTTCTAGTAAATATTTAGTATGCACTGAAGTATATGTAAAGAGAAATAATATTGATTGGATTGAAAAAATTGCTTCATATAGTCTTCCTGACTAAACTAGAAAAGAGGAAATGAATCTAGAAGCTAATGCTCAAATTCAAAGGATGGTGCTTGCTTGCAATGTGACGTGTAAGCATTTATGTATTTATTGCTTATATGTTGGGATTACTATTGCTTTATCATTTGCCATATGTGTTGGTATTTGAAAATTTCTTATGTAGTTATGCTTACTCATGCAAACTAGAGGAAAAAAGAGGAAGGAATACAATGAAATGAAGGTACTCATTTTTGAAAAGATAAGATGTCAATACCATTTCATAGTAAAAGGTTATGGTTCAAATACATGCAATAACAATATTAAGATAAAACATGTATGGTCATGAAGTTGGTGAACAATGGCCTTGTTATGGCCAACCTGACACATTAGGTAATGCTAGGTACCTACATAAGCCAAATCCATTAATAGACATGGTTTTTTATGTAGACTTTTTCTTATTGGAAGTGTTAATTGAATCAACGTGTAAAATTAACAATAAGAAATATTTTGATGTGGATTAAAAAACTTAAAATAAGGATTTCTTCTTATGCAGTGGAGATGTTGTCAACATATATAATTGTATGTTGATAGGAAACTATCAATTGCACAAAAGGATGAAACAATTGTGAACCTTTGCTATAAAAGCCACTAGGATAACTTTTTATTTTACCAAAAGCCCCATAGTGGGGAGATCACTTTTATAGTTGGAATCAAATGAAGTGGATATCAGAGACCATGGTGAAGAGATACCTTAATAGCCATGAATTCAACATTTTATATAAATAAATATGGGGTGATATGTTGTCAATTATTGATTTAGTACAATAAATTGATTTGTAGTGATTCAGTATGGTCGATGACCGAAAATTCGCTTCATATGCTTTTTAAATATGGTGATCTCAATTGCACATGCTGGTGATGTTAACGCGCAATGCAACCACATAATATATCGCAAGATATTACACTATGGTTGGAGCACCTCATGTATAGGTCTTACCAAATTTGTCTTGATTGGAAAGTCAATGTATTCATGGTCAATGATGCATTGACTTAAATCACTACTTTGAGGTAACTTCAATATTCTTGTTCTACATCATAACTTGTATTTATTCTTAAAATGCCACACTTGAAATGAACGGACTTTGGAAGGAGAATAAAATGGTAGAAATTTATCTTGTGTTTTTGGCATGTATGGAGTGCATGGCCAAAAAAGTGAAAAGATTAGCTAGTATTCTAGAAAAATCAAATGAAATGTTTAGTCAGCTAGTTTCTATCATGAAAAATTGTTTTATGATGAAATGAGAAATTTAATTGACAAGTTTTTCATCAAATTTGTAAATGAGAAGATGCCCTTGGACTATTTCCACAAGAATTGGATTGTTAGTCATAAGATTCATAAGTTCGCATGCCCTTTTTATGTTTAATTTCTTATGTTCCATAATGGGGATATTTAGAAACATAAACTTTCAAATGGGAACAGTAAACCTGAAGCGAGAACTCTAGCGAAAAAACCCCCAAAAAACATGAAAAAAACCCAAAAGATGAAAAGTGTGTATTTGAGAATGATGTTTTGTTTTTAAGGGTAAATTTTCAGCATTTCTTAAAAATCGCAGTAAAAACCAATTTTTTTGGTGCAAAAAAGATGAGAAAGACACACTGAAAATTAAAAGTGTTGATGTTAGAATAACATTTTTTTTGGGGTACATTTTCAACATTTTTTAGCAATAGTGTTAAAGGTAAAATAATGGGGCCCGAAAAACCTTAAAATTCCGACAATTTTCATCCATACCATTAAAGATGGAATATCATGACTCTAAAAAACCCTATAATTCTAATTGTTTTCAAATATAACATCAAAGAAAATATATCGTAACTCAAAAAAACCTTAAAATTTTGACAATTTTTCAATCATGGAATTAAAAATCCTTAAGTTTTAAACATATTTCAACCATGACATTATGAATAAATTATATGACTAAAAAATACTTTAAAAATGAACACGTGAATGAAAAAGTCATTATTCCAAGAGTAAATTTAATTTTAAAGGCTAAAAGTATAGTTTTTTTCAAATCTTAGCCAAATACAACTTATCCCATTGCAACAAAAACATAAAAATAAACTATCAAAATGAAGTATCCCCTTTTAATGAGGGATTAAAATTGCAACAATTTTTTTTAACTATGGTATTAATCAAATGATAACAATAAATAATATCATGGCAATATAACTCTATACTTTAAAAATTCAACTTTAATTTCTAATATTATTTTTACTTTTAATCAAAATTCAATACATGTAGATTGAATGAAACGTAAATTATTTCTCTAAGTTATTGTTGCATTGTGGATATTCTAAACAAATGAATTCATCATAATTAAAAGATATAATCCAACAAACATAAAAATGACTCATAAATTCAAGTAATATCAAATGGAAGTTAAAATATTTATTTCAAGTTACCATGTAGACATCATTTACATAAAATATCTTAGATAATTATTCAAAATCATTCATATGTTCTGGCACATCATCAAAATTTACAACATCTTCAGATGAATCACTGGATGCAAATGAAGATGACCCATATTCTTTTGTTTCATCAACTAGTGCCACATCTAAGTCAACATGCATGCCCACCATTTCAAGATTCAAAAGTCAAGCCTTCTAGATCTAAGACTGGGTTCAGTAGACTCCCATCTCAACATTGTTTCTTTTGGTAGCAACCTCTTTAGAATCTCTATCGTCCTGAAGTGAAGAGTTCCTCTCTTTGTTAAATTGAAGTCATAAACAGGTATATTAACATCCTCAAATTTTAAGAGTCTTGTGCGGTGATGATTTATATTTGTACCTGTTATGAAACCAGCTCAAGAAAAGATAGAAAAGATAGATCAACACCTTAGAATTCAACCTCTTCAAGGGGGCAACCTCCTTTACATTACATAAATGAACAATTCTTCCATGATACAAATGAAAAGACCTCCTTTCTATATATAGGAGTCTAAGGGGTCATAACCTAATCAGAGCCGACATAACAATAATAATGTAAGGGCACAATAATAACAATAGTGGGCTTCTATGGGGCACATTAGTAACAATATGGGCACTACATGGGTACATCAATATAATAAGTGGGTTTTACTAATAACAATAAGGGTTTACACTAGTAGTATAGGGGCCTAACATGCCCCTCTCCTTCAAAAAGTGTTGTCCTCAACGCTTGAGTAGTTCTTGATGCTTCTGTATAAAATTCTTGTCCTCCCATGTGGAATCTTCAGCGGGTAAGTTCTTCCACTTGATGAGATACTCTGAAATTAATCGATTTCGTAGCTGTCGGGTTCTTGTTTCTGTGACTGCTCCAGGTTCCAATATGATTTTTCCTTCCTTTTCAATATCTGGCAATATTGTTTGAATTGGGATCTTTTGCAACTTTTGAATAAGTGGCCATACTTATTTGTCCTTCTTCCATTCATCTCTTGCTTCGTTTATCCAATCTGGTTGGATAATAGAAATAGCACAAAACAATGCTTCCACATCCTCATCCTTGAAGAGTCTTCCCATTCGGTGAGGTCGCCATTTTTTAAGTGCATGTAGTATTGCCAACATTTCCTTCTCATAAATAGCTTGCTTTAGATGTAGTAGTAAAAATACCCAATCACCTACATCAAAACATTTTTCACTATGATGTTTATCTACCTGTTATTTCATTTGATTTTGCACCGAAGTGGCGCTATCCTTTAAAAGTTGGAGAACTTGTTGTTGATGCTCGATGTGATCTTTCACTGCTTGAACCTTTTTCTTCTTTTTATATCCATCTATATTTAGAGTTTGAGGAGTGGTAATTTCTTCCAATCCTTTACAAGATATGGCCGGATTCATTTCTTGACGCTCGATGTGATCTTTCACTTCTTGAACATTTTTCTTCTTGATATGTCCTTCTGTCTTGCTAGTTTGAGGAGTGGTAATTCTGACCAGTGAATTACAAGATATGGTTGGATTCATTTCTTATTTCTTGATGTGATCTTTCACTTCTTGCACCTTTTTCTTCTTGATATTTCCTTCTATCTTGAGAGTTTGAGGAGTGGTCATTCTTGCCAATAGTTTACAAGATATGTTCTGATTCATTTCTTCTTTCTCTGGGGTCGGGTCATGGCATATATCGTCTTCTTTTGATGTTTCTTGATCCTCTTCTTCCTCCTCTTCATACTCTATGTAAAATAATTTCTTCTCAGCACACTTATGACCTTTAGTGCATTTGCTATCACAATTGTAACAAAGCCCTTTTTCTCTTTTTTCTTCCAATTGTTGTGGTGTAACCCTTGTAGGTTGTGGAAGGCTAGGAGGAACAACACGTCCATATTTATTGTTGTGAGGGGTAGACTTCCTTTTTGCCATAATTTTACTTTCAAATATGTCACAAAGCCCTTTTACTCTTTCCAATTGTTGTGGTGTTGCTCTAAAGAAGGTGTTGCTCTTTGTATCCTCATAATGTGCTATCATTTCCTCCGTGAGAATTGACCACGTAACAAGTTTTTTACGAGAACAAAGCCCTTTATACCATAAAAATTGATCTGGTTCTAAATATGAAGATGAAATACATACCTTTTGTAACAGTGGTACACCATGTAGATCAAAATATTGCTCCATCTGAAGTATCCAATTTACCGGATCCTTGCCATCAAACTTCCTCATCTTGCTTTTTCTTGATTTTAGGACCCCGAACTTGAAATGACTGTAACTCTGTACTTGCAGATATTTAAGTTCTGAAATTGCTACCTGTAGTAGCCCTATTTGACCTCTTTCCAATGCCACCGGTCTGATCCAAATTGGATTCTCCAAAAAAGAGTTATGCACAAGCTCCCAAGATGACCTGATTATAGACCTTTCCAGAAGAGCGAACTTGTATGAAGTGTCACGTGTCAATTTTTCTACCTTTGGCTCTGAAATAGATATAAAAGAAACTACAGTCTGTCCTCTTTCTGTACCTTCTTACGAAATTTCAATCCAATGGTCAGATAGAAAGTTATGACGATTTTCCCCAGGTCACCTGTTTTGAATGTAATTCAGGAGTCTGCAAAAAGACCAACTTCCTCAGATCATATCTCCAAAAATATCACGTGAAAAGCTCTGAAATTTGGACCCAAGGTTCAACACGATTTCTTCTCGAATGGGTTTTTTTTGCGACTTCTGAAACGTCACAGAAAAAAGTTATAGCGAAAATGCCACGATGACTTGTTTGGAGCAGTGAAACCCTAGAATCCAAAGCTCTGATACCAAATGTTATGAAACCAGCTTAAGAAAAGATAGAAAAGATAGATCAACGCCTTAGAATTCAGCCTCTTCGAGGGGGAAACCTCCTCTACATTACATAAATGAACAATTATTGGATGATACAAATGAAAAGACCTCCTTTCTATATATAGGAGTCTAAGGGGTCATAACATAATCAGAGCCGACATAACAATGATAATGTAAGGGCACAATAATAACAATAGTGGGCTTCTATGGGGCACAATAGTAACAATATGGGCACTACATGGGTACATCAATATAATAAGTAGTTTGTACTAATAACAATAAGGGGTTACACTAGTAGTATAGGGGCCTAACAGTACCCTTTCTTTTTCTCTTTCTGCTAATTTTTTAATCAACTACCATCTTTGGCTTGTACACACCATTGAATAGGTGTGTATTTGTGGCATACCAATGTACTTCAACACTTCCAACATCTTCATTTTCTTTAATGACCTTTATAACATTTGCAGCCTAAAATGAATAGCCATGTGGATCTCAATCTGCTAACATTGTGATCATGCAACCCTCCTTAACATCATGTATAGAAGTCATGTAAAGGTCTTCCATGGCTTCACCTTGTGCATGAGACCTTTTGGAACCAATATGCATTTCTCTTTCCTCTACTCGTGAAGAATTGATAATACCTTGAGATTGTTGTTATTTAACAATGTTTCTTTCCACATGTTCATTTGACACATTTTGTGGCCAAATAAATGGAATCTTCAAAAGTATATATTCATTTGTTGATCTTGAAATGATATCACTTTAATTATTGAAAAAATACTCCCACCAAACATAAACAACAACATCAAAGTACTCTTATGTATATCTAATAGATATTTTAATTTCTTCCATGCGTTCAGAATAATTTATATCTCTCTTCTCCCTTCATGCATTATGAATTTCAGTAATTGCTTGTAATAACAATATTTTTGATGCAAATATTGGATGATCTAGAATGAACTTCAAAAATGTCAAACTTGATGACAGTACCCATTCTGTAGTAGTTGAATACTTCTTTCACCATATAAGTGTTTTCCCATCATTTTTTTTAATATGAAATTAATGTTGGAAGATAATGTCATTAAGTTGTTTAATGCATTTCTCCTCATCATGCAATCCTAGAATAAATCTTTTCATGTCAATAGTTTCTTCCAACACATGAAAGATAAGCTTGGGAATGTATGATTTCTTAATACATTCAATTAATGATGGCAGGCTCCCAACATCATTCCTCCTCAATGATACTGAAAAATGATTAAACAGATGATCAATATGATCATGAGTGTGCCCAACAATAAGGAAACAAAACTTTATCTTCTAAAAAGTTCCCAATTCAAAAAGCATGTTTAGATCTCCAAAAACAATCTAATTTTTGTTTTCATGATAAGTGTTGTCCAATTGCAGATACAAAACCTCTAGAAGATTACCATACCAATGAGAAATCACATATTGAATTATGGTTATTGTCAGATTTGCATCATTATGAATATTTGGAGGTGTGAAGTAAACCCTTGGCGACATTTTCCCATTAAAGACCATACATCCGACCAAGTGAAACTGAATAAAATTTTCCTCTTGTAAATTTGTTGGTGTGCGAAAAAAATTTGGTACAAGTGTTTTCTTCTGGTCCATACAATCAATTATCAAACCCAAATATTTATTTGGATTATAATAACACTTCTTTTTATTCTTGTACATATTTTTCCTTTCGCTTGTTTGTTGATCGTGATGCTCTTTAAGTGTTTTGACAATGGAATCTGCACATAATGTAGAAGAAACCTATTAATAAATACATTTTCGTAGTTGATAACTATACAATTTTTAAATTCTTACCTATTTTTTCCCCTTAACATTTATCCCTTTTTAATTTAAGAGAATCACATGTATTGCAAACCCCCATCCTTGTCTTCTTAGGAATACAGACATTGTTGAATTCTTTCCTCCATATCTTCACAAAATATTGATATGCAATAAAATTACCATCTCCTTCAACACCTTCTGCATATTCTTTGTATAAGTTGTAGATTTCTCATCTTGAGAAATTATCTGTAATATGTATTATGACTCTATTTGGCATACACTCTTTGTTCTTTGAAAATAAGTCTTGCATCCATGACATTACAATATTTGCTAATGGCCCAAACTCTCATCTATGACGTACTTCTGAATAAAATGTGGGATCTTTTTCCAAATTTTCTTGGATTCTTGACAATGAAAATTACCGATTGAATGAAACATTATGAAAGCCTTTTTACATAGCAATACAGATCCAAAATCACAATCATAACTTGACAATGTAGATTTCATGCACCCCACAAAATATGAATGTTGCATGCTTTTATTCATTGGAAAAAACCTTTTCCTTTTTCTCCAATGAAAACTTGAAATCCATATGTTTCAAGCAATCATTTTGACAACATTCACTTGAAATTAGATCACTGATAGAGATTCTTCTCGTGAGATATTTTGTCCTACCCCTTGTATAACTGGAATATCTTGGATTGATACGAAAAGGTCTACTCATACTCCTAGATACAATATTTGCTGGCAACATATCCATAATTTTCTAATCCTCTCTATAAGCATTTTCATCATCATTAGGAGGAATATTATCCTCACTATGATCATTCTAAACATAGTTAGGAAATTCATCACCATCATTGCTTGGAAAATATTCATTACCATCCTCACCTGCAGGAAATTCTTCACTACCATCATTTGTGCTTTTGAAATACTAACTTGGAGGATATTCTTCATCATCTTCATCCTACCCTTCATTAGTGTTGCCCTCATAGTCCTTAGAATTAGGACTAAGTGGAAAATTTGACTCTCTATTTATTAGAAATTCTTCATCCTGCCCTTCGTCAGTGTTTCTCTCATAGTCCTTAGGATTAGGACTAAGTGGAAAATGTGACTCTCTATTTACTGGAAATTATTCATCCTTCCCTTCATCACTGTTGCTCTCATAGTCCTTAGGATTAGGACTAAGTGGAAAATGTGACTCTCTATTTACTAGAAATTCTTCATCCTACCCTTTGTCATGCTGCTCTCATAATCCTTAGGATTAGGACTAAGTGGAAAATGTGACTCTCTATTTATTCGAAATTCTTCATCCCACCCTTAGTCAATGCTGGTCTCATAGTCCTTAGGATTAGGACTATGTCAAAAATTCGACTCTCTATTCATAGTGAAATAATTCTTGTTATATTCAACAATATGAATAGAGTTGTTATGTGACAAAGATGTTGATGCTCCAAAAAGAGAAACTTCACTAACAAAAGAATCCATGAATTTGAAACAAAATGTGTTGAATGATACAAATGCACTCTCTTCCAATGACAATTTGTAGCTTAAAGAATGAAAATTTCCCTCCAAGGTTTCACCTACTTTCGATTAAAAAATTTCACACAAATTTTCCTTTAATACATTCCTTAAAAATCAAAATAAATCTTCTACTTATTATTTAACATTTACTAGATAATTAAGTTAATTTTTATAATTTATATTATTTTTTTTATCCCACATTTAACAAAGTTAGTGTATCATCATAATATTAACTATATATTAGTTTTTTCTAATTTTAATTTTAATCCCAAATTCAAGAAGAGATAAAGAAATCCCATAATATTTTCTATATAATAACTTTCGTTGTTACTATTCCTTACATCACATCAAGTCTTCTGGAGATTTCTTTAAAAATCTTGGAGCAATTTTGCAGAGGAGCTACATTATCATCGACAAGACATTCAATAAGAGATTATTGCATTTCAAAGGCTATTTTCCCTTCTGTTGTCCCCTTTAAAGAGGAATTTGGGGAAAATAGGTTGGTTTATGCTAATAAATCATTTTTTTTCTCTGTCTTGGGGGGCAACTCAATTCATTAAATCGAAATATAGGAAATTGTTGAAATAAGGCAGGCCTAGGTTCAAATCCCACTGAGGATAGGTCATAAACCCCAAGAGGTTTACTAGTATTTACATGTTAGGTGGGTTGTTAGGTTCCTCTGGGATCCCAAAAAAACCTATTCGATCATTTTCTTACATTTATTTAAATAAATAATTTTTTTTTTCAAAATTTAAAAATTAAAAAAAAAAAAATCATGGCTAGGCTCACCCAGCACCACCCACGCCCAATTGCCCATAGGCCCTTGCTGCCTAGGCAGGGGTGCCTCGCATGCCCATGCATAGGCCCGTAACCCAAGTTCCTTGGGTGTTTGGGTCCCCTCGGTTGTGTGCCTGGGTGGGGGCGCCTCGCCTGTTCGCACCCAGACATGCGACCTAGGGGTCTTGGGTGCCCAAGGCCAATTCTGGGGATCAATCCTTGGGTTGTGTGCCTGGGCGGGGGCACTTCCTCGACTCGCGACTCAGGGTCCTTGGGCACCAAAGCATGTGGCATAGGGGTCCTCGGCACTGAGGGACCTGTTGATGCCTTGAAAATTGCTACATCAACATTGAGGAAAACCACCTGGTCCAGACCTTAAAAGCAGCTCCTTTTCCGTTTGGTGTGGTGGTTCTGACTGGATATAATGGGACCAGTTTCCCAGTAATTTATAAATGGGATGGATAAGTGATTGATCTTCTAATATCTAATGGTAATGATGGATGATTTATTCTAAAATGCAATAACATAAATAACTAATCTATCCCGGGAAGTCTTTCTCTTAGTGCAACTTTTGATGGTTCTTATCGACAAGTAGGCATATAGATGACTCTACTTATAAACAAAAATATTCATTCATATGATAATTACTTTGTTCAAGTAGTTGAACAAAGTAATAATTAAAACATTATTACACTATTCTTTATATATCATTGACATACATATGTATAAAAATAACAACTCTTAAACATTCAATAGTGATAAGTCAAAGAATTGCTGTGAAAGCATATACATACATCAATAATAGCAAAAATGAATAAATGCTAATTCACATAAAAGCATGAAGCAAGAACATAGATAATAGTACCATATGTGTTTGAATCTCCTCTGATATGAATCGCATTCAGATCCCACCTTTCAACTTAGAAATTCTTTTACAAGAAGCAATAGTGCATGTCACATAAAAGTATTCTTCATCAAAATTCAAAATTCAGGTCCATTTTTATAAAAAAATATATATATCAGAAGCACAGTAGTGCAACCTCCGATCCCAGTCTTAATACAAAATTTGAGGACCCTTTTTTAAACATGAAAGGGTTTATAAATACTATCTAAACTAACAAACTATGAAATAAAAATGTTGTGTGCTGGTATAACCAAATTACAAATATATGAAAATCTCCCCGAAATAGGCATGCTTGCAGTTGGTCAGAATGGTTCACTATTTCGGCTGACTATCTTGTGGCCTGAGCTGGCAAATGGTGAGCATCGGTTGTAGTTCTGGAGGATGACTCATGTGCGAATGTAACTGGGTAGTATATGTGGCATCAGTAATTTCGGGAATCATGTAACCGATTGCATTGGTGAGGCATTTCATCGTTGTCTTTTGACTATGAGGTTTAACAAGGAAGAACCAAAAGGTTTCCCATGTTAAAGTTTGAATACCTGCGATTAATCTTTCCCTCTGCTCTAGCTCCTGTTTCCATGTTCTTTGCAATGCTTTCACTGATGGAAGTTTCCCTGGAGAACATTCTGAAATTAAATTTGACAAATAAAGAGTATCATTAATTAATTCAACTAGATTACTAGTTGCTGATCTGCATCTTGACGTCGCCCTTTCTGCCTTCATCAGTTGAGATTGCCATTCAAGGAATAGGATTTCTTTATGTGATTCGAGAATTTGGGGTAGATTTGCAGCTTGTCCTTCCTTGGTTTCTTGCCAAGAGAGAAACTCTGTTAGTCTTTCATCTACTTGCTCCAATTTCTATCTTGCATCTATTCACATATCAATCATAAATGAGGAAATTTCACATAAGGGAGGAACGAGAGAGATATTTTGACATAATAAGCTCAACTGATTAGATAGTGCTTTGGTAATTTGGAGAGCCTCTGATTTGAATCCTCCCACTTGGGGATATCCTTTATATCTTTCTATTTGCAGTGACTGTTGAGTGATCTGTTCTTCTTTTGATTTGCTCAACTGTTCATTTAATAATCACAACTTGCTCAATGCTTGTGATAGTTCTTGTTGCTTCTAAATTGCATTTTGATCAATCCTTTATTTTTCTTTGAGAAATTGCTCGTTTAATTGATCATTTGACTACCTCTGGGATACTAACTATTGTTCCAACTGCTCTATCCTCTGTTGCTTCTCTTGTACCTGTGTCTCTAGAAAAATAATTGCTTGATCCTTTTCTTCAAGTAAATTGCTTACCTCCGATGCTTTGTCCATAGTAGCTGTTGTGTATGCTTCAGCATACTGAGAGAGTTTAGTGAGATCTTCAGAAGGGTTGACTTCTTCTCTCCATACCACATTTGTTATCTCCATTTGTGAAGGAAAAAGAGAAGATTGATCAAGTTTTCTCTTTTTCCTTTGTCTCTTGATTACAGCTCTATGCTTAGGGCTGTAGAAGACATCCAAGGTTGGTATTTCTTCTATATGTAGAACAATTTCATCGGATGGATTCTCGGGGATTATTTCTACATCCTTTTGAGTTATGAGTGGGCCGCTAGTTCCTTCAGTCAGAACTGTATTAGTTGTTGTCTTTTGACCAGTTGTCACCTCAGGTGTGTTGAATCCTTGTAGGTTCTCAGTATTACTGATGATTGAGTCAAATTGTTTCCATTCTTTGAGCAGTTTGGGGTCAATGTGAATATCTGAATCAATGAGTTCACTTCCTTTTCCTTGTCCCTTCTCCTTCTCTGGCGTATTTTCTTTTTCGGAGATATTTTCCACAACAGGAGTCTTATCAATAGTTTTCTGTTCAGTTTGAGTTGGTGGTTGAACTGTAGGGGTTGTAGCTAATAGGTTTAAAGGCAGAGTTTGCAACCTCTGGTCTCTAAGCCTATTGAACGTTTCTAACCCTTCTTCTTGATACCTGATTCTTGCCAATCCTTTAACTTGAAAAAATGTATCAGCTGAAGAAAATAAATCATCAAAGTCATCCGCTTCATGATCGAATTTGGCTAATTTAGCTTGAGAGGTGACATTATGGGCAACCTTATTTGGGTCATATTGCCTGTTAGGAATGGTGGCAAGATTCAGCATTTGAATCTTCTCTGCCTCTTTCTCAGCATGCTTATAGTCATGTAGGGTAAAAATGCCACATCGTAAGGGAAATACAGGCCACATTTATTTCTTGGAGTCCCTAAGGGTTCTTGATGTCCCTTCAACAGTTATTTGATATGCCAATTCTCGTGCTAACAATTTATCAGGCACATACAAGGGGAGGACATGAGGTTTAGTGAGGCTGCCAAAAAGCCTTACATAGGTAAATTTCTCCTCCCCGAACCAACTACCTACTGCTGTCAAGTCAATCTCACCTTCTTGGGATATCCTAGGGGCAGTTTTATTGAAAATAGAATAATATACATGTAGAACAAAACCATTACAAATTTTGTACGGGTGATTTTTTTAGTGCACTTTCCACAATTCTTTGTGATAAATATGAATCGGGTTTAGATCTTGGGCAGTCCATTTCCATCCAAGTACCGGGTATTCAAAATTAAAACAAATAGTATCCATAATATATGCACTGTAGTAGAAAGGGGGAATGGTCCGGGAAGTTTTATATGCATTTGTTCTATACTCTAAAATCGTTGTGGCTAGTCTATCAGACAAAATATTTTCCCAATCCATAACATAACCATTAATTGCTGCTTCCATTAGCGGAACCATATCTATAGTGAATTTGGCAGAATCATGTTGTCCCCATAATCTACACATCATAGCTCCAACATAGAAATAAGGGGAAGGTAACGAGTCAACAAAGTACTTACCTGATGACTCGTGCTTGTGTTTCTACAAGAAATGCCTCCATTGCTTTATCGAGGCTGAGTCTACGTTGTTTTCTTTTGCAAATGCTTCTACAAATTCCTTGTTGTATCACTTCTCGGCGGAGGTAAATGGTACATTTGCCTAAGATCTTCAGGCTTGAATGAGCCGAATATCCTTCCATCTACCGTGGAAAATGTTCTATCTGACGCTTTAATTTTTTCTACCACCCATCTCACCACATCGGTATATGGCAGGATTTTAGCTTGCGCTGCTATCCTATGAAGATAAGAACAAGCCAATTCTTTTAGAGTTCCCTCTGACTTATTGGTTGAATCGGTAGTGGCTTTCTCTTATGGTTCTTTGGGCTCCTCTGCTTCTATCAGATTATAAATGCTTTCCCAGCTAGTATTTCCTAGACCAAAGCATGTCGTATCTAATATAAATACTTTCTTGCTCGGTCCTAGATCTTTGGCTGCAGGAACTGCTATGGATTTCTTTGTTTTCTTCCCCATTTTCTCTGGATTCTTGGATTTAGAGAGACTCTGCACAAACAGTTGCAAATAGTAACAGAGAGATAGTGCTGCTGCAAGCCAATATGATAATGAATAGAACTGTGGTGATTGACATATGATAAATGAAATACAGTTAAGAATTACCACGGATGAAATCTTTTAAAGGATCTATCCTTAATAGTAATATTAAATAGCCATTCGAACCGCCAATCATGGTGAATTAATATCATAAATACCCATCTTGTCAATCGTATACCAAATGATTATTTCATGCGTGCTTTAGATTTCATCGATCGACGATAGGCGACAGATCGCAAATTGCAATCAGGAGTGTCAAAAGGAAGGGCTTTAGCACTTGCAATGAATATTTCCGATTGCCAAAAGATACTATTACAATATAATGGAGTGGGGTATTTATGCATGCAAACTATTTTTCAACGTATATTCACCTTTTGAGATGCACACCCAATTAATTGATCATAGTCGGGGTTTGGCTTTAGCTTTCATCCTTTTGTCATATGACTCCGCTGATTGCTAATTTGCAAGTTTACTTTATCACATCGGGAGATTTGATGAGGTTTTTACGTATGTCTCTTTATCAATGAATATCTCCGATTACCGATTGTGATATCGGATTGGAAGATATGATGAGCCCTTGCATGTGTACCTTTGGCATTTGATTTTCCCGATTGTCGATTGTGATTTCCTTTTTGAATCGAAGAATTGGATGGGGATTTTTTTGTGTCCGTCCCTTTGGCATTGTGATATGTGATCTCCAGTCACTTTATCGCAATGTAGAATTGTTTTATAATATTTAATGGAACACTTTGTTTTTAACCAAAAGGTTTTATGAAATGATTTATTTACATCGGGCCTTTTGATGAAGATTTTCTTTATTATGAGGTTAATTCCAGTTTTATTTGTGGACACACAAATTTAACTAAGTTTATTTAAAAAGGGACCCATTTCATATTAAGATTTTGTGTAAGATTTTTATGAAATGGGGGGTTGTTGTAAAACACAACAATTGGCGATTCATTGGGAGAAACAGTTATCTCTGAGAAAGTAATATAATACTTTAACTTTCTTAATCTGAAAACCTTAATAGATAGAGAAAATCAAATATAACTAGGTAATCATAAATTCTGAATATAATGAAAAGTGTTTATGCTATCTCTTTCTCATCTTAAAATTAAATACATCCTAAGTTTTAAGTAAACCTTAATTGGTTAATAATGGTAAAACAAGAGACTTCTCCAACTTAGCGTGTATAATAACTCCTTTGTCACAGGTAGAGCCACTGCTGCTAGCAAACATCCATAGTCTCGGCAGGGTTACCTTTTAACCATTTAATCATTCATTGTTCCATCCATTTCAGAGTATAATTAAAAAGAATGAATCCAAAAGATATGTTTCCACATTTTTTGTACTGCAATTTTTTTCCTTATTTCTTTATTTTGAAAGATAAAAAGCCTTTGTCTTGGTTTGGTGGCCAGCTGTTGATAATGCCATTCATTGGTTGTAATTTAACTCAAGAAGTTGGCTCGTGATGAGACCCCTTGTCTTATAATTATAAGCCATTACCCTGTTTTGGTATGCAGTGTTGGTAATGTCAGTTGAACTAGTCCCCTATGACCATAGTAAGCAGGCTTGTGATAAGACCTCTTATCTTTTATATCAAATATATTTTAGAATTACATTCTGAGAAAGTATAAAATTTGATGGATCAGATGAATAATTTTCTCTTTAAGAGAGCATGGATGACAGTTTTGAGAGTTGAAGATGCTAAGATTGGATCAGTTTTTGCTTTCTATTGATAACCTTTTTAGGCTTCTAAAACTTTGAATGATTTATAGTATTTTCAAGTTTTGAGAAGATTTCACAAAAATAAAATGGCTTTTTAGAGTTTAATTATACCTAATTTCCTAGAACTTTTCCTTTTCCTTCAAGGCTTCCATTTATCAAAAGTAAATATTAAGATTATTTTCTTTTGAGTAACCTTTTCAAAATAGTAAAGACCAATATAAGACTATTTACAACTTTATTCCCTAAGACAGAAAATAAACTAATTATTCACACAAATATAGCTGAAAATTGAATATTTAAAAAGTGAGAAGGGGTTACCTCCTCAATTGAAGAATTTTTTCAAAATAAGCCCATTAACAGGAAGATAATCTCTCTTTCCTGATAGATTCTGCAATAAGAATGTTGATGGGCCTATCCTCTCGCTGATTTGAAATGGTTTGAGCCACATTTTTTGAAATTTAGTGTGTTTTCCTTTATCCTCATGGGCATTATCCCATTTCAAAATTAGATCACCGACTTGTAAATGTTTTGAGCTGCTTGAAGTTGTATCAAAAGAATATTTAATAATTTGTTGATGTTTTGTATGTTTAATTCGGGCTTTTTCCCTTTCTTTTTCTAGCTTCAAAATCTAATTCTGTCTTAATTGAATAGAAGATGAGGGGTTTTCTTCAATAAACTGCACTAAGGCTAGTGATGGAAGTACTAAGTTTGCTGGTATGACAACCTCCTTTCCATACACTAGATTAAATGGAGAAGTACCTATTGAGGCCTTCTGTGTTATACGGTCTGCCCATAGTGCAAATATCAAAGATTTATGCCAGTTTTTATGATTCCGATCAATAGTTCTCTTAATGATTTTAATAAGACTTTTATTGGTGGATTCTGCTAAACCATTACCTTGAGGGTAGTATTTTGCAGAATATTTCATTTTGAATCCTCTTTTGATAACAAATTCAAGTATGGAATTACCAGAAAAATAAGATGCATTGTCAAAGATAAGAGCTTTTGGGACATCAAACCTGGTAACGATGAACTAATCTATGAATTCAATGATCACCTTAGAGTTTGTTGTCTTCAAAGGAATTGCTTCTACCCAATTTCTAAAGCGATCAATAGCTATAAGGATATACCTGTTTTGTTTGGATGAATGTGGAATAATTTCTCCAATGATATCCAATCCCCATTGTTCAAAAGGCCGATCAATGTTGACTAGTTGCAAAGGAAAAGCTGGCTTTCTTTGCCTTCCACTGGTAGTTTGAAATGTTCTACATTTCCTTACATATTCATGAGTATCTCTAAATAATGTAGGCCAATAATATCCAGCATGAATAATTTTGTGGGCTGTGGTGTTAGCTCCAAAATGTCCTCCTGATAGACCATCATGTAGTTCCTGCAAGACCTTTTGCACTTTAGGGTTTTCTAAGCATCTTAACAAAATTGAATCATAATTCCGCCTAAACAACACATCATCAACAATCATGAATTTTTTTGCTTTCAGTCTTATGGCACGTTTGTTTTTATAGGAAAGATTAGAAGGAGCATATCCATTTTTCAAATAGAATATCAAATCTGCATATTGGGATTCAGGATTAATGGTACTTAACTCATTGATTTCTTCGATTTTGTTTGTAACTTCATGTTCCTGAATATTAGAAGCTCCTGCTAAAAACCTGTAAAAACGTTGGCCTTTGACAATCTTTGCTGGTCTAATGTCCAAATCATATTCTTGTAATGTTGTGACCTATTTTTCCCTTTTTTCTCCCAATTCCCTTTGAACTAGCAACTGTCTTACTGATGAAAAAATAACTATAAATTTGGTGTGAGACTTTAAGAGAAAGGGCCTAAAGTGTTTAATGGATTTATATACAACAAAGGCTTTCTTTTCAACTTCGGAGTAATTAAGTTCAGCACCTTGAAGATTTGAACTATAAAATGAAATTGGTGCTTCCAAGTTTTGATCATTGATTTGTGTCAGCACTGCTGCATAAGATGAATCATATACAAGAGTATATAAAATGAAATAATTTGAAAAATTAGGAGTGCTTAAAGCAGGAGCATTTATGATTGACTGCTTGATTGAATCAAATGCCTTTCTTTCTATATGCCCCCATTTAAACACTAATTTTTTTTTTTATCATGGTTTGTAATGGTAAAACAATCTGTGAAAAATCTGGAACAAATCTTTTTACAAAATTAATTTGACCTAAAAATGATTGCATTGATTTTTTATTATGTGGAAATGGAATATCAGAAATCTCTTTGATTCTATCTAGATCAATATAAATACCATCCTTTGAAACAATGAAGCCCAAGAGTTTACCTTGGTCAAGAGCAAAAAAGGACTTCTTAGGATTGAGTGAAATGCCATACCTTTTGTAGCGCTCAAAAATTTGTTTCAAGTCATGTAAATGATTTGATCTTTTCTTAGAGAAAACAGTAATGTCATCCAAATAGAAAACTACTGATTTATTGATTAGACCTTTGAATGCTATGTCCATCGCTCTTTGGAATGTGGCTCCAGCATTGATTAATCTGAAAGACATTTTTTGATAGGCATAAGTTCCCCACTTAGTTCTGAAAGTAGTCTTAAGTCTGTCATTGGGGTGCACCAAAATTTGGTTATACCTTGAAAAACCATCTAATAAGGACATTAATTCGGAACCAACTACTGAATGGAGAGTTTGCTCCATTGTTGGTAAAGGGAAGTTATCCTTTTGACTTGCTTTATTAAGATTTCTGAAATCAATACAAATTCTAATGTCACCATTTTTCTTCCTTACTGGCACCATGTTGGACACCCAATTTGAATGTCTAACAAGAAAAATTATCTTAGCTTTCAAGAGTTTGTTTAATTAAGCTTTTATTTGACTCTCTAGGTTATGATGAATTTTCCTTAATTTCTGTTGTACTGGTTTTTCTTCAGATATCATTGGAATTGTATGTTGTATGATAGATGTATCATACATTTTCAAATCATCATATTTCCAAGCAAAGACATTTTTATATCTATGCAATAGTCTAATAAATGCAATTATTTCTTCTGAAGTAAGTCCTAATCCCAGATTGATGTTTTGTGGCTTGTCTTCTGTACCAAGGTTTATTAATTCAAATCTCAAAGTAGAACTTTGAAGCTTTGAATTAGTAACCTGTTTAAACCTATCTTTGATGTCATAAAGATCTTCAAGTTTGACCACTGGTTTTGGTATTGAATTTTCTTCAAACTTTTCCTTCATTTGAAGATCATGCTCACTTTCATCAATAATTTGATCATCATAGGACTTATCAGAAGTTAAGAAATTTAAAATATCATCATTGTGGTTGAATACTCGCCAGTTAATGACATTATCGGGAATTGATAGTCTAAAAATTAACTCTACTGAAAATCTATCAGGACTGTAATCTTCAGATGGAAAGAGCTTAGAAGCAACATTGGCTAGCAAATCTGCTGCTGCATTCTGGGATCTAGGGATGGGGGAGCTATTAAATGCTAGAAAATGAGATACAAGGTCTTCTACAAATGATTGATAATGTTTAAGGTGACTAGAAAGAAAATGTATAGTCTTTGTGACTTGTTTTATAACAATTTTTGAATCACCAAACACTTTCAAATATTGTACTTTAAGACCAATTGCTTTATAAAGTCCTTGAATCAAGGCTTCATATTCTGCAGTATTGTTTGTACATTCAAATTCTAATCTGCATGATAACATAGTTTTTCCTCCCTCGGGATTAACTAAAATACACCCTGCCCCTGCACCTTCATTAGTTTTAGATCCATCAAAATATAATGACCAAAATAAAGGTTTATCTACGATTTTATTTACAATTTCCTCAGCAATTTTAACACACCTTGATGTATCTGTTTGGGAAAAAATTTCAATTTGAGATGTGAAATTATTAACTGAGAAAGGTGATGATTGAGCAATAAAATTACGAAATAATGGTTCAGATGAGTAGTTACCAAGAATGTTATTGCTGAATGCTATAGGTTGGTTTTCTTGTTTAAACTCTATCACAGTATGAGTCATATGCTTCTCTCGATCAATCTTAATCTAATTTGGCTTTCCTTTATAGGGAAGCCATGTGAGACCAATTGGTAGAAATATAACAATGAAGTTTCTCAGACCAGTCTCTACTTAAAATCAAACCATAAAACTCAGGAATATCAGCAATCAATATGTCATTTCTTTGAACCACTCTTGCATTAGCTGATAACTTGATGGTAACTAAGTTGATTTCTCCTAAGACTTGGGCCTTAGTTCTATCCAACTTAACAATATGCACATCAAAATTTTGGGGTTCAATATTTAGTTTAGAACAAACCGAGGCCAGCATTATATTTGATGAAGCCCCTGAGTCTATCAAGCAATTGTGCAGATTTCTATTATAAATCTCATAGGTCAAGAGAAAATGAGGAGTATGGGAATTTGATCTATCTCTGATTAGAACAGTATCAGTGGCTTCCACTCTACCAAGTGGTGGTTTACCTGTCTCATTAGCAGCTTTGGACAATACAACATTTGGAAGAGGAGAAGAAGGTACTGCATCTAATTCTTTGAGCAGCAATTTTTGTTGATGCTTGAGTTTACTAAGCTCAAACATAGTGATATTTGCCTTCATTTTCTTCATGTCTTCAATAATGTTGTAATCCATAGAATCTGCAACTACTAATGTTTTAGATGTTAAAGGTGGATTGGAAGCTGATGGCTGATTTTGAGTAGGTGTCATTGTAGATTTCTTTGTGGGACCGTTTTATTTAGTTGTATTACCCATGTTCTTTTTCTTCTGAGTTGTTTGAATAGGTTCAGGAGTGCCTTTACTCTTGGTACTTACTGGAAAAGCTTCATGTTCATTTTATATATCGGAATTGAGAAAAATGAAGTCCCACATCCCATGACATTCTACTGTTGCCTCTTCTTCGATTTTTTTGGATGATAAGACTGTATCTTCTTCTTCATCATCGTTGGGGTCTGACTCTGCATTGGATATAGCATTAGATGGTTTTGATTCTGGCTTCGTAAAGTTTCTAAATGGCTTTTTGGTTGAAGTCTCAGCTACTTGTTTCTTGATTTCTATCATTTCATTTGACATAGTCTTTAGAACTTTTTGGAGACCTTCCATATCGTATGGATCTTTAGCCATTTTCTTCTTTGAATCATCTTTGAAGGAGACTTTTTTAGATTTTCTATCTTCAAGAGCAGCTTTCTTTTCTAAGGCGATGATACGTTTTTCCACAGCAATTGCCTCTTTCATATTTTCTGCTAGGGTAGGTTTTCTAGCTCTATCTACAAAGATAGCTATGTTTGAAGGTAAAGTTGTTATAGACATTTCACTTCTAACTTGTTTAGTAATTTTAGAGGTAGTAGGAATCTTATTTAAGATTTTATTAAATCATGAATTGAACTCTTTAATTGGTTCTCTAGATTCCGTTTTAAGATTTGAAAGATCATTGATTAACATTGCTACAGATTTGTCATCACCGTATTTAGTTAAGAACTGTTCTTGGAAAATATTCCAACTAGCTATGGATCCTGATGGAAGGGAAAAGTACAAAGACCCAACTGATCCTTGTAGGGTATAAGGGAAACGTTTTACAACCACATCTTCCTCAGTAACTCCTTTTAAGTTGACTGACAACATAAAATTATTTATATGTTCATCTGCTTGTATGCCTGCATTTGAAATGAATTTTGGCAACCATTTTTCAGGATGAGCTAGAAATGCATTCAAAGGTGCAAGCATGGCAACTGCAACAGGGTTTCTCCATGGGTTTTGTGCCATTGTTGAGCTACTAATGGATGATAGCACAGATGAAGTTCCAAATGGTTGGGAAATAGATGTTGGAGTTTGAGATGGATGTGAAACAGATGTTGAAGTTGCAATTCCCTATTGAACAATAATCTGAAGTGGAGGAGTGGATGGTTGTCTTGTAATGGAGAATATGAAATGGAGGATGATGATGAGAAAATTTCACTATCAGATCCTTCAGTACTCTTCCTTGCCCTTTTCCTTTTAGGCAAAGGTAACTCAGTAGGTTCAATACCAAGCTTTTCACTCTGAAGTCTGGTGAGGGGGTCAGAATGAATGAATTGCGAAGTCACACTGCCTTGTGATGACTAAGATTTCTGCGGTGATATGGAGAATCCTTGAAGTTTGTGGATTAGAGACTGTACTTTAGGAGATTCTAGAGTTGATTTATCTGATAGGTTTCGGTTTGAGCAGTTGTGGTTGCTTCCTCAACTTCTGGCTTGAACACTGGAGTTTTAGAATGCAAGGGAGAAGTTGGAGGTGAGGTGGAGGAAGATTTACTCTTAGAATGGATTGTAGATTTGGATTTTCTTGCCATTCATAGTTCATTCTCTCCTTCTAGTGCCAAAAATGTTGATGCCTTGAAAATCACTACATCAACATCGGGGAAAACCACCCGGTCCAGACCTTAAAAGCAGCTCCTTTTCCATTTGGTGTGGTGGTTCCGACTGGATATAATGGGACCAGTTTCCCAGTAATTTATAAATGGGATGGATAAGTGATTGATATTCTAATATCTAATGGTAATGATGGATGATTTATTCTAAAATGCAATAACATAAATAACTAATCTATCCCGGGAAGTATTTCTCTTAGTGCAACTTTTGATGGTTCTTATTGACAAGTAGGCATACAGATGACTCTACTCATAAACAAATATATTCATTCATATAATAATTAATTTGTTCAAGTAGTTGAACGAAGTAATAATTAAAACATTATTACACTATTCTTTATATATCATTGACATACATATGTATAAAAATAACAACTCTTAAACATTCAATAGTGATAACTTAAAAGAAAGCATATACATACATCCATAATAGCAAAAACGAATAAATGTTGATTCACATAAAAGCATGAAGCAAGAACATAGATAATAGTACCATATGTGTTTGAATCTCCTCTGATGAATTGCATTCAGATCCCACCTTTCAACATAGAAATTCTTTTACAAGAAGAAATAGTGCATGTCACATAAAAGTATTCTTCAACAGAATTCAGAATTCAGGTCCAGTTTTATAATATATATATATATCGGAAGCACAGTAGTGCAACCTCCGATGCCAGTCTTAATACAAAATTTGAGGACCCTTTCTAAAACATAAAAAGGTCGATAAATACTATCTAAAGTAACAAACCATGAAATAAAAATGTTGTGTGCTGGTATAACCAAATAAAAAATATATGAAAATCTCCTTGAAATAGGCACGCTTGCAGTCGGTCAGAATGGTCACTGTTTCGGCTGACTATCTTGTGGCTTGAGCTGGCAAATGGAGAGCATCAGTTGCAGTTCTAGAGGATGACTCATGCACGAATGTAACTGGACAGTATATGTGGCATCAATAATTTCGGGAATCATGTAACTGATTGCATCGATGAGGCATTTCATCACTGTCCTCTGATTATGAGGCTTAACAAGGAAGAACCAAAAGGTTTCCCATTTTAAAGTTTGAATACTTGCGATCAATCTTTCCCTCTACTCCAGCTCATGTTTCCATGTCTGTTCCAATGCTTTCACAGATGGAAGTTTCCCTGGAGAACATTCTGAAATTAAATTTGATAAATAAAGAGTATCATTATTTAATTCAACTAGATTACTAGTTGTCGATCTACATCTTGACATCGCCCTTTCTACCTTCATCAGTTGAGATGGCCATTCAAGGAATTGGATTTCCTTATGCAATTCAAGAATTTGGGGTAGATTTGCAGCGTTTCCTTCCTTGGTGTCTTTCCAAGAGAGAAACTCTGTTAGTCTTTCATCTACTTGCTCCAATTTATGTCTTGCATCTACTGACTTATCAATCATAGAAGAGGAAATTTTGCATAAGGGAAAAACGAGAGAGATATTGTGACATAATAAGCTCAACTGATTAGATAGTGCTTTGGTAATTTGGAGGGCTTCTGATTTGAATTCTTCCACTTGAGGATATCCTTTATATCTTTCTATTTGCAGTGATAGTTGAGTGATCTGTTCTTCTTTTGATTTACTCAACTGTTCATTTAATAATCGCAGCTTGCTCAATGCTTGTGATAGTTCTTGTTGCTTCTAAATTGCATTTTGATCAATCCTTTGTTTTTCTTTGAGAAATTGCTCATTTAATTGATCATTTGACTGCCTTTGGGCTGCTAACTGCTGTTCCAACTGCTCTATCCTCTGCTGCTTCTCTTGTACCTGCATCTCTAGCAAAATAATTGCTTGATCATTTTCTTTAAGCAAATTGCTTACCTCCAATGCTTTGTCCATAGTAGCTATTGTGTATGCTCCAGCATACTGAGAGAGTTTAGTGAGATCTTCAGAAGGGTTGACTTCTTCTCTCCATACCACATTTGTTATCTCCATTTGTGAAGGAAAAAGAGAAGATTGATCAAGTTTTCTCTTTTTCCTTTGTCTCTTGATTACAGCCCTATGCTTAAGGCTGTAGAAGACATCCAAGAGTGGTATTTCTTCTATATGTAGAACAATTTTATCAGATGGATTCTCGGGGATTATTTCTACATCATTTTCAATCATGGGTGGGCCACTAGTTCCTTCAGTCAGAACTATATTAGCTGTTGTCTTTTGACTAGTTGTCACCTCAGGTGTGTTGAATGCTTGTAGGTTCTCAGTACTACTGATGATTGAGTCAAATTGTTGCCATTCTTTGAGCAGTTTGGGGTCAATATGAATATCTGAATCAATGAGTTCACTGCATTTTCCTTGTCCCTGCTCCTGCTTTGGCGTATTTTATTTTTCAGAGATCTTTTCCACTACAGGAGTCTTATCAATAGCTCTTTGTTCAGTTTGACTTGGTGGCTAAAATGTAGGGGTTGTAGCTAATAGGTCTAAAGGCAGATTTTTCAACCTCTGGTCTCTCAGCCTATTGAACGTTTCTAACCCTTATTCTTGATACCTAATTCTTGCCAATCCTTTAACTTAAACAAATGTATCAGCCGAAGAAAATAAATCATCAAAGTCATCCGCTTCATGATCGAATTTGGCCAATTTAGCTTGAGAGGTGACATTATGGGAAACCTTATTGGGTCATATTGCCTGTTAGGAATGGTGGCAAGATTTAGCATTTGAATCTTCTCTGCCTCTTTCTCACCATGCTTATAGCCATGTAGGGTGAAAATGCCACATCGTAAGGGAAATACAGGCCACATTTGTTTCTTGAAGTCCCTAAGGGTTCTTGATGTCCCTTCAATAGTTATTTGATATGATAATTCCCGTGCTAACAATTTATCAGGAACATACAAGGGGATGACATGAGGTTTAGTGAGGCTGACAAAAAGCCTTACATAGGTAAATTTCTCCTCCCCGAACCAACTACCTACTATTGTCAAGTCAATCTCTGCTTCTTGGGATATCCTGGGGGTAGGCTTATTGAATATAGAATAATATACAGGTAGAACAAAACCATTGCAAATTTTGTACAAGTGATTTTTGTAGTCTGCTCTCCACAATTGCTTATGACAAATATGAATCGGGTTTGGACAGTCAATTTCCATCCGAGTACCGGGTATTCAGAATTAAAACAAATAGTATCCATAATATATGCACTGTAGTAGAAAGGGGGAATGGTCCGGGAAGTTTTATATGCATTTGTTCTGTACTCTAAAATCATTGTGGCTAGTCTATCAGACAAAATATTTTCCCAATCCATAACATAACCATTAATTGCTGCTTCCATTAGCGGGACCATATCTATAGTGAATTTGGCAGAATCATGTTGTCCCCATAATCTACACATCATAGCTCTAGCATAGCAATAAGGGGAAGCTAATGAGTCAACAGAGTACTTACCCGATGACTCGTGCTTGTGTTTCTCCGGGAAATGCCTCCATTGCTTTATCGGGGCTAACTCTGAGTCATTTTCCTTTGCAAATGCTTCTAGGAACGCCTTGTTGTATCGCTTCTCGGGCGGAGGTAAATGGTACATTTTCCTGAGATCTTCAGGCTTGAATGAGCCAAATATCCTTCCATCTACCATGGAAAATGTTCTATCTGACGCTGGAATTTTTTCTACCACCCATCTCACCACATCAGTATATGGCAGGATTTTAGCTCGCGCTGCTATCCTATGAAGATAAGAACAAGCCAATTCTTTTAGAGTTCCCTCTGACTTATTGGTTGAATCTGCAGTGACTTCCTCTTCTAGTTCTTCGAGCTCCTCTACTTCTATCAGATTATAAATGCTTTCCCAGCTAGTATTTCCTAGACCAAGGCATGTCATATTTGAGATTAATCCTTTCTTGCTCGGTCCTAGATCTTTGGTTGCAGGAACTATTGTGGATTTCTTTGTTTTCTTTCCCATTTTCTCTGGATTCCTGGATTCAGAGAGACTCTGCACAAACAGTTGCAAATTGTAACATAGACATAGTGCTGCCGCAAGCTAATATGATAATGAATAGAATTGTGGTGATTGACATATGATAAATGAAATACAGTTAAGAATTACCATGGATGAAATCTTTTAAAGGATCTATCCTTAACTGTAATATTAAACAGTTGTTCGAACCGCCAATTGTGGTGAATTAATATCATAAATACCCATCTTGTCAATCGTATACTGAATGATTATTTCATGCGTGCTTTAGATTTCATCGATCAGTGATAGGTGATAGATCGCAAATCGCAATTGGGAGTGTCAAAGGGAAGGGCTTCAACACTTGCAATGACTATTTCAGATTGCCAAAAGATAATATTACAATATAATGGAGAGGGGTATTTATGCATGCAAACCGTTTTTCAACGTATATTTACCTTTTGAGATGCGCGCCTAATTAACTGATTGCGGTAGGGGCTTGGCTTAAGCTTTTATCCTTTTGTCATATGGCTCCGCTGATTTCCGATTTGCGATTTTACTTTATTGCATCATGAGCCTTTTACGTATGTCTCTTTATCAATGAATATCTCCGATTACCGATTGTGATATCGGATTGGAAGATATGATGAGCCCTTGTGTGTGTACCTTTGGCATTTGGTTTCCCTGATTGCCGATTACAATTTCCTTTTCGGATCGGAGAATTCGATGGGGCTTTGTTTTGTGTCTGTCCCTTTGTCATTGTGATATACGATCTCCGATCGCTTTATCGCAATGTATAATTGTTTTATAATATTTAAATGAACACTTTGTTTTTAATCATAAGGTTTTATAAAATGATTTATTTACGTCGGGCCTTTTGATGAAGACTTTCTTTATTATGAGGTTAATACCAGTTTTATTTGTGGACACACAAATCTGCCTAAGTTTATTTAAAAGGGGACCCATTTCATATTAATATTTTCGTTAAGATTTTTACGAAATGGGGGGTTGTTTTACAGCACAACCGGACCCTAGGCCACATGCCTTTGCTCAGGCAGGCGAGGTGCCCCTGACTAGGAATGTGGCTCATGTGCCCTTGGGTCACATGCCTAGGTGCGGGTGGGTGAGGCACAACAACTAGGTGCCTTAGGAACCCAAGGTCCCTAGGCCATGAACCTGGGTGCCAAGGGCCCCTGGGTCGCTTTCTTAGGTGGCCAGGGCCCCTTGGTCATAGGCCTAGGCATAGGTTGGCACTTTAACCCAAGACCACGGCTCAGGGGCCGTCGGTGCAAGCAGGCGAGGTGCCCCCACCCAAGCACGCAGCCTTGGATGTGGGCGAGCATGGCACCCCCTCCCAGGCACATCGCCCGGGGGCCCTAGGCACCGAGAGCCCCTGGGTTGTGTGCCTGGGCATGGGTGGACGAAGTGCCCCTGCCGAGGCACATGACCTAGGGGCCCTTGCGTCGTAGCCCTGGGCATGGGCAGGTGATGCACCCTTTCCCAGGCACGTGGCCCAGGGGCCCCTTGGCCAGACCAGGTGATACGCCCCTACCCAAGCACATGGCCTAGAGCCCCTACGTTGTAGTCTTGGCATAGGTAGGATGGGAGCGAGCTGCATGCCTTGGGTGGGTAGGCCAAGTCTAATTTCTGGAATCAGACTTGACCCTGTAGGCCTCGTGGGTCGCAGGCTTGAGTATGGGCTAATTCTTTTGTTATAATTTTTTTTTTTTTCAAATTTTCAATTTGAAATTTAAAGTTAAATTATAATAGTTTTTGTTTTTTTTTTAAGTTTAAAATTTTAAAATTAAATTCTAATTATTTTTTAACAATTTTTTCTTAATTGTTCTATTTGTTTCTGGTGTTTTTTTGTTTACTTAAGATATGGTATTTTTTCAAATCTCTCTCTCTCTCTCTCTCTCTCTCTCTCTCTCTCTCTATATATATATATATATATATATATATATATATATATATATATATATATATATCCTTTTTGTAGGAAAATGACATCAAGGAAGGTATTTGTGGATCTTTTTAAACCAAAGCCATCAATTACATCATCTAAAGTTGTAGGTGGATCCTAAAAAAACATTGTTGAATGAAACTGACCTAAGCCACATGGTAAAAATCTAGAAAGCGGCTCCTCAAAGGAAAGGAATATGATTTCATATTGGATGAAATCACGTAAAATGAATTGTACAAAATTTGCATGGTATGTGAAAGATATAGAAATGAAAGAAGATATGCAGATATATCTATATGTTGGTATGATTTACGATGGTGGAAGTTATTTGGTGCCGAGAAAAGTACTATACATATGCCTTGGGCCAAATACAATAGTTTTTTATGTGCTTACAAAACCTCGCAAGTCACACGAGAAGATTAGATATTGTTTTGCATTGTCAATGTATGACACAGATGAATATCCTACAAGGATATGTAAACAAATCATAAGCAACATCGCACAAAACAACGTAAGTTTTCTTATTTATATTTATGTGTTTTGAGTTATTGTAACTGTATCATTATATTTTTAATAACTTACTCATTATTGACATATTAGATTTGATAGGATTTTGTTGAGGGTGTTTGACTTATGTTGCGGGGAGTTTATTTTATAGAGCGAGATATTATGAACGTGGTTGGCGGTTTCCACACAGAGTCAGAAGAAGATAGGAGAAACAAGAAAAAAAGTTATTTCATGATGATACAAGACTACATATAGGGGATTAGCAAAGAATACATATAGTGGATCAATCTAATAAATCTATACATGTTACTTTTGAAGATGGGAAATTTGAAGCTGAAGAGTATGTTTCCATTACTGAGAATGGGATTAGAACTGATATTGGAAAGGAGAAATGCCATAAAAGACCAAAAACAAATATGCCCAAGAATATCTCTCTTCCAGTTGATGATAAAGAGATTGCTTATGTAGAAGAAAATATGATAGCTGATAGGAGGAAGAAAACAAAAGTTGGTCATTCTGAGAAAATCATGGGTAACAGTGAAGATCAAAGTGAAAGCTCAAAAGGAAGTAGAGAAATCATAACACTAGGTGTTGATTTATAGGATGGCATTATGAAAACAAAACAGAATTCCATTAGAAATCAGTTGATAAAGACAAACTTAATTGAGGGTAGATGTACATTTCAACTTAATGCCAGCCTATTTTATAAGCCAAATGAAGGACAATTTAGATATCAAATTAGAAAGCCACAACACCTGCATGTTCATAACTTGAAAACATTGCTCCGTGCAATCCATATGCACATGTGGTCTATTATGTGGTTCTTGTTGATCCAATTCAAGTTCCAAACAAAGAGGTATTTGAGAATTCAAAATGTTTTAAATACAAATATTATGTAATTGGAGGGAGCCATTTTACAGATAATGAGTATAGGATGTCTATGACTTGCATCCAAAGGGTTAGATTTATTCATACTGAATTTGAAGAAAAATGTGATGGGGATAAGACAAAGGTTAGTCCAGCCTTTCGGAATGAATGTTGTATGGAAATAGGTTATCAAATTGAAGAAAAAATCAATTCAAAAGATGGCAAAGCAAATTCGGAGATATTCAGAGGTATGGATAACATTTTCGAGTTGGCATTTAGAACTAGAGAGATATGGGAATTGATTAATGATATTTTCGACATGTGGGAGAACATTGCAATAAAAATCCAGAAGGTTAAAAAGTCTAAACCATTGATATATAACAACAGTAAATCATGTCCTGAAATCAAGCACCGTCCAAATGACATGACTATCACACCTTGGATAACAATGCAAGGAGTGAAGGATTAAAAAATTGTCAAGTCAATATTATCTTGTGTTAAGTCAGGTGAATTATCATTAGACAAAATGTGCAAGGAATTTCAAAAGTAAGTTTGTTGAATTATTTTTACATATTTTTCAATGATAATTTTTTTTAAATATAACATATTGTTGTTCATAGTATTTGTTATACATATCATTATATTAACATTTTTTACTTTATTTATTTAGTGACAAGGTTTATATGAAAATACAAGAACATATGGTTAAATTTTGAATGAAGATAATTGGGATGATTTTGTACGCAACTACCCAGATTCAAGTTCTACATCAACACTAAATGGTTTTTATCTTGCATTTAAAAATCCCATTGATTTATACATTCATTTTTGTCCATATGTATACTATTTTTATTTTATAACTTATACATATATTTGTTTATTTCATTGAAGATATCGAAGAAGGATGCAAATGGAGTACCAGATAGTTTCAAAAGATTTATTGAAAAAATTAAGTTGGAAAGCTTGAGAAGAAGCATCTTAGGAATGTTGAACTTTATCCTAGTCTTAATCATTTCATTTAAAATGGGTTCAATAGTATCCCATATCAAATAATACAAGATTATGAAGGCATTGCAAAACTCATATCTAAAAGGAATTATTCCCTAGTTATTGTAGATATTCCTCATGGTTTCAATATCTCAAACATTGCATAAAATAGTGAGCCTTATACTTATCAAGATTTTAGTAAAGTGGTTACAGGATTTCTAGAAGTCACAACATCACCATTTTGGAGATTTATGACATTTCATTCAGACACACAATTTGCAAGGTTATTACCAAGCTTCAAAGGAAAAGCAAACTCAAGGATGCAACTTACTTGGTAAGACATGAAAATTGTATGTTTGATTAAAATGTTAAAAAAATATTCATGTACAAGTTAATTGAACTTTTACTATTTCATATTATAGGCAAAAGTCAATTCTTATTGGTTGTGGAGATCAATCAATTATAATTGATTGTGAGTTCATTCATATTGAATGTTCAACAAAAGATGATAGATATAAGTCTATGCTTTTGAATTAGGTAGATGAAAAGAGTCACAGCCAAGTATTGGTTCATGATGTTGTTATAAGAAAGCTAACATATGAAGATAAAGAAGCAAAAGGAGATATAGTTAACATTTATCAAAAACCACAATCATTTATTAATTATCCTATAGATTTATGTTCAAATGAAGGAGATTGGGTTTTGGATGTATTCTTAAGCTCATGTAAGTTTTATTATGTAATATTGAATTTCAATAAAAAATAGATTATCTGTTTATACTAATTTACTTAATTATTTCTTTTGTACTTGATGATTAGGTACAACAATAGAATGTTGCCTACAAAAAGGAAGAAATTGCATTGTCATTGAAAAATACTCCCTACAATGCAATTTTATTCAACCAAGAATTAATGTTATTCAATTTCTTCCAAATGCAATGCAAGAAGTTGGTTTGAGAAAAGGGAGTCACGTGGAAAAAAGGCATAGGAACCTCAACCACCATTACACGGAACCATTGGAAAGGGATACTTTGTAATATTTGCAGACATCAAAAGATCCGTCTGAAGAGAAAAATAACCAAACTGAAGCGTAAAATATTATGGAAGAGGAAAATAATGAAACTCTAGAAGATAATGCGCATGGATTGTATGATATTCTTGATTAAATTTAATTTATGCTTGCAATTCAAGCTCATTTTTTGGAATTATTCATTAGTTATAATTGTAATATTTTGACTTTGAGATTTTATGAGAATAATAAGTATTCATTTATTGTTGTTATATGTTTAATATTTGTATTATGTGATTTTAACTTTAATTTTTAAGGGAATCATTATTTTTTGAAAAAAACTATGATTATTATTATTTTGACATAAATTCATAAAAGATGTTATTTTTTTTTTTTTTTTGTTAAACTTTTCCCAGAATAATTGTTTATTTGACATGTCATTTTTAGCAAAAGGCTCTCAAAATATGTATTTTTTTGTTATATCTATATTCAAAATGTGTATTTGATGTCAAATGTTAAAAATTATTGTTTTTTTAGTGACAATTATTTGATGGACATTGAAATATTAATTAATGATAGATAAAAAGATAGAAAATCGTAACTTTAAAATATACTATGCAAAAAAATGAAGATCTCACTACAAAAAAAAAATGGAAAAAAAAACACTTAAAAATAAACATCTCAGGGAAGAAGAAGAAGACGGCTACTTCAAAAATTGTTAAATTTAAAAAATAATTATCCACACTTAATACATTATAAAATTTAAAGTGTCAAAAATAAGTCTTCTAAGAAAAGGGTTGATGTTGCATCAACACTTTTTAAACTCAACATGAAAATCACTAACATTTTAAAAATAATTTTCATACTTAATACATAAGAAAATTTAAAGTGTCAAAAATATGCTTAAAAAAGGTGTATTCTGAATCAACACTTTTCAAAATTGGATGATTTTTTGCTACCTCAAAAAATGGGTACTTGGTATAGTTCTCATTTGATAGTTTACATTGTTATATCTTGAATAACGTAGTTTTTACATTTTGGGATGTGGGTATAAGGCTAGTGATATTTTCCTCATGCCCATTAGGATACAAATAACGTTGTGGATTCATACCAAATTTAGTTGAAGGCAAGCTTTCCATCTAATAGAAGAAGAAAATGTGTTGATATGATGGATTAGATGTTCCACATCCTCCTAAAAAATGTTGACCCCTATTATGGGTTCAACGAATTTTTTGAAATGGGAGGATATTCGAATAATGAAAAGAAAGAGTAGTTTAAATCATTAGTAGAAAAAGAAAGAAAAAAATATAGAAAGTGATTATAGCCCTCATGAGATCATATTTCACACATATTGGGTGATGAGTCAAGGTAAATATCATAAGAAGTATCAGGTCACCTAACATCCATAAATTTTTATTTTGTGTTTTCCCAGGGTATTCATGGAAACATTTGCAAGAATGCTATAAAGGGGTATTAGTTGTATTTCCCCTCATTGGATCCAAAACCATTATTGGATTAGGATTCCAAATTTAATTTATGCTTGCAATTCAAGCTCATTTTTTGGAATTATTCGTTAGTTATACTTGTAATATTTTGACTTTGAGATTTTATGAGAATAATAAGTATTGTTGTTATATTTCACATTTATGCATATGTGATAAAATTTGTTATGGTTAGTCAAAATGTTGATGTAGATGTTGAATGGCTTCACTTTCCCAAGGAATATTTGCTTGGATACTCAAACCCTCTTCAAACAGTCTTGTTGCTAGTTTGAGCAAGACTAGATAGTTAATTTGGTATGGTTTAATATTTTTTGGATGATGCCAATAATATTCATACTATGAATTATGATTTCACCCTTGGGTTGGGTGGTTTTGAGTTATCTTTGAAGAGGAAGAAGAGTTCCCTTAGCTCAAAAGGGAAAAAAAAAGAAATTAAATGGAGTGGTAGCTTAAAAATTGATTTGAATGTCCTCACATTTAAATGTGAACCATTTTAGTTTAAACACCTTAACAAGTGAGGTCATCCTTGCTCAAAAAATGTATCATCTATTGTCCAAGACGAGTCCAATATTCAATATGCTAAATTTCACAAGTGGGTTTCATACATCATATATATCGATATGTTTTTATTTGAATATATAAAGGCCACCATTTTTTAATGGAGTGGCATGCATATGTTTGTAGAGGTGCATCATCCCACTATTGTAACTTCAATTCAAGGAAAAATACAAATCTAGTATCACTCTATTTTTCATAGCATTCTAATTACATTTAATGGGACTCTGAATACTTTTAATTGATATTTTTCTTAGGGCTATGAATTGACATTATTATTACTTCTAGTCAGCCCTTTTTCACCCTATAAACCTCACTCTTATTTGATCATTATCTTTCATTTCTCACCGTTAATGGAAAATAGTAACTTGAAGGGGCTTCGAGATAAATTATTTCTATTTATTATTGATTCCATTGTATTAATTGGTTAAAGGGGATTAATTGAGATTAATTTCCACTAATGACGATGTTATTTTAGGTCTTGTAACCCACACAACATCCCATAATCCTTCTCCATAATTAATATGGTTGCATGTCTCAACAGGGAAATCTATGAAATGGGTTCTGTTTCTAACACCTTCAAGAATATTTTATATTCATAATCAAAAAATGGTCAATAAGCCCCGAAATGGAGTTCCCAAAGAGAGTATCAAGCCAACACAACAATTCCCCAGTATCAACATGCAAACAAATGATTTTCAGTTTGTATGGTTGAGTTTGATCCTAAAGTTGTAAAAGAATCCATCTAGATTGTCTATTCTAATCAATCTTGATATGTTTGGATGAATCCCATGCACCAGAAAATGGATTCATGGAATCTCCCTATTTGTCATATCCATTATGTAAACAAATATATATAATAACCCGCTTTCATTGTAAAGGGTTGATTGGTCTAGGAAAAAATAGAATATATTATTTTAAGTATGCGATTTGATTGATCTTATCACTGGGAAATTCTACATTTTTATGTACCTTTAAGACAAAGTAATATAAATTTTATTTGTTGGCATTTTCCATGATATGATTCTTGTTGATCCCAGTGTATAATATACTTCCTTTATAGGCAATGTGACATTTGTTGGGAAGAGTCCACAAACTATTGGATAATGTGTTATCATTTATGTGAAACCTATGGAGTGGGATGAGTTTTTTCATTGATTTCAAGAGGACGTTGGCTCGAGATCGAGCAGGTGGGGACCAAGTAACAAAAAAAATGTAAAGGAGGAAATTTGGTGCAAACCTCAAATTTGTTAAATTTTTTGCAACTTTAGTAGGTAGATCATGCAGCAAGTGAATTCATAATTTCACATAGATTATGGACTCCTTCCACTTGTTCGTTGTTTAATAGAAAGAAAGAATCCAAATTTATAAATGGTTATCCTAGTATCCAAGAATCTGGGTCATTTAGGTCCACATTCATATCTAGGTACTCACAAGAATTGGATTTCGGATTCATTTATCTAGTCATACACAAAGAAACACTTCTCCAAACTACCTAAAGTTCATATTCTTGCTCTGGATAGAGAATGTACAGGTTGTACCCAGTTAACACATAAGTGATGTGGATGATAGCTAATATGATTGATTATGTGGCAACCTTAAGAAAAAACACATGGCACTCATTCCTAGCTTTTTTGGATGACCAACTAGAGATATGATGTATGAAAAGTGGTAGAGATATGACATGGCAGTGGGTCTTAGATGATGTTAGTTTAGGCATCAAATGTTTTGTTGATTGAGTATCCTGATTTAGTTTAAAGATAGATTTGGCATGACACGGTAATGTTGGGCCCCATATCAAGGTAGTGAGCACTAGATTCTTTATTGATAAAGAATTTCATAAAAAAGGTTGGTATCCTATGTGAAATGTGTTTCAGGGAAAACTAGTGTTGATTCGAACTACTAGTCCCACTAAGACGGGTAGCCATCTTAGCAACAAACAATCAAAGCCTTTTAAGAATTCCTTTAAGTGTGATAGATTAGAGGGAAGAAAATAGGATCAACCTAGATCTCTCACTTGGATCCTTGCTTGATTTCTCTCTCCCTTGATAGAATTTGCCACTGCTCTTCTACTTGTCCCGCTTCAAAGAGTACCTGTAGAGTCAAAGTAACAGAAAACCATCAAAGCATCTCCATCTAAGACATCATAAACAATGTGGAATCAGAAACACATTGACCGTACAATTGCATTCATAAACAATAAGATTCATAAACACGCGATTATATGGAGTAAAACTCAAAGAACTTTATTAATAGTAATGTAAGAGAGGATTACAACCCAGTTGTCTGATCCAACATCATCCTCCCAGTTGTAGAAGCCCTCTTCACCTCATGAACAAGAAAATCACCCAACAAGGTAATGTCTCTTCTCACCAACAAACCAATAGCACTTCCTTACAAAATACAAAATTCCAACCTCCTAGATCTCTCAGATGAGGGATCCATTTATAGATGTCTTGCAAGGGTGTGAGTCAGCTCTGGGTTTTTGATTAGTATCATTCCACTGATAGTTCTTGGTTCCACTTGGATATTTCAATGATCTCTTACTCATCCCTGGGCGAATTCAGAGAGGCAAGTGTCATAGGACAAGTTTTTGGAAGATTCCATGATCATCCACCTTGCAAAATGTCTCTGTCATTTGTCTATTCTCGCTCATCGTTCCCCACAGAAAGCCATTTTAGTATGCATCACACCTAGCCAGTTTGGCAGTCAGTATGCATCTAACCTTGCCCATGTAGCAGTCTGTATGGTTCAGTTTTGGTCAGTTCTAAGTGGTTTTTTAGGTGGAACTTCTGGGAAATGATGTAATCAGCTAACCATGATCCTTTAGGGTATGAAACAACACTTTTAGGGACTTAAGGAGCCCTTAGTTTATGGACATATGAGTTTGGGGTTGCAGTGCCCAAATATGTCGATAACAACTACCCCCTAAAGCATACCTTTGTATTGGAAGGTGACCTGTATAAGATACAATACAATACATCATCATCATATATTTTCATGATCTAGTTGAGGCGGGCATTCCCATGCTCAGCTTTATAAATTCATTTTCATTTACATAAGACAGACAATCATCTGTTGTTGCAGACTGGTGATTCTTCGCATGAAGAGTCATCTTCCCTAACTTAGATGACTATCTGTGTAGCTTCTATGTAGAATTGATGTCTTTATTTTCCTAAATATATCGCAGCCCGGATGGATGAAACTAGATCCAGGGCCTTCAAAACTCGTCCAGTCTTCACCAGGTGTAGAAGTTGATCCATGTGAAAAGATGTTCAAAAGTTTAACATGGAAAGACATCACTTGATTACTAGCCAATGATGTAAGCTGTTAACAGATGCGAGAGGAGTCACCAATAATGATGATGACCCTCAAGGTACTACAATACAATTCACGTGGTGTGAATATATGAGCTGATGTCGAACACCATGCAAAGTCTTTCGGTCAAAGGTCATTGATGTAAACCTATCACCGGAAGTGAGAAACTTTCCATTGAGGCATGCAAGCTTCAAAGTACTGAAAGGGTTGTTTCTAAGTCAACTTCTTGGATAATGAGCTGATCTCGACAAGAAGTGACTAGTTGTAGGAGTTCCTTGATGTATCCCATATCTACGACGTGAAACAAAGAAAATGATTTTTGTGGAGGTGAAAACGATCTGATGATATAAGGTTCAGGAGTGGTGGCCATGAAAAGTGAAGAGTGCATGTAATGCAATGGATGAGGCGTTTGCTGGATGGTGAATTCTCTGAATGACTTCTCTTGAACATATTGGCAACACTAACATGGACTGGTAGCGTTAACCCCATGGATGGTATGGCGGACCAATGGTGACGGTGAACGAAAAAACCCAACCCAACTCAATCACGGTGATGGAGTGAAAGTTTCATGTTCAAGAGTGACCTGCTACAAATAGATTTCTTCAAGTTTTCTTCCCATTTTTCCCTAGTCATTACTGACTAGTACCTCTTTATTTTTGACAAGCTTGAGGAGGATAACATATTCTTGGTCTACAATTTTCCCTTCAAGCAAACCTATCGCTTTGTGTTTAGCGAGCCTAGCATCAGTGAGACTCGTTCTTGTCTGGGTGGACAAGTTTATCGCTATTGTTTTAACGAGTTTAACGACAAAAATAACTCGGTCCTTTTCATGTTTAGAGATTTTGAAAAGGGATGAAAAGGAGACTCCAATAGTCCTTTTTCATCGCATAATCCCTTAACTCCGGAAAAGTATAAAATAATATGAAAGGGATGACTTTTCGATAGCTTTAACGAGCTGACAAAGACAAGCGATCGATCTTTTTGTTTAATAATCCATCAAGTCCAAAAAGATTAAAATATATGAGAGGGATGGCGTTCCATTTATTTTAACGATCTGGAAAGGCCAATAGCTTGATAATATTTTTATATTTAACGAGTCTAAAAGGAGTTTAAAAGAGACTCATTTTTGAGGAATGAGTGGTATTTCTAGGTAGCAACTGGTTCTAGGTAAGTTTGGAATTTCTCAAAACATGGCAGTGTGAAAAAGGTGGCAATCAGAATCACTCGTTGCAGATGTTCCTCGAAAGGGTAAACAATCAAGTGGAAGCATATGGTCGGCCGAATGAAATGGAGGTGATGGAAGAAACACAACCAAGGTTCAAAAAGGGCTGATAAGAAAGTGATCACAAAGGTTATTTACCAAAGGCGGGTTTATTTTTTAATGAGCTTGAACTTTGTGCCAACATGTGCTCAGTGCAAGTTGATTTTTTAACAAGTTTGAACCTTGCGGGAGCATTACTCTTAGGCGGGTTTATTTTTTAACAAGCTTGAACCTTGCGGAAACATTGCTCATAGGCGGGTTTATTTTTTAACGATCTTGAACCTTGAGGAAACATTTCTCATAGGCAAGTTTATTTTTTAATGAGCTTGAACCTTGCAGAAACATTGCTCATTTTCCTTTTTATGTAAGATAGGAACGACCAAACTATAAAGCCAAAAAGCTAAAAACACTAAAAAGCTAAAAAATGAAATTGGTCATTTTTGCTTGTATAAAAAGGTTTGCATGCCCCCAACATAAAAAAAGTCTTCAGTAACCATATGGAAACTTACTGTGGTTAAGCAGGATGATTTTCTGTCAATACTTAGACAAAACACTTCTTGCACTTTGTCCACCAAATAGACAAAGGTGAAAGGTCACTCAGACCGATCACATAACTTACAGGGAAACTTATCTCTACAGCTGGGTTTGTCTGAAAAATAGACAAGGGTGCATGCCCCCTAAGCTTCGTTACATTCACTAGAGTCCTCGCGGTAATTAGGTGGATGGAATGAAGGTTCCTTTACGAGATCAAGTGAAAGACTCGACCTGCAACTTTGCTCTTGTTTCATTTTTTAACGATCTTGACACAAGGCAAGGAATTCTGCTCACATCCTTTGTTTCATTTTTTAATGAGGTTGACACTAGTCAATGAACTATCCTTTGGTGACCTTTGATCACAACTCATAAGGGGTCATGAAGGAAAGACTTGGTTCCATTGCCCCCAATACATATTGTACCACATCACTTAACTGAGTCATGTCAGTCAGATTTTCAACTATGAAAACCTCGCTGTGATCGACACTATCAGAATGGTCAGAGTCCTTCTTAATATTTGATGATGTAGAAGATATCATATGACAATTTTCCAGTGTGGCCACTTCCGCCAGATTACTTGGAGGAGGGAGGGAAAAATTACCCATTAAGGACGAGTCTTTTAGGAGACCTACTCCGACATGTTGAAGCGATTGAGAGCTTTCATGGATCAATGGAACGCTTCCATTAAGTTGCGAACTATTTGGGAAAAAGGTTAGTTGATCAACAATTTTAATTCCACCTTGGAAGGGAAATGCACTCTTTCTAAAATATGTTGACATAACAGCGGCCATAGCATAAATCCAGGGCCTTCCTTGCAAGATATTGTAGTCAAGGTTTCCATCAATGACCTCAACTTCAATTTCTACTGTCTTGCCCCCTAGTTCAACTTGCAAGTTACTTAATATCCCATATGGCGTGTATGTTCTTCCATCGAATGCTTTTAATGTCGTTGATGATCGTGACAAGGGTGGAGAGCCTAAAGTTTTCCAGCAACTCATTGACATAATACAGGTAGATTCCCCCTCATTAATTATTGTTTGATGAACAGTTTTGTTGAGGGTTTTTACCTGTATAAGGAAAGCGAGCTGGGCTGGTAACTGAGGTTCGTATCCTTTATGATTAAAGGCCACTAGATTGGAATCCGTTGGATCAATCCCACCTATCGCTGATAACAAAGCCTGCTTTTGGGAGGGGCAATTCTGCAGTGCTTCAAGTGTCAACATAGCGGATGGCGATTGGGCTAGATCCTCCACTATATTATAATTCTGTGCTACTTGAGCACGAGGATTAAACGTCAATTTATGTACTACTCCCTTAAGTAGTTTTATTGTTAATTCAGGAATGATTGGTGGAACAAATTCTGGCAAAGTTGTTGTCGAACTACTGGGTTGATCTGTAGCCTTGCTGTTCGACGACTGTGGATTCCCATAATATTTATTCCTTGTTGATATCAAAGAATCATTTTTCTGTTTCGAGATGGATAGCATAAGCACTTGGGATGGGGAAGCATGATCGATAGCAACCAAATTGGTTTCTGGGCTTGGAAATGGATTAGTCAACACCGCTGAAGTACTTGAAGTTTTTAAAAATTTCATAACTTCAGCTTTATGTGGACAATATTTCATCCAATGCTCGTCGTCGCATATGTAACATGGATAACGAGGTTTCTTTTGCCCAGTTGGGTTTTTAGAAGATTTTTTAGGAGGTGAATTTTCTTGTTTCTTCTTATTATTTTTCCCTTTATTCTTGTCCCTTGGTTGCTTTGGATTTTTGCCCTTGTCAGATGACACGGCATTAACCTCCGAGGCAAGAAGTTTATCATTTTCTTTTCTACTAGAAACTGAAAGGGATTTACTGGATGGAGCCCTTGCGGTTTGTGTACATGAGGTACCAATCACACCATTGCTGGCATGAGAGTCCCTGTTTGATTTAGGAGGGGCAGGAATGGAAAATTCTGGTCTAGGAGCGTAATGAATTTTATCGTAGAGCATGCCAGACTGAGTATAGATCAAGTCTAAATATTGTGCATGAGCAATGACTTGCTCTTCAGTGACAACTCCTCCCTTCACCACATCTTCAGTAATAGAAGGCAATAATGACTTAATAAACCATTCAAGTAGAAGCTAATCAGGAACATATGTCTTTACCATCCAACGACAATGTCACTGCTCATGAATATGATCAGATATGTGAGTGGTTGTAGTTTGTTGAAAGTTGGTAAGGAGTTCTGTTCCTCTTTCGTACCTTATGGGTAACTGAAAGTGGGTTAGAAAAGTTGTGGTGAGGGTGCTGAAGTTATCAAACGAGGCTCTAGGGAATTTAATATACCATTTTTCTGTCAGACCAATTAGGTTCACTGAAAAAGGTGAAGCCTAATCGAATCATCATTTAGGGTGTTAGATGAGCACCACAAATGAAAAGTTATTACATGATTCGATGGATCTTCACCTGGATTTCCATTGAATTTAGGGATATCAGAGGGAAGTTTATGAGGAATCACTGGCCACCAAGGGGCATAAGCAATTAGATTATTCGTCAGCCGGTTCAGATCTGGTAATTCTAGAGTTGCTACAAAAGGCAATTGTTGATTCAGGTTAGGCGAAGCATACCCAAGATAAGATGGAGTTGCCTGAGCAGTAGGTCTTTGCATACCAGCATAATGTATCTGATGCTGGTAAATTTGATAAGGTTGATGGGCATAACCATTATAGTATGGCTGTTGATAACCATTTTGGAAATGTGGTTACCCGTTACTTACAAATCCTTGTTGCTCAGGTCCTTGGTAAGATTGCTGGAACTGCAGTTGTTGATATTGTACCAGCCATGGTTGTTGAACCATTTTCTGTTGTCCAGTACTAGATGATTGACCAAGATGCGGAGTGATAGTACCTGTTTGAGCCTGAGTCATTCCAGGTAAGTCGGCACTAACCTGAGGATGTGATTGAATCACAGAGACAAGAGGCTATTGTATTGCAACCTGAGAGACTTGAGGTTGACACACAACAGGTAGCGCTTGTACTTGCGATATAGTCACAATAGCAAGTGTAGTGGGAATATTCAACACAGGTTGGACTGGTTACATTGAATATACAACCCTTGGTTGTCGAGGCAGTATTGGTACCCAACCACTGGATGTAATTCTAGTTTGACCTGAATTTTGTTGTAAACTCTCATATGGTTATTCTCCAGGAGGGAATAATGAAAAGGCATATTGTCCCCCATATGGTGGAAATCCAGTGCTTAAAGGGTAGATCGGCCTTTGAAGACATATTGGATCAACTTGTTGAGTTTCAACATAAGAAATACCAGATGAGACTCCAGATGAAGAAATAGGAACGGACCATGTCGTCGAAACAGTCCCTGAGTGGACTCCGGCTTTTTTTTTATAACTAGCCAAGACAGATGGTATACCAACAATAATTGTAGGAATGATAGTAGGAAGCTCCACCGTAGTTGTGTCAGTTGACACAGTCCTTGATGTTGATGGTTGATCAGACATATTTAGTCTATCCAAAAGATTTCCTAGCAATTCGACAGGAACTTGCGATGAAGGATGATTACAAGGACTAACTTCTATAATAGAACAATGTAGGTGGATCCCAATTCCAAAATGCACTGGAGTACTAGGTGGAAGATCCTCTACTCTCTTCTATGGAAATCAATCCTGGTGGAAGAGGTAGACCGTCAGGTCCCTAAAAAATTTCTGGAGCCGAAGAAAGTGTAGCTTCTATAGTAATAGATACTGGAGGGGTGAACCCTTCTGAATTCCGGAACTCAACTTCCAGATGTTCAGGCAAGTGAACTTTAGTTTCTGGATCAATCCTAGGTGGAGCTGCTTCAGGAATAGAGGTGTCTACCATTACACTAGGATTAGTTCTAATGTCCTCTTGTAACTGCAAAACTTCTTCTGTAAAGGCAGATGTACCAGAGATAATTGGAGTAACTGTAGTCTCTGACGATGTTGAAACACAAGTTTCAAATAAATCAAGTGAATTGGACTCAGTTAAATGAGACTGTTTTGACTGGGATGGTTTCATTTCCGGGGTCAAATACGGTTGACTCACTAGCCTCCGTGAATGACGGGGTTTTGATTGACTTTTTTCCACGATTGTGGATTACTTGATCAACTAAAAATTTAAAGGGGAAAAATGTTATTCCGATTTAAATGAATTTTAAGACACTTTGATGCAACTTGCTTTTTCAATTTTTAAAAGTCGAGAAAAAGCTAAAGGTGACTCTAGTCGCCTTCGATTTTTAATGAGCGTGAAGTGACAAGTGATCAGATGGACCTTTTCTTTTAAGGAGTCGAAAAGGAATGAAAGTGACTGCTCTCGAAGTGTAGGCAGATGGTTTACCAAACCGATCGTAAAACTGCAAAATACACCTTGGTGATAAATGATAGAGAAATTACCAAGGACTTATGTATGGTAGTCAACCTTATTGAATGCTGTGTTCGGTGCATTACGATCGATAGGGCGGCAAACACGGCTTCCTAAGGATAAATGATATTAGCCTATTGTGGTCTCCTAATATATACTCGACGGTACAGGGAACACAAGTCCGTACTAGCACTTTTCATATCAAAGAGGAGGAATCATCCAACCTTCGATGAAAATGATAGTTACCAGGTTTTACAACGCCAGAACACATCTCTAGCCTAGACTTCTAGATGTGTTGCGTTAGGTTCCAAAGCATTTTTATGTTCATTGAGGTTTATTTTAGAGTTGATCTTGCTTAGAAGTTTGTCTTTCAAGGTTCACCGCATGATGTAGATGTGAAATTCCTAAATATGCAATCTAAAATGATAAACAGTCATTTATGTTCTTTTCACAATGAAAATCCTAGCTACAAAGGAAAGAAGATTATGATTTTCTTTCAGTAGAGAGAATAGAGCACACACTAAATGCACTTTCCTAAATCAAATTTTTCATGCAGTCAAAATGCATATGCACATGCATGTATTTGTTTTCTGCTTCCTTAATGTGTGAATGTCAAGAAAGGAAACCTAAGTACATATCTGAACTATTTTCTTTCAAAGCGACATTTCTAACAATTTCTTTTCAAAATGAAAGGAAGACTAAGACGACACTTTTCGATTCCAAAATAAAAAATATTTTTCGACACTTCAAATACTAATAACTCAAATCAAGTACAATGAAAAAAGTACAATCAACTATCTAGAAGAGGAAGACTTTACGACACTCTTCTTTTGATTTAAAATGACAATTACGACACTTGCATCAAAACGACAGTTCGATTAGGCTACTTTCGACAAAGGAAGATTGTAAATGATTGACAAATACACAAAAAAATTTACAATTCCCAACTGATGGAGGCTAAAATATGTGAAGGAAGAAGGTTTTAGCAAGAAGGTACTGATCATGAACAACAAAACTATTGAATAAAGCTGAAAACAAAGAGGAAAAAACCAAATTTTAGAGAAGAAAGCAGTATCACTCAATCATCGCACCTGCAACACAGGGAAATAGGGATGCATCTCACCTGCAACACACAAGAGGTATGATGCATCCAGGTTGCGCAGTTACAGAAAGTGTGATGGACCAGGGAGTGAAACTGAGCTTGGCTTTTGCTCAAAATTTGCAGCTAATTTTAGTGATTTGAGCTGAGTAATGATGGATAGTAAAACAAAGCATAAGGGTAAGATCTGATGAGGTTCTGAGCTACCACAAGGGCACTTATAATGCTTTGTAAGTTAGATGTCTAGTTCATAAACCAACCCGGAGATTGACTGAAGCAGCATTCATCTACTTCACAATTGCATATAAAAGGCATTTTGAAGGTTAGCTGGCTAACTTTAGGCTCCGTCTGTAGTTGATAAAGCAAACAATAAACAAACAAAACAAACTATTCGGTCCCCAGCGGAGTCGCCATTTTGTTTTGGGGAAAACTAGTGTCAATTCGAACTGCTAGTCCCACTAAGATGGGTAGCTATCTTAGAAACAAACAATCAAAGCCTTTTGAGAATTCCTTTAAGTGTGATATATTAGAGGGAAGAAAAGAGGACCAACATGGATCTCTCACTTGGATCCTTGCTTGATTTCTCTCTCCCTTGATAGAATTTTCCACTCCTCTCCTACTTGTCCCGCTTCAAAGAGTACCTGTAGAGTCAAAGTAACAGAAACCATCAAAGCATGTCCATCTAAAACATCATAAACAATGTGCAATCAGAAACACATTGACCATACAATTGCATTCATAAACACACGATTATATGGAGGAAAACTCAAAGAACTTTATTAATAGTAATGTAAGAGAGGGTTACAACCCGGTTGTCTGATCCAGAATCATCCTCCAAGTTGTAGAAGCCCTCTTCAGCTCATGAACAAGAAAATCACCCAACAATGCAATGTCTCTTCTCACCAACAAACCAACAACACTTCCTTACAAAATACAAAATTCCAGCCTCCTAGATCTCTCAGATGAGGGATCCATTTATAGATGTCTTGCAAGGGTGTGAGTCAACTCTGGGTTTTTGATTAGTGTCATTCCCCTGATAATTCTTGGTTCCCCTTGGAGATTTTAATGATCTCTTACTCATCCCTGGGCGAATTCAGAGAGGCAAGTGTCACATGAGAAGTTTCTAGAAGATTCCATGATCATCCACCTTGCAAACTGTCTCTGCCATTTGTCTATTCTAGCTCATCGCACCCCATAGAAGGCCATTTCAATATAAATTGCACTTGGCCAGTTTGGCAGTCAGTATGCATTGCACCTTGCCAATGGAGCAGTATGTATGGTCTAGTTTGGGCAAGTTCTGAGTAGTTTTTTAGGTGAAACTTCTGGGAAATGATGTAATCAGCTGACCATGATACTTTAGGGTATGAAACAACACTTTTAGGGACTTAAGGAGCCCTTAGTTTATGGACATATGATTTTGGGGTTGTAGTGCCCACATATGTCTATAACAAAATGGAAGAAATATGATGCTTCATGGAGATGATGTGGTTTTACTAGCGAGTGAAACATGCTAGTGTTAAAATGTGACATATGGTATATGATGTGTTTGATGAGATGGAGGATGGAGAACATGGAAAAGAGTGATTGGTCCATGGTCATTTGATGTGGCAAAACCATAGGTATTAGGAATAATGCTAAGGCTAGGCTTGGAAAGGTTTTGTCGTGTTATTGTTTTTGGCCAAAAGGATGTGGTTAAATGCCTTGGTCACAAAGAGACAAGGGATTAGCACTCAATACCATGTGTATATTGTATCAATCCATTGTGTAATGACCTCTTCTAATATGGAGGAAGAGAACAATATGTAATTTAGATGGTCTAGGTTCCAGCTTGTCATGATTTTGTCCAAGTGAACCATTTCACAATCGTTTAGTATACTAGAGTATTGAGGTACCAAGAATAGATGTTAATACTTCAGGAAATCGATATGTGATATCCTTATGTGACAAGGAAATTGTTGGTATGTTGGGGAAAATTCCATCAATTATAGAATTTGTTAGCTAACGAACCATTTACTAGTGTAATAATCATACTAGTACGAATATGTTTGACAGTGCAGTGTAATGGGTCTTCAGCCTCTATAGGGATGTTTAAGGTTCCAATTAGTTAATGTTTTAAGTATAAGACCATGGTCATAAGGGTTTGATGGCTTAGCATAGGAGCTAGTAAGGAATTGGTATCCAATTATCCAAATATTCAAAAGTGCCCTCATTAAGAATGGACTTGAATTACAGATTTTTCAAAGAAATCATTTAAGACTTTGTTTTAGAAAAAAGGTTATCTAGGTTTGATGGGTGATCCCTTGGAGCTCGTCAATGAATCTGGGTATTCAGGGTTTCAAATTATGACCCTACAAAACAAAGGACCTAGATTCTAGATATTCTATAACAAATGTTTGGATTGTGGTCCCAATACTTGGTCATTGTAGTATCTAGGTGTTCTAACCCCTAGGGTTGAGAAATTATGAAAATTAAGATCTAGACCATCCAAATATCTAGGTTCCATTAGGGGAATTTTGAGGTCTAAAATGGACCTCCTAAGAAAAATGTACAACCAAAATAAACTTTATAAGAACCAATAAGATTCAGGATGATGATGTCAACGACGGGGGATGATTCAACATTTTTTGAGTAAAAAAGTAAAAAAATAAAAATAAAATAAAATATAAAAACTAATTTTTCAACTCATATTTTCAATTGATCTCCCTAAGGTTTTACTCACATTTTGAGTAGGAGTACTCGTTAGATACAAAATTTAATTCCTCATCTAAGTAGTACCCATTTTACATACTTTTGATGGACCCTCCTACATGAAAAATGAGAAATACATGAAAAAACGTGATTGCAATCACCTTTTTTCATGCAATTCTCATTTTTCATGTAGCAGGGTCCATCGAAAGTATGCAACATGGGTACTCCTTGGATGAGGAATCAAATTTTTCATTCAACGAGAGTTTCCACTCAAATTATGAGTAAACCCATAGGGACATAAATTGAAAATACGAGTTGAAAAAATAGTTTTTTCTTTTTTCCCTCTAAAATTTGATGATGTAATGTAATCTTATTTTATTATTTCCACTATTATTTTATAATTTCCCTAGGAGGCCCATTTTAGACCTCAAAATTCCCCTAATTCTATGATGTTTTCAATTTAGTAACCAAATTAATTAAGCTCATGATCTCTAGCCATGGTTCTTAGGCATCCATTGGTATTGTCCATAAAACGGGATTCAAGGCATCCTATGTGATCAAGTTAAATCTCCATGAAGTGTCGACCCAAATCTAGATACTTATAATAAATAACTTGAGACAAGAGAGTTAGTTGTGTGCATATGGATGTGATGTGATAGAGTAGTGATCTAAGATAGAGAGGAAGTGCAAAGAAGACTAAAGTCTTTGGCCAAGCATGGAGAGATATAAAGATGAAGTCTTCAAAAGTTATGTAATCTACATGAGGAATTAGTCCAAACAAGAGTATCAAAGGGTGCTTTTAAATTTATAATATATAGATGATTTATTCTTGTAACGTTGTCTAAACTAAAAAGTGTTGTAGCCTGATATGATCAAGATGAAGAATGTTTTTGGTTAAGTAAAAGATGTTGTCTGAAACTAAATGTGAAATTAAAAATGTGTGGTGTATCAAGTAATAGAATCAATAATTGAGAAGATCATCCCTATGATGAGAAAAGTGTAGTGATAGAGTTTTAAAGTACATAACAGAGAGAAAAGTGCAAAATTGTGAAGAAAGGACCATAGCAAGAACTCTGAATTGCTCAAGGGATCAATGTCTCCTCTTAGTTGGTGAGTGTAAATCAAGGGATTAGTGTCTCATTCAGGTTGGTATTTGTAAATCAAGGGATGTGATGTGATAGAGTAGTGATCTAAGATCGAGAGGAAGTGCAAAGGAGGCTAAATTCTTTGGCCAAGCATGGAGAGATATAAAGATGAAGTCTGAAAAAGTTATGTAATCTACATGAGGAATTTGTCCAAACAAGAGTATCCAAGGGTGCTTTTAAATTTCTAATATATATATAGATGATTTATTCTTATAACATTGTCTAAACTAAAAAGTGTTGCAGCCTGAGATGATCAAGATGAAGAATGTTTTTGGTTAAGTAAAAGATGTTGTCTGAAACTAAATCTGAAATTAAAAATGAGTGGTGTGGCAAGTAATAGAATCAATAATTGAGAAGATCATCCCTATGATGAGAAAAGTGTAGTGATAGAGTTTTAAAGTACATAACATAGAGAAAAGTGCAAAATTATGAAGAAAGGACCATAACAAGAACTCCGAATTGCTCAAGGGATCAATGTCTCCTCTCCACTGGTGAGTGTAAATCAAGGGATTAGTGTCTCGTTCAGGTTGGTATTTGTAAATCAAGGGATGTGATGTGATAGAGTAGTGATCTAAGATAGAGAGGAAGTGCAAAGGAGACTAAAGTCTTTGGCCAAGCATGGAGAGATATAAAGATGAAGTCTGAAAAAGTTATGTAATCTACATGAGGAATTTGTCCAAACAAGAGTATCAAATGGTGCTTTTAAATTTCTAACATATATAGATGATTTATTCTTGTAACATTGTCTTGTTGCAGCCTGAGATGATCAAGATGAGGAATCTTTTTGGTTAAGTAAAAGATGTTGTCTGAAACTAAATTTGAAATCAAAAATGAGTGGTGTAGCAAGTAATAGAATCAATAATAGAGAGAAAAGTGCAAAATTGTGAAGAAAGGACCATAACAAGAACTTTGAATTGCTCAAGGGATCAATGTCTCCACTTGATTGGTGAGTGTAAATCAAGGGATTAGTGTCTCATTCATGCAGGTATTTGTAAATCAAGGGATGTGATGTGATAGAGTAGTGATCTAAGATAGAGAGGAAGTACAAAGGAGACTAAAGTCTTTGGCCAAGCATGGAGAGATAGAAAGATGAAGTCTAAAAAATTTATGTAATCTACATGAGGAATTTTTCCAAACAAGAGTATCAAAGGGTGCTTTTAAATTTCTAATATATATGGATGATTTATTCTTGTAACATTGTCTAAACTAAAAAGTGTTGTAGCCTGAGATGATCAAGATGAAGAATGTTTTTGGTTAAGTAAAAGATGTTGTATGAAACTAGATGTGAAATTATGAGTGGTGTAGCAAGTAATAGAATCAATAATTGAGAAGCTCATCCCTATGATGAGAAAAGTGTAGTGGTAGAGTTTTAAAGTACATAACAGAGAAAAAAGTGCAAAATTGTGAAGAAAGGACCATAACAAGAACTTCGAATTGCTCAAGTGATCAATGTCTCCTCTCAGTTAGTGAGTTTAAATCAAGGGATTAGTGTCTCGTTCAGGTTGGTATTTGTAAATCAAGGGATTAGTGTCTCCTTTAGGATGGTTCGTATAAATCAGGGGATTGGTGTCTCCTTCTTGGTTCCTATAAATTAGGGGGTTGATGTCTCATTTCTATTGGTGCTCGTAAATTGATGTAATAGTAGGTTTCTACCTACAATAATTATTCAAATAAGTTTTATGGTTTTCTCTCTTTAAGGGTTTCCATGTACATATCATGTTCTCATGTGTTGCTTATGTGTTTGATGCATTATATGGTTTTAATTGTTTTCAAAGTGTAAATTGGCCATGATATTGATTCACCCTCCTCTTAGTATAATCTTAATTCCAACAATTGGTATGGGAGAAAGATTCCTTCAGTAGCATTCTAACCACTAGAAGAACGATACCATAAGAAACATCAAAAAGAAGGATGGTGGTTTCAAAAATAGAGCTCTCTTGTTTATTGGAACAAACTATGTTTACTAAAAAGGGAGAAGAAGAGCATATGTAATGTATCCTTGTGCTAATGTTTGGTATGTAGTGGTTGATAGATATAAAGATTCAGAAAATCCTTTGATTAATAAAGATGGAAAACTATATTTCACCTACAATGAAAATGCGATGAATGTTATCCTTAGTGGCATATGGGAGTCAAAATTTGTCAAAGTTATGCATTAAAAATCAACAAAGAATATATATGACAAATTGTAGAGTTCCTATGAAGGATATGACTAGGTTAAGAGAAATAAACTTCAATTTCATTGAATCCACTTGGAAATGTTAATGATGAAAGAAGATGAAAACATAGTATCCTTCTTTCTTCATATGGATGACATAGTTAATACTATTAAAGGTCTTGATGAAGTGATTAATTAAGCTAGAGTAGTTCAAAAGGTTTTAAGATCTCTCCCTTCTCTATTCATTGCAAAAGTTTCAACCGTGGAAGAACTAAAATATCTTAGAAAAATATACATGGATCAACTTCATTGACCATTAAGGAGAAGTCATGGTGAAGTGAAGCATCCTTCAAAGTAACAAAGAAGACGCATAAGCATGAATTTTCAATATTTGAATCTAATATGGAATAAGCATATTTTGTAAGGAAGTTGAATATATGATTTGGAAAGCAACCTTTCAAGCGTTCCAATTATGGTAGAATTGGTCATTGTGCTTCTAATTTCCCCTATGGAAAGATAGGTAATGAATGTTATGAAAAAGAAAAGAAGAAATATAGGAAATTCAAGAAGGGGAATACTTTCAAGAAGAAAGGATTATATTCTATAGAGGACGAAAACTCATTAGTAGAATAGGATGAAAAATTATCTGATGAATATAACGAAAAATATTTCATTCTTATGGTTGTAGATGTTTTTATGTGTCCAAATGCCAAGATAGGAAACAATGACTATGAAAAGGATGAAAAAAATATTAATGGATCTGTATCATATGATGACACAGAAGACATTCTATTATTATCCATGGAAGAAAAAGAAAATAAGAAAGAGAAGTTAGATGTAGAGCAATCTATCTCAAAAGGAACCAACAAAGGAAAAACTAATCTTCCACTCTATTTTAGTTGTGGCAATGACTTAATTTTTACTTCTAATGTCCATATACAGAATATAAAGGAAATGGTGATGAAGATGATATTATAAAGGGTGAAAAATAGATTAATGGATATGTATCAGATGATGACACATAATACATTCTATTCTTATCCATGGAAGAAAAAGGAAATAAGAAAGAGAAGTCAAGTGCAGTGAAATCTATCTCAAAAGGAACCAATAAAGGAAAAGATAATATTCCACTCTATTTTAGTTGCAGAAATGAATTTATTTTTACTTCCTTATGTCCATTTACAAGATATAAAGGAAATGGTGATGATGATGATATTCTATTCATGAAGGGTCAATTTTTTATCAAAAAAATAAAGATAGCTTGGAAATGAAGACAAATGTAGAGGAGCAAACTAAAGGTAAGAAATATTTTCAAGGTGAGTTGTCTGATGCCTTAAAGGAGATAAAGAGTCTCATAATAATAAACAAAGGTCAGTCAAATCTATTGTAGGAGTATGAAGATAAGGATAATGATATTTAAGAAATATATAAGATGGTTTTCATCCTCAAAACTCAATTAGAAGAAGTAATGAGAATGAAAGAAGTGGTGACAATCCAGCTAGCAAAAAAGGAAGGACATTGTTTGAAACTAGAAGCTCAGATATTTTCCTTAAGAAATGATTTTGAATAGACAAATGATTAGTTGAAGTTTATAAAGAGATATGAAATATTAGATGATATTCTTAGTTTTCAATGGTATCCTTTTATCAAATAAAGCATTTATAATCATGAAGGTGTCAAGGGAGATTTAAGTGGAAGCACATCAAATATAGAAGAACCTAAGATCTATGTTATTGTGCTTAAAGGAACTAGCAATCAATCAAGTAAAGTGAGAGACAAATCCAAGTATTAGTAGAATATTGATCAAACTAGGCACAAAAATAGTAGAGAGAAGATGAGAATCAACTAAAGAAAAATCATATCAATCTCATAGGTAGAGATGGAGTAAGAAAGTAGAAAAAATATAAACTTCCTTAAGAAAGAAACTAAGCCAATCAAATTCCCTGAAAAGGATTGATTCCTCCAAGAAGACCCTTCACATTAAGGTACTTGGATTTATTTAATGGATATTTTTTATTTAGCCATAAAATAGAGTATTCTAGATAAAGTAGAAAAGGTACTTATCAGACCTCAGTGATCAACCCTATTAGGTCTAGAAATTCCTACAATGCTGCAATCAGGAACGTCAATGCATTTTCTTCCTTATTGGATCACAATGAATTTTTCAAGTGCGACAATTTCAAACAAAAAATTCCTTATTACGGAAGTAGTATATTAAGGCCTAAATATAAAAGAAGAAAATAAGGGATCATCATCAATAGAAATAAAAGTATTAAGATATGGAGACAGAAGAAAGAGAAGCATGAATAATGCAGTTTATATCCATTTCTTTAATACAAAAAAATTCAATAACATATCAACAATGAATGCTTAAATAATGTGACAGGTGATAAAATAAAATTTCTCTCTTTCAAGGAAGTTAAAGGAGGTAGTGTTATCCTTGGAAATAATGATACAGTAAGGATTGTTGGAAAGGGCATAATTAATCTTTGATGATAAAAGGAAAATCCAAGTTTTCTGCTTGTTGAAGGATTGAAGCCCAATCTACTAAGTGTAGGTCAAATGGTTGATCAAAGGTATGATCTCACATTCAATAGCAAAGGATGTGATATAAGAAAATAAGGTTAAGAAATATTGGTAGCAAATTCAATCAAGTCTCCAGACAATGTGTATGTCCTCAATAAGACTAAATTAAAGGAAAATTATGCGATGGGAATAATGTCCCTAATAGCACATCTATGAATGGAAGTATATATTCAAATGAGGTAAGAGGTGGAAGTTTCGATCAAGGATATGGAGTACAAGAATTTGATTTGAAGGAGAATAATGATAAACATGATCTAATTATTGTAATATGAAGAGAGTAAAGAGAATGATGAGCTTCAAATCAACATTGAGTGTAATACCTTTTGAAAAGTGAAAATATATGATAGAAAGTCCAAATGATGAGAACTAAATCACCATTTGTGCTCATGCAGGAATAATAAAGATGAATAAGATATTAAGAATTTTCATATATAGCGGAGTTGGTTATTGAATAAGCTAGCAAGTTGGAGTAGTTGTAACAACTTACAAATCACCAGAGGATAGGATAATACAGATTATCGAATTCAAATTACAAAGGAAGAAGAAGAGAGAGTTGATTTAACACATCCAAAGACTACATCAGAGAGTACATAAGATAATGAAAGGAGAAATAAAGATAGATTGACATGTCAAATAGGGAAAAAACAAGAGAGAAACAATTTCTTTAGGGAACAGGTAAAATTGAATTTGATGATATTGATAATAAGGGGATATTCACTATTCATCCAAATTAGAGAAATTACATTCAATCATATCAGGAACTTTAGCTAGCTTAAAATACAGGAAACCTCTCCAAGGAAAGAATAAATGTATAAAGGGAATCAAACATATAAAATATTGGAGCACTTACAAGCAAAAGGAACGATTGTAGCAAATAAAATGGTAGATAAGAAGAACCATATGTTTAGGGGGAGCAACCCTTTAGGGACAAAATAAGAATGTTGATAACGGAAATCAATACATAGTGAGTGACACAAACTTGATAGGGGATTTATATATGTAGTCACAAACAAAAGTAAAATCAAGTGGGAGAATATGTAGAGATAAGGAGAGATTGCAACCAGGGGTAGTCCTCAACCCAAAGAATATGTAGCCATGAACACAAGAAGTTGCAACTAGATCTAGTTATTTTTCATTGATGTCAAAGGTGGAGAATTAAGCAAATATAGTGAGAACTAGACATGAAAAGAGCCAATAGGCAGGGGGGATTTCTCAGTAGCAGTACATCAATGGATAGATTAGTCTATCATTGCCATGAAAAAGGGGGGGATTGTTGGACAATGTGTTATTATTGATGTCAAAGCTAAGGAGGAGGATGAAGGTTGTCGTTAATATTAGGATGATGCTTTCCCAAGATTGATAGCAGGGGACAAAGCAACAACAAAAAATGTAAAGGGAATATTCGGTGCTAACATATTTGTTAAATTCCACACAAATTCAAGGGATGGATTATGCAACAAGTCGAATGGCCTATCTACATTGATTTTAAAAATCCTCCAACTTATTCATGATTTAACATAATGAGGCCATCTGGATTTCTAAAAAGTTATTTAGGAATATTTTGGACATTTTTTTTATCATTGATAACAACTTTTGTCATTGATTCAAAGGGGAAGTTTAAGGAAGCAGTAGTGCCATTTATAAGTCAAAGGATGCAACACGATAGTCTGGTGCCTTGTCAAGATCACATCAAATGGTATCAAAGTGGGTTAAAATGAAGCTATATATGGCATGGTTGGATAGTCCTATTTGAGACCTTTCCAATACTATATCACAATTGGTAAAACTCTTCCCGAATGAGAAGATATGTTAATTTGAAGTTGAAATTTGCAATAAGGGAAAAAACACAATTTGTTAAATATCACACATCTTCAAATCAAATGTATGATTTTGTGAACAATCTATGATAGGTAGCATATGAACATACACACTATTTAACTAAGTTAAATATCATGCATCTTGGGGTTGATCTAGCCATTGAAGAATTCATGGATGGTGAATTTTGTGAAAACTAGTTTGAATTTTAATGACAATCAGTATTCCCTCACATCATTTGGCATCTTCCACATTGGTCCATTCATTCAATGACAAAAAGTAGTAAGATATTTAGCATATAGTTATGATGTGGCTAGAGCCACGTGGCATGTTGACTCGGAAAGTTTGGTTGACCAATTGGATGGAATTTAAGTGACAAATGGACCACTCAAAGAGTGACACGTGATGATGGTGACATCATGCTAATTTCAACAATGGTTTGACAATGGACCTCTGGGACCAGGTCACATGGTAAGGTCACATGGAATTTTCTACGCAAAGCTAAAATGACATCTAATGTCAAAAATTTACATTGGGCTCATTTAAGTTCAAGAGAACCTACTCACACACACGTGTGTGTGTGTGTGTGTACTGATGCGATAAAGGTATGTGGTGATTCATTGTTATATCACTTCATTAGAGGTGCATGAAGGCATCTAACACAATGGATATGTTCATGTTTTCTATGTGTTATTGGAATGCCCAAAAGTGTTCGTTTCTTTGTTGGTGTACCCAAAGGTGGTTTTTCTCTTTGTATTGGCAAGTGGGTGAAGGAATTTGTTGCTATATGTATTGAAGTGCTTGAAGGCAGTTGTTCTTTGTGTATTGGAAAGTGACCAAAGGCATTTGATCTCTACAATATTGCAATTCTTGAAGGAGTTTGTTTATGGTGGTATTGGCATGCCTAAAGGCATTTTTTCTTTGCAGTATTGGTAATACTCAAAGCCATTTGCTGATTGTGGTATTGGAATTTCCCGTAGGTGTTTATTCATTGTGATATTGACAATGTCTGAAGTTGTTTATTCACTGTGATATTAACAACACCCAAATGTGTTTTTTCATTGTGGTGTTGGTGTTCCTGAGGGAATTTTTTCTTTGTGGTGTTAGCAGTGTCCAAAAGTGTTTTTCAATTATTTTATTTTCATGCCTAAAGGAATTTGTTCTCAAATATCAACATAGAAATGAATCTCTTCCAAGGAACAAATTCAGAAGAAATGCTTCATCCAAATATCCTCATCAAGCCAGGTATAAAAATTCATTTTTGGGTTATCATTTCTCATGTACAAGATTTGTACATAAAGCAAGGGATTGGAGGACCTATGATTCTAGTATACCTAGGGGGGATAATATACAGTATAGAGGGAGGTACCCAAGGGAATAATGTGATGTAATAATATAATGGGCCATAGTTAATAAATAATGTGGGTATACCTAGGGGGGATAATATGGGCGAAGAGGGGGACCATTGTAATGGATGTATGGGATTGAGAGACCCATGGTAATTACCCATGGTATTGTACGTATGAATCCTATATAGAGGCTATAGACTCTTCATTGAGGGAGGTCAAGTATCACTGTATTGACAAGCATATGGTTTGTGGAGTGTTCTCCTTCCTTAAGGAGTAGTTTTATGGTGTTACCCTACCTCAAGGGTTTTGATATTAATAAAGAAGCATTTCTATTTCTATTTTTTCATTTATCTTGTTATTTTTGGGCATATCTACTATTTTCTATATTTGCAGGTCAAATCTATTAGAAGTGGTATCAGAGCATTTTCTTGGACGAAGAGGGGGAGAATTTTTCTTCATTTTTTGTAGGAGTTTTTTGGTGGCAAGTTTGTAAATCAGATCTAAAACCTTTGGTGCAAAATTTACAAAAACAAATAACAGATCTAGATTATTTGTGGAAAAAATCCAAATTCAAGAAAAAAATCAGCCGAATTGGAGTTCAGATGAGGGAGATATCACTGATTTGAAATCAATTGTGTTGTAGAATTTCTTCTGAAGGTATTTCATGGACGGTGACTATTTAGTCAATTTTTATAGTTTTTGTGCATAATTTCAAAAACTAGATTACATACCTGAGCTTCTCTTGAAAAATTACCCAATTTCAAAAAAAAAATCAGTCGAATCGGAGTCCAGATGAGGGAGATATCATTGATTTAAAATCAGCCCTCTAAAAAAAAACAATTGTGACGACATGACAACTATAGCACAAATCTAAAATTTCAAAGTGCCTAGATCAGGATTTCTATCACATGACAAGATGAAAAATGGTTGTTCCATTTCTGAAATTAGGCTATAATATGGATTCTAAGCCATATTGACTGAGTTGTGACCCATTGAAATTTTCCGCATAAAGTAGGTATTTTTTTTCAAAACCCTCATCCTACTTCATGGCTTCTACTGTGATGATTTTTACACGACGTGATGATGGTCCCACTATTGAAGAATTCATACAAAATCTTCAGTCAACATGGATGACACTTTGGAAAAAGATAGCACGATTTTATTTTAAAAATGGGGCGGCCAGATGGTGGGACTCACTTGACAGCAAGAAGTTGGTAAGCCTTCCTAATGAAAAATTTGAAGAAGTCCTTTTAGACAAATGGTCTCATTCTAGAAGATAGGATAATGAGAAACATAAGGGGTTATTTTCTACTAGTATCTCCTTATTATAGGTTCATAAGGCCATTGTAATGGATGTGTGGGATTGAGATACCCATAGTTTTGTATGTATGAAGCCTATATAGAGGCTAGAGACTCTTCATTGAGGGAGGTCAAGGATTATTGTATTGAAAAGCATATTGCTTGTGTAATGTTCTCCTTCCTTAAGGAGTAGTTGTATGGTCTTACCCTACATCAAGGGTTTTCATATTAATAAAGAAACATTTCTATTTCTATTCTTGGATTGATCTTGTTATTTCTGGGCATATCTTCTATTTTTTATATTTGCAGGTCAGATCTATTACAATGATTATGTCAAAATTTGAGAAAATTATCAATCTTCAAGGAACATATATATTAACAACTAGAAAAAAGTTATAAAAATAGGTTATATGGGCCATTCCCTCCAATATTCAAGGCCATTATAAAATGCTACAAGATCCATAATGAAGGAAATATAGCTTGTAATTGTAGAATCAACATAAGATGGTCCAAAGAATAATGTTTCTCTGTTAATACAAGGAATATCATTAAGGTATGGGGAAGAAAGTAAGAAGAGCCAAAGATAGATATGACTATTCATATCTAATCTATTGGTAAAGGCTTCCTCAAGTATTTGTAGGTTTGAGATTGAGATGGAACTTGAAGAAGCAAGAGCATGCAAGAGTGTGCATAGAAGTTTGAAGGAGCTTAGGCATAAAGGGAGAAGATATCAAAAAGAGCATTTGAGCAGTTCAGAGACGTTGAGTAGTTTAAGGGTGGATATTGGGACACATATAATGGATCAGATATTTGTGTAGATAATTTATTGATCATTTTGAAGTGATATCTCAAATGTTAAATACCAAGATGTCTTTGTTGTAGCAGCTACAAGCATCCTCCAAAATTTTGCCTTAGCTTCATTTTGGAGCCTCCCTACAAACCATCCTCAGCATCATGTCTTGCACTGTCCAAGTACTTATGATTTCATTTAAGTTTCTTTGGCTTAACAACTTGTGTTCGCTAACTTGTTTGTCTTTCGCTCACAAGTTGACCTACCATGACTTGGTCTCAAACTGGTTCTTATGCTAACTTGGAAAGTTCCACAACACTAGAGGGAAATTAGACTTTCTCTCTTGAATTGTGCAGTTCATCCTGACAGCCAACACTATTCTCCAGAATTGCGCAGAGTAGGCAGGCTTCCTTCCGTAAGAAAATTATGTAGAGGAACCCATCATTGGGCTTGCTCCTAGAATTTGCACAGTTTTGACTGATATCCTTCGCTTCAGTCCAAAAATTGCTTAGAGCTTGAGGGGCAGCCAGAGCCACTCAGCCTAGAAACTACGTAGGCATCCCAAGGCTTGCTAACCATTGCTTGTGCTCACAGGTTTACCGGTTGCCTCCAGGGCTATGCAATCTTACTTTGTATGCATGGGAATATTTTCTGAAAAAAGAAAAAAAGAAAAAAGAAAAAAGCATCCCTAGATTTTAGGGATCTATTTTTAGCAGTTGGGGGTTACATGCAAAATCCATTTTAGAAACCTACCACCAAGTGTCTCTTTCTGCTAGATTTGTGGCATGCACATCATAAGCCTCGATGTTGTCAAAACTATTTATTCGATGCCTCATAGCTCATTCTTCACTTTTGATCATGGAGCTCTAGCATTCCCAATGCATCTAGGAACCTTTGGCACACTCATCACAACATTTTTCGGGTAAGTTCGCTTTTCATGTCTTTTGTTGTTTTTATGTCTCTTTTTACATTTCAGATTATGTGACTATTGTTTGCTTGGTTTTATTGAGCACTTTTTGTCATTTCAATAAATGTTAGCTTGTACAAGCATTGTTTCGAGTTTTGGATTGCATTTCCTTGTTGTTGCATTCCTGACACTATTTTGCACTAACAATCGCAGTTGTGATGACACGCTTCACACACTTCATTGTTTTCCCTATTTACTTAATCCCGCACTGACTGTAATCACATGCATGTTCATTCACTCATGTCTGTGCCCATCTTTGCATGTGCATTACTTCTTTATTGATTTTTAGTCGCCCGATGGCAGGTCTGAGCTACCTTGGCCCAGACCTTGCCTTCCTCGACTTGCACTGTGCATTTTTGGGATGGAAGGCTTTTTCTTGCTCCCAGGAATTGCATAGATCCTACCTCACATAGTGCCTCAGTTGGCCCCCGAGATTGTACAGTGCAAATTCCTGGGTAACAATCATGCTGATTGAAACTATGCATTGCATAGTTCCATTCCTTAGCGAGGTAAGTTGGACTATGCTCTGCGTAGTTTCAACAATCATCCAACTCACTGGTAGCCTAGATTATGCTCTGAACAGTTCTAGTAGTCAGTTTCCTAGGCTTTCCTAGAGAAAACTACGCAATTTCTTGAGTGAGTCAATCAAGTGTGTTGCATGTTAGTCGTCAAGTTGCTTTTGATTTTTCAACTAAAATTTTGCTTGCCATGAACATTTCTCTGTCTCTAGGTATCACAATTGTTCATCAATCTTTTAGCAGTGCAAGCACAATGGCTTCCAAGAGAGCAAGGTCAAAGGACACCATATAGATCACAATTAGAGATGTGGTCGAGCAAGTGCATATGAGATAGCCCATCTATGAAGATACTAAGTTGTTCATAGACAAGGAGATCAAGATCACATGGAAAGACATCAATGACATGTTTTCAGACACCTTTGAGGAGAATCTAGAGGACCGCAAAGTCTATGACAACATACAGAAGTCAGTCTTGTAACGAGTTGCATGTAGGTATCCCACATTTCCATGTACGGACATAATCCATTGAATTGTCTCACATACTGATCTAGAGATAATGGTACTAAGAAGTGTTAGTGGAACAGAACTTGATACCTTCAAGGCAGAGAGATTTCAAGAGATGTATCACTTGCTGCAGCTGATGAACAAAATGGATGCACTCTTCACCAATCCCAACAACAATGTGAACTCAAGAGACATCTTGAAGAGTTAGCTAAGAGAGTCATCTAAGTTCAAGACGACACCCAACCAAGTATACAAGACAAAGACACTCTAGTAGGCTTATTAGTTCTTATTCATCTTTGCATGCCAATTATATGGCCAAGAGAATATAGAGACCTTCCCGCAGAGTTGGGTGACTGTGTTGGATCAGCTGGAAAATGAACGAAGAACTTTCAACGGGTCTGACATGTTGGCCCTCCAGTTCAAGGGGCAAGTAAAAAATTCCCAACATCCACCCAAGCGTCATCAAGCAAAGATCTTCATATCTGCCTACTTTCTTGATGCAAATTGTGCCCGTCAGTAGTTCCCTCACTTGGGTTGGGCATGAGCACCTTCAGAACCCTCTATGCACATCTATTGCAAGTTTTTATCTGAGTGCAGTGTCCATGGAGTAATACTACAACTATCAAACCACTTCGTCACCCTGGTGTATAGGATGATCTTTGAGAAAAATCTGCCTTGCATGTGACAGGCAATGACGGAAACATTGGTTAACATAGTAGATTGGTATGCCTCACCCCTTGGCACCTTCATCCAGATGTACAATGCGGAGAAGGCTCTGCATGTGTTGCCGAAGTTTCCCATGTATAAGTTGGTCATGCAAGAGGTTGCATACCACATCTAGACAGGGTTGTCAGCAGGAATACATAGGAAGAAGAAGGCACCTTGGCCTGCTTTTCCTTTGCAAATTTGGTTTTATGAGATCTAGAGTCTCAATCATGATGAGGCTGAGACAGAGGAATTCAAGAGATTCACCTGTGACACTAGAAGTTTCAATCCATATGACCCGCATTTCACAGTGAAGGACAACTGTGTGAGAGTGTATCATCCTTGGATCCACAAGGCATGCCATTGGTGTGAGGAAGAGCCATGGATATATTGCTACAACTCCTCAAGGCTTAATGAACAAGTTAGAGTGGCTGTAGAATGGCTAGTAGTGCACAAGGTATCAACATTTGAGAGTAGCAACAACAAAAATAACAGAGGGCAGCAGACCTATGCATGACAAAGGGAAGAGGATGATTGTTGATAATGCAGAGGTAGAGAAAAGCTGCAAGTGTTGGGTTGTGCTATATTCTTTCCACGACTAGCCCATGTAGTTAATTGGGGGATTAGAATGGGGTGTAGCCCCCCCTTCTTTGCATCGATTGCATAGCAGGGGGAGTCATAGGGTGTTTGAGGGGTGCAGGTAACCCCACTCTATGGGGTCCGGGGTAGTGCCCTGGAAAGTTTTGGTTTTGGACCCTATATTATGGTGGGTGGACCTACCTATGGTTTTGTGCATTTTTTTGCACATGGTTTTGGACACGATGGTTTCTAGTCCATGGTTTTGGACGCGATGGTTTTTGGTCCATGGTGTTGGATGCTTCGACATGTATAAATATGTATTGTAACATTGAAAGGAACGTAATGAAAAATCAAGCTAGTAGTCCCAGTTTTGGGATCTAGGGGAAAATATCTATGTATATGTGTTTTATGTGTTATGCTCTTGCATTGTTTATTTTCTGCGTTTTAGAATTCATATGCAGGTAATTTCTGTACGGGGTTAAAACCTACATTTGGTTTCAGAGCTGTTTTTGCTTCAAGGGGATGCCTTTGTTTCTGAGTGGTTTCGCTCGTGCCTGTGGTAGACCCTGTTCAGTGGGAGATCTGCAGGATCAATTCTGGTAGTGAAAGAAGATGGCGAGCAGTGGAAAGATAGAGATCGAGAAATTTAATGGTCAGAGTTTTGAGTTGTGGAAGCTCAATATGGAGGATCTGTTGGTGGATAAAGATTAGTGGATCATGGTAGATCCAGGTACTAAACCAATGGGAGTGTTTGATGAAGAATGGAAGAAGTTGGATTGGAAGGCAAAGAGCACAATACGATTGTGTGTCTTAGATTCAATCTTGTTGAATGTATCAGGGGAAGCTACGACGAAGGCTTTATGGGACAAGTTAGGGACTTTGTACCAATCTAAGTCTCTGGTGAATAAAATATTCCTACGGAAAAAGCTGTATAACTTGAGGATGAAATATGGGGACTCGGTGACAGAGCATCTGAATGTGTTTAATACTGTGGTAAGTCAGTTATCATCTGTTGATATCAAAATTTCAGATGAAGATAAGTGCATTAGTTTATTGTGTTCTCTACCAAATTCATGGAATAGTCTAGTTATTGCAATAGGTAGCAATGCAATAGCCTTGCAGTTTGATGAAATAGTCTCATCCTTACTGACAGATGAAATGAGATGGAAAAATATGGAGTGGTAGAATGGTGATGCCTTGTTTGTACGAGGACCGTCCCAAAACATAAACAAAAATAGCTCATTGAGTGGAAGATCTAAATCTAGAGGGATATCTAAATCTCCAGGAAAACCTGTAAAGGTGGTGTGCTGGAAATGCGGAAAAGAAGGGCACTACAAAAGGGACTGTAAATGTAAATCTCTTGATAAAGGAAAGGGATCTGATGATGCTCCTTCTGCAGAGGTGAAAACCACCTCAGATGAAGGTGGGGATGTGTACTTGGCTTCTTCAAGTACACATGTAGATCACGAGGCATGGTTGATTGACTCAGGTGCATCCTTTTACTTCACTCCCCATAGAGAGTGGTTCTGCGAGTATGAGAAATACGATGTGATGTCTTCTTAGGATATGATAGGAACGCTAGAATTGTTAGTCGCAAAAAAGTAAAGTTGAAGTTAGAAGGTGGAAGGGTTAGAAAACTTCCGGGTGTTCGACATATTCTTGCATTTGCAAGAAATCTGATTTCTGTAAGCAAGTTGCATGATGCAGGTGTAAAAATAGTGTTCGAGAAGGATACCTGCAAGATGGTTCGGGGAGCACTGGTATTGATGTGGGGAGTTCAGATTGGAACTCTGTACAAGCTGCAATGTAGCACTATTGTTGATGGGTGCAACAGCTCTGTGGTTCCTGAAGGTGGAGTCGAAAATCTAGTGGTCTCTGGAGAGAAGACCATGTTGTGGCATCAAAGGCTTGGATGTATTGGAGAGAAGGGCCTTCGAATACTCCATGGTAAGGGTATGGTAGAAGGCATGAGTAATAGCTCTCTAGATTTTGATTTCTGTGAAAATTGTGTATATGGGAAGCAGAATCGTGTGAGTTTCCCCTCTGGTGGTGAGAGGGCGAAACAGATATTAGAACTTGTGCATAGTGATGTGTTTAGACCTGTGAAGGTTCCATCACTAGGTAAGTTTGTGTACTATGTATCATTTATAGATGACTTCTAAAGGAATACATGGATATATTTCCTTAAGAATAAATATGAAGTCTTTAATAGGTTTAAATAATTTAAGGCTCTGGTGGAAAATCAGACAGAGAAGAAGATAAAGGTGTTGAGGATAGATAATGGTGGAGAGTTTTGCAGTAAGGAATTTGAAGAATTCTGTAAGAAGTGTGGTATAGCACGACAGAAGACTACTCCATACACACCTAAGAAAATTGGAGTTACAGAAAGAATGAACAAGACATTGATGGAAAGGGCAAGAAGCATGCTCAGTGGTGCCGGGTTAGGACAAGAATTCTGGGCAGAGGCAGTGGAGACAACATGTTACCTAGTCAAGGGATTTATCCCTTTGAAGGAGGACCTAGTAACCTCCCTCCATTGCACTATAAATACAGGCATTGGGCTGGTTGCTAGAGAGGTTAGAAGCTGAACATTTTTGAGGGTAAATGCTGGTGAAATCAAGACTTCCTAGTTGAGCTTAAGAGGAGAGATCACATACCTTTTTGGCTTCATTGGGGAGTGAGTAAAACTTTTCAGAGTAGAGGAGACTTCTTGCCGGACCCTGGGTGGAGCTTGTACAGCGTCAAGGCAAAGGTTGTAAAGTTCTTCTTCTTTTGAATTAATACAATCAAACTCATTTTTCTCAACAAGTATATCATGTTATTTGTTTCATGGACTCCTTGACTTTCATGTTAAATATGTTTTATGCAATTGGCTTTTTAGGTGCTATTTAATTTGTTTGCCTTGTTTGTGTTTGCAGATTCGCAACAAAGGAGCTCATTTGGATCGAAGGAGCGAGGGCATCCACAAGCTTGCGTTGGACCTAAGGTAGGCCCTAAAAAACACTTGTTTTCCATTGTTTATCAAAGCATATTTAGAGAAAGATAGTGCCTGGTTGGTTTGCTTGTCATTAGGTCTTCTTTAGATTCTAGGAAGGTCTATCTTGTCCGCAAGATCGACTTATTCCGTGTGACAAAATGGCGACTCCGCTAGGGATTAGCTCCTTCTCTTTTGGGATGCATGAACCACCTCAGAGCGAACAATCCACGTCAAAATTCCTTCTAGAAACCTCTAGAATTAACCCAAAGTGAGTTTTTTAAGATAAAAATTGCGCCTTTTGACTTTCACAGGGGTCCACACCTACATCGTTAGGGACAGAGCAGGCAGGTCCACAGTTTTTGTACACAAAAGGTGCGGGACTGCAGGTGACAGTGAGAGAAAGTGCGGAACCAGAGTTACATTGATTTTTAATGTCTTTCTCTCATTTCCAAAGCTTGACTTGAAGAGTTGAGGTCTGAGACTTGCTTAGGAGGACAATACAAGTGATGATAGACCCATACTGACTGCAAATAATCATGGTGACGATATTTTTGTGTAACAGTGGCCCACTAAAATAACAACATGTTTTGATGGTGACATCATGCTTATGTTAGAAATGGTTTGACAATGGACCCCTGGAACCGAGTCACATGGTGAGTTCAAATGGAATTTTATACATAAACCTAGAATGTCGTCCCATGTCTCAAATTCACGTCAATATCATTTAAGTTTAGGAGAACCCACACACACACACACACAGATGTGTGTGTGTGTGTGCATCCAGTGCAATTAACGTGTGTGATCATTCATTGATATATCATTTGATTAAAGCTACATGAAGGGATATAACAATATGGATCTAGTCATGTATTTTGTGTTTTATTAGTGTTCCCAAAGGAATTTGTTTATTTGTGTATTAGTGTTACTGAAGGTGGTTTTTCTCTATGTATTGTAAAGTTCTCGAAGTAGTTTTTTTTTTCTTTTTCGTCTATTGGAACTCCCAAAGATGTTTTTTCTCTATTTATTAGCAAGTGTATTGGTGTTCCCGAAGGTTGTTTTTCTCTATGTATTGGAAATTGGTTGAAGAAATTTTGTTTTATTTATTTATTTATTCTGTCTATTGGAATTCCCAAAGATAGTTTTTCTCTATTTATTAGTAAGTGCCCGAGGGCTTTTGTTCTCAAGAGTATTCGTAATGCCTGAAGTTGTTTGTTCACTGTGGTACTAGCATGCCTAAAGGAATTTGCTCTCTATAGCATTGGAGATCCCCGAAGGCATTTTTATATTGTGGTATTAGTAGTGCCTAAAGGAGTTTGTTCACTATAGTATTCACAATGTCTAAAGATGTTTGTTCACTATGGTATTGGAAGTGACTAAAAGCATTTGTTCACTATGGTATTGTAGTACCTAAATGAATTTTTTCTTTGTGGCGTAGGCAATGTCTAAATACATTTGTTCAATGTGGTATTAGTGTGGCTAAATGGATTTTTTCTCTATGGTGTTGGTAGTTCTCAAGGCCATTTCTTCTATATGGTATTAGCAATGCTCAAAGACATTGTTCTTTATGGGGTTGGAAATGCCCATAGGCATCATTTCTCTATGGTATTTGCAGTGCATGAAGGCATTGATATTTGTAGTATTTGATTATTCCCAAAGGTGTTGTTCTCTATGGTGCATGAAGGCATTTTTCTTTGTGGCACCTGAAGGCATTGTACTATGTGGTCCCCAAAGGCATTGTTATTTGTAGCCATTATTCTATCTATTGGAAGTGCTCCAAAGGTGGTTTCTCTATGTGGTTTTAATCATGCCCAAACGTGGTATACTCCATGGAATATTGGATTTTGGTGATGTTGGTCACTGACAAGGTGGGGCATTCCTCCTTAGGATAATATTAGACCTGAAGGTGTGGTGTATAGCTCTGTGGTGTATAGCTTTGTGGCACAGGTCCAAATCTAAATTTCAGATCCTACTTTAACCTTGCATGCTGTCATTTCTAGTAGTACGAGTCATTCCATGAATATCCTCTGAATTTTCTAGTCCCTTTGTGAAGAAAACCAAAGTGTTGTCTTTTGGCATAGGAAGTGTCACACATCACAAAAGCAGAGTTATGGTTCATTTCAAGGGGTAAATTTGGTGCTGATGAGTCCTATTTATCATATAGACATGTATTTCACTCATTCCCAAAGTTTCATGCACTGTCGGACTAGTGTCATCAATGTTGTCGCAAAGTACGTCCTAAGTGTTGCACTTGGAGGAGGTTGTTATATTGTCATTGCGTTGAGGGGATCATGTTCTTATTGTGTACTGAGCGTCCAGTGTTGTGTCATTAATTGTTCTAAGTGTGTGTGATCATTCATAGGTTAAAACTTGGTTTCACTTCTACCTCATTGATCCCACACTTAGTCAAATTCTGGAAAGTTCCTACTCGATCAATTGGACCTCACTCAGCCCCTTAGAACTGTGCACTATGTAGTGTGAACACTAGATTTGATCCCTTTCCTCCTAGAACTTTCCAATGCATAGTTCTTGCCTCCAAGGACTATGCATTGTGTAGTATCAATGCTCAACCATGCCCCCATGACCTTCGCAACTGCATAGTTCATCCTCCCATTCAGCCTCCTTCTTCGCAGTGTGTAGTGGAAAGCTTCAAGTTGTCATCCTTTCTCCTTGAGCTATTCAATTGTGTAATCCCTAGGCATATATCTATCTTGTGTATTGTGAATTAGGAAACTTCAAGGGTCAAGACTACCTCACTTAGCTCCTCAACTTTGAGGTCATATTTCCCAGGCCTCTAAAACTATGCACTGCGTAATATCAAGCTTCAGTCCATCACACCTTGTCCCTGGAACTACACACTGCGTAATACCTGAGTCTGCCTCTCAATAGAACACCTTGTTCCAGATAAATCAACATTTTCATGAAGCAAGTTAGGCTAGGAGATTTCTAGACTTATGTCCTCTTGTCATGAGTGGTTTTCAATTGAAGGTATTATATCTTGTCATGAGAGGATGATGATGGATGAGAAGAAGAATGATAATGTGCTAGAAGACACCTATGAAGCTAAAAATATAAGTTTACCATTGAACAAGAAGGAGGGACACTAGATTGTGACAAAAGTTAGAAGATCAAGATTACAGTGGAGACTCCCTATCTTCAAGCCTTATGAAGGAGGAAGAGAAAGAGCATGTACCATCTCTCAAGAAGACAAAAGGATAGCAACATGAAGAGTGGCTTGACATTGCCACATCATCATCAAGTCCATGTCATCAGTGTCAAGTCATGTCTTGTCAAGATGTCACTTCAAGGTGTCAAATGAGTCATCATGTGCCACATTATTTATGGATGTAATTATGTAATTTTCAAATATTATGAGAAATATAATGTAAGTTGGAAGTCCAAGAGTCATCTATAGAATGTTAAAATTCATGTAGAAGTCAAAGGGTCACAAATTCGAAAAATTAGTTGGAAGCTCAAGAGTCATGAGGGTAGTCCGAGAGTCACAAGGGAGCTGAAGTGTTTCTAGGAAAACTAGTGTCTTTTCGATCTACTAGCCCCACTAGGATTGGCAACTATCCTAGAAACAAACAATCAAAGCAATTTGCGATTTCCTCCATGTATGATAGATAAGAGAGAAGCAAAGGGACCAACCTGGATCTTCCGCTTGACTCCTTGCTTGATTTCTCTCCCCATTGATAGAGCTTGCAACTCCTCTCCTACTTGTCCCGCTTAGAGAATACCTATAGAAACAAAATAACAAAACACCATCAAAGCATCTCAATCTATTATATCATAAACAATGCAGAATAAGAAATACATTGAACGTACAATCGCATTCACAAATAACAAGATTCACAAATACATGACTGTATGGAGGAAAACTCAAAGAACTTTATTAAAATAGAAGGGAGAATTACAACCCAGCTATCTAATCCAACATCATCCTCCAAGCATCAAAGCCCTCTTCACCTCATGAAAAGCAAAATCACCCAACAATACACTGCTCTTTCTCAGATACAAACTGTTAGTGTCGGTCTTGAGCCCTCCATCGGTGATCAAAAGCTCTTTGCATATGCATAGGTAGGTGTCTCATCAGTATCAATTTTGCATTCCATTAGGCATGCCATAACACTGATGGAGGAGCTGGTCTTTTGTTCCCTTCTTGGTTTTGCTGGAGCAGGTCATGTCATTTAATGAGCTTGTGTTATACTTGTTTATTTTGGTCTTGAGATCCCAAGTCTTAGGTCTAGGGTTTTAAGTCAAAAATCACTGCAAAGTCATGAGTCAAAGGTTCATGTGCCCAGCAAACCAGAAGGAAGCATGTACATATGTTTCATTAATATTTTTCATCAGTTGCAGCTCATTTATACCTTGGTTTTAAAAACTCTGTTTTTAAACCCAAGGTCATGTGAAATTTGCAAAAATAAAGAAAATTTTCAAAATTCTCCAAAATGCCGGCAATAACCCTGGTCTCCTCACTAGCATCCCTCAGATGGCTAACCTGCAAAAAGAACGGAGTTAAAACATTCAAAAGGCCAAAATTAGGACAAAATGAACTCAAAAACAATGTTAAAATGAATGCCAAAGCAAAAACATTACGAAGTGGGTTTGGTAAGTTAATTTTTTCAAATTTGGGCATATAAAGGCCAAATTTCCCTCTAAGGAGCCTCATTATGCATTTGAGAGCAAGCAAACACACTTGAGAGGTCGAAGAAGGCGATTTGCAGCAAAATTGGGTATTTGCCTGGTGCGCGACCACTCAGGCAGGGTGCGTGACAACTTGGGTGGGGCGCGACCACTCAGCGCAATTTTTGCTGTGTAAATTTACAAGGGCGCGACCACTCAGCAGGGGCGCAACCACTCAGCACGGGGGCGCGACCACTCAGGTTGATTTGCCCAGGAACCTCCAAAATCGACCCAAACTCTCTCTCATTCACTCAATCGGTCGAGGTAGGGTCTCTTTATACATTTGAAAGCTAGAGATATGAATTCATGGGCTTGATATGTATGTTATCACAGAAAAAATGCATGGAGAAAGGATAGGAATGATTGTTTGTGTTGTAGGCATTATGCTAGGGTTATGTTTGTTTTTCAAGGTTTATAATTCCTTTTTCCCTCCTTGGTTTCCCATTTTGGTTCACAAATGTCAGTGTGTCTCTCTCTTTTATCTTATTTGCAAACTATACTAAAAATCCCATCCCAAAGTTCCTAAAACCCTAACCCCTCCTCAAAACCCTAATGCCTATCTATCCTTCCCAAACCCTAATGCCTATATACCCTACTCAAACCCTAAAGCATTATCACACAGCAGTTAATAAAACAAAAGATATATAAAAACACAGCAAAGATAAAAAGAAATGTTATGAAAAAGAAAAGAGTATATATATATGGCAAATGCATGTGTATGTTCACCACAAAAACAAAGTCAAGTATTACCATGCCATAGCCTAGTCACTACAAGAGCAAAAAGACATATTGTTGTGTAAAAATCAGAGGCAAGGATGCTGTGTAAACATTCATGCCAAAATCAACAATATACAGCTGTACATGATGCTCAAAATGGACAATTTGCTGTGATAGGGTTTGCACAGGGACAATTGTTGCATCTCCCCAATTTTAAACTCTGTTTTCCCTACTTTTCCCTTCATTAAAATCCCAGTTCAATTGCTCTATTCCTTCCCTAAAAATCCCAGTGCAATTGAAATCCCTCTTCCCTTTTGTCAACATGTAACTAAAGCCCCTTTTTCCCTCATGACAAATGCAAACTAATGCTTTGTTTCCCCTTAGCATCAAAAGCACATAAACTTGAAAAAACAGAGTATGCTTATAAAGTACAGTCAAAGACAAATTAAAGGAGCAGCCTGTTGATGCTAATGATTGATGCTACCCCATACCCCTATGATCATGTTGTCCTTTACCCCATGTTAAAAAAAAAAAATATTGTCCTTTCCCTTGGTGATCATTACACGTATTTTCCCTAATAAAGTATTTATTTGCAAATGATTTCCAAATGATAAGAGATGAGGAACATGTTTGATATTTTGTGAATCAGTCCTTTAAATTCCCTGTTTTTATATATTTCCCTTTCCTTATTAAAAGTCCCCCCCCCTAACATTTCCTTCATGATTTTTTCCCCTTGAAAACAGCATACTTCTCAGCATTTTTGCAGGCAAGGGCAGCAGTTTAGTCTATCTATTTGCTTCACTTTGCTCAAAAGCACCATGTCAACCACTGAAACCTATGAGCATGGTGATGACCGGTCTTCTTCCACAGAGATCGAGGTACAGCAGAGGCCTCGTAAGGGTGGCAAAGGTGGTCATCATAGGAGAGAGGAACCCACCTCTTTGGCAGAATTGCAGGCCTGTCCTATGGCAGTGAATTGTTTCCGTTATATGTCATGTTTTCAGTTCTGTGAGAGGCTTGCCCAGATTCAGCACCACAGGGAGTTGGCCCGATTATTTTTTTTGCACCTTCATGACGGGCAGGTCACTCTTGCAGGCGTGAATTTTGTGTTCTCTCCTGAGGTGATTTCAGAGGCTACCGGGATACCAAATGTGGGTGAGGTGTGGCCCAAGCGCAAAATGTTGGATTATGTTTATTTTGAGCCATATGTTAGGCCAGCATTCATGAGTCATTTGTCGGGGATCTTTCCTTTCAGGTTCCTCCGGGCGGAGTATGCTTCTATTATGCGGCTTATCATGCACTACTTCACATGCGAGGGGAGATTTTCTCGGGTCTTCTCTTATCACATTCGCTTGCTGATGCACTTCACCCGGGTGAGGATGATGAACATCCCGGTTTTCTTTTTCCATGATATTCAGAGGATGGTGTCAGTGTTCCAGAGGCGGTCTCCAGCTCAGCAGCATAGGAGTTTGTGCCATCATGGTCTCATCCAGCTCATTGTTTCCCATCAGTTGACTCAGCAGGGCATTGCATGGGCAGACTTCATTTCTCGGGATTTCTTCATAGAGCCACAGCCCGAGCCACAGCCCGAGCCACAGCCAGAGGTCATTTTTGAGGAGGGAGGTCCTTCACATCAGCCTGAGATCACTGTTCCGAGACACATGGCTTCCTCACCTCGCCTCACTTATCAGAAAGGCCCGAGGGCCTTGTTTGCAGCAGCTCGGCGAGTACTTTCTCCACAGCAGGTGGAAGGGGTCTCGCCATCATCATCAGCTACAGGTCAGCGAGTGTTATCTCCACATCAGGTGGAAGGGGCCTCGCATTCTTCATCAGCGGTACGAGAGGGAAAATAGCCCGTGACAGAGGAGGAGAGAGCCATTGACATGTCTGTTGACATCATTGATCTTAATGCTCGCTCCCCTACATCAGGTTTGCACGGGATCATCCGACAGGGAGAGGCGGAAAACCGCTTGCTACAGGGGAAGCTTGATATGGCCAAGTGGACAATAAATTACTTGGAGCAGCGCAACAAGCAACTAGAAGAGGAAAAAGAGTTGGATGAACTATGGAGAATTCGTAGCAACCGAGACTTGAACCGTAGGAGGCCGGGTGACTTGTGGCCTAGGGACCGGGAATCAAGGCTCATCAATTCAAATGTACACTTGCAGCAGCTGTTGGAGAAAGCCAACTGAGACAAAAGGTTGCCCAGACACATGAAGGATCATTATTGGGCAAGAATGCATGTTTGCAAAGCAAGGATGAAGATCCTTCAACGACGGTTAAACGAGGCTCTTTCGAGGAAGAAGAAGGCCAACCCACTTCGTATCTTGGCTGAGGCATCACTCACTCACCATGATACTCATTAGTATCCTCTCAGCAGCAAACACAAGAAATTTTGAGGATTTTGAGGCATTTTTGGCATTTTTTTAGCATTTTACAGGTTTTGGTCATTTGAGTGGTCTCACCCCCCGCGCGACCACTCATGGGGACAGCTCAGATTGAGGAAAACTCTACATATTTGGATTTTTCATGACAAAATACACTTGGATATGGATGGGTTTCAAATTTTATGGAGATTTGGGCCTCCAAAAGCTCAAAATACATGCAAATTTTGACTTTCTGCCCCTTTTTTGAGTTGCAGAAAGCTTCCTTGGGAGAAATGATCTTTTAGGGGTCAAATCAACTCCAAATTCCGAAATTCTACTTGGGTTGGAAAGTAGACTCCCATACCTTTCCAACGAGCTATCTTGCACCTGATTTGGACACCGGTAAGGCCTTCAACCAGAGCTGCAAAGGGGCGCGACCACTCAGGGAAAATTGCCAGATTTGACCATTTCGGCCAGCAAAACACTGTTTTTACTCTTGGATGACTTTTGGGCATGTAAATAAGAAACTTTGGTGTAATTTTCATGGCACATGGATGCATTTACTCTCCTTTGACACTTCTAGAACTTTCTTTGATGTAAATAGTGAAAATTTAATGCATGGATTAGTTTCCTAAGTTTTAGAGGCAAGTTGTTTTGACTGCCTATTATCTAGTTCTTAGTTTAGAATTAGTTCAAACTGCTCCTAGGAAACTGAGCTCGACCCCTAGAGGTGGGGAAAGGATTTAGATCAGCTATATGATGCCTTCTCATCCTCATTTTGATGGTTGGACTCTTGAGGGAGAAGCTCTATTGTATATTTTACTTGTATCTCTGCAATTTGAGGAAAAGGAAGGCCAGGGTTTTGCAGACATCATTGTGGATTCTTGTGGATTATTGTGTTGATGGTGTGTTTCCTACTTGTCATTGTAAGTGTGTTTATGTGTTCCATCTCTTATTCTATTGCTGCTAATTAAACAAAAGAAGTGATAAAGTTTGAATTCATGCATGCCATGCTCAGCTTTCAATTTTGTTTGATATTTATGTTTTCCACTGTCTAAAGAGGATTCAAAGCCATTGTTTGCCCTCTTTAGCTCCCTCTCTTTCTTCCTTGATCATCCATCTCAGCTTAAGGCATCAGCACAAACTCCTACCTTGCCCCAAAGACCCACCTGCAAAAACTGAGCTCAATCCCCGCACCCTGAATTGCACTCCCTCCAATTGCCACCAAAAACCCCAAAAAACTTTAAATCAACCCTCCTTATCAGTTTACTAGCCTAATATTAGTGTTCCTAATTGGGTCAGCTCATCCTATTGAAAGATCTACCGAGTTTGACCGGAGAGAGCCTTCTCATACCCCGTAGGGCTAGCTACGAGGTGAAATGGTTTGATGTTGCCTTGAAGGTTTACCTTCTTCAGCCTAGGGTGAAATCTCAAGCGCTAACACAAACTATCAACAATTCCTTACAGATTACAAAATTCTAGCCTGTAGATCTCTTAGATGAGGGATCCATTTATAGATGTCTACAAGGGTGTGAGTCATCTCTGGGTTTTTGATTAGTGTCATTCCACTTGTTTTTCTTGGTTCCACTTGGAGATTTCTTGGATCTCTTACTCATCCCTGGGCGAATTCAGAGAGGCAAGTGCCATAGGAGAAGTTTCTAGAAGATTCCATGAGCATCCACTTAGAAAATTGTCTCATAAAATTTTCCATTCTCGCTCATCACACTCTATAGAAGGCCTCATCAATATGCATCGCACCTGGCTAGTGTAGAAGTCAGTATGCATCGCACCCTGATAGTGGAGCAATCAATATGGTCTTGTTTTGGCCAGTTCTGAGTGGTTTTTCAGGTGGAACTTTTGGGGAATGATGTAATCAGTTGACCATGATCCTTTAGGGTATGAAAAAAAACTTTTAGGGGTTAAAGAGCCCTTGGTTTATCGACATATAAGACTTGGGTTGAAGTTCCCAAATATGTCTATAATAGTTGCCTCCTAAAGCATGAAGTCGTAAATCTTTGATGTCGGGTGAAATGTTTTATCATGAGGATCTAAGGTATTTGAAGTGGAAGGTGACCTGTATAAGATACAATACAATACATCATCATCATATTATTTTCATGATCTAGCTGAGGCGGTCATTCCCATGCTCAACTTTATAAATTCATTTTCATGTACATAGAACAGACAATCGCCTACAATTGTAGACTGGTGATTTTTTATATGTAGAGTCATCATTCCTGGCTTGGATGACCATCTATGTAGCTGCTGTGTACATTTGATGTCTTTATATTCCTGAATATATCGCAACCCGGATGGATGAAACTAGATCCGGGGTCTTCAAACTCGTTCAATATTCACCCGATGTAGAAGTCGATCCATGTGAAAATATGTCCTGAAGTCGAACATGGAAAGACGTCATCTGATTACTAGCCAACAATGTAAGTTGTTCACAAATGCGAGAGGAATCACCGATAATGATAATGACCCTCAAGGTACTACAGTACAATTCACGTGGTGTGAATATATGATCCGATGTCAAAAACCACGCAAAATCTTTCGGTCAAAGGCCATTGATGTCAACCTATCACCAGAAGTGATAAACTTGCCATTGAGGCATGCAAGCTTCAAAGTAATAAAAGGGTTGTTTCTAAGTCAACTTCTTGGGTAGTGAGCTGATTTCGACAAGAAGTGACCCGTCGTAGGAGGGCCTTAATGTATCTCACATCTACAACATGAAATGAAGCAAATGATTTTCTAGAGGTGAAAATGATCTGATGATATAAGGCTCAGGAATGGCGGTCATGGAAAATGGAGGGTGAAGTTATTGTAGTGGATGAGGCAATAACTGGATGGTGAATTGTCTGAATGATTTTGCTTGAACATATCGGCGAAACTGAGATGGATTGGTAGCATTAACCCCAAAATATGGATGGTATGGAGGACCAATGGTGATATGACCGGTGAATAGAATAACCCAACCTGACTCAATCACGGCGATGGATTGAAAGTTTCATGTTCAAGAGCGACCTGCTACCAATAAAATTATTCAAGATTTCTTCCCTTTTTCCCTAGTCATTGCTGACCTGTACCTCTTTATTTTTGTCAAGCTTGAGGATGATAACATATTCTTGTTCTATAATTTTCCCTTCGGGCAAACCTGTCGCTATGTTTTAGTGAGCCTAGTGACAGTGAAACTCGTTCTTGTCTTGGTGGACAAGTTTGTCGCTATCGTTTTAATGAGTTTAATGACAATGATAACTTGGTCCTTTTCATGTTTAGAGGGTTTTAAAAGTGATGAAAAGGAAACTCCAGTAGTTATTTTTCGTAGCATAATCCCTTAAGTCAAAAAAAGATTAAAATAATACAAAAGGGATGACTTTTCCGATCACTTTAGCGAGCCAAAAAAGACAAGCACTTGAACTTTTTCATGAGATAATCCCTCAGGTCCGAAAAGTTTAAAATATAAAGGAGGGATGGCACTTCCAATCACTTTAGTGAGCTGGAAAGGCCAATAGCTCAACAATCTTTTCATGTTTAACGAGTCTGAAAAGAGTTTAAAGGAGACTCATTTTTTAGGAATGAGTGGCGTCTCAGGGTAGCAACTAGTTCTGGTTAAGCTTGGAACTTCTCAAAACATGGTGATGTCAAGAGGTTGACTAATAGGACCAATCATCACAGATGTTCCTCAAAAGGGTAAACAATCAAGTGGAAGCGTATGATCAGCCAAAAGAATGGAGGTGATGGCAGGAACACAACCAAGGCTCAAAAGGCTAATATAATGGCAATCACAAAGGTTATTTATTGAAGGTGGGTTCATTTAATAATGAGCTTGAACTTTGGGGGAACATATGCTTAGTGGTACGTTTATTTTTTAATGAGCTTGAACCATGCAATAACATTGCTCATAGGCGAGTTTATTTTTTAACGAGCTTGAACCTTGCGGAAACATTGCTCATAGGTGGGTTTATTTTTGAACGAGCTTGAACCTTACGAAAACATTGCTCATAGGCGGGTTTATTTTTTAACAAGCTTGAACCTTGCAGAAACATTGCTCATTTTCCTTTTTATGTAAGCTAGGAACGACGAAACTAAAAAGTTAGAAAAAATATAAAGCTAAGGAACTATTGAGTTTAGGTAGGATGGTTTCATCCACAGAGCGGTTCAAACACTTCCTTTGCTTCGTCTGCGGCGCAGAAAAAGGTGAATGGTGGATCAGACCAATCACCTAACCTAAGAAGTTGAAAAAAACAAAAAAGATAAATGGCTAAAAAACTAAAAAGCTAAAAATGAAATTGGTCGTTTTTAGCTCGCATAAAAAGGTTTGCATGCCCCCTGGCATTGAGAAAAGGAGAGTCTCCAGGTAACCATATGGAAGTCACTATGATTCAACAGGATTGTTTTGTCAACAGAGCCAACGAAACATTCCCTTGGATTTTTCCATCAAATAGACAAAGGTGAATGGTGTGAGATAACACTCCCAGTCACATAACCTATAGGGAACCTATCTTTTCAGCTGGGTTCATCTTAAAATAGACAAGGGTGCATACCCCCTAAACTTCATTACATTCACCAGTTTACTCACGGTAATTAGTTGGATAGAATGAAGGTTGAAGAGACACTCTTGATGCAAAATGACCATTTAGAGATGATGTTTGACTTGGAGCTGTGTTTGAACCCAAAAATGAAAGTTGATCAATAGTGACAATTTTTCCTTCATGCGGGAAACATATCACTCAAAAGAGTGTTGAAACAATAGCATCAATATTGTAAACATAGTCATGCCCAAGGAGTAGATTGTAATCTAATGGCCCTTGGACTACCATCACGTTCAAGTGAACGATTTTCCTTCTCAAAGTAATTGGTAACTTAGGAAGGATCCCTAACGGTCAATTGGTTCGTTTGTTAAAGCCTGAGAAACTTTGTGTAACAGGCATAAGTGGCGAACCAAGCACTTTCCAAGCAGTTGAGGAAAGGATACTCACTGAAGCCCCTTCATCTATGATAGTGCCAGACATGATCATTTTGTAAACTTGTACTATGATCCGGAATGGTACATTAGAAGGAAGGCGGGATCTTACTAGTCAATTCCAATCAAAGGAAGCAACTAGACTACTTGGGGGGGGCACCGAATAAACGGTTGAATTAACCCCTTGAGTAGCGGGAACTGGGGGATTCTCTTTTTGTTGTGAAGGAACAAGCATATTGCCCCCAAGTTCATCAGACTCTAAAATAACAAAAAGAATTTGAACAGTATCATTCTCATTCTCTTTGGGAATGGTATCATCTGAAGGTGGACCTTCTAAAGGTAAAATTGGGTCAACTGCCATCTCGACCTATTGACTTTGATTTGGTATGGACTAAGAAGGTTCAATTTCAGCGATAGGTGCTTGGACCGATGATTGAATTATGTCAGTCGGATTTTCAACTAGTAAAGGACTTGGGGAAAGTTTTTTGTATCCAAATGTAAGTCGCTGCGATGAAGCAAGACGGTTATGCAAGACTCTTTTGGCCTCATCCAAAAAGGGACAACGGGGAAGGTGATGGTCCCCTTCACATAATCCACATGGAATTTTGACCTTTCCTCTCTGTCCAGGAACTTCATTTTCACTAGTTGATGGTGTGCTATCAACATGATCACCGAAGGTTGATGACACTAGATGGTGCAAATGGGGTGGACCATTCTCACAAGATTCAAGGGATGCATGGAAATTCTTGATGAAAATGGTCTCCCCTACAAATTATGCAAGGAAATATAGGAGATTTAGTGTGTGGATTTTCACTAGATGATTCATGGTTGCCCCCTTTCTTAACTGATTTCTTCTTCTTCTTCTCCTTCCCTTTCTTCTTCTTCTCATCTACTTGGTTACTAGTATCACTATTTTCACCAAGCAAAGAGGAAGAAGGGGAGGGAGAAACAAATGAAGAAGAAGGCGAAGGGTCAATTTCAGTATCAACTGGTTGCTGATTTGATTGCTGAGGAATCACGGTATTTTGAACGATAGAGGTTGAGAATGGCCATACCAGCAGACCAATTGTGATTCCTGGAAGGGACAATGTGGCCATATATGGAGCACCAATATTTCCCCAAGAAGAAAATGGACTAGGATTCCCCTCAAGAGGGATTCCATGATTGGTGGACTCTATTATCTCAACCTAAGATCAATGAAGGAACAAGGATGTTATTCCGAATTAAATAATTTTAATGACGCTTTGACACAAATTTTCTTTTTCAATTTTTAAGAGTCGAGAAAAAGCTAAAGATGACTTTAGTCCCCTTCAATTTTTAATGAGCCTGAAGTGACAAGTGCTCAGATGGACCTTTTCTTTTAAGGAGTCGAAAAGGAACGAAAGTGACTACTCTAGAAATCTAGACAGAGGGATTACCAAACCAATCACAAAATTCCAATATACACCTTGGTGATAAATTAAAGAGAAATTACCAAGGGCTTATGTACGACAGTCAATCTTTCCAAATGTTGTGTTCAGTGCATTGCGATCGATAGGGCGGTAGACAAGACTTCCTATGGATAAATGATATAAGCCTATTGTGGTCTCCAAATATATATGTGACGATACAGGGAGCACAAGTCTGTGCTAGCACTTATCATATCAAAGAGGAGGAATCACCCAACCTTCGATGAAAACGATAGTTTCTAGATTTTATGACACCGGAACACTTCTCTAGCCTAGACTTCTAGATGTGTTGTGTTAGGTTCCAAAGCATTGTTAAGTTCATTGAAAATTATTTTAGAGTTGATCTTGGTTAGAATTTTGCCTTTCAATGGTTCAGTGCGTGATGTATATGTAAAATACCCAAAAATGCAATCTACAATGATAAACAATCGTTGTTTATTTTTAGCAATGAAAATCCTAGCTACTAACGAAAGAAGATTACGATTCTTTGAAACAAAGAGCAAAGAGCACACACTAAATGCACTTTTCCTAAATCATTTTTCGCACACAGTATAAATGCAAATGTAAATGCCTGTATTTGTTTTTTGTTCCCCTTAATGTGAAAATTTCCAAAAAGGAAAACTAAGTATAGATCTGAAATATTTTCTTTAAAGCGACATTTCGACAATTTCTTTTCAAAATAGAAAGGAAGACATAAGCGACACTTTTCAATTTGAATAGAATATGCATTCGATACTTCAAATATCAACAAATCAAATCAAATACATGGAAAGAAAGTTCAATCAACTATCTATAGAAGGAAGACTTTATGACACTCCTCTTTTTGACACAAAATGACAGTTACGACACTTTTTGCACCAAAACGGCAGATCAATTTAAACAACTTTTTGACAAAGGATCGTAAATGATGGACAAATACATAAAAACATTTACCAATCCTGATCAATGGAGGCTGGTCTATGTAATGCAAGTAGGCTTCAGTAATGAGACACTGTTCATGAGCAGCAAAACAACTAAATAGAGCTGAAAACAAGGACAAAAAACCCCAAATTTCAAGGATAGAAATAGGTTCAGTTAGTCATCATACCTATGCTTCATAAAAACAAGTATGAATCACAACTTCATAGACTCGGGAAGTGCGATTAATACTGGTTGACAGTGATAGACAGTGTGACGGGCTAGAGAGCGCAACTAAGTTGGGTTTTGGTTCAAATTTGCAGTTGAATTCAGTGAGTTAAGCTGAGCTATGTTGGACAGTAAAGAGAAAAGTATAGAGGTATGATCTTGAGAGGTTACTGAGCTACCAAAAGGGCATATAGGATGCTTTTAAGTCAGACGTTCAATTCATAAGTCAAACCAGAGATTGACTAAAGTAGCATTCATCTACTGTGCAATTGCAGAGCAAGAGAAGTTTGAAGGCTATCTGGCTAACTTCAGGCTCTGTCTATAGTTTATAAAATAAACAACAATAAAAAACAAACATCTTTTCGATCCCCAATGGAGTCGCCATTTTGTTTCCGGGAAAACTAGTGTCTTTTCAATCTGCTAGCCCCACTAGGATTAGCAGCTATCCTAGAAACAAACAATCAAAGCAATTTCCATTTTCCTCTATGTATGATAGATAAGAGAGAAGCAAAGTGACCAACCTGGATCTTTCGCTTGACTCCTTGCTTGATTTCTCTCCCCCTTGATAGAGCTTGCAACTCCTCTCCTACTTGTCCCGCTTAGAGAATACCTATAGAAACAAAGTAAAAAAACACCACCAAAGCATCTTGATCTATTATATCACAAACAATGCATAATCAGAAATACATTGAACATACAATCTCATTCACAAACAACAAGTTTCACAAATACACGATTGTATGGAGGAAAACTCAAAGAACTTTATTAAAATAGAAGGGAGAATTAAAACCCAGCTATCTGATCCAGCATCATCCTCCTAGCATCAAAGCCCTCTTCACCTCATGAAAAGCAAAATCACCCAACAATACAATGCTCTTTATCAAATACAAACTATCAACACTTCATTACAAATTATGAAATTCCAGCCTCTAGATCTCTCAAATGAGGGATCCATTTATAGATGTCTGCAAGGGTGTGAGTCATCCTTGGGTTTTTGATTAGTGTCATTCCAATTGTTTTTCTTGGTTCCACTTGGAGATTTATTGGATCTCTTACTCATCCCTGGGCGAATTCAGAGAGGCAAGTGCCATAGGAGAAGTTTCTAGAAGATTCCATGAGCATCCACTTAGAAAACTATCTCGGACATTTGTCCATTCTTGCTCATCACACCCTACAGAAGGCCTCATCAGTATGCATTGCACTTGGCTAGTGTAGAAGTCAGTATGCATCGCACCTTGACAATGGAGTAGTGATTATGGTCCTCTTTTGGCCAGTTCTGAGTGGTTTTTCAGGTGGAACTTTTGGGGAATGATTTAATCAGTTAACCATGATCCTTTAGGGTATGAAACAACACTTTTAGGGGTTAAAGAGTCCTTAGTTTATCGACATATAAGATTGGGGTTGCAGTGCCCAAATATGTCTATAACATGAAGAGTCATCCCATCTATTATATATATACCCTCATAGCTCAAAAAAAATACTTTTCACCTTGGCTTGTACCCCTATGCATTAGAGAGGAAGTTAGTTAATTTGGAGAGCAAGTGGTATCTCTAACGCTCCACTACCGGGGCTAGTGATTTTCATTGTGGCTATGTATCTTGGAAATTTTGCTTAATAATCAAAGCTCCTTTATCTGACACACTTTCATGCATATATCGTAAATATTTTGAGACTATTATTTGAATATTTATAGTGTACATTGTTTTTTATTTTGTATTAAAGAAATTGAAATATTTTGTTGGATTTGGTGCTTACCTTGTTGAATGTGTGTCGTATATGTTTTAACGATCATTACTACTAAGTGAACTATTTTATTGGTCATTTAATTATTCCTTATATTTATATATTCATGTCTCTTTATTAGATTAGTACTATTACTCTTCTCTTAAAGTCTCACTTTTGTCCCCTTTTGGTGAAAGAACCTCGATACATTGTACAATTAAACATTTCACAAGGCATACACACTTTTTCCCTCAAAAGTATCTGTCCATTTAAAAGTATATGTTCATTTATCTCTTGTGCTAACCATTACAACCAAGGAAAATATTTAAGAATCATGCTAGTCAGGCCTTAATTCTAGAATGGCTCCTATTCCAAATTGTGTGAAGTCTAATTGGAGATTTTCATTCGGGAGACCCCCTTACATGTTCGTAGGTTTTAATACCATCAACAAGTCTAAAAATTTGTGGCATATTGATTGTGCCTGAAGGTGTTGTTCTTTGTTGAAATGTGTGTTCAAATCCCATATGGTTAAGCTCGAACGCTTATCCTTTATTTTCACCATTAGGTCACGTAATCTTAATAAGTTGTTGAAGGGTGACATGAACGACTGATATGGTAGCCTAGTTGGGTTTGATATAGTTTGGATCGAAATAGGCCATAGGTTATATTTTGGAGGATTTTGTTAAAACCCAATTTTTTCTCTCCAATGTACATTATGTCAAATTGTTAGTAAAATCTAAAAGTACATTTTGTAGAGAAGGTGCCAAAGAAAGTTCATTTTATGGGAAACTAACTATAAGGGTGGAATCTATAGAAAAACAGGAATGGAATGTATTGATTTATGATATATGAAAGGAGCATGAAAATCCATGAGGGCATTTTTTTTTAACGAACAAGAAGATGTTTCAAAATGTTTTGATCAAATGTAATAGGCTGAAATATGTAAGAAGGATTGATATGATCAAATTTGGAGGAAATGTTTTGTGAAGAGCTTATGGATCTAGTTTGAAATATTGTGAAAAGTGTTCCACATCAGTTTGAAGGAGGTTGGTACCTCAATAAGGTTGAATCCGAATACAAGTTGATGATTGCATACCATAGGGCTTGGTGCCTCAGTTAGGTTGTAGGCTATTGGAAGTTGGTCCCTATTATAGGTTGGTTCCCACAAATTTGGTTTTGGGGGTGGGTGCCTCCTACAGATTGATGCTTGCAAATCTATGTATTCAAAATTGAAGAAGATAAAAACTAATTTATGCTTTTCTCCCACAAGGTTTTCCACATACATCTAATATTCTCTTATGACGATGTGATGATGTTATTTAATCATGCATGATTATGGTTACATTTTAATTGATTACTTAATTCTTTGAAATGATGAAAATTTTCCATTACACTAATTCACCCGCCCTCTTAGTATAATCCTTACTCTAATAAAATCTATTTCATTTGATTCCAAATTCATATCTAGGCCCTAGGAAGAACCAGATACCACATCCATTTGGTTCCACATTCATATTCGAGTATCTAGATGTCCATTCATACACAAAGTAAAAATTTTCCAAAAGACTCTGATTCCATATTCCTTCTTTAGCTAGTGGAAAAGTGGTAGTGATGTGGATGACAATTGGCACCATTAATGATGTGGAACCCTTAGGTGATGACACTTGGCATTCGTTCTGGGAATTTTTGGATGAAAAAATAGTTTTTTGCGGAAGAAAAGTGGTAGGAGTAGATGGAGACAAGTGATAAAGAGATGACATGCTAGTGGGTCCCATCTTATGTCAGGCTAGGCACTAGATTCTTTGGTGATTGAGTATCTCAGTATGACATGAACATAGATCTGGTATGACAAAACAATGGTTGGTCCTATTAATCTTGGAGGCAAATGGCCCAAAAATGGATCTAAATATGCCCCAAAGTCTCCAAGTGTGCTTAAAAAATCATGCCAAAGGATCCAAGTATGCCCCAAAAGTCTTCAAAATCCTCTTAAAGATCATTCAAAGTCAAAATCATCACATGTCAAAGAGCCCTTGGAAGGGAAAAGATACACTATCTGGAGGAAAAATGCTTAAAAAACCATGAAAAAACCAAAATCGCAGGCTTAACCATCCAAATGCACGACAACCGTCTGATTTGGCCGATCAATGTTCCAAATCTGATTGGTGGATCTGATCGACACAGGCGGGAAGTGGTTATCAGCGCATGACACTTCCGATCAACGATCGTCGATGATCGGATCAGTGGGTCGTAATCGACGGAGACGAATCGACGTTATTGTCACAGACCAGGGAGAAGGAGCAACTGCGATCGGTGATGAAACGTGGATCGTCAATCATGCATGCTAATCGACAACCCACGTTACATCGTTGGATCGATATCGGTGAAAACCAAAGGGGCGGGGCCTTTACATATATATGCATGCGACCCGATGGGCCGGACCTGACAGTGCTACAAATGATTTTTTATAAAATTTCAAGTCCACGCCCAAGCAGTTTTCAATGTATTTGGTATATTTTCGTTATATAATGAAAATTACAGAGGGACCCTGGCACCACCGATAGCGATAAAGCCTAGACCCAAAAGGGTTTGGGAATGATACTATATAATATTTTAGGTCTAGGGAAAGCCATTTTTCAATGTTTTTTGTGTTTCAACGAAATGCAAGGGAAGCCTGGGAGCCTTGCGATTGTGATGAAGCCCAGACCCGAAAGGATCTAAGAAGGGAAATTATTAATTTTTGAAGTTCAAAAAGGCCGTTTTTTCATGGTTTTTAGTGTTTTTTTCATATTTCAGAAATACAAAGAAATACACAGGCCAGGCCAAATGCAACTTGCGATGGCAATGAGGGCAGACCTGATGGATAACTAAACCATATTTTAGGACTTTTTAAAGTCCAAAATACACAGTGATAAGCGAGAATTAGCAGTGTTGCAGTGTTTTGCTGTTTATAACAAAAAAAAACACGGTTTACAGTTTAAAGGGAAACACAAAGGCCCCAAGACCTATCTCGCCATATAGCAACACCCAGGATGCAGTTTGTCAGGAAACAGAGTTCAAAAATGGAAAAGAGAAGGGCCACAGCATGGTGCAGCCTGAAACAGAAAGTTCAGGGAGCATCAATAGCACAGACAACACAACAACCACCCAAACAAATGTTATGGAACATCTCTGGCACATGATAACTCCCAGACAACACAACATACTATCCAAAATATCTGAATGCAGTTATTCCCTCGTCAGAAGGAGAAAAATTCTAAGCCATGCCTGCCTTCAAGGAATCGAATAGTTAAACAAGACAGAGTGATCGATTACGACCTCTCAAGCCTCACAAGGCTGAATATCATTGTAAAGGCTATAAATATCTAAAAACTAGATGTAACAAGGGTTCAACTTCTGGATATTGTTGCTACTTTGTTCCTTCAAGCTCTTCATCTTTATTCTAGCAATGCAAGATTCTTTTTCCATCATATGTTCAACATCCATTCTCTTTACTATTCTATGCTGGCACTTGAACATTTTGTTCATGTTTCCTTTGTGTCTAAGGCCAGATAACTGTTATCTTATCTATGCTTTGATAACATAGATTTTCAAAGCTTTTTGTTGCTGCTTGTAGCTAACCATTCATATGTGGTCATATATGCATCTGGCAGTACAGTCAGTATTCTCTTTTAATGCTTGTAGCTAGTCATTCATTTATGTTTATGTATGTAATTTGCTGATACAATCAATAGTCTCCATCTATCCATTAAATCTACAAATTATTGAGCATTAGTGGTTTAAAGCCTTATGTTGTTGAGGGTGTTCATGCATGCCTTGAGTGGGAATACAGTTGAAATGGTCATCTCACTTGAACCAAACCATCATCCATTCCAATAGTTCTGAGAACAATATTGAAGATTATATGTTACCAGGAATCTCCAAGCTGCAACCTAGGAGACTTTCCTGGAGTGCTAACATAATTGGCGCTGCTGTTGGGGAGAGGAAACTGAAGCTCAGCTTCCCTGGGAGACGACACAGATCCAGCTTTGATGATAGACAAATTTTGGACACTTTTGCTGGTTGTAATCATCTATCTGGCGACTCTACTGGAGGCCGAACCTTTTTGGCGACTCCACATCATAGTTCTGGCTCAGTTTGTGAGGAATACTCAGAGAAATCCATAGAAGTCACAAGCTGACCCAGTACCTGACCCTAAAAATATCATCAAAGAAAGAAAGGTATTGTATAAAGGAGCATCAGGTTTAGGTAAACCTAAACAATCTCCTATATCTCTTCAAGAAAATCCTGCAATAGAACAAATACATGTTGAGAGTATAGCTTCTAATACTAGCAACAAAGAAAATATCTTAGAGATTCATAAAGCTCCTTATTCTTTAGGTTCTCCTTTTGTTGTAAATCCAAAGAAAACCTCACCTCCTTTCCATCATACTCATTTATCCCTATCAATCACTCCTCAGCCCTCTGTCATTCAGACTTCCAGTACCCATATAGCCACCACAACTATGGTAGGACCACAAGCACCTACCAAAATGAAAAGAATCATAGATGCTAGCTATGGACCTCTAATACTGCCCACTCCTTTGAATGCCATGCCTGCTGAAGAATATCATAAGTATATGCCGAAGTTCATTGGGATTGAAGGTGTTATAGCTGAAGAACATCTTAAATCATTCTATAGCTATGCTGATAACCTGGACATTAGTGAACATGATGTCTGGATGAGAATATTTGTTCAAAGCCTAGATGGAGAGGCTAGAAAATGGTTCAGAAAATTGAGCCCAAGATCTATATCTAATATTGAGGCTTTAGATGATGCATTCCTAAAGCATTGGGGGGATAAGAAGGACCTCCTCTACTACCACACTAAATTTGGAAACTTAAAGAGAGAAAATGGTGAGTTGATGTCTAATTTTAATAAGAGATTTAACCGCATGTACAACAAGATACCTGCTGAAGTAAAACCCACCACTACCTCTGCTAGAGTCATCTATGCCAGTGCCTTTGATTCTAAATTCTGTTTACTGTTGAGGGAGAGGTGATGTGCTACTTTGGCTGATATGCAAGATGTATCATTGGAAGTAGAATTGAACATCATGGCTGCAGAAAACCTCAAAGGTAATGTTGACAAAAGGAGACAGAGGGATGAGTCTTCATCATCCTCTGATCCTAAGATAGATAAAATGACCAAAATGATCGATTCATTAGCCTCTAAAGTTTCCAAATTAAAGGTTGAGTAGCATTCTAGGAAAGGAAGGGTTCATAATACCTTTTCTCCTCGAAATCCAAATCTATATAGAAGACCTGATGAGCAGTTGCAGATTTTGCAAAGAAGCAAAGAGGCCAATGTAGACCAAAGGCTAAAGGTCCCTTTTTAGAATGTAGTCGTGGAAGAAGAGCAATTTGAGGAAGATGATGAGATCCACGGTATGGAAGACAAAGATAGTGCCACCCTTTTAACCAAAGTTGCCTATGAGAAGTCATTATTCAATGACTAGATTAGCCAAGAGGGGATGGTGAAGCTGTTCTACAAACTGAAAATTAGCACCAATATAATCTAAGGTCTATGATGAATAATGTCAAAGAAATTCCTGTTCATAAAGCTATTGTCCCTGCAGAACAACAAGCTAATAAGTATAAGCAATCAACAGTTGATCCTATCATTCTCAAAGCTCCAACCATAGACGTAAGAGGCCTTGATAAGTCCCCTTCTTCTTTTAGTTTTCAATAAGAAATCCAGAAGCCAAGAATACCTATGCCCTTGATTGAACCAGTGAAGAATGAGTCCTTCAAGAAATCTATCCTGGAGGCTCTTGAGCCTAAAACCATCCAAGCTTCCACTGACTATGTAAATCTGCAAGATGACCAACCAGTTGTTATTCTCAACCCAATGATCGAAAACTATGAAGACAGCTCCCCATCATTCTATGTTTCTTTGTCTAGTTATGATGAAATCCTTCACAATTGCCCTCTGGACACTGGAGCTAGCCATGATCCAATGCCCAAGGCTATCATGGATAAGCTCGGTCTTGACATTACCAAGCCTTATCAGTTGGTCTCTACACAGCTTAAAAAATCAGTTTGCCAAATCACAGAGGAAAAAGGCCCACAGATTTGGGACATGTTCTTTGATGGGGCTTGCTCTGAGGGAGATACAGGAACAGGTGAAGTTCTTGTGTCCCCCACACAAGAATGCATTGATTCATTTTTCATATTAACTTTTTAGGTTGCAAATGAAACAACAAAGTGTGAAGTAGAACTTGTCATTCAGCAGGGTGTACAAAACCTCCCAATCAAAACACCCAAGGCTGAAATCCTACGGAGAGGAGGTGAAATATAGACCATCTCTGCCTTATAATGTCAAGTGTTCCAAACTTTTTGAAGTAGAGGATCAAATCAATAGGATTTTGCAAGTCTTTGATGAATTGGCTGATATACACATTGACCAAGAGAAAGAAGCCTTTCATGGAAAGGTAAAAAGGGTCAATTTTTAGTTTGGTGACTGTTTTCTCAAAAGGGATGCATCAAAGGAAGGACGTGTTTTTGATGGCCCATTCAATGGGCTGTTCTTCAAACTTTATTTCAGTTAAGGCCTTAAAGCCTTGGTATTGTAAATATGTTTTTCTTTTAGTTTTTTATTTTATGCTAAAAGGACTCCATGCCCAGTGGAACACTAGGAGGAAGAATTGATCTTGTTGTATATACTAAAGGCATTGATTTGTGGTTCTTGAAACTTGAAAGGGAGGATTTCATCCCTAGAAGGAGCCAATGTTAGCCTTGGAGGCAAATGGCCCAAAAATGGATCTAAATATGCCCCAAAGTCTCCAAGTGTGCTTAAAAAATCATGCCAAAGGATCCAAGTATTCCCCAAAAGTCTTCAAAATCCTCGTCAGGATCATCTGAAGTCAAAATTATCGCATGCCAAATAGCCCTTGGAAGGGAAAAATACACTATCAGGAGGCAAAATGCTTAAAAAACCATGAAAAAACCAAAATCACAGGCTTAACAAAACAATGGGTGGGAATTAGCAGTGTTGCAACGTTTCATTTTTTATAACCAAAACAGACACCACTTGCAATTTAAAGGGAAACACAAATGCCGCAAGACCTATTTCACAATATAGAAACACCCAGGATGCAGTTTGCTGGGAAATAGAGCCCGAAAAGGAAAAAGAGAAGGGCCACAGCATGCTGCAGCCCAAAACAGAATGTTCAGGGAGCATTAACAGCATAGACAGTGCAACAACCACCCCAACAAATGTTATGGAACATCTCTGGCATAGGATAACTCCCAGAAAGCACAAAAGACTATCCAAAATATTTGAATGCGGTTATTTCCCTGTCAGAAGGAGAAAAACCTCCAAGCCATGATTACCTTCAGGGAATCAAACAGTTAAACAAGACAAAGTGATTGATTACAACCTCTCAAGCCTCAGAAGGTTGAATATCATTGTAAAGGCTATAAATATTTGAAAACTAGATGTAACAAGGGTTCAACTTCCGGAGAATATTGCTACTTTGTTCCTTCAAGCTCTTCATCTTTATTCTAGCAATGCAAGCTTCTTTTGCCATCAGATGTTCAACATTCATTCTCTTTACTATTCTATGCTCACACTTGAATAGTTTGTTCATGTTTCCTTTGTGTCTAAGGCCAGATAACTGTTATCTTATCTATGCTTTGATAACTTAGATTTGCAAAGCTTTTTGTTGTTTCCTGTAGCTAACCATTCATATGTGGTCATATATGCATCTGCCAATACAGTCAGTATTCTCTTTTATTGCCTATAGCTAGTCATTCATTTATATTTATGTATGTAATTTGCTGATACAATCAGTATTCTCCATCTATCCATTAAATATACAAATTATTCAGCGTTAGTGGTTTAATGTCTTGTGTTGTTGAGGGTGTTCATGCATGCCTTCAGTGGGAATAGAGTTGAAATGGTCATCTGACTTGAACCAAACCGTCATCCATTCCAATAGTTCTGAGAACAATATTGAAGATTATATGTTACCAAGCATCTCCGAGCTGCAACCTAGGAGAGTTTCCTGGAGTGCTAACAAGACCCATACCAGGGTATTGGGAACTAGATGCTTTAATGATAAATCACTTCATATAATAGGACAACATCTTGTATGATGTCATAGAAATATGATGTGGGAAGGAGATGACATGGTTGTATCAGTGAGTAACACATGGTAGGTAAAAATTAATTTTTTGGCTAGCCAACAATGGTTTTGTACCTAACATGTTGTAGTGCTAGTAGGTGACACATGGAAAATGATGTGGCCAATGACATGGCAGATGGACCACATGGAAAATAGTGATTCATCCAAGGTCATTTAATGTGTCAAACCTAGAGGTCTCATGAACTATGCCAAGACTGGGCTTGAGAAAGTTTTTTCATGTTACTATTTTTGGCTAGAAAGCTAACATATTGTGATTATGTTCCTTGGTCACAAATAGCCAAGGGCTCAACTCTTGGGGCCCTGTGCATATTTTACTAGTGTGTTTGTTGTTGGAGCCCTTCCAATATGAAAGAAGAGCTCGATATCTAGTGTGGATGGTTGAGGTTCCAACTTGTCATGGTTCTACATAGGGAAGTGTTTCATAGTGGTCTGACATATTAGAATATTGAGGTACTAGGAATAGATGTCAATACTTGAGCACTCCAATATGTGATGTTCCTGTGTGACAAGGAAATTTCCAGTGTTATGGGGGAAATGTCATCAACTTTAGAATTTATCAATTAATGATCTATCTACTAGTTTAGTAATCATACTAGTACCGAGACACTTGAAGCTAGAGTCTAATGGGTCTCTAGTATCTGATATGGATAGTCATAAAGGTTCCAAGTAGAAGATCATGGTCACGACATATGGTCATGAGTGCTTGATGTCTTAGCCCTTGGGTTGGTTAGTGATTGGTATAGAGGAATCCAAGTGTTCAATAATTTCCTTGTTAAGAAGGGACCCAGATTATGGATTTGTCAAAAAAATCATTTAGGAAATGGTCCCAACAAAAGGTCATGTAGATTTTATGTTTGAGCCCCTAAAGTTAATTAGTGAATCTGGGTATCTAGGGTTTTAGAGCATGTCCCCACTAAGGGATGGACCCATATTCTAGATATTTTAGAACAATTATTTGGACCGTGGCCTCTAAACTTGGTCACATCATGAGCATGGTGGTATATCCCCTAAGGCTAAGAAGTTATGAATAATTAGTATCCAGTGCATCCATATATTTGATTTCCTAGACATTTTTTATCTAGGTGCCAATTCACTTAAGCCTATCGTATTTTCCCATCATTTTTTGGAATCTGATGGTATTAGACTGAGAAGGGGATTCAAGGAATCCTTTCTACTTGGATTACATCTCCATGAAGTGTTGGCCTAGATCCAGATAGTTGTAATAAATAACTTGAATCAGGAGATTTAATTGTGTGAGTGTGGATGTGATGTGATGAAACATTAATTTGAGAAAGAGAGGAAGTGTAAAGAGTACTAAAGTCTATGGGACAAGCACAATGAAATCTAAAGATAAATATAAAAAATTCATGTAATATATTCAAGTAATCTATCCAAACATGAGTATCAAAGGGCGTTATGATGGTTGTAATATGTAAAGAATATTTATGCTTGTAAAATTATTTGAAGTACAAAGTTTTTTGGCTTGAGACAATCGAGATGAAGAATTCTTGTGGTTAAGTAAAAGATGTTGTCTAAGACTGAATAATGAAGTAAAAATAAGTGGTGTATTTAGTAAGAGAATACACATTTGAGTAGATCAGTCCTATAATGACCAAAGTGTAGTGACAAAGTTATAAAGTACAAAACAATGAGAAAAGTTTAGAATTTTGAGGAAAAGAGAAAAAAATAAAGAACTCATAATTAATAGAGGGATCAATGTCTCCTTCAGGTTGGTGCTTGTAAATCAAGGGATTATCATGTTCTTCAAGTTGGTTCATGCAAATTAGAATATTGTGTCACCTTTAGTTGATTCCTATAAATCAAGGGATTGGTGTCTCCTTCTAGTTGGTGCTAGTAAATTGATGTAACTGTAGTTTGGTTCTTACAAGAATACTTGAAACGAGTTTTGTGGTTTTCTACCTTTATCAGTATTTGCTTACATCTAGTGTTCTCAAGTGTTTCTTGTGTGTTTGATTCATTATATGGTTTCAATTTTTTTTTTTAAGTGTAAATTGGCCATTATATTGATTCGACACACTCTCACTATAATCTTAGTTCCAACACAAGCTCAACCACATTGCCTTTGTTTTCATTATTTTTGTAGTATAGCTCAGATATGTTTTAATTATGGATTTATTATCATCAATTCTTTGGTTTGTAACTCAATTATGTAAAGATTTGTTTCATGACCAGATTATGTGATTAATTCCTTAATAACCAAGGTGTGTATTGATTATCTATAGTGTGACCAGATTGCATATTAATAATTGGAACTAGCATGAGATTGATTCCATTTTTTATTTTCTATGATTGGAGTTGTAATTCAATATCCCTTGGTTTTATAAAAATTTTGTGCTCACTCTCTAACTTATAATTAAGTTTGCATTTCACTCTCTTGGAATACATTGATTCTTTGTTATTATTATTACTTATAGTTGATTTCATTTACAGAAGCAAGATTTACCACTAAAGGGAAAGGAAAACAAGCTGCAAGTCTTCATGGTTACATGAATACCTTGTTCAAACATCATGAAAGATTGCAACATGTGATGAAGGGCTCTATTTTGAGACCCTAGTGATTACATTATCTCTTAGATTTCCTTTCTTCTTTTCTTTATGTGCATGCTTGATAAAACAGGTGTTTCATACCGAAGGGAATGATATGCATTGAAATTTTGTTTCATGAACATTTGGAATTCTGTATGAAATATTGTGGTGAAGAGACCTTGTATTTATACCCTCGATAGTAGACATCCCTTAGATTTCATTTATAAATGGTTTCTTCTGTTAGTAGTTAGAATGGACTAGTTTTAACTGAAGACAATGCTTTAAACTTAATTTTTAGATGAGATAGGAACACTCTATTTATGGTCGAATGAAAGACTACCTCTCATGCTCTCAAAAAACTGCTATTAAGCCTAGCATGTAGTGAATACATCCCTTGTAGACTTGACTTGCAATTTGTTTGGCTTTCTTGTGATATTCCCATTCTAATGTGATAGATTAGAAGGCCAATTAATGTTCTAACCTCCACACATATGGTGTAGTATATCAAAGTTTACACTCTTAGATTAATAATTTAGTGTCTAAAATTTAATTAATTAAATTGAACAGCTTTCACTCCATTTCTAAGGAGATTCTAAAGGAGTCTAGTAGATTAATAGTTCATTTTATTTTTGCTTTTTTAGAATTGTTGTGTGTGGATTTCTTTTCCTTCTAGGTGCTAGCATTCTATATCCAATAACGATACAATGATGGTAAGATGTGAATATTACCTCACTTCATAAGTTTCTAAAGTTTAATAAGTTGATGCATTCACTTAGTGAGCTTTTTGTTCCTTAGTTCTAAAGAAATCCACGTATTGTATACATAGGGTCAGAGATAGTAGGGGTAGATTTAAAAGTGGAACAAAGAAATTATGTTTTATAAACACACCCCTTCAAACACTAACTTAATGGCACATACATATATAATAGGAAGAAAAGAAGATAGAAATCCATTGATTAATTTAAATCTTTTCACAAGTAACTAAAAGGATTGAAAGGTACAAAGTAAGAAAAATATGAAATATGTACACTTTTGTACAAGTCCTACAATGGAAACAACAATAATGGGGATCCAAACTAAACACCTAGAGCTTCAAGTAGATTTGAACCTAATAATATATCTAGAAACTCATACAAATACATAACAACTTTATTGGAGGATGAGATATGGCAGAGGGTGAAGGAGAACACCAAACCAACAAAGATGTGGAAACACACATAAGAGATGAAGAAGAGGAAAATTTTGGCTTTCCTATTGTGGACCCTACTGGAATAGTATATATCAAGAGAATCCCTCCATAAATTTTACCTCATTTCTATGTTATGTTTACTAAAGACCATTACACATTTTTTCAAGTTCGATATGTTGTGTCACAATTATGATTATTCAAATGATGCATAGAAAATTAAGCTATTTCTCGCCACTCTCAAGGACTCAACCATGGATTACATCATTAGATGGGGGAGGTAGAATTCAAACATGGGATGAAATGCATAGATTCTTTCTTAGAAAATATCAAAAATATTGTAAGGGAAGATACTTAAGGATAGATAATTCTAAAATGGCACAAAAAGATGAGGAAAGTCTAGAGGACTACCTTGAAATATTTCTATATAATTTCTAATGATCTAGAAAAACTAAGCTTGATCAAGATACCATTAGAACCATATTTCTAAGATGAGTTTCATATGAATCCACTAACATTCTTAATTTTATGGGAGAAGGAGATGCTTGAAAACTAACGTTTTTCATAAATTAGTTATGTTTGCAAAAGATAATTAAGGATTCAAGTCATATCTGATAAAGAATTTAGAGATACCTTCTCTAAAGTCACCAAATATGCAACAAGTGGTGTTATTAGAGATGAAATAAAACATTTACTAGAAATTTTTCAAACGTATATTCCTAGTACTCTTATTTTTCAATTAGATACTTGACAAATTAAGAATAACAAGAATATGATAAATTATTCCTTTCTATTTTTTGTCCTACATGTAGAAATAATCGTCCACTTAAAGAATTTCCTTTAGAAAATATTTACATTTTTGTTATATGTACATGAGAACCTCTGATGAAGAAATGTCCCTCTTTACCTAGTTTAAAAGAAATCTACGAACGCGAGGACTAAGAAATAGAATATATATGTGCATTGGCACCAAGAAGAACCTAGAAAACCAAGAGCCTTAAGTATACCCTTAGATCTTGTACCACAATTCCCCCTATTATGTTGAACAATATTCATCTTAATTTTCAAGTACCCATATATCTTGGAAAGCATTCCCTCAAAAATAGGTTCCAAGTCATCCTAGGAAAAAAGGATAGTGAGGACCCACTTTTGGGAATGTTGATACTTATCATTATCTTATAGTTTTAATAGTCATACCTTGCATAAACATCGAAAAAACGTATCCACCACTATATGAACAATCACCTCCTACACAAACTCAAACTCACCCATTGCCATAACCTCCATTACCACCAATTCAAAAGGCTCAATAGTTATAATTTCCAACCACTCAACCTCAAATTCCAGCCTAATTACTTTCCCAACCATTGATAAACCAAATAATAAAAAACATTGATGTATTTACAACACTAAGTTACCACCCTTTGCCACCTACCTAATCACCCTTGTGAAATTACAAGATGTGCATTTAACATCAAGAGGGGTTCTTAGTAAAACTTCTCCTATAATTATTGAAGAATAATCAAAGGAATAAACCCCAAAGCATATAAACAATGACAAAATAAAGCGAATCTCTTCAACATGGGAGCCTTCCTAGCCATGCAATTTTCCTCCTTACCAAAAACATCTAAACTTGGAAAAACATATTGATCAATCTAAACAAGATTTGATGACAAATTTGAAGAATATCTACATCATAGTTTCCTTGTTAGAAATAATTAGAAAAATCCCAATAAATTTGAACACCATTATGGTACTTTATCTAGAGAAACTAGGAAGAAAAAGATGGAACCAAAAACTATTGAGTTTATTGGGAAGACAACAGATCTTATGAAAAGACAAATAGAAAAATATGTGGAACATGGAAATCCCATTGTTTCATTATGTATTAGTGGAATCCTTATCCCAAATTTGTTAATTTATTTAGGATCAACCATCAATATATTGACCAAGAAAACCATGAAAACATTATAGTGTCTTAATCTCCATCCTATGCCTACTATCTTAGAGACAACTGATATATCATAATTAAGACCAGAGGGTGTATTGTATGATATAATTATATCCTTGTATTCTTGGGAGTACCCTATGGACTTTATGGAGCTACAACTTAAGGTTTCTATAGGTGTACATTTCATGATCCTAAGAAGGCTATGGCTGGTTACCATAGATTCTTCCATTGGTTGTCGATCTCGAAACATGCTTATCTCAAATGGTGATTATGTGAAAAATGTGACTTCATATCCACCTGATAAAACCACACATCAAGATGCTTGGTGGCTTGATAACGCTAGTGGTGATGAAGAAAACATTGAGCCTACCTTTACAATTCATCAAATTAGGAAATTCAAAGAATATACTAAAGAAAAATAAATCCAAAATTTTCTTATTAATTTGGAAACTTTACATAATTATGATCCTTTTGATTATATTTTTAGCACAAATTTCCATGAAAATTGCAATACATGGGACCAATCATCACTACAAATTTATGCATAAATGACAAGAAATCTATGATCTTCTATTATTTCCATTGAAATAACTTAGGAAAAACCTTAGATACTATTGAGAAATCTAGGGCATGAATAGCTAAAAGATTTCTTTGCTTGATAATTACTTGTGATATACTTTTACTTCTTAGATTATAGTATTTTATTTGTTACGTTATTATTGTGTTCCCTTCATCAAGATAATTACCAATATGCACAATAAAAGACAAGTGACATAGTATGTAGGCTTCTCAGCCAGGGCCAAAACCTCTCACTGAAAACCTGATCAAAATTATTCTTCTAGATCTTCAATTTATGATTTCCAGGACCATGACATAGACCCTTGACTCTAGTATCCTCTCAACAAACTTGTCACTAATCTTGATGCTCTGCCTCTTCTCTTTCTTGACTTTCCTCTTGATCTTGAACTGCTCTCCTCAGCTCCTTCTAGAGAAACTCGGTCTTTATCCTTCAAACTACTCCTTCTTAGCTTCCCTAGAGAATCTCGGTATGTAGGCTTTCACTGGTCTCCTCTAGATAATCTGAGTCTCTATATCTCTATCTCGGTCACCCAGAAGAATCATTTTTTGGTTGCCCCAAAAGAAAAATCTCCTTCGTTTTCCCAGAAGAAATATTTCCTTCGCTTGCCCAGAAGAATACCTTCTTCGCTGCCTCAAAAGAATACCTCCTTCATTGATCCAAAAGAACCCTTCTTCACTACCCTAGAAGAACCCTTATTCCCTACCCTAGAAGAATCTCTTTCGCTTCCCCAGAAGAAACTCTTTCACTTCCCCAGAAGAATCCTCCTTCGCTGCCTCTTCTTCGCACTTCACTTGATCAAATGCAATTCGAATTACCAACCCTAAGTGAGGCTAAGTGTGGATTATATATACACCTTTCATCATGTCCTTTCGGTCAACATGATCACTTGTGGTTAGGCGAACTTCTTCTAGTAGTTTCTTCCATTGTTGTAGGCCAACTTGAAGAGGATAAGTGAGAAGTGTTGAAATGTGGCAATATTCCAATTTAATTTGTCCTTGAATTAAATTGTGAATGAAAATAGAATTTAGTCTTAATAGTTACTTGGAAATAATTAATTAATTTATTTTGACTTAATTAATTGGAGAAATTCAAGTTTGAAGTCTTTCTAAAGTCATGCAAGAGTTATCCCTTAAATTAAGGAGATAAGATTGAGTTATATTTGAGTTTTAATTAGTTAACTCAGTTTACTGAGTTAAGTCTAGTTAAATTAGTTCCAAACTGTTTGAGGAAATAATAGAGAGTTAACAATCAGTTGATGCATGCATGCAATCAACTAGTGTACTCTAGTTAACTAAAGATTCCCTCATTAGAAACTCATGCATGTATATTCTGAGAAAGACCTAGTTGAGCTAAATGTCAAGGACAATTTACTATTAGTTGCATGTGGTTTCCTATAAAGAAAACTCATGCATGCAGAAGGAAAATATTCCTTGGAGGATTGCATAGTTCTCACAGTGTGTTAGAGCAGTGTTCCACTTGGTGAGGTGAGAATCATCCACTAGGAACAATGCAAGGAAATAGGAGCTTGGAGGGTAGAGAGGAAGGCTTGTGAGAAGCCAGGATTTCCTGCGACCATCTCTAAGGATTGTACTAAGAGCTGGCTAGTTGTCAGAGCTAAGGCTTTATATAATTCCTATGTATTTCCACCTTGTATGATAATACAAATAATGGGTTTTTAGCTAAGGCTTTCCCCAAAGTATTTTCATGTGTATTGTGCATTGATTCTTCTTCTTCTGGTTATATATTGTTTAGCTTTGTTTAGCTCGATCTTTTAAGCTCCTGCAATTTGATAGTAGAATTAGGTTATAGTATTTTTCTTTGGTTATATTGTATTATTAGGTTAATCTATAGTCAGGTTTTCTACATGGTCTTAGAGCTAGATTTGTAGAGAATTTGCAGAATTTCTACATGGTATCAGAGCCAAGTTTAACGGAGCTATGAACAGTATACTAAGAAGAGAATTCGAAGTTTGAAGTTCGGGGTTGTAGGTGCAAATCAAATTCATATCATACTTCAATTGAGATGGGACATTATGTGACTAATTTCCCATGGAAGAAGTCTAGGAAGGGATCCTCAGAAGAATCGAAAGGTGAGGCATTAGCCTCTTAGTTCGAAATGGACTTTACCCTCATCTCATGCATGGTGTCATCGATGATGGGTTTTTTTTGGTATATTGACAGTGGAGCCTCTTTCCACATGACTTGTGATAAAAGTTTATTCAGTGCCTTGGAGGTGAAAGGCCTCAAGATGTGATAGATGTGGGTGATGACGGAAAGTATAGTGTTTCAGGAGTGGGCACAGTTTCTTTTCAGAGGGAGCATGGAGCTCCTCTCACCTTGACAAATGTGATGTATGGGCCTCGACAGAAGAAAAACTTGGTATCGATCATGATGTTGGAGGACAAAGGCTATGATGTTGTCTTCAGTAAAGGAACGGTGTTCCTAAGACACATAGCCACAGGTCAGACCAAGAGGATAGGGATTCGGGTGAAGAATCTCTTTAAACTAGAGGTAGATGATTATTTAGCATTGAGTATGAAAGTAGAATTGGTGCAAAGCCAAGGCATTGGTGAGTTGTGGCACAGGTAGTTGGGCCATTTGCATCATGGGGCTTTGAAGATAATGTAGCATATATCTACAGGACTTCCCAAAGGTAAACTTGAGCAAGTTGACACATGCAAAGGTTTTACCTTGGGAAAGTACACCAAGTCTCCCTTTCATGATTGAGACAGTTGAGTAAAGGCTATCTTAGAGTGAGTTCATACTGTTGTGTGTGGACCATTCTTGACAGCATCCACTGCGAAACAAAGGTAGTATGTGATTTTCATTGATGATTATTATCATAAATGCTAGATTTATTTCATGCAGAAGAAGGACCAAACCTTCTCAAAGTTTTGTGAGTTCAAAGCTTTGGTCGAGAAAGAGTCAGGGAAGAAGATCAAGGCCTTGAGAAGCGACAACAGTGGAGAATATGTCTCTCAAGAGTTTAAGGACTTCTATGTAGTGGAAGGAATTAAACGAGAGTTGACAGCACCTCATAACCCATAGCAGAATGGGGTGGCCCAGAGGAATAACATAACTATTGTAGGGACAACACAGGAAATGCTACATGACCAAGGCATACCACTTCACTTGTGGGATGAGGCATGCAACACAGTGGTCTATTTGCAGAAAAGAAGCCTACATAGCATACTTGGGATGAAGACACCAGAGGAAGCTTTCTTCGATAAGAGACCAGATGTGGGTCACTTCAGGATATTTGGATCATCGGTATATTTCCATGTGATAAAGGATGCATCGAAGAATCTTGAGCCAACATCAGAGGTTGGGATACTTGTGGGGTACACTGATACACCTCACAACTATCGGGTGTACTTGCCTACCAGTTGGACGACAATGGTTTGCAGAGATCTCAAGTTTGATGAGCAGAAGGCCATGCGGGCTTCCCTTGAGAGGGAGCTCCAGCTACAAGTTGTGGAGGCACTGTTGGTTCCTAAGGAGGAGGAGCCTCAGACTGACGCGAAGTAGCTGCATGTAGAGGCTCCAGGAGTGGAGACATCCACTCAAGTAGAGTCTTTCAAAGAAGGATGGAAGTGCACAAGAGAAGCTGATAGATTGTTGCAGGATACGAGAGAGAATGTGGGAGCACCATTTTCTCAGCACAAACAGAGGAAGTCACTTGAGGGGTACACTGGATACATGACCGTTGCTGGGGAATGTGTTGAGACTGAGCCATCTTCCTTTGAGGAAGCAATGCAACAACTGATTTAGGTTGATTCTATGGTGGAGGAGTGTGACTCCATAGTTTGTAACATTGTTTGGGACGTGGTTCCGAGACCAAAGAACAAGTCAGTTGTGAGTTCCCGTTGCCTTTACAAGGTAAAAAAATTTGCTGATGGTAGTGTGGAGAAGCATAAGGAAAAACTTCTTTCCCGTGGCTTTCCACATGTCGAGGGGATTGGCTTTGCACCTGTTGCAAGGTACTCATCTATTAGATCTATGTTGGCACTATCAGCACAAATGGGTTGGAAGATCCATCAGATGGATGTGAAGATTGCATTTCTCAATGCGAGATTGAGGAGGAGGTGTACATAGAGTAGCCATAAGGTTTTGAAACCTTCGATCATGAGTCACATGTGTGCTGACTCAAGAGAGCTTTGTACGGGCTGAAGCAAGAACCTTGTGCTTGGTACACCAAGGTAGACAACTACTTCACCGGGTTGGGATTCATAAAGAGTGAAGTGGATGCAAACTTGTACAACATCGTGGTGGAAGGTAAGTTGTTGATCATCATTTTTTATGTTGATGATCTCATATTGACTGGTGATGATCAATTGAATGTGCCTTGCAAGGAGGACCTTGCAAGACAATTCAAGATGAAAGGCATGGGTCTCATATGGAAGTGTGGTATAAGGATGGGGAGTTGTTTGTGTCTCAGGGAAAGTATGCTAACGAGATACTCAGGAGATTCCACATGGAGAAGTGCAAGCCCATCCAGACTCCTCTATTAGGTAATTGGAGGAAGGAGGATGCTACTTCATGAGAAGTAGTGGAGGCTATTATGTACAGGTAGCTTGTGGGTTCAGTGATGTACTTGGTGAACATATGACCAGATTTGTGCTATACGATGAACCAGCTGAGTCAAGCGATGGTTTAGCCTACCAAGATGTTTTGGAAGGCGGCAAAGCATGTATTGAGATACATCAGAGGCACATCTCAGTATGGATTATGGTACATATGGATAGAGGGACTAAAGCTACAGGGATTCACTAATCTAGATTTGGCAGGGAGTCCATCAGATTGGAAGCACACACTAGGAGGGATTTTCAACCTTGGGTAAATGACAGTTTCTTGGTACAATAGGAAATAGAGGTTGGTTGCACTTAGCTCGACAGAGACTGAATACATGGTTGCAAGTCAAGCAACATGTGAGGTCATCTGGATGTGGAAAATGCTAGTTGGTTTGTTTGATCAGCGGATGGATCCAACTGTGATCTATTGTGATAATCAGAGTTGTATCAAACTCTTTGAGATTCCAGTATATCATGATAGTTCCAAGCACATCGACATCTGATATCATCATCTCAGAGACTGTGTAGTGAGGAGGATCATGTTGCTGCAGTATATTTCGAAAAATGAGCAAGATGCTGAGATTTTGACAAAGGCATTGTCGTAGTGTAAATTCGAGTTCCATAGAGACAAGATTGGAGTTGCAGATAATCCCTTTCTTGTTGAGAGGGAGTGTTGAAATGTGACAACAAGAATATTCCATTTTAATTTGTTCTTGAATTAAATTGTGAATGAAAACCAAATTTAGTCTTAACAACTACATGGAAATAATTGATAAATTTATTTTGACTTAATTAGTTGGAGAAATTCAAGTTAGAAGTCTTTCTAAAGTCATGCAAGAGTTATCCCTTAAATTAAGGAGATGTGTCTTAAATTAAGGGGATAAAATTGAGTTATAATTAGTTAACTCAGTTTACTGAGTTAGGTCTAGTTAAATTAGTTCCAAACTATTTGAGGAACTAATAGGGAGTTAACACTCAGTTGATACATGCATACACTCAACTAGTGTACTCCAGTTAACTAAATATTCCCTCATCAGAAAGTCATTCACGTCTATTGTGAGAAAGACCTAGTTGAGCTAAATGTCAAGGGAAATGTACTATCAGTTACATGTGGTTTCCTATAAAGAAAACTCATGCATGCAAAAGGAAAAAATTCCTTGGAGGATTGCGCAGTTCTGCCAGTGCATTAGAGCAGTGTTCCACTTGGTAAGGTGAGAATCATCCACTAGGATAAACGCAAGGAAATAGGAGCTTGGAGGGCAGAGAGGAAGGCTTGTGAGAAGCCAAGATTTCCTGTGAGCATATATGAGGATTGTACTGAGAGCTGCCTAGCTGTGAGAGCAAGGCTTTGCATAATTCCTATGTATTTCCACCTTGTATGATAATACATATAGTGGGTTTTTAGCTCAAGCTTTCCCCAAAGTATTTTCATGTGTATTGTGCATTGATTCTTTTTTTTTTTTTTTTATATATTGTTTAGCTCTATTCAGCTCGATCTTTTAAGCTTCCGCAAATTTATAGTAGAAGTAGGTTATAGTATTTTGCTTTGGTTATATTGCATGATCGGGTTAATCTATAGTTAGATTTTCTACATGGTCTTAGAGTTGGATTTGTAGAGAATTTGCATAATTTATACTATAAGGTATTGGAGGATACCTTACATAGACAAATATGAACTTTTACAAAGTGTAACATGACTTCATTACATGACCATGACTCTAACATTTTATGACTTGACGACAAATAAATCCTAAAGACTCTCAAAGGGAGTCTTGACTCAAAAACAAAATCTCTTCCTCATAAAACCCATGAAGCAAGTCAATACAATAATTTTTTTTTCTTCTTTACATCATTACATAAAATCATAATTACATGTCATTATGAAGACCGAACCTAGTTACACTTTTCAACACTCCCTCTTAACTAGGGAGGTATTTATAATGGTACTTGGACTTTCTCAATTTGAAGAATTTCTCATAAGAATAATTCAGATTTTCAACTCATTTGTATAGCATCATATCAACCAACATTGTTACAAAGCAAGGCCTTGACTAACAGCTCCTTATCTTCATAAGATCTGAGCTCAATGTTGGTGAGACTAATGATTTATAGATATCCTCATCATTGTCTCTCTTGGAACATCCCTTCCCGAGTACTCAGGGTGTGTTCCATAAGGACTATTCTTATATTGATCTCCCCAACCCTAAAAAAATATTGTTCCTCCACAACTACTCTTTCTGTTAGATTCCATATCTCATCCTCCAAGAGCATCAGATTCTATATGATTACCCAACCCTCCATTCTGTCTTTCTAGGTGAAGACAAGAATGTCATGTCTATCTCTCCCTCTCAAATATGGAGGCCATATTCCAATAAGGAATGTACTCATTCCTACCAAAGGAATGTACCTAAGCTCCCTCTTGGCTTAGGAATTTCCAAGTTTCTTCCAAGTAAGAAACTTCTTTTTCAGGCTCCCTCTTAACTAGGGACCTATAATAGCTCCTCATGTGGAACAACCAGCTACCTGAAGAACTCCTCTTTTCTTCGATGTCATCAATTTCTTTTGTCATGGAGTCTTCATCTTTCAGGGACTTCTTCATAGGGAACAAACCATCCATCAATTTCATCCATGAATTAGTGGGGTCCTCATTTCATTAGAAAGTGATTCATTAGATTTTCTATCTAGATTTGCTTCATGTCATTCTGCCTTCATGCCATAGTTTCTAGAAGGATCTTACATTCTTCAATATGATCCTCTTGGAAGTCATCTCGAGATATTACCTTTGGTAGTCCTACATAAGCCCATCCAGAAATTAGTTCAAAAATAAATGAACACTTAAGTCAAACATTACCTTTGTGATGGTCTTTCATCATGACATCTTCCTATAGGTATTAGCATCCCGCATACAGGTTGAAAAATTTCCCAAAGACATTCATTGTCAAGGGTCTCCATATTTTTCTGACTCCTATCAGAGTCTTCATATCTTTCCGGGAGATATTCTAGTCAACTCTTCTTGAACATCGGATGTTGAATTCCTTCTACATTTGTTTCATATTTTCATGATCTCTTCCTTCACACTTCATTCCTAGGAGCTTCCAATCATATTTTCTCAATTTTAGTCAACCTCCTCGTGATTCATATGCGAACATATTATTTTGATTTCATCTAGTGCGATTTTATGCTTTTATTCAATATTTCTAAGGAGGATATCCCTTCTTCTCTTGATCATGTTTCCCAAGGTAGAAATAGTGATCCATATTATATGCAACCATATGACATGACTTTCATAATATCCTATGTAAGAATACATACCTCATCTTTCCTTTCGTCCATCCCTAGTTCCACTAGCAGCTTCATTTGAACGAAAAGATTTTAACCTTTAGACCTTCTTTCCTGCTATGTCATCATACCATCATCCCTTGAATCCCACGAGTTGGAATTCCTGATGAAACTCTTGCTTCCTTTCAGATCGGTGAATCCTTTGGTGAGGATTCCCTTAGACAAAATTTGAGGATCTTTCATATCCTCAATTGACAGATGTTTCCTTATTGACTATTGTATGATGATCCCAGTCGACGATGACCCCTACTTATTTCTATAAGAATTACTTGATGTTTCAATGAGGTTTCCAAGAGCTCTAATTATTTGTAAGTAATAGAACTTGATCCATAAATTCTTTCTGCTTCCCATGTCAAGAGCTCTTATTTCTAATGCTTCTATCATGATGCTACTTTCTAATCTGATGCACCTATCTTATTTTCATTGCCTCCTATCTATAAATTACAAGTGAAAAGTACCTTCCAATGAAGAAGATCATCTCAATCATAGTAGAGATATTTTACTTCTTCATTCTTACACTTCTTTATCTCGGGATTCTTCACTTCTTCAGTAAAGTGGGCTTCTTCCCGATCCCTGTTGTCCTTACTACGTTTAGGACAATATCTTCTATAGTTCCCAAGTCCTTGACATCCATAGCATATTACCTTATCCATGTTCTTTCTTTTATTTTGAGGACCAAACTTTCCAAATTTCCCTTTCCTTCTTGCCTTAGCAGCAAATGCTTGATTATGCTCATTTGGTCCAACTTCAACCTTTTCCTTTAGTCTAGTTTCTTTGATCTTACAAAGTGATCATAGATCTTGAAATGGAGTAGTTTCTTTATTCCCATATAAACTTTAAGTGAAGTTACTCCATTCTTTTGGTAGTGCATTTAGTACCACTGTGGTCATCTATCTATAACGTCTCCTAGTTCTTGTAGTTGATCTCAAATTTCTTATCTCCTCATAAAGTATGAGTCTATTCCATATTCCTTGGACATCTTCAGTTTGTAGAGTTCTTACCTTAATTAGATTACTTCTCCTGTAGTACTTACGGAAAAAAGCTCTACTAATTTGTCATATATATATTTTGCAGTCTCCAACTTAGATACATATGGGATTAGAGAGTCTTTTATGGATTCTATAAGAATCCTCTAAGCTCTCACTCCCCCATTCATGAATCTAACATGTGCTTGAGTATTTTCCTTTGGAGGTTGGGTTATTGATCCCTTGATGTGATCCATGACCTCATTCTCAATAAGATTTAGGTCTATCCCTTTCTTCCATGTAAGGAAATTTGCAGGCCCAACCTATTTATTACTTTCCTCCAAAAAATACATTTTTTTATTATCATATATAGTCATAGACTTACTTGAGAGATTGATGCTTGCTTCCTCCTTAATTTTGATGTCGATTGAGGATTTTCTTCTTGAGATATTGATGAGAGAGATCTTGATTCACAATCCTCCTTGAATGATTTAACCTTCCTTCTTTCTTGAAGATGGTTTCAAGAATCTTGTTGGTGTAGATTTCTTCGATCTAGGGTTTTGAAGATCTTGACCTTGGTATCCCTTGAATCTACTACGATTTTTATTCCATGCTTTAGGTGTTCTTGATTGGATGGCATGGTGTTCTTTGAATTGATTTGATCCTTCTTTGAAGCTCGATTCTCGTGTGTCAACTTGCTTTGAATTCTCCTTTATGACTTTAGCACCTAAGCTCTCATACCATGTTAAGAAATCTATGGCATGAATAGTTAAAAGATTTCTCTACTTGATAATTGCTTGTGATATACTTTTACTTTGTAGCTTATAGTATTTTCTTTGTTATGTTATTATTTTGTTCTCTTCATCAAGAATATTACCAATTTGCAAAATAAAAGACAAGTGACATAGTATGTAGTCTTCTCAGCTAGGGCCAAAATCTCTCACCTTTTGAGAGGAAAACTCGATCAAAATTATTCTTCTAGATCTTAAATTGATGAGTACCAAGACCATGAAATAGACCCTTGACTCTAGTATCCTCTCAAGGACCTTGTCACTAACCTTGATGCTCTGCCTCTTCTCTTTCTTGACTTTCCTCTTGATCTTTTAACTACTCTCCTCAACTCCTTCTATAGAAACTTGGACTCTATCCTTCACACTACTCCTTCTTGGATTCCCTAGAGAATCTTGGTCTCTAGGATTTCACTAGTCTCCTCTAGAGAAACTCAGCCTCTCTATCTCTATCTTGGTCACCCAGAAGAATCCTTTATTTGTTGCCCCAGAAGAACACTCTCCTTCCTTTGCCTAGAAGAAATATCTCCTTTACTTGCCCAGAAGAATACCTTCTTCGTTGCCTCAAAATAATACTTCCTTCACTAATCCATAAGAACCCTTCTTCGCTTCCTAAGAAGAACCCTTTGTTCATCACGTCCTTTAGGCCGACATGATCACTTGTGTTTAGGTCGACTTATTCTAACAATTTCTTCCATTGTTGTAGGCCAACTTGAAGAGGATAAGTGACAAGGTCTTGGAGGATACTTTACATAGACAAATTTGACCTTTTACAAAGTGTAGCATGACTTCATTACATGACCATGACTCTAACATTTTATGACATGATGACAAATAAATCCTAAAGACTCTCAATGGGAGTCTTGACTCAAAAACAAAATCTCTTGCTCATGAAACCCATGAATCAAGTCAATACAATAATTTTATTTTTCTTCTTTACATCATTACATAAAATAATAATTACATGTAATTATGAATACCAAATGTAGTTACACTTTTCAACACATATAAGTTCTCAACTTGATCATTCTCAATAAAAAAAATTAGTTAGCATGACATAGAAGGAGAAAAAACCCCATTTTGAAGGAATGAGGGGATATCAAATCTGAAGACCCTCGACTATTTTCCCCCCACTTATCAACTCTCATCTCACATGGATTCCTAATAGTAAATTATGAATCAACTTGTAGGAGGATAGTACAGGAATCCATGTGAGATGAGAGTTGGTACAAGGGGAAAAATATTCAATGGTTTCCAGATATAAGAACCCCCTTTTGGAGGAAGGAGGGCATCTCAAATGACATTTTCCATCCCATCTATCGTATTTTTGTTGCAAGATTTAATTCCATGATAAATTTGATCATAAACAAGATTCCAAAAAAGTTTGTCTCCAAGGTTCATGTTCATTAGGGATGGATCTCTTATCCCAAGTTTGTGTTGGTTTTTAAGAGAGTGGACCACTCTCCAATTTACTAGGTGGAAAATTTTTATATTGGATTTTTGTCTCTACTAAAGGAATTTTATAAGTTCTTGGGATATAGTAGTCCTAACTCTAGCTAAAGCTAATAAGGCTAAGAATTGGAATAGAGGCAAGGATGAGAGGACAATTTTTAATAGAACTAATTTCCCTACTATATTTAACAATTAGGTTCCCCATTTTGTTTTTTAGTTTCTCTTTATGAGGGAGGAAAGGGGATGAGGATAGGGCTTGCTAAGAATCAAAATGCCCAAATATCAAAATAATAACCATCCTTCCTAAATTACAAACTGAAGCACTGTGAATAGAGTAGCATTAATGAGGCAAGATATGTTCCAAGCATAAGTGTGACTTTTTTCTATATTGACCAAACCACCAAAGGAATTTAAAAACAGTTTAGAGATGATTTAAATTTTGAGGAAATCATTTTTTATGCTTTTCCTAACAATGAAGCATTGTCACGAAATTAAACACGATTTAAGCTGTTGTCCGCATTAACAAATAAAATGCTTAGAGGCTACGGTAATCTTCTCTCACATTATAGTATATGAATACATGATTCTTACATGATGATGTATAGAATATGGGAGGAAGGGAATCATTGACGGAGACCTCTTAAAGCTTTGAGGAATATTGCAAGCCTACTATTTATCAAAGGTAATATCCATGGGCCCTCAGTGTAGATAAAGATCCATTTGATTATCACTTATTCAAACACAAATTTATTGATAACGTCATAGAGGAAATTTCATCATCATAATTTGAACACATTTACCATATCCAACTTTATTAAACCCCATTTCATCCTTTATTTCTATTGGAATGAATGAATTCTTGTACTAGTACCATGGTATCCATAATTTTCCTATTTTCATCAAAGTTGCCTTTATTTTTAGATATTATATTGGGAAGAAACAATTTTAAGCATATGGATAATATATTTGAGATTATTTTACATGAAACATTATAGAGAAAAATGGGTTGAAATCTTGAAAAGGAGGAAGGATTTACCACATTGAGAACAAAAGCCAAGAAGGTTGAATTTACACTACCTCTCATCCATGCTAATCGATGAACATAGTTGATCATTTTTTTTTAACTCATACTTGATGATAAGCCATTATCTTCTATAAAAGTGGGATGCAAATCCATATAGGGCAAAATCTTTGTCTAGCTCAAAGGAGGAGACTTCCTCCTAGATATTTTCCTTAGAAAAAAGTTCCAATAGATTTTTGTTATCTTCAAAAGATATAGACTATGGGATATGTTCAAGCATAAATATGATATTTTCATTATAAGGTTGATTTGTTTCTAAGCATCAATACTTGTAGTGTCAAGGAACTACTTCCTTAATCTTTGCATACGAGTAGATAATTCAGCATTGACGTACATTGATTTGACATTAATATTCCATGATCAAATGTCAACTTACCTATGTAAATATTTTGTATTTATATCTCTTTCTCTAAGCCAACATCTCCTTGACTTCAGTGTCCAACATTATTTCTTTTTGAAGTGCCATTTGTAACCAAATGAACTGTGATTTTTATTCTTTAAATGATTCAGGGGCATTGAGCCTTGCTTCAATTGATTTTATATATCTTCTAAATGGGATTTTATTTCTAGTGTGCTTTTGAGTTTAAAATATAAATTATTTTCAACCCAATCCTTAACGATTTTAGTTGATTTGATTTTCTATTCCTAAATGAAGACTTAAGACCCATCAACCTATTTTCTTTAGGTTGTTGCAATAATTTTAAATAATTCTTGATCTTGAACCCACGGGGTTTAAATTTGAAGGCAAATTGGAAGGGGCCCATAATCCTTTTGAATGTAAAGAGGAAAAGCTATTGTTTTATTACTAGAACCACTCCATCACAAGATATGTGTGGTGAATGAGAATCTTGGTTTATGAAAGTTACTATGAATTAGAAAGTAATCTAGGAAGGTTACAATGTGGACAAATCCCTATTCGTGATTGTTCTAAGTCAAATCTCCTTGAATTGGTTTAACATCAATTAGATCTAATAGAGAGAGATGGTATTCCATTGTTTCTTAAAATAGGTCCCTAATTATGGATTCTTCTTTTTTCACCCATTACTAAAGGGTGGTATTGAAGTCTCTAACAAAAATGCAATTTTAGCAATATTCAGTCTCTTTTATAAAACGTAGAGAGAGCCAAAAAATGTAGCTTTTCCTAATATTCTATAGGCATATAGATATTAATTATGTTACATATTATACCAAATAGAAGGTGAAGAAGTTACTTTGTTATCTGGTGAGTTGAACTTTGAGCCTAGATCAAGTTGAAGAATGCCTAAGACTAGAGAATGCATAATTCGCTAAGGGCTCCTATGGTACTAACTTCTTTTATTCTACTACCATGCCATAGGAAATTGGTTCTTTGTAGACCTTCCTATTTCCTTAGGCCTTTTTTTCCTTAGAGTAGGACTATTTATACTTTTTATTCCTTAATTAGGATTCTAGATATTCCTAGTTTTTCTTTACTTCCTAGACCTCTATTGTTCCAAGTGATAATCATCATCATTTTTCTTGTGTTTTAGGGGCTTCTACTTGGGGAGCATTAGAGTCACTTTCATTCTTGGTGGTTCATATTCCTCCATTGTACATACTTCTATGGTGGATTTTTTTGTGAGCTCTTTATCCTTGTTGGCTTGTTCCTCTCTCTTGTCATGTTTAGGTTTTGTTCCATATTCTCCTTTGTTCTACCCAGCCCAATACCATTTTTGCTTCACGATCGAATGCCTTATGAGCTAATGTAGGGCCCAAATAGAGATTTCCATAGGGATTTTGGCTAGTTGAGGAGGAGTTATATACTTCTTCTTTAAGATCTAGGTTTTTTTCTCTTAGATTATGGATGGGGGTTTGGGGGTGGGGATACTCTGATGGTGAAATTTCCACTAACTGTCACTTTTAAACCCTTGTCCCTTTGCTATATGAGTATCAAGAAGTGCTTGATATCTATTAATCGATATGATTGTTTCAAATCTTTCACTACTAGAGTTTGAATGAGATATAGGGTTATGTGGAGGAGGAGAGGGGTTTGGGAGGTGGAATTTGGAGGGAGCTTTTTAAAGAGTGTAGTTTTGCCTGGGAAGGACCCTTCTCTTTTTAGGTTGTTTCGATTGCTCTACTTGTTCAACTTGGTGTTTTCATTGTTCTAGTTTGGGCTAGTTATTAGAAAACTGAGCATAATCATGGATGCCATTCCACTTGAATGGAAACTAGTAATAGTCGATTGGCTAGATAAAGCCCCATTTATCAAGAGTAAGTTGAATGGATTTTGGAAATATCTTCTCAAGATTCACCTTAATGCATATCTGGGCACATGCAAACATACATTCTCTAGGATCATCAATATACTTTCCCAATGAGTTTCCAATACTTTTGAGGATGTCTTCATTCCAAAAGTGGAGTGCAAGATGTTTTAGTTTAACCTAGATTGGAATAGGAGAAGGGGTGTTAATTTCAGGGTTAAATAGGGTTCCAACGGTTAAGGAACAAACCTAGGATATTAGGAAGTAATGGCTACTTTTAAAGATTAAGTCTCTATCTTTTTTCTTCAAATGGGAATGTAAATAAAAACCCTTCGCATATAAGGATAGAGAGACCTTCTATTGTTAGTGGCATCCAATTCTTGACTATCAAGGACTTCAGTGTTCACAAGGATGACTAGATGCCTATAAATTTTCAAATTTAATCGTGATCTACTAACTTAAGAGCCATTATTTTACATTGGTTTGCATACACGAGGATTCATTTGAATTTCTAAGTTGTTTAACACACTAAGTGCAACAATGTTTGGAAGGATGAGGAAGCGTAGAGATAAGTGTATTGTAGGTATTGATAATAGGTAGAGGGGGATGACAGAGGAGTTAGAATCCCCTTGAGGCTAAATTCATGAGTGTGGATGAGAAACCAAAGGGAACTAATGTAGGAGAAAGGATGTGATTACGTCATACTCTTTGGATTGCTTATATGAATTTTATTTAGGTATTGCAAACAAAAGCTCAAATTTATCAAAGAAACATATGTTCCATTAGAAATCCATTTCTAATTAACATGCTTTAGATGCTCAAAAAAATAACACATAACAAATTAGAAATGATTTAAGCATAGAATTAAATATTGAAAATATGACTTCATATTTCATATCTCAAAGTTCATATAATAAAAATTAGCAAAATATATCTATATAGGGTTAAGGTGAGAGGTTATTATTCTTCCCATATAAATTGAAGTGATTAAAATGGAGACAAAAACAATTCAAACATTTTTTCAGACCCTCAATGTTAACTCAATAATTACATCAACATTATACTATACGCTTTTTTTCATGTTAAAAATTATACCACACATTTTCAAAGTTCTTTAATAAAGAAAAATAACTCTAATATTAATATGATGTACATTAATAGCGGAGAACATCACTTAGAGCATCCTAAAACACAAACATGAATCCCACGTTGTAGATTCGCTTCATGTGAATAAATTATTTTCCTGCCAAGCAAGGACATTGGCATCATTTTTTTAATTTTCAATCTTTTCGATTAGGTTGAAGTAAAAAAATGTTTTTACCCGAGTTTTGTATTTCCTAAATTAATATGATTTATTTTCGTTATATATATATATATATATATATATATATTCATTCTAAAATAATTTTTTCATCTCGTGCTGCAACTTGATACTCAATTGCTTCTGAACAATTTTCTCTACACAATCATTTGAACAAAATTGTCTAGTACTTCAAGGATATCATATAAATATGTATAGATTTAAGTATTTGTGTAGTGATTTTGTTGAATGGTTGCATTTAAGGTTGGAATTTGGATTTTTTTTTATTTGGTAGACTTTTTTTTTAATATTTTTTGGTTCTTTAAAAAACTTTCTTTAAAAATGATGTTTTGGTAATAAATTAATCCTTCACTAATAAATGTTTCAGGAAATGAAGTCTCTTCTCAAAAAAATTACTCTTCAATAACACACAGTTATGTTAAAAATTTCAGGTGTTTATCATAAGAAAAGAATGACCATAATATACAAATGACTTATATGGAATCCTAAATCTGGATTTGAAATTGAATAAAACACTTACAATAAAATGTCCATCCCTGAAATCAAATATCCTTCATCCACACATGCCATAACATTTGTATAAATGAGATATATGACTAAAGAGATCTTATGGAGCATATAAGATGACCAAAAAAAGTAAAACTATTGAATGTTATCAATAAAAACTCAAAAGTATATGGATTAATATAGTTTATGTTACAATGTATATAATCCTAAGAATAAAGATCAAAAGTTATTCTACACTTTATCTATGTTGGTGAAGCAAGCGAGCTATAAGTTGTAGTTTAGGAATTAAGTTGCAAGTGGAAGACACCATGAGAGATTATTTTCTTAATGTATCCTTATAGATTTAAGCAATTAATATCAAACAATATATTAATGGCAATGACTTCTAATATAATTATTTGTGCTTATGTGTTTATTTCCACAACGTTGATAGTATATTGGAAATGTTTAGCCACAAGCTCATCTCATTCTTTCAAAAAAAAACAGAAAGATTATGATCACAAGCCGATTAAGAATCAATAACCCACTTCATTACTTCATTACCAACTGATATGGAATGAAACAATGTGAAAAACAGAAAGTTATTAAATCATTTTCTACTTATAATCACTTTTTTTTATATGCACATATACAATAAGATATCATTTTTTTAACATGCCTCCCTTTTTATTTAATATTACTATTCACTAGTAACATAATTAGCCATAAAATACAACCTAGCATATTCTTTTTTTTAATAGATATCATACTTACTTAATCACTAAGCAAGGTTACTCTTCATTATCCTCCACTTTTTGGTAACATAGTTAGCGAGAAAATATAACGTAGCTTATCCCTTTGATGATGCCATTATTTTTTTCAAGAAGTTTTTTTTGATGATGCCATCATTTTTTTCAAGATGTTTCTTTAATATTGCAGCAGTGAACATCCCCCAACTAGGTGGAAAATTGCTTACAATATAGTCATCGTGCCCAACTTAATAGCACCTCGGCAGAACAAATACCCTTCCTTAATAATGAGTTAGGCATTGCTTGTTTGAAGATTGAACCTTGATCAGTCTAAAACAGAGCCCCATATTCACTGACCTAGCTCCATAATTTACAATTATTTCATAAAATAAAAAATGCTTTAAATATTTTCAATAGGCAACTACAACCCAAAAAAAAAATGGGGGAAAATACCTAGGCAAGGTAAATATTAATAGGCGTGTGAGATTGCATGTTTATTTTTCATTATTCCATTAGGATATGGATATGGATATGGAATTTAGCATGCATATCAAGATTAAGTAAATTGTTTCTCATCTTCCATCATTTACATCAAGATATACATAAACAAATGTGCTCCTAATTTATCTCTTTTTGTCTAAAGGGATTTCCATTCCTACCTATCTAGCCAAAATTCGCTATATTTTCATGCCAAAGATACACATTTTCGGAAAACCAAGTGCCATAAAGGCATGTTGACGGATAGATTTCAATCCACCTTTTATTGATTAATTAATTAATGGAGAAATATTCAACCCAAATCCTTCCAATAATCAATCACTAGCATAATGGTGACAAATGTTTTGTAAATACACAACTTCTAACTAGCCTATAGAACAAACATCAAAGAGTTCATTGAGCTTACCTAGAAAATTGGGATTATTTAAATGTATGTAATCCCTTTGCTGTTGCTTCTCCCTTAAATCTATATATAATCGGAATTGACCAAAATACTCCCTATTCATAACACCAGGAAAATAAAATTGCACCAACTCCAAATTGTGGGCAATACCTATCCAACAAGTAGAAGTGTATTAAATGTAGGGGTGGCATTTAAGGCACCTTGGGGATGGCAAGTTCTACATGCTAAGTAGGTAGATGTTTTAATATTTCATAAATGGTGAATCAAAGGTAGATGTCATTCTTCATGACCCAGATATTTTAGATCTTTTAAGTGATGTGTTTGGATTCAGAGATCTAGTGCATATTGCAGTTGAAACAACACTTCTAATGTTACACGGGTGACATTATGAAGTAGGATAACTTTCACAAGTGACACAGTGAAGCAGGATAGTTTCCACAGGTGACTCTCGGTAGAGGAGAGATGGCATCTTCAATATTGGGAGGGGGAAGCACCTCAAAGTTGGAGTTTGGGAACATGTAAGGTCCCTCTTCAAAATCACCATTCTTTATTAGATTTACTACACAAAATCAAAATTGAAATCAAGAAATCAAGAATCAAAGGAATGTTACAAATTATAATGAAATTCACTGCGCCAAATCAAGCCTATTAAGAATTCTACAAATCAAGAAAATCAAGAAATCAATAATTCTAATCATGGAATCAAGGATTTTGCAAATCAAGATAATCAAGAAGCCAAGGCACATTACATCTTGTGAAGCGAGGGGGAAACAACTCCTTGATTACCACTGCATCAAGCATGGGTTTGTAAGTTGAGTCTTCTACAACATCGGGGTTGTGAGGAATAACACCAACTACACTAAAATGAGCCTTGAATGCCCAAGACTAAGGATCTTAGCCATTGTTGTTGTAAATTGTTTGTATGGGTATGTCTCCAAAAAATGGAGGAAGAAAGTCATTCAATCTCTTAAACTATGCACAAGTCCTCATTGCACTAAATGTAAGCGAATAATACAAGTCCCTTGTAACCTTGATACTCTAGTTGATGAACACATCATTTCCCAGTCTCACAGTGTGGGCTCCTTTGGGGAGGACTACTAATATATCACGCTAACAATGTCCAGATGTTATGCACTCCATAAAACCTTTGGTTCACCAGTTTGGTGAGGAGTTTCACTCTACAAAGACCATGCTCTTGACATCCTTGAGCTTATGACCCAACTCAAAGCCCCCATTTGGAAGTAGACTTGCAAGAAAACAAAAACACAGAAATGTCAACCATGGACAAAATGAACACGTACAAAACTTTATAGAACTAATCATATTTATGGAAAAAAAAAGCTTACTATCATTGGTTGTGACATAGCCACATAGCTAAAAAAATTACAGCAAACAAAAAAATCACAGACCAGAACTCTGTAGCTCCACATTTTTGAGTCTACCTAAAAAGTTTGGCGACAAGGGACAAATTATTTGAGCACTCACATCCTTATAGTGCCCAAACTTCTGATTGGATTTTATTTATACATGAAGATTCTGAATAATACAAGGAGTCAAAGTTTGTGGGGAATCAGAGATACTTGGTCTCCATAGCCATGGATGGATATGTCCAGCACATGGTCGTTGGGGGATGACCACAGAGGCTTCACTCAATGAACCTCTGACATATCATACACGTTCATGCCATATTAAACAATACTCTTAATTTGACTACATATTGAAAAATAATGCTAAAAAGTAAATTATTTAACCCCCTACTAATACGAACCCAATACACCTTCTCAATTTAAAAAAACCCTACTTTCACTAGATATAGATATTGTAGGTATCCATTTTTTCATTAACATTTTTTATACCCTATATATTAACTTTGAGCTTCATTTTTTGTATGTGCCAATGTATTAACCCTTTGCCCCCTATATACCCCTAATATATTATGTCATATTTTCCTGAATATATATCCCCCAATATGAACTCACGTGGTATGGGATTGCTCCCCCAATAAAACCCGGGTGGGGATGACATGTCTCATATGTGAATATATATTGATAACGTTATTATTCATTTTAATTCGAAATGTCATTGATTGACTTTCCTTGAAATTTACAATGCACATAATATTTTTTTTCCATATTTTCAAGTTACAGAAGCATCACATGGTGATTGGACTAGGTGAGTCAGTGACATTGTAAAAGGCCTCCACCCACATAGAATGTAGCGAGGTGGTAGTGTCCTTTAGTTGCTTAAGATAGGATATTAATGATGTTTTCTCGAAATTATAACTTGTAAAAATATGCGTTGCACATTTTAAAACAATGTTGTAGTCTAAAAAGGCAGAGGAGTTGCCTAGAAAGTTATGGAAATTTCGGTCATATTTAGAGAAAATCAGGCAAGGATTTTTGTAAATCCAAGTTATAGTTCTTAACCTCAAAATTTTAGGTGTACTAGAAGTTTTTGATGGTGCTAAATCCATTTCCACCATCAAAAACATGATTCAAGCACTACATCTATAACATTTTTTGAATTTTTTTGCCCGGATTCCAGCCACTTTCGCAATTCTTCTGCGTCCATACACAACTTCTAAAACAATCACAACAGACCATCACATAAAAATTTTAAACGTATTTGATGAGTAAAATACTCATCAAATTCCAAACCTGGTGGCATATGTCACTTATCCTTGTCCTTTCCATGCCTACAACCATTTCATGTATCTCATCTTACTCTCTATTTTATGGGCATTGTCTAATAAGGTGGAAAATTGGTCTAGATAATCAAAATCTGCCTTAATCTGGTCAATTTTTTGTCTAAAAATTCTGAGGATACCAATGTTTAAATTTTGTTTTTTAATAGTGGAAATAAATTTAGCATTATAAAAATCTATTTGAAGTGCTCAAAATTTTGAAATTTAACAATTGTAAATGAGATTTCCAAAAATTTCACTAGATTTTATTAAAATGATACCAAAATTTCCATTATTTTTCAGTCAAATTCTAAGCATCTTTAAGCTACGCCCTGTTTTGTGTTGTAGATTCTCCAACAGATTTTTGGACACGTAAACTTTATTTCCTGCAGTGCACATTTGCGATAAACTTTTATTCCTCTTTTCATGTCCCTTGCAACGTATCTTTTATTGGAATTCAATATTATAATCGGTAATTGGTGAGAGTTATCCTGAACAGACCCAGAATCAAATCTAACTGGCTGCCACTATAAACCTAGGTTACGTGCAACTGCCTGCAAGCCGCACAATAGCACGAAACTTATTCCTCAACAAGAGCCGAGACGTCCACTATGGGGTCGCGTACTCTTCTAGCCAAGAAACAACAGGTCATATATATAGTTAATGAGATTTGAACCCTCATCTTGTGGGTTTCACCCAACAAAACTTACCATTAAACCCCTTATCACTATATTCAACATTCACTTACTTGGAATAAGTACTATAGACCTTGGGTTGGTCTAAATACTGTAGACCAACCTGGTCTACCGTACTTACTCCATTACAAACCCAAGGTCAGACTACTAGGTCTGCACGGCGTTTGGTTCCCATGTGAAAGTCAATAGTCGTGCGACCTTGGCCCTAGGAGCGGGGTTTGCACCATTGTTGTCAAGAAGCCGTATACTAATTTACGGCGCTGTATATGTCTACTGTTCCATAACGTACTTGCTTAAATTTAACACAACGTCGCACATTTCTGCATGCCAGTTATTTTTTGCCATAGAATATGGGCACTGTTTCCTGAAATTTTGCAGGAGCTTCCAGAACGGTCGGTAACTCACAAGTGGAAAAGAACAGGTCGGTTGTATGGGAAATTGCAGAATCCTCTGGTCCCAGCAAATTAGGCTCGCCCGCTGTACGTAGTTACGGTATTCTTCGTAAAAGTCATAAATTGAAGATAACAGGCTACCTTACCAGCTCTGGTCTTACGAAAAAACAAGAGTCATAAATTGAAGATAAGAAGGTACATTGCAAGGCTTCTGTCGTTAGTCAATCCTTCCTCAAACTGCTCCGCTTATGACAGTTCCTTTCATCAGTGTTTAAAGCCTCGAAAATGACATCCTACCAAGTTGTCTTTCATACTGAACGTTGTGGGTTCGTTAAATCTCTAATAGCTTGACACGCATCTACCAACTTATTTTTCCTCCGAAAAAAACGGATCTTTTTCATATTAAAAAGGAGTCGTCTAACGAGCTTAGATCCATTGTGGTTTAGTGACTGATGTCACGTGATCCTGGTATTTGGTCATACCTTCCATTTGCGCTATGCAGATGTGTGGCTCTCACAATGTTCCATCTGCCCCTTATGTAGAACAAGTGTCACTTGCAACAGTGAGGAGAAGAATGGTGTGAATGATAACGTTGCAGTGGTTTTAGAGTGTCGTCCTTACTCTCTTGTAGTTGATAGTTATTTTTATTTGATTGTAGATCTTGGAATCCTAAGAGGCGAAAGTGATAAATTCAACCTAGATAAATTCCCAAAATATATTATCCAGATAAATTTAGCACTAGACTCAGAATGAGAATTTCATGATCGACATGTCAATTGCTCGAAGTTTTCCCCATCGCTCAAGAGAATGTTGACAAACATAGGATCCGCTTCTCTTTCCAATCTTGGATTTGATGTCAAAGCGTGGCCGAACCAACATGCTTTATCAAGGGATTTCTAAGAATATAACATTTTAGAAAATATAACATTTAGCCTTATGTTAACGACTAGCAAGGGATCTCTGTTTGGCTCGATTACCTTGGGATTGGTTGGTTTCTTTATTCTAGAGCTATCTGTGACCTATGGTATTATGGATTATAATATTATTGGAGAAATTTATTTGTAGAATAAATGTATGTAAGGAAGAATTTTTAAAATTAGATAGAGATCCTGTTGTAACACTGAAGAGACTATATTATGCATTTAGACTGCTCCCTTTGATGACTAGTGAGTACAACAACTAGAAAACATGTATCTGAGTAGATATGTCCATAGAATGACTAATAGTTCAGTGATTGCAAAGAGAGAGTTGATTGTGGTCTTAAGCAAGTATATATTGAATAAATCAAGTGGAAATAAAACTCAACATGGATGGTTGTCTAGTTTGTTTGGAAGTTGTGGATCTAGGGAAGGATCCCTCATTAGTTGTTGAAGACATGAGTGGTTTTCTAGTGAGGTTACACGATAGCTTATGGATTTTTTTTTCAGTAATTGAATTCTGAAGATCTGTGATTCGAGAGTTCAGGAGTGGAAGTTGAGAATCTAACTTGCCAACTACACCTTTACAAGGGTTTTGAGACAACATGATGGAGTTTCTCCACATGATTTCAAAAATGATTTGAGATGCAGACTTTACCATGCAAGAATATCAAAGACAAGCACTCATTAAGGGAGGGTGTTGGAGATTTAACTCCTACTTGTGTTATGGATATTGAGTGATATTCATAATTTTTATGTGCATTAGTTAATTGTAAATTAGTTGGATTTGAGAGATTTAGTCGAACTAAAATAACTCCTACTTTGGTGTTTGATTGAGATAATTTCACAACTAATTGATTTTATGGTTATGATAGTATTTCTATATCTAAACAATAATTGATGTATTTATATGCATGCTTAATGTAATGCAAAATAGTTTTTTTGGTGTGCAATTAGTTTTACAAATGCAAAGTGATCCCATTAAAATATACCAGGGTTAAGTACAGAATCAATTTGCATTCACCTTATAAAGAGGAGGCGTCGCAAAAATAAGCACCCATTTAATCAGTACATCACTAATCGCAAGGTTGCATGCATCCACAACACTCTGGGGTTATACACTATAGGCCGTACATAACATTCTCTACTACAATGAAATTCTCCCAGGTAGTTTTATGTCATTCATTCTACAAAATTCATTCTTGGTAGTCTTGGAATTGGAATCATTTTCTACAGATGTATGGCAGCTTAACAAAGAAAATTATTGCAAACTTGATGACTGATATTACTAAGGAAAGGAAACTGATGACTTAGACCCTAATTTACATCTATTCATATAGGACATGGGCATGGTTGTTGCTGACATTTCAAAGTAGTCCACCAATAGCAAAAGGAAAAGCATGATGACTCCTTAGCTGCAATCAAAATTAATAGTGAAATTCATGCCAAAATTGTAGAAAAGTAATGACCAAGGCTTAACCTATTGGATTTCACTCATCCTCAAAATCACTTAATCTTGTTTTATTTATTCGGTTAACTACAAGATTAAGTACAAGTTGTTGGTGTACATGCACATTAACATAGCATAAAGCACACTTAGATTTAGTTAGCTTTAGTGTTTGCATGTGGTATACATTCACATTAACATAGCATGAGGCAATCTTGGCTTTAGTTAGATTTAGTGCATGCATGCAGTTAAGCTTAACTTAATTGCTTAATGTATCACTATTAAGTATACAAAATTCATTCTCTCTTCCAATTTTTCTCAATTCTTTCAAGTTTATGCAATTATTCTCCAACTAGGCCATTACCTTTGCAAACTCTAATAATTTAACATGGTATCAGAGTAATAAGGCACTTGGAAAAGGTGCATAAAAATTTGATTTGTAGATTATAATATTTGAGAACTATTCAAAACTACCAAAGAATTGAATTGATGAAAGAATTAAATTCCCAACTTCTACCATTTTCACTCCATACAATTACTATGACTAGAAGTTGATGAGTTTGCTTCATCTTAGGAGCAAATAATTATACCAGATACTCAGAGGAATTGAGACGAAACCAATGTTAAAGGATGAGAAGTTTGATTAGCTTAATAGATCTCACATGACTTATGGAAGATTGTGTCTATCTGTGTCTCATGATACTATTTATCAGATCATAGATATTGATTCGCCACATGAAATCTTGACTACGTTGAAAGGATTATGTTGTGATAAAGATGGTCTATAAGAACATAATTTGGAGACAGAGAGCTCGATCTATCATAATAGTCATGCAATCAATGAAGAACACTTCAACAACGTGGAAAATTATTCTCGAGACAATGTTGCACATGAAGAATCTGCTTCTTCTATTGCCGATGAAGCTATTGCAGATGAGAGTTTCATCCTTTCCAATAAAAAATATGTTACACGTGAGGAAATATCTTCCTATGCTTGTGATGAAGACTTTGCTACAGATGGAGATTACGTTCGAAAACATAGAAGAGGAATCTTATTCCTCTACCATTGATGATGTTGATGATGCAGATCTAATGAGGTCTCAATTTGATGATTCCCCACATGCAATCTCAGTCACAGAGCTATGCATACCCTTCCATGCATCCAAGGAGGCATCTATAAAATCATGCATGCATCTATGAAGGCATCCCTAAAGCCATGCATACATCTATGAAGGCGTCCCTAAAGCCATGCATGCATCTTTAGGGACAAGCATGCCCTTGCATGCATATATGGTACATGCATCTGATTGTCAAACACAAACTGGAGTTGCAAGGAATCCATATTGGAATGCAACCATGGATAAGGAGAATTGGTCCTTGATCCAAACATGGGAGTTGATACCTCTAATTTTGAAAATGAATAGTGTTCGTCTAGATCCATTTGTAGAGAAGGAGTCCACTTCTAGTTATGTAGTTATTGTGGGATCCGACCCCATTTCTTGGTCAAGTAAGAAGAAAAATATCATTTCTTTATCATTAGTAGAGGTCATGTAAAAGGGAGTAGTCAATGTCACCATTTAGGCCATTTCATGGTAGCATTTCTTTTCTGAGCTAGGTACCATTGTCCATTGCTCGACTATTATATGGTGCAACAATGAGAGTACACTAAAGTTTTGCAAAGATCTATTACAATAGAAAAAAACCAAACATATCGAGATCCATATGCACAACATTAGAGGATTGATTCATGATCAGATCATCATTCTACAATGTTGTCCTAGTTTTGAGTAGACTGTCGACATCTTCACTAAGACTTTCACTAAGTAGAAGTTTCAGGTTCTGTGAGATCATCTCGAGGTGAAGGACACAACTACCTATTAGTTGTTTTTTATGTTGGTTTTGAATTGACTTTTAAGGGGGGTTTTGATCCAGACTTATGTAGGAAAGAAAAAAATACAAAAATACTCATATACATAGAGATGCAGCAAACATAAAACTTCATTTCATTAATATCAAAGAACTAAAATATGCTTACATACAAAAATGGAAATACACTAGTTTGGTTGATGGTAGCTTATCTCGGAGAAGAGATGTGGTGGCTACATGCCTCTGAACAGTGTTACAATGAGGCTCGAAGGCCTATTTACTATTCAAAAACAATGGAAAACCCTAAACATCCAAAAACCTAACCCTAGGAGATGAAGCACCAAAACTATGGGACTTGTTTGGGTAAATTGGTACATCAACTTCTCGGGGTCGTAACTTTGACATACAATCTTTGTTTGACGTGCACAATTACGACTCCAGAAGTTCAGGACCGGAAAAACTGCCAAAAATAGTAAATTGTGCTACAATTAAGGAAACTGAAGAAATGAAAGAAATAGTGGTGGGGGTCCAAGTTGAATAGGTGGGTGGCCACCAATATCCACCTAGATCAAATTATTTTTCCCATTGGGTTTTCCCTCTTTCCTCTTTCATGCATTGTACATGGGTACCTAAAATGGCCTTGTTTTGGGGACTCATCTATCTTGCATCATACTCACCTAAGTTATGCTTAAGGGGGGTTGTTGGTGTAGATTCACATTAAAATAACATAAAACATACTTATATTTAGTTAGGTTTAGTGCTTGCATGTGATGTACATGAACATTAACATAACATAAATCACACATAACTTTAGTTAGCCTTAGTGCTTGCATGTTATGTGCATGCACATTAAAAAAGCATAAAGCACACTTAGATTTAGTTATCTTTGTGCTTCCATGCAATTATTCTTAACTTAGTTTCTTTGTGTATTACTATTAAATATAATGAATTCATTCTCTTCCATTTTTTCTCAATTCTTGAAAGTCTATTCAATTATTCTCTATCTAGGTCCTTACCTATGTAGGATCTAATAATTTCGCATGGCTCTAATACCATGTTAAATTATTTGAGCATGTACAGATAAGGACCTAGATAGAGAATAATTGCATAAACTTGCCAGAATTGAGAAACGTTGGTAGAGAGGCTGAATTTTGTATATTAAATAGTGATACATAAAGCAACTAAGTTAAACTTAACTGCATGCAGGCATTAAAGCTAACTAAAGCTAAGTGTATTTTATGCTATGTTAATGTTCATGTACCTCAACAAATTTTATGCATAGTAATTTTGAAGAAATGGGTATTGATTTGATTAGGATACTTTTACCATGTGAGAGAAAACTTAAGCATTGACCAATCATCCATGAAGACATGTTCGCATGCATGAACAATAGTGAGGTTTGTTAAATTTATTTGTATTATAGATTGAGGGGCCTTAGATACCTCATTTTATGTGATATTCTATGTTAGGGAGCTATCTTTGTGTGCTTAAATATGTAACAAAATATATTGATTTTCAATAGCCCATTAGTATGCCATATTTGCTTCTAGATCCACAGTTTAGTTTGGGGTGGGGAAAGGGAGGAATTTGGATATAGAAGATATTCATATCCTTAACGAATTGAATATCCTATGCATCTCCAAACCCCCACAATGTTCATCCTTTTTTTTGTTTGGAGCACAACCCATGATACGATCCTCTGAAAAAATTATTTGTGATCCAAAATCATGAATCCATGTGAGCTAAGAGTTGATAAAATGGGAAAAAATAGTAGAGTTTCCATATCTAAGATAGTTTTCTTTTAAACAAAGGGGGAATCTAGATTATGTCTTTTATCCCCTCCAAAGAATATTTTTTAATGTAAGACTTGCTTCGAGCATTCATTTTGATCTAAATGAGATGCTAAAAAAGTTTGGCTGCAATTGTCGTATTCATTAGAGATGGATCACTTAATACAATTATGCGGTGGTTTTTTAGAGCGTGGACCACTTCCCAGTTTACTAGGTAGAACTATTTTAATCTCTCCTTGTCAAAGGAATATTTTAAGCTTTGACCTCTAATAGTTCTAAATATAGTAGAAATTAACAAAGCTGGCTGAGAATTGGACTAAAGTCCAAGTTAGGATTAAAATATTTAATATAACCAATTTCCTTGTTGGATTTAACCACTTGGATCTGCATCAAGTGATTTTTTTAGGGAGCAAATGGGGTGAGAATAGGGCTTGAGGAAAATTAGAATACACATATCAAAATGATGACAATCTTTCCGAAATTCAGAAGTGAAGCATCATAAATAAAGTAGCTTGGGTGAGGTGAGATTTGTTCTAATCATAAATATGACTTTTTTTTATGACCAAAACAGTTGAGACATTTAAAAACATTTTAGTGTTTATTTAAATTACACTCTTCCAAAGGGAAAAGTATGATCACACAATTATGCATGATTTATGCTTATTACTCCACAGACAAATCTAATGCTTGGGAGATGCTCCTATATTCTCTTGTATTTTTCTTTTCCCTCAAATAATTTTTACCAGATGATGTATAGAAGGTGGGAGAAGAAAATCATTGATCAATAACCTTAAACATTCTAAGGGTCCTGTAGGTCTATCACTTAATAAAGATGATATCCACGGACCTTTGTTGTTTAGTAGATATCCATTTCATTATCCGTTCTTTGAACCCAATATTTTTGAGAAATTGATAAAGGAACCTATGTTAGATTTAGTCAAATACATTGACCATGTCCAACTTTATTACCATGCCCTTTTCCCCTCTATTTTTGTCTGAATGAATGGACTTTTCTACTACTAAAATGTTATCCATAATTTACCTCTTTCCAACAAATCTGCCTTGAATTTTAGATATTATCATGGGATATTTAAGATGGTTTTATATGAAACATTAAAGAGAGAAATGGGGCAAAATTTTGAAATGGAGGAAGGATTTACCTCTTTGGGAAAAATATCTAGGGAGTTTGAATTTATGCCATATCTCATCCATGTTGATTGATGAATGAAAATATCATATTTTGTAAAAGTGGGATATAAACCCATCCATACTAGGAGCCTTTTCTAGGTCAAAGGAGGAGACTTCCTCCTAGATTTCTTCCTTAGAAAAAGGTTCCATTAGTTGTTTTATTATCTTCAAAAGAAATGTAGATATTTTCAAGTGTAGCTATGATATATTTACTATAAAGTTGATTTATTTATAAGTATAAAGACCTATAGTGTTGAGGAGGTGCCTCCTTAATCATGGCATAGGAATATATAGTTTCACGAGTGACCTAAATTAACTAGACTTTATTTCACCATAGTCATATCTTTGCTTGCTTCTATAAATATTTTTTATTTTTTTCTCATACTCTAAGACAAATACTCCTTGTTTCAATATCCAACATTACTTCTCAATTTGTAGTGACTTTTGTAGCTAGATGAACATCTTTTATCATATTCAAATAATTATGGGTTGCAAGGCCTTTCTCCAATTGACTTTTTATTTTTTCTACATGGGAATTACCACATAAATTAATTTTAACCCAATCATTGAGAGTTTATTTAGGTCATTCGGTCTTTTGTTCTTGAATGAAGACTCAATATGCCTCAAACCATTTTCTCTAGGTTATTGTAACGATATTAAATATTTCTCGTTCTTGAACCTATTGAGAAATTTAACTAGCTTTGGTCTTCATAATTGTTGTCTTCATTTCAATATGTGTTGTATGTAACGAACAAGAAAACAAAAGAAAAAGTTATTATTATTAAAGCATGGGCTTCATAATAATTATTGATGGTCTTCTAGGTAAAACCATGTTCTTTGTGCTTCTAAGGTTTGTTAGGTATTAGGATTTATTGTCATCATTGAGTCAAAGGAGTCATAATCATATTTATAATACCCTTTTGAGAAAATTGTAATTGTTAAGAAAAGAATTAATTTTGAGTCTATAAATTCCTAGAAACTCAAAAAGTACAAGTTAGCCCTCGCAACATCAAGTCGGCTTAAATAATGGAATTCGACCCCGTGAGAAGGTTATACAAAGATGCAGTTCAACCTCATTTGGCATACACTCACTCCACAAGTTATATCTATCAAGAATGAGTTCAATATTTAGTTGGGAAGCTAGAAGAAGGAGAGAAAATGCCTTGGTAAAGAAATAATGTCAAAGTTATCTTGTTTGTGGGATCTATCTCTCTCACAAATGACAAATTATAGGGTTTCTAGGCTGCACGAAGAAGCCAAATTGTAGGACCAACTTGCAGTAGGACGAAGTACAACATCTTGTAGTTGGAAGGAAGGATACTTTTTGTAGATATTGTTGACCTTAGGAGGAAATGTCTTTCTCCAGGAATGTCTCAAGATGAGTTTGATCTAGGGTCTCTTTGGAAGCTACAAGATCAAAACTGCAGGGTCGAAGCTATAGGTTAAGTAGACATACCAAAGCTGGCAAATCGAAGTTAGATTGTGTACTAGTTTGGTACAAAATCAAGGAAGGAATTGAAGAAGGGTTAAATTTATACTAGGAGAAGGACATGGTCTAAGGTTTGGGTCTTTATATCTCATTTGAAGCGGATTCTAAGAAGAGAAGAGTTTATGGGTTTTCCCGTTGGAGGGTTTTTCCCTAGCTGAGAGACTAATATTTGTGTCCTCTATTGTTGTTGTTGATTTTCTTGATATTGTTTGACGAAAATATCTAACTAAAGAACATAAAGAAGATAATTAAGATTCACAAGAAAATATCAAGATTAAGGAAAATAATATTAATACTTGCCACTTTTCGTTTTTTCAACATGGTATCAGAGCTAAGGTGAACAAAGGAAAGCATCTTAAAGGACATTGGTTACTTATAACCGCGAAGGAAAAATGAATCTCTTCAAGAAGAAATTGATTGTCGAAAGGAATCATTTGAGAAAGGATTTAAGAAAGGAGGGTTTCTACATTAAAGGAGATCAAGTCTATATCAAGCTTGCATCAAAGGAAGCTATGAGAGAAAGACTTGAAGAAGAGTGTTGATATCTCTCTCTCAAATATCCATTTGGAAGGAACCTTTGAAGGAAGAATTAAGGGAATTCAAAAGTTTTTATCAAGGACACTATAAATATTTTGAAGGCATCAAGAATATTGTAGACATCATCAAGGAGAATCTTAGCCTCAAGTAACTATCATATCATTACATCATGTCTAAATCTACAAGTCATATGGGTTTTTTTTGCAAGGAGAGAAATAAGCTCATTGAGGCATCAATCTATCTAGCATGGAATAAAATAATTGACTTGATAGTCAGATTACAAGAAGTACTACAATATGTTATCGGGGAAATCACTGAACCAATCGAAGAAAAGACACAATAATTAGAAAAGTACAAGAAAGGGGAAGCAAGGGCTCAAAGTATCATAGTTGAATCAAGTAAGGATTCTCTTGTTCCATTTGTTGAAAACTTGAATACTTCCAAGGCTATGTATGACAAGCTAGTAAATTTGTACTCTGTAAGTACAACATGACAAAATATGTCCTTGGGGAATAAGTTATATATAATGAAGAAATCAAAGATTGAGGGTGTGGCATCCTTTCTCGTGAGAGTCTCTCAACTAAGAGACCATTTACAAGAACTTAGGGGCCCTGATACTAATTTGGTAGTGACCACATGTGTTCTAAATGCACTACCACCAAAATGGAGCAACTTTTCAACAAGCATCCACTCCAAGAAGGATTCAACTCCCTTTGATGAGTTGTGGGGCCAATGAATATTAAAAGAATCAAGGTTAAGGATGATATTTGATCAAATGAGAAATATCAAGCCTTTCTAGCCCAAGTCAAGAAGATGAAGCAAGAAATTTTGGTAAGTCCAAGATGAAAGACATGTCTAATGTTCAATGCTTCAAATGAAATGAGTTTGAATAGTTTAATAGGGATTATACAAACCAACAAAACACAAGAGAAAATAAAGGAGTGAAGTTCATGTAGCCGAAGTCATGGGAGAACCTAAGAATAAGGAAATGAAGGAATAAGTGAATAATATTTACTCATAAATAAGGTTCACTAACTATCAAGCTATTTATGAGGATTATTCTTTCCTTTAGATAATATGTAGAGCATCATAGAGAGAATCATACAATAGTGGCATGTTTTGAATTGACATGATTAAGTTGCTTTATAGATATCATCTAGATAGATAAATAGATAGACCATTTTTTCATAATGCTCATCCAAGAATTATCTAACACTATGTTAGAGGTTGTCATATTGATTAAAGTGGATCATCATGATCCTAGGATAACCATCATATTGGAGGGTTCTTATGAGAATCACTATGACAAGGAGAGTATGCATTACATGTAATGTGGAAACAATATTGGTAAAGGGATGAAGGAATGCAATGGGTTAGGTTGAAAGGGTCACTTTAGGACAAATAGATAGATGATGGTATGAAAGCATAAGAATTCATGTTGTAAGTAAACTTTGGATAAGATCCCTATGCATTGAATATTGAAGAAAGTTGGTCATTGGATATATGATGCTAGAAAAATAATAAGATTTGAATTACTTTAAGTTGTATAAATAATTTAAGACTTTCTTTAGAATATAAATAATATCCAATAGACTCTTCAAAAGAAAAGTTGAACTTGGTAATGAATTTTGATACTTGGGCACTCTTATGTGTGAAGGAATTTTTAAGTGGAGATGGTCAATGAGGATGTTGATGAGAAGGTAATCATGGTGAGGTAATATAATTTTTCTATGATTTGGTTATCTTCTTAACATATTATTTTGCTATATGGAAGAATGTTGCAGGAATACATGATGACGGTTGAGGAAAGTTCAACTATATGGATGGAAATGTATGAAGAATGTTGAGGAAGACTCAATATTTGGTACCTGATAACTATGAAGTCAAGATGTGTCCATCTTGGGATTAACAGGTAGCAGTGAAAGAAGATAACCTAAAGGTCAAAGGAGATCGCTTTCATGAGGAAGTTGTGAACAAATTGAAGTTCGTAAAGGCTCAATACAAAGCCTTCATCTATGATGTTGAAGACAAAAGTGATGGGAAAGAAAGGTGACCTAGAACTTGTCACAAGATTGAAGAGAGAAGGTGGCTCCATGATACATTTAAAGAAATAAATCTTGATGATGCAAAGGAAAGAGGGAGTTAGGAAGCTATGAAGAATTGGTAGTTGACACTCTTATGAAGAAAATGTGTAAGGCTTCTAATGATGACTTCCGAAATAGAAAGGAAGTCAATATCTCCTCTGATTTTGAGAGAGAGTAAAGGAGTCTCCTTATATAGGAGTTAGGTTATATTCTGAAGATTAAAGGAGAATAGGGATGTCCTCTTCGGTTGAGAGGGAGTGGTGTTCGACATCACATCAGCATTATCCTCTTCAAGCGATGAAGTGATAATGACAAAGAATTGGATAAGCATATATGGTTCCCTTGAGGATAAAACATCCAAGAAAGGAAAGGTACCAACACTCTTTGAGGATGTGATAGGTATCCAAGAGAAGAGTGGTCGAGGAGGACTGATAGTATTTGAGGACTTAGGATTGGAGATCCATGATAAGAATAGTCCTAAAAGGGCATATCTTGTAGACATACGTATGGCGTATGTATCTTGTAGAGGTAGTGTGGTATCACACGTAAAGCATCCCAATATAATGCTCTTGATAAGTCTTATGAATATGACTCTTCATGTGATAACTCTTCAGTTTGAGATATGATGTTGTAATGGTTATACATTTATGAATACCTTCCTAGTTAAGAGGGAGTGTTAAGAAATGTAACTATTTTCAGTCTTCATAATTGTTGTACTCATTTCAATATGTATCCTATGTAACAAACAAGAAAATAAAATAAAAGTTATTATTATTAAAGCATAAGTCTCATGCTCATTATTGATGGTCTTCTAGGTAAAAGCATATTCTTTGTGCTTATAATGTTTGTAAGGTCTTAGGATTTATTGTCACGAGTCAAAGGATTCAACATCATATTTATAAGACCCTTCTAGGAAAAATGTAATTGTAAGAAAAAGTATTATTTTGTAATCTAGAAAATCTTGAAAACTCCAAAAATACAATTTGGCCCTGGCAACATCAAGTCAGCATAAAGGAGGTGATTCAACCCCTTGATAAGGTTGGATAAATAAGAAATTTGACCTCATTTGGAATACACTCACTCCACAAGTTCGATCTATCAAGAAAGAGTTCGATTTGTAGTTGGGAAGTTGGAAGGAGACAAAAGCCCTTGGTGAAGAAAGAAGGACGAAAATCTCTTGTTTTTTGGCTCTATCTCTCTCACACATGTGAATTTATAGGGTGGTTGGGCTACAGGAAGAGGCTGAAATTGCAATACAAAGTTACAGTAGGAAGAAGTACAACATATTGTAGATGGAAGGAAGGATACATTTTCTAGACCTCATTGACCTTATGAGGAGATGTCTTGCTCTAGGAAGGTCTCAAGAGGAGGTTGATGTAGGGTTTCCACGGAAGCTTCAAGATTGAAATTGCAGGCTTAGTAGCATTATCGAAGGTGATAGGTTGAAGTTGTAGTTTGTAGCAGTTTGGTGCATAATTAAGGAAGGACTTGAAGAAGGGATGACTTGGTACTAGGAGAAGGACCTTGCTTAGGGTCTGGGTCTTTGTGTCTCATTTGAAGCAAATTCTAAGAGGAGAAGAGTTCCTAGGTTTTCTCATTGGAGGGATTTTGCCCTGGCTGAGAGCCTAATATCTTTATCCTCTATTATTGTTCTTATTGTTATTGATATTGTTTGATGAAAATATATAACTAAAGAACATAAAGAAGATAATTAAGATTCACAAGAAAATATCAAGATTAGGGAAAATAAGATTAATAGTTACCACTTTTCAGTTTTTCAACATAACCCATTAGAGGTTAAATTTAAAGGGTAGGGTCCCATAATAATCTTAAATGTGAAGAGATAAAGCAATTGGTTTATATGATAAAAATCCTTCTAGGACAAGATAGGTGATATGAATGACAATATTTGTATCAGAAAGTCACTATGAATTAGAAAGTGATATAGGAAAATAATTTTTCCTTTGATATATTTAACTTCAATTAGAACTAATAAAGAAAAAATATCTTCCAACTTTTCTTGAAATGCATCCTTAACAATAAATGCTTCGATTTTCTCGCATTAGTGAAGCATGGTATTGGAGTCTCCAACAATAATGCACTTTTGGTAACATTCATTCTCTTTTAGAGAACATAGAAGGTTACAAAAAACTATTTCTTCCTAATATGCTAGAGGAATATAATATTAATTATATTACATATTTTACTAGCTGGAAGGGGGAGAAGTTGGATCATTATCTAGTGAAGAGTTCTTTAAGATAGATCAACGTGAAGGATGCTTGACATGAGAGGATGGAAAATCCTCCAGAGGTTACCCTAGAGTTTATTACTTTTATTATGATATCATTTCCTTAAGGAATTTCTTCTTTGGACAATTTCCCTTTCTGCTAGATTTGTCTCCAAAAGTAGGACAATTTTGGATTTATTTTTCCTTAATTTTTCTTCTAACTAATGCTAATTTTTCTTCACTTCTTAGAACCATACTATTCCAGGGAACAAATGTCATCATTTACCTATACTTCTGGGGACTCCTTTGTGGCAAGGAACATAACTGCTTTGATTCTTGTGGTTCTTATTCCTCTATTATACATTCCTTCTATGGCGGGTTTCTTTTTCTTTCCTAGCTATTTATCCTTGTTACCTTATTCTCTCTCTTATCATCACTAGTTTTTTTCCCATCTTCTTCCCTATTCTACCCATTCAAATACCCTTTATGGTTCACTACTAGATATCTCATATGCTAATGTCAGGCACAAATAGGGATTGTCATCGATATTTTTTCCATTTGAGGGGGATTGATATAATTTTTGTTCAGGATGTGGTAAGGTGCATCCTCTATTGAGGGAATTTCCACTCACTTTTAACCTTCAAAACCTTATTCTTTTTTTATATAAGTTTGAAGAAGCACTTACTATCTATTTGCCAATATCGTTCCTTCATATATTTCCCTAGTATAGTTTTCCTGAGATGCATCATTATGTGGAGGAGGGAAGTACCGAGAAGGTGGAATTTGGAGGGGGTATTTCAAGAGGGGATTCTTTCCTAGGAGGGATCCTTATCCTATTGAGTAATTTTTATTGTTCCCCTTGTTCACCTTGGTGTTGCTCTTGTGCTATTTTGTGTAGTTTTAACAAAAACATGATAACCATGATAAAATTTACACTTGAATGGGAGCTACTCATAATCAACCACTTAGATAAAGTTATAAGTGGCTTATGGGAGATTCTTCTAAAGATCCACCTCAATGCATATCCTTACACATGAAACCATAACTTTCATAGGTTTAGCTCAATCATTACACATACCAAGTGAGTTTCAATATTTCTTAGTGTGTATTCATTATAACAATGGAGTAGAAGAGATGGTAGTATAATGAAGACTAAAATAGTAGAAGGAATGTCATTTTAAAGGTTAAATTTAAACTTCCAACGGTTGAGATACAAACCTTGCACACTTAGGAAGTAAGGGAATTTTTTGAAGATTAAGTCTCAATCTACTTTTTCTTCAAATGGGAATGTGATAAAACCATTCACATAAAAGGATATAGAGAGATTCCCTTTAAATGATTAGTGGAAACCATATTTTTTCCATCTAGGAGTTTAGTATTTGTGAGGATTATTAGATAACTATAAACTTCCCTAAGCGTACTCTATTAATATAAGATCCATTGTTCTAGATTGGGCTGCATGTATAGGAATTTGTTTAATTACTTCAATTCACTTGACAAAACGAGTGAGAGGAGGTTTGGATAAATAAGGAATGAAAGAGATCAACAAGTTGAAGGAATCAATTTCAAGCATAGGGCAGAGGGGGGAGGGCTAGTGGCCACCCTTGAGGCTAAGGCCAAGAGCATGGACACAGTCCAAGGGAGCTCACACAAGAGAGATGAGGTTTTCATGTGAGACTATTTGGATTTTCTATATGAATAATAGATAGGTATTGTAAACATGGATTCAACATTTCAAAGAAATATGTGTTCGATTTGCAATTTATTTCTAATTAACATGCTTTGAGGATTGAAAATATAACATGCCACAAATTAGAAATTATTAATATATGGAATTAAACAATTAAAATAAAAGACCATATATAAATTAGGAAGCTCCATATGATATAAATTAGAGCTAGAAAAATATAAATGTTCATATAAATATATATATGTTTATCAATTGAGCTAGCAATATGTTTTTGGAAAAGGGCTTCTAGAGTTTTAATTAATTATCAATAATTATTAGGTGGATGGTAGGGATTTAGCCTCTATGGAACATTCTAAAATATTCTTCTTAGTAGCCACAAAATAAAAGTTGTGATTTATATCCAAAGTAGTTATGCCCTTTCTACCAAATTGATTAATTGAAAAAAATTGTCACATGAACATGTGTTACATTTTTTTGGGCATGTGGTATAAAGCCTATTTACAAGTTAAGAATATCCATGGCAAAGTGGGGGTGAATCTCCATAGTTAATAATATTGTTAGATGTTTTTCCAAATCTATATATCTAATTTAATTTAAAGTAAAGTCATAATTTAGTAATTTTTTCAGATTCTTCTAAATCTTAGCAATGTAAGATGTATCATGAGGTAAGTATTTTGATGTCTATCTCCATTACCAACCATATAAATGATGTATCCTAATGTAAGTGTTGTGAAGCCTATCTACATTAACAACCATTTAATTTGTATGACTACAATAATAATTATGTGGATAGAAGGAATTTAAGCCCACAAAATATTCTAGAATATTGTTAATAGTAGTCACAGATCAAAGGTTGAGATTTATCTCAATTGTAGTTATGCCTCTTTTACCCTTTAATTAAATGGATTAATTAAAAAATAGTTATATGAACAAGTGTCATATCAATTGAGTTATATTTCTTGCACATGTGGTATTGATAAGCCATGGTATTGGTCCATGGTATTATGACAAAACCTATTTATAAGTTAATAGTGGGGATGAATATCCATGGTCAACAATACTATTATTTATGTAAAACTCATTATTATTTCTTTTATAATTGATAATAATAATTTAGATTAAAGTTATAACTTAATTTTTATAAAATTTTAAATCTTTTTAATGTAAGATGTATCATAAATTAAGTATAAATTAATTATAATTTAAATAAATATTATTAATTTATTCTTATTAATATTTACTGGCTATTTAATTTATATAATAACATGGAAAATTATTAGCCTCCTGATCAAATAACTTAAAAGTAAAATAAAACATTTCGAATACTTTTTTTAAACCCAAATCTTAATTCAATGAATTGATGTAACTCTTACCAAAACATTGTTGGTAATCTACCATGACATGCACCTAGTCCTTGATTTAAGATATTTGACTCCCCATGTAGGAAATAATCAAGTTATTTAATTTGAATTTGACTCATATGGTTGATCATGACATCATCTCTCAAGAATATATACATTCATTTAGCTTTATTTTGAATTTACAATTTATATTATTCTGATATAAATATGGATAGGCTTGTTTCTTTTGGAATATGTTTTTTAGAGTTTTAATTTAATTGTCAATAATTATTAGGTAAATGTTAAGGATTTAATTATTATGGAATATTTTCAAATATTTTTAATAATAGTCACAGATCAAAAGTTAAAATTTATCTCAAAAGTAATTATGTCTTTTTTCCCTTTCAATTAAGTCCAGAAAAAAGTGTTATAAGAATATGTCTCATTTAAATATTAATTATGGGTTTTTTGGGATGTGATATTAGTTAGCATGATATTGGCCCATGATATTGTAACAAATCTTATTTACAAGTTGAATATCTTTTTTATCTTAAGCTTGGTGGGTCTATTCCATTTTCTATTATATAATAATCAAGTTTACACCACACAAATTAACCAAGTGGCCTCAACTTGCCCCGAGGGGAAACTAAGTCTGTTGGCCACTGGTCAACGTTGTAAGCCATCCAAAAAAAATATTGTTTTAATCTTTCCAGCTAGGCTAGATACGTCTCTATCTCATGTCCAAACACTACATAACTGTAAAAACTGACATTTGCAACATAAAAATTAAAAGCTAACTGCATAAACCAAAATTATGTATGGGGTTGAGTCTAATCCTTTTGATCCTTTGAGGAAGATGCGACGGGAGCTGGATCCTCAACTGAAGCCCTTAGCATGCCATACATCTCCAAAATGCAAGGGATGTGGCCTTCGATTCTATCCATCCTGGCACCCTGTTTGTGCATCTGGAAGAGAATTTTCTCCATGTCCTTCTTATATTTCAACATTCCCTGAACTGTCACTGCTATCCCCACTGATATCTGCTCCATCACCTTTCCTAGTAAGCTCTTCATTAACCAATACAAGTACAACGTTTTATTGAACTAAATGATTCTCCCACGGTTGTTACCTGGATCTCGAACTAGAGTCCTCCAATTATCCATCTCTTACTTCGACTCATTTCCTTGCTTTATCTCCTCTTCCCATTCTTCCAGCAATTTTCGAATGTCAGCATCCCTCCCCTCACGGTATGCCTTTGTTTCTTCGGTTATGAAGTGCTCTACTAATTTCTAACCCTTGTGAGTTTCTAACGTGCTCAACCTCTTATCTGTCTGGGGAACTGGGCCTCTCCTGTCGTGCCCATGACCTCTCATAGCACGAGCCATGACTTGTTTTCCAAAACACTGTTGACACCCAGAAAAAGTTAGATTAAAACTTAGAATTTTCGTAATACAACACCTTGCCAGTTCATGCTTCTTCTCTCCACCATTTCTCACCACATTCGAGTAGGGGTGGGCCGAAGCCCTCAGTTCCAGAGGGGAGGTCTTTGTCCCTTACCCCTTGGCCCGCCATTGTTCCCTTCCCCCTTACTATGGTTTGTATGCAGGTCATCCCAGCCCGTCTCAAGTCGAGCCCACAGGCCCACCTGGAATCTAGCAGTATGCTTGTGATGGTTCTAGTTCCTTGTTCCCTTGGCCTAAAGATAAATGGCTTTGCCTCCCAGGTCCCTCTGACTAGTTTTCCACTCAGGATTCCTGGCCTTGCCATCAATCCCATGTTTCCAGCTACCCCAGTGGTTCCTTTGCAGACTACATGTGTGGTTGTGATCCCAACCACCTGCCAGCGGCTGCCACCTGACCCTCTCTACAGACCCCAACCTCTCTTGAATTGCAGTGCCACTATTAGGCTTTCACCCAACCTTAGTTACAAAGCACACAACTTCACAATCCTGCAGCAAGCTTTTTTGCCCTGGCTATCTTGGGTTTTCCCCATTTGGGAGAAAGTATAAACATAGAACTAGGCCATGGCAAGAATTTTCCTCCCCCATTTCCACCAACAACATTCTATTCCCTAGATTTTCGAACTCTTTCCCCTCCTTTTCCCGCATCATACTCCCAACCAGAACATAGATTCAATGCTGAGGCAAGGTCGAATTACATACCTGGTTTCTACAAGCCTAGGTTACTCCTCTTCCGTCGACCTTCTACTTCTCTATTGGAAATAATACTGAGACTAGGGGGTGAATCAATATTTACAAATCAATAACTTTTTTCATTTCCCTAATCAAATTTATATATGCTACTTCAGTGAAGGGAACTCGCGTGTGCACGAAACTTTTCTTAAGGCAGCCAACGTATATCCAGTGAACTTATGATTCATTATATGTTGATCTTTAATGTGTGAATCAGTACTTTATTAAACATTAAATAGTAACCATGTGCACTAATAACAGAATAAACCATCACACATTAGCAACACACATGAACACCAAGATTTAAGGTGGAAACCTAATGCAGGAGAAAAACCACCTGCTATTGTTGTCTCTGTCTTCTTTTAATATAAAGAATATTTTATTTACAATATTGTATTGGTGCATACTCATACTAGTATGCAGGCACCCACCTGCAAAATTCTACAACCTTCTCTTGTTCTCTAGCTTCTACTGGAAGGGAGATACAACCCCCTAGCTTTTGTACTAGCCGATATGTTTACTAGTATGTAGGTGTTGGCCTACAGAAAGATACAGCCTTCACTCGTTCTCCAGCTGCTACTGGAAGGGAGCTCCAACCCCCTGATCAAATCACCAACCACTATTGGCAGGAAGCTTCGACTTCTCATTGAAGGCTCCAACCCTCAGTATCCTCCAGGGACCACATTTCATAAATTTTCAGACTAGATACTCCTGGTACATAACAACACAATATTTAGGCCATGTTTCATCAAATTTTGACACCGGACCCATTAGTAACATTGAAGCTCAAAATCAATCACCACTACAATACATCCAACAAATACATCTGTATCAGCCAATTACTGAAACTCAATCATCAATCTCTGGCATAACTGAAACCCAATCATCTATCTCTGAATCAACCATAACCGAATCAATCAATCACTGAAACCTATGAAATACTGGATCAAACAATCAATGAACCTCTGACATACTGAATCAAACAATCACTGAACCTCTGACACAACTAAATCAACATTTTTTGAGCTTAATCATATTTAACCAATCAACTGGAACAGACAGATCACTGTAACAAGTACACAAATTTGAACCCAAAACACTACATCAACAACCAGAACCAACTATAACCTCAAAAGTCATGTGTCAGAATGTATATGCTCCTTCAATGAAGCCAACCTATGTGTATACGCTACTTCCCTTAGCCCAACCTGCGTATTCCTCTAAAGATATTGAATCATAAAACCTCTAAACCACAAACTATACCAATCAGTGACATTCTAAAGATCTATTGTCATATTACAGAGTTTTAAATAGATAGCAACAAGGATCACCCTTATTTCTCAATGAATCAATCAATCAAACTCAATTTCCTTACACATTTAGTTATACTTTCAGATCTAAGAAGACATCATTGACAAACAGTAGTAAAACAACAGCACTAATCTGATAGATTAGTCATCCCTGAACATCAAGCTTTTCTTTTTCATATGCTACTTGGAAGAGCCGAACCAACGTGTATACACACCTTCACCAAAGCGAACCAACGTATATATCTACAAATACTTACTTATAACTTCGCAGCAATTCCCGACTTCAGACATACCCAGATCATCACATATAAAGGATAAAATGTGTGTTATTAATAAGATCTAGCCTATCCATTATCATATCTCATAATGATAAGTCATTATGATCATGATCCATCATTAGATCTCATCCATCATCAAACAATTAGATGCATACTTATTCTTGATCAACCAAAGCATAAAAAACCCATAACATGCATATTTTATTTTGATCTAACACTTCATAAGGTATTCATTACTTGTGCACTATCCCTTTCATCTTCTCCTCCTTATATAGTTTTTGGCCTTTCTTAATACCTCAGACCAAAACCACACTTAGAACCTGTGGTATTCTTAGATGACATCAAATAACCATCACTTCGCTCAATATTTTGGGCTAATACCATGGTATTCTTTACTCTTGAATTTCCTTGATTTTCCAACATATATGCACTTTTCTTCCTGTGAAAATGCATGTATACGTATATGCTCTTTTTGTTCTGTGAGATAGCGTGTATACAATGTTTTGACTAAGTGGACTTGCGTATACATCTTAAACTGCTTTACACCATCCTTTTCCTTCAACTTCTTTATTCTGATCAATAGACCTTAGTTCCATCTTCCTATTCTTCTATGTCAACGCCATGTTACCTCTGAATATACCTGTTACACTGAGATTTTCCATATAACTTTTGAAATGATTCCTTTGAACTGCCCTGCATTTTGTCACTTTTGTAAACACAACTGCCATGCATTCTGTCACATTTGTATCTCTCTTGTAGATTCATCTAGTTACCATATACAAGTGAGTTGTTATGCTACAAGTGGGTTGCCATCAAGTACAACACATTCATCATAATGCCAATGTTGAGGCAAGGTCAAATTACATACCCGGTTTCTGTAGGCAACCGTCCTTGGCCTAGGTTCCTCCCATTCCGTCGACCTTCCATTACTCTGTATCACCACCCTTCTTCACAGTCATTCGCTCTTGCATTGCACATCGAATAACCTCACCTACCACTAAACCTAGTTTTATCTCCTATTCGCCACCTTGCCCACTTCCCCAGCATGCATTCATGCCAAGGGTCACCACACCCCCCACCTTGAGCATGTGGGGGATGATAGTAATAAGTGCTCGGGTACTAAGCATAAGTGCACCCAGGTTGTCCCAACTAGCGGCCCGCATCCTGATCAGGATACAAGTTCAATATCTTTACCGGGTAAAGAAGAAGAAAATTCTATGACTAAAATTTTTTTTACATGAGAGATTAACTCATCTATTTATTCTTTTTATAACTAATAATAAGAATATTTTAAAATAAAATTATTATTTAATTATTTTTTATTTAAAAAAGTAATAACATAAAATGTATCATAATATAATCATTTTATGTCTATCTAATTTAATTTAATAAATCAATGAAAATAAAAACCCACATTTTTCAAAATTCCTAATGGCTTAGTCTAACTTAAAGATTATGCCTTTTTCACAACATTTTTTCTGGTTAATTTTAACCAAAATCCATATATTTTTAAAAACTTGATTTTAATTTGTTTAATTTGTAGAATTCGAATGCCCTAAGTGTTTTTGAGGGCACTGGATCCATTTATAGATTCAAAAATGTGTTTTAAATAAAAAAAATATGACATTTTTGCTTGAAACTGTATGACTAGATTTTGATGAAAAAACTATTTCATTTATATATTACACTAGACCTATAAATAAATTTTATATTAATATATTTCACATTACCAGAATAACATACAAAAACAATAATATTAATCTCATGTTGTTGATTCACTTTTTATTAAATTATTCCCTTGCAAACCAAGGACATTGTAATATTTTTATCCATTTTGGTTTAGGTTGAAGGGACACTTTTGTATTTTATATAAGTTTTTAATTAAATATGTTTTTAGTTTTTAAAATAAAAATTTCACCTCTATGACTTAGTCATCTGAATACCTATTTACCATGCATTCGTAAGGTATCTTTGTCTCTTTTATGTTTTTTTTTTCATATGAAGAAATCACGTTTAGAGTAGCTCATAGGCGTACATAGTCCTCCCCGAGATAGGACCATGAGACCTGTGGAGACAAAACCTCTTCACCTAACCGTTGGACCACATCCTCGTCCCTTCCATGCTTATAGTCTTTCGAAGAGTTGAACATCTTGATTCCTATGCATTGCATAACAATGTTTTGAAGGTTTTTTGGATGAAATTTTTTGGTCAAACGTATTTAGAATTCATGGGAATTTGTTAAATTGAAAATTTGATATGTCAACTTTACATAATTTCAGTTTTAAGAAATCCAAATCCATTTATATATTTAAAAGTATATTTTAATAATATAACAATGCCCTAACTTTAATTAGGAAATTTGCTCTGATATTGCTTGCCCACATTCTTGGTGAAGAGCTACACATCTTTATTCTCATGTAATCGCACATCTTTATTCTCATGTAATATCACACCATGCAGCCTACTTTCATGGTCAATGATGGATGAATGATTTCTTCTTCACTATAGCACCGAAGGTATTTTTAAATGATATTCGTCTAATCTACTTTCCCAAGGAAATGATCTGGTTTAGAATAGCGTTAAGATCCTTATGTAGGGAATTCTGATGCCCTCTCCATGCATTTAGAACATAGTTGCATTTGTTGAATTCCATAATATCTTGGGTGGACATGAGTAAATTAGTGAAAGTTTCGTTTGAATCTCATGGATGTGTGGGTGTGTGTGTGTGTGTGTGAGAGAGAGAGAGAGAGAGAGAGAGAGAGAGAGAGAGAGACAATGATGTAGATGCAAGATGGACTTGATCATAATTTTTTCTGAACTTTTCAGTATTCGTGCAACTGTTGCATACTTAGGAATTTTTTCACATAATTTTACCTCGATGGGGTGTTTGGAAGACAAAGGGATGTGTGTGATACAGTAGCCCCATCTAGCTCAAGGATCGTGATGTGACAACACACCTTCATGATAATTTTAATGGCATTATGCTAGAGCGTGATGTCCATCATTTAGTTTAACATGTATACAACTCTTTGTGAAACTCCAATTGCTTTAATGGTCATTCACTAGTTCACTCATGCCATCCAGTGTCGAAAACATTTGTCCATGGCCTCAAGGCATGTTGTTTGGATTATTTTTAGTTATATTGTGCTAGGGAGGATTGCTGATCAACCTCGGAAATAGTTAGGAACTATAATAGTGCCAACAACTTATCTGTGCTTGGTTCTTTGAAACCTTGGATTGGGAAAAAGCATCCTCCTTTGTTGGCATTTCACTAGCCCAAAAGGATTTCAACATAAGCTTCAATTACAACTCACTATAGATGGTATCTTTCCTCCACACAACATTTTACCTTTCTCAATTTATCTCTCTTATGCAGGTGTTACACTAAAATTTGTCACCATGAGTATTTGCAGTTAGTATGGCTCCATCAACTGTCATACTATCCTCCTTGGCAAGTCTTATACCTCTGCTCCTCATGTCAAACCCCAAGAAAGAGAGAAAGTCCTTAAAAAGTCAATTAACTCTGGTTATGCAGTTTCTCTTAACCTTACCTGCGTGTACGCACCTCAAGCTCACAATACCTGCATACTTGTATGCTCTGGCTGTAAAGGGGTGGTTGCGTACTCCTGTAAAGGTCAAAAGGTGCGAGTTTTACTTCAAAAAAGCTACTTGTGGTCGATTCTAGAATGTTCTAGAAGATGGTTTGACGTGTATTGAGCGCCTCCAGATGGTTCATGCATCCCTATGAAAGAGGAACTTATCCCATCAAGAGGGGAGCTATCCCATTGAAAGAGGGGCTTATCCCATTGATGGTGGACCTGATTAACTTCCTCCAAAGCATTATACATACAGGCATTGGGCCAGAGGGAGGGGAGGTTGAAAGCTGAACATTCCTAAGGGTAGATGCTGCTGAAATTAGGACTCCCTTATAGAGCTTGAGAGGAGAGATTCCCATCCTTTCTTAGCTTCATTTGGAAGTGGGTGAGCTGATCAAAGTAAAGGAGAACTCTTGCTGGACCCTGGGAGGGACCTGCACAACACCAAGGCACTGGTTGTAATGGTTTCTTTTGTTTCCAATTAATACAATTAAGTTCATTTTTCTCAACAAGTTGTTATATATAATTTGTTTCATATACTCCTTGGTCTTTATGATGAATATGTTTTATTATATGAGTTATTCAGGTGCTATGTAATCGTTTGCTTGTTAGTGAATGCAGGTTTCAAAGAGAAGGAGGAGCTCATCTGGATCGGAGAGGCTTGGCTGCTACAAACAACGTTGGACTAAAGGTATGCTTTAAACACCTGGTTGCTTGTATTTTAAATGCATATTTAGGGAAAGATAGTGCTTGATTGTTTTGTTTGTCACTAGAAAGCCTTAACTTCTAGGGAGGTTGGTTTTGTCCGCAAAATTGACTCTTTCCGCATGACAACAGGCTGATTTTGTTCCAATCTAATCTTGTGCATCGTTTTTTCTATCCTTCGTGGCCTCTTCCAAGTCTCAGTAAGTGACCTCCGAAAATTGCTTCACCTGCCACCTCTTGGCATCTTGCCCCCTTCAGCTTTTTTCTCTTCTTGTAATCATCTAGCTTTATTTAAACTGCACCCTCCCCCTTTTCTTGCACCCCCTTTCCACCTTTAGGCACCACTAGTGAGTCCTTCCTAGGCCCCTAATAATTGGCCATTGGCACACCCCCACAGTCAATATCCTTTCACTAGAAATCACAATTGGAAGTTCATCATGGAAGTATTCCCCTGGTGGTGCCACCCTTCCCCATGTTCTCATGGTGCATCATCTCTTTAGTACTAGTGAATCCTTCTTCTCCCCATCTTTGGTGTCAGACTAATTTCTCCTTTGTGCTCCTTTTCCCATGCCTCAACAACGAGCGCAGGTGCGAAGGGAGGAACTTATTATCAAGAGAGGGCCCATAGGGGAAACATGCATATACATCATTTATTGAAGGAAGTAGTCACCTGTTACTGTGACCACACTCTAGGGCCAATCTAAGAATAACTCACCAATGCCAAGGGAGAAGGTTCTTCTCATCGATTTCATCTCTTGGACATGGATTTTTAAGTAGAGTTGGTAAATTAGATTCTTGATACAGGTCACACTTGCGGAAAGTAAAATAAGTGCATGCAAAACGTTGACCTCTATTATCATATGAAGTTCTTACTCAATAGATTTCTCTTGGATTATCATGAACAACAAGCAAAAATTGTCCACTCTCACAATCACTTGCATCGACATATGAATGGCCTTGTAATGCCCCTAGGAATTCTTGAGCTTTCCCACCTCTACATGATGACATCCCATCACAGCTGAGCACTTCGGGTGTTCGTGTAGACCCACCAAGATGAACGAAGGTGGAAGTCTTGTATGAATGTGTTACAGTGGCTACAACCACCCTCCAAAATTTTGGCTTTCACCCAATTTCGGAGCTTCCCTTCACTTGATGACTACAAACTCTCGAGTTCACTCCATGAGCTCGCATGAGTCTTTGTATTTCCCTTTCTTGTTCATTTCACCAAGTCTTGCATGTTGATGTTAAATTCATGCTTGCGACCATGTTCTAGCTATGCTCAAAGTCTTTACTTCATGTGTACTTGTTATGTTCATTATGAAAACATCTATCGCACTCACAAATGAAGTCACATTCACTGTTGTGCAAGAATCGTCACGGTTGACCAATGATCAATCGAAAGTGTTGCGCTTTTCACCTACACCGTTGGTTAGCCATGTTGTACGTATGTGTCTAGATGGTTTGAGCCGTCTCATCATTGAGTCATGGAAGTGTGTGTTGCAAGATCACATATGCATCTTTCACTCATTCACACACTTAGTCATTTTGTTGAAGTTCTGACAACTAGACTCCCCTCTGACAGTCAGACCATCACCCCATGATCGACTCGATCAACTGTCACATAGAACAGTGTAGGAGCACCATGAAAGTCATTTAAAGTTGTGTTTCCCGCAAGAAAATCAATCAGTCTCCATGTTGGTCAACCAGAGAGTTTGACCCGACAACCACCCCGGACTGACTCCCCTGAAAAATTGTGCAAAGGCTGCAAGCATTTCCCACTCTGTTAACTAAGAAAATTGCACAGATAGGACGGACAGACACTTAGTGCCTGTCCCTATCTCTCTTAGGAAATTGCGTAATTTTTCCAGCCATCTCTCCCAACAGTTGACCTACTGCTCATCCAGAAAATTGCATATTTTTCATGAGCAGGGCCTCTGCTGCCCAACATTTCTCTCAGCTTAAAAATTGCACAGAGATGATCAGTAGGCCGACCTCCCAACATCAGTGCAATTTCTCTTGCTGGCAGCAGACTGCCAGTTCCCTCCAGGAATTGCGTAGTTTCTGCTGCCAAGATCTCGACAGCTAAATGCCAGTTCCCCTTAGTAATTGTGCAATTTCTATTGCCAGTGACCCAGTAGCCGGCTACTAGTTTCCTCCAGGAATTGTGCAATTTTGGCTACTAGGCTCTCGACCAGTTCCTCCAAAAAATTGCGCAATTTTTGTCTATCAAGCCTCGCTGCAGCCTGACCTGTTTGTCAAAAAAATTATGCAGCTTGTGCTACTAAGCTGTGCTGCCGGCTCATTCCGGAAACTACGTAGAGTTTTCTTTCCCAGCCTTCTTGCAGCCTGAACAGTTCCCCTCAAAAAGTGCACAGTTTTTTACTCCAGTTGGGCCAGACCTCGCAAATAGTCACTCTCGATCTGGATTGCCCATCCCCATCACCCAGTGACCCTTGCGCAGTTTTCATGAGTAGTGCTCGAAACCTCCATCCCGCCTCACAACTGTGTTGCCTCTCCCAGTCACCTACATCTGAAATGGCCATGCATCATGGTATACTAGGAGGTTTTGGATTTGATGTCATCTCATCATTAGTGACTTCAGGAATAGGTACACAAAAAAACATGACGTGACAACGAATGGGATGAACAAAGGGGAGCACATGCAAAAGGACATGTTCACCAATAGACTAACAAACGTTGCATGTAAAGAGATGTTCTCGCAAATGTATGATCATGCAAAGATGTGTTCGCGGATGGATCGATGAGAAAACATGCAAGATGTGCTCATGAACAGACGAATGAATGAACATGCACCTTTCGTGAACAAACAAACCTATCAAGCCTTCCAACATACAAGCAAGGAGCAACATGTAAAAGCAACATCAAGAGAACCAACAACCATTGAAGAGTTCATGCACTTTGCCATGCGGAGGTGAAGCTGTGACACACCATGAGGACATCCATAACCTAGCAACACTGCAGCTCGACATGCACACCAGCAGCATCACAAATATACTAGCACTGTCATGTCGATTCATGTCGTCCACATCTCTACTGTGGGCCATGTTGTCTATCAATTTAATGTAATGTGGAAGTCCAAGAGATCCACTTGTTGTACAAAGAGTCATGTGAAGTCAAAAATTCATGGAAGTCAAACAGTCATGAGGGTAGTCGAATAGCCACAAGGGTTAGTTTCACCCTTGGATATAAATACCCCCTCATGTGTACATGCAAAGGACTTTTCACCTCATCTCCTCCCACATAGCCAAGAGAGTCTGTAATCTTTTCTTTGAGGAGTAATTAGTGGCTCCAATGCCCCTCACACGGGGTTAGTGATGTATGGTGTAACGATGTGTCTTGGAACTTTCACTTAATTCAAAAGCCTGCCAATAGGCGAGCACGTTTTCACACATGTATTGTAACTGTTGTAAGACTAATATTTAACACTTGTGATGCATGTTTCTTTAACTTGTGTTTCACATTTGAATGATTTCACTTGTTGTAATACATAATCTATTAATGAAAATGTGTTGTATATGATGTTAACGTTGTCTTGCCCATGTAGACTACTCTCCCGGACACCAGACAAACCTTTCACATAAAAATTGTTGTAAATAGTTGTTGCACTTGTGTGGACTAATCTGTTGAGTGTTATACGTTTTATCTTCCCTTGTGTGTTGTGACTTCCGAATACATGTGGACTGCAACACTAGAACCTATGCATGTCCTATTATGTTGTGTCTTCCTAGAAGAGTTGGAATTCTCCCAACTGACTTGGGACTCTCTCTCACCCTCTTCCTCTACAGTGAAAGAACCATTAACACAAGTGACAGTTACACTCACTAGGCACGTGAACCTCACTTCTTGAAGACAAAGTAGATCACTATCCTATGTTGACAAGGAAGATTTGAGGCGAATCCTTAAGATAATGGCAATCGGGCCATCATACCAGATGGAACTCCCACACCAAATGGTGTGAGGTCTAGTTGGGACTTCATATCGAGGTGATCCCCTGAATGTTAGTGAATCTAACACCATCAACATTTATTGTGCTAGAAGGGGGCAAACCAGTTGTATATGGATGAACATCCCATCACACTCATTCATTAACCATCTGGTCAAGGTAGTGAAACACACTCCCTCTCACGTACACGCGACTCTACAGTTGGTTACTCCTCATCTCTCAGGACTAAACATGATATTCTATATAATCAACTTCGTTCCATCTATCCCATCACTCTCCAGTTCGCAAAAGCAGTTGAACTGAGCCCACACATACAGCATATTCCATACACGTCAAGAATGCCAAAAGTAGTGGAAGAAGTAGTCCTTGTCACACTTGAAGTTATGGCAAAAGCTATTAAAGATGGAGAGGAACCTACGGTCTTACAGAAATTATAATAAGATAGTCTTGTGATCTTGAGATCAGACTCAAGTATAGGAGGCAGAGGGGAAGGAAGCAAAGGAGGCAGAGGCAAAGATGAACCGACAAACTCAAAACCAGAACCATTAGATTCTGTAAGAGAGGAGGAGGTTGAAGAAGAAGAAGAGGTGGTTGACCCAAATTTGGAATGGATGACTCAAGGACCCTTGGCTCTCTCGGCTGTTCTACATAAGATGCCGATGCTATTGGAGAGGAAGAACATCAAGTTTAACCCTGAAACAATGGTGAAGGCAAAAGATCACTTGGACAATTTGTACGTGCAGCTACAGACCTTTGAGATATGGTATTACGATGTACCATGTAGATTTTTTCCATGTACCTTGGATGGTCGTGCAGTTGCATGGTATCATAACCTTCCACCGAACTCTATATAGGATTGGGGTACATTCAAACACATCTTCCTTGAAAAGTTTGCTAATGACAAGACCCCATCCATGCTACTAAAAGAATTGGGAAGCTTGAAGATGGAGGGAAAAGAAAAGGTAAAAGAATTCAATCAGAGGTTTACATGCATATTGAAAAATTTTGCAGCGGACACTAAACCTCATGACTCCATCATCGTTTATTACTACACATGTGCACTGCTAACCAATATTGCACAGTTCACCAAACGAGTTGTGAAACCAACACTCTTAGAAAGCTGTGAAGATGCTATCGATGTTGAAAAATACATGCGCACAATTGGAGTCATCAAGGATGACGACCCAACAAAGGAATCCAAAGATGTGAGAAGGAAGTCCCAAGCGATAGTGAGCAAGGGTAGAGACAAGGAACAACTGATATTGAAACCCTCACTCGCCTCATCAAGAACTTGACCACGAAAGTGTCCAAGCTCAAACAATGGAAAAAAGACACATCTGTAAGCAACCATTTGCCCAGGGATAGGCAAGCAAGCATCTCATCAGGTAACAATCGGTTCTCTCCGAAAACTACACAAAAATCTGTGTTCTAGGTCGAAAAGTGCACAGATCCCAAGTTTTTCTCATTCCACAAAGCCCCGAGAACTCTTGTTCAGATTGGAAGTGAGTCGCAAAATTTCTATGCAGTCATACACTCGATGCGAAAAATGGTATGTAGGTGTAGCTGAAAGACACTTATGACAATGAAGAGATTGCACTCGATGAACCATCAAGTTCTAGGTATGTGGTGAACGTGTATCAGTGCTCGTAAGCAATTCCAAAGACAAACACCGAGAAGTATCCCCAAAAGAAAAATCATCGTTAGAATCTTAGGAGTAGAGGGGATCCCCTTACACTTGGGGAAGCACAAGAAAAAATGAGACTGTTGATGAGGAAGGTTGATCCACCAGCCACCCCAAAGCAGAAAACACAAAACAAGTCCAGGAAGATAATGACAGACAATAATACATCCATGAGCAGCAGGCTGTAGAACACTCCGTAGAATGACATGAACATCTATTCTACCCTGGACACCTCGGTGAGTCTACCACCTCTGGACTGCAACATTTTTGATGACATGAAGAAAAATTGGGCAAACATTAGTTTTTTTGAGTTAGCTAAGATCCAAAGTTAGCGAGACATCATGTCGTGTGCATTGGGACAAACAACAACAAACAATGTATCCTTTTCTAGCAAGGGAGCAAGCACACATCCCTGATCACTTTCTACTGTGTTCAACACGATCCAGATGGAAGAAGAAAACTTAGGTTGCCCTCCATTCTTACTATCCTTTGAAATATTTAACTACAATGTTCACAACTTCTTGGTTGATTCTTCCGCGGCCACCAACGTCATGCCACTCTCTATTGCAAATTAGATCAATGCACAATGGAGTGAAATGTCCGAGCAAATCATCCATCTTGATCGAACATCGGTACCATCCACTAGTGAACTGCGAGACATGATCATCTGACTATCTCATGACAATCGAGTCCACCAATGCATCAACATATTTATTGTGGACATGCTGGAAGCATACGGTCTATTACTCAGGAGAGACTGCTCCAGCAAGTTGGACTAATATTTTGCTACAGACTGGTCCCACATGTGGCTTTCGTACAAGGGAAAATGCAACCAAATTCAGGCATTGTCTGAGAGGTATATGAAGCACAATGTTACCACCCTTCATGGTGAGAATAAATGTTAACCTTCACAAAAATCATGTTTAGCAACTTCCTCCTGGAAACAACATTGGGGTGTTATCCTGCATGGCGAGCTCCAACTGCACCAAACACGCAGTTGGGACTCCTTCCTTGCCCAACTGATGGTAATGAAACATGTACAGTGCATTGTACCAACAGTAGCAATAGCAGTAGCAACAGTAGAAACAATAGTACTAGCATGCCAAATGGTCAATGTATTGACAAGCTATGGGCGATGGATTTTGACGAATCAAAGACACATGCTGGTTCAAGGACCGGGTGTATCTCAGTCACCCAAAATAACAGAAAATGCATGATTTCAAGTTGCTTGAAGTTCGAGTGCACAAACAATTTTGCTAAGTATGAAGCACTCGTGTTGAGCTTACAAAGGACCATTAGACTCAACGTGGTCACACTCAAAGTGATACTAAACCCCGCAGACAATGTTGATGCTTTCAAGAACATAACAATTGATGAAGGTAATCATGAACAACCCCTAAGAACTATAGCCAAGGGCAAGAAAGGAAACCCCACCTCCAAGGGTGTGATTTCCCTCGACAAGCTCTATGATTTGTAGAACTTTTGTTGAGGGCCAAGAAATAGCAGAACCCATAGGTCCACCACTACGAACGAACAGAGCAACTTGGGAACCAATCACGATTCGAAGATAGCCAATCTTGGTACAAACTACACACCACACTAGCGACAAGTATTTGACCGCTTGATCAAACAGTACCGAGATGCGTCTACACAGGAAGATGATGACCTGAGTACACACTACATGCGAGCAATCCAACACGAGATTCCTAGTAAAGGAGGAGCCAAGCCATTGTAGCAAAGGCTAGGTAAAACACATATGTTGTTTGAACTCCTTATACAGAAAACAATGAATAAGATTTTGGATGATTGGATTACCTGCAAAGTTCGTTATCATACATGGGTTTCTAATTTAAATTACACACATAAGAAATCCAGGGAAATCTGCTTCTGCATTGATTTCAGGAACTTGAACCGCTCCCGTAATAAAAAAAACTACCTCGTGCCATCATCTGAGCCTATGTTTCATGTAGTATTCGAAGTAGTGGTGTCGTCTTTACTTAAGGGTCTTTTGGAATACCACCAGGTTCCATTAGTGGAACTCGGTGGACTTATACGGGTACATGAGAAACTTGGCACACACACATGCCGTCTACAATCACTTGATCGGAGGGTTGACAACCTTCCTATCAATGGCCAAGATATCAAGAGTTACTTCCAGTAGGCCAGGCTGCGCCCTGTGCCATGTACATAGTCTTCTTGCTGCATTTTGTTTTCATCTTGTTTGCTTTGCTTACTATCTTTGTTTTCACATTGTTTGTTTTGCTTGCTATTTTTGTTTATGTTCATTTTGTTTGCTTCATATATTACTATTTTTGTTTCCGAAAATAAGTGCTACCAACTACTACGTTCTGGATTTTGAATAGAGTATGTGGCTAAAATATGAAGAGACTTGTGACACTGCATCATTTGGCTAATATTATGTTCGTATTCTCTGTGCTTGGTTATAACCTTTGGTCAATGAAGTCTTGATGGAAAATATGAACCATATGCAAGGGAAGCTTTTTCCCAACCATGAACCTATGTTCACACTGGGAAGCCCATGCGTGTACTTAGCCTTCTGCTTTGTGTGTTCAAGCTCATCCAAATAGTAGAAATGGAGAAGGGGAAAATAAAAATGATCAAACCTATGTCAGAGGTCTTACGTGCTTCTCTGAAGGAACAACCTCTTCTGCTCTGAATAAGTCAGGATCTCTCTTCCACCCCAAAAATAAATTAGTGCCTATGCATAGTGCTCTTGAAAAAATACAAAGGAAAAAGAAGAGAAAGGCTTCCTGCACGGAGAGGTGAAGCATGCAACTCCACCGAGGTACTGATCAGGCTCACTGGCAGTGGAGCAATGTGTGTGTTCCTGCGTGACTCTGTCAGGGTATTGTCCAGGCCTACTGGCAGTGGAGCAACTCCAGAGTTGAAAGCTTATACTCTGAAAATATTCAACTCATGAGCTAAACTACCCTTCACGAATTCAAAACACTGTGATCAATCTGAACTTTTAATTGTGTTTGACTGAGTTGGAAAAAGGTGAATCATGTATGTCCATGGGGTAAATGGAAGTAACTTGCACAACATTCAATACTCCTCGAAAGACCAAGGCCCTATGGTGTTAATAAACCAAAAGAGAGAAGCTAGAATTCTACTAGTGTGTCGACAAGTGTTGTAGCGGCTACAACCACCCTCCAAAATTTTGGCCTGCACCCAATTTGCAAGCCTCCCTTGAGAGTTTCACTTGATGACTGCACACACTCAAGTTCACTCCATGAGCTCACGTGAGTCTTTGCATTCCCCTTGCTTGTTCAATTGACCAAGTCTTGCATGTTGATGTAAAAGTCATGCTTGCAACCATGTTTTGGTTATGCTCAAAGTCTTCGCTTTGTGTGTACTTGTTGTGCTTGCTATGAAAACATCTATCAAACTCACACACAGAGTCACATTCACTGTTGCACAAGCATCGTCATGGTCAACCAACCATCATTCACAAGTGTCGCACTTGTCACCTACACCATTGGTCAGCCATGTTGTACGTATGTGTCTGGATGGTTTGAGTCATCTCGTCGTTGAGTCATGCAAGTGTGTGTTGCAAGATCACATATGCATATTTCACTCATTCACACTCTTAGTCATTTTGCTGATGTTTTGATGATAGGACTCCCCTCTGACAGCTGGACCACCACTCCATCATCGACTCGATCAACTGTCACCCAAAATAGCGCAAGAGCACCAAGAAAGTCATTTCAAGATGTGTCGCCTGCAAGAAAATCAATCAGTATCCATTCTGTTCAATCAGAGGGTTTGACCTGGTAGCTACCTCGGGACTAAATCCCCTGAAAAATTGTGTAGAGGCTGCAAGAATTGCCCGCTATGCTGACTAGGAAAATTGCGTAGACAGGCTGGACAGACACTCAGTGCCCGTCCTTGTCTCTCTTAGGAAATTGCACAATTTTTCCAGCCAACCCTCCCGACAGTTGATCGGATGCTCATCCAGAAAATTATGCAGTTTTCATGAGCAGGCCCTCTGCTACCCAATAGTTCACTCAGCTCGGAAATTGCGCAAAGATGATCAGCAGGCTAGCTTCCCAAAATCAATGGAATTTCTCTTGCCAGTAGCTCCTAGCAGCAGATTGCCAGTCCCCTCCAGAAATTGCGCAGTTTCTGCTGCCAAGCTCCTAGTAGATGACTGTCAGTTCCCCTCAGAAATTGCACCATTTCTACTATAAGTGACCTAGCAGCCAGCTGCTAGTTCCCTCCAAGAATTGCACAGTTTTGGCTACCAGGGTCCCAACCAGTTCCTCCAAAAAATTGTGCAATTTCTGTCTTTCAAGCCTCCCTGTAGCCCGACTTGTTCCTCCAAAAAATTGCGTAGTTTTTGCTACCAAGCCCCATTGCCCGCTCATTCTCGAAGCTGCACAATTTTTTTTTGCCTAGCCTTCCTGTAGCCTGGTCTGTTCCCCTAAAAAACTACGCGGTTTTTTCCTCCACCGAGGCTAGACCTTGCAGACAGTCACTCTCGATCTGGATTGCCCATCCACATCACCTAGTGACTCTTGCACATTTTTCATCAGCAGTGCCCAGAGCCTCCATCCTGCCTCACAACTCTGTTGCCTCTCCTAATCACTTGCATCCAAAATGGCCATGTATCATGGTAGACTAGGAGGTTTTGGATTTGATGTTGTCTCGTCATGGGTGACTACACGAATAGGTACACAAACAAACATGACGTGATGGTGAATGGGAAGAACGAAGGGGATCACATGCAAAAAGATAGGTTCACCAACAGATGAACAAATAATGAATGCAAAGAGATGTGCTCATGAATGTATGATCATGCAAAGATGTGTTCATGGATGGACAAATGAGAAAACATGCAAGATGTGCTCATTGACATACAAATGAATGAACACGCTCCTTTCGTGAACAGACGAACCTGACAAGCCTTCCAACATATAAGCAAGGAAAAACGTGCAAAAGAAACATCAAGCGAACCAACGACCATTGAAGACTCTGTGCACTTTTCCATGCGGAGGTGAAGCTATGACACACCATGAGAACATCCATTGCCCAACAACACTACAACTCAACATGCACACCAGTAGCATCATGAATGTACTAGCACTGTCATGTTGAGTCATGTCATCGACATCTCTACTATGGGATATACTATTTATCAATGTAATGTAACGTGGAAGTCCAAGGGACCCACTTTTTGTAAAAAGAGTCATGTGAAGTCAAAAAGTCATGGAAGTCAAATAGTCATGAGGGTAGTCGAATAGCCACAGGGGTTAGTTTCACCCTTGGCTATAAATACCCCCTCATTTGTACATGCAAAGTAATTTTCACCTCAGCCCCTCCCACATAGCCAAGAGAGTCTGTAATATTTTCTTTGAGGATAAAGTAGTGGTTCCAACGCCTGTCACATGGGGTTAGTGATGTACGGTGTAATGATGTGTCTTCGAACTTTTGCTTAATCCAAAAGCCTGCCAACAGGCCAACACGTTTTCACACATGTATTGTAACTGTTGTAATACTAATCTTTAACACTTGTGATACATGTTGCTTTAACCTGTGTTTCACATTTGAACTATTTCACATGTTGTAATACATAATCTATTAATGAAAATGTGTTGTATATGTTGTTAACGATGTCTTGCCCATGTAGACTACTCTCCCGAACACCAGACAAACCTTTCACATAAAACTTGTTGTAAACAATCGTTGCACTCATGTGGATTAATCCATTGAGTGTTATACATGTTGTCTTCCCTTGTGTGTTGTGATTGCCACATCCATGTGGACTTCTCCACTGGAAGCTGTGCACATCCTGTTGTGTTGTGTGTTCCTGGCAGAGTTGGGAATTCTCCCAACCGAATTGGGACTCATTCTCACCCTCTTCCTCTATAGTGAAATAACCATTAACACAAGTGACACTTACACTCACTAGGCACACAAACCTTGCTTCTGGAAGACAAAGTAGACCATTCCCCTGTGCTGACAAGCAAGAGTTCAGGAAAATCCTTAAGATAATGGAAACCGAGCCATCATACTAGAGGAGACTCCGACACCAAACAGTGTGAAGTCTAGTTGGGACTTCATACTGGGGTGATCCCCTAAATGTTTGCGGGTCCATCACCGTAAAAAAATAGAAAAATATGTGTTTATAGGATTGGTGCATGAGACGTGTGAGAGATGGCGAATGAATGAGATAGGGAACCAAGTGAGGGAATGCGAGTGAGGGCGCACGAACAAAACCAGTCACGCTGGGTGCCCAAGTGGAATGACCTCGGCTCAAGTGAAATGAAGTGGAACAATTAGTGAGATGGGGTCATGTGAGTTTGGCTTGACCAAACTAATGCATAAATTGGACCAACGTGTCCATTCATACGACCACACGATACATATAAGAAGATAGATAGTTGTAATGCTTGGGGCACAACCAAACTAGATAGAATGAAGAAAATTGAGAATGATTGCAGATAATCTAAATGAAGAACTAATGGTGCACAAGATGACGATAGGCTAACTATTTGATGATGGAAGAGTCATACGAGGTGTCTTGGAATGAGTTTTGATGTAGTACAGTAGAATGACCATAGGGCAATGCGAGCAGGTTAAGGAAGAATGTGGAATGGATGCATGAGTTTGTATGCCATCTTCATTCCAACAAAGGTACTATGTGGAGCTAAGGAGATGAAAAGAAAATTATTCAAAAATGTTGTGAAGTATTGGGGTCTACCTTTGAGCATTGTGTCAGATAGGGATACGCGATTCACAAGGAAATTTTGGACGTTGTTGTTTAAACCCGGGGGGATAGAGTCATTGTTCAGTTAGAGTTTTCATTCATAGATAGATGAATAGAAGGAATGTATTAACTCATTGTTGGAGGACTACTTGAGACATTATATGAGAGTTGATCAATGGTATTGGCTAGATCTATTGGATGCAGAATAATTTATCTATAAACTACAGAATATTTTTGCAAAAGGTGATAGTTCATTTGAGCTAGTCAACGAGAGGATTTCTATTGCCTCACATATGGGGATGTATGGACACTATGGTAGGAGTCTAGCACCATTGATATTCTTGGAATATTAGAAGGAATACATAGAGTTAGATCGACTGAACTTGATAGAGTAAACAAACATGATGAAGAAGTGGGAAAATAACAATAGATGTGACATGCATTTTGATGTTGGGGATATGGTCTTCTTGAGGTTGATGAAAGAAAAATTTCTGTAAACGAGAGGGATTTCAAAGTGAGGAAGTTCAAGGTTTCATATCAAGTGAAGAAGAGGATTAGGGAGGTTACTTATAAGCTTGAGCTACAACCTCACATGTGTAACAAACAATCGGTGTTCCACTTTAGTCCATTAAAGGGAGGTCAGTTAGACATGGATGACCTTGAGACTAGACATCCACTACATGGACCAAATATGATTTATGACCATCTATATTTAGAGCTTGAGGATATTATTACCTACAAGGCCACCAGAGTTGGAAGCTGTAAAAGGTGAGAGTATCTAGTGCATTCGAAGAATGCATCAAATAAAGAATGATGGGAGATGAGAGACACCATAAGAGAAGGAGATTGAGCAATTTAAGGATAGTCTTAGAGAACCATGATTATCAAAGACAAAAATGACTCAAGGTGGAGAAGTATGTAATTCCCCTAAACTTTCTCAAACATGGCCACCTTTTGACGACAACATCTGATCATAGCCGAGTTCCTTGGGAACTAGTGTAGACCCACTGACATGAAACAGGGTGTAAGTTGGGCACATATGAAATGAAACATGATGATGGGAGTGGCACACGAATTGGGCGAGACATGGTGACTAAACAAGATGAAAGACTAAGAGAGGCCATTTGAGATAGGAAACTGAGTGAGGACATGCGACATAAGAGATCAAACGAGGGCTTGTGAGTGAGGATGCATGAAAAAAATGAGTCGACCTGAGTGCATTGAAGAATGGGTTGGCCAAGGCATCTGAGTGGAATGATGTCATCCTGCATGAAACAATGTGGAATGGCTGGAAAGAAAGGGTTGTGCAAGTTTGGGCCAATTAAATCGATGCATCGGTTGGACCGAAATGCCCCTTAACTTGACCACATGACACATATAATAAAATGAATGGTTGGAATGATTGAGGCACAAGAAAACTAGATTTAATGAAGAAAATTGAGAATGATTGCAGCTAATCTCAAGGGAAAACTGAAGGCACACAAGATGATGGTGCGCTGTCAACTAGGGAAAGGAAGATTCATACTAGGTGTCTTGGAACAGGTTTCACTGTGGTACAATGGAACAACTACAAGGCCATGAGGGAAAGTTAAGGAATATTGTGGCATAACTGTATCAGTTTGTTTGGTGGAATAAAATGATGGTTGAAACCATGGTATTATAACAATATGAAATTATAGTTTTGATTAAATAAAAGAAATGAATTATCACGGGGTTTCCCTCGAATTTATGAAGTTGTTGTATGGATTAATCTTACATTTCTTATGGTTTATGTTTGATATTCATATGTTGAAATTTATGTTGAAGTGAAGTGGAAAATATACTTGTGATGTTGAATGAATAAACATAATAACTCACACATGTAATAGAAGTATGTGTTATAGGCATAGTGAAAAAGTAATTAGTCATAAGTTGGTCAAGCCATTATGATGAATGTTGTAATCTAGCAAAAAACATGCATAGTTACTAGTAGACAGACATCAAGTAATCACATGATAAGCATAGATAAAGATGCAAAGAGACACAATAATGGAGAACCAAATGAAGAGCACGGATATCTTTTTATTATATGTCAAAACCAAAACCCAGATTGTTATGTTGTATGAAGAAAAACATATATATAGACTGTTGAAACAATTATTCTAGTCTAACTATCCAACGAAATATGTGACTTAGTCTGTCATTAGTTACACTACAAGGAAAATACATTCTAGCATAGGCTATAATGGAGGTTTTTAGTGTTATAAAATTGGAAAATATTGTAAAAAGAAACATCCGCTAAAACATATGTTTGCAGTAGCATATGTTTTAGCTGATATTATAACGAAACTTTATCACAAATGACAATTTTGGGTGACTGAAGGTTTTAGCGGATGTATTTTTTGTAGTGCACTTTGTGGAACAAGAAGCACTTGTTTGCTACATAACTAAAAGTACTGAGGCTGAATATATAACTAAAAGCAACGAGATGTTAAACGTAAATAACAACAGTAACTGAAACTTATACCGCCCTGGTGCGTATATATCAAAAAATGCCCCGGATATTTCTCTGAAGGAGTGACACCGTGGTTCGCAAAAAATATTACACTCCCAATGCTTTTATTTAAATTCGTAGCGTTGAAGCATATTGTTTGTATCAAAGCATCAATGTGCTAAGGATATAAAAAGACTGGTGTTGTTAATTTTAATAATGTACCGAGGATGGAAATAATATTTTGTAGGACCGAGGCATTAGTTCTATGCAAGCACTGGTGCACTAAGAATTACAATGCATCAGGGCATTAATTGCAAACAATACTGGTACTTAAAGAACTAAATGCCTCGTTGTTGTTGTTGTTTTATGAAAAGGCACTAGTCATGCAAAAAATATGTTGTCACAGTGCTTTTATATAACATAACACACCGATGCATTTTTATGTTATGAATGCATCGATTTTTTCTATGATATTTTTTCTTCTTTGGAAACATCAACCTTTGACAATGCAATTATTGTAATTTTTAAAATCCGTTATTCGTCGAAAAATCAACATAAATATTAGAACAATATTCATATAAATTAAAATATGATTAGTGCATTTGTATATTATGTTTGGATTAATCTGTCACATTACCAGATTTCACATCTCTTCATTATAATATTTAACCATCCATATATTTAATCAGTGGTGTAACATTTCACAATGACATTGGATAACATAATAGAATAAATTAAAATTTATTTTATTATATATCAATTAGAGGCTCTTTGTCATACCAAATGGGATTGTTATTAGTGACCCCTTGTCTTTCAATTGGGACACTATGTCCATTACATTAAACAAAATGACTCATTTTTATAGACAATTATTTCAAAAAATACAACAAGTTGCATTGGTATCCAAATAGATCATCATTCTTTGTTGGAATCACTATTAGTGCTTAAGCTGCTTCCATGACTTGGGTTATTTGGACGATTTTTTTGTTGATTCCATTGATTGTTTTTATCTTCTTGATCTTGTTCCATCTACAAACATAAAAATAAAGTGTAATGAGTGTATCTGCATTGGTGATAATAATGAAAATTGAAATAAATAATATACATCAATGTAAATCAAATAGAAATGTAGCATAGTAAGAAGTGACTCGTAAATTGTACACATAGTTTCAAAATCAAGTCTCATTCTTTGTTGCAACAAGTCTTCTACTACCACAGTGCCATACTTTATTTCTTTCATGTTTTAAACCCCATTATAAATCATAGATTTAATGCAAAGGATTTTTTTGTTCTATTAATTATAAACTCTAGAGAAGTAAAAAAAATAGATACTTGCAAATTCCATAATTAATTTTTGATATGCCAACATAAACTCACAACCCATATTTAACCCAATGTCAATCAATTCTTCTGATGGCTCTTATTTGTATGTTAGCACCTATTTGAAGAGATTCAAAGATGATTGTTGTAAAAAAACTTAAAATACAAAAAAAAACCTCGAGTTGTTATAAGGAAATATTAACAAGTACTCACAAACTTTGATATCAACGCTTTTATTCCTTATCGTGCTGTTTTATGTGTTGAATTGGTTCCATTTTGTTCTATTTTCTGCAAGAAAATACTTGAAAATTAATATTTCATGCTAATTTAGTTTTTTATATCTACAAAGTCAATCATGATTACATACATTTGAAGCATGATGTTGTTGAGATGGCTTCTCGTGTGATGAGATTATTTCCATTTCTTTGACCATCTCCTTGTACACTTTTTTGGACATTCCCACTCACATGTTTCGCATATAAGCTTGTTGATCATTTGAGATTTTCATAATCTTCCTCGAAAAGGTAATAAAATATTTTTATATTGATATATGAAAACTAAATATAACAAAATTGATATTAATAAATGAATGGTTTGTATATAATATATATATATATATATATATATAATTATGGAAAATCATTTTAATTATTAATATTATCTTTTGAATTATTCTTTTTTGTTGTTGTATATTTTTGCTATTGCAAGTTTGGCATATCTCATTGACCCTTTCCCTCGAAACACTTCTTGTATTTTAGATATAATTTGGTTCTTCGAATCATTGGATTGAATTTTGTATTATAAGTGGAAAGTACGTCCATATGTTCATTCCACTAAACCCCTCATAGTTTTGTAAAAATAGTCATGGAAGTCAAATAGTCATGAGGGTAGTCGAATAGCCACAAGGGTTAGTTTCACCCTTGGCTATAAATACCCCCTCATTTGTACATGCAAAGTAATTTTCACCTCAGCCCCTCCCACATAGCCAAGAGAGTCTGTAATATTTTCTTTGAGGAGAAAGTAGTGGTTCCAACGCCCCTCACATGGGGTTAGCGATGTACGGTGTAATGATGTGTCTTCGAACTTTTGCTTAATCCAAAAGCCTGCCAACATGCCAACACGTTTTCACACATGTATTGTAACTGTTGTAATACTAATCTTTAACACTTGTGATACATGTTGCTTTAACCTGTGTTTCACATTTGAACTATTTCACATGTTGTAATACATAATCTATTAATGAAAATGTGTTGTATATGTTGTTAACGATGTCTTGCCCATGTAGACTACTCTCCCGAACACCAGACAAACCTTTCACATAAAACTTGTTGTAAACAATCGTTGCACTCATGTGGATTAATCCATTGAGTGTTATACATGTTATCTTCCCTTGTGTGTTGTGATTGCCACATCCATGTGGACTTATCCACTGGAAGCTGTGCACATCCTGTTGTGTTGTGTGTTCCTAGCAGAGTTGGGAATTCTCCCAACCGAATTGGGACTCATTCTCACCCTCTTCCTCTATAGTGAAAGAACCATTAACACAAGTGACACTTACACTCACTAGGCACACAAACCTTGTTTCTGGAAGACAAAGTAGACCACTCCCCTGTGCTGACAAGCAAGAGTTTAGGCAAATCCTTAAGATAATGGAAACCGAGCCATCATACTAGAGGAGACTCCGACACCAAACAGTGTGAAGTCTAGCTGGAACTTCATACAGGGGTGATCCCCTAAATGTTTGCGGGTCCATCACTGTAAAAAAAAGAGAAAAATATGTGTTTATAGTATTGGTGCATGAGACATGTGAGACATGGCGAATGAATGAGATAGGGAACCAAGCGAGGGAATGCGAGTGAGGGCAGATGAACAAAATCAGTTACGCTGGGTGCCCAAGTGGAATGACCTCGGCTCAAGTGAAATGAAGTGGAACAATTAGTGAGATGGGGTCATGTGAGGTTGGCTTGACCAAACTAATGCATCAATTGGACCAACGTGTCCATTCATACGACCACACGATACATATAAGAAGATAGATAGTTGTATTGATTGGGGCACAACCAAACTAGATAGAATGAAGAAAATTGAGAATGATTGCAGATAATCTCAATGAAGAACTAATGGTGCACAAGATGACGATAGGCTAACTATTTGATGATGGAAGAGTCATACGAGGTGTCTTGGAATGAGTTTTGATGTAGTACGGTAGAATGACCATATGGCAATGCGAGCAGGTTAAGGAAGAATGTGGAATGGATGCATGAGTTTGTATGCCATCTTCATTCCAACAAAGGTACTATGTGGAGCTAAGGAGATGAAAGGAAAATTATTCAAAAATGTTGTGAAGTATTGGGGTCTACCTTTGAGCATTGTGTCAGATAGGGATACGCGATTCACAAGGAAATTTTGGACCTTGTTGTTTAAACCCGGGGGGATAGAGTCATTGTTCAGTTAGAGTTTTCATTCATAGATAGATGAATAGAAGGAATTTATTAACTCATTGTTGGAGGACTACTTGAGACATTATATGAGAGTTGATCAAGGGTATTGGCTAGATCTATTGGATGCAGAATAATTTATCTATAACCTACATAATATTTTTGCAACTGGTGACAGTTCATTTGAGCTAGTCAACGAGAGGATTTCTATTGCCTCACATATGGGGATGTATGGACACTATGGTAGGAGTCTAGCACCATTGATATTCTTGGAATATTAGAAGGAATACATAGAGTTAGATTGACTGAACTTGATAGAGTAAACAAACATGATGAAGAAGTGGGAAAATAACAATAGATGTGACATGCATTTTGATGTTGGGGATATGGTCTTCTTGAGGTTGATGAAAGAAAAATTTATGTAAATGAGAGGGATTTCAAAGTGAGGAAGTTCAAGGGTCCATATCAAGTGAAGAAGAGGATTAGGGAGGTTACTTATAAGCTTGAGCTACAACCTCACATGTGTAACAAACAATCGGTGTTCCACTTTAGTCCATTAAAGGGAGGTCAGTTAGACATGGATGACCTTGAGACTAGACATCCACTACGTGGACCAAATATGATTTATGACCATCTATATTTAGAGCTTGAGGATATTATTACCTACAAGGCCACCAGAGTTGGAAGCTGTAAAAGGTGAGAGTATCTAGTGCATTCGAAGAATGCATCAAATAAAGAATGATGGGAGACAAGAGACTCCATAAGCGAAGGAGATTGAGCAATTTAAGGATAGTCTTAGAGAACCATGATTATCAAAGACAAAAATGACTCAAGGTGGAGAAGTATGTAATTCCCCTAAACTTTCTCAAACATGGCCACCTTTTGACGACAACATCTGATCACAGCCGAGTTCTTTGGGAACTAGTGTAGACCCACTGACATGAAACAGGGTGTAAGTTGGGCACAGATGAAATGAAACATAGTGATGGGAGTGGCACACGAATTGGGTGAGACATGGTGACTAAACAAGATGAAATACTAAGAGAGGCCATATGAGATAGGAAACTGAGTGAGGGCATGCGACATAAGAGATCAAACGAGGGCTTGTGAGTGAGGATGCATGAAAAAAATGAGTCGACTTGAGTGCATGGAAGAATGGGTTGGCTAAGGCATCTAAGTGGAATGATGTTATCCTGCATGAAACAATGTGGAATGGCTGGAAAGAAAGGGTTGGGCCAATTAAATCGATGCATCGGTTGGACCATAATGCCCCTTAACTTGACCACATGACACATATAATAAAATGAATGGTTGGAATGATTGAGGCACAAGAAAACTAGATTTAATGAAGAAAATTGAGAATGATTGCAGCTAATCTCAAGGGAAAACTAAAGGCACACAAGATGACGGTGCGCTATCCACTAGGGAAAGGAAGATTCATACTAGGTGTCTTGGAACAGGTTTCACTGTGGTACAATGGAACAACTACAAGGCCATGAGGGAAAGTTAAGGAATATTGTGGCATAACTGTATCAGTTTGTTTGGTAGAATAAAATGATGGTTGAAACCATGGTATTATAACAATATGAAATTATATTTTTGATTAAATAAAAGAAATGAATTATCATGGGGTTTCCCTCCAATTTATGAGGTTGTTGTATGGATTAATCTTACATTTGTTATGGTTTATGTTTGATATTCATATGTTGAAATTTATGTTGAAGTGAAGTGGAAAATATACTTGTGATGTTGAATGAATAAACATAATAACTCACACATGTAATAGAAGTATGTGTTATTAGTGAAAAAGTAATTAGTCATAAGTTGGTCAAGCCATTATGATGAATGTTGTAATCTAGAAAAAAACATGCATAGTTACTAGTAGACAGACATCAAGTAATCACATGATAAGCATAGATAAAGATGCAAAGAGACACAATAATGGAGAACCAAATGAAGAGCACGGATATCTTTTTATTATATGTCAAAACCAAAACCCAGATTGTTATGTTGTATGAAGAAAAACATATATATAGATTGTTGAAACAATTATTCTAGTCTAACTATCCAACGAAATATGTTACTTAGTCTGTCATTAGTTACACTACAAGGAAAATACATTCTAGCATAGGCTATAATGGAGGTTTTTAGTGTTATAAAATTGGAAAATATTGTAAAAAGAAACATCCGCTAAAACATATGTTTGCAGTAGCATATGTTTTAGCTTATATTATAACGAAACTTTATCACAAATGACAATTTTGGGTGACTGAAGGTTTTAGCGGATGTATTTTTTGTAGTGCATTTGTGGAACAAGAAGCACTTGTTTGCTACATAACTAAAAGCAACAAGATGTTAAACGTAAATAACAACAATGCCTGAAACTTATACCGCCCTGGTGCGTATATATCAAAAAATGCCCCAGATATTTCTCTGAAGGAGTGACACCGTGGTTCGCAAAAAATATTACAGTCCCAATGCTTTTATTTAAATTCGTAGCGTTGAAGCATATTGTTTGTATCAAAGCATCAATGTGCTAAGGATATAAAAAGATTGGTGTTGTTAATTTTAATAATGTACCGAGGATGGAAATAATATTTTGTAGGACCAAGGCATTAGTTCTATTCAAGCACTGGTGCGCTAAGAATTACAATGCATCAGGGCATTAATTGCAAACAATACTGGTACTTAAAGAACTAAATTCCTCGTTGTTGTTGTTGTTTTATGAAAAGGCACTAGTCATGCAAAAAATATGTTGTCATAGTGCTTTTATATAACATAACACATCGATGCATTTTTATGTTATGAATGCATCGATTTTTTCTATGAGATTTTTTCTTCTTTGGAAACATCAACCTCTGACAATGCAATTATTGTAATTTTTAGAATCCGTTATTCATCGAAAAATCAACATAAATATTAGAACAATATTCATATAAATTAAAATATGATTAGTGCATTTGTATATTATGTTTGGATTAATCTGTTATATTACCAGATTTCACATATCTTCATTATAATATTTAACCATCCATATATTTAATCAGTGGTGTAACATTTCACAATGACATTGGATAACATAATAGACTAAATTAAAATTTATTTTATTATATATCAATTCGAGGCTCTTTGTCATACAAAATGGGATTGTTATTAGTGACCCCTTGTCTTTCAATTGGGACACTATGTCCATTACATTAAACAAAATGACTCATTTTTATAGACAATTATTTCAAAAAATACAACAAGTTGCATTGATATCCAAATAGATCATCATTCTTTGTTGGAATCACTATTAGTGCTTAAGCTGCTTCCATGACTTGGGTTATTTGGACGATTTTTTTGTTGATTCCATTGATTGTTTTTATCTTCTTGATCTTGTTCCATCTACAAACATAAAAATAAATTGTAATGAGTGTATCTACATTGGTGAGAATAATGAAAATTGAAATAAATAATATACATCAATGTAAATCAAATAGAAATGTAGCATAGTAAGAAGTGACTCGTAAATTGTACACATAGTTTCAAAATCAAGTCTCATTCTTTGTTGCAACAAGTCTTCTACTACCGCAGTGCCATACTTTATTTCTTTCATGTTTTAAACCCCATTATAAATCATAGATTTAATGTAAAGGATTTTTTTGTTCTATTAATTATAAACTCTAGAGAAGTAAAAAAGATAGATACTTGCAAATTCCATAATTAATTTTTGATATGCCAACGTAAACTCACAACCCATATTTAACCCAATGTCAATCAATTCTTCTGATGGCTCTTATTTGTATGTTAGCACCTATTTGAAGAGATTCAAAGATGATTGTTGTAAAAAAACTTAAAATACAAAAAAAAACCTTGAGTTGTTATAAGGAAATATTAACAAGTACTCACAAACTTTGATATCAACGCTTTTATTCCTTATCGTGCTGTTTTATGTGTTGAATTGGTTCCATTTTGTTCTATTTTCTGCAAGAAAATACTTGAAAATTAATATTTCATGCTAATTTAGTTTTTTATATCTACAAAGTCAATCATGATTACATACATTTGAAGCATGAGGTTGTTGAGATGGCTTCTCTTGTGATGAGATTATTTCCATTTCTTTGACCATCTCCTTGTACACTTTTTTGGACATTCCCACTCACATGTTTCGCATATAAGCTTGTTGATCATTTGAGATTTTCATAATCTTCCTCGAAAAGGTAATAAAATATTTTTATAATGATATATGAAAACTAAATATAACAAAATTGATATTAATAAATGAATGTTTGTATAATATATATATATATATATGTACACACACACACACACACACACACATATATATATATATATATATAATTATGGAAAATCATTTTAATTATTAATATTACCTTTTGAATTATTCTTTTTTGTTGTTGTATATTTTTGCTATTGCAAGTTTGACATATCTCATTGACCATTTCCCTCGAAACACTTCTTGTATTTTAGATATAATTTGGTTCTTTGAATCATTGGATTGAATTTTGTATTATAAGTGGAAAGTACGTCTATATGTTCATTCCACTAAACCCCTCATAGGTTTGTAAAAATTGCGCCCGCCCCCAAACCCCACCCCTTTTCATTAACCTCCAACACCACTCCAGATGATTTAAGGACCAATTTATCATCATTTCCATGTTCTATAATTTTTCTTTTCATAGAATGACATTGATCTTTTCTTCATTGTTGCTTTCTCTAGAACTTTAAACATATATGAATTAATAGATTGTCTGAAACATGTTATCTAATATACTTAAGTATATTACTAATAAAAATAAAAATAAAAACTCATATTGAATATTATTTTTTTATTCACTTAATTCATAGATCTGTAATTTTTCTATCAAGCTTTTATTCTCTTCTGAACTTAGATTAGAAATAATATTATCGACCTTCTTCATTTTGTGGCTCTGCATGACACACACTAACCAATACATATTAGTTAAGCTTACATATAGGTCAAACATATTAATTTTGTAAATAATTTACAAAGAACTTGCATTCTCTTCTTTTTTCAATGTACAATCATTGTGTTGATCAACATTTTTGTTACTTGAAACATTCCCACACATTTTTTATCAATATAAAACTTGTACCATTTAATACAAAATCCATGAAATATATTTTATGCATAAATCAAATAGTTTTCAGCCAAAAAGAGCTCTGGTAACTGGTGCGTTTATTTGAATAAACACACTAGTGAATTTATGCCATTAAACACACTAGGCATTTAATTTTTCAGCACCGTTAGCGAAAATTAATTTTTAAAATAATTTTAAATTATAACATTGCTTTTTGAAATGATAAATGCACCGCAATGAATTAATGATGCTATTTGGTAGAGCCACGCTGGTGCGTTATATTACACTGAGAAAACCGATGAATAAACTAGACATAACCGACAATGTTATAATATACTAGTGCATTTTATTACACAGGGCAGAATGGTGTGTTATATTACACAGGACGCAACGCGAAACACATATTTTTTTTTGTTTTGTTAAACAGACAGGGCCGACAGGGTTTGGATCTAATTCAATAAGTGGTCCCCCTAATTTACCTATCAAACACCCTATATAGTAAGCATTCAAATCCCTTAAGTCTAAAATTTCTAAAATGAAAAATCGTAATTGGGAAGTGGTAGAGGGAGTTAAACCCTAAGATGAAATTTTGCAGTCACATAAGCAAGAAGAAGCAAAGGTTATATATATATATATATATATATATATATATATATATATATATATATATATATAGTTTCCTGAAATTTAATTAAATTTAAATAGGAATAGAGATTGTAAAAAGATTTTGCTAGTAAAATCAATAGTACTTTTTTATTATACAAGGTTTTAAATTTTTTTAATTATTATTATTATTATTATTATTTTGAATTGTGGATTAACCTAAAAAAAATTGTAATTAAAAATCAACAATAAAATCGACTGTAAAGTTCAAAAATTTTTCTATGTAGGGTTTTGAGCGAATCACCGTACCTTTCAAATTCTCATCTTTTTGCAGTTCCAAAATATTTTTTCGCTCCATAATGCTCTCAGTATGTCTCTCTTGCAAATGATTCCTCTTTTAATTAAACCCTAACAGAAATCGTAAATTTTTTTAACGGTAAAATAAAAAATAAAATTTAAAATTTTTACTATGTAGGGTTTTGAGTGAATCACCATACCTTTTAGCTTCTAATATTCTAAATAATTATGTTTCTCCAAAGTATCCTGCTACTACACATTTCTTCTGGTATGTGTTTCTTGCAAAACACTCGCTTGAAATGTTGGGAAAAATAATTAAATAGTGAATATTATTTTACTATTTAAAAGACATTATGAAATTAGATTTTGAAAAATCGATTACTACTCATTTTTTAATTTTAAAAATAGAAAAAAAATGTCGTATTTGTTTTTCACTTTATCTGAACATTGGTGAATTAGTAAAGAGCATGAGTGCATTTATAAGAAAGACATTCTGATATTGCTGAAGGGCCAATTTTTTTAATGCACCGACATGATACATTTCTTTTTCGAAATCCTGAAATGATGCATCTAATTTTTTAAGGAAACAATGTAGTTTATATTTAAATGGATCATTGTTGTAATTGTTATAAGAGCACCGACATGATACAATTCATTTTTATTTTTTAAATCCTGAAAACAGGTGCGTGCCAGTGTTGTTTTTATTCAAATGCATCGATGTGTTTTTGTACAAAACACCGATATAATAGCATATTTTATAATTTTCAAAATGTTGAAAGTAGACATGTGTATTATTTGAATGCCCTGGCATTGTTGTGATTTAAACGCATCAGTGCAATGTGTTTTGATAAGCGCATCGGTAGGGTTTAAAAGTTATTTGAAATTTTATTTTCACATAACATGACATATTAATCCCGAATTATCATTTAGGATGAATCCACATGAATTACAATAGTTCATAGTATACATTTTCCACTCAAAGTCGCCTTATTCTTGAAAAACTTGTTGAAAACTATATTGAAATTTAGATTGTGATTATATGGTTCTTGAAATTAATTTTAGATATGCACAGAAAAAATTATTTTTGATTTTTTTCAAATATAGTGAAAAAATCTCAATAATACCAAATGGCTAATTGTTCAAATTCTAGCCCGTTTCATATTCCTGATCAAAGTCCTTCGTGGAGTTCTAAATTTCCATCTCCAGTAAGTTCAGATTTTATTTATATTTTGATTATCTAATTTTCTTTCTTAATCCATGTAAATTTGAATAAAAATGCATAAAATATTATGGTGCATTCGGTCATTACCTGCATGATGAAGAGGATGCGCTAAACATTGGGATTGGGTGTAACAAATTGATAACTATAATATCTTTTTGTACATTTTTAACTTCATACTACACCTTTGAATTGTAACATTTATATATATTTTATATTTTTAATTATGTTTGGGTTATTAGACACATGACATTGTGATTTTTTCTCTTTCTTATAGGTGCATTTATTCCCATCTATGTGGGAATATGGACATCATTTTTTCATGGAGGATGTCGATGATGGATGCATGACACAAGATTGTGGGGTGGAAGTTGAGTTCGACCAATCTAGTCATGCTATCTGTCGTGATCAAAACCTAATACATGGGACATTAGGATACGTTGGAAAGATACAAGAGATCATTCAAGTGGACTTCTGTTTTTTCCAATGTGTTATTTTTAGGTGAAAGTGGTGGGACACCTTTGATCAGAATAATGTAAAGGAAGATCATGATAGTGGGTTAATATCTATCAACTATAGAAAGATGAGCATGAATCTAGGCAGCCTTATGTTTTCCCAAAACACTACAACCAAGTTTTGTTTTAGCTAGATGTGCTGGATAGGAATTTGTGGTTCTTATTAAGAGATGACCCTAGATTGAAACATATTTTTGAGAACAACACTATTATCATACCAAGCAAGGAAGATAATGAGGGTGATTCCAATGAAGAGTGATATGTACTTTTATTATCTCGTCATTTATACTATTGTTGTATATTTTTGTTTTCTTTATTTCGCTAATTTATATTGTTTTTTATTCATCTTGTTGGCATTTTATATAATTGGTAAGATTGACAAACATTTTTACATGTTTTTCATAGTGGAAACATTTTTACACTTAAAACTAAGTATTTCCAATTGTGTACAATATCTATGATAATAAGGATTCAAGGTCACAATCCTTATCAAATATAAAAATGAGAAGAATATAACCAAAATGAGAAAATAGCAAATTTAGAAGAAACATTGAAGATTTATTTTTGATTTAGAGACTTAAGGGTTTATTAAGAAGTTCACATGCTTTTCTTCTTGTTTAGCTCCAAATAAATATAAATCATGTAGTCATAACTCTATGAGGACTTTAACAATGAAAAAATTGTGTATTAACATTTAAGATTAAATTCTTCACATGAGAGGTAAAGTCACGTTTACTATATATAATTATAGTTCTTGGAACATTATGTAAACTAAAAGGAGGTCTTATGCATGTATAAAATGTTGATAATTAAATCTATTATGGACCATAAGAGAAACAAACAGGCTTACATGGATGCATGAGAGGCTTTAATTTTTTATTCATCGATAATAGAACAATTTTGACTTTTCTTTTCAATGGTAATTATAAACAAAAGTTGAACTAATAAATATTTTATGGCTAAGAATTAAATGATAAATAATGTGATGGTGATTAAAAGGCATATGTGTTACTTTCTAATAGACTTGGTGATGCACTTTCATTTCCTATTTAGATTATGTAAAATAAATATCTATTTTTATGTATTTATAAATAAGTTATTTAAAGTAGACATGTATTTATCATTGCAGACATGATGTAATATTAGCTAGGAGAAATTTGAAAACATGAATTTTAGTGACTATCTCATGATAAGTATGTGGAAAAAATAACATTTCTTGAGTTTTTCATTAAGAAATAATCATATATATTATTTGCCAAAAGTTTAGATATAATATAGTACGATTTGTGTATTATTTAACTCATATTTTTTATTAAAAAGAGTTAAACTTAAGCCATTACAATAGCAAATAAAAAAGCAAAATAGCACCAAAATGTTATATCTTTATTACTAAGAAAAAGTTCACTTGCCTCTTTAAGGGAGAGCTTCCAATAGAGCAAATCCCCAACTACAAGTAACTTCCCAAGCCTTATTTTACATTTCTTGATCCTCATCTTTAGAGAGAGAAAATCCTAATTTAAATTGGTAAGAGTCGCTATAAATATTAAATTTAAATTCCTTGCAAATCTCATAACTTTAGTGATAAATTAAATTTTATAAAAATAATTTTTTTTTAAGTTATATTAAATCTAAATAAATTATAAGAAATCTGACTTGAGTTTTTTAAATTTAACGATAGATTGAATTTTATAAGACCAATATTGAATTGGTTAAATTGTATAATTGAATAATTTATTATTATTAATATTTGACATTAAAAAGTTGAAAAAGTTACCCATTTTTGTCTTATTAAGAACTAAATAAATTATTTTACCTTTAATTATTTTTTCCTTGCAAGTATTGAAATAAAGAGCTATCTAAACAATAGAAAAATATTTATCATAAATTTACAATCATCAGCTTCGAAATTTGATCATCAAGCAAATGAGGAGGAGGGCTACTATCAGAAGGATCATCGACACCCTGGCCATGATCTGATCGGGTAGTACTACCAGAAGCATCATGATCACCACTCTCATCATCATGATCTGATGGGGTAGCACTTCATGAAGGCTCATCTGACATATCTGGTGATGCATGTTCTGCATCTCTCATCACTACTAGTAGCCTACTAGCTCCACAAACTTAAGATTTTCATTGATGTCTCAAGACCTTGTAGGGCAAACTCCCTCCTTAACCAAAACTCTGAACAATATGTTGTAGTAGTCCATATAAAAACACTAATATTACCTCTATCATCTGCAGGCTCACCTGTTGTGAATAGGATGTTGGGACACTATCTCCAATCAATACTCACGTACGGAAATGACAACATCACAAACTCATGGTCATCCTCACTGGCCAGTAGCACCAATGTTTGAGCAGAAATCTAATCCAGGTGGATAGTGGTGGCCACCCGCCTATTCCACTTGGACACCCACCAATGTCCCTTTAAGTTTTTCAGTTTCCTTAATTGTAACACAATTTACTATCTTTGGTAGTGTTTCGGGTCGTGAACTTCTAGAGCCATTTTGAGGCCCCAAACGACACTTTTTTTGGAGAATGAGGCAATCATTTGTGTTTAATTGATTTTTTTTCATTTGAAAGTTTTAGTCCTCAGATTGATCTTTCTAATGAGGTATTATATGCATCAAATAGAGATCGTATTCCAAAGTTATGACCCCAAGAAGTTGATGTACCAATTTATCCAAATAGGGCCCATCATTTTGGCGCTTCATCTTGTAGGGTTAGGTTTTTGGATGTTTAAGGTTTTCCATTGTTTCTTAATAATAAATAGGCCTTCGAGCCTCACTGTAACATAGTTCATAGGCATGCAGCCACCACAACTCTCCTTAGAGATAAGAGACTATCACCCAAGCTAGTTTTATTTCCTCTCTATTTGTAATAATATCTTAGTATTTGATATTAATGAAATGAAGTGTTATTTCTGCTACATCCTTGTATTTATGGTTATATCTATAATTTGTTGTCTTCCTGTTTAATTTTGGATTAGTGGTATCAGAGAGGTCTTCTCTTTCTCTATTTTTCTTTGCATGTCCCCAACGAGGTCGGGATATAAGGAGTTAGGGCTCGAACTGGTCAAATCGTTGCAAGGCCAACCTCACAAATCCTAATGGTCTCCCATGGTGGAAGAGAAGAAAGATGAAGGAGTAGGAGATCCTTTCAAAATATTTCTCGAAGAAGCCCTTGAGTGACGAAGGAATGCGATGATGGACAACATTGCCCAGATCCTTCAATAACTACCGAAAGGTGACACATATCCTTCCAGCTGGTACTCTGGAAGCACAACACCCTTTAAGGTACAAGTTAACTTTGGCATCCCCATATTTTAAGGTTAGATAGATGCATATACTATAGATAAATAGTTAAATTTACTAGAAGGATATTTTTTTGTTCATGATTTTTCTAGCCAAGAAAAGATTACTTGTGAATTTCTCAAAGACGCCGCCCATCTCAAGGACTGGTGGGAAAATTACTATGAGAAGAAGGACAAAAGTACACTATTTTTATCTACGCCCACTTGAAATTTGTTCTGGGACATCATCAAGGAGCAGTACTACCCTATCAGGAGCTATGAGGATAAATACATCAAGTTGATCATGTTGGGCAGGGAAGGGACCAAGACATGCCAGAGTTTACCAATGTTTTTCATATCCTTTGCACGAAGTTGGGTATCAAGAATTCTAAGCGACATTCGATACTCAAGTACCATGGTTACTTACACAGGTACTTCCAGGACGAGATGGATTTCCTGGACATCTACTCACTCGACACGGTGTACCGATGCACAATAAAGATTAAGAAGAAGTTTAAGAGAAGAAGTGAGACTTTGGATTTTTGAATTCGAACCAAGGTAAAGGCATGGCCAAACCATAGAGAAAAGGAAAAATCCAATGCGGGGTGATCTAGGACAACCCCCCAAAGCCTCAAGAAAAGAATAACATCACGAAGACAAAGAAGGACATAGGAAAATGGTGTGAGTTCCATAAAATCTCCACTCACAACACAAGTGAGTGTCAGGACATGCATTCATTGGTGGCCGAGTTGAAGGCTTCCGAATCAGATGCATGTTCTAATTCTGAGTCAGAACCTGACAAGGGGAATGAATAAGGGAAGAAAATCATCGATGTGAAACTCAATGCCACGTGGCTAACATCATGATCCAAAAGAATGATCCTGAATATCCAGAGGAGGGGGAACGCTTCTTCCACTCATAGATGTGGGTGAAGGGTTCTCCACTGTATTTCATTGTCGACAACGAGAGCCGAAAGAACCTCATTTCAGTAGAGGCAATGAAGTAGCTGGGCCTACCAACTACAGCACGTCCATAGTCGTACACCATCGTGTGGCTTCAACAAGGACGAGATCTCCTTGTCAGCCAGCAGTGCCACCTTCCCTACAACATCAAGCCCTTCATGGATGAGGAACTGGTTGATGTTTCCCCTCTCAAAGTTTGTGATGTATTATTAGGAAAATCATAGTTGTGGAAGTGTCATGCTCTATATGAGTCTCAACCTTGCTTTGTGATTATTACTTTGGGCAATAAGTTGTATAGGATATTAGAGGTAGCCTCACCTACCACCATCTCTTTTATCACTACATAGAAATGCAGTAAGATCATTTCATAGACTACGAATTTTGTTTTCCTTGTGATTCTCCCTCATGAAAAGAAGAATATTGTGGCCATGACTTCTAGATAGGGCTCCTCCACACAGAAGCCTCATATGGAAAAGGTCATGGAGGAGTACATGGGCATTTTCTCCTCACTTATAGGGGTGCCTCTACACTATCAAGTCAAGCACTCCATGGATCTGACCTTGGGCATGCCGCTACCCAATGGATCAATATATCGATGCTTTGTTATGGAGAATGATGAGATCAAGAGGTAGACTTAGAAGTTGTTGTAGAAAGGGCACATCATGCCAAGCTCATCACCTTGTGGGAGCTCAGTTGTATTGGTACAGAAGAAGGATGGGACCTAGAGACTCTGTATTGACTATCGGGTGTTGAACAAGATCATTGTATATAATAGGTACCCAATCCCATGTGTTGATGGCCTTTTGGACCAGCTCAAGTGGGAAAAATATTTTTAGCAGGATCGATTTGAAGTTCATTTATCACCAGGTGCCTATCAAACCCTTTTTTGTGTGAAAGACTACCTTCAAATCTAAGGAGGGCCTTTTCGAAGGGTTGGTCATGCCTTTTAGGTTGATGAATGTGCCTGCAACCTTCATGAGATTGATGGATGACATATTGAGACCTTTCACCAATGCATTTTTGGTGGTATATCTAGATGACATCTTGATCTTTAGTGAGAGTTGGGAAGAGCACCTCTACCATATTTGGCAGGTCCTCCAAACCCTACGACAACACAAGTTGTGTGCCAATTTGGAGAAATGAACTTTTGGCGTGACCTAGGTTCAATATCTTGGGTACATCATTGATGAGAGGGGTATGCATATGGAAACATCCAAGATACAAGTCATTTGGGATTGGCTATCCCTAACCACTCTAACAGAGCTCCACATATTTCTGGATCTTTCCAATTTCTACCACAGGTTCATGTTGGGTTTCTCTCATATCACTTGGCTTTTAAGTCAAGTCAGCAATGCCGGAGAAAAAGCAAAGTATTTTGTTCTGAAACACAATTAAAGTTGTTTTTTTGAGTTGAAGCATCACCTCTTTCTACACCAGTGCTTACATTACCAGACTTGCAGCAGCCATTTGAGATTGAGGCAAATGTCTCCGATTATGTTATTGGGGCAATTCTTACTCAACAAGGGCATCAAGTGGCTTACCACAGTGAGACACTTTCAGACACAGTCTAAATGTATCACACATATGACAAAGAAATGTATTCCATTGTGAAAGCCTATCGTCAATGGAAGAATTATAATATGGGGTAGGAAATGATCATCCACACAAATCACCAACCCCTGCAGTTCATACGGACACAGGGGAAGTTGCAGAATGATCACCATATTAAATGGTCCACATACCTGCAAAAGTTCCATTTAAACATTAAGTACAGGAAAGGTAGCGCCAATAATGTTGTATATTGCCTTAGTCAACCACCAGTCATGGCATTGGTCATTGTGCTAGACTCCTGCGGGCACAAGACTTCGGGGTGATCACATCTTTACAAGAGCAATCCATAATTTGACATCACATGCAATAAACTCCTAGAAGGTAAGAAAGTTCCAAATTTTCACCTCCAAGATGCATTGTTATGCCACTTGGGACACATATGTTTTCCTTCTAGCGAGCATGCCAAGATGATCTGGGAAGTGCACTACAATCGAGTCACTAGACATTTTAGAGTAGAGAAAATAGTGGGATTACTGTTGAAGTATTTTTATTGGTCGAACCTTCATCAGGATGTTGGGAAGTATATTTGATCCTGCACTGATTACATCATTTCCAAACCAACCATCAAGAAGCAAGGCCTATATACTCCTCTACCTACACCTAGTCGACCTTGAGAATCCATCTCCTTGGATTAGTTGTTAAACCTTCCTTCTACTAAGCACTACAATGAATACATTTTCATGGTCGACGATAAATTCTCTAGGATGGCCATTATGGTAGCTTGCAAGAAGAGTATCATAGCAGAGGCTATTGCTAATCCCTTCTTTGATCAAGTGTGGGTACACTTTGGGATCCCATAGTCCATTGTCTCAGATCGGGATAACAGATTCCTTAGTGAATTTTTGTCAAGTCGTTGGTCGATTTTGGATACCAAACTTACTAAGCCCACCACTTTCCACCCCCAAATTTATGGCCAAACATAGGTTGTCAATAGGATGATTGTACACATTCTGCACATGTACAACTCGAAGCATCCATGCACATCGGATTAAATCCTCTCCTATATCCAACACAGCTACAACAGAGCTCTCCATAGCTCAACAAGCCATAACCCTTTTCAGGTAGGGTTAGGATTTCAACCATTATGTCTGATTCATGTGGCCATACTATTTGCAGCCACTCAGGTAGATTCGGCTCAGATCAAGTCCAAAGCCGATAGGGCTAATACATTCATTAAGAAAATTCAAGAAATCCACCAACAAGTCCATGATATATTGAACAAAGGAAATGCTAAGTACAAACACGGCCATGATCAACATTAGGTGTCACACAAGTTGCAGGTGGGTGACAATGTTTGGCTACATTTGCAGAAGGAGTGCCTCACTGGACCACACCACAAGGTTCACCCACTCTAATATGGGCCATACACCATCACCAAGGCTATACGGGTGTTGAAGCTCCGAAAATCGGGTCTACAACAAGGGGGATACCCACCCGGTCAGAACCTTGAAAGAAGCTCCTTTTCTATTTGGGATGGTGGGTCCGACTAGGGATAATGGGACCAGTTTCCCAATTTGTGTGTATGTGATGAGAATTGATATTTCCTTTCTAATGATTTCTAAGTAAAATGCTTTTAATCTAAGTCTAATCTAATAACATGCAATTTTATTATAATGAACAGAAATATCTATTCTAAAACTAACCCGGGATTTAACTTTTCAGTTACGTGATCTAAAATAATTTCTAACAGCAATTGGTAATAAAGATCATTCATTTGCTACAAGAAAAGAATTCGATAAAAATAAATCGTTTCGTATAAAAAGTTAGCCGAAACAATTGTGAGAAGCATATCGCATAATAAGTCATTCATACATTAAGCATAAACATAATAGTCATCACCATACAAAAGTGCCGAATGATAACTCAAACATTCAAGCCTTCATATATAAATAACCTAACATAAATATCACTTTAACACATAAGAAAAAATCATTAAGAGATAAAAGTACCATTGATAACAAGTTCTACTCATGAGCTTTAGCAATATAGATTTATCTCCTCCTAATTCAACATCTACTAAGAGTACAAAAGTGCATTTTAGTAGCAGACATTAAACAAAGATATCAATAAATCTCGTTCCATTCATTCATCAAAACCTCCTCCGAGGGTGCAGAAGTGCATGTTCTGAGGAAACATTTTTGACAAATTTCAGGACCCCTCTCTAAATGCATGAGAGGGGTTAAAATACTACTAACTAAATACTAAAAATAGTCTATTACAAAAATATATAGGAGGAGTTTTAAATGACCATCCTCATCTAAGGCAAAAATAAATCAAAACTAAAACTAAAACTGAATCTGAAATTAACTATCTATGTGTCTGTTCTCTGAGATTGCAAGCATTCAACATTGGCTTGAGGTGTGTTGGTTGGCCGATCTTTGATTTTAGTTGCCCTGTGAAAACAGAATCAGCAAGTGCTTGCGCTATCTTCTCGGCAGAGTTCATAAGGCATTTGAGAGTCATGCTTTCACTGTGCGGTTTAACCAAGTACTACCAGTAGGAATCCCAATTGAACTTGGTTAACTTCTTGATGGACTCTGCTCTTTCGTCAGCCTTTTGTTTCCAGCTTGTCTACAGATGATGTGCCTTTAGGAGAAATCCCAAAGCGGTCTCTGATATGAGTTTTGCTCTGTGTAGGTTCTCATTGACACAGTCAATGACATTGTTTACTGCTATAGCTGCTTCTTCTACTACCTATTCTACCTTCCTAATCTGATTCCTGCCAAGTGCTAGGTTTTAGCCAAATTTTCTTACCATCCAATGATATCCCCGATAAATACCATCAGTTTTGGAGTGCAGATCTTGCCTTTAGCCTTTAGCACTTTTTCCCACGGTTTACCTAGCTTACATGTGACCGAGAGCTCCAGGTCCTTCCTTCACGAGGGGTTTTACCTAGCGATCGTGCATCGGAAACTGCCTCCTTTTCCCGATCCGGGCTTCCCAGGTGTTAGTTTCCCCTCTTCCACAGTTTTGGTAGATGAAACATAAACCCTTAATCTTGTCGAGTGAATGACACAATGAGATCCTAACTCCGAGTCTTGAATTGTTTGTCTGTTATATCAACACTGTCCAGTACCCACTTAACCATGTCTGTGTATGGAAGAATCTTGGGTCTTGCCACTATCCGATGCAAGAACGAACATGCAAGTTCTATGATTGATGCTTCAGATGACCCATGTGAGTCTGTTGTTGCTTTAACCTCCATAATTCTAGGACTTTCTTCTTCTAAGAGACTGTACATGGATTCCCAAGTAGTTATGCCAGCATCTCTATTACAGGTGGTGTCTATGTATAAGGGCATATGTATATTATTCTGCTTTCCACTCCTACAAATTTACAAGTAAGGAAAGAATAATGATAAGAGATAAGGTGACGGGAAAGCTCTTAATGCCGAAATCATATAAAATATATCACCCTACTTGAAACAACCTTTCCATCAGATCTAAATCTTATCTCATTAATGACCATCAACTAACCCATTAAGTTGACATTAATGCCCATAACTTGGTATCAGATTACGATAGAAACTTTTTTGAACGATGAGCCTTGTAGATTTGCGATAATTCGATTTGCTTTGCAATATCGCAGATCGCAATATCGCTAATCCGTTTTGTTAACAATCATTTATCACCACATGTTTCTACGAGATGTGATTTGCGAGATGCCTTATCGCATATCGCTGGGTTGAGATATTCTACCTTAGGTGATACTTGCGGCATATGAAAGCTATGATGTGTGATGGGTCTTCAAGGCGTGCAATCTCGCATCGCATTTTCACAGTTTCGGAAGTTTGCTTATATGATGCCCTCCATTACTCTTTGCGATGCGATGTCTTATTGTTGAGAGAATGATTTTATTTGGAACTTATCATAAAACTTAAGTGTTTTGGATTTTTCCAGTGTTTTCCTAAGTTTATGATCGTATGTTTTATTCAAAGGGGAATATAAGTGCTACATTTTATTTTTTAGAAGGGTCCCCATTTATTTATTATTAGTAATAAAACTAAATAAAAAGGGGGGTTGTTGTTGGCCACAACAATTGGCGATTCACTTGGAAGAACCAATTATCTCTGATTATCTTTTGAATTTTCTAAACTTCCAAAACAGGAAAGCTTTCTAGAAAATCAAACTTTATTATTAAAACATAAAGTGTATCATGCTTTCAGACGTTAATGGTAGTTTGTTTCTCCTGTGTTAACTCTGATTATTTACTTCCCAAAGCTAGTTATTGTATTTATATCAGCCACTACTTGGTTTATAAAGATAAAAAAAAAAGACTTATCTGTAGATCAAATTAAGCATGCTCATTTGTCGTAGGTAGAGCCTCTACCGCCAGTAGGCGTTCATAGCCTCGACAGGGTTACCTGTTACCTAGCAATGATCATGTATCCTACTTGGAGAAATATACAATTTTCAAAGATAAATCCATGTCCACACTTATTGCTTTTGCTTTCTTTTAATTATTAAAAAACAATGTCTTGGTTTGGTAGCCAAATTATGACAGTGTCATTCACTTGATTTATAACTTTCCTGAACAAGTTGGCTCATGATGAGACCCCTTGTCTTTTGATTGCAACAATCTTGAGTCATTGCCCTATTTTGGTATTCAGTTTTGGCAATGTCAGCAAGTTATAATATCTATGATCATGATAAGTCAGCTCATGATGATACCTCTTATTATTTAGGTTTACAGTGTATCATTGGATTATTCCTTGAAGCTCGTAATTCTCTAGGTGGGGAGGAAGTCTTTGGTTCCTTAAGAATAGCTCTGGATGACAATTATAGAGTTTTTGGAAAGAGCTTTTCTACAGAGAATTTTGTTTTGTTATTGATGCTTTTCATTGACTGATATAAAACAAATTCCAACTAAAGGTTACCTTTTGTCAAAATTCGCATGGCTGAAACTAGTAACATTTTCAGGCTTATAGCATTTGACTGTACCTTTCAATAACTATGACCAATTTTTCAAATCAGTTCTATTTATACAAGAGAAAAAAAAATCTAAAAGAAACACTAGTCTTTTTCGTGAATTCCAAACGTAACCATTTACAACTTGTTTTATTATCAAAATAAAGCTATAAACAATAGTTTACAAAAATAGAAGAGGACATCTTCTATGGAAAATATTTTTTGAGGATATACCCATTAACAGGTAAAGATTCTCTTTTCCTGCTAAATCCTGCAACATGAAAGTGGATGGACCTATGATTTCCACACTTTGTAATGGGCCAAGCCACATTTGTTTGAATTTTGAATGTTTACCTTTTTCTTCGTGAGCCTTATCCCATTTTAAAACTAAATCTCCAATTTGAAAGTCCTTTCTAGATACCATGCTTGAATCAAAGGAAGCCTTTACTAATGCTTGATGATGAGCGTGTGTGATTTTAGCCTGTTCTCGTTGCTCTTCTAGCTTAAGGATCTGTAGTTGTCTTAGTTGTAAAGATGAAGTTGGTGTTTCATCAATAAATTGAACTAAGGCCAAAGAAGGAATTGCTAGATGAGTTGGGAGAACCACTTCTTTCCCATAAACTAAATTAAAGGGAGAAGTGCCAATGGAGGCTTTCTGCGTTATTCGGTCTGCCCAAAGAGCATACATCAAAGATTTGTGCCAATTTTTATGATTCTGATCAATGGTTCACTTAATGATTCTGATTAAGTTTTTATTCATTGATTCAGCCAACCCATTCCCTTGTGGGTAATAATTGGCAAAATATTTAAGCTTAAAACTTCTTTTAAGTGGAAATTCAGTCATAGCATTGCCTGAAAAATATGATGCATTGTCAAACATTAAAGCAGAGCGTAGACCAAACCTGGTGATTATGAATTGATCTATGAAATCAATGATGTGCTCAGCATTAGCTATCTTGAGAGGAACTGCTTCTACCAATTTAGTAAAATAATCTATAGATGTAAGGATATACCTATGTTGTTTAGAAGAGTGAGGAATGATCTCACCTATTATATCCAATCCCCATTGATCAAAAGGTTGATCGATGTTGATTGGTTGCAAAGGCAATGATGGTTTCTTTTGTCTCCCAGCAGCAGTTTGACAAATTTGACATTTCCTTACATAGTTATGTGCATCTTTAAATAGTGTAGGTCAATAATACCCTGCGCGCAAACATTTATGTGTTGTAGCATCTACCGCGTAATGTCCACCTGCTGGTCAATCATGGAGTTCCTGCAACACCTTTTCAGCTTCATATTTCTCAAGACATCTAAGGAGAACAGAATCCTAATTCATCCTAAAAAGTACATCGTTTACGAGTTGATACTACTTAGCCTTCAATCTTAAAGCTCTTTTCTTTGTATAATCCAGATTTGAAGCAGCATACCCGTTCTTTAGATAAAATATGATATCAACATATATTGACTCAATATCATTTAGGCTTACCTCATACATTTGTACTCCTTGATTTGAAGATGGTATTTTGGAAATAAGCGATGCTCCAGCCAACGTTTTGCAAAAGCCTTGACCTTTTACAATATTTGCTGGCTTGATCTCAGTGTCGTATTCTTGTAAGGAAATAACCCAATTTTCTCTCTTTTCACCCACGTCTTTATGTACTAAGAGATTTCTTACCACTGGAAACGTACTATGATTTTTGTATGGGGTTTAAGAAGAAAGGGTTTGATATGCTTGATCACCTTGAAAATAGCATAAGCTTGTTTCTCAACGTCGGAATAATTTAATTCGGCCCCTTGCAGATTTGAACTGAAGAAGGCAATTAGGGCTTCTACCTTGTCTTGATTGGCTTGAGTGAGTATCGCAGCATATGATTTATCAGAGGAAAATGTATAAAAAATGAAAGGATTGCAAAAATTTGGAGTCGCTAAGGATGGGGCATTAACAATCGCTTGCTTAATTAGATTGAACGCTTCATATTCCTCTTGTCTCCATTTCAAAAGTGAATTCTTCTTGATCATTGCTTGTAATGGTGATACAATCCTTGAGAAGTCTGGAACAAATCTTTTAACAAAATTAAACTGGCCAAGGAAGGATTGCATGACTTTCTTATTATGAGGCAAGGGTATTTTAGAAATCTCCTTAATTCTATTGGGATCAATATGGATTCCAGATTTTGACACTATAAATCCAAGAATTTTTCCTTCACTTAATGCAAAAAAGGACTTTTTTGGATTAAGTGAAATCCCATACCTTTGGCAACGTTGGAAGATCTGTTTTAAGTCTCTAAGGTGATTACCGCATTTTTTAGAATATACAGTTATGTCATCTAAGTAAATCACCACTTATTTGTTTACTAATCCCTTAAATGCAATGTCCATGGCCCTTTGAAATGTGGCACCAACGTTAATCAGACCAAACGACATCTTTTGATATGCGTAAGTACCCCATTTGGTTTTGAACGTGGTTTCCAGTTGATCATCAGGGTGGACTAGAACTTTGTTGTAGCTGGAGAAACCATCTAAAAAGGACATTACTTCTGATCCTGCAACTACTTGTAATATTTGTTCCATAGGAGGCAGGGGAAAATTATCCTTTCTGCAGGCTTTGTTAAGATTTCGAAAGTCAATACAAATTCTAATGTCCCCATTTTTCTTTACAGGGAAGGTCATCATAGTTCTAGGAAAAGACACTTTTGTATTGTTTTGGGAGATGAACATAGGCTAATTTTGCTTCAGGGGCTAGGTCAAGCCCTAGGTTGATATTCTGTGGCTTGGTATCCATTCTTAGATATACTAATTCATAGTTTAAAGTTGAACTCTGAAGTTTTGAATTGGTAGATCTCTTAAATCGGTATTTCAAATCATATAGGTCTTCCAACTTGACTACAAATTTTGGTATAGCATTATTAGTGCTTTCTTGTTGTAACTATTTGTTATGTTGGTCCTCATCAATTATCTGATTAGTGTAATATCCTTTTGATATCAGGAAACTTACTATATCAGGGTCATCATTGAAAATTCTCCAGTTTGTAACAATATCAGGGATCGAGGACCTAAAGATCAGTTCGATTGAGAATCTGTCTAGGCTATAGTCTTCTGATGGAATGAGCTTGGAAGCTACATTTTCCAGGAGGTCAACCCTAGCATTTTGGAGTTTGGGAATGGGTGAAATATTGAATTCTATAAAATGTTCAATAAATCTTGCATTAAAGATTGATATTGTTTTAAATGACCTGATAGATAATGCATAGTATTTCGTACTTGTCTAATAACAATCTCAAAGTCTTCGAAGACTTGTAGATACTTGATATCTAATCTAATTTCCTTGTACATTCCTTGGACTAGGACTTCGTATTCTGCAGTTTTGTTTATGCAATCAAACTCGAGTCTACATGTTAGCATAGTTTTGTTTCCCGCTGGACTAACTAATACACATCCTGCTCCTGCTCCATCGTTAGACTTAGAACCATCAAAAAATAATTTCCAAAATAAAGATTTATTTACAGAACTATTTATAAAATTAACACATTTAGAACTATCTGTTTGAGAAATTTTTCTACTTGGGATAGAATAGAATGTTCTAAGTAAGGCGAAGTATGAGCATTCAAATGTTCTAAGAAAGAGTCAACAGAATAGTTGCCAATTATATTATTGTTGTATGCTATAGGTTCATTTTCTCCTTCCAATTCCGTCAATATGGATTTTTGGTGTATTTCTCACTCAACCTTTATCTGATTCAGTTTACCATTGTAAGGGAGCCACATATGTGACCAGTCGGTCACAAAGTATCCATGAAGCTTTTTAGACCAATCCCTACTAAGAATTAAGCCGTAAAATTTGGGAATGTCTACAAATAGAATATCAATGACTTGACATACCTTTGGATTAGATGACAACCTTATGGTAACTTGATTTAGTTCACCGATTACTTCAACCTGCAATCAGTCCAGTTGAACTGTTCATACTGCAAATTTTTGAGGTTGGACGTTTAACTTTGCACATATTGTTTTAGGTAAGATATTGGATGAAACTCCTGAATCTATCAGACAATTATGCAAGTTTTTATTGAAAATTTCGTAAATCAGAAGGAATGGAGGAGTATGGGATTTTGACCTACCTCCAATTAAAGTGATATCATTGGGATCAACTTTATTCGTCATATTAGTTGGAGGTCTTCCCATCTCCTAAGAAGCTTACAAGATTACAGCAACAGGAAGAGGCACAACGGGAATTGCATGTAACTCTTTCAAAAGTAGCTTTTGTTGATGTTTTAGTTTGCTCAATTCATGAAAAGTAAGGTTAGCCCTAGTCTTCTTCATGTCTCCAACGATATTATACTCCATCTCATCAGAAAAAATTAGTGTTTTAGACGGAGTTGGTTAATCAGATTGGACTGGGCTTATTTGAGTCACTTTTGGTGATGATTTCTTACTTGCAACTTTATCTTTGGATGCTGAGCTTGCACTCTTCTACCTAGGACTAGATTGTGGAGGATCGAGTTGATTTCTACTTCTGGTACTGACTGGTGATGCCTCTTGATCCTCTTCATCTCGGAGGATGAAGTCCCACATTCCCTGTACTTCTACAACTTCATCTTCATCAGTAGGTTCATCGTTAGAAGCTTCCTCTTCTGCTCCTTCAGATTCTGCATTTTTTATATCATTGGGTGGCTTTGAATCAGTTGAAGGATTTTTTCTACAAGGCTTGTAGGGATTTTTAGAAGAAGTCTTTGCTACTTGTCTCGTAATGTCAACCATTTCGTTAGACATGGTTTTTAGGACTTTCTACAATCCTTCTAAATCAAATGGGTCTTTTGATTGCATTTTCTTAGGATCATCTCTAAAAGTAACCTTCTTAGACTTTCTTTCATCAACAAAGTTTTTCTTTTCTAAAGCTAAGATGTGTTTTTCTACCGCTATTTCTTCTTTCATGTTTTCAGCCAATGTTGTCTTGGCAGCCCTATCAACGAAGATCACTATGTTTGATGGTAAAGCAAATATATACCATTCACTTTGAACATCCTCACTAGGCTTGGAAGCTGTCAGAATTTTGTTCAAAAGATTATTAAAACACGAGTTAAAATCTTTGATAGGTTCTCTGGACTCAGTATTTAGATTCGATAGATCATTGATCAGTGTTGATGTAGATCTATCATCACCGAACTTAGTCAAGAATTGTTCTTGGAAAATGTCCCAGCTAGTGATGGATCCTGATGGTAATGAAAAATACCTGGATCTAGCTGCTCCTTGTGAAGTGTAAGGGAAGAGCCAGACAACAACATCTTCATTAGTAACTGCATTTAGATTTATAGATAACATAAATTTGTTTATGTGTTCTTCTGCTAGCATGCCTACTTCACGATTAAACTTAGGCAGCCATTTTTCATGATGGGCTGGTATTTGACTCAAGGGCGCAGGCATTAAGACTGCCCCTGGATTATTCCATGGGGTTTGGGCCATTGCTGAAGTACTAACAGAGGAAAGCACAAATGATGTTCCTTGTGGTTGGGAAGATGAGGATATTAAAGTTCCAGATGATTGAGAAGCAGATGTTGAAGTTCCAGTACTCTGATGGACAACAATTTGAAGTGGAGTGGTGGATGGTTGACTTCACAGTGGAGAAGTTGAAATGGATGATGATGATGAAAAAGTCCCACTATCAGACCCTTTAGGTGACTTCCTTGCTCTTTTCTTTTTAGGTAGAGGTAATTCAGTTGGTCCGATACTAAAATTTTCACATTGCAATCTGGTAAGAGGATGAGAAGGATGGTATCACGAAGTCACACTACCTTGAGATATTTTAGACTTTTGCGGTGATATGGAAAATCCTTGAAGTTTATGAATCAAAGATGAAACTCAGGAGGTTCAATAGTAGATTTCTCTGAAATGTTTGGGTTTGTGGCAGTGGTTGTTGTTTTATCGACTTCTCACTCAAGATTTAAAGATTCGAAGTGCGATGCAAAAGTCGGGGGAGATGTTGAGGGGGATTTACTCTCAGAATGGTATTTAGATTTGGATTTACTAGCCATTCACAGTTCGGGGCCCTCCTTCTAGCACCAAATATGTTGAAGCCTCGAAAATCAGGTCTACAACAAGGGGGATACCCACCTGGTCCGGACCTTGAAAGTAGCTCCTTTTCCGTTTGGGATGGTGGGTCCGACTGGGGATAACGAGACCAGTTTCCCAATGTGTGTATGTGTGATGAGAATTGATATTTCCTTTCTAATGATTTCTAAGTAAAATTCTTTTAATCTAAGTCTAATTTAATAACATGCAATTGTATTCTAATTAATAGAAATATCTATTCTAAAACTAGCCTGGGATTTAACTTTTCAGTTATGCGATCTAAAATAATTTCAAACAGTGATTGGTAATAAAGGTCATTCAATTGCTACGAGAAAAGAATTCGATAAAAATAAATCGTTTCATATAAACATTTATTCAAAACAATTGTGAGAAGCATATCGCATAATAAGTCATCCATACATTAAGCATAAACAGAATAGTCATCACCGTACAAAAGTGCCAAATGATAACTCAAACATTCAAGCCTTCATATATAAATAATTACACATAAATATCACTTTAACACATAAGCAGAATCATTAAGAGATAAAAGTACCATTGATAACAAGTTCTACTCATGAGCTTCAACAATATAGATTTATCTCTTCCTAATTCAACATCTACTAAGAGTACAAAAGTGCTTTTCAGTAGCAGACATTAAACACAGATATCAATAAATCTCATTCCATTCGTTCATCAAAACCTCCTCCAAGGGTGCAGAAGTGCATGTTCTGAGGAAATGTTTTTGACAAATTTCAGGACCCCTCTCTAAATGCATGAGAGGGGTTAAAATACTACCAACTAAATACTAAAAATAGTCTATTACAAAAATATAGGAGGGGGTTTAAATGACCATCCTCATCTAAGGAAAAAATAAATCAAAACTAAAACTAAAACTGAATCTGAAATTAACTATCTATGTATCTGTTCTCTGAGATCACAAGCATTCAGCATCGACTTGAGGAGCGTCAATTGACCGACCTCCAATTTTAGTTGCCCTACGAAAATAGAATCGGTAAGTGCTAGCGCTATCTTCTTGGTAGAGTTTGTAAGGAATTTGAGAGTCATGCATTGACTATGCGATTTAACCAAGTACTGCCAGTAGGAATCCCAATTCAACTTGGTTAACTTCTTGATGGACTCTAATCTTTCTTCAACCTTTTGTTTCCAGCTTGTCTGTAGATGCTATGCCTTCGGGAGAAATCCCAGAGCGGTCTCTGATATGAGGTTTGCTCTGTACAGGTTCTCATTGACATGGTCAATGATGTTGTTTACCACTGTAGTTGCTTCTTCTGCTGCCTATTCTGCCTTCCTAATCTGATTCCTACCAAGTGCTAGGTTTCAGCTGAATTCACTTACCGTCCAAGGATATCCTCGATAAATATTGTCGGTTTTGGTGCATGGGTTTTTCCTTTAGCCTTTAGTGCTTTTTCCCATGGTGTACCTAGCTTACATGCGACCAAGAGCTCCGGGGCTTTCCTTCACGATGTATTTTGACTGGTAATTGCGCATCGGAAACTGCATCCTTTTCCCGATCTAGGCTTCCCAGGTGCTCATTTCGCCTCTTGCTTTTTTTGGTAGATCATACATAAACCTTTAATCTTGTGGAGTGAATGACCCAATGAGGTCCTGGCTCTAAGTCTTGAATTGCCTGTCTGTTATATCAGCACTGTCCAATACCCACTTAACCATGTCTATGTATGGAAGAATCTTGGGTCTTGCCACTATCCGGTGCAAGAACGAACATGCAAGTTCTATGATTGATGCTTCAGATGACCCGCACGAGTTTGTTGTTGCTTTAACCTCCATAATTCTGGGAGTTTCTTCTTCGAGCAAACTGTACATGCCTTCCCAAGTAGTTATCCCAGCATCTTTGTTACAGGTGGTGTCTATGTGTAAGGGCATCATTTCTTTGTCCTTAGTAACCAAAGCTTTTCCCTTCTTTCCCATTACACTCTGAACATTGCTGCGTATATTATTCTGCTTTCCACTCCTGCAAATTTACAAGTAAGGAAAGAATAATGATAAGAGATAAGGTGACGGGAAAGCTCTTAATGCCGAAATCATGTAAAATATATCACCCTACGTGAAACGACCTTTCGATCAGATCTAAATCTTATCTCATTAATGACCATCAACTAACCGATTAAATTTACATTAATGCCCATAACTTGGTATTAGATTATGATAGAAACGTTTTTGAACGATGAGCCCTGCAGATCTGCAATAATTCGATTTTCTTTGCAATATCATAGATCACAATATCGCTAATCCGTTTTGTTAACAATCATTTATCACCACATGTTTCTACAAGATGCGATTTGCGAGATGCCTTATCGCATATCGCTGGGTTGAGATATTCTACCTTAGGTGATACTTGCGGCATATGAAAGCTATGATGTGCGATGGGTCTTCAAGGCATGCAATCTTGCATCGCATTTTCACAGTTTCGGAAGTTTACTTATACGATGCCCTCCATTACTCTTTGCGATGCGATGTCTTATTGTTGAGAGAATGATTTTATTCGGAACTTATCATAAAACTTAAGTCTTTTGGATTTTGCCATTGTTTTCCTAACTTTATGATCGTATGTTTTATTCAAAGGGGAATATAAGTGCTACATTTTATTTTTTAGAAGGGTCCCCATTTATTTAGTATTAGTAATAAAACTAAATAAAAAGGGGGGTTGTTGTTGGCCACAACAATTGGCGATTCACTTGGAAAAGCCAATTATCTCTAATTATCTTTTCAATTTTCTAAACTTCCAAACAGAAAAGCTTTCTGGAAAATCAAACTTTATTATTAAAACATAAAGTGCATCATGCTTTCAGACGTTAATGGTAGTTTGTTTCTCCTGTGTTAACTCTGATTATTTACTTCCCAAAGCTAGTTATTGTATTTATATCAGCCACTACTTGGTTTATAAAGATAAAAACAAAGACTTATCTATAGATCAATTTTAAGCATGCTCATTTGTCGTAGGTAGAGCCTCTACTGCCAGCAAGAGTTCATAGCCTCGACAGGGTTACCTGTTACCCAGCAATGATCATGTATCCTACTTGGAGAAATGTACAATTTTCAAAGATAAATCATGTCCACACTTATTTCTTTTGCTTTCTTTTAATTCTTAAAAAACAATGTCTTGGTTTGGTAGCCAAATTATGATAGTGTCATTCACTTGATTTATAACTTTCCTGAACAAGCTGGCTTGTGATGAGACCCCTTATCTTTTGATTGCAACAATCTTGAGTCATTGCCCTCTTTTGGTATGCAGTTTTCACAAGGTCAGTAAGTTATAATATCTATCATCATGATAAGTCAGCTCATGACAAGACGTCTTATTCTTTAGGTTTATAGTGTATCATTGGATTATTCGTTGAAGCTCGTAATTCTCTAGGTGGGGAGGAAGTCTTTGGTTCCTTAAGAATAGCTCTGGATGACAATTAGAGAGTTTTTGGAAAGAGCTTTTCTACTGAGAATTTTGTTTTGTTATTGATGCTTTTCATTGACTGATATAAAACAAATTCCAACTAAAGGTTACCTTTTATCAAAATTCGGAGGGCTAAAACTAGTAACATTTTCAGGCTTATAGCATTTGACTGTACCTTTCAATAACTATGACCAATTTTTCAAATCAGTTCTATTTATACAAGAGAAAAAACAAAATCTAAAAGAAACACTAGTCTTTTTCGTGAATTCCAAATGTAAAAATTTACAACTTGTTTTATTATCAAAATAAAGCTATAAGCAATAGTTTACAAAAAATAGAAGAGGTCATCTTCTATGGAAAGTATTTTTTGAGGATCTACCCATTAACAGGTAAAGATTCTCTTTTTCCTGCTAAATCTTGCAACATGAAAGTGGATGGACTTATGATTTCCACAATTTGGAATGGGCCAAGCCACATTTGTTTGAATTTTGAATGTTTACCTTTTTCTTCGTGAGCCTTATCCCATTTTAAAACTAAATCTCCAATTTTAAAGTCCTTTCTAGACACCATGCTTCAATCAAAGGAAACCTTTACTAATGCTTGATGATGAGCGTGTGTGATTTTAGCCTGTTCTCGTTGCTCTTCTAGCTTAAGGATCTGTAGTTGTCTTAGTTGTAAAGATGAAGTTGGTGTTTCGTCAATAAATTGAACTAAGGCCAAAGAAGGAATTGCTAGATGAGTTGGGAGAACCACTTCTTTCCCATAAACTAAATTAAAGGGAGAAGTGCCAATGGAGGATTTCTACGTTATTCGGTCTACCCAAAGAGCATACATCAAAGATTTGTGCAAATTTTTATCATTCTAATCAATGGCTCACTTAATGATTCTGATTAAGTTTCTATTCATTGATTCGGCCAACCCATTCCCTTGTGGGTAATAATTGGCAAAATATTTAAGCTTAAAACCTCTTTTAAGTGGAAATTCAGTCATAGTATTGCCAGAAAAATATGATGCATTGTCAAACATTAAAGCAGAGCGTAGACCAAACCTGGTGATTATGAACTGATCTTGAAATCAATGATGTGCTCAGCATTAGCTGTCTTGAGAGGAACTGCTTCTACCAATTGAGTAAAATTATCTATCGATGTAAGGATATACCTATGTTGTTTAGAAGAGTGAGGAATGATCTCACCTATTATATCCAATTCCCATTGATCAAAAGGTTGATCGATGTTGATTGGTTACAAAGGCAATGATGGTTTCTTTTGTCTACCAGTAGCAGTTTGACAAATTTGACATTTCCTTACATAGCTATGCACATCTTTAAATAGTGTAGGCCAATAATATCCTGCGCGTAAAATTTTATGTGTTGTAGCATCTCCCGCATAATGTCCACCTGCTGGTCCATCATGGAGTTCCTGCAACACCTTTTCAGCTTCAGATTTCTCAAGACATCGAAGGAGAACAGAATCATAATTCATCCTAAAAAGTACATCGTTTATGAGTTGATACTACTTAGCCTTCAATCTTAAAGCTCTTTTCTTTGTATAATCCAGATTTGAAGGAGCATATCCGTTCTTTAGATAAAATATGATATCAACATATATTGATTCAATATCGTTTAGGCTTACCTCATACATTTGTACTTCTTGATTTGAAGATGGTATTTTGGAAATAAGCGATGCTCCAGCCAACATTTTGCAAAAGCCTTGACCTTTTACAATATTTGCTGGCTTGATCTCAGCGTCGTATTCTTGTAAGGTAGTAACCCAATTTTCTCTCTTTTCACCCACATCTTTCTGTACTAAGAGATTTCTTACCACTGGAAACGTACTATGATTTTTGTATGGGTTTTAAGAAGAAAGGGTTTGAAATGCTTGATCGCCTTGAAAACAGCATAAGCTTGTTTCTCAACATCGGAATAATTTAATTCAGCCCCTTGCAGATTTGAACTGAAGAAGGCAATTAGGGCTTCTACCTTGTCTTGATTGGCTTGAGTGAGTATCGCAGCATATGATTTATCAGAGGAAAATATATAAAAAATGAAAGGATTGGAAAAATTTGGAGTCGCTAAGGATGGGGCATTAACAATCGCTTGCTTAATTAGATTGAACGCTTCATATTCCTCTTGGCTCCATTTGAAGAGTGAATTCTTCTTGATCATTGCTTGTAATGGTGATACAATCCTTGAGAAGTCTGGAACAAATCTTTTAACAAAATTAAACTGGCCAAGGAAGGATTGCATGACTTTCTTATTATGAGGCAAGGGTATTTCAGAAATCTCCTTAATTCTATTGGGATCAATATGGATTCCAGATTTTGACACTATAAATCCAAGAATTTTTCCTTCACTTAATGCAAAAAAGGACTTTTTTGCAGTAAGTGAAATCCCATACCTTTGGCAACGTTGGAAGATCTGTTTTAAGTCTCTAAGGTGATTACCACATTTTTTAGAATATATAGTTATGTCATCTAAGTAAATCACCACTGATTTGTTTACTAATCCCTTAAATGCAATGTCCATGGCCCTTTGAAATGTGGCACCAACGTTAATCAGACCAAACGACATCTTTTGATATGCGTAAGTACCCCATTTGGTTTTGAACGTGGTTTCCTATTGATCATCAGGGTGGACTAGAACTTTGTTGTAGCTAGAGAAACCATCTAAAAAGGACATTAATTCTGATCCTGCAACTGCTTGTAATATTTGTTCCATAGGAGGCAGGGGAAAATTATCCTTTTGGCAGGCTTTGTTAATATTTCGAAAGTCAATACAAATTCTAATGTCCCAATTTTTCTTTCTAACGGGAACCAAGTTGGAAACCCATCTAGAATGTCAAATGGGGAAAATAATCTTGGCTTTCCAGAGTAGGATGGATCTTCCATAGCTTTTGTTGAACAGGTTTTTCATCAGCTATCATTGGGATAGTATGCTGAATGATTGAAGTGTTGTAAGTCTTAAGGTCATCATAGTTCTAGGCAAAGACACTTTTGTATTGTTTCAGGAGATGAACATAGGCTAATTTTTCTTCAGGGGCTAGGTCAAGACCTAGGTTGATATTCTGTGGCTTGGTATCCGTTCCTAGATATACTAATTCATAGTTTAGAGTTGAACTCTGAAGTTTTGAATTGGTAGACCTCTTAAATCGGTATTTCAAATCATATAGGTCTTCCAACTTGACTACAAATTTTGGTATAGCATTATTAGTGCTTTCTTGTTGTAACTATTTGTCATGTTGGTCCTCATCAATTATCTGATTAGTGTAAGATCCTTTTGATATCAGGAAACGTACTATATCAGGGTCATCGTTGAAAATTCTCCAGTTTATAACATTATCAGGGATCTAGGGCCTAAAGATCAATTCGATTGAGAATCTGTCTGGGCTATAGTCTTCTGATGGAATGAGCTTGGAAGCTACCTTTCCCAGGAGGTCAGCCCTAGCATTTTGAAGTTTGGGAATGGGTGAAATATTGAATGCTATAAAATGTTCAATAAATCTTGCACTAAAGATTGATAATGTTTTAAATGACCTGATAGACAATGTATAGTATTTCGTACTTGTCTAATAACAATATCAAAGTCTTTGAAGACTTGTAGATACTTGGTATCTAATTTGATTGCCTTGTACAGTCCTTGGACTAGGACTTCGTATTCTGCAGTGTTGTTTTTGCAATCAAACTTGAGTCTACATGTTAGCATAGTTTTGTTTCCCTCTGGACTAACTAATACACATCCTGCTCCTGCTCCATCGTTAGACTTAGAACCATCAAAAAATAATTTCCAAAATAAAGATTTATTTACAGAACTATCTATAAAGTTAACACATTTAGAACTATCTGTTTGAGAAAGTTTTCTACTTGAGATAGAATAGAATGTTCTAAGTAAGGAGAAGTATGAGCATTCAAATTTCCTAGGAAAGAGTCAACAGAATAGTTGCCAATTATATTATTGTTGTATGCTATAGGTTCATTTTCTCCTTCCAATTCCGTCAATATGGATTTTTGGTGTCTTTCTCACTCAACCTTTATCTGATTTAGTTTACCATTGTAAGGGAGCCACATATGTGACCAGTCGGTCACAAAGTATCCATGAAGCTTTTTAGACCAATCCCTACTAAGAATTAAGCCGTAAAATTTGGGAATGTCTACAAATAGAATGTCAATGACTTGACATACCTTTGGATTAGATGACAACCTTTTGGTAACTTGATTTATTTCACCGATTACTTCAACCTGCAATCAGTCCAGTTGAACTATTCATACTGCAGATTTTTGAGGTTGGACGTTTAACTTTGCACATATTGTTTTAGGTAAGATATTAGATGAAGCTCCTGAATCTATCAAACAATTATTCAAGTTTTTATTGAAAATTTCGTAAGACAGAAAGAATGGAGGAGTATGGGATTTTGACCTACCTCGAATTAAATTGATATCATTGGGATCAACTTTATTTGTCATATTAGTTGGAGGTCTTCCCATCTCCTAAGAAGCTTGCAAGATTACAATAGCAGGAAGAGGTGCAACGGGAATTGCATGTAACTCTTTCAACAGTAGCTTCTGTTGATATTTTAGCTTGCTCATTTCATGAAAAGTAATGTTAGCCCTAGTCTTCTTCATGTCTTCAACAATATTATACTCCATCTCATCAGAAGCAATCAGTGTTTTAGACGGAGTTGGTGAATCAGATTGGATTGGGCTTGTTTGAGTCACTTTTGGTGATGATTTCTTACTTGCGACTTTATATGTGGATGCTGAGCTTACACTCTTCTACTTAGGACTAGATTGTGGAGGATCGAGTTGATTTCTACCTCTAGTACTGACTGGTAATGCCTTCTGATCCACTTCATCTCGGAAGATGAAGTCCCACATTCCCTGTACTTCTACAACTTCATCTTCATCAGTAGGTTCATCATTAGAAACTTCCTCTTCTGCTCCTTCAGATTCTGCATTTGTTATATCATTGGGTGGCTTTGAATGAGTTGAACGATTTTTTCTATAAGGCTTGTAGGGTTTTTTAGAAGAATTCTTTGCTACTTGTCCCTTAATGTCAACCATTTCGTTAGACATGGCTTTTATGACTTTCTGTAATCCTTCTAAATCAAATGGGTCTTTTGATTTATTTTTCTTAGGATCATCTCTAAAAGTAACCTTCTTAGATTTTCTTTCATCAACAAAGTTTTTCTTTTCTAAAGCTAAGATGCGTTTTTCTACCGCTATTTCTTCTTTCATGTTTTCAACCAATGTTGCTTGGCAGCCCTATCAACGAAGATCGCTATGTTTGATGGTAAAGCAGATATATACCATTCACTTTGAACATCTTCACTAGGCTTGGAAGCTGTCAGAATTTTGTTCAAAAGATTATTAAAACACGAGTTAAAATATTTGATAGGTTCTCTCGACTCAGTCTTTAGATTCGATAGATCATTGATCAGTGTTGTTGTAGATCTATCATCACCGAAAATAGTCAAAGATTTTTCTTGGAAAATGTCCCAACTAGTGATGGATCCTGATGGTAATGAAAAATACCTGGATCGGCTGCTCCTTGTAAAGTGTAAGGGAAGAGTCGGACAACAACATCTTCATTAGTAACTCCATTTAGATTTATAGATAACATAAATTTGTTTATGTGTTATTCTGCTAGCATGCCTGCTTCATGATTAAACTTAGGCAGCTATTTTTCAGGATGGGCTGGTATTTGACTCAAGGGCGCAGGCATTAAGACTGCCCCTGAATTATTCCATGGGGTTTGGGCCATTGCTGAACTACTAACAGAGGAAAGTGCAAATGATGTTCCTTGTGGTTGGGAAGTTGAGGATATTAAAGTTCCAGATGATTGAGAAGCAGATGTTGAAGTTCCAGTACTCTAATGGACAACAATTTGAAGTGGACTGGTCAATGGTTGACTTCACAGTGGAGAAGTTGAAATGGATGACAATGATGAAAAAGTCTCACTATCAGACCCTTCAGGTGATTTCCTTGTTCTTTTCCTTTTAGGTAGAGGTAATTCAGTTGGTCCGATACCAAAATTTTCACTTTGCAATCTGGTAAGAGGATGAGAAGGATGGTATTGTGAAGTCACACTACCTTGAGATATTTTAGACTTTTGCGGTGATATGGAAAATCCTTGAGGTTTATGAATCGAAGACGCAACTCAGGAGGTTCAAAAGTAGATTTCTCTGAAATGTTTGGGTTTGTGGCAGTGGTTGTTGTTTTATCAACTCCTCGCTCAAGATTTAAAGATTCGAAGTGCGATGGAAAAGTCGGGGGAGATGTTGAGGGGGATTTACTCTCAGAATGGTATTTATATTTGGATTTACTAGCCATTCACAGTTCGGGGCCCTCCTTCTAGCACCAAATATGTTGAAGCCTCGAAAATCGGGTCTACAACAAGGGGGATACCCACCTGGTCCGGACCTTGAAAGTAGCTCCTTTTCCATTTGGGATGGTGGGTTCGACTAGGGATAATGGGACTATTTTCCCAATTTGTGTGTGTGTGTGATGAGAATTGATATTTCCTTTCTAATGATTTCTAAGTAAAATTCTTTTAATCTAAGTCTAATTTAATAACATGCAATTGTATTCTAATGAATAGAAATATCTATTCTAAAACTAACCCGGGATTTAACTTTTCAGTTATGCAATCTAAAATAATTTCAGACAACGATTGGTAATAAAGATCATTCAATTGCTACGAGAAAAGAATTCGATAAAAATAAATCATTTCATATAAAAAATTAGTCGAAACAATTGTGAGAAGCACATCGCATAATAAGTCATTCATACATTAAGCATAAACAGAATAGTCATCACCGTACAAAAGTGCCAAATGATAACTCAAACATTCAAGCCTTCATATATAAATAACTAAACATAAATATCACTTTAACACATAAGCAGAAATCATTAAGAGATAAAAGTACCATTGATAACAACTTCAGCTCATGAGCTTCATCAATATAGATTTATCTCTTCCTAATTCAACATCTACTAAGAGTACAAAAGTGCTTTTCAGTAGCAAACATTAAACACAGATATCAATAAATCTCATTCCATTCCTTCATCAAAACCTCCTCTGAGGGTGCAGAAGTGCACGTTCTGAGGAAATATTTTTGACAAATTTCAGGACCCCTCTCTAAATGCATGATAGGGGTTAAAATACTACTAACTAAATACTAAAAATAGTCTATTACAAAAATATAGGAGGAGGTTTAAATGACCATCCTCATCTAAGGCAAAAATAAATCAAAACTAAAACTAAAATTGAAGCTGAAATTAACTATCTATGTAGTTTTTCTCTGAGATCACAAGCATTCAGCATCGACTTGAGGAGTGTCGGTTGGCCTACCTCCGATTTTAGTTGCCCTACGAAAATAGAATCGGTAAGTGCTAGCGCTATCTTCTTGGTAGAGTTTGTAAGGCATTTGAGAGTCATGCATTGACTATGCGGTTTAACCAAGTACTGCCAGTAAGAATCCCAATTCAACTTGGTTAACTTCTTGATGGACTCTAATCTTTCTTCAACCTTTTGTTTCCATCTTGTCTGTAGCTGTTGTGCCTTCATGAGAAATCCTGGAGCGGTCTCTGATATGAGGTTTGCTCTGTGCAGGTTCTCATTCACATGGTCAATGATGTTATTTACCACTATAGTTGCTTCTTCTGCTGCCTATTCTGCCTTCCTAATCTGATTCCTACTAACTGCTAGGTTTCAGTCGAATTCGCTTACCGTCCAAGGATATCCCCGATAAATACTATCGGTTTTGGAGCGTGGGTTTTTCCTTTAGCCTTTAGTGTTTTTTCCCAGGGTGTACCTAGCTTACATGCAACCACAAGCTCTGGGGCTTTCCTTCACGAGGGGTTTTGACTGGTAATTGCGCATCGAAAGCTGCATCCTTTTCCCGATCCGGGCTTCCCAGGTGCTCATTTCGCCTCTTGTGTGGTTTTGGTAGATCATACATAAACCTTTAATCTTGTGGAGTGAATGACCCAATGAGGTCCTAGCTCTAAGTCTTGAATTGTTTGTCCATTATATCAGCACTGTCTAGTACCCACTTAACCATGTCTGTGTATGGAAGAATCTTAGGTCTTGCCACTATCCGGTGCAAGAAAGAACATGCAAGTTCTATGATTGATGCTTCAGATGACCCGCATGAGTTTGTTGTTGCTTTAACCTCCATAATTCTAGGACTTTCTTCTTCGAGCAAACTGTACATGCCTTCCCAAGTAGTTATCCCAACATCTTTGTTACAAGTGGTGTCTGTGTATAAGGGCATCATGTCTTTGTCCTTAGTAACCAAAGCTTTTCCCTTCTTTCCCATTACACTCTGAACACTGCTGTGTATATTATTCTACTTTCCACTCCTGCAAATTTACAAGCAAGAAAAGAATAATGCTAAGAGATAAGGTGATGGGAAAGCTCTTAATGCCAAAATCATGTAAAATATATCACCCTACGTGAGACGACCTTTCGATCAGATCTAAATATTATCTCATTAATGACCATCAACTAACCCATTAAATTGACATTAATGCCCGTAACTTCGTATGAGATTACGATAAAAACTTTTATGAATGATGAGCCCTGCGGATCTATGATAATGCATTTTGTGATTTGCTTTGCAATATCGCAGATCACAATATCGCTAATCCGTTTTGTTAACAATCATTTATCACCACATGTTTTTGCGAGATGCGATTTGCGAGATACCTTATCGCATATTGCTGGGTTGGGATATTCTACCTTAGGTGATACTTGCGGCATATGAAAGTTGCGATGCATGATGGGTGTTCAAGCCGTGCGATCTCGCATCGCGTTTTCGCAGTTTCAGAAGTTTCCTTATATGATGCCCTCCATTACTCTTTGCGATGTGATGTCTTATTGTTGAGAGAATGATTTTTTTCGGAACTTATCATAAAACTTAAGTTCTTTGGATTTTGTGGTGTTTTCCTATGTTTATGATAGTATGTTTTATTCAAAGGGGAATATAAGTGCTACATTTTATTTTTTAGAAGGGTCCCCATTTATTTAGTATTAGTAATAAAAATAAATAAAAAGGGGGGTTGCTGTTGGCCACAACAATGGGATAATTAGTTTGAGCTCAACATTCTAGCTTTCCTTGGTCTGCACCCATTGTTCAATGTAGACCGTCTTCAACCAGACTTTTGACCACTATTGGACAGATCTGACATTGCAAAACAAATCACAACAATAGAGATAAACCCATAATGCATGGAACATTCCAAAACTGATCAGATCATGTATACACATATCAAAAAAATTTGTCAACAGAGGATCCAACTATATCAGGTTGTCAAAGTTGGCCAACTCCTACACCAAGGCAAGTGGCTCACCTGGGACCAAGTTCAGGAGAAGTTTCCCCATCTCATGGAGGCACTCAATGCAATGTTGAGCATTGATTCCTAAGGGGGGAGTACTGATCCACGTGGACGTTGGTGGCCACCTATCTATTCCAGTTAGATCCCCACCACTATCTCTTTCAGTTTTTTAGTTTCCTTAATTGTAGCACATTTTGCTATTTTTGGTAGTTTTTTGGGTCCTGAACTTTTGGAGTTGCTTTGAGGCCCTAAATGATATTTTTTGGGAAAACCAGGAAAAATTGGATATTTAATTGACGTTTTCATTTGAAATTTTTAGTTCTCGGATAGATATTTATTACGATGTATTGTGCACATCAAACGAACATCGTATGCTAAAGTTACGACCCCGGGAATTTGATGTACCAATTTAACCAAATGGGGCCCATAGCTTTGGCGCTTCATCTCCTAGGGTTATGTTTTTGCATTTTAGGGTTGTCTATTGTTTCTCAATAATAAATAATCCTTCAAGCCTCATTGTAACATAGTTCAGAGGCATGTATCTGCTACATCTCTCCTAAGAGATAAACTACCATCACCCGAGCTAGTTTTATTTCCTTTCTGTTTGTAAGCATATTTCAATATTTGATATTAATGAAATGAAGTGTTGTTTCTGCTGCATTTTTGTATTTATGGTTATATCTATATTTGTTTGCATTCATGTTTAAGTTCATATCAAAATCTTAGTCAGATACTCTGACAGGCCCCTCTTGGGCATCGTCTACCCCAAATGTGCATCCAAACCTCAGTCATCATCCATGGAGGGAAATGGTCAAATGTAGGTCTCATCTCTAGAAACCTCTCAAAAAATAAGCAAAAAAATCTAAAGTGAAAGGAAAGCTCGTCCTCCCATGTATCATCGCACAACATCTATCTAAAGCCATACAAAATTGCCTCAGAAAAATGGCAGACCATATAATACATCGTGACACCAGAATAAGAGAATCGAAATAATACAAAAGAGGGAAAATAATGTGCTTTCCATCACTAGTAAAGTGTGTAATGGTGGTGACTAATAATGAGAGGCACCTAACCTCCTGTGCAACAAAAGAAGAAATTCGTAACTGTCCACCATGGACCTGAAAATCTTCAGGACAGACTGCATGAGGACCAACATAGCTTTGGTAGTATGCAAGCCAACTCTCTGATGCAACCCCGTGGGGGACATCAGGGAACCTGGGAAAATCCTCCTCCCTCTTGGATAGGCTAGTGATAAAATATATATCCTCCTTAGAGGGCATATACCACACCTCAGGATTGACATGGAAACCTTGTTCATGGACACTCCAATGACATATTAGATGTGCCAATAAGATAGAGTGTGCCTTTAGGGATGTAGCCTCCTCACAGTACTTGAGCAGGCTTACATTCCTCAAGAACGCTTGGGTCGTTATGCTAATAGGGTGAGAGTATAGATCCATATCCCTCCCTTGGGCCTCCAATGGTCGGACCATATTGTATTGGCTCACCATTTTCTCTTGCTCCTGCTGCTGCTCCCTCTGTTGACATCTCTGCTATATGATTGACATATAAAATACATCAGTGTCATACATAAAACATAAAAAAAATTATTAAGTGAAAAATGTATTTATAAATATGGAAACATAACTTTCAATTAAAAAAGAAAATCCCCGATGCGCTATCAAACGCAACCACACCAGATATAACACATATTTACATATGATGCACCATGGTTGGTTAACATATTTAAATTTTCATCACTTTGCATCTCAAACATTGCACCAGTGTGCACATATAATGAGTTTGCAATGTTCGCGAATGATTAGGTTATCAAAGGCACCAAGCTATATTTTTTAATATTGTTTTTACAGTGCGTTTGGCAAATATAAACACACCAGGCGAAACCTAAAAATGTACGCACTGACATACAACTTATAGATTTTCCTGTGCGTTTTCATCTATGAAACACACCACAAAATTATTGGTGTGTTATTTTCATGCACCAAATGGTGGTGCACCTTGTAAATTTACAGGGTGCACCGTTATCGATGTGAGCCAAATCCATCGAACACACTGCACAAGATTTTTTTTTCAAAAACATTGGATTCTTTGAGCTAATTTGCAATTCTTATCCCCTAAAAAATTAAATTAGAGAGAAACATAGACATTACTAGGACATTTTCACGTCGAGAAGGCATTATTAAAACGTAATTGAGAAAAATAAATTTCACCATTGCTTGAGAAAGAGAAGCCCTGACATCAAGGTGCTTGCATGAGGCAAGAGTGGCAGTGATGCTTGAGAACTCTACAACACTGTAGATGGTAAAAATGAAATTTACAGCCAAGAGTTTTTTTATTTTTGTTTAACCCTTCTTTGGTGTGTTATTGTAACCACACTGATACGTTAGATATCCAAAATCACCACTTTTTTAAATTAAAAAACCTATAGCGGTGATTTTGTGAAGATGCCCTGAGGTGTTCTAATACATGTACAACAGTGGTGATCTGCTCGAATATAGCACTAAATTTAAAAATAAATAAAAACCGCCTAGCAGTGCTCTTTAGAAGATGCACTATGGATTTTTAATAAATTAACAAAAACAACACTTAGTTGGAATATAATAGTGCATTTAATTAAAAATTAAAAACTATAATGATGCTCCTTCTAGGAATGCATTGGGGATTTTTTTAAAAACTAATCTTTTCCCTGTGCTATGAATTATTCAAGCACAGGTACGTTTTGTTTTTTAGCACACTATGTTTTTTTATTTTATAAAAATAAATCTACCATAGTACGCCATGTTATATATGGCGAGTCAGTTCTTATATGAATAGTAAATCACTAGTGTGTTTGTATATTGTAGACACACATTAAAAAATACATCCTCTAGAACATCTTCCCACCCACGTCCACTAGTGACCTTCGCTACAATTAGATTTTTGGCTATTTTTATAGTGGCTTCCACAAAAACCTGTACTAGAAGGCCTTTTCCTTGTAGTGTTATCCTTTCATTACATTGCAGACTTGTCAACTTGACTTGGGATAGCCAGCTGAGTTGACTAGCTCTTTTAACATTTCCCCCACCGTCAAAATCTTCTTCATCATGTAGAAGGGGAGATTTGGAATGTAACAAAAATTGACAATTTTTTTTTTTTTTTTTACATTCATAACAGTGGTTCTCAAAATTAATATGCTAAGTACAATTGTTACAATAAAATAAGAGTAAAATACAAAATTTGGCAAGTCCTCGCCCTATGCTTCTGCTACTGTGATCAGAAGCTTTGAAGCTAGTTGTGTTGACATGTTCTCTTCTTTTTCAACTTCTTCCTGAGATTGTTGTTCTGAAGTTGCAGCATATGTTGAAACACTAGGTGCATAAAAGTCATGGGTAAGCTATGGTGGACATGGTGATGTTGAATGTGCTAATGGAGTTATATTTTTGCTTAGAAAGGCAGTCTAGTAAATTACTAGAGTGAAAATATACAAGTTCTCATCGAAGATAGACAATTCTCAAACTGCCAGTCTAGCTTTAGCACTGGAATCTATGAGATCAAACAAGTATTGCACATGTCTTCCACATGTGCATTCTCTGCTATCCTCTGAGTAAAGGGGTTGTATTCTTCAATGCTCACGACTTTGTTAAGAATTCCCTAATAAAAAATTGATACGTTGGAAGCTTTGTGCTAGGATTTATTTCCCTCTGTTAGCCACTGGTGGTCTTGTTGTAGTAGCTACAAATAATTTTGCCTTTCCTATTCTAGCTTAGTATTGACTATTTTCTTCATTCTAGTATCTAAGGTTTGTCTCGCTGACAACTCTCATATAGGAAACTCTTGAGCACTTACCTTCAAACTAATAGAAGCCAAGTAGGTGGGCCAATTATGTAATGTATCAATGATGGAAACTACTCTGTCTATTGTAGCTTCTAGAGTTTTATTTGTTGCAAGAAACTCATTGTGGGCCTTCTACAGGGCATGTGTAAAAATAGGATTTACAACAATTGTAGGTAGGGTCTGCATTTTTTACACTTATGCATGGAGCTAGATGTTTTGATCATTCAATTGTTCTACCAGCCGTTGGAAAACAACAAGATGATCCTCAATCTTGGCTGGAGTTGACATCTTCAGTTTTTTGGTTGTCTGGATTTGACATGCCAACCAAGTCTCCCTTTCTCATTTATGTTGTTGTTGGAGCATGCTAGTATCCTTCTTCTTTTTTCACTTTATTTTCTTAGAAGCCTTAATAATTTCTCTATCACTTGAAAAAGTTGTTTATCACTGGTAAGCTTGATGTCATCATACTTAGCAACAATATTGATAGGCTTATTTTTGTTCTTGGTTGCTGGAGTGGTTGTTGTAGTTGGGTCTACAGTTGTGTTTGAAGTCGAAACTAGTTTGGAAATTCATGGATTGATGACCAATGTTGTACTGGAAATAGGTATCCCATTCATTTTATCATGTAGGTTCTCAGTCGACAAACTTTCTATCTAATGATATTTGATAGTTTCATCAAAGAGAGTTCATTTAGAGAAGTTATTTTTTGAGTTGGCCTCTGAATTGTTGTGAACGTTTAACTAATTTAATTCTGCCTTATTTTCATCTGATTGGTTTAGCCCTAACTGGGTTTTTTCCAATTGAGTATGCTTTGGTTGATTTTTCCCCAATAGGTCCTATTCTAACTGAGTTTTTTTTTACTACTCTTTCTTGGATTGATCTTTCTCTGCCAATTCCTTTTCAAACTACTCTTCTTCAAATTGCTCCTTATTGGACTTCTCATGGTCTGATTGATGGTGCTCTTCAAAGACACAGGTTAGAGATTGGAATAGAATATCATTTTTCAAACTAATCTTAGTTACCATGGGATTCTAGCCTGAGTGATTGTGAGAATGGACTTTGGTGCCACTGTGTTGCCACTGTTGAGATGCAGAGCTAGCATTGTTCTTAATTTTTTGATTAAAGTTGTCCATTTTGTCTTGAATGTTGTCAGTAAGAATGTTCCTTGCGTTTTTTAGGGCATCCAGGATTTGACTCTTAATGGAAACGTTTTTAGCCTTCCGGGTCTTCTTGGTTGCCTTTTCTTTTGTTTTTAGTTGTTCTATGACTTCGTCATATTGCTGTTGCTTTGCAGGATCATCCAATTTAATTTATTTGATCACTTTATGCCACTGAGATGACTTAGTTTTGGATGGGGTGGTCTTAGGACTAACAAATTATTTGCAAGAAGACTTTTGTGAATATTTAGGGAAGGGGACTGACATGTTGACTTTAAAGGGTCACAAATATAGGGCAACTTGAACTTATTCTTCAACTTCAACATCCTTCAAAGGGGTGATGATGCCATGTGATGGGTTGCAAACAACAGGTGGAATAACATAGTTGGTATTGGACTATCGATGTAGTTCATTGAATATTTGGTTAATAGATGGTTGGTAAGGGAGCTCCTGCGGGTCAACTTTAGCAGAGTTGTTATACCAGACATATGTATTGTCTATGCATAATTGGATATGGGAGTAGGGGGGAAGGGCATAATGGATATGTTGAGGGAACCTCAATTTCTAGAAATGTTCTTGATATTCAAGAGCTAATTTCTAAAAATCTCATTCATGTTTAACAATTGGGGTTTTCTTGACCAACTATTGAAAAAAGTTATAAAATTGTTCATGAGGGATGTATCCTTCTTAGTGAAGTCTTACTCCCCATTGGGTGGGAAAAAATTCATGGCTTTTTAGATTAAAAAGGAAAGAAAGCGAGCTACCTTACAAAAATTTTGGTAGTCCTGACAGTTGGCTTTAACAAGGTCGGCTACATGGTTTTCCTAGTTATATTCATGTTGAGAATTTGCTATCTCGCCAATGGCTTCAAGGATTGTGAGTTTAACATCGAGCTTCGAACAAATGAGGTGAGGAATAAGGAAAAAATTGTGAAAATCCATTTGAGCAAAGGGTGTCAGACTTGACTAATAACCATACCTCGCGAATTTTCCCTCATGTACCTCCATTAAACTTCATGAACCACTTATTGACATCAATTGTATTCAATTCCTTGCTTCCTTTGTAGGTGTTAGTGTGAAATTTCTTGGAAGGTGTACTAGAAAAACTTCACTTAAGTCACTAGGTGACAAGTGACACTAACAACAATTTGATAGTTGCTTATGATTCAGATCTGCATTAAAAAGTGAAAAACCTGCAACAAAAACACATATGATCCAGAATAGAAAGCAACAATAAAGATATCCAATGCAATAACCCAAATGAAAAGACTTTAATTAAATAAATTATTTATTGAAAACACCTGGTGAAGGAGATCTACAAAAAGGGTCTGTAAATCCCCCTCCATGGGATGGGTCGTTTGATGCCCTTAATGCTTTAGTAATCAATCTTCTCTCTCAATGTGTGAAAAACTCAGAACAATGTGAAGAATTCAAATGGGAGCTCAAAATAAAAGAGACGATAATGGTGACGATGATAATGATCATGGCGAAGAATGAATGGAAAACCCTTCTATTTATAACAAAGTATTGAGTTAATCTCGAAAATGGAGAATAATAAAATAATACTAACCAAATCAAGATCTAACTATTAGGAATACTTTAATATATTTTTTGGAGAGGAAAAATATATTTAAAATGGTTAAATATTTTTATTTGGAAATAATTAACAAATAAAATGATTTATTAATTATTTCGCAAGGATTAAGAATGCTGTGAAATTGAAATAATTATTAAATAATGATTTAGCAATTATTCCAATAATACAAATAAGAAATAATAAATAAATAGTGACCTATTTAATTATTCCTAGGGGATTTAGTCAAATGTGACAAAGAATAATTATTTAAACAATGATTTAATAATTATTCCTAGAGAAAGTTAAATATATGATGATTTATCTAATTATTCTCATGGGTTTTTTTTATTTAAATCAGAAAATAATTTAATAAAAGTGGTTTACTAAATTATTTTCCACAATGAAAGCGATTTTATTATTGTAAAATTGATCCTACATGGTGTATTTCGATCCACCTAGTTAGAAATGCCTAGGTAATCATTTTTTGGTGATAACAGATTTCCCCTCAAAGTATGAGTGTTAGAAGAAAATTGTATGACCAAAATACCTTGTAGGTTACACTTCCACGAAATAGGAAAGGGGAGTCAAAGCGAGAGAGAGAGAGAGAATGGAAGCAATGCAAGGAAAAAAAATGGAGGGGGCGATACCCACTAAACTGATAGAAGTCTCCTTTTATGTGGGAGTGCATGATCTCAAATGACGCGGGGGAGGCATACACATACCCGTCAAGATAACTACGTACAAAGAATAATGATAAGCCAACAATGTGGCACTGAGCTACAAAGTACATGATACATGGTACATTAGCATCAATGGTCTAGAAAAATAATGCAATGGATCCCATATACATAATGCACCTAGAAAAACATAGGTTAGGATTGAATACAATAACATATGAGTACATGATACATAATGCGTGTCAAGCTAACATGGTGAGGGGGGATCACAACCAAAGAATCCCTGCTAAATAGGAAAGGGATCTAAAGATCTAAATGGATCATTTGAAGGATACATGAATGGTGTGGGCATTCCAAGCTACAAAACCGACCCTATCACATATGCAGAAATATATCTGAGGCTGAATCAACATCTGTGGTCATCTAGGCATGTGGGGGGATACCTGAAGGGACACCCCTTCACGAGGTCTGAAACATCTCACACACACCTGGGAATCATTTGGATCACTGAACCATGAAGTGTACAAATCTCAATCGTGTGATAAGGACATGGTGTCAAGCACATGAGAAACAACCAAGTAAAATGGAAATGATGATTCCCTTTGCTTGATCTGAGGCACGAAACGAAGATGGAAGTTGGAACCATGGTACACCACACTTTATACCACTCTTCAAGAATAAATGTGTTGAGGTCGACAAAACAGGGACCGCTAGAGTTAAGGCAATGAGGAATCCTTAACAAAAGCATGATGACTCATAGTAGAGTGATTGATGGGATGACACCAAGGGTGATGATGAAAGGAAACAAGTTGGGTTGCTGACTGAAAACTCTGCTTGTTAGTGCATAGTTAGTATGGTTGACCTGACAGTGGTTGGCTCGATTCTGAAGGGGATGGTCAATGACTCAAATGGGAGTTTGGAAAAGACAAAGCAATAGAGATGGAGGGAAAATATGAATATAATGGGATGGATTCAACAAAAAGATGTATGGAACACTTTAACTGGAATGAAAGGGACTCTTAACAGACTCCATAGATACAAAGGTGACTCATCACGGATGCTCTGAACGAGGGTGAATCGATGATGCTAACACGTGAGGGAGGCCCAGAGTGGACCATAAAAGCATTTTACTCATGAAAAAAATTGACACGTGAGTCAACCAGTGCAAAGGTAAAGTTGTACCAGAGTATGGGTGACTCAAATGAAGAAATTCGATTTTAATAGGCGACAAAGTGAGACCTCATGGAAAAACTGGCTTCCCAATGAAGTGTCAAATTACCAAAGAAAAAGAGAGGCCCATTATAGAACTCAATGAGATATTATCAATAGTGTTGACGGTTCATCAAATAGAGCTATGATTTGATCATAATGGGCGATGAAAAAAACTAGGATTTTTCCTATAAAAGGGCTTTTTATCCCCAAATCTGATTTATTTGCATAGTGAGGTATGGAGAATTTGGAGAGGAGGAGAAGGCCCTAAATCTTGTGGAGATCGTAGTAGAAAAACTGACCTTCGGAATCAAGATCTGCAAGTTGGAGGTAGTGGCCTAGCCTTACTCATCATTTTTGGTGGATCAGACTTTCAAATTACGACTTACGTTCACTATGGGGGACCCCAGCTCATCCTCACGGTCACAACACACTTCTGGGGCCCTATTCTATGCTCTGGAGCGCCAAAAATGGGCCCACAAGTGCATCTAGTGCAATTTTGAGGAAAAAAATACATTCTCGGGTGAAAGGATGGGAAAAACTCGTGGTCTGTTGTGAGTTGAAACTAAGTACTAGATCTACATGCCTTTGAATCTAGACTGACAAAACATAATGGTATTTTTTAGATATGGTATAGCTGAAGTAGTCATGGTAAGGACGATATTTGGAGTCCCTTCATGCTAAGATTTAGGGGAATCAAGCAGTGAGAGGGGTATTGGAACAATATGGCATGTTGAAGTTCTTAGAGAATCCTATTATTATTGCTCATGAGCCCTTGCTATCGAGGATAGTGAGTTACTAGGACCCAAATCAGGAGGCATTTGTAGTATAGGGGCACATGATCAAGATCAGGTTCCAAGACATATACTTTTGGACAGGATTGCACCCATTGGGGGTGGTAGGGGGGATACATCTAGTGAAGCCTCGTGGGAGGCATATAGGTGAGTTTTTTTATTACCACTGTGTACCAGGGAGTCATGAAAAGGGAATGAACATATATATTAGTGACTTAAAGAGGCTTAAGAGATGAGCTACAACCACAATAGTGTTCCGGATCTTGGGTTTCATGCCTTCCACCATATCATTGGAGGTCAGATGAGGCTAGAGGAGAGTGTGCTAGGAGGGACCTACTATGGTTGGGCCCAGATGATGTTGTCATCATTGAAACAACATTTGACACTATGCAAATGGAGGACCAATGATAACTATTTATTTGGGACAGTATTATTCTCACTCTTCTTCCCTCAGAGTCATGAGGAATCACATGGAGCATTGCTATGGTTTGTTAGGCAATATGAGATCTACAGGTTGGTGGGATGGAGCCATTGGCTTAGGAGGCTTTAGATGATAGTGATTGGGCATAGGGACATGTGGGTCCCCATTTTTGTTTTATGATAACATGCGAATGAGAATGTGAGATGTATTTAGAGTAGTGGAATCAAAACAATGTATTACAATACATATTTATGGTTATGCATCTTTTTTTGATAATTGTGGCTCACTATTTGTTTATGGATGTCTTTTGACATGTTGTTATACAAGATTTACGATCACAGATGAAAGTATCACCCCTAGGTTGGTGGCTAACCTAGAACAATAGAGATACAAGGAACACAATTCTTTTCCTTAAAGTAAATATATGACAGAGTGAGGCCTACCTAAATCCTTCACACACTTCGCTCCTTCTTTAGCTTGGAAGATCCAATTACAACTCCTAATGCAAAAATTAGAACCTGCATAGTTAGATAACACAAAGAAAGATACTATGAGATCTATGCTAAGTACTTCATTCAATAGATCAACATGGTATTTAAATATATGAAATAACAGCATCACATATAGGAAAACAATGAATTCTCTGTATTAATATAAATGGGATGATATTACAACCATAAATAGCAGTTGATCTTGTAAAATAGCTCCTCCAAGTTGTTGAATTGTCCTTTCCTCATAACAATATGCACCTCCAATCACCCTAAATACATGAGAGGATGACCACTCACTACAACAACATAAGGGAAGAATCACTCTCCAAATTCCAACCCCCAACCACATAGAAGGCTGGGAATATATAGATAAGTATGGTAAGTTGGGAGTTCTTATTTAATTACCAATCTAGGGTAAGAGATCCACCTTTGATGGAGGGATAGGATCAGAGGATAAGTGGTGAAAACTCCAATGAAGCGAAGGATAGGATCTGAATGTTTTATCTGAGGTAAGTAGTTGAAACAACTTATGAAAACTCCTAGAAGAGGAAGCTTCTAGAATCCCAATCATTCTAAAATATCTAGAACGAATGTAGGTTCAAAGGGGAGTAACCTGCTAGTGACCAACACGGGCCATAGTGGAGCAACCTGCTGGTGAACGCACCCCAGTAGCCCTACATGGATCGTTTGTCCTCAAACTGGCTTAGATGAAGCAGTTTAGGGTTGAAACTCTAGAGGATGAAGGGAACATGCTTATGGATTTATGCAATATGGTGATAAGGGGTAACAAGATGTTGATTGATCCCATTAGGAGGCTCACTAATCGGATGTGACAAAATGGCCTATAAAAAAATGACCCCTAAAACGCAAAGTTAGAGATGATGACTGATCAATTAAGTGCTTTACGTTGTGACAATTTGGGATCAAGGAAAATTGATGAGCTTCATATGTTACATTACATTTGTAACATGACATCTTCATTCCCTAAGAGAGAAATACCCATAATCAACTCATAAGCTAACATAGCATGTACAATGATCAAAATATGTGTCCACATATGCAACTAGTAGACCCATGAATGGATGACTATCTATATGATCATGGCCATAATACATTGTGATCTTTGTATAAATCCTGAAATCGCGGCCCATATGGATGAAACTGGATATGGGTCTTCTATCTCGTTCACATGACCAACTAATGTACGAGTCTAACCATATGAATCAATGAGTTGGAGTCGAACATGGTAGACACCATCTGATTACCAACAGATTATGTAAGTCATTAACAGATGCGAGAGAAACCACTGATGATGTTAATGGCTCTCAAGGTACTATATCACAATCCATATGGTGTGGGTGAATGATTTGAATTCAAAAAACACCCACAATATTTCAGTTGAATGTCATTGATGTAAACATGTTTCCGAGAGTGAGGAAATTTGCGAATTATGTATGCAAGAACCAAGGTACCAAAGGGGTGCTTCTAAGTCAACTTCCTAGATGATGTGCTGATGTTGATAGGAAGCAACCCATCATAAGAGGGCCTTGATGTATCCCCCATAAATGACACAAAATGGGTATGATAATTAAGACAGAATGATCAAAGTTATGCTAACATAGAATTGGATCAAGAAAGGAAAACATGAAATGAAGGCTTAATAGTATTGTAGCAGAGATCAGTTGAATGACTTCTCTTGAACATACCGGTGACATTGAATGGAGTTGGCAGCATTGACCCAAAAATGAAATGGAGGCTTTGAAAACGGTATGATAACCAAAGAAAATAATATTGTGGGTGGTTTTTGACCTCAAGGTACTATAACACAATCCATATGGTGTGAGTGAATGATTTGAGGTAAAAAAATACCCACATTTTTTGGTCGAAGGTCATTGATGTAAAGATGTTTTCGAGAGTGAGGAAACTTTCCAATTATGTATGCAAGAACCAAGGTACAAAAGGGGTGCTTCTAAGTCAACGTCCTAGATGATATGTTGATGTTGATAGGAAGCAACCCATCACAAGAGGGCCTTGATGTTTTCCCCATCAATGACACGAAATGGGTGTGATGATTGAGACAGAATGATCAAAATTATGCTAACATAGAACTGGATCAAGAAAGGAAAACATGAAATGAAGGCTTAAGAGTATTGTAGCAGAGATCAGTTGAATGACTTCTCTTGAACACATCAATGAAATTGAATGGAGTTGGCAACATTGACCCAAAACTGAAATCGAGGCTTTGCAAATGGTATGATAACCAAAAGAAAAGAATATTACCTAACCCAACAACAATGAAGATGAAGTGGAAACGTATCGTGTTCAAGAGCGAGTCACTACCATTAGAGAAATAGAATCCCTTGTTTTCCAAATTTCCCCAACCATATTGGTTAGTGCCTCTTTACCATTTAACAAAATTGAGGAGGATAACATATGCTTGATCTATAAGTTCATCTTTCAGATGAATCCCTTTGAATAGATTTAACAAACCTAGAGAAGGAGTGGTTCAGTCTTGTCTTGTTCGACAAGTCCATCACTATTTGAGGTTTTAATGAGTCCAACAAAGGTAAAACTCAACTTCTTTTTCATGTTTAGAGAGTTTGAAAAAGAATCTAAAAAGAAAACTGCAAATGCCCCTTTTCATAGGTAGTCCCTTAGGTCCAAAAAGATAGAAAACAATACTCAAGAGAACTTCTTAGCCATGTTCAACTAAGGTATTTATTTTTTGTAGTTACTCTATCTCAGTCTGGAAAAGGGTTAAACTTATACGGAGTAGGCTTATTTTCATTTACTTTTACGAGTTCTAAAAGACAAGTGCTCGATGATATTTTCATATTTTGGGAGTATAAAAATAGATGAAAGAGGAATCCTTCTGGAGGAATGAGCGGTATAAAGGGTAGCAACATGGTCTCGGTCATGATGGAACTCCTAAAACAAAACAAAGGTAAAGAGGTTGGCTAAAAAGACCACTCATCGCAGCAGTTCCTTAAGAAAGGGTAAAACAACCAAGTGTAAGTGTATGATCGGCCAAACATATGGTGATGATTGAATGAGAAAACCAAGGCTCATATAGAAAAGATAGGTTGATAAAAACGGAAATCACAAGGGATAAAATGGGAATGGGCTCATCTTTTATAGATGCTTGAAACATGGGAAACTATGCTTGAAATTGGTTTAATTTTTACACAAGCTTGAAATAGAGGAAAAACTATGCTTGAATTTTTTTTTCATGCTCCCAACATAATGACTCATTTCGAGGCACATTCCTCTTAACTTCATTTCATGCACCTCAATAGACTACTAGTTAATTGGTGGATGGAATGAAGGTTCATTTATGAGATCAAGTGAAAGACTCGACTGGGAATTTACGAGATCTAATAAAAGAATCTAATTGAAATGGGATTTGTTTCATTTTTTAATGAGATTAACACATGAAAAGAACTATGCTCATAACACCCTATTTCATTTTTTAACGAGCTTGAAACAAGAAAAGGAACTCTATTCAAGGAACCTTGTTTTGTTTTTTAAGGAGCTTGACACAAGAAAAGGAACTCTGCCTCGAGGACCTTGTTTCATTTTTTAAATAGCTTGATAAAAGACAAAGAACTCTACTCCAATGCCTTGTTTCATTTTTTAAGGAGCTTGACAGAAGAAAATAAACTTGGCTCCAAAGATCTTGCTTCATTTTCTAAGGAGCTTGACAAAAGAAAAGGAACTCTGCTTTGACACCTTGTTTCATTTTTTGAGGAGTTTGACACAAGAAAAGGAGCTCTGCTCCAAGGACCTTGTTTCATTTTTTAAGGAGGTTGACACAAGAAAAGGAACTCTGGTCCAAGGACCTTTTTTCATTTGTTGAGCTTGACACATGAAAAGGAACTCTACTCCAAGGACCTTATTTCATTTTTTAAGGAGCTTGACCCAAGGAAAGGAACTCCGATCCAAAGACCTTGTTTCATTTTTTAAGGAGCTTGACACAAGGAAATGAACTCCACTCTAGTATTAAAATGGCCTATAACACATGTGATAAATTCCAATTTAGAATGTTATTTTCATTGGTATCTACATAGTGATTATGCGCTATAGGAACATGATTGAATGAAATGGATTCAAATTCACATGCCAAAAGCTTAACTCGTTGATATTTTCTGAATAGGGCAGGATTATGCACATGATAATCACCATTTAATTGCATGACAAGTAGAAAGGAATCAAGACAAAAATGAAGGTGAAGGATGCGACGGTCAAGGGAATCAGCTAAAAAACCTATTACAACATCATATTCAACTTGGTTATAGGTGGCAGATCCAATTCAAACACTGTTGGAGTAGACTAACGAATGCAAGGGGGTGAAAATGGCCCAAGTTGTTGAGGCTAAATTCCTGGTGAAGCGGCTTGCACCATCGACATAATTGATATAAGGTGTGGATGATGGATCCATATGAAAGATGCAAGAAGACATTGGGTCAAATGGTGGGAGATGTAAACTACATAAATGTAAAAAGAAATAAAGAGATACACACAGTCCAATGGAAATGTTATGGGTAAAATTTCTTGAGGTAGAGTGTATTTCGAGGATTGGGAAGGATTTCTCTTTCTGGACCCTCTAATAGGTATGCCCCCATTCCCAAACACTTATAGATGATATAATGTCCTAGTCATAATGGTTCAAACTTTCCATGCCCCAGGACATCATGACCTTGGTCATAAACAAGAACAAGGTCGCCTTCATGGAAGGTACGAGGGTGGAATTTTTGGTCATATTGAGCTTTGGTGCACTTTTTGGCCACCTCAATGGTTTACAATGCAACATGATGGTCTACATTGGTGCACTCAAGCATAATAAGTCATTGTTCTAAAGGTTGGGTGTCTAGGAGGAGTTTGATGAAAAGGTAAAGGGAAGGGATCTCATACTCGATTCGTAATACTACCTCCTCTCCAAAAATAAGGTGGAAAGGAGTGAACCCGATGGTGGTCTTGACAAGAGTTCTATAGGCCCACAAAGAAGGGAAGAACATTAAATTATAGCTGGTTATGTTTCTTCACCGTCTGCTAAAGCATAGTCTTAAGGATCTTGTTGACATCTTCAACTTGGCCATTTCCTTGAGGGTAATAATACAATGAATATTGGTGTTTGAAGCCCAACAGAAAGGATAGATGAAGCCATATCTCATCTTCAAAGTGTCGGGTATGGTCAGATACTAATTTTTTCATAACCACAAATCGAGCGATAACATGGTTAAATAATAAGATGGATGCAATAGCCATGGTGTTATTGAACGTTGGCATGACTTCAGCCCGTTTGGTAAAATAGTCGATGACCACGATAATATACTTGTGGTTATTAGCATATGGGGGTCAACACTCCACAAAGTTAATAGCCCATTTACATAAAGGACCGGCTAAGATGACAAGATGCACGGTAGCAGGTGGAGTGTGTGCCTTGGGTGAATAACTGGCAATTGGGACAATGTTTGACTACCTCAATACAATTGCTAAAGAGAGAAGGGAAAAAGTACATGACACGGATGATTTTCTGGGAAGTGTCCATTCCAGAGAGGTAACCACCACAAGCACCACCATGGCAGGCATTGAGAACTTTCTCAACTTTAGCATGGGTGAGACCACGATAAATGACAGTATCAAAACCACAATGATAAAGATCATCGTCGATGAGGATATAGCAAGGGGCTTGATGTCAAATACATCGTCAATCATCATGAGTAATGTTGGGGGTGAATTTTTGGGTTCGTAGATAGGTAAGGATGTTACCATACCAAGAATCATCTATAGTAATGGCGAACAAGTGTTCATCTAGACGGTCATCATTCACCGACGGATCAAGCGTAACAGTGGGAAATTTAGAAATGAGTTTAGCAAGGGATAAAACTTTATTACTCTTGGGTGTGACAAATTCGAGATCAAATTATTGAAGGATAACAATCCAATGAGCGTACTTCATGTTAATGATCCATCGAGTCAACAAGAAATCCATGGAGTTAGATTTGGTCACAAATTTGGTTGTACACGGAAGGATCATCTAGTTCTAAACAGAGAACATGATATCTAGTTCCAAAATTTCTTCCTAGGAATAGTACACATGGGGACCCTTAAGGTTCTTAATACATAGTATATTACATGACCATTTCCTACAAAATATTCTTGTATGAGGACTCCAATGACTGAATAGGTGGACGCAGAGATGTACAAGATGAAATCCCTCTCAAAATTAGGTGGATTAATCAAGGGAGTGGAAGTGAGAGCAAGTTTGAGGGCATTGAAAGACTGTTTAGTTTTGTCATCCCAAACAAATGGAATGTTAGATTGAATGAGTCTTAGGAACCCATCAATCGTGGTGGCATATTGAGGAACAAATGAATGAAGAAAGTTAGCTTTTCCTTGGAGGCTTTGTAATTTGCGAAGGGTATGAGGAGGAGGAAGTTCAAGAATGGATTGAACTTTGAGCAGGTCAAGAGTGATACCATTGTTGGACATGATGAAGCCCAAAATTCGACCACCAGGATTACAAAAGACACACTTAAGGGGGTTTAGGTGAATGTTATAATTGCGACATCGAAGGAACATGATACACAAGCCATGAAGGTGTTGTGACCAAAGTTTGGAACACATGGTGCAATCGTCTAGATATACAAGAATAATATGAACCAGGTTGTGGAGAAAATAGGACATGGCATGCTGAAAAGTGGCCCTAGTATTCTTTAAACCAAAAGGCATGACCTTGTCAGAAAAAGTTACCCATAGACTAGTGAAGGAGGTTTTAAGTTGATCGGAATAATAGATATGTATTTGATTATATCTGGAGAATCCATCCATAAAGGATAGAACCTCATGCCCCACACACTCATAAATGACCTGGTCTATGAAATGTGTGGGGAATTTGTCTTTAGGACAAGATTTGCTCAGATCATAGAAGTCTTTGTAGACACATATGGTGCCTTGCTTCTTTGAGAACGGGAACAAGATTGGACACCCATGTTGTGTATTCAATGGGATAGATAAACTAGCCTGCTTGAGCTTATCGATTCATCCCTAATAACTTCACATTTGGAAGGATGGATAGGCCTTTTCTTTTAGTAGATAGGTATTGCACCAGGCCAAGTGTCGATGTGATGTTCAACAATGGTGGGATCAACTCTGGGAATTTCATAATAAGACCAGGAGAAAACATCACGAAATTCCTTGAATAACTTGGTGTAAGCATCAATTTCTTCTAGGTTGCATTGTGCCCCTAAGATGATTTTTTCTTCAATCCCTGGTTTATTAGAAATATTTATTTTTATGGTAGGGGAAATGTTAGCCATATTTCCTTATTCAAAATCATCTGGTGCAGGAATGGGATTTATAAACCAATATACTTCACCATGAATGAAGTCCTTAGACTCCACAACATATTGGTCATTGGTTTGCTGTGGAAGGAAGTACACAATATGGTGGATATCATTTGAAGGATAATTAGGAGTATTCATAGATTCCATGATGTATTCATCATAATGGAAGATGTGTGGGCTAGAGGAAAAGGGACCACATGACGGAGAAGAGCTACCTGAAGCATCTTCATGAGAGACAAGGTTCACATATGCATCTTCAAGGATGGAAGACATATGACAAGTAGATGGAATGCCTACCAATGTTGAGACCCGGGTGTTCGTGTAAGAAGGTTCAACATAATTACAATAGGAGACATCAAGGGAGTTCCAACGCATCGAGCTCATGGATGATGATAGGTAGAGAATGGTAGTGGTACTATCTGTCATCTTGACATCAGGGGGAGGGATCATACTGGGTGTTTGAGAGGCCTCATGTTCCAATGTAGGAGTGGGACCAAAATCCACAGGTAGAGGAGAGGTGGAATCACTACGAGCTACCTGTAATTCATGAAGCACTTGAAGTGTATCAAGAAAATCTTTGAGACAGGGAAAACGATGAAAATAATGAACAAAATTATCATAAAAATCACATGGGTGATTCTCGAGTAATGATTTGTTCTTCTTAGTCGACTCAGGTAAGGTGACATGGATCTCAAGAATGTTAGAATCACGAATGGTATCAGAGACCACATTCTTGATATAAGGGAGTTTAGGACAATTATTGGTAGCATGACCAAAAACATCACACAAAGGACATGGAGGAATAGGCTTTGGAGGGTTAGGAGGAGTTGGAGGTGCTCAAGGTGCCTTATCTTACATCACCTTTTTCTTGGCTTTCCCTCACTAGATGATTTCACAACACGAGTAGGTTCTTGTTGTGGTTTTTGTGGAACTGAAGAAAAGGCATGGTTAGGAACAATAGGTTGGACCAGGTTCAGAGCACTGTAAGGTTTTAGTCAGTTGGGGCGAGTGTTTGTGGGAGGATTGATGTACTAGACTGGGATCACCAAGGTAATGTTGGGTAAATTCATTGTAGCCATCATAGGTGTAGAATGAACTCTAGGGGGGTAATAAGAACAGTATATGACTAGAAGGATAATGGGCTGGGGAAACTTCTCTGAGATGGTTAAGAGCTAGGGGAATAGTTCCAGGTGGAAATGGATTAGGAGAGTGTTATGATATTTCAACACATAGGAATAAATTAAGTATAACTTGGTCTAGTGTATAGATTGGTAAATTGTGTTTCTTTAGTATGTACATTTTGCAACTTACAATCCGAAGGTCACGATATGTTCTAGACATGAAGTGATCTAATGGTTCATTCTCTCCTCAGTATTACTAGCACTTAATTCATGGATTAACACCTAATTGGTCCATGATCTCTATATAAAGAGCATGGAGGGTCATTTGTTAGGTTACCATTCATGAGAGAGGCTTATGTAAATTTTATTTCCTTTACATTAATAAATTTCCTAAAGTGGTTGCGTTGGTTCAGGTCGTGGACTGTTTACCTCTTTGAGGGTTTTATCCACGTCAAAAATATTGATGTACTGATTTGTGATCTATTTGTGATTAGTGTCTTTTGGTGTTCTCTATAAGGAACCTAACCTATAAATTCCTACATGGTATCAAAGCTATTCGAGGGCCACATCCATTGGTGATACAAATCCAAAGTCTTCACAACTACTTCTGACCGTCGATTCCTAGATCTATTATTTCTGATCACTTTTGGGCTGATAGGACTACTCTATTATGTTAATATCATATGTTTTAGTGAGGAACCCCTTTTGTTTCACGTGAAAAGGTTTTGGTAGCCCTACCTGCGTCATTTTTAAGATCTAGAGGTATACAATCTTTATTTTCAGTTATAGTTATTTATTTGTCTCTTTATTTTGGTTTGTAGTCATCTATAATTGTTTATATTATTGGATCTATGCCTTTCATTTCTGTGCATGCTCTTTGCCCCATGACTCTGTGTGATCTGGGCAAACCAGAAACAAAAAGAAATGGTTTTTCTCATGTGTATGCTCTTTTCCGCTGTGCCTTAGTGTGATCTCGAAAAATTGGAAACATTGAGGAAAATATTTAGTTTCCAGCCATACCTAATATTAAGCCATAAGGTTTGGATACTTTTGCTTGTTCGTTTGGTTTGTGTTGTTTTTTATTTATTTTGTAGGCAAAAAGGGGTTTCTCAGGTAAGCACGCACCCCAAAGCTTCAGTGAGCAACAAAAAAAAACCCTTCCTCCTTTCCAAAAATTACTAACCTTTCAAACTAGCTCACTTGGTCTAAAGGTACTTGATGAGAATAGAGGTCTTGGGTTCAAGTCTTTCCTTTTGTTGAATTACCTTTTGGAAAAGCGCATGTAACTTATGTTTTAAAGTTACTTTATGTAAAAGTGTTCTCGCCCATTATAAAAAATGAGTCACTTATAATTCTAAAGTCACTTTATCTTTTATTTAAGTTACAATTTAGTGGATAGTTCATAAAATACCATTTTAAAAGTGACTTTCACTTATTTATAAAAGTGGGTCACATAAAGTAATACTTTTTTTAGGTGAGCTAATTAGATTAAATTTGGAAAGGGGGGGGGGGGGGGGGATTTTTTTTAAATATAATATTATCATTCACTTCCCAACATTCACGTGGTTCATCAACATCTTCAACAACTTTTCTTCAAAAAGCCATAACTTCTTCATCTTGAAGTCGTTTTGAGAGTCGTTTTTTTGAATCAGCCTAATTTTTTGAGATATTTCCATTGGAACACTTAGTTTCAACATCTACAACTTCAATTTATTTTAAAATAGAAAGTCCATGCCTAGTTATTCTTGACAACACCAACTACTTCCAATGGCCATCCTACATTGTGGATTTACTTAGGAGTAAAGGTCTTTATAGAATAGTGTTAGGCTAAGAGTCTAAACATAAAGATGAAGATAAGCAAGCCAAATGAGAAAATAAGCAAGATCAAGCATGTGGGTTAATAGGGGTGTCTATTTCTCTAGACCTTAGATTCCATATCATGGAAATTGATATCCCCGATGAGGCAATGAAACAACTCAATAAATTTTTTGGAATTAAACATGAAATTAGAGCCCATCAACTCGAAAATGAGTTGCTTACATTGGACCCCAATAATTTTTCTTTCATTGAATATTTTTCGTCCAAGTTCAAGACCCTTACACTTCTCTTGGAAGGTGTTAAGGTTAAGAAAGAAGATGGTAGCCTTATCTATTCCATTCTTACTAAGTTTGGACCATCCTAATCTGTCTTTGTTTCCACGTTCCATTCTAGTAAATGGGCCTTTATTTCTCAAGAACATGCCTACAAGTCCCCCTCTTTTGATTCCTTTTGTGATTATTTAATATGAAAACAAGAAAAACTCTTACATCTTGGTCTTCTTAATACTGGAAACTCTTCTAAGAAAGCCTTAGCAACCCAACAATAACCAAATTCAAAGAATCCTAAGAAGCAACATCCTAAAAAGAATGGTCCTAAACCAAACAAGGGTCCTAAGCAATTTCAACCTCAAAATGAAAAATCAACTCAACAAAATGATAAGGAAACTAAAAAAAAAGGGAAGAAGACTAATAGACATTTGAACTTTTGTAATCATGATGGCCACTTAGAATCCAAATGCTTTAAGAAGATGGAAGCCTTGGAAGCAGCAATGAAGAAGCATAACATCTATTTGGAGCACTCTTCAACTTCAACTTAATATTCAGGAATAACACTTTCTACATGTGGTTGTCAAGCATCTTGGTCTAGTTATGCACTAAATGTATCTTCTTCTGCTCATTCTCATGAGTGGCTCATTGATTCTGGAGCTTCTTATCACATGGAAAAAAAAATCCATGTTTTCTCTTTAAATGATTATAACACCAAAAAGATATATGTTGGTGATGATAGATCTCTTAGTGTTGTAAGGTCTGGAACTATTCATCTAGACAATGGTCAATTTAATGATGTATTATGTGTTCCTACCTTACCCTGCAACCTTCTATCTGTATATCAGATACCTCATTCAGGTGAAGGTAAAACCGTTGAATTTTCACCTCATTATGTTGTAATTAAGGACCTAAGATATCCTAGACAGATTTTAGCTACCGTAATTACTGCTGATTCTACAAGGTTGTATAAGTTTAACAACTTTGGGTCATCAACTCTTCCCTCGATATTTGTTTCTCATAATGTTGAAGTGAGAAAACTTTTCCATGAGTGATTTGGTCACTTAAACTTTCACTCCATTCAAAATTTATGTAAATAAAATATGGTGACAGGTCTTCCTATGGTATATTGTAGAGACGATGTTTATTCTAGATGTGTACTCGGAAAAATTCATTGGGATAGTTTTGAAAAACGTGCCTCTTGGCATGCCTCAGCCCCTTTAAAACTTGTGCATAATGATTTATGTGGTCCACTTCCAGTTGTTTCATTCTTTGGTTACAAGTATTTCTTAACTTTCATTGATGATTTCTCCAAATGCACTTGGGTATACTTCTTAAAACTCAAGAGTGAAGTCTTTAACATGTTCGTGGTCTTTAAGGCCTCTATTGAGAAACAATCTCGACATAAAATTCTTAAGATAAGATCTGATAATGGTGGAGAATATGTTAACAAAAAATTCATGAACTTTTGCACTAAGAATGGAATTCAATTACAACATATTGTTCCATATACTCCATGGCAAAATTGTGTAGCTGAAAGGAGGAATCACACCTTAAAGGAAATGGATAATTGTATGCTTCAATATAAAGGACATAGTCTTAATTTTTTGGCACAAGCAATTAACTGTGCAAATTACATAGTAAATCACACTCCTACTAAGGATTTAAAGAATACCACTCCAACAGAAGCATGGAGCTCAATGAAACCAAATGTAAGTCACTTTCGTGTTTTTAGAAGTGAAGAATGGGACCATATTCCAGATGAGAAACATAAAGCCTTAGAACCTAAGAGTGAAAAATGTATTTTTTTTGGATATTCTGAAGACGTCAAAGGATATATACTTCTTTAACCTAAATCCAAAAATGTTATCATTAGAAGAGATGTCAAGTTTGTTGAAAATATATCAGCCTACGAGGCTAGTTCGGTGGATGTGCTGCCTCTCTCTATCCCTTCTACTTCTGAAAGTATTCCCTCTTGAGATGATGACAACAAGGATGACAATCCTCCCCACCTTCTTGGGATCCTCCTTCAGTTCCTCAGCTTCTAAAATGGGTCCGCGCTACTGAGGATGTAGCAGGTGCTCTTGTAGGTGATCCTATAGATCAACGTTGTACATGTTCTCAGTTCGATAGAGCCTCTTCTTTACTAGATCAAGCTTCAACGAATTATGATCCTGATACCTTTGCAGAAGATATAGGCCATCCATATTGGGACACGGCTATGAATGAAGAATATCATTCACTATTGCCAAATGATACATGGGACCTTGTTACTCTTCCAAAGGGACGAAAACTTGCTAGATGAAAATGGGTTTATAGAACCAAGTTTGGATCAGATGGAAAAGTTGATAAACATAAAGTTCATCTTGATACTAAGGGTTTTTCACAGGTTGAAGGAATTAACTATACTAAAACCTTCTCCCCTGTTGCCAAAATTAAATCTATCCACCTTATTATTTCCCTTGTTTCCTCTTTGAAATGGGAAGTCCATCAGATGGATGTTAAATCCACCTTCTTGCATGGGGACTTGCATGAAGGAACCTATATGGAATAACCTCCTGGATTTATATAAACAGACTCCAGCCTTGTATGTCATCTTAAGAAATCCCTTTATAGTCTCAAGCAAGCCCCTTCGCCTTGGTATGCCAAAATGGATAGCTTTCTTTTAGGTACTAGATTTTCTAGGTGTCATTTTGACAATACTGTCTACACCAAGAAAGTGGGTAAGTCTCTTATTATTCTTGTTCTTTATGTTGATGATATTATCCTTACTGGTAGTGATCCCAACCTTTGAGGCCATGTGAAGTATAGCCTTGAAAAGAAGTTTGAAATGACAGATTTAGGAAACTTGCATTATTTTCTTGGTCTTCAAGTCTTGCAATCCAAAGAAGGTATTTCCCTTTTCCATTCCACATATGCTTGTGATATTATATGCCACTTTCACATGGAAGAATGTAAGACAACACCTTCTCCCTTTAAGTCTAGATCCAAACTTTCAGTCACTTGTACTTCCCCTGAAATTGATGCTACCTTATACCATCAGCTTGTTGGAAAACATTTATATCTGACCCATACCTATCCTGACATTTCCTTTGCTATTGGACTTGTTTCTTGGTTTATGAAAAACCCACATGAAAGTGATTGGAAAGCAGCTAAAAGAATACTTTGTTATGTTTGAGGTACAATTGATTTTGGGATTCATTACAGTGCAGAAGCAACTCCTCTATTGGTTGGTTTCACTGATTCTAATTGGGTTGGTGACCCTGATGATCAAAATTATACTGGAGGTTATGTCTTCACTCTTCATTCTGGACATATTACATGGGCTTACAAGAGACAAAGGAATCCCTGTGGCTTCGTATGATCTTGTTAGAGTTTGGTTTTCAGCAACACCTCTCACTACACTTTGGTGTGATAATCAAAGTTCCATTCAACTATGCAAAGATCCAGTCCAACATCAGTGTAGCAGACATATTGAACTACACATGTACTTCATCAGAAAGCTCATTCATGACCATGTTCCTGAAGTGAAATATTGTTCAATGATGAGCCAGTTGCAGACATCTTTATGAAGGCTCTCACAAAGGCAAAATTTACTAAACTTCGATTTATGGTTGGAGTTTAGGAAGTTTTCACTAAGGGGGGATAAGTTCTACTGCCTCGTTCCTTCTCCTATTGTGTCATTTTTGTACATCCTTCAATCCTATCCCAAGTTTTTCTGAAGGGGAAATGTTAGGATATTCTAACACATAGGAAATAATTAAGTATAACTTTGTCTAGTGTATAGTTAGGTAAAATGTGTTTATTTAGTATGTACCTTTTGTAACATACTATCCGACGGTCACGATATGTTCTAGACATGAAGTGATCTAACAATTCATTCTCTCCTTGGTATTACCAACACTTGATTCGTGGCTTAACACCCGATTGGCCCATGATCTCCATTTAAAGAGCATGGAGGGTCATTTTTTAGGTGACCGTTCAAGAGAGAAGCTTATGTAAATTTTCTTTATTTTACATTAATAAATTGCTTCAAGTGGCCTCATTGGCTTGGGTCATGGATTGTTTCCCTCTTTGAGTGTTTTAACCATGTCAATAATATTGGTGTACTGATCTCTGATCTGTTTGTGAGCGGTGTCCTTTGGTGTTCTATATAAGGAACCTACACTATAAATTCCTACAATGAGACACCAACGAAAGGAAATGATCCTTGAGGAGTAGTACCAGAAGGCTAGGCTGAGTTAGGAACAACAAGTTGTGGAGGTGTAGGATGTTGTGAAGGCATACCTGACCATTTGTGGGAGGCTTGTGATGCTCAGAGCATGCAAACACTAGATGAGGTAGGCTCAGAAATAGTATGCGATGGACAATAATAAGCGCCAAGGAGAGTGGAATATTTGTAGACTCCAGGACAAATATTGGTGAGGGATGAAACAAAATTACATTGTGTCATGGAAGAGATGTTGGACTGAGGTGAAGTCTGGGCTTTGGGATCATAGTACGTCAACTTATCAACAATGACAATCTTTCCAATGTGGGGAAAGCACATCTTATAGTGAACTGCAGATGTGGAAGATGACATAGAATAGGTATAACTACGACCCAAAAGGATGTTATACTCTAAGGGAGAATTAATTCAATTTCAATGAGGATAGTCTTGTCAGCAACTGTGATTGGAAAGTTCTTATATAAGCCAAGGGGTTGTGAGGGATGATCATCCCAAGCATAAAGAGTGATGGTGGACGGGGACAAGTCTGGGGAACCAAAATTCTTCCAAACAATAGAAACCATCACACAGGTGGAGGCACCTTCAACTATGATACACCTCTGAATAATGACGTTTCTAATGGAGAATGGTATTTGAAATTCAACGGATGAATGTGGGGGAGGATTTTTCGACTTGTCAACATGAAAGATAATCACATGATCATCTTGGGGTTCCACAGTGCCTAAAGAAGAGAGTAGAAACTTCTATTGGGATGGGCATGTCTGGAAAACTTCCAGCATTGACATGGAAGAAGGAGACTGTGCCAAGTCATCTACTATGGTATAGGTATGGGCAGCTTTAGCAGAAGCAACATTCTCATGTAATGGACCTTTCAAGATATTGGGAATCACCTTGACCTTAAGGCGAGGGATCTATATGGTACCATTGGATGAGGATAGAGGCTTAGTGGAAACTTGGGGTTGGGACTTAGTCGCTGACTTAACGGATGGCTTGTCATATTGGTGCAATCGATTTTGAAGGTTGACTTGCTCGATATTGACCTCATTAGAATTCATTATAACAATATGATAATCATGGTGACTAGATGATGGAGTTTGCTAAGATGTCTGACCTGGTGTAGGTTGGGCAGAAATGTATCCTTGTGAGGAAAATGATTGGTAAGCATTGTCGGTTGAGATGACATAGGAGGGAGAGGAGGAGAGATGCGATAGATTCCTTGAGAAGCAGCTACTTGAGCTTCCCATACTTGACGCATCTAAGGTAAAAGGGGACAGTCATGAGTATAATGTCCATATATGCCGCAATAGGCACAAGGTTTGTTTGTATGAAGACCCTTTTTTTGCATGGGATGAATGCCCTATTATTGGGTTGCAGTATTAGGCTAAGGACCCTAAGGTGCATTGGGTGGAGGACCCTAGTTACCTTGAGATTGTTGGTTCCAGTTACCCTTCCCCTTGCTCCTTTTCTTGGCATTAGGAGGATTGGGTCTACTCTGCTAACCTCTTTGCTGAGATGTGTTGGGGCACTAGTGTCGGAGGGGCTGGAGCACTAAGTGGTGCATACTAATAATAAGGAGATGGGGCAACATTGTGATAAAAAAGCGGTGCAACAATTAGCCTAGCATCTGTTGATGAAGATGGGGATATGTATATGGCATGTTGGGACCTAGATAAGAGTTGTGGAGGTTTGGGGCAGGGATAATTGTAGGAGGAAATGGTCCCTCCCTGAGGTGGACTATAACTCATTGGAGGTGGAGAATACGGTTGAGGGTGTGAAATGGTTCCAACTATGCCATCTTTGGCATGAGATGCCCCCAGTGGATTAGCAACATCAGGCTGAGGTAGATTAGGGATGACAGGGTAGACATAACCTGACCAGGCATAAATCCGATCAAATTTTGAGGCTACTTGGAGCACATCTTCTTCATACTGGGTGATTGTGACGCGACATATTTAGCAATGGGGGTCCAAAGTGATCTAAGGAACCAATCCATGTAGACATAGTCTTTTAATTTAGGAGGTCTACATATGCTCCTCCTTCTACGCCATTGCTAAACATGGTCGGATAAGTGAGTGGAAAATTTTTGACCAAAAAAAGTCAACAGTTCAGTACCAATGTCATAATGGAGAGGTCACTGGAAATGGGAAACAAAATCTTTGGAAGGAGTCGCAAAAGTGGAATGAGTGGCTTTGGATTAATTGACATACCACTTAGTAGTAGCTCTAGTAAGAATGTGTTGGAACAGATAAAGGTAGATGGAGTCTTCAGTAATGGAATTTGATGAACACCACATGTGGAATGAATGAAAACTATTAGTGGGATATTCTCTAAGATTACCTTCAAACGTTGGGATGTCTGAAGGAGATTAGTAGGCATAAATGACCAAGTGGGATCATGGAGAAGAGGATCATTGTTGAGATGGCTAAAATATGGGAGACTAAAACCATCCATGGAAGTAATAGAGTAGGAGTGACCACACCGGTGAGGTTTCCACTAGTGGGGGTACCCTGGTTGGTACCTTGGTTACCACCCTGGTTTCCCACAACCATGTTGGTTCTTGAAGTTGTGGTGATATAGGGTTGAGAAGACATGAAATCAAAGGAGGAATTGGAAGAATTAGTAGAATCAGAATCAGAATGATGACTCGATGAAGGACTAGGAGGATGTACTCTAACTTGATGGGGATGAGTAATATGTCCTAATGGGAACTAAGGGTGAATACCTTGAAGTCTCCACGACAAACACCTAAGGGGTGCAATGATGCCAAACCAATAATGACTCTAAGGATGAAAGGGTGACGATAGGAATAAAAGAGCAACAAACATCAAGAAAACACCTAGTGCAATGGTGCCAAGTGTAAACTAACTATATTAATGATGTTACTCTACTTCAATCCTCAAACTATCCTAGAACTATTATTTCAAATGACCTTCCAAAGAACTTCTAACTTTACGGATTCTCATTCCTACAAGTAGAGTTGTCCAAAGAAAGGTAGGGTAGATAACCAAAAACTTCCCACAACCAGTCCTATAGGGTTTTTTTCCTAAGATTGGTCTTTACGGTTACCTTCGTCCAACATGGGTGGTCAATTATTGAGCTTCTTGGTAGTCAATCAACACTTGGGATTCCCTGCCATGGGCTGGGTAGCCCCAACAAGAACTGCTCACATAATGACCTAGCCTAACACCCACTGAATCGAGTTTTTGATGCACTTCGGCTGTGGACCATGGGATGGTGAAGGATTTTGAGGTCCCTAATATTTCAACTTATATGTCTCAATGAAATTTATCGATGGGAATTGTTGTAATCCTATCCCATCGATCCTACACCTACACTACAAATATTTTTCAGCCCTAGTGCCCAAGTGGGGTTAATCTATGTGTGTTGATTTATTAAGGTGTATTGTTTCAAGTCTTGGCTTCGCAGTGTTAACCAAGCTCACGTTCGCTTAGTGTGTGAGTGTGTGAAAATAATGTGTCAAGTGGATGAATTAATTAAGCATGTTTTATGATTCCATTTGCTGCTCAAAAGAAAGTGTTGAAATAGTATAAATAAATCTAAAAATGACAGAAAATAAATAGCCAATCAAGCAGACAAAACCCCACCCACAAAGGCTATAAAGAAGCTTATAAAGAGAGGGAAAACAAGCTACTGAAAGACACATAAAACGGCCTAAAATATATAATTCCAAGGGACTGATATCTAGAGGCACTAATCTTATGTAAATGGTGCAGATAGAAAACAAAAATAAGAGGTGAAAAATGTTGTAAAGGATAGGTGTGAAGCTCCAAAACCTAGGATGCTCAAGGGGATCCCAGGTGGGGAAGGAAAAACCAAAACTTTAAAGGGATAAAATTTAAAAGAAACCTATCCAAAAGTTCTGAAAAGTAATGGATCAGACTATGAAAATTAGTGGCTAAGAAAGTTGAAACCCTAGACTGCTCACTCAGCCAATCTCTTCTTAACAATGTGGAGGTGTACTCTAAACTCTAAGGGGATTTTTCCTTCCTCAAAGAGACAAATTAAGTTTATCTAGCACTAGGGGAGATTGAAAATAGAGGTGAAGTACACTTCCCAATCTATAGACAACACTCTCGATAAATCTGAATTTTATTTTTTTAAATTCCAGAAAAATACCAAAACGCAAGTACTGACTCACAAAAGTGGAAAAGATAGTTTATGGGCCAAATAGTGTGCTCTAGAGCACAGATCAGGGGCTAAAAATTATGTTTTTCAACCAGGACTCTCGATTAGCAGATCTCCCACAAATTTTTCCATCTCCTGCTTGGCTGGTACCTGTGACTTGTGGAAAGAACTCGAAAACCACTAGAATCTGAAAATTTGACAAAGAAAGAATTAATACTATAAATAGAAATTGAGAGGCTAAAAATAGTTGTAGAAAAACCTAAAAATTACTAAAACTTGAGTCACCCAAGAACGTTGTTATTACACTAGCGGAGCCTCCATTTGTTGACAAAAAATGTAACTAAAAACCCAGTGGAGTTGCCATTTGTTAATTTGAAATTTATTGAAAGGTGTACCAAAAACACTTCACTTATGTCACTAGGTGACAAGTGACCCTAACAAAAATTTGATGGTTGCTTAAATTCATATCTGTAATAAAAAGTGGAAGACTTGCTCCAAAAACATATACAATCCAGAATAGAAAGAAATACTAAAGATATCCAATGCAATAATCCAAATGTAAAGACTTTGACTGAATAAATTATTTATTGAAAACACCTGGTGAAGGAGATCTACAAAAAGTGTTTGTAAATCCCCCTCCGTGGGATGGGTCCTTTAACGTCCTTGATGCTTAAGTAATCAATCTTCTCTCTTAATGTGTGAAAAAACCAAAACAGTGTGAAGAACTCAAATGGGAGCTCAAAAGAAAATAGATGATAATGATGACGATGATAATGATCATGGTGAAGAATGAATGGAAAACCCTCCTATTTATAACAAAGTATTGAGTTAATCTCAAAAATAGAGAATAATAAAATAATACTGGCCAAATCAAGATCTAATTGTTAGGAATACTTTATTATATTTTTTTGAGAGGGAAAAGATATTTAAAATGGTTAAATATCTTTATTTATAAATAATTAACAAATAAAATGATTTATTAATTATTTCACAAGGATTAAGAATGGTGTGAAATTTAAATAATTATTAAATAGTGATTTAAAAATTATTCCAACAGTAGAAATAAAAAATAAAAAATAAATAGTGATTTATTTAATTATTGCTAAGGGATTTAGATAAGCGTGACAAGGAATAATTATTTAAACTATGATTTAATAATTATTCCTAGAGAAATTAAATAAATATTGGTTTATCTAATTATTCTCATGTGTTTTTGGTTCAAATCAGAAAATATAATAAAAGTGGTTTACTAAATTATTTTCCACATTGAAAGTGATTTTACTATGGTAAAATTAATCCTACATGGTGTATTTCAATCCACCTAGTTAGAAATGGTTAGGTGATCATTTTTTGGTGATAATAGTAGGGTAAGCTAGTTATTATATGGATGGTGGTACCAAAGATTGATTTTTGTTGACCCAAACAAAATTTTCGATTGTGATGCCTACTCACTAGGTACTTTGCGGTCTCCTCTTTCATCCCCTGCAGGTATGTGATTAGTGGAGCGCCAAGAATGTCATGAATGTCAGCATTTTCTAATAAATTAGTTTGGGCATTCCATTGATCTCCAGTCTTGGCCAGATAGGATTCAAAATGTTTTTCCCATGCAGGTTCCTCAACCTTTTCCTGTTTGATGTTATGAATTCATATTTCCAATTCTATTTTCCCACTGAGGTCAAATGTTTCCTTAGTTCGAGGTTCAACTGTAATCTCTTCTTCATCAAACCTAAATTTACTCTTTTTCATGGTGAAATCGTCTTAGAATTATTCTGATAGGAGGAAATAAAGAAGTTCAAAGTCAAAAATAATAGGGCTTGGTATATTAGGGATATTTTCCAAGCCACAAGGGGAATCAACTGGAATTTCAGCAAGCTTTTCAATAAACCGGGGCACTCTTTAATTTTTATAGTAGTGGCATTGATTGTGCCATCATTATCACTCGATTGATGCCCTATAAAATGTATCTTTGATTTTTTATTGACTCTTCTATCATCACCATACTCATGCATTCCTTCTATTCACCACCTTTCCGGTGGAGTGGGTAGTAATTGTGAAATATTTTGAAATGACCTTTGTTGATCATCTAACGGTAATGGTATGTGCGAAACATGTAGCGTGTTATAAAGGGATTATATTACTTGATTACTCTAGCTAATGGGTCCCTATTTTTTCTTTTGTGAGTTATTCTATCAGTGTCATATGTCAGGTTCTTACACATGAATGATTTTCTAGAACCATTCCCGAATGAATAGTCGATGTTCCTTTCTTGGTTCAATAAATTATCGAAACATACTCGATGTCCTTTTTCTGTGGGATGTTGCTTCCATGATCCAAGTTAGTTTCTTCCCTTGTATTCTATCTATTATTAATCTTTATATTTTTGTCCTTTCAAACATTGTTCCTCCCTTAAGAGATTGCAAAGATTGGGCTCCTGCTCCATAATGTTGTTTTAGTCTAGTTATCTAGTGCATCCTTCCAATTGCATTTATTGGTGAACTGATAGTTATGTCGGTTATATTTGTATCTATTTTTATAATTATTTTCATTAGTTTAATTTTAAAAATTGAAAAGAATTTAATAACTTAATAAATTTTATTTATCTTTATTTTTAATAGTTTGAATTTTTACATTTAATTGATTAACCTTTTTCATCAATTTTTCTATGGATAACTTATGCTAAATATTACTAAGGAATATATATTTTATGTCAGGCACCATTAACAAGTGATTTGAAAAGATTCCCCTCTCATGTCTTCAACTCTGTTGCTCCTTAAGGTCAGATGTCTTCAATGATGAATGGTCGTAACCATGTAATTCTGAGCTTCTTTGGCTAGCCTTTTACTTTACTGTCATATAGTGGAGCTAAATTACCAACATGAAAATGTTTAGGCTACAGGTTCCTGTTGTAACATGATTTGTGTTGTTCCTTATTAACATGTTGATGGTAAAGGGAATAAAGTTGATATTCCTCCAGTTGGTGTAATTTTCTGAGTTGTTCCACTTATAACTTTGTGTTCTATTTAGTATAGTCAACACACTTTCTGTGTTTACTAAATTGTGGAATGGTATGAATGCTTCATGACCATATATAAGTTTAAATGGTTTTTCTCCTATTGGCTATTTATACATTGTGCGATAGGCCCACAAAACCGTTAGAACTTTATCATCCCAGTCATATCTGTTGACATTACACATTTTGATTAATCCTTTGTTCATTGTTTTGTTGAATGAAACAATAACACCATTGGCTTCTCGATGATATGCAGTAGTCTTACCATGCTTGATCAGAAAATTATTTGTCAATACTTGGATTTTTCCATTTACAGAATGGGTTCCTCTATCGCTGATAAGAACCAAGGGATAGCCAAATCAAGCTAATATTTTTCACATATAAATTTAGCTACAACCTCTTTAGTGAAGGATCCAACTGGCTCAACTTCTACCCACTTTGTTAGATATTCAACAACAATTATTATATATTTTTCTCGCTTCCCCTTACCTCTTTTGAGAAATGGTTTGACAAACTCTATTGCCCACGGAGTGAAGGGATAGCTAACTACAGTTACATTTGGTGCTTTGGTAGAGGAAGACTCATTCTTTGGCATATATTGCATTTTTGCACATATTGTTAACAATCGCAAAATAGTGTTTTCCACCAGAGTCCTGCTTGCATTATCTTTTGTGCAATCATTTATCCTTGGTAGTGTCCTCTAACTCCCCCCTTTGTGTGCTTCGTCAATGATTTCTTCTCTTTCATGTTCTAAAGCACAGCTGTGAAGTACTTCATCAATTCTTATCCTATATAAATGTATATTTTTTAATGTGTATGGTGCTGCTTTTATATCAAGTGCCTTTTTGTTCTTATCTGATAGTCTCTCAGGTGCTTTTCTAGTATGTAAGAATTCTATAATTTCAACAAGTTCTGATACCTTCATTTTCACAATATCTACTTTGATCCCTTCCTTTGAAACCACATGGCCTAGCAATATTCCAATAGGTGTTCTAAATATGCATTTTTTATATTCAAGGATAAACGTATTTGACGACATCTCTCAGGCATTAGTCATAGCCACTGAATATAATATTTTAGTAATATGTACATTGTCTAATCGTCAAAATATACCACCATTTTTTTATAGATAAACTCTTCGAATGATTTGACAATTATTATTGAGAACACTGTTAGGGCATTCTTTAAAGTGAAAGGAATTTTTTTGTATGAAAAATTGACAAATTGAGTAATAAAATTTGTTTTTTCTCCATCTCCTTTTGCTAGAGGTACCTGGTTATAGCACGAGAACCCATAAGTGAAGGAATAAAATTCATATCTTGCGACCCCTTTTAATATTTCCTTAACAAATGGAGCCATGAATGAGTCTGTGACTGTTAATTTATTTAATCTTAGATAATCAACACAAATGTGTAGTTTTTTTGGGTCATGCTTCTTTGGTTGAATGACCATAGGGATTTCCCACTTTGATGTTTCTATAGGGCAGATAATACTAGAGGCTAACATTCCTTCAATCTTGTTTTGCAAAATGGGTTTATACCTATGTGTAAGCTTATAAGGTCTTTTCTTTATTGGTTTAGCTCCTCGAATGACATTGATTTTCATTTCTTCCATTTCCTTGACAAGTATTTTTAAATATTTATAATCCTCAGTGAATACGTCTTGGTATTCCTTAAGTGGATTGACAAATTTAATGATTTGTTTCTCTGACCAGTAATCACCAAGTCGAGCAATTTTCAGCGAGTCATCATTGGATTTGTTGAATTTGTGTATTTTAATATTGTTGTCCATCTAGTTGGGTGTTTTGGATTTATCGAGTTATTGTTCCCCAACTTTTATTTTCGGATATTTTCACAGAAAGTCTATTTTTTCTGATTTCTTGACTTTTTCTTGTTTACTGATTTTATATACCATTTGATTTCTTTTATAATTTTCAGGATAATTGTTATTCATGCAAAATCTTTGACCAGTAATAGGTGATGTTTCAATTTCTAAGAGACTGGCCCTCTTTTATTCAAACTAAATGATATATAATTACAAGTTACTAAGGCATCGACTAATTTTTCATTCATCGATTGTTTTTTCTATGATAAAATCTTTAATTTTCTTAACTACATCATTTAAGTATGATTTGTATTGCTTGAACTCAAAATCCTTGATGAAGTTTTCCCTTAATTATTTCCATTGAAGTGATTGACCACGATCTTCTTCTAATTTATACCATTTACTTGGTAGGTCATCCAAGGTGTTTGGGAACATATGTGGGAAAACTCGCTCATCTTTATAGCTGATCGTTCTCCATTCCGATTCACATGTTTGAATATGAGCGACAGGATATTGTCTATGCTAAAAGTGGGTATATTTGTTTGTGCAAATAATTTTTTTCCTCCGAAGCATTCCATAAAATATGTTGTTGTAGTCGTCCATGTTTGAAGTCGAGACGAATGGGTATCCCACCATCTTGTGTCTTGTATTGTGAAGGTTTGTACTAGACTCTGCATTCTTCCATGTTATCTAATAGACTTTGTTACTTGCTCGACATGATTAATAGGAGAATCCCTTTCTTTGAATCAAATGTTGCTACTGGAACCGTTTGTTAAATTTGTTAGAAGTAGAGAAGGTGTTTCTTGACAACTTTTCTCTGCTACGATTGTTGTTGCTTTAATATAATAACATGGATGAATTTCTAAGTGTGGAATGTCTTGAATTGTCCAACATTCTTTTTCTTTCGATTCATAATTTTTTAATTTTTCATTCATAAAGCTCCATGCCATAATTTGTTTTGATAAAAAGTGGAGATCCTCTCAAAATTTCACCATCAACATTTTGTTCAATGTTGTCCTGATCCTCATGCAATACTTGATAGAGTTGTTTCATTTCATCTTCTTTGTGAGAAACTTGGACCCAAGGATTTACTTTGCAGGGGTGTAAGGGGATGGTAATCTTTATTGTTACCTTTTAGCTTAATTCTACTTTTTTCCAATGATATCATTGCCTTCATCTTTCATCCCCAAGGTTGGCCAACTAATGCCCAATATGCAAGGGTTTCATCGACTAAGTCAATGAATTCAAAGTTGACTATCATTGTGATCCCCATTATGGAATTATGTACATGTCGAAGCATCCCTATTGGTTCAATAATTCTATGGTCCATTATTTTAAGATAATTAGTCGTTATGTGCAAGTTCGGTTAACCTATATTGATACTTTTTTCTCTAGGAAGGACATTTACTTGTGAGCCAAAATACACCATAAATTGTTTAAACATATATCCATTTATTTCTAAGTTGATTTGTGGAGCATGATCTTCTAATTGAGTTCCTTGTGAGAATTGATGAATATTTTTCCCTTTTTCTCTGTTTCCATTACAAGTTTTTCAGCATATTCAACAATTTTACTAGGAAAGAAACAAACTGTTATCCTTTTAATAATTCTAGAAATTATTCCATAATTATATCCTTAGATAGTCGTTGATTGTCAGTTTCTTTCATAAATAATTAGACAACTTTTGACATTGTATAATTTTGTTCTTGCATATCAGGATATTTTGTCCTCTTCTTGACTAGTTGAATCACTTGATGGTCTTGATTGTTATTATTTTTTCCTTCTTTAGACCTTGTGACTACATGAAAGTTTTCAGAATTTAAAATCTCATGCTTGGGAATTGTTTGTAATAAATTAACAGACTTTTTATTTAAGATGTTATCAATAATTTTAGGGCAGTTTTCTAAAGAATGATCATCTAGACCACACATATTGTAGAAGCGCAAATAAATTCTATCTTTCAAGGGACATTTTGTAGCAATGTTCCATTCTTGCCAACAAGTATAGCAGTAAAATATTCCTTGGCCTTGACCATGGCCACGTCCTCTACCACCATATCCTCCTCCTCGTCTGCCATAGCCTCCTAGACCTCGTCCTCTTCCACCGAAAAAAGGTGATTCACTACATTGGTTAGTAGACTGAGTTTGATAGACATCATGGTAATTAGGTTTATTTTTTCCATTAATTGGACATTCCTAAGTGGAATGCAAATTTTATTCACAGATAGTGCGCCACTTTGGCTTGGAGTTTCCTAGATTATATTTGTAGTCTTTAGTTGAGTGGTTAGAGGTGACATAGCATATATCATAATACACGTCAGACTATATTCTTCAAACATCTTGGTTAAAATAATCTAGAAATTTACAAGTATCTTTCTCTTTTAGCAACTACAACCACCTGTTGTGGCCAGCAACACCCCCCCTTGTTCAATTAAGTATCAACCATGATACTGAATGAATGGGGAACCTTAGTTAATTTTTAGGAAAAGCAAAAGTTTCTTCTTGAAATCACAATCATACGCTTAGGAAAAGCCTTTTGGATATTTCAAACCTAAGTCTATGATAAAAGAGAAAACCTTTAAGGTCGCATTGCAAAAGATAGGAAACACCTTCATTTCCCTTTTTATGCGCACCACCCTTGTGTTAATAATGACATCGCATTGCAAAATAGTAATGTTCATAAAGAAAAGCTTGAAGATTCGCCGATCTGCGATAACGCCAATCGCTAGATCGCATATCGTAGAAATGAGCCAGGCAAGATTTGGTAAACATCAAATTTTTGCGATCTGCGATATTGTGATCGTTGTGATGCCACATCCATGCGATTTGTGATGATGCGATTAGCGATCGCGTGACATGCAAGGTTACGTCATCAAATCATAAATCACTTCGGTACGAATCCTTCGGGCGCGCCATTCAAAGAAAATCCACTTACTATAATCTGACCCAAAATCATGCGCTTTTAATGATAGTAAATGAATTAGTTGTCAGTTATTAAATGGATTAAAGACACGTGCCTTGGTAGAGATTTGCTTCACGTAAGGTGGCATATTTGATTTAGTTGTTGCATTTAAAACTCTCCCATCACCTTTCTAGATATTTCATTTCCATTTCACTCGTAATCTGCAGGAACAAAACGCTAAGACAACTTAGACAGAATCGCAAAGAGAAATGGGAAAGAAAAGAAAAGCTCAAAGCTCCGAAGCAAGGGAGAAGACCAAGGAGATGGCGCCCCTGTACATAGACACAGCCTGTAACATAGATGCAGGGATATCAACATGGGAAGGCATGTACAGGCTGCTGGAGGAAGAGAAGCCTAGAATAATGAAGGTGATTGCTGTTGCGGGTGCACCACGCTCTTCTGAGGCGTCATTGGAGGACCTAGCATGTTCATTCCTTCACAGAATAGCGACAAGACCCAAAATTCTACCATACACAGATATGATCAAGTGGATACTAGATGATGCAGAATCGAAGAACAAACAATTCAAAGTTCATGGACATGGGCTCATAGGATCGTTTGCTGAGCAAGATTTGAAGCTTATGTATCACCTTCCTGAACCGCAAGCGACCTATAATGCACAATTTGTTAAGAAGTTCGCGGCGGAGAATCCAGATCTATCAGACACCACTAAAGAATGGTCTAGAAGAGACGAGCTGCTAAAAAAGGATAAAAACGGTATGTACAGCACTGGTTCCCTCACCTCTCCATATTGTTTTGCTGCGGCTATGCTCTGTAGGTTATTTGGGATGCCGGATATCAACAAGCTTTCGTCTGAATGGCTGCCATTAATTGATGCTGCCACTAACGCCGACATCCTAGATTGGGCCAAAATCCTTTCAGACACTCTATACACGGCTGTTCTCAATTACCGGTCTAAGAGATCCTTCTCTCAAAGGGTCTATCCTCCTTTTTATCTGTCTGCCTATATTGTGGATTCTGTTTGTCTTGTATCTGAATTCCCTATTATGGGTTGGAAATGGACTACCCAAGACCCATTTCCCATCCATGTTTATCATAAGATCTTATGGGATTCCCAGTTTACCCCTCACTTTAACCAGATTTGCCATGGGCTTATTTTGCCCCTATATAGAATGATATATGATAAGGACCCCCCAAGGTGCTCTCCCGAAGCCCAAATTGACATCATCCCCGTCGCTAGATGGTTTGGGGAAGAATGGTTTACTAACATTAGAGTTTTTGGAAGCACTGTACCTCCACATGTCCTACCCCTATATATCCCTGATAAACTTTTGGCCCGGGAAATCGCTTATCAAACCTGTTCTGAAGGCGGCCTGACCAAAGACCTAAAGGACAAGAAGAAGGCCATATGGCCTCAATTTCCCGTAACTTGTGGGGCCTTCTCTTTGTTCGATGTAGGACACGCTTTTGGCGAAGTGGAGAATGTGACGTGTCTTCAATTATTTAAGTTCTCAGCGAGGCCATTCGACCCAAATGATGTGGCCCAAGAATTCACAACGAACGTCAAGATAAGAGTGTTCTCTGGAAAGAAAGATTCGTTTGATGATCTGTTTCAGAGTAAAAGTTCGCTCAAACAGATTTTGCGGGAAGCTCAGTCGAGGTTGTCTCCAGATGACCTCCAAAAATTCACGTTATACAGAGGAAGAAGGCTGGCTAGTATACCACTAGAGAGGTTGCGACTACCTACTAGGGAACCAACTCCAAGCATCAGCCTCAGTGAAAACTCCAGCACTTCCAGGTCTAAGTCCAATGCTGCACAAGAAGTATCTGAGCATCCTGAAGAGTCTGGTCACGAACAAGGAAAAAACGAAGAAACAACCAAAGACACAGCTCAGTCAAGTGCAATGTCTCAGCAACAACTTATCGCCTCACCACCAAGAGATGTCCCCCCTCCTGTCATCGAAGCACCACTTGTCGCAACAGAGCTAGATAAAGAGTGGGAAACCTTCAATGAATTGATCAATCTTGAAGGGCAAGTCCCGAAAACACCTGTGAATAATACACAGGTGGTGCAAGAAGTCGTTTCGACCATAGTCAGTAGTGCCACAGGAGCTGAACACCTTCCTATAGTTCCAACCTCAGAACTTCTACTTAACGTAGAGGAAATTCCCCCACTGAATGTATTCTATAGTCCCCAACACAAAGCAGTTGTAAGGAGACAGAGAAAGAAAAGAAAGCTTGAAAATACACTGTCTCAAGAGGCTAAAAATTTGGACGTCTTATGGAAAGACCCCAATAATAATCCAACTGAAAATCTTACGAAGCTGTCTCAGATTGCAGGAGCGTATCCTTCTGCAACTAATGATAAGGCCTCTGAAGTTCAAAAACTATTAAAGGAATAAGAAAAATATATACAACTGCTACAACAACAGTTGCAACAAGCCAACGCGAACACTGAAGCTTCCAGACAGCTTGAAAAGCTACAGGAAGACTTTCAACGGATGCAGATAGGCTATCAAAGGAGTCTCGAAGAAAAAGAAGAACAATTGCCGACTTTGCAAGAAGTGCCTAAATATGAGCCTAAGCTGGCAGAGTTTATCTCAGAATCTATTGGCTTGAACGAGCAACTACTGCAGCAACAGGAAGAGTTGCGACGTAAAATATCACAGTGGAGTCACTATTGTGCGCAGAGCGACAAAATCACCAGTCAAGTGGTGGATTTAGGGAGCGAGTATGATCAGAATGACAAGAGGGTGATAGAATATTTGGCTTGGCAAGATGATGACCAAGGGAAAAGAGTAGGTGCACCCAGGATTAATGAAAATCATAAAGAGTTGCTCTTTAATAAATGGGACGATCAAATTACGTGGGCGGAGAAAGCAGTAGAGACAGCAGCGACACAGGCAAGCATTCTTATCGACTATGTAAATGAGAATTTACACAGGGCAAATTTAATTGTAGAGACCACCCCGGGGTACCTACCAAACAAGTTGCAGCTGGAGACAGAATGGAGACAGAAAGCACAGGCAAAAGGGAAGGCAATCCAAGCATTGGTCAGGCTAAATTGGGAATGTTACTAGACATATTTGGTTAAACTGCACAACCAATGGATGACGGTGAGATGCATTACAAATGCAACCGAGAAGCTAGCGCCAGCTCTTGTAGATGTCGTTTTCGCAGCCCAGATCAGTGCAGAAATCAGTCAGCCGACTCTCCTCAAGCCTATGCTAGACACTTGCAACTTTAAAGACCAAGTTCATAAGTGATTTCATTTAGAATGTTGTTTTTTCTCTTTTAACTAGATTAGAAAAAGGACGGTCATTTGAAAACCGTATCCTAAAATTTTTGTAATGATACTATTATTAGAATTAGGAAGTAGTATTTTAACCCTTCTCATTGCATTGGAGAAGGGTCCAGAAACTTGTCAAAAACTTGTCCTCGGAACATGCACTTCTGCACCCTCAGAGGAGGTTTTGATGAATGGAAGGATCGAGATTTATTTATGTTTTCATTTTAATGTCTGCTACTGATGTTGCACTTCTGTACTCTTAGTAGATGTTAGAAGTAAGTAGAGATAAATCGTTACTGCTTAAGGTTTATGAGTGAAAATCAGTGATTAATGGTACTTTTATCTCTTGATGAATTTCTGCTTATATTCTTAGAGTGATATGCAGTTTTAGTGGTTTATATGTTGATGTATGAATGTCTGGGTTACCATTTGGCACTTCTCTACGGTGGAATCATTTGTTTGTGCTTGACATATGAATGACTTATTATGCGATATGATGTTCACAACTGTTTTGCCTAACTTTTTATGCAGAATTGTTCATCTTAATTGATTTATATTCTTATGATAGCTTAATGATCTTTATTACCAGTTATTGTTCGAAATCTTTTTAGATCGCATGATAGAAGAGTTATATCCCGGGTTAGCGTAGATTAGATGTGTTGTTTTCATTAGATTATAATAACATAGATTAGTTTATAAGTTAGATTTGAGTTAGCTCTAAAGTACTTCCAGAATCAACATAATCAAACTCTACACACACACACCCTTTAGATTGGGAAGCTGGTCCCATTATCCCCAGTCGCACCCGCTACACCAAACGGGCAAGGAGCCACCAACCAGGTTCTGGACCGGGTGGGTATCCCCCTTGTTGTTGACCCGATTTCGGGGCCCTCAACATAATTGGCGCTAGAAGGAGGGCCTGAGCATAGTGTCTGTTGGAATGTTTTCCAAATTATAAAGCTTGAAACAGGATGGCTGCTCATAGAATTCCTATTTGGAGTTGCATCCATGTTCCTACCTCTTCCAACACTCCACTAGATGTGGTAAGGCTCTTGTCTCAGGTAAAATTCAACGGTAAGAATAATTCTTCTGCATTTAATCATGCCCTTCAGTTCATTCAAAAAGTTTCAAGTTCTGATATTCAAAGAATTGATGAAGGCGTTTTGTGCAGAATTTTTACTCTTACATTCATAGCGGAAGTTAGAAAATGGTGCAGAACCCTCCCAGTTGCATCGATCCACAGCTGGGACCAATTCGTCAAGACTTTCATTTTGGAATTTGATTGTTATGACTACGACCAGGTATATGATGAAATTGATTATCTACGTAAGCAAGATGAACCAGTAAGGGATTTTAATATGCGATTTCATCTTAAATGCCTAAAGTATGATCTTGAGAGTGAGCTCACGGACGAAGAATCTTCAGATTATGATGAGTATTCCCTACCTCCTATCTCTGATCAAGCAGAAATTAGTTCGACCTTTGTTCCATTTTCTTCTAATATGAATGAGCATTTCAAATCAAATACACCAATCATCCGTAATGAAGAAAATCTGCAAAGCCTAGGAGTCATGCATGCTCTGATGCCAGAGAACAAAAACAAAAATACTGAAAGAGAAGATACCTTGGAACCAGAAGATGACTCTGACACAAAGTCAGACAATATCATTATGAATCGACGAATGCAGATGCCAAGGTTAGAACAACGAACTATTTCTCTTTCAAAAAGTATCAGCGCACAAAGGTATGATCTAAAGCCCGATCTTTATGATGAATATGATGAACAAAGTTTTTTTTTTGGATGTTTTCAAACGCATTATTCCAGATTCACATTTTTCTCTTTATCCCGATGTTTTTAGTGATGATAAATTTTCCCCTCTCCACATTAAAGATGTCTCAAAGAACACAGAGGGTTATTCAAATGACTCATCATTAGGTCTTCAAGATAAAGAGACAGCTTTAGCACATCCTTTGATTAATGTCAAACAAGAGATGCTTGACCTCCCTTTTATGAAAATATATAATGAAAAAGAGGAACCTAGGGAAATCTGTAGAGTCTTTCGTGATAGTTAATTTGACAACGATGATGTTGTTGACTTATCCCAAGTAACTCAACTAGGTTCAGATAATGAGAAACATCTTAAATCAGAAATCATATCACACGATCCTCATTTCAAAGTAAAAAATCATTTAAATGATTTTACTATCCAAGAAAATACCCCGATCTATGATTCATATCATGACGAAAACTCCACTGCTGTTCGCAATCATAACTTATTTCCTGATTCACAAGACCTGGCCAGTTCTTGTGGAGAGCAAGATGTTACAAGTAAATCCCAGTTGTGCTGTAACAATATTTGTACAAATAATCATTCATTTCTTTATCACCTGAACCCATTTTGTACAAAATTGGATTTCTTTTTAAATTTTCAAGCTTTTGATAGATTGTGCTTTAGCGATTTATATATGAGAATTTTCGTTTCAAACGAAATCGCTAAATGCCCAGCGTTAATGAAAAACAGGTTACAAGCCATTGAAACTAAAAAATCATTTTCACAATCTGACTTGTTATCCTTCCTATTGCGAGATCATCAATTCATAACAGAAATTCATCCTAATTTTTATGGTCCAATAGGTATCCTGTTGGAAAAAAGCTCTCATGAGAAAGGAAAATCAAACAGAATTCCAATTGAGGTTGTATGTTCTTATTCCACAGCCAATATTTATGATCCAAGGAAAGTTTGGTTCTTTACACTGATGTTTGAAAGTTTCATATGGCTAGGAATAAAAATGAATAGAAGGTTCCATTGGAAATATCCTTTCACATAGTTGACTTTCTGTATATAGTTAGAATAGGAGTAGGAGCAGTTTAGCTAGGTTATTAGGTTTGCTTTTAATAATTGATAGGCAAAGTTATTCTGTACATAAACCTAGGGAATGCTTGCCTCTCATTGCGTGAGATATTTTTCTCCATAATAATGTTTGCTTTGGTTAACGGCATTTGGCATTTACTAAAGACACCTCTTCTCTGTTGAACATTTTTTGAAACTTATGCTTCTATGAACAGCAAATCTTTTAAGAATTTGATCTTTATTATCAATAGAACTTTAACCCAGATATGATGATAGTTTCAACTGCCAAAAAATTTAAAGAAAGCTATCTTAGTGGACAATTTGTTTTAGGTCAGCACAATGAAAGGTATCAATATTAAAATAAAGATTCTCTGTAGAAACGGCCATTACCAAAGCAGCCCTATCATTGTCGTCCAGAACTTTCTTAAGGAAAGAAAATTTGACTTCCTCCCTGCTAAAGGAAAGCACAGCATTCAGAAGAATAATCCAAAAAGACACTATATCTCGAAGAATAAGAGGCCTCATCACGAGCCGGCTTATCATGATCACAGATATTATAACTTGCTGACTTTGCAAAAACTGTCTACCAAAACAGGGCAATGACTCAAGATTGTTGCAATCAAAAGACAAGGGGTCTCATCACGAGCCAGCTTGTTCAACAAAAGTATAAATCAAGTGAATGACTGTGTCATAATTTGGCCACCAAACCAAGACATGGTTCTTTAGAGAATAAAAAAAAAAGAAAAGAAAAAAAAAAGTGTCAAAAAAGGGATTTCCTCTGATAAAGTTGTAAATAACCTTAAGCAGGATAAAGGATCATTGTTGGGTAATAGGTAACCCTGTCGAGGCTATGGACGCCTGCTGGCAGCAGAGGCTCTACCTGCGACAAAGGAGCATATTTAAAAAGAGCTGACACATAGAGAAAACTTTATTTTATGTTTTACAAGACCAAGTAATGACTGATTTAAATGCAAAGCACAAGCTGAAGATGCAAGTAATTGAAATAGAAAGAGGTTGAAACAAAACATCATTGACAGTTTAAAGTATCATTTGCTTTATCTTTTTATAATAAAGTTCAAGTTCTTCTTTAAGAAAAATTTTCAAGGGTTTTGAAAGCATTAATATAAAAGCAGAGATAATTGGTTCTCCCAAGTGAATCGCCAATTGTTGTGGCCAACAACACCCCCGCTTGTTCAATTAAGTATCAACCATGATACTGAATGAATGGGGACCCTTAGTTAATTTTTAGGAAAAGCAAAAGTTTCTTCTTGAAGTCACAATCATACGCTTAGGAAAAGCCTTTTGGATATTTTAAACCTAAGTTTATGATAAAAGAGAAAACCTTTAAGGTCGCATTGCAAAAGATAGGAAACACCTTCATTTCCCTTTTTATGCGCACCACCCTTGTGTTAATAATGACATCGCATCACAAAATAGTAATGTTCATAAAGAAAAGCTTGAAGATTCGCCGATCTGCGATAACGCTGATCGCTAGATCGCATATCGCAGAAATGAGCCAGGCAAGATTTGGTAAACATCAAATTTTTGCGATCTGCGACATTGCGATCGCTGCGATGCCACATCCATGCGATTTGCGATGATGCGATTAGCGATCACGCGACATGCGAGGTTACGTCATCAAATCATAAATCACTTCGGTATGAATCCTTCGGGCGTGCCATTCAAAGAAAAGCCACTTACTATAATCTGACCCAAAATCATGTGCTTTTAATGATATTAAATGAATTAGTTGTCAGTTATTAAATGGATTAAAGACGCGTGCCTTGGTAGAGATTTTCTTCACGTAAGGTGGCATATTTGATTTAGCTGTTTCATTTAAAACTCTCCCATCACCTTTCTAGATATGTCATTTCCATTTCACTCGTAATCTGCAGGAACAAAACGCTAAGACAACTTAGACAGAAGCGCAAAGAGAAATGGGAAAGAAAAATAAAGCTCAAAGCTCCGAAGCAAGGGAGAAGACCAAGGAGATGGCGCCCCTATACACAGACACAACTTGTAACAAAGACGCAGGGATATCAACATGGGAAGGCATGTACAGGCTGCTGGAGGAAGAAAAGCCTAGAATAATGAAGGTGATTGATGTTGCGGGTGCACAACGCTCTTCTGAGGCATCATTGGAGGACCTAGCATGTTCATTCCTTCACAGAATAGTGGCAAGACCCAAAATTCTACCATACACAAATATGATCAAGTGGATACTAGATGATGCAGAATTGAAGAACAGAAAATTCAAAGTTCATGGACATGGGCTCGTAGGATTGTTTGCTGTGCAAGATTTGAAGATTATGTATCACCTTCCTGAACCGCAATCGACCTATAATGCACAATTTGTTAAGAATTTCACGGCGGAGAATCCAGATCTATCAGACACCACTAAAGAATGGCCTAGAAGAGATGAGCCGCTAAAAAAGGATAAAAACGGTATGTACAGCACTGGTTCCCTCACCTCTCCATATTGTTTTGCTGCGGCTATGCTCTGTAGGTTATTTGGGATGCCGGATATCAACAAGTTTTCGTCTGAATGGCTGCCATTAATTGATGTTGCCACTAACGCCGACATCCTAGATTGGGCCAAAATCCTTTCAGACACTCTATACACGGCTGTTCTCAATTACCGGTCTAAGAGATCCTTCTCTCAAAGGGTCTATCCTCCTTTTTATCTATCTGCCTATATTATGGATTATGTTTGTCTTGTATCTGAATTCCCTATTATGGGTTGGAAATGGACTACCCAAGACCCATTGCCCATCCATGTTTATCATAAGATCTTATGGGATTCCCAGTTTACCCTTCACTTTTACCAGATTTTCCATGGGCTTATTTTGCCCCTATATAGAATGATATATGGTAAGGACCCCCCAAGGTGCTCTCCTGAAGCCCAAATTGACATCATCCCTGTCGCCAGATGGTTTGGGGAAGAATGGTTTACTTACATTAGAGTTTTTGGAAGCACTGTACCTCCACATGTCCTACCCCTATATATCCCTGATAAACTTTTGGCCCGGGAAATCGCTTATCAAACCTGTTCTAAAGGCGGCCTGACCAAAGACCTAAAGGACAAGAAGAAGGCCATATGGCCTCAATTTCCCGTAACTTGTGGGGCCTTCTCTTTGTTCGATGTAGGACACGCTTTTGGCGAAGTGGAGAATGTGACGTGTCTTCAATTATTTAAGTTCTCAGCGAGGCCATTCGACCCAAATGATGTTGCCCAAGAATTCAAAACGAACATCAAGATAAGAGTGTTCTCTGGAAAGAAAGATCCATTTGATGATCTGTTTCAGAGTAAAAGTTCGCTCAAAGAGATTTTGCAGGAAGCTCAGTCGAGGTTGTCTCTAGATGACCTCCAAAAATTCACATTATATAGAGAAAGAAGGCTGGCCAGTATACCACTAGAGAGGCTGCGACTACCTACTAGGGAACCAACTCCAAGCATCAGCCTCAATGAAAACTCCAGCAATTCCAGTTCTAAGTCCAACGCCGCACAAGAAGTATCTGAGCATCCTGAAGAGTCTGGTCACGAACAAGGAAAAAATGAAGAAACAACCAAAGACACAGCTCAGTCAAGTGCAATGTCTCAGCAGCAAGTTATCGCCTCACCACCAAGAGATGTCCCCCCTCTGGTCATCGAAGCACCACTTGTCACAACAGAGCTAGATAAAGAGTGGGAAACCTTCAATGAATTGATCAATCTTGAAGGGCAAGTCCCGAAAACACCTGTGAATAATACACAGGTGGTGCAAGAAGTCATTTTGACCATAGTCAGTAGTGCCACAGAAGCTGAACACCTTCCTATAGTTCCAACCTCAGAACTTCTACTTAACGTAGAGGAAATTCCCCCACTAGATGTATTCTATAGTCCCCAACACAAAGCAGTTGTAAGGAGACAGAGAAAGAAAAGAAAGCTTGAAAATACACTGTCTCAAGAGGCTGAACATTTGGACGTCTTATGGAAAGACCCCAATAATAATCCAACTGAAAATCTTACGAAGTTGTCTCAGACTGCAGGAGCGTATGCTTCTGCAACTATTGATAAGGCCTCTGAAGTTTGGAAACTATTAAAGGAACAAGAAAATCATATACAACTGCTACAACAACAGTTGCAACAAGCCAACGCGAACATTGAAGCTTCCAGACAGCTTGAAAAGCTACAGGAAGACTTTCAACGGATGCAGATAGGCTATCAAAGGAGTCTCGAAGAAAAAGAAAAACAATTGCAGACTTTGCAAGAAGCGCATAAAGATGAGCCTAAGCTGGCAGAGTTTATCTCAGAATCTATCGGCTTGAACGAGCAACTACTACAGCAACAGGAAGAGTTGGGACGTAAAATATCACAGTGGAGTCACTATTGTGCGCTGAGCGACAAAATCACCAGTCAAGTGGTGGATTTACGTAGCGACTATGATCAGAATGACAAGAGGGTGACAGAATATTTGGCTTGGCAAGATGATGACCAAGGGAAAAGAGCAGGTGCACCCAGGATTAATGAAAATCATAAAGAGTTGCTCTTTAATAAATGGGACAATCAAATTACGCGGGCGGAGCAAGCAGCAGAGACAGCAGTGACACAGGCAAGCATTCTTATCGACTATGTAAATGAGAATTTACACAGGGAAAATTTAATTGCAGAGACCACCCCAGGGTACCTACCAAACAAGTTGCAGCTGGAGACAGAATGGAGACAGAAAGCACAGGCAAAAGGGAAGGCAATCCAAGCATTGGTCAGGCTGAATTGGGAATGTTACTGGACATATTTGGTTAAATCGCACAGCCAATGGATGACGGTGAGATGCATTACAAACGCAGCTGAGAAGTTAGCGCCAGCTCTTGTAGATGTCATTTTCGCAGCCCAGCTCAATGCAGAAATCAGTCAGCCGACTCTCCTCAAGCCTATGCTGGACACTTGCAACTTTAAAGACCAAGTTCATAAGTGATTTCATTTAGAATGTTTTTTTTTCTCTTTTGACTAGATTAGAAAAAGGATGGTCATTTGAAAACCATATCCTAAAAATTTTGTAATGATACTATTATTAGAATTAGGAAGTAGTATTTTAACCCTTCTCATTGCATTGGAGAAGGGTCCAGAAATTTGTCAAAAACTTGTCCTCGGAACATGCACTTCTGCACCCTCAGAGGAGGTTTTGATGAATAGAAGGATCGAGATTTATTTATGTTTGCATTTTAATGTCTGCTACTGATGTTGCACTTCTGTACTCTTAGTAGAATTTAGAAGTAAGTAGAGATAAATCATTATTGCTTAAGGTTTATGAGTGAAAATCAGTCATTAATGGTACTTTTATCTCTTATTGAATTTCTGCTTATATTCTTAGAGTGATATGCAGTTATAGTGGTTTATATGTTGATGTATGAATGTCTGGGTTACAATTTGGCACTTCTGTACGGTGGAATCATTTGTTTGTGCTTGACATATGAATGACTTATTATGCGATATGTTGTTCGCAACTGTTTTGCCTAACATTTTATGTAGAGTGGTTCATCTTAATTGATTTATATTCTTATGATAGCTGAATTATCTTTATTACCACTTATTGTTCGAAATCTTTTTAGATCGCATGATAGAAGAGTTATATCTCGGGTTAGCGTAGATTAGATGTGTTGTTTTCATTAGATTATAATAACATAGATTTAGTTTATAAGTTAGATTTGAGTTAGCTCTAGAGTACTTCCAGAATCAACATAATCAAACTCTACACACACACACCCTTTAGATTGGGAAGCTGGTCCCATTATCCCCAGTCGGACCCGCTACACCAAATGGGCAAGGAGCCGCCAACCAGGTTCCGGACCGGGTGGGTATCCCCCTTGTTGTTAACCCGATTTCGGGGCCCTCAACATAATTGGCGCTAGAAGGAGGGCCTGAGCATAGTTTCTGTTGGAATGTTTTCCAAATTATAAAGCTTGAAACAGGATGGCTGCTCATAGAATTCCTATTTGGAGTTGCATCCATGTTCCTACCTCTTCCAACACTCCACCAGATGTGGTAAGGCTCTTGTCTCAGGTAAAATTCAACGATAAGAATAATTCTTCTGCATTTAATCATTCCCTTCAGTTCATTCAAAAAGTTTCAAGTTCTGATATTCAAAGAATTGATGAAGGCGTTTTGTGCAGAATTTTTACTCTTACATTCACAGCGGAAGCTAGAAAATGGTGCAAAACCCTCCCAGTTGCATCGATCCACAGCTGGGACCAATTCGTCAAGACTTTCATTTTGGAATTTGATTGTTATGACTTCGACCAGGTATATGATGAAATTGATTATCTACATAAGCAAGATGAACTAGTAAGGGATTTTAATATGTGATTTCATCTTAAATGCCTAAAGTATGATCTTGAGAGTGAGCTCACGGATGAAGAATCTTCAGATTATGATGAGTATTCCCTACCACCTATCTCTAATCAAGCAGAAATTAGTTCGACCTTTGTTTTATTTTCTTCTAATATGAATGAGCATTTCAAATCAAATACACCAATCATCCGTAATGAAGAAAATCTGCAAAGCCTAGGAGTCATGCATGCTCTGATGCCAGAGAACAAAAACGAAAATACTGAAAGAGAAGATACCTTGGAACCAGAAGATGACTCTGACACAAAGTCAGACAATATCATTACGAATCGACGAATGCGGATGCCAAGGTTAGAACAACGAACTATTTCTCTTTCAAAAAGTATCAGCGCACAAAGGTATGATCTAAAGCCCGATCTTTATGATGAATCTGATGAACAATTTTTATTTTTTTGATGTTTTCAAACGCATTATTCCAGATTCACATTTTTCTCTTTATCCCGATGTTTTTAGTGATGATAATTTTCCCCTCTCCACATTAAAGATGTCTCAAAGAACACATAGGGTTATTCAAACGACTCATCATTAGGTCTTCAAGATAAAGAGACAGCTTTAGCACATCCTTTGATTAATGTCAAACAAGAGATGCTTGACCTCCCTTTTATGAAAATATATAATGAAAAAGAGGAACCTAGGGAAATCTGTAGAGTCTTTCGTGATAGTTACTTTGACAGTGATGATGCTGTTGACTTATCCCAAGTAACTCAACTAGGTTTAGATAATGAGAAACATCTTAAATCAGAAATCATATCACACGATCCTCATTTCAAAGTAAAAAATCATTTAAATGATTTTACTATCCAAGACAATACCCCGATCTATGATTCATATCATGACGAAAACTCCACTCCTGTTCGCAATCATAACTTATTTCCTGATTCACAAGACCTGGCCATTTCTTGTGAAGAGCAAGATGTTACAAGTAAATCCCAATTGTGCTGTAACAATATTTGTACAAATAATCATTCATTTCTTTATCACCCGAACCCATTTTGTACAAAATCAGATTTCTTTTTAAATTTTCAAGCTTTTGATAGATTGTGCTTTAGCGATTTATATATGAGAATTTTCGTTTCAAACGAAATCGCTAAAATCCCAGCGTTAACGAAAAACAGGTTACAAGCCATTGAAACTAAAAAATCATTTTCACAATCTGACTTGTTATCCTTCCTATTGCGAGATCATCAATTCATAACAGAAATTCATCCTAATTTTTATGATCCAATAGGTATCCAGTTGGAAAAAAGTTCTCATGAGAAAGGAAAATCAGACAGAATTCCAATTGAGGTTGTATGTTCTTATTCCACAGCCAATATTTATGATCCAAGGAAAGTTTGGTTCTTTACACTAATGTTTGAAAGTTTCATACGGCTAGGAATAAAAATGAATAGATGGTTCCATTGGAAATATCATTTCACATAGTTGATTTTCTGTATATAGTTAGAATAGGAGTAGGAGCAGTTTAGCTAGGTTATTAGGTTTACTTTTAATAATTGATAGGCAAAGTTATTCTGTACATAAACCTAGGGAATGCTTGCCTCTCATTGCGTGAGATATTTTTCTCCATAATAATGTTTGCTTTGGTTAACGGCATTTGGCATTTACTAAAGACACCTTTTCTCTGTTAAAGATTTTTTGAAACTTCTGCTTCTATGAACAGCAAATCTTTTAGGAATTTGATCTTTATTATCAATAGAACTTTAACCTAGATATGATGATAGTTTCAACTGCCAAAAAATTTAAAGAAAGCTATCTCAGTGGACAATTTGTTTTAGGTCAGCACAGTGAAAGGTATCAATATTAAAATAAAGATTCTCTGTAGAAACGGCCATTACCAAAGCAGCCCTATCATTGTCGTCCAGAACTTTCTTAAGGAAAGAAAATTTGACTTCCTCCCTGCTAAAGGAAAGCGCAGCATTCAGAAGAATAATTCAAAAAGACACTATATCTCGAAGAATAAGAGGTCTCATCGCGAGCCGGCTTATCATGATCACATATATTATAACTTGCTGACTTTGCCAAAACTGTCTACCAAAACAGGGCAATGACTCAAGATTGTTGCAATCAAAAGACAAGGGGTCTCATCACGAGCCAGCTTGTTCAGCAAAATTATAAATCAAGTGAGTGACTGTGTCATAATTTGGCCACCAAACCAAGACATGGTTCTTTAGTGAATAAAAAAAAAAAAAAAAAAGTGTCAAAAAAGGGATTTCCTCTGATAAAGTTGTAAATAACCTTAAGCAGGATAAAGGATCATTGCTGGGTAATAGGTAACCCTGTCAAGGCTATGGACGCCTGCTGGCAGCAGAGGCTCTACCTACGACAAAGGAGCATATTTAAAAAGAGATGACACATAGAGAAGACTTTATTTTATGTTTTACAAGACCAAGTAATGATTGATTTAAATGCAAAGCACAAGCTGAAGATGCAAGTAATTGAAATAGAAAGAGGTTGAAACAAAACATCATTAACAGTTTAAAGTATCATTTTCTTTATCCTTTTATAATAAAGTTCAAGTTCTTCTTTAAGAAAATTTTTCAGGGGTTTTGGAAGCATTAATATAAAAGAAGAGATAATTGGTTCTCCCAAGTGAATCGCCAATTGTTGTGGCCAGCGACACCCCCCCTTGTTCAATTAAGTATCAACCATGATACTGAATGAATGGGGACCCTTAGTTAATTTTTAGGAAAAGCAAAATTTTCTTCTTGAAATCACAATCATACGCTTAGGAAAAGCCTTTTGGATATTTCAAACCTAAGTCTATGATCAAAGAGAAAACCTTTAAGGTCGCATTGCAAAAGATAGGAAACACCTTCATTTCCCTTTTTATGCGCACCACCCTTGTGTTAATAATGACATCGCATCGCAAAATAGTAATGTTCATAAAGAAAAACTTAAAGATTCGCCGATCTGCGATAACACCGATCGCTAGATCGCATATCGCAGAAATGAGCCAGGCAAGATTTGGTAAACATCAAATTTCTGCGATCTGCGATATTGCGATCGCTGCGATGCCACATCCATGCGATTTGCGATGATGCGATTAGCGATCGCGCGACATGCGAGGTTACGTCATCAAATCATAAATCACTTCGGTACGAATCCTTCGGGCGCGCCATTCAAAGAAAAGCCACTTACTATAATCTGACCCAAAATCATGCGCTTTTAATGATAGTAAATGAATTAGTTGTCAGTTATTAAATGGATTAAAGACGCGTGCCTTGGTAGAGATTTGCTTCACGTAAGGTGGCATATTTGATTTAGCTGTTGCATTTAAAACTCTCCCATCACCTTTCTGGATTAGTCATTTCCATTTCACTTGTAATATACAGGAACAAAATGCTAAGACAACTCAGACAGAAGCGCAAAGAGAAATGGGAAAGAAAAATAAAGCTCAAAGCTCTGAAGCAAGGGAGAAGACCAAGGAGATGGCGCCCCTGTACACAGACATAGCCTGTAACAAAGACGCAGGGATATCAACATGGGAAGGCATGTACAGGCTGCTGGAGGAAGAAAAGCCTAGAATAATGAAGGTGATTGCTATTGCGGGTGCACCACGCTCTTCTGAGGCGTCATTGGAGGACCTAGCATGTTCATTCCTTCATAGAATAGCGGCAAGACCATAAATTCTACCATACACAGATATGATCAAGTGGATACTAGATGATGCAGAATTGAAGAACAGGCAATTCAAAGTTCATGGAAATGGGCTCGTAGGATCGTTTGCTGCGCAAGATTTGAAGCTTATGTATCACCTTCCTGAACCGCAAGCGACCTATAATGCACAATTTGTTAAGAAGTTCGCGGCGGAGAATCCAAATCTATCAGACACCACTAAAGAATGGTCTAGAAGAGACGAGCCGCTAAAAAAGGATAAAAACGGTATGTACAGCACTGGTTCCCTCACCTCTCCATATTGTTTTGCTGCGGCTATGCTCTGTAGGTTATTTGGGATGCCGGATATCAACAAGTTTTCGTCTGAATGGCTGCCATTAATTGATGTTGCCACTAACGCCGACATCCTAGATTGGGCCAAAATCCTTTCAGACACTCTATACACGGTTGTTCTCAATTACCGGTCTAAGAGATCCTTCTCTCAAAGGGTCTATCCTCCTTTTTATCTGTCTGCCTATATTATGGATTCTATTTTTCTTGTCTCTGAATTCCCTATTATGGGTTGGAAATGGACTACCCAAGACCCATTTCCCATCCATGTTTATCATAAGATCTTATGGGATTCCCAGTTTACCCCTCACTTTTACCAGATTTGCCATGGGCTTATTTTGCCCCTATATAGAATGATATATGATAAGGACCCCCCAAGGTGCTCTCTCGAAGCCCAAATTGACATCATCCCCGTCGCCAGATGGTTTGGGGAAGAATGGTTTACTCACATTAGAGTTTTTGGAAGCACTGTACCTCCACATGTCCTACCCCTATATATCCCTGATAAACTTTTGGCCCGGGAAATTGCTTATCAAACCTGTTCTGAAGGCGGCCTGACCAAAGACCTAAAGGAAAAGAAGAAGGCCATATGGCCTCAATTTCCCGTAACTTGTGGGGCCTTCTCTTTGTTCGATGTAGGACACGCTTTTGGCAAAGTGGAGAATGTGACGTGTCTTCAATTATTTAAGTTCTCAGCGAGGCCATTCAACCCAAATGATGTGGCCCAAGAATTCACAACGAACGTCAAGATAAGAGTGTTCTCTGGAAAGAAAGATCCGTTTGATGATCTGTTTCAGAGTAAAAGTTCGCTCAAAGAGATTTTGCGGGAAGCTCAGTCGATTTTGTCTCCAGATGACCTCCAAAAATTCACGTTATACAGATAAAGAAGGCTGGCCAGTATACCACTAGAGAGGCTGCGACTACCTACTAGGGAACCAACTCCAAGCATCAGCCTCAGTGAAAACTCCAGCACTTCCAGGTCTAAGTCCAACGCCGCACAAGAAGTATCTGAGCATCCTGAAGAGTCTGGTCACGAACAAGGAAAAAACGAAGAAACAACCAAAGACACAGCTCAGTCGAGTGCAATGTCTCAGCAGCAAGTTATCGCCTCACCACCAAGAGATGTCCCCCCTCCTGTCATCGAAACACCAGTTGTCACAACAGAGCTAGATAAAGAGTGGGAAACCTTCATTGAATTGATCAATCTTGAAGGGCAAGTCCCGAAAACACCTGTGAATAATACATAGGTGGTGCAAGAAGTCGTTTTGACCATAGTCAGTAGTGCCACAGAAGCTGAACACCTTCCTATAGCTCCAACCTCAGAACTTCTACTTAACGTAGAGGAAATTCCCCCACTGGATGTATTCTATAGTCCCCAACACAAAGCAGTTGTAAGGAGACAGAGAAAGAAAATAAAGCTTGAAAATACACTGTCTCAAGAGGCTGAACATTTGGACGTCTTATGGAAAGACCCCAATAATAATCCAACTGAAAATCTTACGAAGCTGTCTCAGATTGCAGGAGCGTATGCTTCTGCAACTATTGATAAGGCCTCTGAAGTTCAACAACTATTAAAGGAACAAGAAAATCATATACAATTGTTACAACAACAGTTGCAACAAGCCAACGCGAACACTGAAGCTTCCAGACAGCTTGAAAAGCTACAGGAAGACTTTCAACAGATGCAGATAGGCTATCAAAGGAGTCTCGAAGAAAAATAAAAACAATTGCAAACTTTGTAAGAAGCGCATAAAGATGAGCCTAAGCTGGCAGAGTTTATCTCAGAATCTATCGGCTTGAACGAGCAACTACTGCAGCAACAGGAAGAGTTGGGACGTAAAATATCACAGTGGAGTCACTATTGTGCGCTGAGCGACAAAATCACCAGTCAAGTGGTGGATTTACGGAGCGACTATGATCAGAACGACAAGAGGGTGACAGAATTTTTGGTTTGGCAAGATGATGACCAAGGGAAAAGAGCAGGTGCACCCAGGATTAATGAAAATCATAAAGAGTTGCTCTTTAATAAATGGGACGATCAAATTACGCAGGCAGAGCAAGCAGCAGAGACAGCAGCGACACAGGCAAGCATTCTTATCGACTGTGTAAATGAGAATTTACATAGGGAAAATTTAATTGCAGAGACCACCCCGGGGTACCTACCAAACAAGTTGCAGCTGGAGACAGAATGGAGACAGAAAGCACAGGCAAAAGGGAAGGCAATCCAAGCATTGGTCAGGCTGAATTGGGAATGTTACTGGACATATTTGGTTAAACCGCACAGCCAATGGATGACGATGAGATGCATTACAAACACAGCCGAGAAGTTAGCGCCATCTCTTGTAGATGCCGTTTTCGCAACCCAGCTCAGTGCAGAAATCAGTCAGCCGACTCTCCTCAAGCCTATGCTGGACACTTACAACTTTGAAGACCAAGTTCATAAGTGATTTCATTTAGAATGTTGTTTTTTCTCTTTTAACTAGATTAGAAAAAGGATGGTCATTTGAAAACCATATCCTAAAAGTTTTGTAATGATACTATTATTAGAATTAGGAAGTAGTATTTTAACCCTTCTCATTGCATTGGAGAAGGGTCCAGAAATTTGTCAAAAACTTGTCCTCGGAACATGCACTTCTGCACCCTCAGAGGAGGTTTTGATGAATGGAAGGATCGAGATTTATTTATGTTTGCATTTTAATGTCTACTACTGATGTTGCACTTCTGTACTCTTAGTAGATGTTAGAAGTAAGTAGAGATAAATCATTATTGCTTAATGTTTATGAGTGAAAATCAGTCATTAACGGTACTTTTATCTCTTGATGAATTTCTGCTTATATTCTTAGAGTGATATGCAGTTTCAGTGGTTTATATGTTGATGTATGAATGTCTGGGTTACCATTTGGAACTTCTGTACGATGGAATCATTTGTTTGTGCTTGACATATGAATGACTTATTATGCGATATGTTGTTCACAACTGTTTTGCCTAACTTTTTATGCAGAATGGTTCATATTAATTGATTTATATTCTTATGATAGCTGAATGATCTTTATTACCAGTTATTGTTCGAAATCTTTTTAGATCGCATGATAGAAGAGTTATATCCCGGGTTAGCGTAGATTAGATGTGTTATTTTCATTAGATTATAATAACATAGATTTAGTTTATAAGTTAGATTTGAGTTAGCTCTAAAGTACTTCCAGAATCAACATAATCAAACTCTACACACACACACCCTTTAGATTGGGAAGCTGGTCCCATTATCCCCAGTCGGACCCGCTACACCAAACGGGCAAGGAGCCGCCAACCAGGTTCTGGACCAGGTGGGTATCCCCCTTGTTGTTGACCCGATTTCGGGGCCCTCAACACCACCCTCCAAAATTTTTCCTTAGCTTCATTTTGGAGCCTCCCTAGCAACCATCCTACCAACATGTCTTGCATTATCTAGTACATAGGCTTCATCGATTTTTTAGTGGCTTGCCAGGCTGTGTATGTCAGTTTGCTTCACTCCTTTCATAGGCTGCCATTTTATACTTAAGCCAATTGCTAGCTAAGAAACTCCCTCAGAGAATTGTGTAATTCTAGAGGGGAACCAAACTTCCCTCCAGAAATTGTGCAAATCTGCTAAGAATTGCACAATGCAATTAGACTAGCTTCCTTGAGAAAATTGTACAATATGGCCCAGCATTGTAGCTTAACCCAGAAATTACACAATTCTAGGTAGAAGTCACCTACCCCTCCCAAGAATTCCACAATCCCTCTAGGAGAGCCAGCCCAACTCCTCTCAAAAATTGCAAAAATCCCTCTCTCAATCAAGCAAGCTATTACATTTGCCTTCAGGTTGACCAGTTCCACCTAGGACCCAACAAAATTAACTTGCATGCATGGGTTGATTTTTCCAAAAATAGAAAAAAGAAACATGTAAAAAGAATCCCTAGATTTTAGGGATATATTTTTAATAGTTGGAGGTTACATGCAAAGACCATTTTAGAAAATTCCCTCCAAGTATCGCTTTTTCCTAGGTTTTTGGCATGCACGTCATAAGCCTCAAACATATTTATTTAATGCTTCAGAGCTCATTCTTCACATCAATGTTGGATCTCTAACATCCCATAGTACATCCAAGAGTCTTCGACAAATCCAACTCAACTATTTATGTGTAAGTCCTCTTTACTTATCTTTTGCAGCATCTCTGTCACTTTTTGTGTTTTGGCTTGTGTGAGTGTTGTCTACTTGATTTCTATGAATGCTTGTTGTCATTTGCATGCATGTTAGCCTCTAGAATCACTGTTTCAGTTTTCGCTTCCATCTCACTATTGTCACATGCATGACACTGTTTTGCATGGACAGTCACCGATTCGGTGACTCTTTTCATACACATGCATGTTTTTCCATTTTATGAATCTTGCATTCATTGTTTACATGCATGATCATTCACTCTTACCTACACTTAGTTTCACCATGCATTCAGATCTCCATATGTTTTCAGTCACCCATCCACAGGTATGGGCAACCTTGGTTTAGACTCTGCCTGCCGGGACAACATTGTGCATTTATGAGGGAACGCTTTGTATTCATCCCAGAAAATGTTCAAATCTGGTGAGATAGTTTCCTCTAGACTTTCTTTGCACAATTCTAAGATAAAGTGTCTGCTAGCCCAGAAAATTGTGCAATGCAGTCCTTGGGCCTGCATGACTTGCCAATTGAAATTGCACATTGCAAAATCTCAGCATTGAAAAGGTTAGTCTCGATTGTGCATTGCATAATTCCACTAGTCAACCAGCTTCCCGACAGCTCTGAATTCCTTTTGTGTAGTTCTAGCAGTCAGTCTCTCTACCTCCCAGTGAAAATTACGCAATCCTTGCCATTAGTCTCCTAGGTATGTTGCATGTTAGTCCTCAAGTTTGCTTTGTTTTTAATTGACAAATTCCTTGCCATACATGTCGCCATGTCTCCAGATATAGTAGGTGTTCATCCTTCTCTCAGTAGTTCAGGATCAATGGCCTCCAAGAGAGCAAGGTCAAATGACACCAACAAAAGCGCAACTGGAGATGTAGTTGAGCGAGTGTTTATGTGTTTGCCGATTTACAAAGACACCAAGTTGATCGTAGACAAAGACATCAATATGAAATGGAAGGAGACCAATGATGCATTTTCAGGCACATTTGGGGAAGATATTGAAGACCGCAAAGTCTATATGAACATTCACAAGTCCGGCTTGTACTAGATTGCATGTAGGTAGCCAGTGTTTTCATGCGCGGGCATGATACATTGGATCATCTCACAGAATGATCTTGAGATGATGACGTTAAGAAGTTTCAGTGGGACATAGATTGCTACCTTCAGGGCACATGACTATCATTAGATGTACCACTTGCTGAAGCCAGTGATCACCATGGGGACACCGTTCAGGATACCTAGTAGAAATGCCAACTAAGAACTGAGTGAAGCAACCAGCCAAGTTTAGGATGACACCCAACCAAATTTATAAGATGAAGATACTGCGTAAGGCATATTAGTACTTGGTAATATTTTCATGCTACTTGTACGATGAAGAGAGCATAGAGGCCTTTCCATAGAGTTGGGTGATCACGTTGAACCAACTCACCAGTGAAGGAAAACCATGTAACTAGTCTGACATGTTGGCTTACAAGATGAAGGAACAGGTAGCAAGAGCTCGGTAGCTGTCCAAAGGTCAGAAAGCAGAATTCTACATGTTTGCATACATCTTGGATGTAATTTGTGCCCGTAAGCAATTCCTAGGCTTGAAGTGGGCACGGACATCAGCGGAAACCTATGTAAACACTTATTGCAGATTGTTTTCTGAATGCAGCTTCCGCGTAGTCATCACACAGTTGTCAAACCATTTTCTCACCCCGGTGTACAAGATGATATTTGAGCAGGATCCACCTTACATTCCGAAGGCAACAATGGAGGAACTAATCGATATAGTGGATTGGTATGCCTTACCTTTTGGCACCTTCATACGGATGTATAGTGTGGAGAAGCCTCTGCATGTTTTACCAAAGTTTCCCATGGAAAAGCTCATCATGAAAGAAGTGTCATACCACATCTTGACAGGACTGTCAACTAGACTGCACTAGAAGAAGAAGGCACCTTGGCCCACTCTTTGTTGCAGATTGGGTTGTACAAGATATGGTATCTCAAGCATGCAAATGTCGAGACAGAAGAGTTCAAGAAATTTACTTTCGGCACCAAAAGCTTCAATTTGTACAACCCACATTGCTTTGTGAAGGGTCAATGTGTGAGAGTGAAATTTCATTGGATCCATGGGGTGTGTCATTGGGCTGAGGAAGACCCATGGAGATATTTTCACAGCTTCTCCAGGCCTAATGATTTGGTCAAGATCGTTGTGGAATGGTTAGCGAAGCAACATCTAGGAGAGAAACACAACAGTAGCAGCAGAAGGAAATATACCTACATGCAGCAAAGGTAAGAGAAAGAATGTCGACAATGTAGAGGCATAACAAAGATGCAAGTTTAGAACAAACGCACTTTTGGAGAAAGTATCTTTGGAAATAGAGGCAAAGAGGTGACAACACTACAAGAGGAATGTGCAAATGTAGAATGATAAACAGAGGATGGAGGAAATAGTGAAGGAGTTCCAACAATTGAAGGAGAAAATCTGGAAGGGAAAAAAGCTATGCAGACAAGAGAAGTGTTATAGCACTTTCCACTTGTTGAGCGATGGAAAAGGTATGCATTTTCCATTTATTTCTTTATCTTTTCCTTTGAATCATAACTCCTTTACATTCTAAAATGGTAATATGTTAAAGAATTATGGTAGAATTAAGGAGATTTGTGATTGATACAAAATAACTAATTATTATCTTTTTCTATATGGAAAATGAAGGAAATGGAAAACCACTATTCGGGAGGAAAAGACAAAGCAGAAGCAATTGTTGTCCCTTCCCCAGGAAGCCATATCCAAACAAGGAGATCAAGATTAGAGTGCACAATCCAGGAGAAGAAAGGGAAAGCATGGCATCAACACAAGAAGACAAAATGATAAACTGGAAATCAAAGATAGAGAAAATCCCTTAGGATCCTTTGATCCTGAGGGATCACTGCTTCAGAACTTATCTGTACTCTTAATATATCTGCCTAGCCATTATAAAAAGGGATAGTGCTTGTAGCCCAGGGGGGCATGTATTATCATTTTGCAAAACTTACTATTGTGTTGTTACCTTGGTCATCGACTCTTGTTGGTTAAAACAGAGTACGATTGCTTGTAAACTTTTTATACATGATTAATACATAAATTAGTTTCTGTTCCATTCCTCCCTACTGAATTAGCCTGGCGGTGCTTCACTAGGGGCTAAGGGCCCGACCCCGGTGGATCCACTTACTATCTCTACCATTACTTTACAATTCCAGTCGTGTTTTGATTTACTTTTCATTTCTTTGAATTGCATTGCTTTACAATTTCTTGTTTCTTTACATTTCCCTGAAATCGTTTTATGGCATAAAATTGTAATTGAATCGCGTTGCCACTTTCTTCCATCATAACAAGATTGTTATCCTTTGCAACTTAAATTGCTATGTTGTTCATTCTAGTTATAAATCTTCACTATTCACTTCGGACTCTGTCGTTTAGTACAAATCGTTGTTCATTTGGCTTTGTTGGTTCATTTCCATTAAGATAGCGTTCCTGTTCATTTCCATTTAGCGTTACTATTCATTTCCATTTAGCTTTGTTGTTCATTTCTATTAAGTTGGCATTGTTGTTCATTCATACTAGATAGGTGTTATTTCTTTCCTACAAGTATTTGGTTTTGCTTTTAAGTATTTTGCAAAGAGCGTTTTTACTACATTTCTGTTAGCAACATTAGTGATCTATCAGTTCTAGTTAATTGCTTTAGTGTGGAGTGTAAGATCAACAACTATAAAGGACATGGAAGATCACTTTCTAAGTTCTTAAATTGAGGATCTGGTTTTATTTCATTTGCATCAGTTGACAAAGGAAAGAGTTATTAGTACTGCATCCTTGACTGATGATTGTTGTAGTTTCTTGAGTGAATGATCTATTTTTAGAATATTAAGTTTCTTGCCATTGCAATTAGATTTTATTTCAAGCATCCATTTACTCTTGTATTTGAGGCACTGTACTAAATTTTAGAAACATTACTCTTGAGTAAATGACCGCCTCAGACTGAGTACACTCTTGAAATAAAAAAATGTACCTGGATTGATAATTAATGTGAAGATAATTAGGAGTTAAAAAGACACCTTTTATCACTCAACACCACTCTTGGTAGATCTGATGCTCTGATTATGGCCTAGGGCAACCCTTCCTTCCAGATTTGGTCCAAAATATAAAAAACAGTGTTTTATTCCTTATACACTACTTTTCCCTATGATACAAGTGTTTAAACATGGGTCAGCATATACCCAACCCACCTACATAAGTTAAAACACTTCAAAAAAAAAAAATCCTAAATTTCGGGTGGAGTTCATAGGTTTTATGTGTTACTCAACTCCTATTAATCGTGGCCCAACTATTTCCCAACTGAAAAAACTAATTTGGAGAAGTATAAATAAACCTCCATGGGAAGAACTTAAGGGAGAAGATATGAGATATTGGTACTATAGCAAGATTATCCCTGATTGAGTTTGATGAAATCCTTGTGCCTCCTGCACTCCCCAAAGCTTGAGGAAACCCTTCTTTCCTTGTTAGCGATATCCTTCATCTTTATTGAAGATATCCTTGTATTGGTGATGGAGGAAGATTGCTAAGGTCAGGAAAGGACAAATCCGGAGGATGGTTCTGCTTTGGGCTAGAGAAGGAATCAGGTCGTATTTCTCCACTTTACTTGTAGCAAACTTCAATAAAGGAATGTTATTTTGTTTCCGATATTAAATGTGTTTATGCATCTATTTATATTGTAATTCACTTATGAATATTACGTTGATGCATAACTGTTCATTCATTTATATGATTTAAAGTTAATGTCATGAACATGCTTTACATTTCTATTGTTGTATATGTTTCATTTGAATAATTTTCAGGTTTCAAAGATATCAAGAGAAGATGAGGGTTTTCACCCTGTGGGATCTCCTCAAACGTAGGACTCCCGGGTAAGGACGCTCTTACATAGTTTAGTCGAATAAGCATTTAGGTTGACTGCTTGAGAACTTCTTGTTGTGGTTTGCCCTCGGCTCTGTTGGGGTTCTCAACCCAAGACCCTAGGGTGGTCTCACCCGCAATAAAAATGGCGAATCCCCTGGGGATAACATTCTAGTTATTCCTGGTTTGGGTTGTTTGTTCACAATTAGGGTTCAATTTCTTGAATGCTTTCTTTTCCAGTGATGTTTGATCCATTAGTGTCCCAAGCATCAAGTTTGATCTTCTTGATCAAACTTTGATTTTTGTCTTTTCCTAATTAAGCTTTGTATATGTTGTTTTCTTAGGTTATAGTCACGTATACACGCAGGTTTCTTCAAGAAGACTCACGTATATGCGAGTTTCTTGTATTAGAAACGCATGTGCATGCTTCTATATCTTTACACAATAACGTATGCAATTTTTGAATTGTTTTTTCAAATATTTTTTCCCAGTTAGGTCTTCTTCCTGGTGTTTTATGTTGTTGTATGGTCATCCACTATCTAGAGAACTCAGTTTTCCTGCAAGTTTGCTTTTCCAAAATATCCTTCTCACTGAAAAGTCTCGTTTGGCCTAGGATTGCTTCTTAAGCAACTTTGTAGTTTGTGTCTTGGGTTCAAGACTTCGTTTTGAAGTTCTTGGATGTTCTAGTTTTCCAGAACAAGAAAGTGATTTTGATTTCATTTTCAGCCCAAATTTAAAGTTCTCTTGCTTTTCTTTTCCTTGTTTTATGGCCTTGTTGCTTTTCGTTCCTTTTTAAGAGTCTTTTTGGCAGGTTTGAAAGTATTTCTTTCTTGATATTTTGCTGGTTTGCCGAAATCTTTTGCTGTTGATCGGATTAGTTTATGCAAGTTTGTAGTCTTTCTTCATTTATTCATGAGTTTTGTAACTTGCGAGATTGGAAGACTCCTTGTACTTATTTCTTGATCTTTCAAATTTTAGTAGTATTTTTGTGACCTCAAAAGGTTTCTTTGTTTCCTTAGAAGAAAAATCATAGAAACATTGCTTTTTGTTTTTCTTCTTCCAAGCTTTTGGTTTATGGTTTCTTTTTTTTTGTTGTTGAGAAGCGAATTGTGACCTTTTGCAATTTGTTCTGCTTGCTTTGGAGAGAATTTGTTTTTATTTTTTTGGCCCTCTTCATTTTCAAGTTGGCTTATTATCTCTATAAAGAACTGCATTTGCTTGTGACTGTTATTTAGGATCTTGAAACATCATTTTGACTTGCATTAGGTTAGTTTGTATTTTTAAGCATTCTTAGTCTTTTTAGATTTTGGGTGTGTTTGGATTTTTTCAAAAAATAAAAGAAAAATATTGTGCTTATATATAGGTTTTTGTAGAACCCAAGTAAAAATCACTCTTCATCGAAGAAAATGACTACATCAATATAGTTAGTTTTCTATTGATTTATTTTGTGTCATAAAACATCATTAGTTTCACTCTCGTAATTCCCCCTGACTTAAAGAACAACTATATAAAATCAAGCGATCAAATAAAATGAACTAGAACTTTTATTGTTGTCATTAATAAACACCAAGTAGTGTAGGTTCATTAGGGCCTTGGAATAGGTGAGTGGAGAGTTAACTCTCCAAGGTCGCTCAAATTACAAAACTTAGAAGTTGAAAAAAGAGCAAAATCCAGTATCATTAGAAATACTGGGAAAGCTCCATGACTAGGAGTTAAGCACGAGGGAGAGTGAAGACAAGGAAGAGAGATACCCCCTCTCCTACTTGTTGGATCCTGCCTCACGACTATTCCACCCAGCTTTTGATACGAGTTGGTATCCATAGTTTCCTTTCCTAGGGATTGCATAGGTGGCTGCGAAGGGGAATCCTATGGCACATGAGGCTAACGTTGCATCACATTCAGCAGTACTTCTGGAGGGTACCCTTGTGAAGCTTGGGTTCTTGCACTAGCAAAGGTTGTTGTTTGGAGGTCAGCGTAATTGCTTCTGATACCTTCGCTAGTAGGCCTGGGGTGTAATTACCGCAGACTATTTTCGAAAGGCCCTTGATTTTGACTTCCTTGTATTTTGGTGTCTGGTCCTAATCACATGGAGCAAAAATACTTGAAATTTGTTTGATTGCTTATATATTTAGGGACTTTTTAGAGAGTGCTCTTTGCTCCTAGTTGGCCTAGATTTACATTTTTTTGAGTCTTTAAGTAAATCTCTTTAGAATAATTCAAAGTGGCTAATCGACCAGCTAGTCGGTCCTGGAGACTTCATGGGCTATCACCTACGAGTTCTGAGACTTGTCCTCAAAGGCATAGGAGCAATCCTGCCAGTGGTTTTCAACCAGTGACAACAGGTGCATCGGAGATTGATCCTCCAGTTGGAGTTATTGATTTGCAAGATAGACCTAGTACAGGTAGAGAGTTAGAGAGGAATACTCGAGTTCTTTCTCAAGTCTTCTTCTAGTTGGAAGACAATATTGAGGTTGAAGAGATTTCTAAGTCTATTCTGGCTCCTAATTCTCCTCTTCCTCCTGATTACCTAGACATTTTATTATATGTTGGGACTTTGACCAACAAGCCTTCAAGCCTAGGTCCATATCAATCTTTTCCTTCGATGACCACTGCTGGAAACACGGCATCCACAACAAGTGCATGAGTATGCAAACTTTTGTATCCGTACAAGGAGGAGGAACTATTTCTATACCTTCCATTACTCCTAGCACTGCTATATTTGGTTCTACTTCCATTCCATCTTCGAGTGGAAGTTCTCAAGTTGTTGCCTCTAGCATTGGCTTTTTCCCTTTTGGAATGCCGACTAGTGCGATTCCTTCAGTTCCTTTAAGTATTCCATCAACTGCCTCCACATCCATGGCAAGTGGATCAACTTCTCTTTAGGGTTTCCTATGTAGGGGTGGTCATATACCACATTTCAATCCAACTTTGGGATCAATTCCTTTTTCCTCTATGGGTCAAAGTTATAATCTGTTTCAAAGTTGGACAAACCCTGTGGTTAGTGGGTTAGGAGCCAGGAATAAATTTTATTTCAGTCAAAAAGGGAATATGCCATACTCTTCTATCAGTTCTTTAAAAAAAAATTCTCCCTATGCTAACGCATGGAACCCTTATCAGGGGTTCTCTGATCCTTTTAACACTTCTCTAGGGGGAAACTTTACCAGTTGTGGAGGTTTTTCTGCAAGAGTTGGTCAAACTCCAGTTTTTTTGGACCACAAGGGGCTCCTTATAGTTTAGTTGGGTCTACGAGTTACTTCAGGCAACCTGGTGCCTTCACAAATCCAGGCCATTCTTTTTAGAACATTGGGAGTTCTGCCCACACCGGGTGGAATCCTCAGGGTCCGCCATGACTCCCTTTTTTGGCAACATTAAACTTGCCACATCTTTCTAAATTAACTAATGATTTGATTAGGTATAACCTGATTTGGTATCCAGTCCCAACTAAGCTTCCTTCAAATATACCAAAATTTGAGGGGAAGACAGGTGAAGATCCAGGTGACCATGTAACTACTTTCCACTTATGGTGTTCATCCGAATCCCTGATAGACAATTCAATCAGGTTAAGATTATTTCAACGTACCCTAACTGGAAATGTGGCTAAGTGGTACGTAGAATTGCCAGGGGGCACCTTCACTTCTTTAGACAATTTGGCTACTATCTTTTCGAACCATTTTCAATTTCCTATCCGATATGATACTGGAACTAAGCTTCTGGCTAATTTCCAACAAGATTAGGCAACTCACATTTCAGATCACATCCAGGAATGGAGGAGAAGGAAGAGGCTCATTAAAACCAATATTCCACATTAATTCCTTCTTGAATGGTTTCTTAAATCACTACAACCTGATATCTCTAAGGATGTGTCCCTCTCCAGTGTTTTCATCGAAGAGCAGGCTATTTTTAGAGCCCATCATTTGGAACTTATATATTCTCACTCTGGGGCTCTTCAAAAAATTCTACCTAATGCTCCTAGATCTACGGTGGATATAGCCAAACTGAAGTTGGGTCCCCATGCTAATGAGCTAGTGGGATCAATTGATGCCAACATGGCTAACCTGTTGAATCAATTGCAATAGTTGTCTTCACAAACTGCTCCTTCTATGCAGGCATTGCAGTCTGTATCTACACCTTCCCAACCAACATTTATAAACACCATACAAACTTCTAACCCCAAAGGAAACTAATAATCTGATGGGAAGAAGAAAGGATGAGGTAGGAAAAAGGGCTAGGATGGGAAGGGCAATGCAAAGAAACCAAACAATGATGTCGAAGGGGGTAGAAAAGAGTCCAAGAAAAAAGTAAAATTTTCATGCAAATTATGCAATGGGGATCATTTGACTCATCTCTACCCTAAGATCCAAGATGCTCAATGCTTGTTAGTGCAACATGGGTCCTCTAGCTCCCAGGTTGTCCTCACTAATCGTTTTCTCCAAGGGCAACACTTACTTGCTGGCACAATCTTAAATGCTGGTACCCCCACACCGGGCAACCAAGAAGGTGATAATTCATCAAATGTCTTCATGATGAGCTCACATATTGACGTCGCTACGTGATCGTGTGATTAGGGTGAATCAGAATCATCTAAGGCTAAGTCTACTTTTGATGCCTCAAATCCGTTCCATATTGATAGGCCCTCTATTGAGTCTATACCTCGGATGCCAAAAGGCTACACAAAGCACTCGACCATTAACCCTAATGTTAGGGTAGTGTCACACGGAATAAGTCGATCTTGCGGACAAGATAGACCTTCCTAGAATCTAAAGAAGACCAAATGACAAGCAAACCAACCAGAAACTATCTTTCCCTAAATATGCTTTAATAAACAAAGGCAAACAAGTGTTTTTAGGGCCTACCTTAGGTCCAACGTAAGTTTGTGGATGCCCTCGCTCCTTCGATCTAAATGAGCTCCTTTGTCGTGAATCTGCAAACACAAACAAGCAAACAAATTAAATAGCACCTGAAAAGCCAATATCATAAAACATATTTAACATGAAAGTCAAGGAGTTCATGAAACAAATAACATGAGATACTTGTTGAGAAAAATGAGTTTGATTGTATTAATTCAAAAGAAGAAGAACTTTACAACCTATGCCTTGACGCTGTACAAGCTCCTCCCAGGGTATAGCAAGAAGTCTCCTCTACTTTGACAATTTTCACTCACTCCCTAATGAAGCCAAAAAGGTATGTGATCTCTCCTCTTAAGCTCAACTAGGAAGTCTTAATTTCACCAGCATTTACCCTAAAAAATGTTAAGCTTCTAACCTCTTCAGCAACAAGCCCAATGCCTGGAAGGTTACTAGGTCCTCCTTCAAAGGGATAAAGCCCTCCTTCAAAGGGATAACTCCTCTCATCAAGGGATTAGCTCCTTCTCTTTTGCGATGCATGAACCACCTAAGAGCGGCAAATCCACGTCAAAATTCCTTCTAGAATCATCTAGAATTAACCCAAAGTGAGTTTTTTAGAATAAACTTGTGCCTTTTTTACTTTCACAAGGATCCGCACCCACACCTTTAGGGATAGAGCGGGCAGGTCCGCAGTTTTTGTAAACAGAAGGTGCGGGACCGCAGGTAACAGTGACAGAAAGTGCGGAACCAGAGTTTCATTGATTTTTAATGTCTTTCTCTTATTTTCAAAGCTTGACTTGAAGAGCTGAGGTCTGAGACTTGCCTAGGAGGACAATACAAGTGATGATAGACCCATACTGACTGCGAATAATCATGGTGACGATATTTTTATTTAACAGATTGCCCCCTAAAGTGCGAAGTCTGTAGTAGATGAGGATTTCATTTATCATTTAGGAAGAGTGAAGTACTTTATCATTTCGAGGATCATCTTGTGGAGAGCCTGGTTGGAACCTGTAAAAACATTCAATGCAAGATATATATATGAGATCATATCATCGCTGAGGTAGGCATTCCCATACTCAGATCAAAACTAACTTAGAAAACTAACTACTGCTCTGATACAGGAATGATCTTGTAAAACATCACAAGTATAGACTCATGTGGACACAGTATGGATGCAGCCATCTGTTTATGAATAGTCCATTATATAATGAATACAAAATTCCTCGCAGCCTAGATTGTGGAAACTAGATCCAAGGTCTTCATTTCTACTTCCCGAAACAGTACGATTCTATCCATGCGAATGAATGTGTTGATGTCGAACATGGTAGAAACCACTTGATTACAAGTCAATGATGTAAACTGTTAACAAGTGTGCGAGAAACCACCAGTGATGTCAATGGCTCTCAAAGTACCCAGTACAATCCATGAGATGCAAATAAATGTGTTGATGTCGAACATGTCACGGAATCCTTAGATCGGAGATCAATGATGCAAACTGTCGTCAAAGGCGAGAAACCTGCCATTGAGGCATGCAGATCCCAAGGTACTGACGATTTCTAGATCATCCTTCTAGATAATGAGCTGAAGTCGATAGAAAGCGATCCGTCGTAGGCAAGCCCACAACATGAAACATTGATCAAGTTGAAGAAATTTAGTTGCAGGGACTGACTCACGGATGGTCAAGATGGATGACAGATATTTTGCAGATGAATGGCTTATTGGCAGTGACCTCTTGAACACATAACGACACGAGAGATGGCTTGGTGAAAATTGACCCAAAGTTAATACCCAGAAACCGGCTGAAGACTTTCAATGTGGTTTGGTCAACTGTTAGGCAAAGGATTTCCCAACCCAGGTGAATAAAAGTGTCATGTTCAAGAGCGGTTACAAAGTATGACAAACAGGCTCATTTTTCTCTCTTTTCCCCCGCCATTTCTGGCAAGTACCTCTTTATTTTTGACAAACTTGAGGAGGATAAAATTTGCTTGATTATAAGTTCATCCTTTGGATGAGTCAAACTTAGTTTAAATTCAAACCCTAACAAGGAGTGGTTCGTTCCCGTTTGTAATTGAACAGGTCCTTTACTGTGAAATTTTAACGAGTCCAGTATAGGAGAAACTTGACGTTTTTCAATTTTAGAGAGTCTGAAAAAACTTAAGAAAACTCCAGGATTGACCTTTTTCGTAAATTTGTGTCTCCCAAGCCCGAAAAAGTATAAAATAATACTTGAGAGAACCGCTTGATCTTTTACAACCAAGGAGTACTTTTCGTCATTAGTGCCCTTGATCCGAAAAAGTAAAAAAAAGCGATCAACGACACGTCGTTTTATAACCAATATCGAATTTGAAACGACAAAAATCCAACAACCTTTTCATGTTTTTACGGTCGAAAAAGCGCTGTAAGTGGACCGTCTTTTAATTCCATTTTAACGAGTTTAAAAGAAAAACTCGGCGATCTTTTCATGTTTTAGGAGTTAGAAAAGAGCTTAAAGGTGACTCTAAATGTTTTTCCATCGAAAACGATAGATTTCGCCTGAATAATCCGTTATCCTGAACAAAAACGTAAACATTACTCATACCTGTTTGAAATGGATAAAAATGTCACAAAAATACCTTTCCAAAGTGAAACATAAACAAATTTGCAATTTATTTACTCAAAAAACTTATAAAAAGGGCCTTCGTCAATTCATTTTTACCGTTTGAGTTTTGGGTGAGAAAATAGTGCTTTCATTCAGAAAACTTCCCGTGAAGATTGTGGAAAATCCAACCGTCGGAATCGAACACCGTCTTCTCCAGGTAATCCACATCATCTTACTCTTCATTTTTAACCGTTTCAATTTTTGTTTTAGTCATTCATTTCATTTTTTGGGAGGGTTTTTAGGCTTAAAACCCGCGCGCGGGGGCCCGCAGGTTTTCCACTGCTGGCCTGCGGACCCCGACTTTTTCTCCATTGGGAAAAAGTCAGGGGTCCGCACCTTCCATGTAGACAAGGTGCGGTCCCATGCACTGTGTCTAACCCGGAGGGTGCGGTCCCCGTTGCAAGGGTTTTTAACCCAAAAATTCTCAAAATTGGACCAAACAAAATAATTTCTAGCATTTTAATTTATCTTTTTACTTGATGCAGAGAGTACATCATGCTAGATTGGCGTGAACGAGAGCATGAGGACGTGGATGCTGCCGCATGGAATCATCAGCCTTCACTTGATGCTTTGAGGGCGTGCGGCTTGTACAAATTCTAGGCCATTCCTGGCATGAAGGCTCAGATGGAGCATACAGGACCAGTGCTTCTTCATTGGTGGCCACTAGCTCGAAATCGAGTTGGCGGACATATATTTCCTGACTGGTTTGCCTAAGAGAGGCGAAGACTTGACTGTGTTTGGGGCTAGGCCAGGTGGCCAGTCTGTCGATAGCCTCCGGCTAGAGTTCTGCAACAGCCAGGCTAGAGACAAAGGGATAGACATAAAGACCATATCCCGTCCTGAACTCATGGTGATTGCGTTTACTATCACCATACTTTGCGAGGCTGCTGCATTACATATTGCCACCGGATCCCAGATGCGTATGGCAGTTGATTGCTTTCGAGGCACCATCTTCAACTGGTACGATGCTGTGTTGGCCAATCTAAAAGGCCAACTGACCAGGGCCAAAAACGCACAACTAAAGACCTTTGGTTATGGGGCTTTGCTTGTGAGTTTTGGCCTGGAGAGGGTTCCCATGTTGATCCCATAGCACCTTACTGTTGGAGCTAGGCTTCCTCGAGAGCCCAAACTGATGCGATGGGTCGCAGTTATGGCCCGTCACCCGGACAAGAGGACAGAGGTTGCTCGATTCAAACCTGAGTATTTCCAGTGGTTGGAAAACCAGGTCTTTTCTATTCAGGACTTTCCTTACGCTTGGGTAGATTTTCGTGGTGACCCAGACATGGCTCTTCCACCATGAGAGCAATGGGATGACTCAGGTAAAATCATTTTCAACATTTTTCCTATTTTAATTTTTATTATTATTTTTCCATCGTCTCAAAACTGATAGCAAAAGTTTCAAATGCAGATGTGCATCCACAGCGACCAGCCGCTCTCCGGCCTTACGAGAGGAAACAACCAGTTGCAGCCACACCAGCCCCACAGGACGAATCAACAGAGGTTTTGGCCGAGTTGGAGGGTCATCTCGAGCGCTTGACAGGAGATATTCCAGAGACCACTATAGATGACATTCCTCGTCGACTTCAGTCCTATGTGATTGGGGTCCCGGGACCTTTTAGGGGGTTCCTTTGCAAGGTGGCCCGTGCAGTGGTTTCTTATCGACATCATCACCAGTGATAGGATGATTGCATATTGTTGGCACATATCACATTTTTGTTTTTTGTACTTATCATTTTTGCCGGTCATAAGGTGTTTTTCAGCCTATGATCAAGGACGATGTATTTTTTGACACACTCCTATATATATATATATATATATATATATATATATATATATATATATCTATATCTATATCTATATCTATATCTATATCTATATCTATATCTATATCTATATCTATAGATATAGATATAGATATAGATATAGATATAGATATAGATATAGATATAGATATAGATATAGATATAGATATAGATATATATATATATATATATATATATATATATATATATATCACTATTACCGCCTTACCTTGTAAATCATGTTATGGAATGGTTTTAAATTTACATGTATGATTATTGCAAATGTCTATTTAACATTCGAGAAAAAATTGCATCTGCTAATGTATTTAAAGATCTTGGAATATGCTGATATTCAATATAATCAAATTCACGTTCCAAGAGACACACTCTGAAAAATAATCTTAATAACACTGGATTTCTAATGGCATACACTATATTAAGCTGTAATACAATGAATTCAGAATCTAACCTCACTATCAAACTCTGAATCCCAAATGAAATAGATTCGATAATAACTCAATCACTGCACTATACTCGGTAATGTTGTTTGTTGTTTGACCGAGGCTTACCCCATGCATAGATACTAACTCGTCAGAGGGCGAATAGATAACCCAAGTTGCGGAAGAAATGTTCCGTGTATTACGACAAGCACCACCAGCGAAACCAATGTATGTTTGGAGAGGCATCGACATCTGCAATATCAAGAGTAAAACCAAGATAAGCAGGAATAATGATGAAAAAAAAACACTCTCTAAGCTAAGCACACTGTTTAAACTAAAACACACCAGCTAGAAAGAAAAACTATCCTAACTAAAAATCTCCATACCCATTCTTTAAGCATAATACCTCTTCAAGTAAAGACCATTTCTGGGTTTACCCAAAGAGTCCCCGTCAAATTCTACCAACTCATAGGCCCCTTTTGCTAGCTTTCACTTGACAACATAGGGACCATGCCACATAGGAACGAATTTTCCAGCACCTAATTTATCATTAGCTTGATCGTAAACTAAGACTAGATCTCCTTCCGAAAAATTTCGAGGGGTAACATTTCGATCATACTCAGCTTTCATGCGTTTTGCGTGAGTCTCGATCGCTAATGCAGCATCACGTCGATTCTCATCTAATTGAGCCAAGTATAACAAACACTTTTCCTCTTCAGAAGTGGCTGGAAGTAACTCGATGGCCATTTGCAGTGACGGGATTTCGCATTCAATGGGTAACACAGCTTCCAAACCATAAACTAGTTGGAAAGGAGTGAAACCTGTTGATGTTTTTACTGAAGTTCGGTACGCCCAAAGCGCTGAAAATAGCATGTTATGCAAATTCGACCGATGAATCCCAATGACTCGTCGGATCATAATGACTAAAACTTTGTTGATGGATTCAACTAGACCATTAGCTTGTGCATAATAAGGGGTTGAACTATCGTGACGTAAACCAAGCTGGCCGGTAAGTTCGGTCATCATAACGTTTCGAAAATGACGCCCATGATTAGTGATTATCGCTTGTGGGACACCAAACCTAGAAATTATATGATTGAACATGAAAATTCCAGCTGTCTTGCCGTCTACCTCAAATGTAGGCATCGCCTCAGCCCACTTGGTAAAATAATCTACCGCAAGGATGATATACGCATGCCCCCCAGCCGAGTGAGGGTTACATGTAATAAAATCGATACCCCATTTGGAAAAAGGACCAACGGCAATTATAGGGTGGAGAGGAGTAGGTGGAGCGCACATCTTTCGATAAAAAATTTGGTAGTTGTGGCATTTTCGGACTGCCGTAATACAATCTTTAAATAAAGACGGCCAGAAGTAGCCAGCGCGCAATATCTTTTGGGTTGTGGCATACCCAGACATATGACCTCCACATGCTCCAGAGTGATAGTCATTTAGAACCCTTTTAGCTTCTTCGTGAGTTATGCAATGTCAAAAAACAGAGTCCGCCCCACGACGATAAAGAGTATCTCCAATAATCCTATATTGTTGGGACTGGAATCGAATTTTCCGACGTTCTGATCTTGAAATTTCTGGCCGAAAGGATTGGGTCTGGAGATAAACGATGATATCCCCATACCACAGATCTAAAGTACTGATAAGAAACAAGGATTCGTCTGCAATGGGCTCCTCCGCCACAGTTTCCGTATCAGTATGCGGGAAATCACACATTGACTCCGCAAAGACTAAAGATATCTTAGACTTAGATTTCTCAAATTCCAAGTCGAACTCTTGCAGGATAACAATCCATTTAGAGTACTTTCCCCTTAGCAATTGCTTGGTCAAAATGTAGATCATAGGGTTGCAATCCGAAATCACTGTAGTTTTACGTAGTAAAATGTAGTGACGAAAACGTTGGACACCTTGAACAGTTGCCAATGCCAATTTCTCCACATGTGAGTATTTTAGCTCAGTTGGATTTAAAGTTCGACTAAGGTAATATATCACATATTCATTTCCGAATTCATCTTCCTGAACTAAGACCATTCCAATGGTGGAATGAGAGGCGGCGAGATACAAGAAGTAATCCTGTTTGTAGTTGGGAGGATGCAATAACGGTGCATGGGTCAACGCGTGTTTGAGTGCATCAAAAGATTTTTGAGCTATCTCGTCCCATAGAATGGAGTATTCTGTTTCAACAATCGGGTAAAACCCTTTGTAACCTCGGCGTAGTTAGGAATGAATCGTCGTAAAAAGTTTGCTTTCCCTTGCAAACTTTGGAGTTGGCGAAGACTCGAAGGAGGAGGCAATTTGACGACAGCTTCGACCTTCGAGGGATCGAAGCGAATGCCGACTTTTGAAACTACAAATCCCAGCAATCGACCTGTTTCTATACAGAAGACACATTTGTGTGGGTTCAACCGAATCCAATAATGCCTACACCTCATAAATATTGCTCGTAAATGGATGAGGTGATCAGCTCGATGTAATGAATGAGAAGGCAAGTCATCGAGATATGGTTGCACAATGTGCTTGATGTCATGAAACGCATAAGACATGGCCCTTTGAAAAGTTGCTTCGGCATTCTTGAGCCGAAAAGGTAACTTGCAATAAGCAAATGTCCCCCATGGACAAATGAAAGCCGTTTTTGGTTAATCGGCAGGTAGAATATTGATTTGATTGTATCCGGAAAAACCATCCATGAAGGAGAATATTTTGCTGCTGGCACAATCATCAATGATTTGATCAATATAGGGAGTTGGGTAATTGTCCTTTGGACAGGCTCGATTAATGTCCCTATAGTCGATGCATATTCTTATTGTTCCCTGCTTTTTTTTAACTAGAACAATATTCGATACCCAATCCGTTAACGGGATCGGATAAATAAAACCTGCTTTCAGTTATTTTCAACTTCTGCTTTAATTGTAATAGCTTTTCTTGGGTGAATCTGACACAAACGTTGCCGGACGGGTTTAGCGTCCGGGTAAGTCTTAATCTCATGAACAACAATCGCGGGATCAATTCCTGGCATTTCCTCATAGGACCAGGCAAACACGTCGGGGAATTCTTGAAATAGGGCCTTATATATCTGAATTTTGTCATCTCTACATGAGGCACCTATATGAATGTTCTCAACAATTCCGGGCTTAACCGAAATGTCAATAGGAGTAGTTCAAGAAATGTTTCCCAAATTTAACTCTGAATCGGGATGTTTCATTGGATTCTGAGGTTCCTTGACATATTCAGTCGTAAAAATTGACGAGAAATCATTTTCAAAACGATCATTCTCGGGTAAAAACGAAGATCTGTGATGGAGATCTTCCCATGGTAAATCATCTACACATAGGATTTCATGAATTTGCTCATTAGAGTGAACAAGTTCAGAAAACAAGATTAAATCTGAGCTTGATGTGAAAAGTGATTCCTCACTGACCACATTCATGAAGTCATTTACGGTTGAAAATGGGTTGGTAAACGATTGCACGGCCTCATACGCAATTTCATATGGACTCAAAGGCATGATATCACCAAATGAGTCTATCTCAGATTCAGAAGGAATGATCCAAGGATCATCATAAACAATGGTGTCTGATGTAATCATATGAATGGTTGCAAATGAAGACGATGCGTTGATCGAAAGAAAAGGAAAAGTTCCCAGTAAATCGACATCTTTAACTAGTCCTACTCCAACATCCTTATACGGCATGGTCGTTTTACCGACATGCTGAATACTTTCCGAAGAGGCTGGGTCGGATGAAAAGTAAGCCAGCTGATCTATAATTATGATCTTTCCATTATGAGGAAACTTTATAACCCAAAAGACCGATGAAACGACCGCTGTCATTGCATAAGACCAACTTCGACCCAAGAGAAGGTTGTAATCTAGAGGGGCATCAACCACCTCCACATCTAGATTAACGGTTTTTCCTTCAACCCCTATAGTCAAATCCTGTAGAATGCCAAAAGGATGAAACCCATGGCCATCAAAGGCCTTTAGAATCATTGGGGATTGATTTAGCGAAGGAGAACCAAGCGATCTCCAACACTGTATCGACATAATACAAGTTGAGGCTCCCTCATCAATTACAGTCCGACGAATAGGCCTGTTTTTGACTATCACTGGAATCTAGAAAGCCATTTGATGAGGTAAACGCGGTGTACTATTTTCTAGATCGAAAATTATTAGGTTCGAGTCCTGAACGTCAACAGATCCTATAGCCGACAAAAGTAATTTATGTTGTGCTGGACATGATTGCATCACTTCCAAAGCTGACATTGCTGAGGGTGAAACAGCTAAATCCTCAACAAAGTTATAATTCTGAGCCGCTCTCGCATGTGGATTGAAAGCTGAATTTCAAAGTATAACCTTGGCGGGCGGTTTGATTACCAAGTCTGGATTAGGTTTCTCGATCTGTAGTGGATCGGAATCGGGAGCTGAGGTTGATGGATTAGAATGAGAAGATTCTGCTTCTTTACCATCAACAGGACTTTTACTACCATAATCTTGCGATCGAGTCGCAATCCTAACATGGGACATCATCAGTATGGGTTCTTGATTGGCACTCAAGGACGAACCTATCATCTTACTGTCTTGAGCTGGAAAAGGATCCTTCAAAATAACAGGAGTTTGGGAACCTTTGACAATCTTCGCAACCTCTGCACAATGAGGGCAGTCTCTTGTAAAATGTTCATCATCACAAATGAGACAAGGATAACGAGGTTTGTGATTTTCATCATTGGATTCCAATTTTTTAGGTTTCTCCTTTGATTTTTTGTCTGTTTTATTCTTCTTCTTTCCTTTCTTCTTTCCACCGGACTTTGATTTGGCTGTAGATGACTCTACAATGTGAATATAGAAGGAAATCTCTGCAGAAGAATCTCCTGTTGGGGAATCAGGCAAGGTTATGATAGGAGACGAATTCTTGGAAGATTTCGTCTTACTTTTAGTGTTAATCGTACCAGTCATACCATCAGCGGCATGAGATCCGGAAGGAGCTGTAGCGATTTGATTTTGCTTGGGAAGATCGGGGATTTTCTCATGTAATGTACCTGACTGAGTATAGACCAAGTCAAGGTACTGTTCTTGAGCAATTACTTGCTCCTCAGTAACAACTCTGGCTTTAGCTACATCTTCAGTGATCTTTGGAAACAAAGATTTTACAAACCACTCGACCAAGATCTGATCCGGAATAAACACCTTCACTAAACGTCATTGACATCTCCACTCATGAATATGATCTGAAATGTAAGTGGATGTTGATTGTTTTAACGAAGTTAACAATTCCATGCCATTATCATATCGGACTGGTAACTGAAAATGAGTTAAAAACGAGGTAGCTAACTGACTAAAATTATAAAAAGTGCCTCGCGGTAACTCAATGTACCACTTGGTCGTGAGACCAATTAGAGTGCGCTGGAAAAGTCTAAGACGGATTGAATCATCTGAAATGAAGTTAGACGCACACGAGAGGTGGTAAGTCATCACATGGTTCGACGGGTCCTCTCCTGATTTACCTTCGAACTTAGGAATGTCACTGGGCAACTTATTCGGCATTGGCGGCCAAAATAGAAGATAATTAATGGGATCGTTCGTTAGGCACGACAAGTCAGGTAAGTCCAAAGTTGCGATAAACGGTAACTGACGATTAGGGTCCCTAAAACTCTAGGTCATGAGACCAGCCCCAGGAGGAGGATATCCAGGATAACTAGGAATAGGAATTGCATTTGGGATATTGTATCCTCCCGGAAAACCAGGATTAACCAGACCGTACTGGGGTTGTTGAGGTTATTGTTAAGTGTACCGAGGGTACGGTTGATACTGATAGACTGGCTGCTGCACAGCAGGACCGAATTGGTACTGTCCCTGGTATGGTTGATAAGTAAATGGTGGTTGACTTGTGACAACCGTACTTGAACCAGGTTGTCCTACAGGCATCTGAGCCGAAGTTTGAATCGTAGATCCAAACAATGGTAAAGATGTCTGAGGAGTAGATACAGGAACAGTAGAAATCGGAGCTGTCGATGCTCCAGAAGTAGGTGGGGTAAATTGAACAGATGTTGCGGCAGTTGTAGTAGTCGTTTGAGGTGGAGTACGAGGTGTACTAGGCCCAGGCTGAGAAACTACCGAAGGTACAGAAGTTTGAATGTTAGACTGGACTGGTTGCTGGGGTGTACCAAAAACTAAGGGTTGTCCAGTTTGAGATGACAACTGTACATTTGGCTGCAACATCTGTTGAGTTTACGATGGATCCCACACTATACTCATTCGGGGGTACTGACCCATAATAGGTTGAGAATATTGAGGACCATAACCGGGTTGAGGGTAGGATTGATAATTTAAAGGTACATTTCTCATTACTTGAACATACGTATGACCGGAGGGTGGTTGGAAACCTTGGTTCGAGTACTGACCTTGGGATTGATACCCTTGAGGCATGTACTGATACTAGGGTTGACCTTGAGGTATAAATTGATACTGGGGTTGACCTTGGGGTACATATTGAGTCTGGGGTTCACCTTGAGGAACGTACTATCCCGTAGGTATGTACTGTCCTTGAGGTTGCCCCCCAGATGCAAATTGAGTACCTTGAGGTTGCCCCCCAGGTGGTAACTGGCCACCTTGAGGTTGAGGATTGGGAATAGAACCTGACATCATGAGAATGTCTTCTACACTCAACGGCTTAGTACCATTGCTTCCAGTTAATAACCCTTGCTCAATGGGTTGAGGAGATGCTCCCGAAAAAGTACCAGAAAGTGACTGATACCCAGAGGGAACAGAAGGACCGCCGTACAATAAGGATTCGGGCGATTGAGTAAACATGGACGACTGCCTTGACATATTTAACGGAGGATAATAACCTCTAGGTGTTGGGTGATAAGGAACGCGAGGTGGTGAAAAACTTAACCCTGGGTTTTCTAAGAAATTAGTCAAAGAAAGATACCAAGTACTGCTCCTAGGTGGACTGTAAAAAATTGATTCACGCTCCCTTAGTTCAATAACAGGTTGATTTTCAGGGATAGGGATGCCTACTTCTTCTTCCGGAGTAGCAAGTTCTTCAATAGCAATAAGTCCAGAAGGAAGATCTTGGGTGATTACTCTTTCTACCCTAGGTGAACCAGGACCACTAGAAGCTGGAGAAGCAAACCCCGATGTCGGAGTAGCAGCAAATTCACTTTCAGGCTTGGATATTTCAGGTTCCTCACCTATATCACTAGTAGATGAAAAGCTACCAGTAACTTCGGAAACAGACATTGACTGTGGATTATAATCTGCTACTAACGCTTGAAAATCAGGATGTACTATCAAAGAAGATTCTCCTTCCTCATGTGACCCAACTCTACTGTCTCTAGGAGTTACGAGGACTTTCAAGCCTTCAAGCTGGCTCGGTGAAAACTCAGGAGGTTGGCCCCGAAGTCTACGGGACTTCCTCGGTAATTTAGCCACGGTTAAAAACTTTTAACTGCTTCACATGCAAACAAAGTAAAATCTCAATGAAAACCACCTAAAGTCTCTAAAGAACCAAACAAATTTGAATCACATGCCTAAAGAATCTAGGAGATCAAACACACACAAACAGTAACTTTCCGTACTGAAAACACTAGTTGGTGATGAAATCCAACGTCGTAGAGTTCAATATAGAAATGGCGGTTGGAACAGTTACCCCGGAAACCTGCTTAATGAATAGACTAGCACAAGTTCCTCCACTTAACCGTCTCGAGTGAAGAGAACCCCCCAGAAAATTCAAGTGAGTCTAGCCGACGTTTGCTCCAGGTACAGTGGGATCTTCCCACCACTGGCACCTCAGGAAGAATCCTAAAGAATACGGCCACTAAGGTTACCAACTGAAACAAATATACCTGGGGGAACAGTCTACGATCCGATACGCACGCAAGGGCAGAGTAGCAAGCTCAATCCCCTTGAAGGCTCCTTGACATAATCGGAGGTTTACAAACAAGCGACCCCAGGCTCCTCGACAATGGTTAATCTGAGGTTTACCGTTTTTAATACGTGAATATCTGGCGTCGTTCCCAATGAGGAAGGATTGATTCCCACACTGGTTCAGACAAGATCTCGTGCTTCTCCTTTAAGAGGAGCTTTCCGAGAGCATAAATGCAACAAGTGGATTTCTTCCCTACCACAAGATACAGCTACTTGTTTGTTTTTAATGTCTTGGAGAGTTAATTACTCTCCTACTCCAAGACATTAGCCTAAGCTAAGTTGGTGTATCAGAGCCCTAGAAATAAAAATGTTACTAGATGAATTTTACTTTAAGCATTTATTTTTATTGGTTTTTGTTTAAGTCAAAAGGTGCGGAGATGAAACTCGTGGTATGAAGACTCGACTCAAAATCACTAAAAATGCACCTAAGATGATTTAAACAATCTTTTTCTCTTCGATGAACTTCTAAACTAAGAAAGAGTTTGAGAATGCAAATATTTTGTAAACACAAATCCTTCTTAAGAAACAAATTAAAAGAAGAGCTTTTGTCCTTTCCAATGCACTCAAAATGAGACAACTAGTTATTTCACAAAAATTTCCCTTTTTCATTTCAAAGCACTCAACCACTACAAAAAAAAACTTTTTTCAAAAGAGATTCTTTTATATTTCTTATAAAACACTCAAAACTATGGAAATGACTAACTTTGAGATCTATAAACTATAAAAACCTATTTGAAGTCAAAGCCTACAAGATGTCTTTTTTAAGGATGTTTTACTTAGCTAGATGTAAGCTAAGGACCAATTTATGCAGAATCACAAATCAGTCAAGAACAATCAATTTTGTTTTCTTTTTGAAAATGAAAATCCAAACTTTTAAACACAAGCTTTTCGAAGTTTTGTAAAGAGAAAACTCAAAGCGGATTCCTCAACAAGGGGAGATTTCATAAATGGTCAGACTCATAAGAAGGCTGGTAGACACCAAGGTGATCTGAAGTCCCTACAGCTTCTAAGCTCAGAGCCACTACACAACCAAAATGAAAAACAAGCCCAACAAGCAAAACTCCTAGGAGTTTCACCTAAAACCCTAACACTAATGAAATCAACCTAAGGAAAGCTTCTGACAAGTTATATGTAGGTCTGGGCAGTGGATAATAATTTCTAAACAAAAACTAAGCTGACTAACAGAGGAAATCTTAGGTTTTTCAAAATTTTGACAGGGTCTGCAGGCCCACAGTTAACACAGGTGCGGTCCCGCTCTGTGCTAAAAGCAAAGGTGCGGATAGGTACGCACTGTGTCAAAAGGCTAGGGTGCGGTCCTCTCCCAAATCTATGAAAAACGAAAAATAACCCTGGATCTACAAACTCTACCCAATTTTACACACAACAAGCCAAAAACAAAAACAAAAACACAGTTTCTCAAGGCAAAGAAAAACAAGTAAAACAATCAAGTCCCCAGTATGGTCGCCATTTTGTCACACGGAATAAGTCGATCTTGCGGACAAGATAGACCTTCCTAGAATCTAAAGAAGACCTAATGACAAGCAAACCAACTAGACACTATCTTTCCCTAAATATGCTTTAATAAACAAAGGCAAACAAGTGTTTTTAGGGCCTACCTTAGGTCCAACGCAAGTTTGTGGATGCCCTCGCTCCTTCGATCTAAATGAGCTCCTTTGTCGTGAATCTGCAAACACACACAAGCAAACAAATTAAATAGCACCTGAAAAGCCAATTACATAAAACATATTTAACATGAAAGTCAAGGAGTTCATGAAACAAATAACATGAGATACTTGTTGAGAAAAATGAGTTTGATTGTATTAATTCAAAAGTAGAAGAACTTTACAACCTGTGCCTTGATGCTGTACAAGCTCCTCCCAGGGTCCAGCAAGAAGTCTCCTCTACTTTGACAAGTTTCACTCACTCCCTAATGAAGCCAAAAAGTTATGTGATCTCTCCTCTTAAGCTCAACTAGGAAATCTTAATTTCACCAACATTTACCCTAAAAAATGATCATCTTCTAACCTCTTCAGCAACCAGCCCAATGCCTGAATTTATAGTGCAATGGAGGAAGGTTACTAGGTCCTCCTTCAAAGGGATAAAGCCCTCCTTCAAAGGGATAGCTCCTCTCATCAAGGGATTAGCTCCTTCTCTTTTGGGATGCATGAACCACCTAAGAGCGGCAAATCCACGTCAAAATTCCTTCTAGAATCATCTAGAATTAACCCAAAGTGAGTTTTTTAAATAAACTTGCGCCTTTTTGACTTTCATAGGGGTCTGCACCCACACCTTTAGGGACAGAGCGGGCAGGTCCATAGTTTTTGTAAACAGAAGGTGTGGGACCGCAGGTAACAGTGAGAGAAAGTGCGGAACCAGAGTTTCATTGATTTTTAATGTCTTTCTCTTATTTTCAAAGCTTGACTTGAAGAGCTGAGGTCTGAGACTTGCCTAGGAGGACAGTACAAGTGATGATAGACCCATACTTACTGCGAATAATCATGGTGACGATATTTTTATGTAACAGGTAGCCCAGAACTACTTGATTGTAGAAGGTCTAGCTCAAATTCCTTGTGCTATGTCAGTGTTAGAGGTACTCTAGTCATGCCCCGCTTAGAGGAGTGCATTAATCTCGGCAATCCGAGCAGTAGATCCAAAAAAATCTCTTGTGCTCACTTTCTATATGTCAAACATCAAAAAGATACTTCCCCATCATATGGTTTTTTAGATAAAGTCTACATATCAAAAGACCAACATCTTTCAAACCATTAGCAATGAGGGAGCTTCCACATGTGTGATGTCCATGTCATGTTGGAAGACCATTGGATCACCTCGAGTTGTTCCTTCACCAACTCTATTGATGACATTTGATGGACATTCTCATAGGCTGCACGGAATTATTCCAACCTTTCCCATCTGTGTTGGGGGAAAGGTGGTAAATATTGAGGTAGAAATAGTCAATGCGAATATGGATTACAACCTCCTCTTAGGTAGGAATTGGATTTACAAGATGGATGCCATAGTTTCATCATTATTTCGCATCCTTTGCTTTCCTCATGAGGGGAGGATTGTTAAAGTTAATTAGATGGACTATTCTTTGGGTGACTCCCATGCATCTTCTGATTCTACTGTTCCAATAGTGAATAATCCCAGGAAACCTATAGATAATTTAGGATTTGGGATGTACTGTTCTTTAATGTATATTTTTTATCTTCCTTCCCATATAGCTAGAATCAATGCTATTTCATCCTCCAAGTGGCCTTCTCGAAGAGCGTTCCTTCTAGCTCATTATTTTTTAGACCCTTGGCATTTACCTTCGTCTAACACCACATTAGATGGAGGGTAGGTAGGTGGAATGGCATGTCCTATTTCTACAGCACAAATTGCTTATCAGTCTATTGTTAACTCTGCAGACTCCCATCCTACTCCTTTCTCACCAGAGGCGTTAGATGGAGATTTGGCTCCGGCCTGGACCCTTGACTCAACTGCTACTCAGGATTACTTAGATATAGTCTTACCATCTAAGGAAGCAATCCTAGAAGCAATGATGGGTATTGATAGACCATGGAAAGATCTACATCATCATTCATATTTCCTCCCTCATTTGTAAGAAATTGAGTCAAGTTTGTCCAATCCTTCTACTAGTGATGTTCATACATTTTTAAACCCTTTGGCCCTAGCACAGTTTTATGTTGAAGGTAACATGTCTATTATATCACAAAATGTACCAGTGAACATATCTAGGAATCCTAACATAATCAAAAATGTCTTCATCGGAGCTGACTGTTCCCCTGAAGAAATTAAAATTTATACCGATCTCTTCAAAGAGTTTTGTGATATGTTTGCTTGGTCTTATGAGGAAATGCCTAGAATAGATCCATTTATTGTCCAACATGAGATCAAGACATACAAAAATGCTAAACCTATTCGTCAAAAAATTCAACTGGTTAACCCTAGAAAAGCAGCAGCTATCAAAGCTGAAGTTGAAAAGCTTCTAAAGGCGGGTTTCATATACCCCATTCCTCTAACTGAGTGGGTCTCTAATCTAGTCCCCGTAGACAAAAAGCAAGGAATGATTCAAGTATGTATTGACTTTAGGGACCTAAATAAGGCTTGTTTGAAAGGAAATTACCCCACACCTTTTATTGATCAAATTATTGATGAATGTGCAGGTAATGAAATTTTTTCGTTCATGGATGGATTCTCTAGTTACAATCAAATTACTATCCATCCATAAGATCAGCACAAGACAACCTTTATTTGTCCCTGGGGTACGTTTGCATACAAAAAGATGCCTTTTGGCCTAAAAAATGTTGGAGCTACTTTTCAGCAGGCCATGTATTATTCTTTTCACAACATCAAGCACATTATCAAAGCATATCTAGATGATCTAGTTGCTCGCTCTCGAAAGAGAATTGATCATCCTAAGCACCTTTGGTTGATTTTAAGTGATGTCATTTTTATAAAATCTGGTTGAATTCGGATAAGTAAGTCTTCACAATCACATCTGGTCGGTTGTTAGGATTCATCATGTCAATAGAGGGGATTCATGTTGATCCCTTCAAGGTTGAGGCAATACTCCAATTGCCTCCCCCATCTTCCATACATCAACTTCAAAGTTTCCAAGGAAAAGCACATTTTTTTAGGAGATTTGTAGCCAATTACACCGAGATCACAAAGGGATTTATGTGTTTTCTTAAGAAAGGGGTCTCATTTTTATGAGATGATTTCGTGTAACAATCTCTTGATGCTTTGAAAAAATCATTAACCTTTGCTCCATTGTTGAGTCCACCTGATCATAGTAGAGATTTCCTCTTGTATCTCGCTACAGCAGAGTCGACCATTGGTATGGTTCTGTTTCAGGAATATGATGCCTTTTGTGAGCATGTAATCTACTATCTGAGTCGAGGCTTGGTAGGTCCTAAATTGTGCTATTCTCCCATCGAAAAATTAGCTTTGGAAGTTTTTCATGATGTCCAGCGGCTTCAGCATTACATTTTGCTTCGAAAATGTTCATCTTAGCAGTTGTCAATCCATTTCAAATTGTTCTCAGTAGGTAAGTGATTGGGGGAAAATATAATAGATGGATTTTCATTTTGAAAGAATTCAATCTCGAATTCATGTCAGCTAAATTTAAGAAATATTTAGTAATTGCAAAGTTGATATGAGAGCTGCCTTGTGAGGAAGAAATTATTCACGAGGAAATTTTTGCTGATGAACACTTATTTCTTATTTCTTCACAAGATCCTTCGTATGAGGATATCATTATATATCTCTAGATTTTGAAGTTCCCACCTACTTTTTCCAAAGATGAGCATAGAATGTTGCATCACCTCAATAAGAATATGTTTTTATAGGTGACACATTGTATCGTTGCAGGATTGATTCAATCCTTAGATGTTGTTTAACCTTCAAAGAAGCTGATTCAGTTCTTAATGAATGCCATAGTGGAACTTGTAGCAGTCATCTATCTAGGCTTACAATAACCCAAAAAAATTTGCCAGTAGGCTACTTTTGGCCTTTGATCTTCAAATATTGTATTAAAGTGGTCAAAATATGCCATCCTTGTCAAGTCTATACTAAGAAAATGCACACACATCCAGCTCCACTTTTCCTTGTTATCATCATTGGTCCTTTCACTAAGTGGGGCATTGATTTTACTACTTGTAATCTACCTTTGACAGGAAATCACAAGTATATCATAGTGGTCATAGACTACTTTATGAAGTGGCCTGAGGCCATGCCTACTTTTAAGAATGACAATGAAGCAACAACCTTGTTTCTATTCAATCAAGTTATTTCCCAATTTGGTAACCCTAAAGAGATTGTCACTGATCATGGCAGTAATTTCCAAAAACAACTGATGTCCAAATTGGTTCTCAAGTTGGATTTTCGGCAGGAGCATTCATCTCCGTATTATCCTCAGGCCAATGGGCAGGTTGAATCCATGAACAAATCCCTTAAAATTATCTCGCAAAGGATGATTAACAAAGCTATATCCAATTGGCACATCATGTTGTATCCGGCACTTTGGGCATACCGAACATCAGTTAATACTACCACTGGCTTTACTCCTTTTCAACTGGTTTACGGGTTGGAATATATCTTTCCTATTGACTATGAAATTCCTTCCCTTAAACTAGTTGTTGAATTTCTTCAAGAGACTTCTAGTCTCGAGGAGCGCCTCGTTCATTTGGAGAATCTTGTTGACCAGCGTCGAGATGTTGCCACAATAAACGAAGCCCATAAAAAGAGGTTAAAAACTCAATACGATAAAGTTGTCCATCCTAGAAATTTTTCTTAAGGTGACTTTGTCCTGGTCTATGATCAAGACAAAGATGCCTTGGGGGTAGGAAAGTTTAAGTCTATCTGGTATGGTCCCTTTATAGTCAAGCGAGTTTTGAAAAAGGGAGCTTATGATTTAATTGAATTTGAAGGAAACAAGTTGGTGGAGCCCAAAAATGGGCTCTACCTTAAGAAGTACTTTTCTTAGGCTTCGGCTGAGCACTTACTTGTTTGTCTATATTGTATGTTTGTACATATCTATCTATCAGTTTTAGTGATGTCGATATTTTTGATCTAATTTGGCAGGTATTGATGGACGATTGAATATATTTAGGATTTGTCGATGGTGTGAGTAGGCATACCCAGAACCTTGCTTCTATGTTTTGGGTGATTTATTATCCATCTGGCTATTTGATAGTTTTGACAGGAGTATGTATCGGTCTTGATTTGAATAATATTGCTGAATATACTACCGTTATTAATTTTCTATCTGAAGCGATATATCTTGATATTGATTCGTTAGTGGTTTATTTAGACTCACAACTCGTGGTATCTCAGCTGAATAAGATTTATCGGGTACAAGATCCTTATTTGTATCACCAATTTCTAAGAGTACGATTGTTGCAAGGATCATTTATTTATATCACATATATTCACATTCCATGAATAGAAAATTCCTTAGTTGATTTTATTGCTAATCAAGCATTGGACTGGCATATAAATCACTAATCAAATTGAAAAACATAAAAAATAATCAAAGTATCATCTGTATCAATGATCATCATAAAAATGCATATATATAGATAGACTATTTGTGTCCAAAATAATATACAAAAATCAGGACAAAATGCCCTAAAAAATTTGGGCTTATGCCCATCATCATGTCTAATCATAAAAATATTTAATCATCTATCTGGCTGTCTCAGGATGAGCAGCTAGAAAATAAACAACGGCATTGGCCACACGCTGAAAGAGTCATACCCAATCCCTTAGTACTCCTACCACGCGACACTGCATCTCCTCGTGTAAGTCCTCTATCGCTATCATGGGTACTTGGTGAGTCAGTCTCACCAAGTTTCTCTGAACTGCATGGAGAACTCTCTCCATCTTAGCTGTAGCCCCTTCAGCATCTCTTCCATGATGCTTATGTCGGGGAAATCCGTTAGGCCTTACTGGGCCCACATCTGAAACATGATCATATATTTTGTAAATCCCTTGTCTCATAAAAAATTCTTTTTAAGTTCATTTATATTAACAATACAAAAAATCTTAAGAAATTAAAAAAAATAAAAAAAATGTTACCTATGAAGCCCCATGCTACATCTAGTGGTAATACTAAATCTGTATCTCCTCGGAAACCCATTCCAGCGTAGGGGTAGTCATCGACTACGATGGCTTGTTGATCCCACCATGTGAAAAAATCATCGTCAAAATTCATCCTAGGGACATCACCACCCCCTAGGGGTTTCATCAGGTCAGCCCATCTGCCCATCTGCGGATCCCTCGGGCTGCTGATGGTTAATAACACCTTGGATCGAATCCCAGGTACTTTCTCAAAGAAGAATAGGCATAAGATTGTGTCGTACCCAAAATTCTTTGTCTAACCCTTCTGAATGGAGGTGAGTTGGTTCTTCATTTTGGTCAGTAGAAGTGTGCACCAATCAAACAGAGTAGTGAGGCATTCCACTGTTAGGCTCATAGATACTCATGAGGCCTGACGTAAAGCAATAGAACCATTTACCTTGGCAATGGGAAACAATAATATCTTTAAGGATAAGCTCTCTACGTGCTTGATTGGAATCTGACTTCCAATCTTTTTAGGATGACCAGGATAGTATATGTGGACATAGTCTTCAACACTGAGACTACCTCCTGTCCTGCTAGTAGAATGCACTATCTCTCCCCTTTGAGAATGACTTGTAATGAAGTAAATATCTTTGATCTCGATCCTTAGGGGCATCTGATCGATCATGAATTCATCATCCACTGCACTCCAGTAATGTATCAGCAACTCAAGGAATTGTGTGTTTGCTTTCATACTTGGAATTTTAAACAATTTTAGCAAGCCACAACCTATTAAAGCATCCAAAGAATTTTGATCCTCTGTTACTTGTGTTAGGTTCCTATACCAATAGGAGTCATAATTTTTGAATGATTGAGATTAGGCCTTGTAATATGTACATACCTTTGCTTTGTGCAAATGTTTTCCATATTCAAAAAAATAAAAAAATGTAAAGAGGGTATGTCCTAAAAGAAAAATCAAAGGACAAAAAGAATAAGAAAAGGTCAAAAAAGGTGAAAAATATGAACCCCAAGAAAAATCAAAAGACCATGAAAGTGTGCTAGTCAAAATGCCACTACTATTTACTTTTATGCATAATAATGATTGTGTGCAGCTTATTATTCATGCCACAATCCATGGTAATCAAACTATCTAATCTTGATTATGCCATGCTTTAAATTTCATGTTGATAGTTAGAGAATAAAATCAGACCAAAATTCTTAATCTTGGCATATCATTAGATAGGTAGAGTAAATAAAAGGAGCTCAACTATTCAATCTAAGCCCATGGATGTAATAAGGTTAGATTTAGTTAGTTTACTATTGTAAAGAGAAAGAAAAATGTCTGATAAGGGTTTGCTAGCTCAAATGCACCCTAATAAAGAAAAGTAAAAATGGTAGGATGAGTAGATGGGTAAGTAGAAGAAAGGTTGCAGAAGTATGATGATTGATTATACAAAAGCATGTTTATCATCTTTTCCATCATAAAAGTTCTATAGGTAAATGGACAATCAAGCATGAAATTTGATGTCAAAGTCAATTAATTAACTTCCCCCATTCATTTTACCTCTTTTCTTTACTAATTTCCCATTATAAAGTTCTAAGTACTTGAAAACCCTAAGTCAAAGAGGATCAGAGGATTTCTCTGACTTTTGGAGGGACTGGACCCTCGACTCAATGATTTAGTGATAACAAGTACCATATTCCCCCTACAAAAAGTCATTTCCCCTTCAGTTCATTCATTTTCCCTAATAATTTTTCTTTCCTAAGGTTAAAATACTTTTACATAGGAAAAGTATTTATCCCCCTCACATAAATCATTTTCATACCAAAAAACCCACCAAAAAACACCTTATCATAAGTATTTATGTTAATGTTGGAAAAGCATTAAAATGTGAAAAAACATTTACTTAGGGTATTGTGCCCCTTTCCGCTCATTTTATTAATTACCAATTGTATTTATTAAATCCCATAAATAAAAACCCTTTTTTCCCCGTATATATTTAGCTCTCGCATATAACTAGCCCTAGACCCCAATTTAAAATATAAACTATAATTTCATCCAAACCCTGAAAACCCTCTAACTAATCGATTTGCGATTAAGTTAGATAATCCCCTATTTAAACTCATCGCTAATGATCCCAAGGCCTTAACCCTACCTTAATCCTTCATTAACTCAAAAACTGTTGCACTTAAGCACCCACCGAGCCCCCCACTACCCTCCATGCAACTTCCCCACCCGAACACCGTATGATCACCTCCCTCCACATCCAATGGCCCTTATCCATTTCGGGCGGGCCTAATGTCCGAACAATACTTGCCCGAAAAAGTTGTTTTCCGCCAGGCTCCTCATGCTATGTGTTGTTCAACGTATGGAATCAGGTGGCCTCCACCAATACCACTGAAGCCCAAAATTGGTGTGACGAAAACCACTTACCGCCCGCCTGCTACTTGACAAAATAGTAACTTTTCACCCTTTTACACGACAAATGACCACTATTCACCCATACCCGCTAAAATTGACTTTTTACCATAAAGCCAAAAATCCCCAAATCATTTGTTTTTATCGTTTTTTCAACTGTAAACATCCATGCAGCACCTTCGAATGTCAAAGCTGTCAACCTATGTCCAATTGCATGCTAAAGATGCCACAAAGCATCTAACTCACTTTCTAGCCTACACAGAGCCTTTTCGACTGTTCGCAGTTGCCAGCTGCCATGTTCAGAGCTAGTTTTCCTTAAATTCCAGGTATTTAAGCCATAATTCACTGGAAAACCTGTCAATTTCAGAACCGGTTACTGAGTTTTATTAGTTAAAGTAGAAATATAATTAAAGAAACTCAAGTGTCTTAAGCTTACTCTGTACTAAACCATCATTGCCCTAAAGGACTGAAAATCACCTACCCCACTCTTAAATCTACAAGAACAGAGAATGGTTGCCCCAATTGCCATGGATGTTAGACCTATTTCCACTCCTCATCTAGACCTAGACCACCTCCCCCTGGTTGATAAGGATTTCCAGATAAAGGACACCTTTGTCCATGTATCCCCTCTCAAACTATACTACCGATACAGAGACCAATACCTAAACCATGCTGATAAAATTGGTTTTTGGGAGTCCAATTTGCCCAAGTACCAATTCCCTAAACTTCACATTTTCCCAGAAATTGTCCATTACCGCCATGCAAATTATATCCCCAATCAAAGAGCAGTGATGTCCCCTAACCAGACCATACTTTTCACCATCACTGTTGAATCTATTAATGAGATGCTGTGACTTCAACTAGGCCATAAGTTAACTCCCCTCTCCATTGGAGATTTTTTGGACTTATTTCCAAAGCTCAGCCCTGCAAGATTGGCCCAAATAATCCAAACCTTCCTCCTAGAAGATAAGTATACCCCCAAATATCCTCCTCCATATGTGTATGCCATATTTTCCCCATTTGGCCAGGACATTGTAGCAATGATATCCAGTGTCCTAGGTTATACCACCAGTGAGTATATAGATGAAATCATCCTGGATTTCATGTCCATATACATTCCAGGATAGCCTCCTATTTTTATTTATGATTATGCCAAGTTTATAGCTGATAAGATGCATGACCAGTTCCTTGGGATGACTAATGAGTGAGTCTTCAATTATTCCTCTGTTTTGTATCACCTTTTTCTATACTACCAAGTAGATAAGTTCCCCTTTACTCTCTAGAAGCTTGACACAAAAGGTCACCCTAGATCAGTAATTTTTTGGACTCCATTGATCCATAAATATCACTCCCCATATTCATATATAGACTTCATAGACCTATTTATACATCCCATTGTGAAAATGTTGATAGGAAGCCCTCCTCCAAGAATCAGTTTAGATATAAAGAGGATCATGTAACTCTCAAAACAATCCAAGGTAGGTGATTAGTACTTGTACCAAAAACACACTGAGATCAGGATTTATGGTTGTGAGCTGGCCCCATATAAACTACCTAAATACCTCCCAATGAGGTTATTTGCTGTGGAGTACTACAGGCAAATAATAAATTCAGATGAGGTAAACTTTGTTAAAGCCAAAAAGAAAGCCCAGTTCAAGATCAAAGACCAATTAGATCCCTTTATTTGTAATAGCAGAGAATCTAGAAAGGAGGCAGACCTAATCCTTCAAAGATTAAAACTAAAATAGAGTTTCATATGGAGATAGGATCCCTTGGATTTCATTTGCAAAAGAAGGTAGAAAAACAAGATGGCTCCTTATATCCATCACCACATCCCTGAGATAGACAAGTATGTCAACCAATTGCAATGGGTGGAAAACACTTTAGAGGACAGGCATAGTACTGAAGTTGTTGTGGAAAACACATTAATTGACCTATAGAAACAACTTGATGAGGGTTATTTCATGCAGGTGCCTGAGGGATCAGAAGTACTAGACCTATCAGAAGTACTAGACCTATAAGAGGTACCATAGAAATCAAACATACCAGAGCAATCAGAGAAAATAGGTAGACCAGAGGCCACCATGAGTACCCCCCAGTCTTACAAACTCCTCTAAATGACGAGAAAAGCCTTAAGAGAAATAGGGAAGGGGCCACTACCTCAAAAAGAGCAACATCACAAGCATAGGTAGAGACAAGCTAGGCTAAGAGACAAAGATTCAATCATGTCTCTGAATAGGAATATACAGAGGAGACGACTGAGGTTACAAGCACAGAAAGAGATGGGAGTAGGCTTGCCACTCCATCTGGAGGAACTCTAGAACCTTCCACATCACACACTAAGATGTTGGATAGGTAGCAAAGTGTTGAAGTTTCTTCCTTCAGAATGCCAGCAGATAAAGATCAAGACATAAAGGAAAGATACAAAGAAATAAAGGCTATAAATGAGAGGCTAAAAGCCCAAGCCTATGCACAGTATTTGAAAATGACCGCTACCAATCAAATAAGGCTTATGTCAGCCTTTGATGTTAAAGAGGGGAAAATACAGATGACTTTCATCAAGCCAACCACTCAGTAGCCAAGAACAACATTAGATTTTAAGAAAGTAGATTTTGAAGTACTGGCAAGGGATATTCATCCCACTGACCAGATTGAGATGCATAAGCAAACAACTGAGATGATTTATTCTACATTGACAGGGAAAGCCATAGCAACCCACCAATTGCAAAACTCTTTAAACAATATGACAACTCAGTTTTAGTTGGAGAAGGCCTCCTCACAGGCCAAAGATACAAGAATCAAGTCCTTATAGGACTTAGTGATAGAATTGGGACATGATCCCGAGGATGTGAAAGCAACAGAGTAGCTAATTAAAAAGAAGAATAATGACATTGCTACACTGAAGAAACAACTCAAAATTCCCCAGCTACATCACCCTCAAACAATGGAAGTCCTAGAAGCACAAAAAGGACATGAATAGCTTGTGTACCTAGTCCTAAAGATAAATGATCATCTTAAATAAATTGAGAAGGAGTTGGACACTTTGATTCGGTCCAAGAAAAATGACCTGGCCACAACTTCTAGAACTGTCATCCCCACAGTATCAATGAGAGTTCCTTCCACAATGGCAGCATCATTGGTAGCTAAAGCTCCCCCTGCCACAACATTGCCAATTACACCTGAGTCCACTACAACATCAAGTACATCAACTAAGAAAACAACTGAACTAGTAAAAGCTATGGAGGAGATGTCCATCCAAGCTATAGAGCTCAAAAGATTAAAGGAGAAAGTGGAAAGTTTGGAAACAGATTGAAAACTTGCCGAAATTTAGCAAAGAGAAGAAACACAGAAAGCCCAAAGAATGGGTGAGAAAATCAAAGTCCTAGAGAAAGATTTGACACTGCAAAAGTGTTGTGAAACCAGCTCACAAAAGGATAGAAAAGAGAGATCAACCCCTTAGAATTCAGCCTCTTCAAGGGGGCAACCTCCTTTACATTACACAAATGAGAAATTCTTTGATGATAGAAATGAAAAGACCTCCTTTCTATATATAGGAGTCTAAGGGGTCAGAACATAATCAGAGCTGACATAACAATAATAATGTAAGGGCACAATAATAACAATAGTGGGCTTCTATGGGGCACAATAGTAACAATATGGGCACTACATGGGTACATCAATATAATAAGTGGGTTGTACTAATAACAATAAGGGGTTACACTAGTAGTATAGGGGCCTAACATGCCCCTCTCCTTCAAAAAGCATTGTCATCAACGCTTGAGTAGTTCTTGATGCTTCTGTATAAAATTCTTGTCCTCCCATGTGGAATCTTCAGCGGGTAAGTTCTTCCACTTGATGAGATACTCTAAAATTGATCAATTCCGTAGTTGTCGGGTTCTTGTTTCTATGACTGCTCCAGGTTCCAATATGATTTTTCCTTCCTCTTCAATTTCTGGCAATATTGTTTGAATTGGGATATTTTGCAACTTTTGAATAAGTGGCCATGCTTCTTCATCCTTCTTCCATTCATCCCTTGCTTCATTTATCCAATCTAGTTGGATAATAGAAATAGCACAAAATAATGCCTCCACATCCTCATCCTTGAAGAGACTTCCCATTCAATAAGGTCGTCATTTTTTAAGTGCATGTAGTATTGCCAACATTTCCTTCTCATAAATAGCTTGCTTGAGATGTAGCAATAAAAATACCCAATCACCTACATCAAAACATTTTTCACTATGATGTTGATCTACCTGTTGTTTCGTTTGATTTTGCACTGAAGTGGCGATATCCTTTAAAAGTTGGAGAAATTGTTGTTGATGCTCAATGTGATCTTTCACTGCTTGAACCTTTTTTCTTCTTGATATGTCCTTCTATATTTAGAGTTTGAGGATTGGTAATTTCTTCCAATCCTTTAAAAGATATGGTCGGATTCATTTCTTGATGCTCAATGTGATCTTTCACTTCTTGAACATTTTTCTTCTTGATATGTCCTTCTATCTTGATAGTTTGAGGAATGGTAATTTTGATCAATGAATTACAAGATATGGTTGGATTCATTTCTTCATTCTCGATGTGATATTTCACTTCTTGCACTTTTTTCTTCTTGATATGTCCTTCTATCTTAAGAGTTTGAGGAGTGGTAATTCTTGCCAATGCTTTACAAGATATGGTCTTATTCATTTCTTCTTTCTCTGGGGTGGGGTCCTAGCATATATCTTCTTCTTTTGATGTTTCTTGATCCTTTTCTTCCTCCTCTTCACAATCTATATAGAATAATTTCTTCTCAGCACACTTATGACCTTTAGTGCATTTGCTATCACAATTGTAACAAAGCCCCTTTTCTCTTTTTTCCTCCATTTGTTGTGGTGTAACCCTTGTAGGTTGTGGAAGGCTAGGAGAAACAACACTTCCATCTTTACAGTTGTGAGGGGTATGCTTCCTGGTTTTTATAATTTCGCTTCCCACTATGCCACAAAGCCCTTTTACTCTTTCCAGTTGTTGTGGTGATGCTCTAAAGAAGGTGTTTCTCTTTGTATCCTCATAATGTGCTATCATTTCCTCTATGAAAATTGACCATGTAACAAGTTGTTTACGAGAACAAAGCCCTTCATACCATAAAAATTTATCTGGTTCTAAATATGGAGATGCAATACATACCTTTTGTAACAGTGGTACACCATGTAAATCAAAATATTGCTCCATCTGAAGTATCCAATTTACCGGATCCTTGCCATCAAACTTCCTCATCTTTCTTTTTCTTGATTTTAGGAGCTCGATCTTGAAATGACTGTAGCTCTGTACATTCGGATCTTTAAGTTTTGAAATTGCGACCTGTAGTAGCCCTCTGCATCCTCTTTCCAATGCCACCAGTCTAATCCAAATTGGATTATCCAAGAAAGTGTTATGCACAATCTCCCAAGATGACCTGATTATAGATCCTTCCAGAAGAGCGAACTCATATGAAGTGCCAAGTGTCATTATTTCCACCTTTGGCACTAAAAAATATATAAAAGAAACTATAGTCCTTCCTCTTTCTGTACCTTCTTACAAAATTTCAATCCGAAGCTCAGAGAGAAAGTTATGACAATTTTCCCCAGGTCACCTGTTTGGAATGTAATTCAGGTGTTTGCAAAAAGACCAACTTCCTTAGATCATATCTCCGCAAATATAGCGCAAAAAGCTCTAATTTTGGACCCGAGGTTCAGCGCGATTTTGTCTCAAATGGGTTTTTTTTTTAGCTTCTGAACATCGCAAAAAAGTTATAGTGAAAATGCCATGATGACCTGTTTGGAGCAGCGAAACCCTAGAATCCAAAGCTCTGATACCAAATGTTATGAAACCAGCTCACAAAAAGATAGAAAAGAGAGATCAGGGCCTTAGAATTCAGCCTCTTCAAGGGGGCAACCTCCTTTACATTACAAAAATGAGCAATTCTTTGATGATACAAATGAAAAGACCTCCATTCTATATATAGGATTCTAAGGGGTCAGAACATAATCAGAGCTGACATAACAATAATAATGTAAGGGCACAATAATAACAATAGTGGGCTTCTATGGGGCACAATAGTAACAATATGGGAACTACATTGGTACATCAATATAATAAGTGGGTTGTACTAATAACAATAAGGGGTTACACTAGTAGTATAGGGGCCTAACAAGAAGCCACTAGGACAGACTAAAGAGATGCTCTGGGCCAATATCATTTACTCTGTCAATGATATTTGGCCATCAATCCAAGTTATATTTGAGCAAATAGAATTAGTGAAGATACCCACTGAGGCTATCTCGAAAGTAAGGGAAGAATTAGGAGATAAACCTGAGGATGCAAATTGACTCATCCACCTCCTGAACAGTAAGAAGAGATATGAACTCCATGATCATAGCATAGAGGATAGGAATGAATCCATCCTAGAGATTAAAAAGGTCCTTTCCAAAAGAAACCTCATGCTCAACTTAGGAGAAAAGTGCCATAACATGTAGGTAGCCATTGACAGGTTTATGGCTAAATTTCAAATTTTGAGGGACAAGGGCCTTCCTAGTCCTATGGTCATTAATGACAAAATCATGACCCAATTGGACTATAGTGATAGAATCAGGAGCTTGGCCAAGGAACAAGCCAGCTCTTTAGGCATTAAAGCCCTAAGAACTGGCAAAGTATTATATGATACATTGGAGAACCTATGTTTCCTACAACATGAGGTGAAAATTTTGTTTCTCACCAAAACCAATTTTGAAAAATACATAGAGGGAGATGAAATTTATAGAAGAGTGTTGAAAATGACATTGCCTGAGACAGAATGGTGGGATTGAATGACAAATTTACTATGAAAATGTTTTACATCAGAAAGTTACCACAGTAAATCTCAAGACAGCCAGGTGAAATAGGTAAAAGACAGATTGGCAGGGTCAAAGGGTAATAGAGTCAAAGAGTATCAGTAAAAGGTAAAAGTAAACAAGATTCCAACATAGAAATACCACAACTATCAGCCAGCTTAAAGGGCTCCAACTCAACAGAAACAGCGAGCAACACCATAATAAAAGGGACAACATGAAGCAATTTAACATCTGTCTCTATCTTCATGCAAGAAGATATTCTTATTCCCTAGATTAAGTCTCAAGTTGTTTTGAGATATTTTGTAAATATTTTTGTATAAATACTTCACATTTCGAAGTATGTAGGGTGGATTCCAAGACATTTCTATAGACTTTTTCTCTCAAATCAAAGTTCTATTGTATCAATGACTGGATTGGCTTGCTGGATCAAGGAATAAAGATAAGATATTTTATAGGATTCTTGTGTAAAGAGAAATAAAAATAAGTATTCTCTCATGTTTACTGTTATTTTTTCTTATGTTTCTTCATAATCTTGTTTGTTTCTCTAAAATCTAAATGTATAACAGGGAATGATATTTCAGAAATTGCTTGAATGCACTCTATCTTGACTGTTTTACATTCTAAACGTTTTCTCCTAAACTATATTAGTTAGGGAATTCTTCACTGCTCCTTAGCTTCCGTAGTTTTTTCTCTGGTCTATAGCAAAGGATTCTTAATTTCCCTTTGTTCATGACCATCCTTTTTTGTTCATTCTGATCCTGGTCCAAGGATTCTTAAGTGTCGTTTCACCTTGGTTATAATCATTTCATCCATTAGACCTGAAGATTTTCCTTTTCCTTTGCTAGCATACCCTGTGAACATTCCCTTTAATGATCTGGTCCAGTCATGTTATCCTTTTGTTAACTCCATAGCCCAATGGCTTGAATATCTATCTCTATCCATCTACTCTAAGAATTCCACCACTCAATGTTCAATTCGAAGCAAAACCCCATAAACATTAAGAACTAGCCTAAAATCCCACAAAACAAAGCTAAATTATAAAGAAAGAGCCCTCTCTAGACTTAGGTTGGCTAGAGCCTAAGCCTAAAAGATTGGTTTGTGGTTACCTCGGATGGTTCCTTCTTTTGATAACTTCTAGGGAAAACTTCTGAGTGATAACATATGTTGGGTTGTGTTATATTCTTTCCATGACTAGCCCACATAGTAAACTGGGGGGTTAGAAATGGGGCAGAGCCCCCCTCGTTGCGCCGATTGTGTAGCGCGGGGAGTCATAGGGGGTTTGAGGGGTGCAGGTAACCCCACTCTAAAATCTTGGTTTTGGACCCTATGTTAGGTTGGGTGGACCTACCTATGGTTTTGTGCATGATTTTCACGCATGGATTTTGATGCGATGGTTTTCGGTCCATGGTTTTGGATGCGATGTTTTTGGTCCATGGTATTGGATACTTCAACAAGTATAAATATGTATTGTAACATTGAAAGGAACATAATGAGAAATCAAGCTAGTAGTCCCAGTTTTGGGATCCAGGGGAAAATCTCTATGTATATATGTGTTTCATGTGTTATGCTCTCGCATTGGTTATTTTCTATGTTTTAGAATTCGTATCAAGTAATTTTTGTGCAGGGTTAAAACCTACATTTGGTATCAGAGCTATTTTGGCCTCAAGGGGATGCATTTATTGCTAAGGGGTTTCACTCAGGCCTATGGTAGACCTTGTTCAGTGGGAGATCTGTGAGATCGATTCTGGTGGTGAAAGAAGATGGCGAGCAGTGGAAAGATAGAGATCGAGAAATTTAATGGTCAGAGTTTTGAGTTGTGGAAACTCAAGATGGAGGATCTGTTGGTGGATAAAGATCAGTGGATAACGGTAGATCCAGGTACTAAACCAGCGGGAGTGTCCGATGAAGAATGGAATAAGTTGGATCGGAAGGCAAAGAGCACAATACAATTGTGTGTGTCAGATTCAGTATTGTTGAATGTATCAGGGGAAGCTACGTCGAAGGCTTTGTGGGACAATTTAGGGACTTTGTACCAATCAAAGTCTCTGGTGAATAAACTGTTCCTATGGAAAAAGTTTTATAACCTGAGGATGAAAGATGGAGACTCAGTGACTAAGCATATGAACACATTTAATACTGTGGTAAGTCAGTTAGCATTTGCTGATATTAAAATTTCAGATGAAGATAAGTGCATCATTTTGTTGTGTTCTCTACCAGATTCGTGGGATAGTCTGGTTATTGCAATAGGTAGCAATGCAACTACCTTGCAGTTTGATGAAATAGTCTCATCCTTGCTAACAGATAAGATGAGATGGAAAAATATGGAGAGCTAGAATGGTGATGCCTTGTTTGTACGAGGACGGTCCCAGAAAAGAAACAAAAATAAGTCATCGAGTGGGAGATCTAAATCTAGAGGGAGATCTAAATCTCCAGGAAAACCTATAAAGGTGGTGTGCTGGAAATGCGGAAAGGAAGGGCACTACAAAAGGGACTGTAAATTTAAAGCTCCTGACAAAGGAAAGGGATCTGATGATGCTCCTTTTGCAGAGGTGAAAACCACCTCAGATGATGGTGAGGATGTGTACCTGGCTTCTTCAAGTACACATGTACATCATGAGGCATGGTTGATTGTCTCACGTGCATCCTTTAACTTCACTCCGCATAGAGAGTGGTTCTGGGAGTATGAGAAATATGATGGTGGTGATGTCTTCTTAGGGGATGATAGGAAGGTTAGAATCATTGGTCGCAGAAAAGTAAAGTTGAAGTTGCAAGGTGGAAGGGTTAGAACATTTTCGGGTGTTCTACATATTACGACATTGGCCAGAAATCTAATTTCTGTAAGAGCTGGATGATGCAGGTGTAAAAACAGTGTTTGACAAGGATACTTGCAAGATGGTTTCGGGAGCACTGGTATTGATGTGGGGAGTTTGAATTGGAACTTTGTACAAGCTACAAGGTAGCACTATTGTTGATGGGTGCAACAATTTTGTGGTTCTTGAAAGTGGAGCAGAAAATCTAGTGGTCTCTAGAGAGAAGACCATGCTGTGGCATCAAAGGCTTGGATATATTAGAGAGAAGGGCCTTTGAATACTTCATGGTAAAGGTATGGTAGAAGCTATGAGTAATAGCTCTCTGGATTTTGATTTCTGTGAAAATTGTGTATATGGGAAGTAGAATTGGGTGAGTTTCCCCTCTGGTAGTAAGAGGGCAAAACAAATATTAGAGCTTGTGTGCAGTGATGTGTTTGGACCTATGAAGGTTCCATCACTGGGTAAGTCTATGTACTATTTATCATTTATAGATGACTTCTCAAGGAATACATGGATATATTTCCTTAAGAAGAAATCTAATGTCTTTGAGAAGTTTAAAGAATTTAAGGCTCTGGTGGAAAATCAAAAAAAGAAGAAAATAAAGGTGCTGAGAACAGATAATAGTGGAGAGTTTTGCAGTAAGGAACTTGAAGAATTCTATAAGAAGTGTGGTATAGCATGGCAGAATACTACTCCATATACACCTCAGCAAAATGGAGTTGCAGAAAGAATGAACAAGACGTTGATGGAAAGGGCAAGAAGCATGCTCAGTGGTGCCCGGTTAGGACAGGAATTATGGGAAGAGGCGGTGGAGACAGCATGTAACTTGGTAAATAAATCACCTTCATCAGCATTGGAGGATAATACTCCACAAAAGGTATGGACTGGTAAGAAACCCTCTCTTTCACATCTGAGGGTATTTGGATGTGATGCATATGTACATGTTCCAAAGGAGAAATGAACCAAGCTGGATAATAAATCTGAGAAGTGCATCTTTATTGGGTATAAGGATGGTTTAAAAGGTTATAAGCTTTGGAACCCAGTAACAAGGAAGGTTGTGTACAGCCGAGATGTTATGTTCAGAGAGGTGAAAGATGTTATTAAACATGAAGTCCAACCAAAGGAACCTGAGAAGATAGAGTTTGAGCTAAAGGAGGAAGAATTAGACTCTATAGTAGAGGATGAATCAATAGATGAAGAGCCACAAAATTTGGGTGTGAGAAGATCAGCTCGAGAAAGAAGGCAACCAGAAAGGTATAGTCCATTCACTTTCTATTCAAATTTTGCTTTATATATTACTAATGATGATCCCAGAACTGTGAAGGAAGCAGTAGATTCAGAGGATGGAAAACTCTGGAAAGAGGCCATGGTTGATGAAATGGCATCTTTGCACAAAAATGAGGCTTGGGATCTGGTGGAGTTGCCAGTTGGAAGGAAACCCATTGGCAGCAAATGGGTGTTCAAGAAGAAGACAAATGCAGAAGGAAATGTGGATAAATACAAAGCTCAGTTGGTAGCAAAAGGTTATTCCCAGGTGTCGGGAATTGATTTTGGTGATATTTTTTCTCCTGTTTCCAAGGTAACATTTATTAGATACTTTTATCTGTTGTTGCTTCTTTTGACTTTGAGGTAGAATAGAAGAATGTGAAGACAACATTTCTTTACAGGGATCTGGAAGAGGAGATCTACATGAAGCAACCTGGAGGCTTTGCGGTGAAGGGTAAGAAAGTAGTATGCAAGTTAAAGAAGTCTCTATATGGGTTAAATCAGTCACCAAGGATGTGGTATCATAAATTTGATACATTTATACGGGGACTTGGCTTCACCAGAAGCAAAGCAGATCACTATGTGTATTTTAAATTAATTGGTGACCGTGTTATTTATCTAGTCCTGTATGTGGATGATATGTTGCTGGTTGGAAATGACAAAGAAATTATCCAGGATTTGAAGACCCACTTGTCCTCCAAATTCGACATGAAAGATCTTGGTGCTGCAAACTATATTTTGGGAATGGAAATTAAACGAGATAGGACAAAGAGGAAGCTCTGGTTAAACTAGAGGAAGTATGTCGAGACAATATTTCAGAGGTTTAATATGCAAGATAGTAAACTGGTGAAGGTTCCTATTCCTGTAGGTGTAAAGTTATCTGCTGAACAGTGTCCCAAGACACAAGAAGAGGAATATTATATTTCCCGTGTTCCATATGCAAGTGTAGTCGGTAGCCTGATGTATGCGATGGTCTGTACTAGGCCAGACATTGCACATGCAGTGGGAGTATTGAGCAGGTTCATGTCAAAACCAAGGAAGGAGCACTGGACAGTAGTGAAGTGGGTTTTGAGGTATTTGCATGGCACTAGTGATTATGGTTTGTGCTACCAAGGAAGACTAGGATTAGACAAAGTGTTGGATATTCATGGCTTTGTTGATTCGGGTTGGGCTGGAGATCTAGATCAAAGAAGATCTACAAGTGGGTATGTGCTTAACCTATTTGGAGGTGCAGTCAGTTGGATGAGTAAGAAACAATCTATAGTGGCACTATCAACTACAGAGGCAGAATACATGGCAGCCACTCATGCAAGCAAGGAAGCAGTTTGGTTGTAGAGATTGTGTTCAAATATGGGGTTAGTATAGGGAGCTATAAGGATAGACTGTGACAGCCACAGTGCAATTTTCTCGACAAAGAACCCTGCATATCATTCAAAGACAAAGCACATTGATGTTCAGTATCACTTTGTGAGGGATATGATAGAAGACAAAAAGGTGTTGCTAGTAAAGGTGGACACTTTGAAGAATATTGCAGTTGCATTGACAAAATCTGTGAGCTCTAAGAAGTTCTCTTGGTGTATAGAAACAATGGGCATTGCAGGACTAGATAAATGACTAAGCTCTCTTGTGGCCCCCTGTGGAAAGGAAAAAACAAGTGGGAGAATGTTGTGTTGTGTTATATTCTTTCCACGACTAGCGCACATAGTAAACTGAGGGGTTAGAAGAGGGGCACAACCCCCCCTTCGTTGCGCCGATTACATAGCGGGGGGAGTCACAGGGGGTTTGAGGGGTGCAAGTAACATTGTCCTAAGCTTTACCTCTTAATCACTACTATTCACACTCATTCAATGTACATATTATATAATTAGATCTTCCATAAAGGTTTGATCTTCTTTCTTCAGCGGTTTACCTCCCTTGCTAGTTTGTTCGCGCAAGACATGTTTGGTTGTATTTGCATTCCTGACAAGAAGAGCGATGAAGGGAGGGTCAAGCTGCTGTGTTTCTTTATATAGGTCATTTCTAAGGGCTTTCTCATGTGCCGCACTAATGCTCATGAGGATTTGCTCTCCAACATTGGAGAAAATAAGAAATAGGGTTGAGGAGGCTCCATCACAAATTGCTCTAGCATAGAACATACCTAAAATTAACATGGTATCGGAGCTGAGGTGAAGGCAATGCCCAAGAAAAAGTGAAAGAGAAATCACCGAAGAAAGTTGGAAAAAAGAAGGATCAATGGATTCCTCATCCCTCTTCAAATTCACCAAGGGTGAAGTTGAAGCAGAGAATATTATCCGATTGGCGTAGCGGAATATGGCCTACCTAAAGATCACTTCATTGGAAGACTGAATCTCAGGGTGGAAGGAAAGGCAGGTAACTAGTTCAGCCATTATGTGAAGGAGTGTCTGAATGGTAGGGACACATCACTTGATGATGATAACAATCATTCCAGGGACATCTTCAATGATCAAAGGAATGACAGGTAATGCAAGTCATCAAGGAAATGGCCTACTCTTCAAAGAAAGCAAGGAACCCCAGTGCTTCAAGGAACTTCATCGGATAGATGGGTGCACTCTCTAATTTGGTAGAGATGGAAAAAATCGTGTGATTATACTTGGGGCCAATGCCACCTATCATGTAAAGGGTGTAGGGAATGTTAACCCTCAATTAAATGAGGGTAACTCGATTCATTTACAGAATCTCTTTTATGTACCTGATCGCAAGAAGAACCTGGTGTCCATCTCAGGAATGGAAGTCAAAGGTTTCAGGGTGGCATTCATCGATGGAAAGGAAAATGTTAAAAAAAATTCAAATATGCTTTTTCTCATGGGTTCTAGGTTGGTAATTTGTATCAAGTTGCAGGATGGTCCATTGGGGATCATGTCAATTGAAATATTGCATCTATAACACTGTAGGTCTACCTATGGGGCCCTACCCGATGTGAGCCAAATGGTGATAGGGATGTCTGAATTCAAGTAGAGCATGAAGGTACATCTCTTAGATGTACCGAAGGAAAATCTTATAAGGGGACCATTTCCCTCATGCAGTAGGTCCACAGGTTTGGAGCAACCCGAGGAGTTTGAGTTTCATGATCGAGAATCTCATGTATATAGGTAGAAGAAAGCCCTCTATGGATTGAAGCAAAACACCCGAGGCATAGTATGAGAGGATTGATAGCTATCTGATGAAGCTAAGATTCACTAGGAGTGAAACCAATCCAAACCATTACCTGAAGGTTGTGGATGATAGACCTCTCATACCGGCATCCTATGAGGACGACCTATTTCTGATAGGTGTAGACCCTCTCATTTACAGAAGTAAGAGGGAGTTGGATTCCAGATGTGGAATGATAAACCACAAGCCTGCGACTACCTCGAGGATCTTAACTTTTTGAAGCCATATGGTAGTTATGTCAGAGCAGATTTGGGAAATGCCTTTGAGCTTCATAAACTAATTCGCATTGGTGTTCTTGGTGAACTTCCATCTGGACATATGCTTTGCAGTTAGCATGTTGAGCTCATATTTGGTTGAGCCTCACTGGATTTGTGCCAAGAATATTCTGAGATATCTTCGGGGCACAATCTCTAATGGATTGAGATATACTACTGGAAATATGAAACTGCATGGTTATTTGAATGTTGACTAGGCATGCAATGTGGAGGATCACTAGAGCACTTCTCATTGTTGGTTCTCTTTGAATTCTGCTTCGATATCATGGATGAGCAGGAAGCAGAAGTCGGTCGCTATAAGCACCACCGAGACCAAATACATAGCTATGAGTATGATCTCATGTGAAGCTACATGGTTGCAGAAGCTCTTAATGAGCTATTTGTACACATGATGAATACCACTGTGATTCTCTGTGACAACCAGAGGTGGGATTCAATTATTGAGGAATCTTGTATTTGATGACTGCTCCAGCAGATAGACATCAGATACTGCCTTATCTGGGATATGGTAAGTCGATGAGCGAGGAGGCTCCATCGCATTGAGCCTGATGTACAGGTCACAAACATTTTGTCAAAACCTTAGTGAAAGGTCAAATCTGTGACTTTCCCGAATGACTTGGAGTCGTTGAGAGACCTTCTTATAAGGGTCCTGCATGTTGCATGCATTGAGATCTGGGAGCTCTCGGGTATTGGGGTACTTACTAGAGAAACATACGACCATAGGGTGATTCACCCTCCCCTGGTGGTGCGCTATGAATACGATGATTAGCTCTTCTATGGGCCGGGATGATTAGTTCCCTCGTGGCAACATTGGAACAGGATGATTAGTTCTCCTGTGGGCCAGGATGATTTTTTCTCCGTGGCGACTGTTGATGAGCCCCAAAAATGGATAATTATTTGGGCTCATTCAACATCCTAATTCGACTTAATCCACCATTCTCATTAGTTTATTGCATGTTTTTTATTATATTTATGCTAATAGAGTGAATTGGGTTAGTCATTATGCCAACAAGTCTAATGGGTGCTTTGTGTAGCCTTTTTGGTCAATTTGGAGTCAAAATTGAAGGTTTTAATGAGCACTTGGCAACCAAATTCGTGGGAGAACAAGGGAGAGGATTTGTAGGAAGGTGTCCCCTTCATTTATGGGCCCTTACCTCAAATTCTCCACCATCAGCTCGGAGTTCAAGGGCCACCAAATCAATTAACACAAGGGCAGCCAAGCAAGTCAAGTAGGACTGCTGTTAACTACAAGTTTTGGGCAGCCGAGTCCCTAACGTTTAGGAGGACTGTTGGGGTCCTCAATTTGTATAAATAAGAAGGATTAGGGCCTCATTTGGGTTAACCAATAGTTAGCCAGTAGTTAGTCATTTTTTATTCATTTTGTAGTCATTTTGTATCTCGATTTTTAGGCAGTAGATTAGCTTTACTTTCAGCACATTTTCAAGTTCTCCTTGTGGACAGTTTTTGGAATGTAACATTTCTTGCTCAATAAAGATGAATCCAACTTTGCACCAGATATAAATCTCTCTTAGGAGGCTGTAGCTCTTGGGGTTGGGCCCATCTCAAGTGCTCAGTACATCCTTTGTTTACTTTCATTTGTTTTTGCTGCATTCTTAGAATAAAATCTGCTATTTATATTTAAATCTTGCTTTGTTATTTAGATTTCTTTTGATGGTTAAAGTAGCTTCTCATGTTTAGAATAGATTGGTAGGATAATAACAAGAAAAAGTCTCCAAAAAAGGGTTAGCAAACACTTTTGGTTTCACCTCTTCCTAATTGGATCAGGGGCTGGAGTTGGAATAACCGTGCTGTCCCAAACAAAAACACTAGTTTTCTTTACCATGCAATCCTTAGTGTGTTGTTTTCATTTGCAGAGGTTTGTTACATGTTCAGATCTTTGAATGCTTCATTTCATAGTTAATATACATGGTTTCCTTGCAAATAAAGCTGTTGTCCATTCTCGTTACTGTTAGCCAGATCATACTAGGGTATCATAACTAGATCTTTGTTTTCTTACATGTCTTTGTTGGTTCAGTTGGAAACAAAAATTGCAGAGCACCTCTACCACTTCTCTATCTACCCAGACTCCCTCAAACCCATCTTCTCCATCTCCTAACTTGGTTTCTTGCCTCACATTGCCACATTGCCCTCATAACCCTACCTTTTGTGCAGCATTATTCCAGCCTTCTTGGAACAAGTCCAGCCATCTACACCTTCTCCTCAACTCCATCCTCCAAGTCTTGAACTCCCCTACACCCCCATTTCACCTCCATACTCATTCCTCCACCTTTTCCCCTCCATCCATGCTCCAAAATTCCATTACTAAACATCTTGTAGAAAAATTACAGAACATCCTGTAGAACCCCTGCAGACTTCCTGTAGAAGCTCATAAACGCGGTTTCTTGGCAGCCAAACTTTGTGAAACTCTCTGGAAGGGTGTTAGGGACCCCTTAGACCCTCTATGAACCTTCCCAACCTTTCCCAAGCATTTCTCCCATTGATCTACCCTTGCACAGTAAAAAGCCAGTTAGAAGCACATGCATGATAATTCCAACAACTTGAACAAAAATACAAAAATATGTTTTCTTCAGATAGAGGTAGTCTAGACACATGTATTTTACCTTCATAGAAGTAATGGCATCTCTTTAAGTAGTTTGCATGCTCTCCTTTGCATCAATAGGACTAGCTGGTAGAATTAGGGTTTGTTAGGGTTTGCGTTTCTTTTTGGCTTTCAGTTTCTTTCTGCAAGTAGATTAGCTTCCTTTGAGTTAGCTTTCATCCATCAGTTAAAAAGCTTCTTCTAAGAGCTCATAGAGGTTGGCTTAAGCCCCTATCAGACTTGTGCCAGCTGACCAAGTGACAGCAGCGGCAAGAGCTAGTACTTGTGCATACAGCACCGTCGCTTCCAAGTTTGTTACGAACTATCGGGTTGATAAAATTAAAGAAGGGAGTTCCAGGAGTTGTAGCATTATTGCTACAATATTGGGGCCCGCCATCTTTCTGGCGTCGTTGCCGGGGAAGCGTCAGAGTATTGGTGATTGCTGTTTTTCTTCTATTTTCCACTACAATCTTCTGCTAAGTAGTTTATTTCATTTCCATTATGCAATTTCGTTTATGCAAAAGTAGATTAGCATTTCCCACTTTCATAGATTAGCATTTCAATTCCGCAATTTCATTTCTGCAAACGTAGATTAGCATTTCAATTCCGCAAGCGTAGACTAGCATTTCATTCCTGCAATTTCATTTGAGCAAAATAGATTAGTCCTTTCCTGCTTTCATTTCAATTCCGCATTTTCATTTTAGCAAGATAGTTAGTTGCAGTTCAATCTATTTCAGTTTTGCAGGTAGAAGTAGAAAAAAGAAAAAATCAACCAAAAAGATTTCATTTCATGCCTTCTAGAAGTAGAGATAAGTTAGAAAAATGATTGCACAACACCCCTGTTATAGACATTTTTGTGCCTTGTAGCTCCAAGCATGAAATGTCCATAAACCAAGGGCTCCTAAGTCCCTAAAAGTGTTGTTCCAACCCCTAAAGGAACAAGGTCAACAAATTACAGCTTCTCCCAGAAGTTCTCCACTAGAAACTGCACAGAATCAGTCAAATCAGGATCATTTCAGCTACTCCACTGGCTAGCTGCGTTGCATAGCACCTAAATACACTAGTTAGGTGCGTTGCAATGCACCTAAATGCACTATGAGGGTGCGTTGAGCAGGAAATGACAAATGACAGTGCCATTCTGCGAGGTGGAAAGACAATGGAAGCTTCCAGAATCTTCTCCAATGACACTTGCCTCACTGAATTCGACCAAGGATGAGTAAGAGGCTTTCAGTCTCCAAGTGGAAGCAAGAATTGACAGAGAGAATACACTAATCAAATCATAAGCTGACTCATCCTCCTTGCATACATCTATATATGGATCCCTCATCCCAGAGATCCAGAGGCTGGAATTTTGTACATTACAAGGAATTGCTGTTGGTTTTGAGATAGATATCAGAATATTGGGTGATTTATGCTTTGTTGGAGGTGAAGAGGGGCTTCTTTGCTGGGAGGTTGATGCTGGGTCAGGAATCATCGGTTGTAACTCCTCCTGGATCTTCTTGTTATATCAATAAAACTATTTGAGTTTTTCCTACATGCTTTTGTATCATTGATGCTTGTTACATTTGTATGGTTAGCTTAAATCTGATCCTAAGCTATTTATGAATATAGATCCATGTCTTTGTATAGTTTTCTTCTTCTATGATCTTACAGGAACTTGGTGAAGCTGGGCAAGTAAGGGAGCAGGTAGCTGGAAGCTGTCAAAGAAGAGAGGGATTGAATCAAAGGATTAGCGCAAGACACAGGTCGGTTCTTTCTATCCCCCTCTATCTTTAATTCATAAAGGAAATACAAAAGTAGTTTTCTCTGTTTGTTTCTAAGGCAGCTGTCACACCTTAGTGGGATAGAGCAGTTCTAAATAGACACTTTTCCCGGTAACAAAATGGCGACTCCGCTGGGGACGATTGTCTAATTAGTTTGTTTGTGTATCTTTTTGTTGTTTGTTTCATAAACTTATAAGTAGCATTCGAACTGCATTTGCCATAACAAATGCAAAGTAGACATCTGCTACTTCAATCCATTCACTGGATCTGTTTATGATTTGAAAAGCTGATTCACAAATGATCTGATTTCCCTTTGTGATAGCTCTTAGACCCTCCTTAGATCTACCCCCTGATTGTGAATTACTGATTGCTTTTACTCGGCCAAAAACCAAATACTAAACTGCAAACTGTGACCCAGAACCCAGATAGAATTCTCGTTTCTGCCCCAGTGCAGGTACTGTGAAGAGATCCTGCATTTCAACGCACTTCTCGAAAGGGAAACCTCCGCTGCAATCCAGTTTCTCTGTGTTACAGGTGTGCTGATCAGACTAGCCTTGTGCAGCTGAGGTTTCTGTGCTTCATTCTTTCCAGTTTTGTCTCTGATTTTTGCAGCCTGTGATCAGTGTATGTGTCTGTTTAAAAACCCCTTTTCCTTGTTGTTATTCCGCCTCCTTTGTACAAAAGAACTGTAGATGTTTTTGTGTGTTTGTTGAGTCGTTTACAGTTTTCCATTGCAAAAGTAGAATAGTCGTACTGTCGTCCTTTGATTTAGATCTGTCGCAAGTGTCGATTTCGATCATAGGAGAAAGTTTGATTGCTGTTGATGGTCGACTATACTTTTACTTTTGCCTTTGGTCTGAATTTGTGATTTTCTAGTGTCAAAAATGAGTGTTCATTTCAAAATCTTAAAGTGTCGTAATCGTCTTTATCTTTTGATTTCGAAAAGAAGCTTGTTTGTGTTTGTCGCTTGAAAGCTAATTTAGATTTGTACATCAACTTTATTTTTAGCATCAATATTAAGAAAGTCGAAAACAAATACATGCACATGTGCATTTGCATATTGACAATCTGTTTGGCTTGATTTAAGAAAGTGCATTTATAGTGTGCTCTTTGCTCTTTGTGAAAAGATTGTGTCTTTCTTTTCCCCTAGTAGCTACGATTTTCATTGCTGAAAAGAGATAAAAGTTTGTTTATCATCTTTAGATTGCATTTTAGGAATTATATCTACATCTCGTGGTGAACCCAAAAGGAAAACTTCATAAGAAAGATCAACTTAAAATAAATTCAATGAATCTAACAACGCTTTGGAACTTAACGCACAACATTTAGAGGTCTAGGCTAGAGACGTATTCCGGTGTCGTAAAGCCTGGTAACTGTTGTCCTCACTGATGGTTGGGTGATTCCTCCACTTTGAGACGATAAGTGCCAGTACGGACTTGTGCTCCCACGTACCATCGAGTATATTTTGGGATACCCCTATAGGCTTAAATCCTTTACCCATAGGAAGCCATGTCTGCCGCCCTATCGATCGCAATGCACTGAACACAACATTCGAGAAGATTGACTGCCGTACCGTAAAAAGTATTCTGCAGTTTTGCGATTGGTTTGGTACTCCCTCTACCTAGATCTCCAGAGCAGTCCCTTTTGTTCCTTTTCAGACTCCTTAACGGAAAAGGTCCATCTGAGCACTTGTCACTTCAGGCTCATTAAAAATCGAAGGAGACTAGAGTCATCTTTTGTTTTTTCTCGACTCTTAAAAACTGAAAAAACAAGTTGTGTCAAAGCGTCTAAAAATTTATTTTAAATGGAATATTCATTACCCCTTTCCTACGTTGATCTTGGGTTGAGAAAATGGAGTCTACCAACCAAGGAATTCCCCTTGGAGGAAATCCTAGTCCCTTTTCCTCTTGGGGAGATGTTGGTGCACCCCATATGGCCACATTGTCGCTTCCAGGACTGACAATTGGTTTGCCTATATGGCTCTTCTCAACCTCTGTCGTTAAGAACACCACTATTCCTGAACAATCGAATCAGCAATTAGACGAGTCCAGAGTTTCCCACCAACCTTCTACTTCCTCTAATTCTTCTTCTCCTCCTTCCTCTTCGCTTGATGGGGCTGGTAAAGCCAAAAGTCAAGTTCCTAAGGAGAAGAAGGAAAAGAATAAGAAAGAGAAGAAGAAGAAGGAGCCAAAGGCAAATGGGGGAAAACGAGTGTCGTCTAACGAAAATCCACACACTGTACCGACCAGGCCTAAATCACCATGTGTCATTTGCAAAGGAGACCACTTTCACAGAGATTGTCCTTGCATCCCTCGGATATTAAGGGACTGGTCTCCTAGACTGCACAACCCAGTGTTGTCAACCTCTGATGATCATGTTGAAAGTGCACCGTCGACTAGTGAAAATGAAGTCCCAGGACAAAAAGGAAAATATAGATTTCCTTGTAAACTGTGTGAAGGCGATCATGCCGTCCATCATTGTCCCTTCTTAGACGAAGCTAAAAGAGTTTTGGATGATCGTCCGGTTTCACCATTACGACTTCCTCCTGGATATAAAAAACTCTTGCCGAGTCCATCACTAGTTGAAAATTCGGCTGGCCCGCTCAGGTGGTCGGCTGAAGCACCTATTGTTGAAGATAAACCATATGGATCCATACCAGACGAAAGTCAAAAGGTCAAGGTGGCAGTTGACCCGGTCTTGCCTTTAGAGGTTTCACCTTCAGATGATACAGTCACTGGGGAGAACAAGGATGACACCGTCCAAATTCTCTTCATAAGCACAGACTCCAACGAACATGGGGGCAATTCACCTGTTCCTTTACCGCAGGAAGGAAGTTCGTCAGAGTCGTACCCGACCGTCTATTCGGTCCCACCTCCAAGCAACCTAGTTGTCTCCTTCAACTGGAATCAACTTGGCAGACCCCGTTTACCGGCAAGCATACCATTCTGAATTATCTTCCAAATATATAGAATGGTTATGGCTGGTGCTATCATAGAAGAGGGGGCTTCTGTGAGTATCCTTTCCTCGACTGCTTGGAAAGCGCTTGGTTCGCCATCGCTTTTGCCTGAGATGAGAAATCTGACAGGCTTTGATAAAGGAACCAATCGACCTTTAGGGATCCTTCCCGATGTGCCCATAACATTGAGAGGGAAAACCGTTCACCTGAACGTAATGGTAGTTCAAGGACCCCTAGATTACAATCTACTCCTTGGACGAGACTATATTTATTGCATGGGAGCCATTGTCTCCTCACTCTTTAGAGTAATGTGTTTTCCGCACGAAGGAAGAGTGGTCAAGCTCGTGGACCAGCTTTCATTTCCTGGATCACGCATAGCAAATAGTCATATACCATCCCTAAATGGTCTTTTCTCGCAAGAAATGTCTCAATCTCCAGTCCGTCCTCCCGATGAGCGCGAGTAATTCGGAGGGATATGACTGAAACCAAGGGGGCATGCATCCTGGTCTGCTTCGGCAGGAAAACTTTGAGTATAGAGTAGGTTTCCGCGGGAGAATATGCCTAGTCTGTACCCCCGTCCGTGAGTGGAAGAGGGGGTTATTCTAGTACAGGATCCTCTTGTCAAATTTATGTCAGGGATGTCTCACTATATCATCCGTTCACCTTTGTTTACCTCGGTAGACATCGCCAAAGAAGTGTTTTGTTTGTGCTGCGAATAGAACAATCTTTGGGTAACCTGTAAGAGGTTTACCCTTCCTGATAAAACGAATGTTTTGTCAGCTCGAATAGAGGGTGACCTTGAAACTTTGTTTTATACCTAAGGGCATGCAAGCCTTTTGGCGTGCAAGCGAAGAGCGACTTTTTATTTTTTTAAATTTTTAGGACCTCTAACCCTTTAAACCCGTAGGATTAGTCGTTTCCTAACTTGCATAAAGAAAGGATGTGGGGAAAAACTCTAAAAGTTTCCATTTTTATATGAGACATTATTATCATATGACTGGATTGATCGAGCAATGTTACCGCGAGGTTCAAGCTCGTTAAAAAATAAACCCGGACCGAGCAAATGTTTCCACCCGCGTTTAAGCTCGTTAAAAAATGAACTATTCCCGGGTAAATAACCACCGTGAATGTAGTACTTCAGCCATTAAAGCCTTGGTCGTGTTTGCACCGTCACCTCCACTTTTACATTGGCCGATCATTCACCTCCATTTGATTGTTTGCCCATTTTGAGGAACAGCTGCGAAGAGTGATTTCACTAGCCATCCTTGTGACACTGCCGTGATTGGAAAATTCCAAACCTTACCTGGAATCAGCTGCTACCCATTTTATCACTCGTTCCTCAAAAGACGAGTCTCCTTTAAGCTCTTTTCAACTGACTTGTAAAATATGAAAAGATTGCCAAGTCCTCGGCCTTCCAGCTCATTAAAGGGATAGGAAGTGCTATCCCTCCTCTAGATTTTAATCTTTTTGGACCTGAGAGATTATTGCACAAAAAGATTGAGTGCTTGTTTTGTTCGGCTCGTTAAAACTATCGAAAATTCATCCCTTCTGTATTGTTTTATACTTTTTTAGACTTACGGGATTAGATGACGAAAAAGGAATTTTGGAGTTACCATTATGTACCTTTTCAGACTCTCTAAAAATGAAAAGGACCGAGTTATCTTTGTCGTTAAGCTCGTTAAAAAGATTAATAGCGACAAACTTGTCTTTAGACGAGAACGAGTTTCACTATCACTAGGCTCGTTAAAACATAGCGATGGGTTTGCCCGAAGGGAAAATTATAGAACAAGCATATGTTATCCTCCTCAAGCTTGACAAAAATAAAGAGGTACTGGTCAGCAATGACTGGGGAAAAATTGGGAAGAAAACTCAAAGAATCTTTATTGGTAGCAAGTCGCTCTTGAACATGACACTTCCACTCTGTGTCCGAGTCGGGTTGGGTTCTTTCATTCACCGGCCACATCGCCATGGTCTCGCCATACCATCCACATTTGGGGTTAATGCTACCAATCCATCACATAAGTGTCGCCGACATGTTCAAGAGAAGTCATCTAGAGAAGTCACCTATGTCCCACCCACTACCATACATTATACTCCATTCTTTCATGACTGCCATCCTGAACCGTATATCATCAGATTGTTTTCACCTCCATCAAAATCATTTCCTCCGTTCCATGTCATTGATGTGGGATTCATTAAGGCCCTCCTTTGACGGATCACTTCTTGTCGACATCAGCTCATTATCCAAGAAGTTGATCTAGGAACACCCCATTTAGTACTTTGAAGCTTGCATGCCTTAATGGCAAGTTTCTCACTTCTGGCGACAGGTTTACATCAATGGCCTTCGACCGAAAGATTTTGCGTGGTGTTCGACGCCAAGTCCTTTATTCACACCACGTGAATTGTACTGTAGTACCTTGAGGGTCATTATAATTATCGGTGATTCCTCTCGTGCTTGTTAACAGTTTACATCATTGACTGGTAATCAAGCAATGTCTTTCCATGTTTGACTTCAGGACATTTCTCACATGGATCGACTTGTACTTCGAGTGAATATCGGACGAGATTGAAGACCCCGGATCTAGTTTCATCCATCCGGGCTGCGATATATATTCAGGAAAATAAAGACATTAAATGTATAGCATTGCAGCACAGATAATCATCCTACCAAAAGGATGATGGCTCTATCAGAATCATCAATCTACACTCAGACGATTGTCTGTCCTATGTACATGAAAATGAATTTATAAAGCTGAGCATGGGAATGCCTGCCTCAGCTAGACCATGAAAAACAATATGAAGATAATGTATTGTATTGTATCTTATTACAGGTGTCCTCCCAGCATTGAAAGAACTTCGGATCCTCATAATAAAGAATTTCACCTGATTAATGGCCTCATACTTTAGGGGGCAACTGTTATAGACATTTTTGTGCCTTGTAGCTCCAAGCATGAAATGTCCATAAACCAAGGGCTCCTAAGTCCCTAAAAGTGTTGTTCCAACCCCTAAAGGAACAAGGTCAACAAATTACAGCTTCTCCCAGAAGTTCTCCACCAAAAACTGCTCAGAATCAGTCAAATCAGGATCATTTCAGCTGCTCCACTGGCTAGCTGTGTTGCATAGCACCTAAATACACTAGCTAGGTGCGTTGCAACACACCTAAATGCACTATGAGGGTGCGTTGAGTGGGAAATGACAAATGGCAGTGCCATTCCGCGAGGTGGAAAGACAATGGAAGCTTCCAGAATCTTCTCCAATGAAACTTGCCTCACTGAATTCGACCAAGGATGAGTAAGAGGCTTTCAGTCTCCAAGTGGAAGCAAGAACTAACAGAGAGAAGACACTAATCAAATCATAAGCTGACTCATCATCCTTACATACATCTATATATGGATCCCTCATCCCAGAGATCCAGAGGCTGGAATTTTGTACATTGCAAGGAATTGTTGTTGGTTTTGAGATAGATATCAGAGTATTGGGTGATTTATGCTTTGTTGGAGGTGAAGAGGGGCTTCTTTGCTGGGAGGTTGATGCTGGGTTAGGAATCATCAGTTGTAACTCCTCCTGGATCTTCTTGTTATATCAATAAAACTATTTGAGTTTTTCCTACATGCTTGTGTATCATTGATGCTTGTTACATTTGTATGGTTAGCTTAAATCTGATCCTAAGCTGTTTATGAATATAGATCCATGTCTTTGTATAGTTTTCTTCTTCTGTGATCTTACAGGAACTTGGTGAAGCTAGGCAAGTAAGGGAGCAGGTAGCTGGAAGCTGTCAAAGAAGAGAGGGATTGAATCAAAGGATTAGCGTAAGACACAGGTCAGTTCTTTCTATCCCCCTTCTATCTTTAATTCATAAAGGAAATACAAAAGTAGTTTTCTCTGTTTGTTTCTAAGGCAGCTGTCACACCTTAGCGCGATAGAGCAGTTCTAAATAGACACTTTTCCCGGTAACAACCCCCACTGCTTCACACAACCAACATTCTCTCTTCTTCGATGGCTGTGATTAAAGAACCCTTAGGTGGACAGTAAGACATATTTGAAGAACCTCAAGGGAAGAAGAAGAAGAAACCATTCCTTTGGAGCAAATGGCTACAAGCGGAAATGTTGGGAGCAACACCTTGTCCAAAGACGAATTTGAAAATTAGATCGAAGATTTCAAGAGTGATATGAGGCAGTTTCTTGCCATGCAGCTGGATACCTTGCAGATCCAAAAGAAGCAAGAAGAAGCCAAGAGGGCTTTGGCCATTTTTTGTCCTAGGTGCACTAGAAAGCATCCGAGGAATGAATGTCCATTGTACTCCATAGAAGTGTGTTTTGTATGTGAAAAATACCATCCTACAGATCAGTGCCCTTCCTTACCCAGAATTAAAGCTGCATATCAAAGAGCCAAAGGAGCCACTGAATCACTCTATTATATGAACCGAAGGAGGCCATATGAACCTAGATCTTATTAGCAGGAACTGCAAGGGACATCCGAGACCTATTATGACCCTATCAAGCCACTTTCATGCCTTCTTGGGGTCACCCTTCTCATCCTTCGTAGTTCACACCTCTTCCTTGTTCCTTCATAGATCCACATTATGCCCAACCAGCTGCTCATTTGTTTCACTCTTATGCTCAGCCACAGCCTCAGTGGAATGCAACTCATCAGGGGTGGAGGCCCCAATACAACACTCCTCCCACTTCTTTTCCTCCACCACCTGCTCAACCGCAACCAACACCTCCTCCTCCACCAAGGCAACCCCAAATGCCTACCCAACCACAACCCCATCCGCATCCATCTCAAATACACACCTCCACTCAACTACCTGTACCACCATTGCCAAAACCATACCATGGAGCAGCTCAACCCAATTGCAAAGCTGAGGCACAATATGTCCAAACAACTACTCTTGAGCTCAATGATCTTCACCATAGCTCAGGAAGAGTATTGCAAAAAAGAGACTATATTGAAAGCATTGAAGGACTACATCAGGCAAAACAAGATTCAAAAGAGGAGATCAAAGAACCATGGGCTGCACTTGATGAAGAGAAGAGATCAGAATCAGAGATTGAGAGAGTTCCCTCATGGTTACCATCAAATCCTCCATGTACTCAAGAGAAAGATCAACAAAAAGTGGAAGATGAGAAGGTCATGATAGAAGGTGACATGAAGAATGATCCAGATCAGCAAAAGGACCAAGGATATCAAAGCTGTATTGAGACATGGTTCCAGACAGTCACTAAGTTGCAACAATACTCTCTTCCTCAGCTATGTTTGATCCCTTCAAAGTCAGATCATTTTGTCTCTGAAATCTGGATAGCTATCAAAGCATGCATTTCGAGCCTTCACATCATCTTGTCTCTAATCTCGATGTGCACATGGCTCCATTGGAAGTATTCTTATACTTGGAAATGATTTTGTTTTTCAAGTAGGGTAGGGTAGAAAAAAAGGAAAAAGAAAGAAAAAAAATGAAAATAAGAAGAAAAATAAAAATCTAAGGTGAAAACCTCCTCGGAGGTGCCTTAGATTGGCTCATTGATTGAAAACCTCCATGAGGCGGTCAATGGGTCGGGAAAAAAGAGAAAAGAGAATAAGATCTCTGGGTGAAAACCTCCCTTGGAGGCGCCCAGGCTAGGCAATTAGGGTGAAAACCTCCATGAGGCGCCCTGGTTGTTTTTCAAAAAAAAAAGAGAAAAAGAAAAAGAAAAATAAAGCTAATTTCCATTGAATAATTGCAGGTTGTAAGAAGGACATTGCAGGTCAGGAGGATCACTCAAAACAAAGACAAAGAAATTTTTGTGCCTTCTAGAGGAAGTTCTATATTTCTATAGGAAACATCCTGTAGAACCTTCAAGCGAGCCATATTCGATTTTGGAAGGGGATCTAAAGCTTGGAATCTATTGGTTATGCCTGCAAGCATCCATGTTTCCATCCCTCACCCTTCTCCATCATTTTTTCAACCTCATTGTGCTTCTTTTATGAAAACTGTGTTTTCTACAGGAAGTTCCTGTAGAAATTACAAGAAGCTAAAAATGGATTGCACAAAGGTGGTTTGGCGAACACAATAGCTTCCGCAAGGGTTCAGAAGTCCTCCTGCAATCTTAAAACTCCTCCTCCATCATCTCCATACCTGCATCACAGCCCAAGTTCATTTTTCTTACCATGCAACAAAACTGCAGAATGCCTTGAAGCAAAAATACATAGAACAGAATTTGTTTTTGCCCTAACTTGAAAACCATGCATCCATTTGAAAAACCGTTTTACAGGGAATTGTATAGGGATGATGGCAACATGCCTGAGCAGTTTCAGCCCATTCCGATGCACGGTTTCCAAGAAATCTGCCTCCATCACCGTCAGCCATTTTTGCATTTTCTCCATATCCGTGCATCCGTTTCAAAACTTGTTTCATGGGGAGATGCATATGGGTGATAGTAACCTACCCAAGTAGTTTCATCTGATTCGGATGCACGGTTTCTGAGAAATTGATCTCTGAAATATTCATCCATTTTCCATTTTTCTCGAAATTTGTGCATCCATTGATCATGATTTTGCTATGGGAGGTGCATCATGATGATAGGAACATGCTCATCAAGTTTCAAATCGATCCGGTTTACCGTTTGGGAGAAATGGTGAAAGCAAGTTCTGGTCGGGTGAAAATTCAGCAACAGCAGCTTGAAGGTGCAGATTTGAACGTGGAAACAAATGCATGTAGCTTAGATCTGGTCAGAGGACACCTGCACAAGGAAAAAAACCAAAAATCATCAGCCAAGCCCTCATGCAACCAAAGAAACCAGTGCATGCAGCAATGACTAGCCACAACACCTCACAGCAGCCATTTGACTTCAGGTACGTGACTAAAACTTGTTCTTCTATTGCACAAATCTAATTTAAAAACTGCATGAATGAATGGAATGGTGGAATTGAGCCACGAATATAGCAAGATTAAGCCGATAGTTCCTTTTCCAATTCTCTGTCAATCAGCCAGGAATCATGCAACGTATGTGTTAGACAACTCACATGAAAATAAAAAAATAAAAAAAACAGGAATTGTTGGTCGTTTGAACTCTAGTGCAACTGATCCAAAAGAGAACATGCAGTTCATGATAGCACTGCAGTCTGCATGTGGCCACGTATGCCTAGCCACTTCACTCCCTCACCACGAATCACGCCGTAATTAAAAAAATGCTCGGCTGACTCTCACCACCCGCTGATTCATTTGCACCTGCAACGTTCTTAGCCGAAGTACGCATCCTCTGCTCCCACAATCTGTTAACTTGTCGTCCTCCACCGAGCTTCTCGGCCTAGTTTAAAATTCTCCCGCGTACCGGGCTCGTTTAGAGGCGCAGTGAAATCCTTCACAATTCGACAAGAGTTCTACAAGAAGAAGTTCTATAGGAAGTATGGCATATCCTTCCGAAGCAGAGAAGCTTGGACTTTTCTTCATCAAGTTGCAGTTCTGAAAGAGCAAACCGTGCAAGATCTCGATTTATGAGGTTAACAGAAGCTGTGGACAAACTTAAACTCCAGGCTGCCACTAGTGTAAAGGCTAGCAAGGAATCTTCTGCAAGAGAAATAATTCTGGAAAAAAGAAAGTGCTGCAAGCTTTGGAGAATTGTAAAAAAACCGTGTGGAGCTTCTTGATGAGCTTTCGACAAAGCTTGGTGAGGCAATCTCAGTAAAGGAAACCCAATTAATTAGAACCATAATGTCTACACGTTTTGACATGGAATTGAAAAAGAGACTGAGGGACCAGTCAGAGTTGTCTCTTCCAAAGAAGTTGCATCTTGTGCCAAAAAATTTAGTAGAACATTTCAGTTTGGATCTAGGCAACATGGATACTAATATGGATGAATTTCTAAGAACTACTGTAAGTGATGCTGGTGAAAATGGCAACAAGATAAATCAGAAAGTAGACACCAAGGGCCTTTTGGCAAAAAGAGAGAAGATCGAAGATGATTACTTCCATGCAATTTTCAAAGGGATTGACTCATATCAGAGCTTCTTAATTTACCTTGATGAACAGGTAGCTGAAATGGAGTCAAATTTGCATACATTTCTCAAAATTTTCAAGTTTGATACTTGAGGATGCTAGTGCAGGCAGCATTCACCACTAAAGAGTCGGGTCTCAAGGTCTTGGAACTAGCATCAGCAATATTGAAGAAGAAGACACCCCCAGCCATGCAAGCCAAATCAAGAAGTGTAAAAACGGCTTCTACAGGAAGCCAGAAATCAGCTACAGGACTTTCTACAGGAAGTCCTGAAAAAGGGAAGCAGAAGGAAAAATCGGCCAAAATCCTAGCTAGGGAGGTAGCAGCTGTGCTGGCCGCCCTAAGTACCTCTCCCAAGCTGAAGGAGAAGTGAAAGAGCGAGCTTCCGCTATATTTTAAGGCAAGAAAGGGCATGCAGATACTCTAGGAAAAGAAGCACAGGCAGTGGGAAGAAGCAAAGAGAAAAGCATGGTTTCATGACTAAGAAGAGGACATCACTTCAGAAGCTTAGCATGACAGGGAGGCCACCAGGGCCATCAAAGATGAGGAGATAAATTGGTTGCTCAGAGGATGAGCAACACTTTTAGTAGGGGGTGATGATGAGCCCCAAAAATGGATAATTATTTGGGCTCATTCAACCTCCTAATTCGACTTAATCCACCATTCTCATTAGTTTATTGCATGTTTTTGATTATATTTATGCTAATAGATTGAATTGGGTTAGTCATTATGCCAACAAGTCTAATGGGTGCTTTGTGTAGCCTTTTTGGTCAATTTGGAGACAAAATTGAAGGTTTTAATGAGCACTTGGCAGCCAAATTCGTGGGAGAACAAGGGAGAGGATTTGTAGGAAGGTGTCCCCTTCATTTATGGGCCCTTACCTTGAATTCTCCACCATCAGCTTGGAGTTCAAGGGCCACCAAATCAATTAACACAAGCGCAGCCAAGCAAGTCAAGTAGGACTGTTGTTAACTACAAGTTTTGGGCGGCCGAGTGCCTAAAGTTTAGGAGGACTGTTCGGGTCCTCAATTTGTATAAATAAGAAGGCTTAGGGCCTCATTTGGGTTAGCCAATAGTTAGCCAATAGTTACTCATTTTGTAGTCATTTTGTAGCTCGATTTTTAGGCAGTAGATTAGCTTTGCTTTCAGCACATTTTCAAGTTCTCCTTGTGGACAGTTTTTGGAATGTAACATTTCTTGCTCAATAAAGATGAATCCAGCTTTGCACCAGCTCTAAATCTCTCTTAGGAGGCTGTAGCTCTTGGAGTTGGGCCCATCTCAAGTGCCCAGTACCTCCTTTGTTTACTTTCATGTGTTTTTGCTGTATTCTTAGAATAAAATCTGCTATTTATATTTAAATCTTTCTTTGTTATTTAGATTTCTTTTGATGGTTAAAGTAGATTCTCATGTTTAGAATAGATTGGTAGGATAATAACAAGAAAAAGGCTCCGAAAAAGGGTCAGCAAACACTTTTGGTTTCACCTCTTCCTTATTGGATCAGGGGCTGGAGTTGGAATAACCGTGTTGTCCCAAACAAAAACACTAGTTTGCTTTACCATGCAATCCTTAGTGTGTTGTTTTCATTTGCAGAGGTTGGTTACATGTTCATATCTTTGAATGCTTCATTTCATAGTTAATATACATGGTTTCCTTGGAAATAAAGCTGTTGTCCATTCTCGTTATTGTTAGCCAGATCATATTAGGGTATCATAACTAGATCTTTGTTTTCTTGCATGTCTTTGTTGGTTCAGTTGGAAACACAAATTGCAGAGCACCTGTACCACTTCTCTATCTGCCAAGACTCCCTCAAACCCATCTTCTCCATCTCCTAACTTGGTTTCTTGCCTCACGTTGCCACATTGCCCTCATAACCCTACCTTTTGTGCAGCATTATTCCAGCCTTCTTGGAACAAGTCCAGCCATCTACACCTTCTCCTCAACTCCATCCTCCAAGTCTTGAACTCCCCTACACCCCCATTTCACCTCCATACTCATTCCTCCACCTTTTTCCCTCCATCCATGCTCTAAAATTCCATTACTAAACATCCTATAGAAAAATTACAGAACATCCTGTAGAACCCCTGTAGACTTCCTATAGAAGCTCATAAACGCGGTTTCTTGGCAGTCAAACTTTGTGAAACTCTCTGGAAGTGTGTTAGGGACCCCTTAGACCCTCTCTGAACCTTCCCAACCTTTCCCAAGCATTTCTCCCATTGATCTACCCCTGCACAGTAAAAAGCCAATTAGAAGCACATGCATGATAATTCCAACAACTTGAACAAAAATACAAAAAGATGTTTTCTTCAGATAGAGGTAGTCTAGACACATGTATTTTACCTTCATATAAGTAATGGCATCTCTTTCAGTAGTTTGCATGCTCTCCTTTGCGTCAGTAGGACTAGCTGGTAGAATTAGGGTTTGTTAGGGTTTGCGTTTCTTTTTGGCTTTCAGTTTCTTTCCGGAAGTAGATTAGCTTCCTTTGAGTTAGCTTTCATCCATCAGTTAAAAAGCTTCTTCTAAGAGCTCATAGAGGTTGGCTTAAGCCCCTAGCGGACTTGTGCCAGCTGACCAAGTGATAGTTGCGGCAAGAGCTAGTACTTGTGCATAGAGCACCGTCGCTTCCAAGTTTGTTATGAACTACCGGGTTGATAAAATTAAAGAAGGGAGTTCCAGGAGTTGTAGCATTATTGCTACAATACTGGGGCCCACCAACTGTGGAACAGGATGATTAGTTCTCCTGTGGGCCAAGATCAATGTTGCATGAAGCGGGAGCGAAGCGGAAGCGGAAGCGGAAGCGTCATTTTCCAAAAATCTAGGAAGCGAAGCGTCCGCGGAAGCGTCCGCGGAAGCGTCTGCTATATATATATATATATTTTTATATTTTTTTGCATTTATACTCAAAACAAACATCCCAAATACCAAATTAATTGTAGAAGACTTGAAAACATGCATATTTTTGCATAAATCAAGATAGATATGGCATCCATGATTCCATTGTAGTTACTAGTATGTACAACAATCATCTATATTCTAGCTATTACAAACATACATCAAATTTTTAAGCATATTATAAAACATAAAACATTTAAGCATATTATAAAACATAAAAAATAGAGCATATTATGATTTATCTAGCAAGTGAGCAACTGTCAACATTTGTCATGTCCAAAATTCAAATAATAATTTTTACAAAATATGTCACTTGGTCACCGCCAAGCCAAAAAGGTTCAAAATTCAAATTCACAAGTCTACAAATCTAATGAGTAATCTATGACAAAAAGTAGTAGATTGTGAATATATCTACTAATCTCTCCTCCTTCCACCATGAATAGAACATGGTGGCGGGCCTCCACGTGGTGGCAATGAAGAAGATGGTGCTTGTGTAAGTCGTGGCACTGAAACTGATGAAGAAGAACCCCCTGCTGTTGGTGTTGAACCATGGAACCTAGGAACCAAGGGACCAGATGGGGGTGGGGGTGGTGGCATATCAACACGGTCATCATCATCCTAGAATCGCTCAAAAAATTCATGCAAAAAAAAAACACTAGTTAACAAAAAAATTAAAAACATGAATTAGAGAAATGCTTTATAAGGGAAAATTGGAAAATTCATACCACAATGGACATACCTGGATAAGAGCATCCTCTAATTGCTCTAGTCGCAACACTCCATCCTCCAAATTGGGCTCCTCTGGATTCTTGTCCCAAATCAACAAGTCTTTATTAGACTTTGCATCTTCACAGTAATGGGACAACAATCGCAAGTTGTAATGAACATAAACCAAGCTCTCTGCCCGGTCTAAACTCAACCTATTCCTTTTAACACTGTGGATGAAAGAATAAGAGCTCCAACACCTCTCTGTAGAAGAAGTGTTTACCACCTATGATAGCACCCGCAATGTCAAACTCTGTAGAAGTGGAGTACCCCCTCCATGCATGTTCCACCACTCAAGAGCAGAAAAAGTCTCTCGATCTTTAATTGCATGCATGCTCCCAAATGGACCAGTGTTGAGCGTATAGTTGCTCACCTGTCTCCGTACCAATGCAGCGTCCTCCTCATCAGGGATTAATTTACTCAATGTAGCCATATATTTTTGGTGAACCTCTTGATCTTGGTGTGGTTTTCTCCTGCTTCCCCCCCCAGGTGTTGGTGTTGAAAGCCATGATGGATGATAGTATTTAGGTGTCAAAACATATGCTAATGCATGCAATGGAATATTTAGAATTTCCCATCGGTTTTGCATCTCTACACGAATATAATTGTACAAGGTGGTATCTCTAGGCTCAACAATGTCTTTAATCTGCCCCAACATGCTATCCATTTGCTCATACACCTCCCCAATTACTGGTCGATCTAAATCTGCAAACTTGATCATGTAATAAATTGGTTTGGTGAATTGCAAAACATATTTAACCTGTGACCAAAAGTAACTGTCAAGAACAGTGTCCTTGACTGCATTAGCACCATCTGTGTCAGTGTTAATTTCATCCCATGTTTCAGCACACACCAGATTAGTTAAAGCTTGTCTCACCTTCACTAGCCACCTAAAGGTGAGGTAATAACTAGAAAATCTTGTCTTTGCAATTTTAAGCAATTGCAACTTGGAGTAAGTGCCATAGAAGTAGTTTACCCTTGTATGCCCTGTGATGAATTTAATGAGCTGCTTCCCTTTCCTGTAAACCTCAACAATCCACCCACATTCTTTGTGTTTCACAATATCATGCATCAAAAGGTTCAATGTGTGAACCAGGCACCCAGACCAAAAGATGTGTGGATGAGTACGCTCAATAATTTTTCCTGCTGCCTTACAATTTGCTGCATTATCTGTGATCACTTGAACCAAATTATTCGGACCAACATCTTTGATTGATTTCAATAGGAGATCTGCAATGTTTTGTGCAGATGCAGTGATGGAGGAGGAGTCATGACATGCAATAAATACTGCACCACTAGAAGAAACACCAAGAACATTTATCAAATGTTGGTTTCTAATATTTGTCCACCCATCTGATACAATGGATACCCCAGAATCTACCCACTCATTTGTAAAAAGTGTCAAAGCTCTTTGAACCTTAGCTTTTTCTCTTTCTAATAACACTGTTCTAGCTTTCTCATAGTTGGGGGCCTTGTATCCTTTTGGGGCTTCATTGATGGCCTTTACCATTTCATGCCAATAGGGAGAGCGAAGCACATTGAATGGTGCACCGCAAGCACAAAGAAAATAGACTATCTTTCCATCCACATCATCCCTCCCAGCAACATTAAGGAAATCCCCTATTGTTCTTCTACCTCCAGAGCTTGCAGAAGTACCATGAGGAGATGAGCAACTACCAAATTTAGAGGTTGCACTTGATTCAGAATGAGTTTTTTGTTTCTTGTTTTTTTGTTGTGCAGCCATCTCTATTTGGATGTATTTTCTTCTTTCTTCAGTTGAAATGTTTGGGCAAATTTGTACCCCCACAGAACACTTTTTTTCATCACTGTCCAGCACCCCACAAAGATGCCTCCTCAGACGGGTATATGAACCACAATATGGTTTTCCCCCATGACAACCATGAGGGCACACAAATTTGTAAGATCCACCACCCTTTCCCCCATCAAGTTTGGTCACATAGTTCCACAAGGGTGTTGATGTAGCTTTCCCATCTTGTGTTTCAGTGTCCCCTTCAAGTTCATCCCCTTCCTCTTCAAACCCTTCCTCCTCATCATACATTGGGTCACTACTATTAGGACCATCACCAATGTCCTCTTCTGTTTCTTCCCTTCTATTCCTCACCCTTGCCATCATTAAAACCAAGAGTGGAATGATACATAGAAGCCAAAAGAACACCATCTTCGAATATGGATATAGGTGGTGGACAACGGCAACCTGTAAATAAAGGAGCAAGTAGAAACAATGGGAAAGAGTAGGAGAGGGAGGAGAAAAATACAAAAAAAAATTCAAAAAAACAAGGGAGTTTGGGGTTTTAACTTACCTCTTTAGCTCTTGTAGATGAAGTCCTCCAAGCTCTTGCTCCAAGCTCCTCCTCCTTCTCCTAGCTCCTCCTTCTTCACTCCTCCAAGCTCTGCTCTCTTCTCCTCTCCTTTCCTCTCTTCTCTTCTCCTCTCCTCTCTTCTCTTCTCCTCTCCTCTCTTCTCTTCTCCAACTCTCATAAACTCAAAGTGAGAAAATGAGGAATGAATGGGGGCTTTATTCTTTTCATTCCTCACCTTAACCTCACCCTAACCTCACCCTAACCCACCCCCTTAAGGTTGAGTTAACTTAACTTTAAAAAAAAATTAAAAATAAATTGTTTTTCTCCCTTGGGCGCGCCCCTTTCCGCCGAAGCGTACGGAAGCGTGCGTGAAGCGCACACTTCCTGCTCCGAAGCGCCACGCTTCGGCGGCCCGAAGCGCCGTATGAAGTGCGCTTCGGAGCCGGCGCTTCGGAAATTCCAGGAAGCGCAAAAAAATTTACGAATCACGCTTCCGAATTTCTGAAGCGTGCTTCGGAAGGCGCTTCGTACGACGCTTCAGTACGGGGCACGCTTCGGAGCTTCGGAGCGGGGGGGGGCACTTCGTGCAACACTAGCCAAGATGATTAGTTCTCTATGGCATCCACTAATAGGATGATTCATTCTCCTGTGGACAAGATGATTAGTTTTCCTATCGAGGCATCCTACCCATGCAGTCTAGGACTCATGGGAAGTAGCTCTCATCTGATCAATGAGCAGGGAAATGAGAATAGGGGCCATAGTAGTTCTATTGGTGGACACGTCATCATATCTACCATACTCCCTATGCTAGGATGATCTCCATTGATTTGGGATCAATAAGAGTGGTTTGAGACACTGTCTTGTGATATTGATTTGGGATCAATAAAACTGAATTCGGGTCAGTAAGAGTGATGTGACACACTCTCTTAAGATGAAACTGACTTTGGGTCCGTAGAGAATGGTGGGAGAAATTCTTGATAAATTATTCTTCTTCATGGTTCAGCAGAGTAGAGTAGAGTAGAGTAGAGCAAAGCAAAGCTCAACAGATCAGAGCAGAGGAGAGCAGTTCAGGGCACTAATGGTAGAGATAGTACAGTCGAACATATGGATCAACAGATGGAGTTCTCCCTAGTTGAGAGGGAGTGTTAAAATTGGCAACTAGGGCCAAACTTCATGTGGGTCATCTTATTTATGGCAACTGATCCTTTTCTTGGATCCCTCTCATCGAGAGGTGTAGGATTGATCTAAATATCATCTGATTCCGATAAGTATTTATGAAGATATGAATTTATTTTGATTATGGACAAACTGTCAAGTCGACCAGCAACTTATGTAGGCTTAGAAGCCCAACAGTCATGTCTATTCAACCTCTACATTTTAGTATAAATAGAAGAGGACTTCAAGTCTTTTGTCACACACACACTCACTCTTGTGATCTCACTTCATCCTATTTTGGATTTGATGAAGATGAGAGCTATAAAGAGTGCCCTATGGTATACGCTACCCTAGATAACATGCCCTAGATCTAAATGCAGTCATGGGAGAATAAGCTCTACGTTGCTCAAAAAGCTGGAGAAACCGGAAAAGCCTGATCTACCAGAAAATTTGGAACTGCCAGAAAAGCCAGAATTACCAGAAAAGTTGGAACTACCGGAAAATCCGGAACTACTGAAACTGCCAGAAAAGCCGGAAAAGCTGAAACTGAAGGAAATGTCAGAAAAGCTGGAAATGCAGGAAAAGCTGGAATTGTCGGAAAAGTTGGAATTGCCAAAAAAGCTGGAATTGCTGAAAAAGCTGGAACTGCGAGAACTACCGAAAAAGCTCGAAAAGCCGAAACTACCTGAAATGCCGAAAAAGATGGAAATGCCAAAAAATTCAAAATTTCCATAAGAGCCAGAAAATCCAGAAAAGCTAGAATTGCTGGAAATTCCAGAAAATCCGGAAATGTCGAAATTGCCAGAAAAGCCGGAAATGTCAAAAATTTCGGAACTACCAGAACTGCTGGAAAATTTGGAACTACCAAAAAATCCAGAACTGTCGAGACGAGTGGGAATGACAGAACTCTCGGGAACAACAAGAACTTCCGAAACTGCCAGGAATAGCCAGAACTGCTGGAACTGCCAGGAATAGCTGGAACTGCCAGAACTATCAGGAACTGTCGAAATAGCCGAAGCATCTATCTCCGAAGGAGAGCAGCATGCAAGGGACAGCTAACTAACATCGGGACAGTTGTATGGTACTTAGCAGCAAATACACCAAGCATGCAATCTTACAGCTAGCATGCAACGACAACCAGCATGCAACAACAAGCATGCTAAGGACAACAAGCAAGCAAGGGACAAAAATCAAGCAAGTTGCAGCCAACACATAGGTCATGATGGCAACATGGTGCAGTAATAGAACATAATGTAGTACAGTGATGGGTACAGTCATGATTAATGAAGCGTGATGAGATGTAGCATAGTGATGATGGGTGCATCATTGTATCCCCATTCTATGGTTGTGAGCTAGCCCCATACAAACTACCCAAATACCTCCCAATGAGGTTATTTACTCTGGAGTACTACATGCAAATAATAAATTCATATGAGGCAAACTTTCTTAAAGCCAAAAAGAAAGCCCAGCTCAAGATCAAAGACCATTTAGGTCCCTTTATTTGTAATAGCAGAGAAGCTGGAATGGAGGCAGACCTAATCCTTCAAAGATTAAAACTAAAACAAAGTTTCATATAGAGATATGATCCCTTGGATTTCATCTGCAAAAGAACGCAGAAAAACAATATGGCTCCTTATATCCATCACCACATCCTTGAGATAGAAAAGTATGCCAAAAAATTGCAATGGGTGGAAAACAATTTAGAGGACAGGGATAGTATTGAAGTCGTTGTGGAAAAAACATTAATTGACCTAGAGAAACAGCTTGATGAGGGTTCTTTCCTGCAGGTGCGAGAAGAATCACAGGTGCCAGAGAGATCAAAAGTACCAGACCTATGAGAAGTACTAGACCTGTCATAGGTACCAGAGAAGTCAAACATACCAGAGCAATCAGAGAAAATAGATAGACCAGAGGCCACCATGAGTACCCCCCCAGTCTTATAGAATCCTCTAAATGAGCATAAAAGCGTTAAGAGAAATAGGGAAGGGGTCACTACTTCAAAAGGAGCAACATCACAAGCCAAGGTAGAGACAAGTCAGGCTGAGAGACAAAGAGTCAATCTTGTCTCTGAATAGGAATATATAGAGGAGACAGCTGAGGTTACAAGCATAGAAAGAGATGGGAGTAGGCTTGCCACTCCATCTTGAGGCACTCTAGAACCTTCCACATTACACACTCAGATGTTGGAAAGGTAGCAAAGTGTTGAAGTGTCTTCCTTCAAAATGCCAACAGATAAAGATAAAGACAAAATGGAAAGATATAAAGAAATAAAGGCTAGAAATGAGAGGCTAAAAGCCCAAACCTATGCACAGTATCTGAAAATGACACCTACCAATCAAGCAAGGGTTATGTCAGCCTCTGATGTTAAAGAGGGAAAAATGTAGATGACTTTCATCAAGCCAACCACTCAGTAGCCAAGAACAACATCAGATTTTAAGAAAGTAGATTTTTAAGTACTGGCAAGGGATATTCATCCCATTGACCAGACTGAGCTGCATAAGCAAATAGGTGAGATGATATATTCTACATTGACATGGAAAGCCATAGCAGCCCACAAATTGTATAACTCTTTAAAAAGTATGTTAGCTTAGTTTCAGTTTCAGTTGGAGAAGGCCTCCTCACAGGCCAAAGATATAAGAATCAATTCCTTAGAGGACTTAGTGACAGAATTGGGACATGATCTCAAGGATGTGAAAGAAACAGAGTAGCTAATTAAAAATAAGAATGATGACATTGCTGCACTAAAGAAACAACTCAAAATTCCCTAGCTACATCACCCTCAAACAATGGAAGTCCTAGAAGCACAACAAGGACATGAAGATCTTATGGACCTAGTTCTAAAGCTAAATGATTAGCTTAAAGAAACAGAGAAGGAGTTGGACACTTTGATTCAGTACAAGAAAAATGACCTGGTCACAAGTTCCAAAATTGTCATCCCCATAGTATCAATGGTAGTTCCTTCCACAATGGCAGCATCATTGGCACCTACAGCTCCCCATCCCACAGCACTGCCAATTACACCTAAGTCCACTACAGCAGCAAGTACATTAACTAAGAAAACAACAAAACTAGTAAAAGATATGGAGGAGATGTCCATCCAAGATATAGAGCTCAAAATATTAAAGGAGAAAGTGGCACGTTTGGAAACTAATTGAAAACTTGCCCAAATTCAGCAAAGAGAAGAAACACAGAAAGCCTAAAGAATGGGTGAGAAAATCAAAGTCCTAGAGAAAGATTTGACACTGCAGAAGCCACTAGGATAGACTAAAGAGATGCTCTGGGCCAATATCATTGACTCTGTCAATGATATTTGGCCATCAATCCAAGTTATATTTGAGCAAACAGAATTAGTGAAGATAGCCACTGAAGCTATCCAGAAAGTAAGGGAAGAATTAGGAGATAAACCTGAGGATGCAAATTGACTCATCCACCTCCTGAACAGTAAGAATAGATATGAGCTCCATGAGCTTGGCATAGAGGATAGGACTGAAGCCATCCTTGAGATTAAAAAGGTTCTTTCCAAAAGAAACCTCATACTCAACTTAGAAGAAAAGTGGCATAACATGCAGGTAGCCATTGACAGGTTTATGGCTAAATTTCAAATTTTCAGGGACAAGGGCCTTCCTAGTCATATGGTCATTAATGAAAAACTCATGACCCAATTGGACTATAGTGATAGACTCAGGAGGTTGGCTAAGGAACAAGCTAGCTCTTCAAGAATTAAAGCCCTACCAATTGGCAGAGTATTATATGATACATTGGAGAACCTATTTTTCCTAGAACATGAGGTGAAACATTTGTTTCTCACCAAACCCAATTTTGCAAAATACACAGAGGCAGACAAAATTTATAGAAGAATGTTGAAAATGAGATTGCCTGAGATAGAATGGTGGGAGAAAATGACAGATTTACTATGAAAAAGTTTTACATAAGAAAGTTACCACAGTAAATCTGAAGACAGCCAGGTGAAATAGGTAAAAGACAGATCAACAGGGTCAAAGGGTAATAGAGTCAAAGAGTATCAGTAAAATATCAAAGTAAAGAAGATTCCATCATAGAAATGCCACAAATATTAGCCAGCTTAAAGCGCTCCATCTCAACAGAAAAAGCCTGCAACACCATAATAAAGGGGACAACATGAAGTAGTTTAACATCTTTCTCTATCTTCATGCAAGAAGATATTCTTATTCCCCAAATTAAGTCTCAAGTTGTTTTGAGATATTTTGTAAATATTTTTGTATAAATACTTCACATTTCGAAGTATGTAGGGTGGATTCCAAGACATTTCTATATACTTTTTCTCTCAAATCAAACTTCTATTGTATCAATGACTCGATTGGCTTGCTGGATCAAGAAATAAAGATAAGATATTTTACAGGATTCTTGTATAAAGAAAATTACAAATAAGTATTATCTCATGTTTACTGTTGTCTTTTCTTATGTTTCTTCATAATCTTGTTTGTTTCTCTAAAATATAAATGTATAACAAGGAATGATATTTCAGAAATTGCTTGAATGCACTCTCTCTTGACTGTTTTACATTCTGAATGTTTTCTCCTAAACTATCTTAGCTAGGGAATTCTTCACTGCTCCTTAGCTTCTGTAGTTTTTTCTCTGGTCTATAGAAAAGGATTTGTAATTTCCCTTTGTTCATTACCATCCTCTGTTCTCCATTTTGATCCCGGGCCAAGGATTCTTAGGTGCCCTTTCACCCTGGTTAGAATAATTTCATCCATTAGACCTGATGTTGGCATTATGATTCAAGTGTTGTCCTTGATGGCAACTCACTCAGAGGATGGTACAGGTGCTCAGAGGTTGGTACAGGTGATGGCAACTTAATCAGAAGACAGATCTTAGTACAGCATGCCAAGGAAGTTCATATACGCATGTTCGTTAAGCCCAAGTCGCGTGTACATGCAAGTTGGATTGAGAAAAAGCGCGTGTATGTCGAAAAGTATCTTTGGTCCTTGGTGGTTAGTCCTTGGAAGTTGTGCCTATGATTTCGGACCATTGTGTCTCGACGGGCGTGTCGATCCCTAGTTTTGCAGTTGATGGTATTGTGTTACTATGGTTTTGGCTCTTGGTATTGAGCTAGGCCTAAGACTATATAAGGAGAAGAAGATCATTAGGCAAGATTATCTTTCGACAAGGCTTGAATATCTAAGAGAGAGAGAGATCTGATATGCAGGTTCCAGGTTGCTTGATCTAAGCCAAGGAGAGATCACATCGGTTGATGGAAGACTAGATCTAAGGATAGATCGGGATCTAATGGTTTGAAATGCACTATCATGATATGGTTGATTATGCGTATTTCTAGATCTTCATATTGTCGCAATGCTAAGTTCTGGGTCTAACTAATGTCTGGTACAGCTGCAAATTGAGAAAGTTTGTTTTTAGATCTGTACGCAGGTTGGCTTCAGTAAAAGCGCGTGTATACGCGGGTTTTGCTCATTGAAGTAGCGTATATCTTTTGAAGCTTGTTTTTGGGTTTACAGTGGGGTCTGACTGTTATTGCAGAGTTCTGTAGTCTGCTCTGTGTTCTGGTAACTGGTGATTGACAGGGTTCAGTGATTCAGTGATTCAGAATTGGTTGTTTTATGCTTCAATGATCTGTTGTGGAAATTGAATGAATTGTGGTCTTCAGATTGTAATGTTGTGCTTCAGGAATATCCAAGTCTGAAAATGTATGAAAAGTGATACCTGAAAGAAAGAAGATTGTAGGTCAGCACCTACGTACTAGTATCTTGGCTAGTACAAGAGCAAAGGGGGTTGGAGCTCCCTTCCAAGGAAGTTTGGAGAACGAGAGAAGGTTGTAGCTTTCTGCAGGTTGTAGCCTGCGTACTGGTATAAGGCTGCACCAGTACAAAATATTGTAAACTGAAGTTTCATATTAAAGAAAGATAGAGACAACTTGCAGCAGGTGGTTTTCACCCACATTGGGTTTCCACCTTATATCTTGGTGTTCATGTGTGTGGCTTTTGATATGTTCTGTTATACTGCACATGTTTACTGTTAATGTGGTGAATAATGTCCTGATGCCCTTAACTGAAGAATAAGCTAACTAAATTGTGAGTTTTCTTCTTATACGTTGTTTTACTTAGTCACAGTAGCGTGTACACGCTGGTTCACTTAACTGAAGTAGCGTATATGTTTCTGAGCATTGAAAAGTTTGATTGATCTGATAATACTGATTCACCCCCCCCCTCTCAGTATTATTTCCAACAATTGGTATCAGAGCAGGTCCTTCAGAGAAGCTTGATCGCTTGAAGGTAGATCATTCATCATGAGCAACTACGAGAAAGAAGCATCAATCAGGCCACCGGTTTTTGATGGAACAAATTTCAATTATTGGAAGGTAAGAGTTACTGCATATCTTCAATCTCTTGGTACAGAAGTTTGGAACATTGTAGAAACAGGCTATGCTTTTCCTTCAGCTACTCCTACAGATCCAGCTGAGAAAAAGACATATGAAACAAATGCAAAAGCAGTCAGTACTCTATTAGGAAGTATATCCCAAACAGAATTCATGAAGGTCATGCACTTCAAATCAGCAAAAGAGATATGGGACAAAATGATCACTAGCTATGAAGGAGATGAACAGGTAAAGCAAGCTAAACTTCAAACTCTCAGGATTCAATATGAGACTCTCAAGATGTATAATGATGAAAGTGTGGCTAATTATTTTCTTCGGGTAGATGAGATTGTTAATTGTATGAAAATTTGGGTGAAGAAATAAAAGAGACTATAGTAGTTCAAAAGATTCTAAGATCATTATCCCCCAAGTTTGAATCTAAAGTATCTGCAATAGAAGAAAAGGAAAATCTCAAAGTTCTCACTATGTCTCAGCTACATGGAATTCTAACTGCTTATGAAATGAGAAAGGGAGGTCCATCAGACAGAAGGGAAGCTGCTTTTAAGGCATCAGGAAAAGAAGATTACTATGAAGCAAGCCATGTTCCAGAAGAAGAGGAAGAATCAAATTTTGTCAGAAATCTTCAAAGGGGTGCTGGAAGGTTCAGAGGTAAGCTACCTTTCAAATGCTTTGCTTGTGGAAGAGTAGGTCATTATGCTGCAAAATGTCCTTATAAGGATAAAGGAAAAGAACCTGCTAGATGGAACAAGAAACAAAGTGCAAATAAGAAAAGCTACTACACCCATGAAGATAGTGATGGCTTATCAAACAGTGATGAAGATGAACAAGGTAATAAATATAAGCTGTTAATGGCATTTGAAGATGATGATTATGAGGATGCTGTAGATGTGGATAATCTCTATAATGAAATTACTAGACTCAAGAGATGCATAGAAGAAAAGAGTGTGATCATTGATACTTTGCAATTTCAAATTGATGAAAAGGAAAAACATCTTGAAAAACTAGAAGGTGAAATTGTTGGTCTCAGAAAAGAAATTGAGAAAACAAAAGCTATTAATCTTAAGTTTGTCAAAGGATCTGAAACTTTGGATGAGATTATCAATGTGCAGCGGTCTCCTCTAAACAAGACAGGTTTGGGCTATAATGGAGAAACCTCTCAAGCATCCACCTCAAAAAGTTATCTTGATGCAGCAAGAAGAAATGAGCAGAAGAACAATGAAGATAATCAGGTAAAGCAGGGACGAATTACAAACAGAAACTATCAGGGACAATCCTTCTTAAGGGTGAACAAAAGCTACAACCAACCACAGGTAAAATCTTCTCAGTTTGGCACAAGAATAGATGAAAATAGAAATTACAATCAGTTGGCTGGTAGATTCAATAACCGCAGAAGCTTCTTCAATGGACAATGCTTTTCTTGCCATAACTTTGGTCACAAAGCAGCTCAATGTGTTGCATATAAAACAATCATGACTAGGGAAGCTCAAAAACAAAGAAGTATGACAGGGATTACAAAGAGGACCTATAACAACTTTTCGGTTCTTGAAAATGAAGTTGAATGTTCTATTTGCAATAATTTTGGTCATAAAGAATCTGAATGCAGGAGCAGGTTTCAGGAGAAAAAGGAACAAGCCACGAGCACCAAAAAATGGAGAATAAAGGAACCTCAGACAGAAAGATGTGGGATAGCTTTTTATGCAGAAGGACAGGAAAATCTATGGTACATTGACAGTGGATGTTCGAAACATATGACAGGTGATAAAGAAAAACTTGAATCTTATTCTACTTTAGAAAAAGGAAAGAAAGTTTCTTTTGGAAATGATACTCCTGCAACTATAAAAGGAAAAGGTATTGCTCCTTTGAAAGAAAAGGTCAAGGCTGGAAATGTTTTGTATGTTGATGGATTGAAGCATAATCTTCTAAGTGTCAGCCAGATGTGTGATCAAAAAACCGAGGTTATTTTCAGATCGAATGGATGTCTTGTTCGTGATCTTGATACAGGTAAAACAGTTCTCAAAGGCAAAAGAACTCCAAATAATCTGTACATATTTGAAGAAGGACAACAACAATGCTATCTTAGCAAGGATGAAGAGCACTGGTTATGGCATCGAAGGTTGGGACATCTAAGCTTCTCACAAATAAGGAAAGCATGCAAATATCAGGCAGTTCGCGATCTTCCAGATATCAAAATTCCAGACAACACCATATGCAAATCTTGTCAGTTTGGAAAGCAAACCAGAACTAACTTTCCAGAGAAGGAAGGATCAGCTAGCTTGCCTCTTGAGCTAGTCCATACAGATGTATGTGGTCCATTTAGGAAAAGGACACCTCGAGGAGAAGAATATCTGATATTATTCATTGATGATTTCTCAAGGTTTGTTTGGTTAGGGCTTATGAAGCACAAAGATGAAGCATTCGAAAAATTCAAATCCTTCAAAGCATTGGCTGAAAATGAATCAGGACACAAAATTAAGTGCCTCAGATCTGACAGAGGTGGGGAGTTCACATCAAATGAATTTTTCGATTTCTGCGATGAACATGGGATAAGAAGAGAATTCTCTACAGCTAGAACTCCTCAGCAAAATGGGGTTGTGGAAAGAATGAACAGAACTATCCAACAAATGGCTCGTGCTATGCTCGATGAATCAGGTACTCCTGCAACCTTCTGGGGTGAAGCTGCACATGCTGCTGTTATCATTCTTAACAAAACAAATGTCCGAGTAAACAGCACTCAAACACCTCATGAGCTTTGGAGTGGTAAAACTCCTTCCGTGAAGCATTTCAAAATCTTTGGGAGCAAATGTTATATTAAGAATACTGATGAGCAACTTGGCAAACTTGAACCTAGAGCAGATGAGGGCATTCTTCTTGGTTATTCTCCACATAGCAAAGCATACAAGTGCTACAATAAAAGACTTGGCAGAATTGTTGACAGTATTGATATAGTGGTTGATGAGAAGGGATATATTCCTAGGCAAGTTCATCATGAAGACATTGAAGAAGATGAAGGTTACTCTCAAAGGCGAAATGATGAAGAAGAAGAACCTCAAGAAGAAGAAGAATCTCAAGAAGAACCAGAGGAGCAGACAAGAATAGAAGAGAAGACTCCATCCAGATATGTCCAAAAGAATCATCCAGAAACTCAGATTGTGGGGCAGAAAGAAGCAGGAGTACAAACAAGAAGGACACTTGCAGAAGCTTCAAGCTACTTGGCACTACTCTCCTCCATTGAACCACAAAATGTGAAAGAGGCATGCAAAGATGAATGTTGGGTCAAAGCAATGGATGAAGAACTTGAGCAAATCGAAAAGAACAACACTTGGGAATTAGTTCCTAGACCAAAAGATAAGAATGTAATAGGAACAAAATGGGTCTTCAAGAATAAATTAAATGAAAATGGAGAAGTAATTAGAAACAAGGCCAGACTTGTTTGTAAAGGGTATGCACAGCAAGAAGGAATAGATTTTGAAGAGACCTTTGCTCCTGTGGCAAGACTAGAGGCCATCCGAATGTTCCTTGCTCTCTCAAGCTTTCAAAACTTCAAGGTATTTCAAATGGACGTGAAATCAGCCTTCCTGAATGGAGACTTAGAAGAAGAAGTATATATTGAGCAGCCAGATGGTTTCATTCTTGGGAATGATCCAAACCTTGTATGCAGATTGAAAAAGGCACTCTATGGGCTCAAACAAGCTCCAAGGGCTTGGTACTATCGGTTGGACAAATATCTTCACCAACAAGGCTTTTCAAAAGGATCAGCAGATAGCAATCTCTATATAAAAGTTGAAAATAACAAATTGCTAATTCTTGTTGTTTATGTAGATGATATTATTTTTGGCAGCAATGAAGAGACTATGAGTCAAAACTTTGCCTTGGTTATGCAGAAAGAATTCGAAATGTCACTTCTTGGAGAATTGACATATTTTCTTGGATTGCAAATCCAACAAAATGAAGGAGGTATCTTCTTGTCTCAAACCAAATACCTCAAGCAGATCTTGAAGAAGTATGGCATGGAAGAGTCAAAGCCAGTATGTACACCCATGGTTACAGGATGCAGCCTCAGTGCAAATGATGAATCAGCAGCAGTTCACCAACCCACTTATAGATCCATGATTGGGAGTTTGCTTTATTTGACAGGTACTCGACCAGATATTACACATGCAGTAGGAATGGTTGGAAGATTTCAAGCCAACCCAAAGGAAACTCATCTTCAGGCAGTCAAAAGAATCTTCAAATATCTTCAAGGGACCCAAAACTATGGCTTATGGTATCCTAGAAATACAGATCTCACTCTTCATGCTTACACAGATGCAGATTGGGCTGGAAGTGTGGATGATAGGAAAAGCACAAGTGGAGGTGCTTTCTTCATGGGTTCCAGATTAGTATCTTGGTTCAGCAAGAAACAAAGTTCGATTGCCTTATCTACAGCTGAAGCAGAATATGTGGCTGCAGCATCTTGTTGCACACAACTTCTTTGGATGATGCAGACCTTGCAGGACTTTCAAATCACTTGCACTCCACCTGTCTCTATCTTATGTGATAATACAAGTGCAATCAGCATTTCAAAGAATCCAGTCATGCACTCAAAGACCAAGCACATACCAATCAAGTACCATTTTCTTCGGGAACAAGTGCTTGAGCAGAAGGTCAAGTTGGAGTATGTTCCTTCTAAGGAGCAAGTTGCTGATATTCTCACAAAACCACTGCCCAGGGAAACTTTTGAATATCTCAGACAAAAGATGGGAGTAGTTGATGCTTCATCCTGTTGTTGAAGTTTTGTTTGACAGAAAAGTTGGTATACGCAGGTTACGGAAGGGATATGCGCGTATATACGCGGATTCATGATGGGTAAGTCGCGTGTATGTTGGACGCTTGTTGCAGAAAGTATATCCGCGTACATACGCTGTTTTATACAGGAGAAATCGCGTATATGAAGTTCTGAACAGCAAGGGAAAACTCTGGAGTTCTGAACAGCAATGGGAATGTCAGAATTCTTCAGGCACAGTTTCAGGGAGTGCAACAGGCACAGGTTCAGGGGGAGCAGCTTAAAAGTCTCATAAAGCATTGTTGGCATTCAGATGTTTTGGTTGTTGGTTTCAGGAGAATGAGCTCAGAAAAAATCCTGGTTGCTGATCTAACAAGATGTTTATCAGATGCTGCTGGTGCCTTTCCTAAGTCTTGGTCTAGATCTGTTGTCTCTATGTCATGTATCTCTCTTGTCATATCTCTTTTATGGTGTCAAGGTCATGTAACGGCCTATGTTGGTTTCCCCACTATGCCTGGGATGAATGCTGTAATATAATTGGTTGTTTCTGATATGTCCCCTCTTGGTAGGGAGTATGGATGTATGTATTGAGTCTTTTGGTGATAGGACGGTCCCTTATGGTGTATAAGTCTTGGTTCTTGTTGAAGAACATCTTTTGCAGATCTGGCCTACTGTCAGGGGGAGCACGTGTCAGCACAGCCAAGCAGAGGTATCAGCATGTCCTCAGGGGGAGCACAGCCCTTTGCCCTTGATGTCAAAGGGGGAGAGTGACTTGGTGTGGTGGTTGCCATCAAGTCCAAAGGGGGAGATTGTTGGCATTATGATTCAAGTGTTGTCCTTGATGGCAACTCACTCAGAGGATGGTACAGGTGCTCAGAGGTTGGTACAGGTGATGGCAACTTAATCAGAAGACAGATCTTAGTACAGCATGCCAAGGAAGTTCATATACGCATGTTCGTTAAGCCCAAGTCGCGTGTACACGCAAGTTGGATTCAGAAAAAGTGCGTGTATGTCGAAAAGTATCTTTGGTCCTTGGTGGTTAGTCCTTGGAAGTTGTGCCTATGATTTCGGACCATTGTGTCTCGACGGGCGTGTCGATCCCTAGTTTTGAAGTTGATGGTATTGTGTTACTATGGTTTTGGCTCTTGGTATTGAGCTAGGCCTAAGACTATATAAGGAGAAGAAGATCATTAGGCAAGATTATCTTTCGACAAGGCTTGAATATCTAAGAGAGAGAGAGATCTGATATGCAGGTTCTGGGTTGCTTGATCTAAGCCAAGGAGAGATCACATCGGTTGATGGAAGACTAGATCTAAGGATAGATCGGGATCTAATGGTTTGAAATGCACTATCATGATATGGTTGATTATGCGTATTTCTAGATCTGTATATTGTCGCAATGCTAAGTTCTGGGTCTAACTAATGTCTGGTACAGCTGCAAATTGAGAAAGTTTGTTTTTAGATCTGTACGCAGGTTGGCTTCAGTAAAAGCGCATGTATACGCGGGTTTTGCTCATTGAAGTAGCGTATATCTTTTGAAGCTTGTTTTTGGGTTTACAGTGGGGTCTGACTGTTATTGCAGAGTTCTGTAGTCTGCTCTGTGTTCTGGTAACTGGTGATTGACAGGGTTCAGTGATTCAGTGATTCAGAATTTGGTTGTTTTATGCTTCAATGATCTGTTGTGGAAATTGAATGAATTGTGGTCTTCAGATTGTAATGTTGTCCTTCAGGAATATCCAAGTCTGAAAATGTATGAAAAGTGATACCTGAAAGAAAGAAGATTGTAGGTCAGCACCTACGTACTAGTATCTTGGCTAGTACAAGAGCAAAGGGGGTTGGAGCTCCCTTCCAAGGAAGTTTGGAGAACGAGAGAAGGTTGTAGCCTTCTGCAAGTTGTAGCCTGCGTACTGGTATAAGGCTGCACCAGTACAAAATATTGTAAACTGAAGTTTCATATTAAAGAAAGATAGAGACAACTTGCAGCAGGTGGTTTTCACCCACATTGGGTTTCCACCTTATATCTTGGTGTTCATGTGTGTGGCTTTTGATATGTTCTGTTATACTGCACATGTTTACTGTTAATGTGGTGAATAATGTCCTGATGCCCTTAACTGAAGAATAAGCTAACTAAATTGTGAGTTTTCTTCTTATACGCTGTTTTACTTAGTCATAGTAGCGTGTACACGCTGGTTCACTTAACTGAAGTAGCGTATATGTTTCTGAGCATTGAAAAGTTTGATTGATCTGATAATACTGATTCACCCCCCCCCCCCCCTCTCAGTGTTATTTCCAACACCTGAAGATTTGCCTTTTGCTTTGCTAGCCTACCCTGTGAACATTCACTTTAATGATCTGGTCCAGATATTTTATCCATTTGTTGACTCCATAGCCCAATGGCTTGAAGACCTAGCTCTATCCATTTGCTCTAAGAATTCCACCAGTCAACCTTAAATTCGAAACAAAACCCCATGAACACTAAGAACTAACCTAAAATGCCATAAAAACAAAGCTAAATTATAAGGAGAGAGCCCTCTCTAGACTTAGGTTGGCTAGAGCCTAAGCCTAAAAGATTGGTTTGTGGCTACCTCAGATGCTTCCTTCTTTTGGTAACTTCTAAGGAAAACTTCTAAGTGATAACAACTTGGTTATCAATGGAACTATGCTCCCTTTCTCTCCAAGTGATTGTTATCCTGCCCAAAAAAGATGTTTCAAATCATTAGATTTATGTTTTAAATTTTTTACTTGCACACACATAGGTTTCCTTTTTACGTAGTCGCGTGTGCAGCCCTCGTATACACAGGTTACCTCTATTCAACCCACGTGTATGCAGAGTTGAAATTTTTAACATATTTTCCTACGATCGAAATTTGAAATAAACATCTAAAAAGTATCACAAATGATTAAAAGCATGATAAAAGGGTTACCTAGATGTTTTGGAGCAATTTGAACAGTTGAATTAGACGGAGGAAAGTTGTTTGAGTTTGTCTCCACAACTCCTTGCTCAAAACACAAATGACAAATATATGAATCCCAAAAGTCCTTATATAGGTTGCAAAATGAAAATTATTTTTCAAAAGTTGATTTTTATCTAATGGACTTTTTTACCTTTGTGCTTGGAGTGTCAGGAATGGGTTGACTTTACAGGAAATTTTGGAGACTTCTTCGAGAAAGTGTTTTGGTCCCATGACCATAGACACGTCATGGCAGGTATCATTTTCTTACTAGCATATATGTTAGGGAATACCAATTTCTGCTGCATTTTGCATATTAGCCTCCATATTGCAATATGTTTGCCATAGAGTCGACCCCGTCATGTCTTGGTTCACAAACCATTTTCACTTGCTGACTTTAAAATCATGATACGATGGTAGAGACAACCTTTACATGGGCATCTTAGTTAGATCGTCGCTGACATTTGTTGCCCATGTTGCTATATTGAGTAGGATCGGGGGTCCTCTTTAGTTCCACCATGAATTATGCATTGAAGACTCATTCTCATCCTTCTGCACTGTTTTCTGGACTAATTCCCTAGAGGCTCCTTTGTGTTGAGTTGTACTATTGCATTGCATATTTACTATTTGCACCTTTTGGCCTTCAGCCGACTTCACTTGGACTCGTGTTTAAGCCACTTTTCGACAATTTCTTCTGAAAAATCATCCTTGCAATCACTTAGCCTCTGCGACTTGATGCACCCTTTTACCCATGGAAAGAACATTCCATTCAGCGTACTTGACCAGTTTTGCCACCTTGCATTAAGCATAGGAATGTTGCCCTCCCAGGAACTAGAAAATCTATTTTTTGACACGCGTTCCTTCTGTTATACTCCTATAGTTATAGGTGTCATATTTCATGATTGACTGGTTGAGCTCTGTAATATGTTCATACCTTTCCTTGCTGTAAAGGTTTCCATATTATCAAAAAATCAGAAAATAAAAATTAAAAATGTAAAGAGGGTGAAAAAAATAAATGGTCAAAAGAAAAAAATGAAAAGAAATGAACCCCAAAAAAAAATAGACCAGGAAAGTGTGCAAGTCGAGATGCCCTACTATTTCATTTTCTGTAAATAAAGCATCATATACAGCTTGTTGAACTTTTTCCACAATTGATGAATGGCCAAACAGCTTAATCTTGGGCAGTTCATGTTTGAATTTCATGTTTTAGAGATAGAGAATAAAAATATATCCAAACAATCTTGGCAGATAAATAGGTAGAGAAGCAAAGGAGCTCAATAGCTTAATCTAAGCCCTTGGATGTAATAAGTGCAGACTTAGGTAGGCTTACAATGCAAAGAAAATAGAAGTTGAGAGGGTTTGCTAGTCTAAGTGCACCCAATAAAGAAGGAAAAAATGTTAGGCAAAGTAGGCAGGGTAGGTAGATTGTTGTTGCAGAATGAGAATTGTGATAGGTTTTATCTCTAAAAAGTGTTAATCTTATCTCTATCACAAGTGCCATGGTGGACATCAGACTTGGAGCAGCTCAAGTGAGGCATGACTAACTCCCCTTCACACTTCTCCCCAATCACTTACTAATCTCCCCCCAAAGATATTAAGATCTACTTAGTATCCCTCTTAAAACTCATTTCATTTCATAACATTTGCCTAAGTAAAACTTTGTTGAACTTAGGAAAATGGCTACATTCTGCATATAAACTCTTTTTCACCCTAAGCCTAAGTCTAGCACATAGCGCTTTCATTTACATTTCAAGTTTCATATTAACCATTAACCTTTATTATATAAATCCCATATATAAACCCCTTCCCGTAATATGTATATATGTATAAAATCCCTGCATTGCTAATATTCCCGCCCCTGCTTAAATTATAAACCATAGCTCTATTTGTTGGGAATTAATGGTTCATATGGAGCTTATTAGCAACCCTTCGCGTGCAAATCGCGGATAATTAACCACCCGGGTTAATTATAACCAAACCCCAAACCAATAACACTGCACCTGATATCATTAATTAATGTTAATTTGCGCTGGTCCCACGCATTAAACCCCTGCCATCTCCATTGAGCACCCACCGTCCGATCGGTGCCCTCACCATCGGACAACTGTTATCCATTTCGCACCCCCCTCAACCCCCGCGCGTTAACCTCCCACCATCTTCGCTAAGTGCCCGCCGTCCGATCTCCATCGCCTCATCTCGCTGTCGATATTCATATCACGACCTCCTCCCTAACTAAACGTTAAGTCCTGGGGAACTGGCGGTTTTGGCCCCGTACCGTGGACACGCGTTGACCAACTAGCATGTTCGTTGCCCCTACGCCCAAAACCACCCAAGCCCAAAAGCGGTTCGGGAAAAACCATTTACCGCCCTCCCCCTGCTGACATCATCCACTGACGTTAGTTGTCCTTTGCTGACATCACTTGGCACATCACCTGCTGACATCACTACCACGTCATCTATTTTGTACCCCTCGCTGACGTCATGCTGATGTCATTTGTCCTTCGAACCAAATTTTCCCGCCAAAATTCTTTTTGTCAAATAAATTGTAAAAAAGTCATTTTTTGATATATTTCACTACAAACAGTGCTCCAGACACAAAATCAACCAATGATTCACAGTTTATTCCAGACCGGTCCCCGACCAGAAAAGCTCCATCAGCGAATTCCGCGGCCTGCCATTCAGACTACATGGAGCAGTCTTCCTCTCTAAACACAGTTGAACCAGCAACCACAGGGAATTCCTAGCCCACAGAAAGAAATAAAGGGATGAACAGGGTGACTTGCTACCCTAGCCAATGGGAACTTGCAGAGACATCAATTGCAGGGGAAAGGCACTGTAAAGACACGTTGCAGTTCTATTTTTGGTAGACAGTAGTGAGTAGGGTCGGTTCAACATTAAAGAGGATGAAAACAAGTCAAAGAGTATCAGAGGAGCATTAAAGAGTATCAGATCAAAGTCACAGAAATATCAGATCAGCCATAAAGAGTATCAGTGAAGAATTAAAGGCGAAGCAGATTAGAATTAAAGAGCCAGCCTCCAGCATGGCATAAGTTAGCCACTTCTATGTTACTTGTAAATTGCGTTAGGTTAAAATCTAGATATTATCTCACAGCTTTAATGAGATATTTTTGTACATATTTTGTTGTATAAATACCCCCTTCATCAGAGTTTTGAAGAGGTTGGGTATGTGTAGATTTCCTAGATTTTGCTATAAATACTTAAACTTTGGAATAAAGAGCTATTGGAAACAAATTGTTGTCTGGCCTACTAGGTGAAGGATTGATGCATAGGACTTGTCACAAAATTCTTGAATCAAACTCGGGATCAATAAGTCCCCTATATCTTATGTTTCACAGTTTTCTGAGTTCTTATATCATCTGTGTTTCATAATATGAATGATAAAGAAAAAGATTAACTCAGAATTTGCTTGACTACACTCTATTTTCAGTCTTTATTATTCTCTGTGTTTTCTTCAAAATTAGCATAAACAGTGAATTATTAATTGCTCCTTTTTCCTGATTCTCTCATCTTGATTATTTGCTGAGGAATTCTTGACTACTCCCTATCAGTAACCACTCACTTTCCCTATTTTCAATATGATAAAAGATTCTTAACTGCCCATCACCCATTTGAGCCCATTCCATCCAATTCTAGCCTTTAATTGTTCCATGTTTGACTACCTTGTTCTGTGATGCCATCCTCTATTAAGAAACCAAATCCAGAAAGCCATCTTCTTTGACTCCATGATGCCCAATGGACTAAACTGTTCTATCTTACATCTCTGTTCTATTGAATCTCACCACCCAAACTCAAAAAAAAACCCTTGTACTTCATAACTAGCCTAATATCTTCTAAAAACAAAGCTAAATCATAAAGAGAGAGCCCTCTCTAGATACAGATTGGCTAGATTCTGTATCTAAAAGATTGGTCTGTGGTTACCTTGGTTGTATTCCCTTTCTTACAACTTTTGGGAACAACCTGAGTGATAACATCATTGGCGACTCCGCTGAGGACCTGAATAATTGTTTGTTGCTATTGTTTTCTGTATAAGCTACAGATTGAGCCTGAAGTTAGCTAGGCGGCCTTTGAAACTACTTTTTCTTTGCAATTGCAGAAGTAAATAAATGTTGCTTCAGTATATCTCCAGTCTAGTTTATGTATTGAACAATTGGTTTCAAATCCTTGATCAGTTCCTCTTGTCAAATAAAGTCTTTAAGAAAGTTTAAATCTCATATCAAAAGCCTCTTAAAGAAATCATAAAAGTTGTTTTGAAAAACCATAAAAAAACAAAATAATCAGAAAATACTCAAAAAATTCGGTCTCCTGGAGAATTAAATCTTTTCTTTAGAATTATTTTATAGGTTTAGATCTAATCTGTGATGGTGGACAAGGATCAGACACAAAAAAGTTAAAATCATCCACCTGGTGACTCCATATCAATTTCACAATCAAGACTCCACTATAGAAATGAACCTGAAAGAACTATATGAAAAGATTAGGCTTTTGACTTGGATTGTTATCCAAGACATTATGTTCTTTCTCATTGATAAGATTTTTCAATGTATATTGTATTTTAGAGATGATTTTTGATTAAATTTTTATTATTTTCCTTTGAGAAATATAGATGCAAGTTCTCCTTACACATTTGAACAACAGTCTTCTAATTATTATGAAGATCATTATTTAAATGAGGAGAACCCAAAAACTGAGATTAAATAGCCAATCCCTGAACATATTTCGGTACCTCATAATGTTCCTGATAGGTATAAACCACTCATTTTTCCTCCTACACTCCATGATTTCCCTAACAATTATCCAAAGTATCTCCCTAGATTTGATGGAGAGAATGGTGTCACTTCCCAAAAACATATCCAAGTTGTTGAAGATTCCCTTAACTTATTTGAAGTGGAAGAAGAGGATGTTAGTATTAGGGTTTTTGCTCTTTCTTTGAAAGGCAAAGTCAAGAGTTGGTTCAAAACCTTGCCTGAGGCAAGCATCTCAAATATTAAGCAGTTTCTCAAACTCTTCCTTGATAGATAGATAATCAAAGTCAATCTCCTCATGATCATAGAAGAATATAATCAGTTAAAAGGACATCCAGATGAAATAATACAACAATTTTCAGACAGATTCAATCAAATCTATCACTCAATACCATTGAATATAAGACCTGCCCCTGATTCAACTCTATTGCATTACCCAAGAGCATTTGATTCAGAGATAGAATTTCATCTGAGAGAAAGAAACCCCTCGACTATAGAATAGATGCAGAACATGGCAGTGGATGTTGAGGTTAATCTGATAATCAGAAAAGAAAAGCTGAAAATAGAGAAAGAGGAAAAACTTGATATTTTGATAAAGAAAGCATAGGAAATGATGCAGAAGATCACAATGAAAGTTGAATGTTTTGTTCAAAATCATCATGACACATTTGTTTCACCAAAAGAAAAGATTGTTATTCATGAACAAATTTCTACCAAATCAATCTACCATAGATCAGAAGATAGATTTGTAGAGCAATATGTGGAGGAGCAATCTCCTGATCTAATGTGTGCATTTGATAACATGGCTTCTTTCAATGATTCACCCAAATATGATCAATATGATGATGATTATGTTTCTCAAATCCAAATTAACCTTGCAGAGGAATCAGAAGCTAATTTTGGGAACAAGGAAATTCAGGTTCAACAGCTTGAAAGTATTGATCAACTTGTTCATTTTAGCTATGAGGATGCGGAGGAAAGTGTGGAAAATTTTGAAATCAATAAAGGAACTTTACCATCTTGTTTTGATTCATTTCAGTTTATCAGGGATAACTATCATGCAATAAGAAATCAAATGTCAACAAGTCTTGATATTAACCATCTAGAGGGCAATCAAATCTTTGTTCAAAATTTATCATATCTGGATCTGTAGCCCTAAAATGCCATTGAATGTCGGGTTGAAGAAGAAAACCTAGAACCAGAATCATATGATCAAAACATCCAAGTTGATTCCCTGCCTCTCTATTTTGAATCATGTAAAATTTTTAAAGAAAGGGAGGAGCATCTTGTAGAAACCCATGAAATTCCAATTGAACCTGTATGTAATAAGTTGCAACAATCCTTCCAATTTCTTTATGATCCATCAGCTGACAGGTTGAATGATGAAAGTAATCAGAATTCTTCTCCATTAACAAACTATGAGAGTCAAAATCAAGATGATAATGGTTCTAATAGACATACATTGCAATCGGTAGAAATATCCTCACCAAGAGCAGTTGAAAACATACATGGTGATAAAGACAAGGGTGATATTTTGGTTTCATGGCATGAGAGCTATCCAGGACATTTTTACAGTTGTTGTTTGAATCAGCTCAAGAATAGTGTATATATTTTTCAAGATCCTTTTGTACAGTTTCTATATTCAGCAAAGGAGATCAAGGATTTCCTTATCTTCTCAAAGTTTAACAATGCCAAATTTGATTGCAAGATCTCAATTTTAAACACCATAAAACACAAGAAACACAGGTCACTGATGTATATAATGCTTAAGTGATTGCATTGGTTATTTCATTTTACCTAACCAGCAGTCAGAAAGCTTATTAGAGTAAAGTAGGTAGGATTTTAGTTTGTTTTAGATTCAGTTGTCAGTAGATTACAAAATAAATCCTTAAATGTTTTAATCCAAGATTTTGATGAATTGCTAATCTGGTTTGAAGATTGCAGCACCTTTTTGTTTCAGGTTAGATCTCAAATTGTGCAGGAAACAGTTGAGAAGATTTTGATAAAAAGACCAAGGCTAAAAGTTCCTACCCAAGTGACCAGGTGCTCAAGTAGGATTCAAAAAGGAGGAATAAATGTGTAAGTGTTGATTGCATAGTAACTTTCTGCAGTTGAAGCCCGAAGAGAGGGCCCTAAGCTCCACAAGTGTGCTGTCATATATGCGATAAAGTAACTAGCAAAAGGAAAATTTCAGATCAGAGCAAAAGTTATGCAGAAGGCCATCTGACCTGCTGTTCTTAACTTTCCACGAGGGAAAGCCATCCCCAAGTGGAGCCAGTGTTATACTCTTATAATTATAGGTGTCATATTTCATGATTGACTGGTTGAGCTCTGTAATATGTTCATACATTTCCTTGCTATAAAGGTTTCCATATTATCAAAAAAATGAAAAATTAAAAAATTAAAAATGCAAAAAGGGTATACCCTAAAATAAAAATCAAAGGGTGAAAAAAATAAATGGTCAAAAGAAAAAAATGAAAAGAAATGAACCCCAAATAAAAATAGACCAGGAAAGTGCGCAAGTCCAAATGCCAATACTATTTCATTTTCTATAAATAAAGCATCATGTACAGCTTTTTGAACTTTTGCCACAATTGATGAATGGCCAAACAGCTTAATCTTGGCCAGTTCATGTTTGAATTTCATGTTTTATAGATAGAGAATAAAATTCTATCCAAACTGTTTAATCTCGGCAGATAAATAGGTAGAGAAGCAAAGGAGCTCAACAGTTTAATCTAAGCCCTTGGATGTAATAAGTGCAGACTTAGGTAGGCTTACAATGCAAAGAAAAGAAAAGTTGAGAGGGTTTGCCAGTCTAAGTGCACCCAATAAAGAAGGAAAAAATGTTAGGCAAAGTAGGCAGGGTAGGTAGATTGCTGTTGGAGAATGAGACTTGTGATAGGTTTTGTCTCTAAAAAGTGTTAATATTATCTCTATCACAAGTGCCATGGCTGACATCAGACTTGGAGCAGCTCAAGCGAGGCATGACTAACTCCCCTTCACACTTCTCCCTAGTCACTTACTAATCTCCCCCCAAAGATATTAAGATCTACTTAATATCCCTCTTAAAACTCATTTCATTTCATAACATTTGCCTAAGTAAAACTTTGTTGAACTTAGGAAAATGGCTACATTCCGCATATAAACTCTTTTTCACCCTAAGCCTAAGTCTAGCACTTAGCGCTTTCATTTACATTTCAAGTTTCATATTAACCATTAACCTTTATTATATAAATCCCATACATAAACCCCTTCTCGTAATATGTATATATCTATAAAATCCCTGCATTGTTAATATTCCCACCCCTGGTTAAATTATAAACCATAGCACTGTTTGTCAGGAATTAATGGTTCATCTGGAGCTTATTAACAACGCTTCGTGTGCAAACCGTGGGATAATTAACCACCCGGGTTAACTATAACCAAACCCCGAACCAATAACTCTGTGCCCGATATCATTAATTAACGTTAATTTGTGTCGGTCCCACACATTAAACCCCTGCCATCTCTGCTGAGCACCCACCATCTGATCGGAGCCCTCACCATCCGATGGCTATTATCTATTTCGCACCCCCCTCAACCCCCGCGCGTTAACCTCCCACCATATTCGCTAAGCGCCCACCGTCCAATCTCCATCGCCTCATCTGAAGGCCGATATTCATATTGCACCCCCTCCCTCGCCGAACATTAAGTCCCGGGGAACTGGCGGTTTTGGCCCCATACCGTGGACATGCATCGACCACCCGGCGTGTTTGTTGCCCCTCCGCCCAAAACTGACCAAGCCCAAAAGCAGTGCAGGCAAAACCATTTATCGCCCCCCCTACTGACGTCATCCACTAACATCAAATGTCCTTTGCTGACATCACTTGCCACGTCACCTGTTGACATCACTGCCACGTCATCCATTCCATACCCCCCGCTGACGTCATGCTGACGCCATCCGTCCTTCGAACCAAATTTTCCCACCAAAATTCTTTTTGTCAAATAAATGGTAAAAAAGTCATTTTTTTATATATTTCGCTGCAAACAGCACTCTAGACACAAAATCAACTGATGATTCACACTTTATTCCAGACTGGTCCCCAACCAGAAAATCTCCATCAGCAAATTCTTTGGCCTGCCATTCAGACTACATGGAGAAATCTTCCTCTCTAAACATAGTTGAACCAGCAAACACAGGGACTTCCTAGCCCACAGAAAGAAATAAAGGGATGAACAGGGTGACTTGCTACCCCAGCCAGTGGGAACCTGTAAAGACATCAATTGCAAGGGAAAGGCACTGTAAAGACACGTTGCAGTTCTGTTTTTGCCAAACAGTAGTGAGTAGGGTCGGTTCAGCATTACAGAGGATGAAAACAAGTCAAAGAGTATTAGAGGAGCATTAAAGAGTATCATATCAAAGTCACACAAATATCAGATCATCCGTAAAGAGTATCAGTGTAGAATTAAAGGTGAAGCAAATCAAAATTAATGAGCCAGCCTCCAGCACGGCATAAGTTAGCTGCTTCTATGTTACTTGTAAATTACGTTAGGTTAAAATCTAGATATTATCTCACAGCTTTAATGAGATATTTTTGTACATATTTTGTTGGATAAATACCCCCTTCATTAGAGTTTTGAAGAGGTTGGGTATGTGTAGATTTCCTAGATTTTGCTGTAATACTGAAACTTTGGAATAAAGAGCTATTGGAAACAAACTGTTGTCTACCCTACTAGGTGAAGGATTGATGCAGAGGACTTGTCAACAAATTCTTGAATCAAACTCTGGATCAATAAGTCCCCTATATCTTATGTTTTACAGTTTTCTGAGTTCTTATATCATCCGTGTTTCATAATCTTAATGATAAAGAAAAAGATTAATTCTGAATTTGCTTGACTACACTCTATTTTCAGTCTTTATTATTCTCTGTGTTTTCTTCAGAATTAGCATAAACAATGACTTCTTAATTGCACCTGTTTCCTGATTCTCTCATCTTGATTATTTGCTGAAGAATTCTTGACTGCTCCCTATCAGTAATCATTCACTTTCCCTCTTTTCAATATGATGAAGGATTCTTAACTACCCTTCACCCATTTGAGCCCATTCCATCTGATTCCAGCCTTTAATTGTTCCATGTTTGACTACCTTGCTCTGTGATGCCATCCTCTGTTAAGAAACCAAATCCAAAAAGCCATCTTATTTGACTCCATCATGCCCAATGGACTAAAGTGTTCTACCTTACATCTCTGTTCTATTGAATCTCACCACCCAAACTCAAAACAAAACCCTTGTACTTCATAACTAGCCTAATATCTTCTAAAAACAAAGCTAAATCATAAAGAGAGAGCCCTCTATGGATACAGATTGGCTAGATTTTGTATCTAAAATATTGGTTTGTGGTTACCTCGACTGTATTCCCTTTCTTACAACTTTTGGGAATAACCTGAGTGATAAGACCTTCCATTGTACTATAGCATCCTTTTATTCTTTTTCAAGCTTCCTATAAAAGAAAAATACAAAAAAATTATATATTCCAAAAAGAGTGGGAACGGGACATTATTTCCATATTTGATGGTAGCTAGATTCAGTTGTGTTGCCATTGAACATAGAACTCAAAAGTAAGTCTTTCCTCCATTAGTATGGGCTTTAGCTTGAGTTAGGAGAGCCTTAACCTTGTTATTGACTCAGTACTCCTCCGATTGGTTACCTCTTCCAATCATATGGAGAGTTTGATTATGCCTCCTAAATGAAAAACTTATACAAAGTTATCATATGCTTCCATGTAGTCACAATTGAATCGTGCTTTTTTTCAAGGGAAGTAAACCCGAGTCAGCCTCTCTACGGTGTCTCTTGACCTATTTTTCAGGTGGGCATCCCTAGTTGTCAGCGTCATGTTCATTATCACATCAGCTATATTAGTCCTTTGCTCATGCCGGTTTGAGAAGGTCTCCATTGACTTCTTGTTGGCGGGTCTTGCTCTTATTGACTACGACAAATTGCTCTAAAGGCAGATCTAGTGCCACACCCTAGCCCTATTTTCATTATTAATAGGTCACCTTGTGCTCAGCATCGATTAGTATCATGGGTCTTTGACTGAGTGGTTTCCCTTTTGTTCGACATCATCTTTCATTATCAACTTTGGGATTCATGCAGTGCGTTGGTTTCCATTTGACCCTATTGGTGGATTCCTCGCCTCTGTGTTAGCTTTCATTATTGGTTTGTTTATAGGGTTTCTATCATGCGCTAGCCACATCTTGTGTACGTCGAAAACGTGCTTCAGTTGGGTTACTACATCTTTGTTCGTCTAATTGCTTCCACATTATTGGCCTACAGGTTACACTTATGCTAGATTGACGAAGGATGCCTTAATGCCTTCCTTCTAGTGGATCTTTTCCCATCGACTTCAACCCATTTCTTTGGTTAAGAGATCTAGATTCCATTTGGCAGTACCTTAGGGTTTGTATTCATTAGTGTCAGATTCCTTCGCTATCGACAGTGGGAAAACATCATTGTCTCCTAATTGATAGATTCTTCCAAGTGTTCGACTACAACTCATTTATTCGCACTTGTTAGATTGTACTAGGTACCTTGACTCTCATCATCATTATCGGTGAGTAGCCTCACGTTTGTTAACGGTATACATTAATGACTGGTAATCAAATGATTTCTCACATGGTTGACTTCAGATCATTTATTCCCATTGTGTAGAAATGTACCACGGCGGTCGGTGAAGACCTCGGGTTTGCATCAACATGTCTTGGTTCACTTGTCAGTTGCTTCTGTTTCTGCTAGTTGATACCATCCACCTTATATGTTGCAGTTTTTTACAATGACATCTTATATGTTAGCACCTGAGTTGCAGTGTAGTACCATTTATTCCATCATGTTCTCTTGGTACTATTTGGATCAGTTTCTTGACTTCAGTGATCAACTTCATACTTCATCATCATTGATCAGCTCTTTATGTGTGATATTCATACATGTACTTTCTTGATTATGATAAGATGATCCATTATGTATTTTAAGTTCCTTTATACTTGTATGCATATTGGATCCACTTTTGTACTTGACATGAAAACATGCTTTACTATTTCTAAGCATCGGTATGCTCGCCTTAGACAACTGTTTCTTTCTGATTTCTTTCACTAGCTTGGCAGGATGAATTCTGGTGAACGCCTCCTCGATCTTGACATGATTCCTTCTATACACTTAATACATTTCAGCCATCATGTACCCCTTTTGACCTCATATATTAAGGGGCATATGTTATAGCACCATTTGCCACTCTTGGTAGATTTGATGTTCTGATTATGGCCTAGGGCAACCTTTCCTTCCAGACTTGGTCCAAAATCTAAAAAATAGTGTTTTATTCCCTATACTCTACTTTGCCCTATGATAAAAGTGTGTACACGCAGGTCGGCATATATCCAACCCATGTACATATATTAAAACACTTAAAACAAAATAAATTTCCTTAATTTTGGGCAGAGTTCATGGGTTTTACCTATTACCAACCTCCTATTTCCTATGGCCCAACTATTTCCCAACTTAAAAAACTAATTTGGAGAAGTATTAAAAAACCTCCATGGGAAGGCCTTAAGGGAGAATATTTGAGATATTGGTACTATAGTGAGATTATCCCTGATCGAGTCTGACAAAATCCCTGTGCCTCTTGCGCTCCTCAAAGCTTCAGGAAACTATTGTTTCCTTCTTAGAGATATCCTTTATCTTTCTTTAAGATATCCTTGTATTGGCGATGGAGGAAGATTGATGAGGCCGAGAAAGGACAAATCCAGAGGATGGTTCTGCTTGGAGCCAAAGAAGGACTCAGGTCATATTTCTCCACTTTACTTGTAGCTAACTTCAATAAAGGAATGTTGTTCTATTTCCAATATTAAATGTGTTTATGCATCTATTTATATTGTAATTCTCTTATGAATCTTAATAATTGTTCATTCATTTATATGATTTAAAGTTAATATCATGAACATGCTTTACGTTTCTATTGCTGTATATGTTTCATTTGAATAATTTTCAGGTTTCAAAGATATCAAGAGAAGCTGATCCTGTGGGATCTACTCAAATGTAGGACTCCCAGGTAAGGACACTCTTACACTGTTCAGTAGAATAAGCATTTAGGTTGATTTCATGAGCATTTCTTCTTGTGGTTTGCCCTCCGCTCTCTTGGGGTTCTCAACCCAAGACCCTAGGGTGGTCTCACCCACAACAATAAGGAAGTGTAGCAGGGACATACACAATAGGGGGCACAACATGCACAAGTTGATGAAACTATGCCCATACAAGTAGTAGACTCATCCGAGCAACTGGCAAAAAGTAGATAGGGTGAGCAGTCATAGGAGAAAGAATTTGCTCAAGAGATTGAACAAGTACTTGAGCAGATGGATACAAAGATGGAGTAGATAGAATTAGAGCAAGAGATTGACATCATGCCTTACCAACAAGAGGTCGACCAACCAGCTTCACCGGATATAGAAGTAGAGCAAGTCCTAAGCGACCAAGGAGATACTAAGATCCTTGGAGACAATCCAGAAGAAAATATGCACAACATATCATTCGACGAGTCACAACATAGAGTTTTGCAATCATGCTGAGTGTTTTCTCTGGATTTCCACACATCTCGTGTGTAGTTTGAGGAATGAGTGATCGTATGTGATGTGTGCAAGCATCCAGCAGCATTGGTTGATGCTACGAGAGCATATACCAAAGCCACTAGTTTGAGTGTTCACTTCTTGATAGCAGAGAACAAGCAAATGGATAAGGAATTACAGATGGCCAAGCAGGGAGGAGAACTAGTTACAGCATCCGCTCGAGTAGAGTTTAAGAAGGTGATACTAGATGAAGTATCGTCCCTTGAGACAGTCATGCGGGCATCGTATTCTAGATTTACTACCATGAATAAGGCAGTTGTCCATCTCAACAGTTGGCAGCAGCATTGTGCTAGGAGAGAACGTATCTTGTCAAACTTGCGTATTGTTGTCGATTGCATGCAAACATGGACAATGAGATACAAGGGACCCCCATTACACTTTCCCTAGATTATGAAACCCATGGTGTTTGAGTTGAAGGCACACATCCAGAGTCAAATCTAGAACTATGAGGAAATCCTGCAACTCATCACTAGTTTGCAGGCTTCCCATGCATGGGTGTTCAGAAGCATGGATGCTTTTGTGCTTGCACATGTGATCCCATCTATTGGAACACTCACAAAGGCAAAGAAAAAGGTACAATTCCGACAGGAGCTAGACTCATACTTTAACGAGTTGATGTGCATAGCCACCAATGCATACTTGGCAATTAGTGCAAACACTATGCATCAGTATGTCGTTGGTCCAAGCACACTCAAGACAATGATGCAAATGTTATTAGACGAGTTAGATAGAGGAGGCAAAGTAGTGTACCTAGATGCAACAGAGGCAAGAGTTCATTTACAGAAAGATGTCAACACAGAGTACACGGAAACCATTGCGGACTACCCAGCTTGGCATCAGTTCGCCATTATCAACCATCATGAGGATGTCAAAGAGTTGGTCTTCCCACAGTTGCCTGAGTCATAGTGATGTCTTGCATGGCTTGCTAAAGCCTATTTTGTCTCACATGGGTACATGTGCAGATTGTATGTAACGTCTTGTAAAGTGGAAGATCAAGTGTCGATAGTTGAATGTAACAGTCATAATAGTTGAAGAGTCATGAGGGTAGGTGAACAGTCACAAAGGGGAATGTCAAGGGTGACACCACCCTTTGCTATTTATAGTACCTCATAACTCATTTTAGAGGCTTTTTGGTCAACCAAGCTTCCGATAAGAGTATCTTAGGGAAAGCTTTGAGAGTATTGTAATGAGCCCTGGCTTCTCCACAGTGCAAAGCTAGTACATCTCTTTGGAGGAGCGGGTGCTAGTGACTGTAACATTCCATTATCGAGAATAGTGGTTGGTCATGGTTGTACTGTATGATTGAAACTTTCACTTCTTAATATAATAGAGCCATAATGCTTCATGCATATGTTGTTATTGTATTTAAGTTAACTTGTTTATTCTAACGATATATGTATCTATTTTCTTACACATTTATGTATAGACTCTTTCTGTATATGTATGTATGAATCTTACTGAAATGTGTTGTTGGTTTAACCATAACTTTGGATTGTTTGTTCACCTTCCTTCTAGTTTGTGATTCATATTTTCTCATGTGTTCCCTTCCAAGCTACATGTTTACCCAAGTTTCCAGGGGGAGCACTCATTCCACCTTCTGTGTGTTAGAATCATTCACGCACCTTCCTTGGCTTGCTGTGCATGTCACAACCTTGCTACCAACAAGGACATCTTACCTGTGTCTGTGTGCAACCGCGGTCAAGGTGTTACAAAGTATTTTGTCACGCCTCCTGCACTTCCTTGTGACATACCCTAAAGTGCCCGAAATGTGATATTTATATAGTATACTTATCCATGTATACAGCTTAGATCCCTCCTTTAACTTTGCCTGGAAAATCTCTGAAGCTTTCCCTGAAGAAATAGCTCTTAAGACCCTAAAATGAGGGTCATCGTCCTTATGGAGCTCAAAACCACAATGATCACCTGTACTGTGTTAGGCTAGAGATGGCATTGTTTTGTTTCCTTTCATATCCACGATGGTCTCGAAAAGGAATTTTTCCGAAAGAGGATGAGAAGATTCCTGATATAGAAGTTTGTAGATGAGGTTGAATCCTCTTAATTTGACCTATTGGTCTCACCCCTATGAGCTACCTCCTTGAGATGTGGGCCCAATCCTATCTTTAGAGAAGTCCTAACTCCCTCTCCCAGGCTATAAATTCCTCCTCTCCCATTCTGAAATGGTTGGTCTATGTCCATTTGCACCCCTATGCTGAGCTTGTGCTTAGAGGCTATTCATTAGACTTCGAGAAGGAGTGTTTGGAGAGTTTCTTGCCTTGGACTTGGGTTACCACTCAAGGAGAGCCTTTCAACCTCAAGGCTATGGTTGTAAGCTTCCCTTTATTCTTTAAATAACATACAACTACAGGTTCATCTTCCCAAAATATATATGTTCATGTATGTATTAGCTTAGCATTCCTTGATTAGCTAAGTAGGTTATTATTGGATTTTCTATTGATTTTGGCATACTTTGTTGTCCCTTGATTACTTGTGCAGGCACATAAGCGCTGAGAGAAGCAAGAACATGTCCATGACATAAGAAATTCAAGGATCTCAATAAAGGAAATCAGAATAACATCAGAACGAGGTAGGTCATCTCTCTCTTTCTACATTTCAATTATAATCTAGGAAGATGTGTAGTTGATTGTCACTTCAGTTTCTAGACCCACTCATTGGGCTAGAGGGATCATCTCTATTCACAGAGAGGATTAACCTTTTCAACAAAATTATGACTCCACTAGGGAGCTTATGACCCTTTCCATCCAATCTTTCACCCTGATCTTTTGACTAGTTTGACCAACTGTCGATTTTTCGGCTTGTCTGCATCACTCTGGGCTTATACCATCACTGATTACTACCTTAGAGTGGTAATTCTGGATTGTTTCTTACAATATTTTTAGTTTTTCCCCATATTCCTCTCCCATTGCGAATTTACCCTTTACATTAGAGATGGCATCACGGTTCTTACCTTTACAGTCGCGATGATCATGGTTTCTACCTTTACAGTCGTGATGAAAGAAAAATCTTCATTTTTTGGTCGTGCTGAAATCATCACTACTTTTGCTATACAAAGTAGTGATAGAATCACGAGTTTTCCTATGAAAAGTAGTGATAATCGTGGGTTTGGGTATATAAAGTAGTGATGATCCTTGAATGTGAGAATTTTTTAGGTTTCTGCCTAAGAATCCAGTGTGTCTTGGCCCCTAAGGTCTTTTCCTATCCTGTATGCTTGCATTTGTTAATTTTTTGATTGATTTCCTTAATTAATTTGCAGAATTTGTCTCATTGGCTTCAAAGTGAAATTTGACTGAGTTCTAGGGTTTCTAGTCAGTTGGTCATCACTTGCTTCTTGTTGGTGTCATTGAGATTCTTGTTTTGCTAATTGATTTAGTGTTGGTTTCTATGGAAATAATTGAAAACATCACTTTGAATTTGTTTTAGCTTGTATTTCAAAATTTACTTTTCGTGAAAATGCATTAGATTAGTTGCATTGAAAAATTATTTTTTGTGATTCATCATTGAAAATATATCACATTTTTTCAATGATTGAAAGCTAAAAACTATATTAGGTGCATCAAATCATTCAAAATGAAAAGAAAAGCATAATTCATATAAGTGCATCTTTGTAAAGTAAAATCATTTTCCTTTTGAAAAGTTGCATTTAGGATAGTGAAAAGTGGAAATCATTTTTATTTTTGGCATTACATTTAGTGAAATGAAAGATTAGATTTCGTTTTCACATTTTGCATTTAGAAGTCAAAAGTGAAAGTTAGTGGAAGGATTTTTACATGATGCATTTCTGTTTGATGCATTATTGATTGAAATTTATTCCCTTGATTAGTATAGCTTTCATTGGAAAGAATTTTTTTCCTTATTCTCATATAGTTTCATCATAGGTGTTTAGGTGACATCGTTAAGGCCTTGAAATTGAAACATAATTTCAAGATTAACTTTAGAATCTATCAATTAATCTAGGGAGCATTTGAAACATTAACATTCATACCTAGTGTTCTAGGCTAGAGACGTGTTTCGACATCTTTAAAACTTAGAAGTTGTCATTCGCTCTTACATTAGACAGCGCTAGCACAGACTTGTGCTCCCCATACTATCGAGTATATAAAGGGAGACCCTCATAGGTCGCAAACCTTTATCCATAGGAATTTGATTCTACCACCCTGTAAACACCGAACACAACATTCAAGGAGATTTCCTACACGTACGTCAAGTCCTTGGTAAATTTATTTGTTGAGGTGTACATTGCAGTTCACAGTTACTTGGTACTCCTTTTTCCTAGAGTTACTTGAGCGATCATTTTGATATTTTCTGAATCCTTAAATTTGAAAAGATCATCAAGCAACTTGTCCTTTCAAGCTCGCTAAACCATCAAAAGTGACTAGAGTCATCTTTTCGTCCTTTTCTCGACTCTTAAAAAATGAAAAGGAAAATCTTTTGTTTGAAATTCTAAAATTAATTGTCTGCGGAATAACAACCTTCTTATGGAAGTACTCCTTAGTAGATCTTAGGTTGATACCAATGGCAACACTTCCTAAGTCTACTAGTCAAGGAAACACCTCCCATAGGAATCCTAGTCCTTTTCCTTCTTTTGGAAATACTAGTGCTCCCTATATGGCAATGTTATGCCTTCCTAGATTGACCATTGGTCTTCCTGTTTGATTATTCTAAACAATAGTGGTTCTAAGTGTCCAAACTTATTTTCAACGAATTTCTCCTCCACCTGAAAAACATCAACCTCATGTTGATCCTAAAGTTGAACCCTCGCCTTCTTCACCTGTTCCTTCACCCTTTACTTCCTCTTCGCTTGGTGAAGTTCTAGATTCTAGTAACAAAGAAGCTAAGAAGAAGAAGAAGAGGACAAAGAAGGAGAAGCAAAATAAGCAAGGGGGCAACCAAGCAGCCATTGCTATGGATGCAACTAATGTAGAAAAATATTCCAATCAGCCCTGGAAAGTAAAATTCCCTTGCATGTTATGTAAGCATGACCACCTTCTTCGAAATTGTCCTAGTATTCCCAAGGTCTTAAAAGTGTGGTCCAAAAGTTCACATCGACATTTGTCATTAGTCTCTAGTGATCATGCTGGTGACAAACCCTCAACTAGTAACAGTAAATCTCATGGGAAAAAGGGAAAAATCAAATTTCCCTCTAAGTTGTGTGAAGGTAATCATCCTATTCACCTTTGCCCTCTGAAGGATGAAGCTTCCAAAGAGTTGGAAATCCTTACAGCTTCTCAACCTCATATTTCGACTGGGTATTGAAAGCTTTCCCCTAAGCCTTCACTAGTTGATCCAATGATTGATCACAAGTCATCTTTGGTAAACCCCACCCTCTTTGAAAGTGAGTCTCATGAGTCCATTCTAGACCAACCATTGATTGAGAAACCAATAGACTTGATCCCACCTTCAGTTAATCGTACCTTTCCAGTAGAGAGTGAACCTCATACTACTCAGGTTCTTCTGGTTTTTTTAGTTTCGAATGAACCAAAGGTAAATCCTCCTGTTCCTGAGGTGCATGAGAGAATTTCTCTTATTCCCATCAAGCAAGAGGGAACTTCTCACATTCCTATGACACCACCTCTGAGTAGTTTAGTCACTTCTTTTGATTGGAGTCAACTGGCAAGATATCGTCTTCCATCTTATGTGCCTTTTCAGATTACAATACAACATACCATATGACCATACTTAGCACATTCGTAGACGAGGGCGTATTTGTTAGCATTCTATCCTCAACTACTTGGCAAGCTTTAGGTTCTCGTCAACTTCTCCCCGTCACCTAGAATCTGTTAGCTTTTAACAAAGGAATTGTTCAACCTTTAGGGATCCTTCTTAAGTTACCTATTACTTTGGGAGGAAATATTATCTATATAAATGATGGTTGTCCAAGGCCCTTTAGATTTTAATCTACTCCTTGGCTGTGACTATGTTTACATCATGGGAGCTCTTGTTTCCTCCCTCTTTTGAGTGATGTGTTTCCCACATGCAAGAAGCATTGTGATCATTGATCAACTTACATTCATCAGTGTTGAATAACCTCCCAATCAACCATCATCTCTAAATGGTTCTCATATGAAAGTAGTATCACCCCTACCATGGGTTAATTACGTGGCCACCTGTTCCATTCTCACATCCACTGATGATCTAGTAGGTGATGTAGTGCACCATGTACTGGGGGCATTGGAACCAGATTTTTCATTTGGATCCTTGGACATGTATCCCTTCCAGAGTGTTGTTCTCCCTTCTGATGAGAACCTCTTCCGAAGCCATGACCTCCTTTGGTTTGTGATCAAAGGGATATTGAGCAGAGTTCCTTGTCTTATGTCAAGCTCCTTAGAAAATGAAACAAGGGATGGAGCAGAGTTATTTGTCTTGTGTCAAGCTCCTTAAAAAATGAAATAAGGAACTTGGAGTAGAGTTCCTTGTCTTGTGTCAAGTTCCTTAAAAAGTGAAACAAGGGATATGAGGATAATTCCTTTACTATGTCAACCTCGCTAAAAAATTAATTATTTCTACATGAGGATAATTATTTTACTATGTCAACCTCGTTAACAAATGAAACAAGGTGTCAGGAGGATGGTTCTTTTCCTATGTCAAGCTCATTAAAAAATGAAACAAATCCACTTCAAGTTTGAGTCTTTGATTAGATCTCGTAAAATCCCTGTCGAGTATTTCACTTGATCTCATAAGCCAACCTTAATTCTATCCACTTAGGTAAATGCAATGAAGCTTGGGGGGCATCTAGCTCAATTGAGTCATTATGATGGGGGAATGCAAATTTATCCAAGAATAGTTTATTTCTATTTAAAGCTTGTGTAAAAATGAAACCAAATCTAAGCACAATATTTTCTCATGTTTCAATCTTGTGAAAAATGAAACCATATTCAAATATACTCAAGCATATTTTCCCATGTTTCAATCTAGCGTAAAAATGAAACCATTCCCACTTTACATCTCGTGATTTCCATTTTTATCAACTTATTTTTTAGCATATGAGCCTTGGTTATTTCATTCCATCGTCACCATCTCTTTGGCTAATCATATGCTTTCACTTGGTTGCTTTTTCTATGCCCGAGGAACATCTACGATGAGTGGTATTATTCACCAGCCCCTTAACCTTTATCTGTTTTCAGCATTTCCCTCATGGCCAGAACCAGTTGCTATCCTTTCATACCACTCGTTCCTCTAGGTGGAGTGATCTTTTAGCTCTTTTCAGACTCCAAAAATTAATTGATATCTACTCTTTATAATTTTAAACCTTTTCTAGACTGAGATAGACTATTGTACAAACAAGGAACACCTTAGTCGAACATGGCCAGGAGGTTCCCTCAGATATTTTTTTCTACCTTTTCCGATTTGAGGGACAAATTATGAAAAGGGACATGATGGAGTTTTCTTTTTCGTTTCTTTTTCAAACTCTTTAAATATGAAAATTATGCCGAGTTATTCTTACATTGAACTCGTTAAAAATCTACGATGAATGACTCGTCACCATGACGATCCCAATTTCCTCCTTCCTAGGACTCGTAAAACTTACTAGGATGGATTCATCCAAAGGATGAACTTATATGCCAAGAATACGGTATCCTCTTCAATGTTGTGTAAAAATAAATAGGTACTCGCCAAAAATAGTGGGGGAAAATGAAGATGAAAATCCTTTGTATAGGCAGCATGTCACTCTTGAACATGACACTCATATGTTTCTCGTGTCGTGTTTGGGATATCCTCACTTAGTCACTTGTCCTTCTAGATTTGGGTGATCCATTTTTCCTCTTATTTGACTATTCCACCTCGTCATTATGACCCTTGGTCCTACGTTGAGTCTAATGATGCTACACTCTGGAGTTGTGTCGCCAATATGTTCAAGAGAAGTCCAATATGCAGTTATTTACCTATACACCATTTGAGTCATTGTTACAGTCTTGAAACTTATTCCACTTTGTTCCTCGTTTCATGTCGATGATGGGGGAATCATTATGGCCCTCCTTTGATGGGTTTCTTCCTGTCGACTTTAGCTCATTATCCAGGGAAATGACTTAGAAAATCCCTTTCAGTACCTTAGAGCTGGCCTTCCCTAATGGCCAGTTCTTTGCATCCGACAATAAGTCTTCATTATTGGCTTTCAATTGGGTGATTTCATGAGTGTTCGACCTCAACTTCATTATCACATTCATGGATGTATTGTTATACCTTGAGAGCCATTGTCATTATTGGAGGTTTCTCTTGTACCTATTAATGGTCCACGTCATTGGTTGGTAATCACGTGGTTTTCTAGCATCTTCAACTTCAACACTTTTATTCGCATGTTAGGATTTGTACATTGATCAACTTAATATGGAGTGAAAGACCCTGAGTCTTGTTTGTTATGACTCAGCATGCATGGAGTTATATGTCATTCATTATTATACAGATGTTTCTACTATACAGATGGCTATGACTATACCGTGGGACTTTATATTCATGATGATCCTTGTTATATGGATGGTTGCACCCATACCATGGATCTTTTCATATAGTCTTCATCATCCAGATGGTTGCATCCATGCTGTGGATTCATGTCTTGATCCTAGATATGTATATGTATATGTGTCCTTGATTTGTAGGTCTCCTGACAATGCCTGTCCTCATCCTTGCGAAAAGCTCTTAAAGCATCTCAGCCATCACTCCTCATTCTGCCTTCATGATTTAGGGGGAATCTGTTACATGATATTTTGTCACACATCCTAAGCATCCCTGTGACATACCCTAAAGTTCTCGAAACATGATCATTAAACAATATACTCATCCATGTATACAACTCAAATCCCTCCTTTAATTTTGGTTGGAAAATCTCTGAAGATTTCTGTTATGTGGCATTTTGCATCTATGGATAAACACAATCTCCCTAGGTGGGTAGCTACCCCTTGAAAACATATTTAAAGAGTTGAACCTTTTTCTATAGAAGATAAATAAGACAAGGGACCTACTTGTTATATTTTGCTTCCCTTTATCTCCTTTGAATAGCTCCCACCACTCCTTCTCTAACTGAATCTGCTTGATAAGTACCTGCAATCATAAACAGAGGGAAAAAACCAATCAAAGAAAGATATCTATCTACTATAAGAAAATGGAATTGAAATAATTTACACATATAATCATCATACATAAAAACAAGAATATGGGAAAAGGTGTAAACAAATCTATTAAGTAGAAGGAAGAGCTACAACCAAAGAAGTCCGGTCCCATTTCACTCATCCAGCTTGAGTTCCATCCATCATCACACCAAAATCACAACACTCAGGTAGCATAACAATACTTGCTTACAATCTTGAACCTCACACCAATAGTATCTCCTTACAAATTCTCAAAGTCCAACCCCTGATCACTATGATGAGTGCTCAATTTATAGGGAAATGGAAGTAGTTTTGTCATAAATTGGGCATTGAATGGCTTTCTAATTTGGGAGTTATTTTCCATGGAGAAAGGGATGAGAGGATAGGAGGTTATTTGATTCATTCCCTATCGAATTTTGAACTCATAAGAGAGGATAAGAGGTGGGAATCTTCTAGAATAGTCTAGAATGAAAGAATATTCCTAGAACCCTATGAATATTTCACTCAATATCGCCTAGTGCAGGTCAAAGTGGGCCTAGGTGCTCTACAGAGTAGGCTTGAATGGGCCTAAGTGCTCTACAGTGCACTTACCCCTAACCAAGGCTGTGTTGGTCCCTCAAGGAGTCATTTCAGGATGTCTTTAGGCTAGGAAACTCACAGGAATGATGGCATTCAATGTGATGACTTTCTTAGGGCATGTAGCAACTGAATTAGGGTTTGATGAGCCCTAAAAGTAGTGATCTGAATGATGCCAGTGATGTTCCCAAATAGACCTGTAACAGGTGCCCCCTAAAGCTTCAAGTCGAAAATAATAATTTCGAGTGATATGCTTTATGATGTGATGAGGAGGTTCTGAAGTGGATGGTAACCTGCATCAATTACAATACATAATATCATGATATTTTGGATTTTTCATGAATCGCTGAGGGAAGGCATACCCATGCTCAACATATATAAACTTTCATTACATGTACATAGATAGTTGTCTATAGATATGGACCCATGATGGGATGACCATCAGTGTGAAGCCATCGTATAGATGATTTACTACTTCCTGAAATTGTAGCCTGAATGGATGAAACTAGATCCGGGGTCTTCTATCTCGTCCAATAGTTCACTCAAGAATGAGTCTAACCATGTGAATATGTGATTTGAGGTCGAACATGGGAAGACACGTCTGATTACCAGCCAATGATGTAAGCCGTTAACAAACGCGAGAGAGATCACCGATAATGATAATGATTCTCAAGGTACCATAGTACATTTTTCATGGTGTGAATAGATTTTTTGATGTCGAACACCATAAAAAGTATTTTGGTTGAAGTCCAGTGATGACAACCTATCACCAGAAGCGAGAAACTTGTCATTGATGTATGCAAGCCCCAAGGCACTGAAAGGGTGTTTCTAAGTCAACTTCTTGGATAATGTGTTGATGTCGACAAAAAGTGACTCATCGCAGGAGGGCCTTGATGTATCCCACATCAATGACACAAAACGAGTGTAATCATTTTTGGAGACAGAATGTGAATAATGACACAAGGTTCAGGAATGGAAGTCATAAGAATGAAGGTTTATGAGTACTGCAAAGGATGAATTTAACTAAGTGACTTCTCTTGAACATGTCGGCGACACTAAATGAATTGGCAGCATTGACCCAAAATCAAAGTAATGAATGGTATGATAGACCTTAGGTATGATAACCATTAAGCAGATAACCCAACCTAAGTAGTCATAGAGATGAAGTGAAAGTGTCATGTTCAAGAGCGACCTGATACCATAAATTGGTTTACCCCTTTTCCCATTTTCCCCAGCCATTGCTAACCAGTACCTCTTTTTTTTAATCAAGCTTGAGGAGGATAACATATACTTGTTGTATAATTCCACCCTTCAGGTGAATCCATCGGTATGTGATGTTTTAACGAGTCTAGCGAAGGTGAAACTCGGCCTTGTGATGATGGATAAGTTTGTCACTATTTGATGTTTTAACGAGTTTAACAACAATGATAACTCGATCCTTTTCATGTTTAGAGAGTTTGAAAAGGGACAAGAAGGAAAATGCATAAGTTCTTTTTCATAAATTTGTCTCTCAAGTCCGAAAAGCGTAAAATAGTACGAGAGAGAACCTATTGACCATGTTCAATCAACGTATCCTTTTTCATAAATAATCTATCTCAATCCAAAAAAGGGTTAAACTTATACTGAGTATATTTCATTTCCAATTCGTTAACGAACTGAAAAGGACAAGCGCTCGACAATCTTTTCATATTTCGAGAGTCTAAAAATATCTTAAAGAGGACTCCAAGGGGGTTCCTTTTTCGATGTTTAACAGAGCTTGAAAAAGAGATAAAAGTATGCTCTATGGTCAAAGTACAATTCACGATCATGCATGTCAAATTACTGTATCAGCTGTAAATTCTATTCAAAGCAACACCAAACGGATCGAACATACCTGTTTCATTGGTAAAAATAGGTAAATACTAAACTTTATTCATTTAATGATCATGAAATAAACATAAAACAAGAATTTACCATGTCATTTTCACCATTTGATATTTTCCATTCAGTTTGTGCTCTGAACTAGTTTTTTACCTCAAACTTCAGCAGCTGATTGCAAGAGATTCTATGGATAATTTCTCATGCCATCTAGACAAGGTGGAAGATATAATCCTCTTTCTTTTCATGTCATTCTTTTGCAGTTTCAGGCAATTTTTTTGGGTTTTAGGGACCCTGGGGTTAGTATATTTCGCCCTAGGATCAGGCAACCTTCCACATCAAAAATTGTACTGCAGAGAACCCAAACAGAAGGGTACTTTCTCTGCAGCACACTGTATCCTTGCTTGGGCTACGCTGGGCGAGTTTCACAAATTTGTTTCACCTGTTTGGCCAAAAATTTCTCTAATTTTTTGCATGAAATGGATCCTAACTAAGCTTATGGTTTGATTTCAGGCTTTCATCAGATCATAATGTCTATTACTTGGCGAGAAAGAAAGCATGAAGAATAAGACATGGTTTCCCTAAATCATCCAGGTATTGTTGAGGCCCTCAGAAACTTTGGTGCTCAAATACTTCAGGTTTTCTGGGATGAGGCAACAATTAGAACTATTTCAATTCTTAGTTCATGCATGGGATCCAACAGATCCGGATTTTCACATAAGGGACAAAGTGGTCCCTATTATGATCGATGATGTTGACTTTCTTACCAAGTTGTCGAGACATGGTGCCCCCATTTCTCTTTCAAGATTTGCCTGTGGAGGTGAATCAGCGAGGGACTATATGCGAAAGTTTTGTCGGCTAGGTACACAACCTAGCAAGGATGGGAAAATAAACATCAAGGATGTACATGATTTTCCTTTGAGAAAAATCCTTTTCACTATTGTAAAGTTGGTAGGAAATGTGACATTTCATCTAGCGAATAGATCATACATGTAGTATGCGCTTGACTGTCTTGAGCCAATTGTATTCAACTAGTGTGAGGGCGTACTTTCTTAACTGAAAGAGAAGCTAACAAAGGTAAAGAGTGGCAAGATGAATAATTTTAGCTATGGATTTCTCTTAATCACTTTTACCTTACAGAGAATTCCATTGATCCAACCTCAGCATGTAACACTGGGTGTAGCTGGTCTTAGAGATCCACAAATGCAGAGGTGGGTCGAATTGATGGCTAGATATGTTGGTCAGTCATCAATCACATTTTCTACTACATTCTTCAGCTGGCTCGATCGACAAAACATTGTCATCGAGGAGCATCCATACACAGGGATGGATTTTCGTGGAGATCAAGAGTTGAGTTTACTGGTTGGCGCTCAATGGGATTCTATAGGTAAATTGTTTTTGACCAAATATTTTTTATTTTTAAGTTTCTACATGTTTTCTGTGTTTTTTATGTTTCCAAAACTAAACTAAAATCATTCTCATGCATACAGATGTTGGTACTATTCGACCTATGGGACATCAACAAGAGGCAGGTGGACCAGTGTAGAGAAATGTCTGGAGAATAGTTCTCCAGGATTTGGATTTGACCGAGACACTGGAAGAGTTCCAGGATCATGTAGAGGGGTTAACCCTCAATATTCCAGATATCCGAATCGAGGAGTTACCTATGAGGCTAAAACACCATACTATTGGTGTTCCTAGCTATTGGATGAGGTTATTATGAATGATAGCTCATGCTGTGACATGTTATCATGAGCATCACTAGGTCTACTTAGGATGAGTTTTGTATACATTTTGAGTTTTTAGGTTAGATGACCAAGCATGTCTTGGACACAAATTTTGTAAAAACTTTAAAACATCTACCTATTTTTACTTTCAGAGTTTTATATATGGTTATGTGCAATCCTATTCAACTAATGATGTGAATTGAAAATTTACTTGTACATGTGTCGCAAATGTCTGTTTAACACATAGTTCGCTAATGAATCAGTTAATGTGTTAAAGTTTATGGAAATATGTTGATATTGAATATACTCAAAATGTCTTTCCAAAAGAAGAACTATAAGGAAAATACAAATAATAGCTAGGTTTCAGATGGTATAAACACTTGTAAGTTGTAGTACAACGAGCTGTGGGTCTAGCCTAATGATGATTCAGTGAATGCGAAATGAAATGGAATTAGAGAGAAGTTCGATCAATGCACTATACTCAGTGATATTGTTCGTAGAATGACCGATACAAATACCTTGAAAACTCACTAACTCACCACTTGGAGCGAAAATGGCCCATGTTGCAGAAGATAGGTTCTGCCTATTACAACTAGCACCATCGACGTAACCAACAAATGGTTCCAAAGATTCCGACATCTGCAACAAATGCAAAGCGGATTACTTAACCACATAAAAACTATAAAAGACACACTTCACACACACATGAAATTAAAGCATATATACAGTGATTTTAGTACACTCAATTAAGCATAGAAACATTTGAGATACAACCCATTTTTGGGTTGCGACAATGGAATTCCATCATAATCCACCAACTCGTAGGCACCTTTTGCGAAAACACGCTTGACAATATAAGGGCCCATCCATAATGGTTCAAATTTTCTTGCTCCTAGTTTATCCTCTTTCTGATCATAAAGCAAGACCAGGTTCTCCTTCAGAGAAAATACAAGGCTTGACATCTCAATTGTATTGCACCTTGATTCACTTCTTATGTGCTTCGTTAGCTGATGTGACTTCACAACAGGTTTCATCTAGATAGAGGAGTTCTAAGAAACACACTTCTTCATTAGAAGTGTCAGGTAATAGGTCAATTGTGAGTTTAAGAGATGAAATTTCATATTGTGTCAGCAAGATTGCCTCCAGACCATACACCAAGTGAAAGGGTGTGAATCCAATTGCATTCCTTACTGAGGTTCGATATGCCCAAAAATTAGAGTACAAGATTAAATGCTAGTTTCATTTATGAACCCCTATCATTCTTTGAAGCAATCACTTCAAGAATTTTTTGATGGACTCAACTTTTCCATTAGCTTGCGAATAATAAGGAGTAGAACTATCATGTGAAATTCCTAACTTGGCAGTTAACTCAGTCATCATGTGATTGCGAAAATGCGACCCATGATCTGTAACTATAGCTTGTGGTACACCAAACTGGGAAACCACGTGGTTGAAAAATAAAAGTGCAGCCGTCTCACCACTATTGTTTAATGTAGGCATCACCTCAGCCCATTTTGTGAAATAGCCAATGGTGACTATAATGTACCCATGCCCCCCGGTCGAGTGATGGTTACATGTCATGAAGTCAATGCCCCATTTGGAAAATAGTCTATTAGGCCCCTATAATACTAGTGTAACCCCTTATTGTTATTAGTACAACCCACTTATTATATTGATGTACCCATGTAGTGCCCATATTGTTACTATTGTGCCACATAGAAGCCCACTATTGTTATTATTGAGCCCTTATATTATTATTGTTATGTTGGCTCTGATTATGTTATGACCCCTTAGACTCCTATATATAGAAAGGAGGTCTTTTCATTTGTATCATCGAAGAATTTTTCATTTATGTAATGTAAAGGAGGTTTCCCCTCGAAGAGGCCGAATTCTAAGGCGTTGATCTATCTTTTCTATCTTTTCTTGAGCTAGTTTCATAACATTTGGTATCAGAGCTTTGGATTCTAGGGTTTCGCTGCTCCAAACAGGTCATCGTGGCATTTTCACTATAACTTTTTTCTGCTACGTTTCAGTAGCTAAAAAAATAACCCATTTGAGAAGAAATCTCGCTGAATCTCGGGTCCAAATTTCAGAGCTTTTCGCGCTATATTTGCGGAGATATGTTCTGCGGAAGTTGGTCTTTTTGAAGACTCCTGAATTACATTCCAAACATGTGACCTCGGGAGAATCATCATAACTTTCTCTCTGAGCATTGGATTGAAATTTCATAAGAAGGTACAGAAAGAGGACAGACTATAGTTTCTTGTATATATTTTTTAGAGAAAAAGGTCGAAATAGTGACACGTGGCACTTCATACAAGTTCGCTCTTCTGGAAAGGTCTATAATCAGGTCATCTTGGGAGATCATGTAACTCTTTCTTGGAGAATCCAATTTGGATTAGACTAGTGGCATTGGAAAGAGGACGCAGAGGGCTACTATAGGTCGCAATCTCAGAACTTAAAGATCTGAAAGTACAGAGTTACAATTGTTTCAAGATCGAGCTCCTAAAATCAATAAAAAGCAAGATGAAGAAGTTTAATGGCAAGGATCCAATAAATTCGATACTTCAGATGGAGCAATATTTTGATCTACACAGTGTACCACTATTAAAAAGGTATGTATTGCATCTTCATATTTAGAACCAGATCAATTTTTATGGTATGAAGGGTTTTGTTCTTGTAAAAAACTTGTTACATGGTGAATTTTCATGGAGGAAATGATAGCACATTATGAGGATACAAAGAGCAACGCCTTCTTTAGAGAAGCACCACAACAATTGGAAAGAGTAAAAGGGCTTTTTGACATAGTGGAAAGCAAAATTATGGAAACTAGGAAGCATACCCCTCACAACTATAAATATGGAAGTGTTGTTTCTCCCAGGCTTCCACAACCTACAAGGGTTACACCACAACAATTGGAAGAAAAAAGAGAAAAAGGGCTTTGTTACAATTGTGATAGCAAATGAACTAAAGGTCATAAGTGTGCTGAGAAGAAATTATTTTACATAGAATATGAAGAGGAGGAAGAAAAGGATCAAGAAACATCAAAAGAAGAGGATATACGCCAGGACCCCACCCCAGAGAAAGAAGAAATGAATCAGACCCTATCTTGTAAACCATTGGCAAGAAATACCACTCCTCAAACTCTCAGGATAGAAGGACATATCAAGAAGAAAAAGGAGCAAGAAGTGAAAGATCACATCGAGAAAGAAGAAATGAATCCAACCATATCTTGTAATTCATTGGTCGAAATTACCACTCCTCAAACTATCAAGATAGAAGGACATGTCAAGAAGAAAAATGTTCAAGAAGTGAAACATCACATCGAGCATCAAGAAATGAATCTGACCATATCTTGTAAAGGATTGGAAGAAACTACCACTCCTCAAACTCTAGAGATAGAAGGACATATCAAGAAGAAAAAGGCTCAAGCAGAGAAAGATCACATCGAGCATCAACACCAAGTTCTCCAACTTTTAAAGGATAATGCCACTTTGGTGCAAAATCAAATGAAACAACAGGTAGATCAACGTCATAGTGGAAAATGTTTTGATGTAGGTGATTGGGTATTTTTATTGCTACATCTCAAGCAATCTATTTATGAGAAGGAAATGTTGGCAGTACTACATGCACTTAAAAAATGGCGACCTTACCGAGTGGGAAGACTCTTCAAGGATGAGGATGTGGAAGTATTGTTTTGTGCTATTTCTATTATCCAACCAGATTGGATAAACGAAGCAAGGGATGAATGGAAGAAGGACGAAGAAGTATGGCCACTTCTCCCAAAGTTGCAAAAGATGCCAATTTAAACAATATTTCCCGAAATTGAAGAAGAAGGAAAAATCATATTGGAACCTGGAGCAGTCACAGAAACAAGAACTCGACAGCTACGAAATCAATCAATTTCAGAGTATCTCATCAAGTGGAAGAACTTACCTGTTGAAGATTCCACATGGGAGGACAATAATTTTATACAAAATCATCAAGAACTACTCAAGCGTTGAGGACAATGCTTTTTGGAGGAGAGGGGCATGTTAGGCCCCTATACTACTAGTGTAACCCCTTATTGTTATTAGTACAACCCACTTGTTATATTGATGTACCCATGTAGTGCCCATATTGTTACTATTGTGCCACATAGAAGCCCACTATTATTATTATTGTGCCCTTACATTATTATTGTTATGTTGGCTCTGATTATGTTATGACCCCTTAGACTGCTATATATAGAAAGGACGTCTTTTCATTTGTATCATCGAAGAATTGCTCATTTGTATAATTTAAAGGAGTTTTCCCCCTCGAAGAGGCTGAATTCTAAGGCGTTGATCTATCTTTTCCGGTTTCCCTACAATACCCCTTAATTCAACTTCCTTTCCTTCCACAGAAAATTTCATGAAAAGTTCTTGAAAATTAAAAGCTATTGTACCCAAGGATTGTAGCCATTGGACTCCTAGTACAACATCAGCACCTCCCATTGGAATGGAAAGCATTGGGCTAGTCAATGCATATTCTCCCATCGATAGCTTCATATTATGGCACTTTCGAGAGCAATTTATTGTTCCTCCATTTGCAACCATCACTTGACACTCTGGCGTTGGATATAAGAAGCAATTCAATTCTTTTGCTACCTTACAATGAATAAAATTGTGGGTACTTCTTGAATCAATCAACACTATTCATAACATAGTCCAACAACAATGATAGGATGCAGTGGTGTAGGTGGTAATCTAGCTTTACGGTCATAGATCTGGCATGCATGACAGCTTCTGACAGTAATAATTCAATCTTTGAATATGGTAGGCCAGAAGTAACCAACACGGAGAATCCTTTATGTAGTAGCATAAACAAATAAGTGTCCACCACAAGCACCTAAATGGAAATCATTGAAAAATTTCTTGGCTTTCTCATGAGTGAGGCACCTCCGTAAAATCGTATCAATACCATGACGGTAAAGAATGTCGCCAATGATCAGATAATCTTTGGCTTGGTATCGTATACGTCATTACTGCAAGCGAGAGGTATCGGGACAGAAAGTTTGGGTCTGGATATAAATTAGTCTATCTCCATACCATGGGTCAGATGACGAAATCAGGAATAGAGACTCATCCAGAATTGATGGTTTTGATGTTGAATCAATGGTATTCGAGGGAAGGTCGCAAAGAAGCTCGGCGAAAACTAGAGATTTCTTTGATTTGGATTTGATGAATTCCAAATCAAATTCCTACAAAATGACAATCCATTTTGATTATTTTCCCCCCAGAAATTGACGTGACAAATATATGTCATAGGATTGCAATTCGAAATGACAGTGGTCTTCCGGAGTAGGATATAATGGCGAAATCTTTGTACAACTTGAACAACAACCAGAGCTAATTTTTCGACGTTAGAGTACTTAACTTTTGTATCATTGAGATTGCGACTCAAATAATATATCAGATGTTCAATCCCATCTTCTTCTTGGACTAAAACCATCACAATGGTTGAATCTGCAACAGAAAGATACATGAAGTAGTCATTTTCATAATTCTTGGAATACAGTAATGAGGCTCTAATCAAGGTATCTTTAAGAGCATCAAAGGATGCTTACGCAATCAGAGATATGAGTAGCAGTAGTCTCTTTAAAGTTGGTTAATAGTTCCATTCCAATTTCATATCGTATGAGTAACTATAAGTGGGTTAAAAACATGGTAGCTAAGGTTGTAAAGTTATCAAAACAAGCTCATGGTAACTCAATGTACCACTTCACAGTCGGACCAGTAAGCGTTCTCTGGAAAAAATGTAGTCTAACTGAATCATCATTCAAGGATTTTGATGAACACCATAAACAAAAAATCATGACATCGTTGGACGGGTCTTCTCTAGGGTTTCCATTGAATTTCAGAATATCGGAACGTAATTTATGAGGAATCGTCAGCCACCAAGGTGCATACAGAATTGGGTCATTGGTGAGCCGACTTAGATCTGGTAATTCAAGTGTTGCAAAAAAAGGAAACTGTCTATTGAGATCAGGTTGAGCATAACAAGGGTATGATGGAATTGCCTGGGCAATGGATATTTGCATATGATCTGAAAATGGGGCACTTAGGCTCCTTGTCTAACTTACAAGAACACCTCCCACTTCCAAAGCTTTAAATATTCCCAAGTCTTATTGATTAACCAATGCAGAATTAAGAAATTCTTGAACATAAAGGTGTATGTTAGTATTCGTTTTAAACTAGTTATATGCTTTAAAATTTGTTGTTTTTGTTGATATGTAATTGTGCTTGAACTGATATATAAATACATATAGCAGTAAATAATGCAATAGTAAAAAAGAACACATAAGATAGAAATTTAATTAGGAGTTCACCCAAAACTCTTGGGCTACATCTCTGTGAGCTCTAGTAAACTCAAATAGGCTCTCTGTGATTATTGTATAAGTCCTTTTTATAAGCTCTTGGCTCAACTCATGCTATTTTCCACAGAATTAGTGGGTTCAGACACCATGTTATCCCCTAGCTCTTGAAGCTCTGGCTCTTGGCTCTAGCTCTTCTCTCTTGGTTCTAGCTCTTGGCTCTGACTCTAGCTCTTCGGTTCTGGCTCTAGCTCTGGCTTTCTCTACTCTCTATCAGTTTATAGCTCTCTGGGCTTTTCACTTGACTTCTAAGTGACTCCCTTGGCTTCTCTTTTTGCTTCTGCACTGCCTCTTTCACCTTAGCTTCCTTCTTTGGCTTCACTTCCAACAACAAACCCCCAACAACCCTAGCTTTTGTCATTTTGTGGCTTTTTAAGCCAAATCAGTGCTGCCAGTTTCCTTCTTGATCTCTCTGGCTTCCTGCTTTGCTCCACTCAAATCCCCTCTCTAAGCATTAGCAATCATTGCTAAATGGCCTCTTAGATGGTGGCCATCTGTACTGTAACGGAAGGGGCCATCGGACCTTTGAAATCCCCAAATTTTGGCATTCTTGGCTTACATAGGTAAATACACTAAACACAGGAAAAGTCTGCAGAGAACATTGTTCACCGAACATCAAATATTGATAAATCCGTACTATTTTCCTATAGGGTCCACCTTTGGGTGGTAGTGCAATCCCCATCATCGATCTACGAGATCCCTGATCCAATGGTCCATATGCGATCTCGGGTGGCCTAGGAATATGGGGGTTAATCGCATGATAAGGGTGGTTTTCTCTCTCCTCAGCCTGAACACGTGGAAGCCATTGTATGGGATCAGGCGGAGCCTAGCCCAAACCACTTCCTGCCTTTGGTCCTCCCGAAATCTTGCATGTTTTGTGATTTCCCTTTATTTTTGAAAATACATTAAAACGCAGAAAATCCCACAAAATGGCCTTATGGCGGATTTGAAATATTATTCATTTTCATTTAGGAACCCCTTCGAGTTCAGATTCATCGCATTGGCGCATTCCTTCACTTTTCATTTATCAAATGAAATATGCGAAATTACACATAAAACTGCCTTTTGACGAACTTCAAAATATATCAATTACCGCCTATGGCCCCGTTGGGTCCGACTATCGCATCGCATATATACGTATATATACTCCCATCATCATTGCATAGCTCCGATGTGATATTGTGATGCGACTTGTCGCAATCGCATATCGCACATACCCCGGGCCATTTAATGTGCGCTCCACTATAATCGCTGATTGCGATATCGCACTATTGTAATCGTCGATTGCGATATCGCGATCGCAATAATCATATAATCTGTTCTGATATTCTCTGCCTTCCACCATCGATTATGATTTTCTAATTGGATCTGGACTGTTGATCAGCCAGATCCGATGATTCCTATTTACTATTGATTTAAACCTTCAATAGGCCTGTTTTTGGTCATTTCTTTGTGTTTCTGCCTCCCAATAGTGTAATCTGCCTTTTTTAAAAGGTTCCCCTTATGTGATAGTTTTGATATTTTAGGAGATTTAGAAGACACAGAGGATTTTTGGGATCCCTTTTTAGGGGATTTTCCCCTTTTTCCAAAGGATAAAGGCAACTTCATTTTATGATAACTTCTGCATCCTAAGTCAGTTTTTTCCCATTCAAGTTGCAATAGATTTAGAATGAGACAATCTCTGCAATGGGGCTAGTTCCAGGAACTTCCTTGGACTTTCATTTTTCCTTAATGAGGAACACTTAGACTTAGGAGTCTATCCAAAATCCATTTTGGATCATGCCTTCCCACTAAAATAACTTTTGGTCTCCAAAAGACTGATACACTGATCTGAACAGTAAATGAGAGTGACTCACCCTCTTCTTTCAGCCTCCCCACACTTTCCTTGCATAGCACCTCTGAACCAAATTTTCTGACCACTTCCCTTCTTGGAGGGGCTGGTATTCCTGGGAAGAACTGTCTTCCTCCTCATTGCCTTCCTACAGAACTTCTGCTAAAATGGCCATAGGAGGTGGTTTGAAGTTCTTTGCCTTGATCATTGATCCAAGGTGGCTCAAAAAAATGTGAAGTTCATTTGCTTCACAAAACTTTCACTTGTACCTATTTGACAAGTTGTCAATAACAACTGTTAACAACAACAATAATACAGACAACAACTGGATGGCCTAAACTCTTGCTTCAACAAAAGAAACAAATCTCAAATCCTGTGAACACCTCCTTGTCTTAAATCTGCATACAAATGATGGACTAGACAACAAGCCCACAAAACATGCCTTTAAAACATATTACCCTTCAAGTAAAGAATGTAGAAAAGGACCATTAGGACTTTTTTTCAAAAGATGAACATTTCATCACTATCTCCATCTTGGAGACCAATTCAACTTCTTTTTTCCAAGTTAATATTGCATTACATGCATGTTTACAACAAAGAAATCAACCCTTCAAATTAATTGCACATACATGTTCAAATACAAGGAAAACATCAACATCCATGTGTTCATGCACATCATGCTTATGCATGCATTTCATCCTTCAACTTTCACTTAAGCACACCGTACTTCCAAAGCTGAAATGAAATATAATGTTGTAGCAACAAAGTGAGTCTCCTACTCAAATTCTTCCATTCACCTTCTTGGTAAAGTCCTGCAACTTGCATCTCATCAACAAGAAATGAAAATAGATGCATCAATAGACATGCAACCTTAATTGGGAAAGAACTCTAACCATTTCTTACCAATCCATTTCAAAGGTCCTCCCTTTGTCTGCACATCAACATCAACATGTGAATCATTCTAAGACACATCATTCATGGAATCTTCCTTTCCATTTCTGCCATCTTCTCTTTCCACTTTCTTTAGCTTTTGTGGAAGCATTGCTAGATTCAAAGTCGAACATCTTGCAGCAAGGTTTCCTTGCTTATGGTAGTAAGTGCAACACATGTGCATCCTCTTAACAGTATTATTTTCCTTGCCCAATGGACCTTTGGCTTTTTGCTTCTTTTCCTTAAAAAGTTTCCTGTATGTGGCCATTCTCTTCCAACATCTAGAAACATGATGGTTATCCAAACCACAAAAGGAACATGCAATTCTTTTCCCATATCTATGTGGAAATTTATCATGCTTTGCAAAATCAAAAGGAATGTGTTTAGAACCAGATTTATACCTGCCTCTTTCACCTTTATTTCCTTCATGAGGACGAGAAGCAAATGAAGAAGTGACTCCCTTTGGAACACCATCAATCTCTTAAAGGTTGTTAGAGTTTCGACAACTTTCTGGTTCAAGGGTGTGCTTCTGAACACCTGTATCCTACAAGTGATGTTTCAAGCCATTGCATTCCTCTTGAACACAATCTTCACACTCTACAGTACAACCCCTTCTTGGAGTTGTTTCAATGGCCTTCATGGTAGCTTTGGAACTCTCTCCATAAGATTGTCCATAGCCAAGACCCAAATACTTAGGCCTTTCCTCAACCGTTATTGGTTCAACAATACCTTGTGCATGCTTTCCCAAACCCTTTCCTTCATAGCCCATCTTGGACATTAGCTTGTAACCTATGCCTCTAGTATGTTTTTCAAAAGAACCAAAATAAGCATTCTTAAAATAATTTGAAGACAATCTAGAATGGTTTACCTCTTCTTCAAGCTAATACTTGACTAAGGCTTTTTGGGCAACAAAGAGTTGTGACTCCAACTCATGCATCCTTTTCAGGTTCATATTTGCAACATGAAGTTGCCTCTCCATTTCTTGCAGTCTGTCAGAAAGCAACTTCTTCTCTTCCTTCATGGAATTTAGTTGCTCTCTAAGTATGCTGCTCTTTCTTCCATCCTCATACATTTGTTTCACCTTGTCCATCATGTGAACAAGTCTTGCTTTAAGCCTCCATCAAAGAGTCTTGTGATGAAGAAGGAAGAATTCGAGGATACACTTGAGGAAGTTGTCATTATAGTCAATGAACAAAAAAATTCAAACAAGATTAATAAAGAGCTTATTTCAACAACCTTTTGCAACAAACCTCTTGTTCTTCAAGGATTGCCTTGAGGTCCTTGGGATAGAAGAATTCCTTCAACCCTTCTCCCTATTTGTCCTTCATAGACTGAGCTATCAAAATCTTTCCTTTCACCCCTCCAAAATCAAACAATAGTCGTCAGCAAAGCAAGCATACAATCAGTGTCTTGATGTTCAAACACCTTTCAGACAAGCAGTCTTTGCTTTGTCAACCAAGCATTCTGATATAATATTCTTTGAAGGTGGGGTTAACCAATCTTAAGCTTCGATACCACCTGATCTAAAAATGGGGCACTTAGGCTCCTTGTCTAAATTACAAGAACCTCTCCCACTTCCAAAGATTTAAATATTCCCAAGTCTTATTGATTAACCAATGCAGAATTAAGAAATGCTTGAACATAAAAGTGTATGCCGGTATTCATTTTAAACCGGTTATATGCTTTAAAATCTGTTGTTTGTGCTGATATGTAAGTTTTCTTCAACTGATATATAGATACATATAACGGTAAATAATGCAACAGTAAAAAAAACACATAAGACAACAATTTAATTAGTAGTTCACCCAAAACTCTTGGGCTATGTCTCCATGAGCTCTAGTCGAATCAACTAGGCTCTCTGGGATTATGTTATAAGTCCTTTTTACAAGCTCTTGGCTCAAGTCCTTCTATTTTCCACAGAAGCAGTGGGTTCAGACACCATGTTATCCCCTAGCTCTTGAAGCTCTGGCTCTTGGCTCTGGCTCTTAGCTCTAGCTCTAGCTCTTGGCTCTTGGTTTTGGATCTTGGCTTTGACTCTGGCTCTTCGGCTCTGGCTCTAGCTCTAGATTTTCTACTCTCTATCAGTTTACAGCTCTCTGGGCTTTTCACTTGACTTCTAAGTGACTCCCTTGGCTGCTCTTTTTGCTTCTGCACTTCCTCTTTCACCTTAGATCCTTTCTTTGGCTTCACTTTCAGCAAAAGACCCCCAACAACCCCAACCTCTGTCGTTCTGTGGCTTTTTAAGCCAAATCAGCACTGTCGATTCATTTTCCTTCTCAGGCTCTCTGGTTTCCTGCTTTGGTCCACTAAAATCCCCTCTCTAAGTGTTAGCAATCATTGCTAAATGCCCTCTTGGATCGTGGCCATCTGTACTGTAATGGAAGGGTGTTAGATGATCCAAAAATAATTTATTATCATAGGTTATAAAATTGAAATAAAATAATTAATAATTTAAGAAATTAAATTAATAATTATTATTCTAGAATGATTAATTAATGGACACAATTAAAAATTAGTATATTGTTGTAACAAGATATGACTCTCCAAATGTGTCGTATCCTAGGCTCTATTTTAGGAGATTAGTTAGCTAGTTGGTTTGAATAGCATTTAATGTAAATGGACACTTGTTATTTAATAAGTGATCCATAATTAGAGGTAGTTAGGACATGGAGCTTATAAATAGCTCATTGCAAGAGTGTTTGGTTGTTCGGGTGTAAACTCTTGAAAATCAATTATGTAATTGTTTTTTTATGATTAATAAAATTACGTGTCTGAGGACACTTCTGCCATTATTGTGGTATCAGAGCTCCAGTAATGCTGCAGTTGATTTGAGGGAGAGATTCCAGCAGTTGATTTGAGGAGGAGATTCCAGCTCTATCAGATCGTGGAAAAACTCAACTCCATTGAAGTGATCAACAAAAATTGGTATGAAATTTGCAACAAATTTTTTTTATTGATTTTAGATCTGCCAATTCTAAAATCATTTAAAAAAAAAAAAAAAAAAACTGCAAATGAAAATCTGTATGATAGCGCTGTATATTTGAATTTTCGCACCACATGTATTTGTGTTTTCACAAACCTCATATTGCCAGTCCACAAAACATAGACAGATGTTGCTTCTACGCGTCAAGAGATAACAACTATAAACGTGGGGTGTTCAAATGCTGAGAGCCTGCGTGCGAAGAGCAGGTCAATGCACGTGAGAACAGATCCAAGGCGCTTCAGTGCAACCTCATGCCAACTAACCCCATTCTATTATCGTATTTGTGTTCTTCTTTTAATTATCCAATTTTTATAATAAGTTGCCGACTGTCTCTTAGAATCAAAACGATTCCAGTAGCTGCGCCTGGTGCATGGTCTTCCTCTACATGATCCTTGAAGTCTTCATCATCGTCAAGAAGAGTGATAATTCCGGTTCTCTGTGCTGGACAATGTTCAAAACATGGAGAATGATTAAATGTATGACAGAGATTGCTGAATGACAGAGAGAAGCATTCTCATAACGCTGTATACGGAAAAAGGAACCAGATGCAAAGCGATTCAAAATGTGACAAGTGGTGTCGCATTTTGAAAAGCACTCTGAGAACTGATTTGAGTTTGTCTGAGGTAAGTTGGCTTGCCAGCCATCGAAGGATAACATTCTCATAATCATCCACTACAGATTGTTGAATGGGTGGCACTCGCACATCATCTGGACTAAATAACCCAGGCACCTTCAAAGCAAGTCTTCTTGCAACTTCTGAAATGGCAGGCTGACAAACAGGGTTGCAACATTTTTTCACTGGATCCACTGTTTTGCAATCAGTCAAAAGTTTACTCCCATTAATTGCTTGTTCAACCTCTTTTACATTCTTAACAGGACAACAGCCTTCAGTGAGTTTCGATGGTTGAGCAGAACAAATCAAAGGAAGACTTCCATTTGCACCCTCACTAGTCAAGATACGTTGAACATCTGAAAAACAGTAATCTGCAGTAGTTGTATTCAAAGCAAGCTGCCCATTGACTTTGCTGGACTTCCCAATAAGGATATGAAACATACGGGAGCTGTGGTTTTTGTTGGATTTGTTCCATGACACTACAGTGTCGAAAGTTGAAAAAAATGGCACCGCGCAAGAATTGAATCTTGATTTTTTCAACAATCTTGAAGGTGGCAAGGATGAATGTATGGAAGATGAATTAAATTTGTATTGTGCAGAAATATGGTGATTTTTTAATTTTAGGAATTTATGGTTGATGGAGCAATAAGGTGATTGTAATTTTTTGGAGTAATAAGGTGTTTTTTTTTGTAATTTTTTTGAAGGAGATAAATGTAACTCAAAGTAATTTTACTTTGAGGTGGGGGGGGGGGGGGGTAATTTTTTTACCAGATTGTGCAAAAGCACAATTGTAAAAAGTCAAATTTTGAAAGTTGCCTTGTAAAAATTTGAGAAATTGACTAGAGCCAAGTGCAAAGCTCAGTCAATTTTCTCCTATTTTGACGACTATTCGAGGGTCAAGGCCAAGCCCCAATAGATCGTGTTTTTTGCGTGGTGTGTTGTGTTGACTATCTTGTCCTTTCTGTTCTAATTCTTGGTGCGACGCTTCAACGCTAAAATGTCTAAGTTGATTAATTTGTTTTATGATTCTGACAAACTTGAAGGCACCAAATCTTATAAAACATGGCATCGTCTCATCGAAAGCACACTCATTTATAATGAATTATGGCAGGGAATATGTGATGGAGATGTTAAGCCGAATAAACCCACAGATGTAGATGCACTGGCAAAATGGGAAATCAAGAATGCTAAAGCCTTAGCTCTTATTAAATCGTTTGTGAATGATGAAATGTATGTCCATATAGAAAATGCTTTAGTTGCATGGACTGCCTTGAAAAATTTTATAGACCTCTTTGATACTCAGTCTGAATCAAAGAAGGTTGATCTACAGTTAAAATTGTTGCAACAAAAATTAACTGAAGATGGTGATATTCTTGAATATCTCTCCAGACTTAAGAATATTAGGCAAGAAATTATTAATGCTGGTTTTCCCGCAATTCATGATAGCTTTATGGTCACAATTGTAATTGTTGGGCTTCCTTCTTCCTATACGCATTTTTTAGAGACTTTACAAGTAACTGGGAAAATAGAGAAACTAAAGTTTGATGAGCTTTGTGAAATGTTGAGTCAACATGATAAAACTTTTGGGAAGAAGAAGAAAGTTGGTGAAGATGTTTTTCTCACAGAGGCCAGCACTAGTAAGTCAGCAGATAGTTCTCGAGGAAGAGGCAGATGGAATCAGAATCAAGCAGCACATAGTCGAGGTCGAAGCCAAAGCAGAGGAAACAATTTCAATAGAGGAGGAAGAAATAATTTTCAAGGTAGAGGAAACAACCAAGGAAGAGGAAATTTTCAAGGACAAGGATATAATAATCAAGGTAGAGGACAATCTCAAAATAGAGGTCAAAGCAGAGGCAGAGGACAATCTTCAGGAAGAGGAAGAGACTTAAGTCAAATTGTGTGTCGAAGATGTAACAAAGTTGGCCATTATGCTGAAGATTGTCGAACATCACTTAATAAAATTCCCAAGTTTCAGCAACATTCAACACAATTTGCAAATGATCAAGATGAAGATAACTCAGAATATGTATTTACTTCCTCACCAGCATCACAAATTTCATCCCATCTTAGAAGTGACTATGAAGATGCCTGGATCTTGGATTCCGGGGCAACTCAGCACATGACTTGTAGACATGATTTTTTCTGGAATTTTCGAGAATGCCAACTTAATTCAATTTTTCTTGCTGATGATACAAAACATACTCCTTATGGAAAAGGAGTAGTAAAAGTTTTTCTCCCTGACATTGGAGAAAAAATGATTTCCAATGTATGGTATGTACCCAGTTTCAAGAAAAATTTGCTCTCTTTAGTCGCGACTCGGCAAGCAGGACATCAGGTGATTATGGAAGATGGTTTAGTGAAGATTAATTCAGTGAAACAGAACTTGAAAATAGTTATGACAGGTTATGAAGATAGACAATTGTTACGGATGAAAGGGACAGTTATTCCAAGGCATTCTGATTTTGCAGGGGCAGTGACTACAGGTATTTCACCTATAAGACTATGGCATGTAAGATATGGACATTTGAATTTTGAGAGTCTTTCTCAATTGCAGAAACAATGAATGGTTAAAGGACTTCCCACATTCAAAAGGGAAAATGCAAAATGTGAAGCTTGCATTTATGGCAAACAAAATCGAGAAAGTTTTCCAACAAGTTCATGGCGTGCAAACAGGTGGCTACAACTAGTTCACAGTGATGTTTGTGGTCCACTACAAACTTCTTTTGGTGGTTACAAATATTTCTTACTATTCATTGATGATTTCAGTAGAATGACTTGGGTTTACTTCTTGAAGAACAAGTCAGAAGCATTTGATAAGTTTAAAATTTTTCACCAACTTGTTGAAAATGAAGTCAAAGAAAAGATAGGTACTCTCAGGACAAATAATGGGGGAGAATTCACTTCAAATGAATTCAAAACTTATTGCAGTGAAAATGGCATCAGACGACATCTTACTAATGTTTACACTCCACAGCAAAATGGAGTAGTCGAAAGAATGAATCGCACTTTGTTAGGTATGGCGAGATCCATGTTAACTTTCAAAAGGTTAAGTCCAACATATTGGGCAGAAGCAATTCATACATCTATCTACTTAAGAAACAGATCTCCAACTGCTTCTTTAGATGGAATCACACCTTATGAAGCTTGGATTGGTTTCAAACCTCGAGTTAAACATCTTAGAGTTTTTGGTTCAGTGTGTTATGCCTTAGTTCCGAAAGAAAAACGAACTAAGCTTGACTCAAGAAGTTTAAAATGCACAATGATTGGCTATTCTGATGAGTAGGGATGTCATTTTTGATGAAACAGAGAGTAAGAGTGCTGAAGAAATTGAAAATCTTCTTCACAATTTAGAAACTAAAGGAAGTAAAAGAAATGGAAAAATGCAAAGTCAACCAACTTCACCAAATTGGTATGAACTTGATTTTCCTTCCTCTGAAGATGAGTCATCCAGTCCATCTACATCAACAACATCATCTGGGTCTTCTAGCAGTTCATCCGCATCTCCAAGCAGCAGCAATTCTTCTGACAGTGATTCTCCACATTCCTCACCTAAACGACAAACATCAGTTTATATTAATCCTCTTTACAATGATGGGGACTTTACAGAAGCACAAACAAGTGAGCACCAACTTCCGAAATGGGCAGTTCAACTTTTGAAAGATGTCAAGCCTGATGAACAGAATAAAACTAGCACCAGAAGGGCACATAGAAGTGAAGGCAATTTTGCCTTGATAGCAAATGCTTTTACTGAACCTTCCACATACAAAGAGGCAGTAAAACATAAAGAATGGCAACAGGCTATGGTTGAAGAATATCAAGCAGTAATTGATAACAACACTTGGAAACTTGTTGATTGTCCAGCAAATGTTAAACCCATAGGCTGTAAATGGGTTTACAGAATTAAGTATAATCAGAAGGGTGAACTTGAAAAGTATAAAGCATGACTTGTCGCAAAGGGTTTTGCGCAGTAGGAAGGCATTGATTATGAGGAAACTTTTGCTCCTACAGCTAAATGGAACACCATCCGATTACCACTTGCATTTGCCGCTCAAAAAGGATGGAAAGTTCATCAAATGGATGTGAAAAGTGCTTTTCTCAACGGGGATTTACAGGAGGAAGTGTATATGACCCAACCACCAGGTTTTGAAGTTGAAGGAAAAGAACATAAAGTCTGCAAATTGATCAAGGCTTTATATGGATTAAAACAAGCTCCCCGAGCTTGGTATGCAAAAATGGATGAATACCTTAAGAAAGTTGGTTTTCAACGAAGTGAATCTGATGATACTTTGTATGTGCGACAACAAGGAAAACATCTGGTCATTCTTGTTATGTATGTAGATGATTTGATCATCACTGGCAATCATGATGATCATATTGCACAGGTGAAAAAGGAGTTACATGCAGGTTTTAAGATGACAGATTTGGGATTACTTCACTACTATCTTGGAGTTGAAGTCTTCCAACGTCCACATCATATTTTAATTTCTCAGAGTAAGTATGCCGCAGAGGTTCTTCAGCGTTTTGGCATGCAGGATTGCAAGCCCGTTCTTACCCCCATGGAGCAAAACTTGAAACTTTCAAAATTTGAAGGGGGGGAAAAGGTGGACTGTACAACTTACAGACAGTTGATTGGCAACTTGATTTATTTGACAAATACTCGTCCTGATCTATCTTATGCAGTCAGTATTCTTTCATGTTTTATGCAGGAACCACGAGATAGCCACTGGAATGCAGCCAAAAGAGTTCTTCGATATATCCAAGGAACAAAAGATTTTGGTCTTCTTTACACAAAGACTAAAAATTTTGTACTTGGTGGATATTCTGATGCCGACTTTGCTGGGAGTATTGATGATCGAGCATCAACATCAACTTATTTAATGAATATGGGGTCAGCAGCAGTATCTTGGAGTTGTAAGAAACGAGCTACATTGGCCACTTCTTCAGCAGAAGCAGAGTACATTTCAGCATGGGAAGCAGCATGTGAAATTGTTTGGTTGCGCAGAATTTTGCAGGACTTGGGCATTTCTCAGGCAGAAGCTACATCATTATTCATTGACAGCCAGTCAGCCATCAAACTTGCCAAGAACCTAGTTTTTCATTCAAAGACAAAGCATGTGGACACCAAGTATCATCATATCAGGTCTCTCATTGCCAAAGATGTCCTCAAACCAGTTTATTGTCCTTCCGAAGATCAGATCTCCGACATTTTCACGAAACTGCTTGGCAGAATAAAATTTACTAAGTTCAGGGATGAACTTGGTATCTGTTGTAATGTATCTTTGGATCATAGGGGGGAATGTTAGATGATCCAAAAATAATTTATTATCATAGGTTATAAAATTGAAATAAAATAATTATTAATTTAAGAAATTAAATTAATAATTATTATTCTAGAATGATTAATTAATGGAGACAATTAGAAATTAGTATATTGTTGTAACAAGATATGACTCTCCAAATGTGTCGTATCTTAGGCTCTATTTTAGGACATTAGTTAGCTAGTTGGTTTGAATAGCATTTAATGTAAATGGACACTTGTTATTTAATAAGTGATCCATAATTAGAGGTAGTTAGGACATGGAGCTTATAAATAGCTCATTGCAAGAGTTTTTGGTTGTTCGGGTGTAAACTCTTGAAAATCAATTATGTAATTGTTTTTTTCTGATTAATAAAATTACGTGTTTGAGGACACTTCTGCCATTAAAGGGGCCATCAAGCCTTTTAAATCCCCAAATTTTGGCATTCTCGGCTTACACAAGAAAATACACTAAACATGGGAAAATTCTGCAGAGAACACTATTCACCGGACTTCAAATCTTCATAAATCCACACTATTTTCCTCTCAAGTTTGCCTTTGGGCACTAGTGTAATCCCCATCGTTGATCTACGAGATCCCCGATACAATGGTCCATATGCGATCTCGGGAGACCTAGGAATCCGAGGGTTAACCACCCGATAAGAGTGGTTTTCTCTCTCCTTAGCCTGGACATGTGGCAGCCATTGTATGCGATCGAGCGGAGCTCGGACCAAACCAACCACTTCTCGCCTTCGGTCCTCTCGAAATCCTGCTTGTTTTGTGATTTCCTTTTATTTTTTAAAATATGTCAAAATGCTAAAAATCCCACAAAATGGCCTTATGGCAGATTTGAAATATTATCATTTCCATTTGGGAACCCCTTCGGGTCTGGATTCATCGCATCAACGCATTCCTTCGCTTTTTGTTTATCAAACGAAATATGTGAAATTACACATAAAACTGCCTTTTGACAGACTTCAAAATATATCAGTTACCGCCTATGGCCCTATTAGGTCTGGCTATCACATCGCATATATACATATATATAGCCCCATCGTCATTGCATAGCTCCGATGCGATATTGCGATGCCACTTGTCGCAATCGCATATCGCACATACCCTGGGCTATTTAATGTGCGCTCCATTGTAATCGCCGATTGCGATATCGCTCTGTTGTAATTGTCGATTGCGATATCACGATCACAATAATCATATAGCTTGTTCTGATATCCTCTGCCTACCACCACCGATTACGATTTACTGATTGGATCTGGACCGTTGATCAGCGAGATCTGACGGCTCTTGTTTATTATTGATTTAAGCCTCCGATAGGCCTCTTTTTGGTCATTTCTTTGTGTTTTTGCCTACCGATAGTGTAATTCAGCTTTTTTAAAAGGTTACCCTTATGCGATAGTTTTGATCTTTTAGGAGATTCAGAAGAATTAGAGGGTTTTTGGGATCCCTTTTTAGGGGATTTTTCCCCTTTCCCCAAAGGATAAAGGCATCTTCATTTTATGATAACTACTGCATCCTAAGTCAGTTTTTTCCCATTCAAGTTGCAGTAGATTCAAAATGAGATGATCTTTGCAATGGGGCTAGTTCCAGGAACTCACTTGGACTTTCATTTTGCCTCAGTGAGGAACACCTAGACTTAGGAGTCTATCCAAAATCCATTTTGGATCAGCATACCAGCATAAGGCATCTGCTGCTAGTAACCTTGATAGGGGTAAGTTTGTTGAGAAAATCTGGTATAAGGTGGTGGTTGAGCACCAGGATACATTTGTTGTTGTCCACACCCAACATAGGCTTGTTGACCGGGACTTGGGTAAACTTGTTGTTTACCAAACCCAGCATAGGATTGTTGACCAAGTCCATAATGAAGTTGGTATTACTGGAATTGTTGCTGTTGATATTGGGGATGCCAAGGCTGTTGAAGCAACTGTTGTTGTTGTTGATACAATGGTTGTTGATTTAATGATTATTTCCCACCAATATAAACTTGACCAAGTTGTGAATACACTAAACCAATGTATGTCTGAGTCATTACGGTAAAGGGTAAACTAGCCTAAGGTTGTTGGACTCCAGGCACAAGTGGTTGTTGTAAAACTGCCTGAGAAGGCTGAATCTTTAAACTTGAAACCTGGGGGTCTAAGGTTGAAGGACCAGCTTGCAAAGGTTGAGATACAACAATCTGAGCTTGTGACTGTGGTAAAGTTGTAACAACATGCGTAGTAGGTATGGATGAGACAGATTGCACAGGTTGTGATGGATACACAAGCCTCGGTTGAATGGGCATTGTTGGCTGCCACTAACAGACAGTCATTCCATGCTAACCTAAAGACAACGACATAGCGACATATGGTTTCCCCCCAGAAAATGAAGGATAAGGAGATTGTGCATATTGTTCTCCGTACATGTGTAGTCCAATGTAAAGCAGGTACATTGGATGGTAACCAGACAAACCTTTTTGATATTGACTTGATGGGTCTAGCTGTTTAGTATCCGTTAATGAAGAACTAGATAGAATTCCTGTAGAGGACATGGGTGAAGACCAAGGGCTAGAAGCAACACTTGAGTGGGTTCCAGATAAAGATTGGTAACCTGATGGGATGGATGGAACACCATACAAATGTTACGTAGGTCTCGTCATAAACATCAAAGAGGTTGTGATAGAAGATTCTTCCATACCTATAACATATGGTACAGTCTAGGATGTTGACTCTTCCATAGCCAAATGTCCAAATAAATTTCCTAACAAATTAATGGGTGTCTGAAAGTAATCAAGATCAAAAGGAGTAGTAAAATCAGGAGTATGAGGATAAAGGTAAAGTCCAGTTCCAAAATGGAATGGAGTTCTACGTGTTTCTTCCTCAAGTTCCTCTTCGATTGAAATCAAACCAGGTGGAAGAATTTCACCATCAGGTCCGTAATATATTTCCAGTATTTTTTCCTGAGGTAAATGGGAAGTCTCAACAGTTACGGATGTCTGAGGATATACTGATCGATCTTCTTTTGGTATGGTAACAACTTTTGATTGTTTAACTTCTAGATCCAAGTGTTCTAGTAAAAGAACAATCGATTCAGGTTGGGATTCTTGAACAACATCTGGTTTAGAAGTAACTTCTGATTGAATGGTGATAGGTTCACGATCAACTTCATGTTGAACAGATTCAAGTTCAAAAATAATTTCTTGTTGAACAACTTTGGGTTGAGAATCAACTTCTTGTTGGACAACTTGGGTTACCGTTTCACTAAATTCAGTTCTAGTGTCCTCAAGTAATTTTGGAGATTCCACTTTAATAACAGATGTACCAGTAATTGTAGGAGTAACTGGGGTGATAGTATTTACCGATATAGGTGTTTTTGGTAATTCAGATGATGAACCAGAAGCTTGTAAAGTACTAGATTTATTTAAACGAGACCGCTTTGACCAAATAGGTGTAGCTTTGGGCGGTAAAGGCGGTTTACTCACTCTCCTCTGCGAACGATGGGGTAGGGGTTGATGTTACTCCACAATTGCTGATTGATTTTATTACAAAAAAGAAATAAACAAAAAGGGGTAAGCTAGGAAAAAGGATTACCAAGCAGTTGTGAACTGTAGAATACCTCCCAGTGAACTGAGAAGTATGGGCAGGCAATTTCCCTGAATATTGTGTTTGGTGTATCATAGTGTACAAGGCAGCTGACTCAGTTACCTAAGGATGGATAGCAACCTAGTGTTTTCCTCCCATATATACCTGAAAGTACGTGGAGGCCCAATCCATGTTAGCATTATCTAATGTGAAATCGTACAGTGAGAGAATTCCTTTATAATTTACGTACTGTAACACCGCCCTATATACCCGAAATTACGTGGACAAGATACGATATACGTACGTATGTGGAATGAGGTATCACACTAGGAATGTATCGCGGACGATTTAGCGATAACTACTATGTTTTACGATGCCAGAACACGTCTCTAGCCTAGAACTTCTAAATGTTTTGCAATAGGTGACAATGCTCCATTAGGTTAATTGAGATTAATTTAAGTTGGTCTTGATTAAGAATTGTCCTTTCAAGGTTCACCACGTGATATCTTTGAAATTAAATTTGAACAATAAAAACCTTAGCTAGTAGGGATAGAGCAATCAGATTCTTTTAATCAAAGAACAAAGAGCACACCTAATGCAATTTCCCTAAGCTATTCCTACAAGCACACTCAAACCTTTTCAATTCATAATGCAAGTTTTTCTTTTCAATTCCCTTAATGTTGAAATGAACAAAAGGAAACTAATTCACATACAACCAATCAATCATTTTGCAAGAACGAAGACTTTATGACAGTTCATTTTCGAAAGAAATGAAGACTTTTACGACACTTTCTTTTGAGCAAAGATTAGTCGACTATAATCTAACTTTGAAAATGAATTGATAATGATAAAGAAATCATTTAAGAAACACTAAACAATCAAGGCTAAAATAGGGCTAGGAAAGGAAACACAAATTCATTTCAGAGACACAACAAACATTGATCTTTCAGCAAGCAAAAATAGAAGGAAATTTGGAAAAAATCAAGTCAAAGGTGGGATTTTGACCTAAAGAGGATCAACACAGACCTGAATGCGAGACAGTTTTCTTCAAAGCATTGTCCTCAAGCCAAAGGTTCTCTACAGTGCTTTGTGTCCCAACCAAGCCTGCGCTGGTGCCAAAGAGGGCATTCTAGGGGCTTTCAAGCAAAAGTTTTTACCAAAAAACACTTCAAAAAGGTTGAAACAAGATCAATGAAAGCAAGTAAAGGCTACTAGGGTGCACTAGGATGAAGATAAACTACACAAAATGATGATCTTTCCTTAGTATGGTCGCCAACTTGTTATATGGAATTTATGGAATTTTGTATCTACAGATAAACATAATTTCCCTAGGTGGGTAGATACACCTAGAACAATAGATTTAAAGAGTTTAACCCTTTCCTATAGAAGATAAATAAGACAAGGGACCTAATTGTTATATTTCACTTCCCTTTGTCTCCTTTGAATAGCTCTTGTCACTCCTTCTCGAACTGAATACACTCAATAAGTACCTGCAATCATAAAAAGAGGACAAAAACCAATCAAAGAAAGATATCTATCTACTATAAGCGAATGGAATCAAAATAATTTACACATATAATCATCATACATAAAGACAAGAATATGGGAAAATGTGTAAACAACTTTGTTAAGTAGAAGGAGGAGTTACAAGCAAAGAAGTCCGATCCCATGTCACTTATCCAGCTTGAGTTCCATCCTTCATCACACCAAAAGCACAACACTTCGGTAGCATAACAATACTTGCTTACAATCTCAAACCTCATACCAACAATATCTCCTTACAAATTCTAAAAGTCTCGCCCCTAATCACTATGATGAGTGCTCAATTTATAGGGAAATGGAGGTGGTTTTATCATAAATTGGGAATTGAATGGATTTCCAATTTGGGAGTTAGTTTCCATGGAGGAAAGGATGAGAGGATAGGAGGTTATTTGATTCATTCCCTATCCAATTTTAAACTCATAGGAGAGGATAAGAGGTGGGAATCTTCTAGAATGGTCTAGAATGAAGGAATATTCCCAGAACCCTATGAAGATTTCGCTCAATCTCACCCAGCACAGGTCAAAGTGGGCCTAGGTGCTCTGCAGAGTAGGCTTGAATGGGCCTAAGTGCTCTGCAACACACTTAGCCCTAACCAAGGCTATGCTGGTCCCTCAAGGAGTCATTTCAGGATGTCTTCAGGCCAGGAAACTCTCAAGAATGATGGAATTCAATGTGATGACTTTCTTAGAGCATGTAGAAACTAAATTAGGGTTTGATGAGCCCTAAAAGTATTGATCTGAATGATGGGAGTGATGTGCCCAAATAGACCTGTAACGCTTTCCCTAAAGAAATAGCTCTTAAAACCATAAAATGAGGGTCATCGCCCTTATGAAGCTCAAAACCGCTCTGATCTTCTGTTGCACTATGTTAGGCCAACGATGGCATCGCTCTATTCCATTTCATCCATGAGGGTCTCAAAAGGGAATTTTTCCAAAAGAGGATGAGAATATTTGTGATCTAGACGCTTCCAGAGCGATGAGCTTGAGGTGGTTCCGCATAGATGAGGTCGAATCCTCTTAATTTGACCTCTTGGTCTCATCCCTATGAGATACCTCCTTGAGATGTGGGCCTAATCCTATCTTTAGAGGAGTCCTAACTCCCTCTCCCAGCCTATCAATTCCTCCTCTCCCATTCCCAAATAGTTGGTGCATGTCCATTTACACCCCTATGCTGAGCTTGTTCTTAGAGGCTATTCAATACACTTGGAGAAGGAGTGTTTGGAGCTTTACTTGGCTTGGACTTGGATTACCACTCAAGGAGAGCCTTTCAACATCAAGGATATGGTTGTAAGCTTCCCTTTATTCTTTAAATAATATACAACTATTGGTTCATTTTCTGAAAAATATATATGATCATATATGTATTAGCTTGGCATTCCTTGTTCAACTAAGTAGGTTATTATTGGATTTGTTATTGGTTTTCACATGATTTGTTGTCTCTTGAATACTTATGCAGGTAAATAAGTGTTAAGAGAAGTAGGAACAAGTCTGTGACACAAGCAGTTCAAGGATCTCAACAAAGGAAATCGGAATAGCATCAAAATGAGGTAGGTCATCTTTCTAGTTATACTTTTCAATTATAATCTAGGAAGATGTCTAGTTTATTGTCACTTCAGTTACTAGACCCACTCATTGGGCTAGAGGGATCATCTATGTCCATAGAGAGGATTAACCTTGTCAACACAAGGCGATATCATATGACTTACTATTGGGACTCCTACACCAAATAGTTTGAGGTCTGGTTGGGACTTCTTACCAAGGAGATCCCCTGACATGTTGGTGGGTCCAACACTATCAACATTTTTGGTGCTAGAAGGAGGGCCAGATGACAAGCTGTGTCCTCTCATCCTATTTTGAATCTTCACACATCTATCATGGATACTGTCACACTCATCCCTCCACGATGTTTTTCACATGAAGAACCTCTCGACATCATCAAGGAGATTTTTTATCTCTTGTCTGAATTCACGTATGATCGTGAAGGTGAAGTGGCATGGCCTGTGTATTTACAAGATATATTTACAATTCTTTATAATGAAGATGAAGGCTCTAATGAAGAGGCCAACCTACTTCTTGCATACACACTTTGTGAATCCCCACAACAATGGTATTGGGGTCTACCTCCTGGTAGCGTGCACTCATTTGAATAGTTCTGTGATCTCATTGAATCTACTTTCCATCATTTTTATCCAGAACATCTTAACCAAAAACTGTTACAACAATGGAAGACCTTGCAATAATCACCTATGTAATTTTGGGACCACTTTCGCATGTTGCAGTTTGAAGCTTTGAAAAGTTAGATGAAATTCCAGTATCTGATGGACAGATTTGAATATTTCATTCCCAATCTGTCAATCCTAAAAAGAAGTTCAAGCTCAAGCCCCACTCAACATACTTATGTGTTGGAGATGGTAATCACAGATGGACACAGTCACTATCATGAGTGACTATCTACCGTCCCCTCATCAAATAGTTGCACTACCCCAGAGTGATGTGGGAGAACATGCACACAGACCGTTTAACTATCACATTCTCCCAACATCACTTCCCTCAATTTTCATGCATATCTGTTTGCGAAGCCCATGGGTTGTCACTTGCATGTTTTACCTCAACCTACATCTTCGTGTTCTGATGATCCTCCAGACTGTACGATCTTGTGTTCTTCCATTATGGACTCTACACTTGTTGTGAAAAAGGGTCAAGTTATCAATGGAGTTGGTGTTGCACAACTAACCTGTGTTGTCATTCATGAAGAGTATGACTGGGAGCCTATGTATCAACCCTCGGTGAAGGATGACTCCCTTCTGTCACCCACGATTTTGCATGTGTATCTTTGTCTACAGATGCACCCATTATTGATCATTCGCATAACACACCAGATCTTAGTCCATCATCAAACAATGGAGAGGATAAATTATTATTTGAAAATCCACTTGATTTTTCATCTACCTTTTCCGAAAAGCAGAGGGTGAATTTTTCCACTTCTCATCTACCCCTCTATTGGATTCATCAGATCATGAGGATGCTGATGAAATCATTGATTTTTTTAATCATAGCTGTTGTGATCTATTTACCCCTGTATTCAATCACGGTGATGATTCTATCATAGTTGATTTTTCGAAGCCACCTATTTATGATGGTCTACTTGTTAGCAAATTCGAAACTCCACAGATTGTCGAGGCACTTTAGCCCAAGATCATGGTTATGTCATGCCCTTGTTGTCTTGAGGTTGGTTTCACTTCCGATCAGGAAATTGTTGAAACACCCGAGGCTCCTTATCGCTCATCTGTTGAAAAGTGTGCCACAAGAAATGCTAAATTTAGAATGTGCTAAAAATAGAACTGCTAAAAATAACACTTCTAAAGATAGCAGTTTGGCCAATGAGCATTTTTGCCACCATGGGTGAGAAGTGAAACTGCTAAAAATAGAAACCTCTAAAAATAGAATTTATGGGTCCCTTCCTATTTTTAGTAGTCCCTGGTCTAACTATAGGAAGTAAAAACGAATTTGGTACCAGTAGTTTAAAATATTAATTAATTAATCTCCATGAGTTAATTAGTTATGGAAAATAAAACTTGAAGTCTTTGTGAGAACATGCAATAATTTCTCCACTAATTGGGGAATGTGTCCTTGATTTGGTCCACTGATTTAGGAATTAAGGATGAGTTCTATATTGAGAGGATCAGTTGACTTAGTTTAACATATTCAAGTTCAGTTAGATTAATTTAACAAGTTATTAAATTAATGAAATACAATTTTTTGATGCTTGCATGCATGTGACAACTATTATTTCAGATAACTAGCTATTTTCTCATGAATAACTGATGCATGGCAGTTCAGATAGAGACCCAGTTGAGATAAGATGAGGGACAGTGTACTATCAGGTGGTAGGATATTTCTAGTAAGTATTCCTTGCATGAGGAAGGAATCTATTTTCTTCTATGACTACGAAGTTGGACATGGGGTGACAACAGGTATGATTAGGCCAATTTACAGCCTATATATTGAGGCCTAGGTAGTCCATGATTTACATCTTCTGATTATAGAGAGAGCAGGATAGCTATTAAGCTAATTATTTTTGTATGTTATTGAGGATATCCACTTGATTGATAATATAGTGTTGGCGTTTTATGCTGGTGCTTTCCCCAGTCATATATTCTATGTTATGTGATTGATTCCTTCTTATCAGTTATATGTGTTCATGCTTGATGTTGCTCATGGTTGATTAAGCTTCCGCTAAATTGTTTGCAGTAGTAGATCAAGTGTTTTGCTTTAGTACATTGCATTACCAGGTGATGTACAGGTGGAAAATTTCTACTTGGTATCGGAGCTAGCTAATCTATAGAAAAAGTTCTACATGGTATCAGAGTTGTCTAATTTGTAGAAAAATTCTACAAAATTCTACATGGTATCAGAGCATAGGTGATCAAGGAGAGAACAATACACTGAGAGGAGATTTCAAAGTTTGGAGTTTTGGGCTAAGAGTTTGTGGAGAAGATCTGAAAATTTTTGTACAAAATTTTTAGAAATAAATAGCAGATTTAGATTCTTTGCAGAAAAATACCCAAAATAAAAAAAAAAAAAATCATCTGAATTGGAGTTCTGATGAGGGAGATATTGCTGATTTAAAATCAGCTCTTTTTCCAGGGAATTTCGTGACGGCGGGAAAGTGGAAATAGATTGGTGTGCTAGCCAAGAAACTATATGCACTTGAGGTACAAGATGCATGCAAAGCCTTGAGGAGCAAGGCAAAGGTTAGATACTTTGTGGTTGAGAGGGAGAGTAAATTACCTCTCAACATGCAGCGCCAGAGGAAGTCTCAGACGATTGTGGAGGAGCCATGATTGGTGTAGCAACTTCAAGAAGTTTGGAGCAGCCATAGTTAGAGAAGCTGAGAGGAGATCGAGTAGAGACATCTACTCATGTAGAGACCTCTAGTAGGGGGAAACTTCGAGCTAGGTGGGCTGAGGGATCACATGTATCCATACCTCTAGGTAGGAGGTGGGGCGATTTGGAGTGATCATCCCAAGGAGGAGGGGTAGGATCATTGAGGTACCCAGCCTCTTTGATTCGACTTTGATACGGGAGCCCCGATGTGGAGTAGTAGGAACTGACTAACTGGGCAGAGATAGAAGTGGTTGGAGCGGTAGAGAGAGCTACAATGCAGGGAATCCTAGGATAGCGCAAAGCATGTAGGCTGCAGCAACGTGAGAGGCACAAGTGTGTTGCACAGTGTATGGTAGCACAAAGAAGGGTGCAACGGTGCAAGATGCATTGAGATATTGCAGTAACATAGAGGTCAAAGAGGGAGCACTTGTAAACAGTAGGTAGAGCTTTAACATCAGAGTATGTTTCTAGCCCAACAGAGTGGTTAGTTGGGAGTTTTTTTTGTTCTGAGTGTTGCTGGAGCAACCACACCTGGTAGATGTGTTGCATGCAGAACATTCTAGAGTTACAGGATCGGGCTTGATAGGAAATCTTTCTTGTTGAGAGGGAGTGTTGAAAAGTGTGGAATAAGAAATGTTAAATTTAGAATGTGTTAAACTAGAACTGCTAAAAATAACACTTCTAAAGATAGCAGTTTGGCCAATGAGCATTTTGGCCACCTTGGGTGAGAGGTGAAACTGCTAAAAATAGAAAATTCTAAAAATACCATTTATGGGTCCCTTCTTATTTTTAGCATTCCTTGGTCTAACTATAGGAAGTAAAAACGAATTTGGTCTTACCAGCAGTTTAAAATATTAATTAATTAATCTCCATGAGTTAATTAGTTATGGAAAATCAAACTTAAAGTTTTTGTGAGAACATGCAATAATTTCTCCACTAATTGGGGAATGTGTCCTTGATTTGCTCCACTGATTGAGGAATTAAGGATGAGTTCTATATTGAGAGGATCAGTTGACTTAGTTTGACTTAGTCAAGTTTAGGTAGATTAATTTAACAAGTTATTAAATTAATGAAATACAGTTTTTTGATGCTTGCATGCATGTGACAACTATTATTTCAGATAACTAGATATTTTCTCATGAATAACTGATGCATGGCAGTTTAGACAAAGACCCAGTTGAGATCAGATGAGGGACAATGTACTATCAGGTGGTAGGATATTTCTAGTAAGTATTCCTTGCATGAGGAAGGAATCTATTTTCTTCTCTAACTACGTATTTGGACCTGAGGTGACAATAGGTATGATTAGGCCAATTTACAGCCTATATATTGAGGCCTAGGTAATCCATGATTTTCATCTTCTGATTACAGAGAGAGCAGGATAGCTATTGAGCTGATTTTTTTTGTATGTTCTTGAGGATCTCCACTTGATTGATAATATAGTGTTAGGGTTTTATGTTGGTGCTTTCCATAGTGATATATTCTGTGTTATGTGATTGATTCCTTCTTATCAGTTATCTATGTTCATGCTTGAAGTTGCTCATGGTTGATTAAGCTTCTGCTAAATTGTTTGTAGAAGTAGATCAAGTGTTTTGCTTTAGTACATTGCATTACCAGGTGATCTACAGGTGGGAAATTTCTACATGGTATCGGATCTAGCTGATCTGTAGAAAAAGTTCTACATGGTATCAGAGTTGAATAATTTGTAAAAAAATTCTACAAAATTCGACATGGTATTAGAGCACAGGTGATCAAGTAGAGAATAGTATACTGAGAGGAGATTTCAAATTTTTGAGTTTTGGGCCGAGAGTTTGTAGAGCAGATATGAAAATTTTTGCACAAAATTCTTAGAAATAAATAGCATATTTGGATTCCTTGCTGAAAAATACCCAAAAAAAAAATGGTCTGAATCAGAGTTCGGATGAGGGAGATAACGCTGATTTAAAATCAACTCTTTTTCCAGGGAATTTTGTGACGGCGAGAAAGTGGAAACAAATTGGTGTGCTAGCCAAGAACCTGTATGCACTTGAGGTACAAGATGCATGCAAAGCCTTGAGAAGCAAGACAAAGGTTAGATACTTGGTGGCTGAGAGGGAGAGTAAATTACCTCTCAACATGCAGTGACAGAATAAGTCTCAGACGATTGTGGAGGAGCCACGATTGGTGTAGCAGCTTCAGGAGGTTGTGGAGCAACCACAACTAGAGAAGCTAAGAGGAGATCGAGTAGAGACATCTAATCATGTAGAGACCTATAGTAAGGGGAAACTTCGAGCTAGATGGGCTGAGGGATCACATGCAGCCATACCTCGAAGTAGGAGGTGGGGTGATGTGGAGTGATCATCCCAAGGAGGAGGGGCAGGATCATTGAGGTACCCAACCTCTTTGATTCAAATTTGCTACAGGATCCCCGATGTGGAGTAGCAGGAACTGACTTATTCAGTAGAGACAGATGTGGATGGAGCGGCAGAGAGAGCAACAGTGCAGGGAATCCCAAGACAGTGCAGAGCATGCAGGTTACAACAATGCGAGAGGCACAAGTGTGTTGCACAGTGCAGGGTAGAATAGAGAAGGGTGCAATGGTGCGAGATGCATGGAGATGTTGCAGTAGCGCATAGGTCAGAGAGGGAGCACTTGTTAGCAATAGGTAGAGATTCAACATCAGAGTATGTTTCTAACCCAACAAAGTGGTCAGTTGGGAGTTTTTTTGTTCTGAGTGTTGCTGGAGCAACCACACTTGGTAGATGTGTTGCATGCAGAACATTCCAGAGTTACAGGATCGAGCTCGAGAGGAAGCCTTTCTTGTTGAGAGGGAGTGTTGAAAAGTGTGCAATAAGAAATGCTAAATTTAGAATGTGCTAAAAATAGAACTACTAAAATAACACTTCTAAAAATAGCATTTCTGGGTCCCTTCCTATTTTTAACAGTCCCTGGTCTAACTATAGAAAGTAAAAATGAATCTGGTCTTACCAGTAGTTTAAAATATTAATTAATTAATCTCCATGAGTTAATTAGTTATGGAAAATCAAACTTGAAGTCTTTGTGAGAATATGCAATAATTTCTCCACTAATTGAGGAATGTGTCCTTGATTTGCTCCACTGATTGAGGAATTAAGGATGAATTCTATATTGAGAGGATCAGTTGACTTAGTTTAACTTAGTCAAGTTCAGTTAGATTAATTTAATAAGTTGTTAAATTAATGAGATACAGTTTGTTGATGCTTGCATGCATGTGACAACTATTATTTGAGATAATTGAGTATTTTCTCATGAATAATTGATGCATGGCAGTTCAGACAAAGACCCAGTTGAGATCAAATGAGGGACAATGTACTATCAGATGCTAGGATATTTCTAGTAAGTATTCCTTGCATGATGAAGGAACCTATTTTCTTCTCTGACTACATAGTTGGACCTGAGGTGACAACATGTATGATTAGGCCAATTTATACACTATATATTGAGGCCTAGGTAGTCCATGATTTTCATCTTCTGATTATAGAGAGAGTAGGATAGCTATTGAGCTAATTCTTTTTGTATGTTGTTGAGGATCTCCACTTGATTGATAATACAGTGTTGGGGTTTTATGCTGGTGCTTTCCCCAGTGATATATTCTGTGTTATGTGATTGATTCCTTCTTATCAGTTATATGTGTTCATGCTTGATGTTGCTCATGGTTGATTAAGCTTCCGCTAAATTGTTTGTAGAAGTCGATCAAGTGTTTTGCTTTAGTACATTGCATTACCAGGTGATCTACAGGTGGGAAATTTCTACATGGTATTGGAGCTAGCTGATCTATAGAAAAAGTTCTACATGGTATCAGAGTTAGCTGATTCGTAGAAACATTCTACAAAATTCTACATCATGTATATGCATTGAAGATCAGTCTCATACATAGATCATGCTTCCTCCACTTGAACTACATGATCCCATCACTCATGCATTGGAGGCATCTTACATAGCGAGCACATGTCACACAACATCATGGTAATTCCATAGATTGCATGTCGTACACTTGCACTCACTTATGTTCTATGGATGCATTTAAACTCGGAGTGTGTCGATCTTCATTCTTAAATCTTGCTTGTTTACTAGTTTGCACAACTGTGTTGTTCGCGAACCATACCTTCACCAACATGGGTCAACCAATGTGGTGGCGGCTGCATTGGAAGTATCACTTCACATGACCAAACCCATGCACTGTTAGCTTAGGAGTAGCAATAGTGTTTGCTTTTGGTTTTTCTCTTGCATGCATGTTTGCTTCTTACTGTGTTCATTTGCTTGCTTGCCTAATTGTTTTCTTACTCACTTTTCTTACGTAATTACTTATGATTTTTCTTTGTTTTGTTGTTTTTTTGCTTATTTAAATTCGTAGGTTAGTTTTGCATGGAATCATGTGCGACTCTTGAAACAAGCTGGGCAAAGTACAAGAGGACTTGTGTAGTTATCAATACTTGGTTATCTGTCATCCTACCTCTGCATGAGAAACTTGTCTTCAGTCCATGACACATCAATGGAAAATATATACTGTTCGAAGTTAACCTTGGTGAAAACAAAATGCTTGCGTGCTAACTCATGTCACCTACTCTAGGCAGTTGTTTTTGGGTTAATCCTTGTCAGCTCAATCAAGTAGAGTAAGGTGAGGGGGAAAACCTTAACAAGCATGTTAGAGGTATATATAAACTACTTCTCTGAAGTAACAAACTCTTCTAGTCTCAAAAAGTCAGGATCCCTCTTCCACCTTTGAATTGAATAAGTGCTATGCATAGTTACAAAAATGAAAATGAAGAAATGAAAATCAAAAATTTTCGAAAAAATGAATAAGGCGAAAGAAGAGAAAGGCTTCCTACATAGAGAGGTGATGCAAGTAACTCTATCGAGGTACTTGTAGGTTTTAACCCTGTAAAGAAATTACCTTCATACGAATTCTAAAAAGATAAAATAAACAATAGCGAGATAATAACACATAAAACACATATACACAGAGATTTTCCCCTAGATCCCAAAACCGAGACTACCAGATTGATTTTTCATTATGTTCCTTCCAATGTTACAATACATATATATACATGCTAAAGCATCCAATACCATGGACTGAAAATCATCGCACTCAAAATCATGTGTGAAAACCATGCACAAAACCATAGGTAGGTCAGCCCACATAATATAGGGTCCAAAAAAAAATTCCCTAAGGTGCTGCCCCAGACCCTGTAGAGGGGGGCTAACCACCCCAATCAAACCCCCTATACAGGGGCGGCTACCAACCCCCGCTGTGTAGTCGGCATAACGAAGTGGGGGCTCCGTCCCCCCTCTAACCCCCTGGTACAACCCAACATTCTCCCACTTGTTGTTTTCTTTCCACAGGAGAGCTTAGTCATTTATCTAGCCCTACAATGCCCATTGTTTCTCTACACCAAGATAACTTCTTACAGCTCATAGATTTTTTCAATGCATCTACAATATTTTTCAAAGTGTCTACCTTTACGAGCAACACATTTTTGTCTTCTATCATAACCCTCACAACGTGATACTGAACATCAATGTTCTTTTTATTTGAATGATAAGTAGGGTTATTTTCCAAGAAAATTGCACTTTGGCTATCATATTCTATCCTTATAGCTCCCTGTAATAACCCCATACTTGAACACAATCTCTGCAACCAAACTGCTTCCTTACTTGCATGAGTGGTTTCCATGTATTCTGCCTCTGTAGTTGATAGTGCCACTACAAATTGTTTCTTACTCATCTAACTGACTGCACCTCCAAATAGGTTAAACACATACCCACTTGTAGATATTCTTTGATCCAAATCTCTAGCCTAGTCTGCATCAAGAAAGCCACGAATATCCAACACTCTGTCCAATCCTGGTCTTCCTTGGTAACACAAACCATAATCACTAGTGCCACGCAAATACATAAAAACCCGCTTCACTACTGCCTAATGCTCTTTCCCAGGTTTCAACATAGACCTGCTCAATAATCCCACTGCATGTGTAATGTCTGGTCTAGTACAGACCATCACACACATTAGGCTACCGACTACACTTGCATTTGGAACATGGGAAATGTCCTCTTTCTCTTCTTGTGTCTTGGGACACTGTTCAACAGATAACCTTACACCTACAGTAATAGGAACCTTTACTAGTTTGCTATCCTGCATATTAAACCTTTGCAGTATTGTTTCGACATACTTCCTCTAGTTTAACCAAAGCTTCCTCTTTGCCTAATCTCTTTTAATTTTCATGCCCAAAATATAGTTTGTAGCACCAAGGTCTTTCATGTCTAATTTGGAGGACAATTGGGTCTTCAAATCCTGGATAATTTCTTTGTCATTCCCAACCAACAACATATCATCCACATACAAGACCAGATAAATAACACGATCACTAATTAATTTAAAATACACACAGTGATCTGCTTTACTTCTGGTGAAGCCAAATCCACATATAAATGTATGAAATTTCTGATACCACATCCTTGGTGACTATTTTAACCCATACAAAGACTTTATTAACTTTCATAGCAGTTCTTGCTTAACCTTCACTGCAAAGCCTTCAGGTTGCTTCATGTAGATCTCCTCTTCCAAATCCCCATGAAGAAATGTTGTCTTCATGTTCATCTGTTCTACCTCAAAATTAAAAGCAGCAACAAAAGATAAAAGTAATCTAATAGAAGCTACCTTGGCAACAGGAGAAAAAATATCACCAAAATTAATTCCTAGCACCTGGAAATAACCTTTTGCTACCAACCGAGGTTTGTATTTCTCCACCTTTCCTTCTGCATTTCTCTTCTTCTTGAACACCCATTTGTTGCCAATAGGTTTCCTTCCAGTCAGCAACTCCACTGGATGCCAAGCCTCATTTTTGTGAAAAGATGCCATTTCATCAACCATGGCCTCTTTCTAGAGTTTTCCATCCTCTGAATCTAGTACTTCCTTCACAGTTCTTGGATCATCATCAGTAATAGATAAAACAAAATTTGAACAGAAAGAAGATGGACTATACCTTTATGGCTGCCTTCTTTCTCAAATTGATCTTCTCACAATAGGAGTTTGTGGCTCTTCATCTCTGATTCCCCTTCTGTTGCAAAGTCTAATTCTTCCTCCTTTAGGTCAAACTCTATCCTCTCAAGTTCCTTTGAAAGGACTTCATGATTAGTAACATCTTTCACCTCTCTAAACACCACATCTCTACTGTACAAAACCTTCCTTGTTACTAGGTTCCAAAGTTTATAACCCTTCAAACCATCCTTATACCCAATAAAGATGCACTTTTCAGATTTACTATCCAACTTTGTTATTTTATCCTTTGGAACATGTACATATGTATCACATCCAAATACCCTCATATATAAAAGACATGTTTTCTTACTAGTCCATACCTCTTATGGAGTCTTATCCTCCAATGTTGATGAAGGTGATCTGTTGACCAAGTAATATGTTGTCTCCACCACCTCTGCCAATAATTCATGTTCTAGCCCAACACCACTGAGCATGCTTCTTGCCCTTTCCATCAACCTCTTGTTCATTCTTTCTGCAAATCCATTTTTCTCAGGTATGTATGTAGTAGTCTTCTGCTGTGCTATACCACACTTCTTACACAATTCTTCAAATTTCTTCTTGCAAAACTCTCCACCATTATCTGTCCTCAACACCATTATCTTCTTCTCTGTCTGGTTTTCCACCAAAGCCTTATATTCTTTAAACCTGTCAAAGACTTCAGATTTCTTCTTAAGGAAATATATCCATGTATTCCTTGAGAAGTCATATATAAATGATCCATAGTACATAGACTTACCCAGCGATGGAATCTTCACAGGTCCAAACACATCACTGTGCACATGCTCTAATATATGTTCTGCCCTCTTACCACGAGAGGGAAAACTCACCCGATTCTGCTTCCCATATACACAATTTTCACATAAATAAAAATCTAGAGAGCTATTAGTCATACCTTCTACCATACCTTTACCATGAAGTATTTGAAGGCCCTTCTCTTTAATATTCCCAAGACTTTGATGCCATAGCATGGTCTTTTCTCCAGAGACCACTAGACTTTCTGCTCCACTTTCAGGAACCACAAAACTTTTACACCCATCAACAATAGTGCTACCTTGCAACTTGTACAGAGTTCCAATATGCACTCCGCTCATTAATAACAGTGCTCCCCGAACCATCTTGTAGGTATCCTTCTCGAACATTGTTTTTACACTTGCATCATCCAGCTTGCATACAAAAATCAGAGTTTTGGCCAATGCAGGAATATGAAGAACACCCATAAGTGTTCTAATCCTTCCACCTTGTAAATTCAACTTAACTTTTCCACGACCAACGATTCTAGCCTTCTTGTCATCCCCCAAGAAGACATCACCACCATCATATTTATCATACTCGCAGAATCGCTCTCTATGGGGAGTGAAGTGAAAGGATGCACCTGAGTCAATAAACCATGCTTCATGATCTACATGTGTACTTGAAGAAGCCAAGTACACATCCCCACCTTCATCTAAGGTGGTTTTTGTCTCTTTAGAAGGAGCATCATCAAATACCTTTCCTTTCTCAGGACCTTTATATTTACAGTACCTTTTGTAGTGCCCTTCATTTCCGTATTTCCAGTACACCTTTATAGGTTTTCTTGGCGATTTAGATCTGCCTCTAGATTTAGATCTCCCACTCGAAGAATTATTTTTGTTTCTGTTCTGGGACTTTCCTCGTATAGACAAGGCATCACCATTCTGGCTCTCCATATTTTTTTGTCTCATCTCGTTCGTCAGTAAGGATGAGACTATTTCATCAAACTGCAAGGTAGTTGCATTGCTACCTATTGTAATAACCAGACTATCCCACGAATCTGGTAGAGAACACAACAAACTGATGTACTTATCCTCATCTGAAATTTTAATATCAAAATATAATAACTAACTTACCACAATATCAAATGTGTTCAGATGCTCTGTCACCGAGTCTCTATCTTTCATCCTCATGTTATACACCTTTTCTCTGTACGAACAATTTATTCACCTGAGACTTAGATTGGTACCAAATCCCTAACTTCTCCCACAAAGGCTTCGTCATAGCTTCCCCTGATACATTTAGCAATACTGAATCTAAGACACAGAATCATATTGTTCTCTTTGCCTTCTGATCCAACTTCTTCCATTCTTCATCGGACACTCCCATTGGTTTAGTACCCAGATCTATTGTGATCCACTGATCTTTATCCACCAACAGATCCTCCATCTTGAGTTTCCATAGCTCAAAACTCTTACCATTAAACTTCTCAATCTCTATCTTTCCATTACTCGTCGTCTTCTTTCACCACCAGAATCGACCCTGCAGATCTCCCACTGAACAGTGTCTACCACCAGCCCAAGCAAAACCCCTCAGCAACAAAGGCATCCCCTTGAAGCCAAAACAACTTTGATACCAAATGTAGGTTTTAACCTCATACAGAAATTACCTGCATACGAATTCTGAAATCAAAAAATAAACAATAGCAAGAGAATAACACATAAAACAAATATACACAGAGATTTCCCCTGGATCCCAAAACCAGGACTACCAGATTGATTTTTCATTATGTTCCTTTCAACATTACAATACATATATATACATACTGAAGCATCCAATACCATATACCGAAAACCATCGTGCCCAAAACCATGTGTGAAAACCATGCAAAAAACCATAGGTAGGTCCACCCACCTCCTATAGTGTCCAAAAAAAAATTCCATGGGGCACTACCCTAGACCCCATAGAGGGGGGCTAACCGCCCCCCCTCAAACCCCATGTGACTCCACCGCTGCATATTTGTCACAATGAAGGGGGGGCTCTATGCCCCCTCTAACCATGGAAATAGTATAACACAACCCAACTGTATTGATGAGGCTCGCTAGAAGCGGAGTGATGCTTATGTTCCTGCATGACTCCGTCGGGGTACTGTCTAGGCCTCCTAGTATCTGAGCAACACCAAAGATGAAACTAAAACTATGATGACCATAAATCTTATGCACCAATATGCCCCTCATCCCCAATCGAAACAGCTATGTTGGCTTGGCTTGGAATGTTTATCAACCGACCAAGGGCTTGGAACATGCTACACCTTATAATCAAGCAAGTGTAAAAACCAAGATGAACAGAGAACTGCATAATACTTTCAAAGGTGTTAGACTTGCTTTTCATGAACAAGGTCCATTTAGAGAGCTGGAGTTCTACCAGTGTGTCGCCAAGTGTTGTAACGGCTACAACCACCCTCCAAAATTTTACCTTAGCTTTGTTTTAGAGCCTCCCTACCAACCATCCTACTAGCATGTCTTGGACTTTCAAATACATAGGCTTCATTAGTTTTTCAGTGGCTTCCCAGCTTGTGCATGTCATTTTGCTTCACTCCTTTCATAGGCTACCATTCCGGACTTAAGCTAGTTGCTGGCTAAGAATCTCCCTTAGAAAATTGCACAATTCTGGAGGGGAACCAGCCTTCCCTCAGGAAATTGTGCAAATCTGCTTGACAAGCTACTGGGCCCAAAAATTGTGCAATGTAGTCAGACATGCTTCCTTGATAAAATTGTTCAATCTGGCCCAACACTACAGCTCAGCCTAGAAATTGCGCAATTCTGGGCAGCAGCCACTTGCTCCTCCCAGGAATTGTGCATGGGACAACCAACCTAGCTCCTCTCAGAAATTGTGCAAATTCTTTTCTTAGTCAAGTAGGTTGTTGCATGTGCCTTCAGGTTGATTGGTTCTACCTAGGACCCAGCGAACTTGATTTTCATGCATGGGCTCATTTTTCCTGAAATAACAAAAAGAAACATGCAATAAGCATCCCTAGATTTTAGGGATCTATTTTTAGCAGTTGGAGTTTACATGCAAAGATCATTTTAAAAACCTCCCTCCAAGTGTCGCATTTTCGTAGATATGTGGCATGCACGTCATAAGCTGCAAACTTATTTATTTGACGCTTCAAATCTCATTCTTCACATCAATATTGGAGCTCTAACATCCCACAACACATCCATGACTCTTTGGCACATCTACCTCATCTATTTCCAGGTAAGTCTACTTTACTTGTCTTTTGCAACATTTATGTCACTTTTTGTATTTTGGCTTGTGTGAGTGTTCTCAGCTTGATTTCTGTGAACACTTTTTGTCATTTGCATACATGTTAGCCTGTACAAGCACCATTTCATTTTTCATTTGCATCTCATTGTTGTCACATGCATGACACTGTTTTGCATGGATGGTTGCCGATTTGGTGACTCGTTTCACACATATACATGTTTTTTTGTTTTCTGAATCTTGTATTTTCTATTTGCATGCATCATTCACTCTTTCCTGCACTCTGTTTCTCCATGCATTTAGATCTCCATATGTTTTTAGTCGCCCATCGGCAGGTCAGGGCAACCTTGGCCTAGCCTCTACCTTTCCTGGGCAACATTGCACATTTTTGAGAGGCAAGGATTTTCCTTCCTCCCAGAAAATGTGCAAATCTAGCCAGGCAGTGTCCTCCGAACTTTCTTTGCGCAATTATGAGAGGCACTGTCTACTGGCCCAGAAAATTTTGCACTGTAGTCTTTGGGCCTGCATGACTTGCCAATTGAAATTGCACATTGCGCTATATTAGCACCCAACATGTCACCCTAGATTATGCATTGCATAATTTCAGTAGTCAACTAGCCTCTCGACAACCTAGATTTCCTTTTGCACAGTTCCGACATTCAGTCTCTCGCCCTCCCAGTGAAAATTATGCAATCCTTTCCATCAGTCTCCCAACAATGTTGCATCTCAGTCCTCAAGTTTTCTTTGTTTTTAACTGATAGATTGCTTTCCATGCATGTCGCCATGTCTCCATATATAGTAGGTATTTGTTCATCTCTTAGAAGTTTAGGATCAATGGCCTCTAAGACAGCAGGGTCAAAGGACACTAACAGAAGTGAAACTGGAGACGCAATTGAGAAAGTGTCTATGAGTTTGTTGATTTATGAAGACACCAAGCTGATCGTAGACAAAGAAATCAAGATGAAATGGTAGGAGATCAATGATTCATTCTCAGGCACATTTGGGGAAGATCTTGAAGACCACAAATTATATGTGAACATTCACAAGTCCAGTATTGGAAATAATACTGAGAGGGGGGGGGGGTGAATCAGTATTATCAAATTCTTTTCAATATATTTATACTTTGAATTATTCTTCAGATATTGTATAAAATAATGAGCATGAATCAAGAAAAACAGATAGTCACACCAAAGAACACTAGATATAAGGTGGAAACCCAATGTGGGTGAAAACCACCTGCTGCAATATGTCTCTATCTTCTTTCAATTAAAAACTCCTTTTACAATGATTTTGTACTGGTGCAGTCCTTTACCAGTACTTCACCAAAATAAGCCTGCGGATACCCGCACTTCACCTTCAGCTGTGCTGCGTATACCCGCACTTCGTCTTCTTCTGTACTGCATACCATGCACTGTGCCTTCAGCTACACTGCGTATACCCGCACTGCACCATCTTCTGAACTGCGTACCCCGCACTACGCCTTCAGCTGCGCTGCGTATACCCGCACTGTGCCTTCCTCTATACTGCGTACCCCCACATTCACACTGTAGATCGCCTGCGAACCTCTGGTTAGGGCCAAATTAACAGTCCTCCAATGTACCACAGACAGTCAGATCCACAGATTTGATCATGCGCCTGAGAGATCACGACTTAGCAATAGATTCTCCTTTAAATTTTACCTTGATTTAGATCTAGCTTTTTTAAAAACTGATAACCCAAAATTCAGATCTTAAAATATTCAAATTTCAAAGATATCTAAGCCAAGTGATCTCCTTCCCTATTTATAGTCAGGCCCTTATTCACACCATGGGACAAAACCATCAATAACCAATACAAGGGATCCAAACCAGGGCTAAATTAGATCTTATACCATGGGCCAAAACCATAGGATCATGAACGACGGACTAAATACCACGGGCCAAACATAATAAACCCCACATGAGCGCACTTCTCTGCCTTGAAGTGAGTGAACTAGGGACCGCACTTTCTGAACAGATAAACTGCGGGTATGACCACACTTCCTGGAAGGAGAACCTGCGGGTCCGCACCTTTTGAACCATTCACCTGCGAACCTCTTAATTTCCATCATTTTGACAGCCTGAACAGAGTTTTTCCACTTGAGTGAATTGCCATCAAGTACAACACCTGTATCATAGAGCCATACCAGAATCATAATGCCAACAATCTCCCCCTTTGGACTTGATGGCAACCTCAAGATCCTCAACGTCATTCTCCCCCTTTGACATCAAGGGCAAAGGGTTATGCTCCCCCTAAGACCATGCTCCCCCTGACTATAAACCAGATCTGCAAAGAAGAAACATAATCCACCAAACACCATAAATGACCATGAAAAAGATAGAGACATATTGCAGCAATATTCCTTTTGTACTTCCTCCATAATGCCAACAATGCATTATATGCTCCCCCTGAACCTGTGCCATTCGATCTTCGACCAATCCGCAACTCAGCAAATGTACGCATATACCCCAGATGAACCTTGCGTACCACCAACAATTAGAAGAGAGTCAACAACAAGATGATGCATCAACAACCCCCAGCTTTTTCCTGAGGTATTCAAAGGTCTCCCTGGGCAATGGTTTGGTGAGTATATCAGCAACTTGTTCCTTAGAAGGAACATACTCCAACTTGACCTTTTGTTCAAGCACTTGTTCCCGGAGAAAGTGATACTTGATTGGTATGTGCTTGATCTTTGAATGCATGACTGGGTTTTTTGAAATGCTGATTGCACTTGTATTATCACATAAGATGGAGATAGGTGGTGTACAAGTGATTTGAAAATCCTGCAAGGTCTACATCATCCAAAGGAGTTGAGTGCAGCAAGATGCAGCAGCCACATATTCTGCTTCAGCTGTAGACAAAGCAATTGAACTCTGTTTCTTGCTGAACCAAGATACTAACCTGGAACCCATAAAGAATGCACCACCACTTGTGCTCTTCCTGTCATCCATGCTTCCGGCCCAATCTGCATCTGTATAAGCATGAAGTGTGAGATCTGTATCTCTAGGATACCATAAGCCATAGTTTTGAGTCCCTTGAAGATATTTGAAAATTCTCTTCACTGCCTGAAGATGAGTTTCCTTTGGATTTGCATGAAATCTTCCAACTATTCCCACTACATGCATGATGTCTAGTTGGGTACCTGTCAAATAAAGTAGACTTCCAATCATAGATCTGTAGGTTGGTTGATGCACTGCTACTGATTCATCATTTGCACTGAGGTTACATCCTGTGACCATGGGTGTACATACTGATTTTGCATCTTCCATACCATATTTCTTCAAAATCTACTTGAGATAATTGGTTTGAGACAAGAAGATCCCTCCTTCATTTTGTTGGATTTGCAATCCAAGAAAATATGTTAGTTCTCCAAGCAAAGATATTTCGAATTCTTTCTGCATCACCAAGGCAAAGCTTTGACTCATAGCTTCTTCATTGCTTCCAAAGATAATATCATCTACATACACCATAAGTATTAGCAATTTGTCATTTTCAATTTTTATATATAGATTGCTATCTGCTGATCCTTTTAAAAAACCTTGTTGATGAAGATATTTGTCCAAACGATAGTACCAAGCCCTTGGAGCTTGTTTAAGACCATAGAGAGCCTTTTTCAGTTTGCATACAAGATTTGGATCATTTCCAAGAATGAAACCATCTGGTTGCTCAATGTATACTTCTTCTTTTAAGTCTCCATTCAGAAAGGCTGATTTCACGTCCATTTGAAATACTTTGAACTTTTGAAAGCTTGAGAGAGCAAGGAACATTCGGATAGCCTCAAGTCTTGCAACAGGAGCAAAAGTTTCTTCAAAATCTATTCCTTCTTGCTGGGCATACCATTTACACACAAGTCTGGCCTTGTTTCTAATTACACCCCCATTTTCATTCAACTTATTCTTGAAGTCCATTTTGTCCCTATAACATTTTTATCCTTTGGTCTAGGAACCAACTCCCAAGTGTTATTCTTTTCGATCTACTCAAGTTCTTCATCCATTGCTTTGACCCAACATTCATCTTTGCATGCCTCTCTTACATTTTGTGGTTCAGTGGAGGAGAGTAATGCCAAATAGCTTGAAGCTTCTGCAATTGTTCTTCTTGTTTGTACACCTGCTTCTTTCTGCCCCAAAATTTGAGATTCTGGATGATTCTTCTGAACGTACCTGGATGGAGTCTTCTCTTCTATCCTTATTTGTTCCTCTGATGCTCCTTGAGGTTCTTCTTCTTCATGATTCTGTCTTTGAGAGTAGTCTTCATTTTCTTCGATATTTTCATGATTTACATGCCTAGGAATGTTTCCTTTTTCATCAACCACTACATCAATGTTGTCAACAATTCTTCCAAGTCTTTTATTGTAGCACTTATATGCTTTGCTGTGTGGAGAATAACCAAGAAGAATGCCTTCATCTACTCTAGGTTCAATTTTTCCAAGTTGCTCATCAGTATTCTTAATATAGCATTTGCTCCCAAAAATTTTGAAATGCTTTACCGAAGGAGTCTCACCATACCAAAGCTCATGAGGAGCTTGAGTGTTGTTCACTCGAACATTTGTTTTGTTGAGAATAACAACTGCAGCATAACCAGCTTCACCCCAGAAAGTTGCGGGAGTTCCAGACTCACCAAACATAGCACGAGCCATTTGTTGGACTGTTCTATTCATCCTTTCCACCACTCCATTTTGCTGAGGAGTTCTAGCTGTAGAGAATTCCCTTCTTATCCCATGTTCTTCACAGAAATCGAAAAATTCATTTGAGGTAAACTCCCCACCTCTGTCAGAGCTGAGGCACTTAATTTTGTAACCTGATTCATTTTCAACCAAGGCTTTGAAGGATTTGAATTTTTCGAATGCTTCGTCTTTGTGCTTCAAAAGTCCTAACCAAACAAACCTGGAGAAATCGTCAATGAATAATATCAAGTATTCTTCTCCTCGAGGTGACCTTGTCCTGAAAGGACCACATACATCTGTATGGACTATATCAAGAGGCTTGCTGGCTGATCCTTCCTTCTCCGGGAAGTTGGTTCTGGTTTGCTTACCAAATTGACATGATTTGCATATGGTGTTGTCTGGGATTTTGATATCTGGAAGACCACGAACTGACTGATATTTGCATGCCTTCCTTATTTGTGAAAAGCTTAGATGCCCCAACCTCCGGTGCCATAACCAATGTTCATCATCCTTGCTCAAATAACATTGTTGTTGTCCTTCTTCAAATATGTATAGATTATTTGGAGTTCTTCTACCTTTGATCATTGTTTTCCCTGTATCAAGATCACGAACACTACATCCATTTGATCGAAATATTACCTCGGTTCCTTGATCGCATATCTGACTAACACTCAAAAGGTTATGCTTCAAGCCATCAACATACAAAACATTTCCAGCTTTGACCTTTTCTTTCAACTGAGCTGTGCCTTTTCCTTTTATAGCTGCTGGAGTATCATTTCCAAAAGAAACTTTCTTTCCCTTTTCTAAAGCAGAATATGATTCAATTTTTTCTTTATCACCTGTCATATGCTTCGAACATCCACCGTCGATGTACCATAGATTTTCCTGTCCCTCTGCATAAAAGGCTATCCCACATCTTTCTGATTGTGGTTCCTTTATTATCCATGTTCTGGTGCTTGAGGCTTGTTCCTTTGTTTGCTGAAACCTGCTCCTGCATTCAGAATCTTCATGACCAAAGTTATTACAAATAGAACATTCAATTTCATTTTCAAGAGCTAAAAAGTTGTTATAGGTCCTTTTTGTAATCCCAGTTGTACTTCTTTGTTTTTGAGCTTCTCTAGTCATGATTGTTTTATATGCAACACATTGAGCTGCTTTGTGACCAAAGTTATGGCAAGAGAAACATTGGCCATTGAAGAAACTTCTGCGGTTATCAAATCTACCGGCCAAATGATTGTAATTTCTATTGTCATCCATTCTTGAAGCAAATTGAGAAGATTTTACCTGTGGCTGGTTGTAGCTTCTGTTCACCCTTAAGACAGATTTCCCCTGGTTTACCTGGTAGTCTTTGTTTGTTCTTGATGTAATTCATCCATGCTTTACCTGGTGATCTCCATTGTGCTTTTGCTCATTCCTTCTTGCTACATCAAGATAACTCTTTGAGGTGGATGCTTGAGATGTTTCTCCATTATACCCCAGACCTGTCTTGTTTAGCGGAGAACGTTGTACATTGATGATCTCATCCAGAGTTTCAGGTCCTTTGACAAACTTAAGATTAACAGCCTTTGTTTTCTCAATTTCTTTTCTAAGGCCAACAATTTCACATTCTAACATTTCAAGAAATTTTTCTTTTTCATCAATTTGAAATTGTAGAGTATCAATGATCACATTCTTTTCTTCTATACATGTCTTGAGTCTAGAAATCTCTTCATAAAAACTATCCACATCTATAGCATCCATGTAATCATCATCTTCAAAGGCCATTAAAAGTTTATAGTCATTACCTCGTTCACCTTCATCACTATTTGATAGACCATCACTGTCTTCATGAGTGTAATATCTTTTCTTATTTGAATTCTGTTTCTTGTTCCATCTAATAGGTTCCTTTCCCTTGTCGATCTTATCCTTATGAGGACATTTGGCAGCATAGTGACCTACTCTTCCACAAGCAAAGCATTTGAAGGGTAACTTACCTCTAAAACGTCCAGCACCCCGTTGAAGATTTCTGACAAAATTTGATTCTTCTTCTTCTTCTGATCCATGTCCTGATTCATAGTACTCTCCTTTGCCTGAAGCCTTGAAGGCAGCTTCTCTCCTGTCAGATGGACCTCCTTTCCTCATTTCATAAGCAGTTAGAATTCCATGCAGTTGTGACATTTTAAGATGTTGTAGATTCTCCTTTTCTTCTATAGTAGAAACTTTAGATTCAAACCTAGGTGACAAAGATCTTAGAACTTTTTCAACCACAACAACCTCTTTTATTTCTTCACCCAAATTTTTCATACAATTAACAATCTCATCCACACGAAGAAAATAGTTGGCCACACTTTCATCATTATACATCTTGAGATTTTCACATTGAATCCTGAGGGTTTGAAGTTTTGCACGTTTTACCTGATCATCTCCTTCATAGCTCAGAAAAATCTTGTCCCATATTTCTTTTGCGGATTTATACTGCATAACTTTCATAAATTCTGATTGAGATAGACATCCTAGAAGAGTATTGACTGCCTTAGCATTTGTTTCATATTTCTTCTTCTCAGCTGGATCTGTAGGAGTAGCTGATGGAAAAGTATACCCTGTTTCTATGATGTCCCAGACTTCTGTACCCAAAGATTGAAGATAGGCAGTAACTCTTACCTTCCAATACACGAAGTTTGTCCCATCAAAAATCGGTGGCCTTATTGATGCTTCCCTCTCGTAGTTGCTCATGATGATAGATCTTCCTCCAAGCGATCAAGCTCCTTCAGAAGGACCTGCTCTGATACCAATTATTGGAAATAATACTGAGAGGGGGGGGGGGTGAATTAGTATTATCAAATTCTTTTCAATATATTTATACTTTGAATTATTCTTCAGATATTTTATAAAATAATGAGCATGAATCAAGAAAAACAGATAGTCACACCAAAGAACACTAGATATAAGGTGGAAACCCAATGTGGGTGAAAACCACCTGCTACAATATGTATCTATCTTCTTTCAATTAGAAACTCCTTTTACAAGGATTTTGTACTGGTGCAGTCCTTTACTGTTGTGGGGAAAAGTATCCGATGCGGATGACACTAACCCTTTCTAAAGGTGACAGACTTTAGCAACAACTGAATGACAAAGTTTTCATGTTAATCTTTATGAAAGCACAGAGAGAATAGAAAGAGGATCAACCAACCTGGTGTCTTGCGCTTAGTCGATCCTTGTCCTTCTCACTTTGTATCCCGTTCCCAGCTCTTTACTCTCCAAGCCGATCCAGCTACACACAGAATCTGCACAACAAAAGGGAGCAAACTACGAGATACAAGCAATCATAACTGAAGCATGGATTAGGTTGCATCAAATATACATGTAAACATAAAAGCATCTATGTAAAACAAGTATATAGAAGAACATGCAAACTTTATTGATAGAAAGTAACAGGGTTCCAGAGGAAGTTACAACCAATGATGTTGGCTCCAATCCAGCAGCACCTCCTCGGCAGCAAGAACTCTCTTCTTCACCTCTAGTAAAACAATCACCCAATAATCCTGGCAGTATACCAACAGCACCTCCTTGCTTATACAAAATTCCAGCCTTCTTAGACCTCATAGAAGAGCTCTATATATAGGAGGGAAGAGGAAAGGATGAGTCAGCTGGAGGCTGGCATATAGCTGACTAGTGTCCTCTCCATCTTCAGTTAATCTTCAGTTCCTGTGTCCACTTGGAGATCCTTGCTTACACATGGTGATCAAGTACCTCTTACTCATCACAAGGCGAATCTCATGACCCAAGTGTCAGTTTGGAAGCTTCCTGGGCAACTGACACCTTGCAGGATGACTGTGCCACTTGGCCAATCTCGCCCAGCGCAGGTAGCCTTCATTGTTTTTGACTTCCAGCGCAGGTACAGAGTGGGACAGTTGCAATACAGCGCAGAAGCTCAGTTAAGCAGCTGACATGATCCAAAATAAGCCTGTTCTGAAGTGTTTTCAGGTGGAGAACTGATTGGAAGTGCTGTTGATTGATGACCTTGTTCTTTTAGGGGTAAGAACAACATGTTTAGGGACTGAGGATCCCTGTAATTATCGACATTCCCTGCTCCTTGACGCGAGGCACAAAAATGTCTATAACAGTTGCCCCCTAAAGTATGAGGCCGTTAATCGGGTGAAATGCTTTAGCTAGAGGGTCCGAAGTTCGTTCCAGTGCTGAGGAGAGTGCCCTGTAATATAATACAATACAATACATTATCTTTCATTCATCATTATTCTCATGATCTAGCTGAGGCGGGTATTCCCATGCTCAGCTTTCTATAAATACATTTTGGTACATATGACAGATGATCGTCTGAAGACAGACTGATAATCTTCCGCTAAAATTATCATCCTTTGAGGAGGATGATCATCTGCTGCAATGATGTACATGGCAAATGCTTTTATATTTCCTGAATATATATCGCAGCCCGGATGGATGAAACTAGATCCGGGGTCTTCAAACTCGTTCGATCTTCACTCTAAGTACAAGTCGATCCATGTGAGAATTACGCTGAAGTCGAACATGGAAAGACATCGCTTGATTACCGGTCAATAATGAAAACCGTTAACAAGCGCGAGAGGAATCACCAATAATGACAATGACCCTCAAGGTACGGCAGTACAATTTACGTGGCGTGAATAAAGGACTTGGCGTCGTACGCCACGCAAAATCTTCTGGTTGAAGGTCATTGATGTATACCTGTCGCCGGAAGTGAGAAACTTGCCATTGAGGCATGCAAGCTTCAAAGTACTGATGGGGGTGTTCCTAGATCGACTTCTTGGATAATGAGCTGAAGTCGACAAGAAGTGATCCGTCAAAGGAGGGCCTTGATGAATCCCACATCAATGACACGGAACGGAGCTAATGATTTGGAGGAGGTGAAACAAACTGTGACATATGATTCAGGGTGGCGATCATGAAATGGATGAAGGAAAATGTATGGTAGTGGATGGGACACGGTTGACACTTTTTGAATGACCCCTCTTGAACATATAACGACACTGATGTGATGGATCGGTAGCATTACCCCGACTGGATGGTGTGGCGAGGACCATGGTGATGAAACCGGTGAATGAGACAACCCAACCCGATGTGATACGGAAGAAAAGTGTCATGTTCAAGAGTGACTTGCTACCTCTAAACTTTGATGTTCTCCCAATTTTTCCCCAGTCATTTCTGACCAGTACCTCTTTATTTTTGTCAAGCTTGAGGAGGATAACATATGCTTGTTCTATAACCTGCCCTTCGGGCAAGCCCATCGCTATGATTTAACGAGCCTAGCGATAGGGAAACTCGTTCTCGTCTAAAGACAAGTTTGTCGCTATTTAAACATTTTAACGAGTCTAACGACAAGGAAAACTCAGTCCTTTTCATTTTTAGAGAGTCTAAAAAGGTACAGAAAGTCAACTCCATAATTCCTTTTTCGTCATCTAATCTCTTAAGTCCGAAAAAGTATAAAACAATACAGAAGGGATGGCTATTCGGTACTTTTTACGAGCCGAACAAGACAAGCGCTCGATCTTTTTGTGTAATAATCCCTCAGGTCCAAAAAGATTAAAATCTAGAGGAGGGATAGCTTTCGGTCGTTTAAGGAGCTAGAAGGCCAAAACTCGGCAAACTTTTCATATTTTACGAGTCAGTGAAAAGAGCTCAAAGAAGACTCGTCTTTTGAGGAACGAGTGATAATCAAGGATAGCAACTGATTCCAGGTACAAATTGGAATTTTCCAATCACGGTAGTGTTACAAGGAGGGCTAGGTGAAATCACTCTTCGCAGCTGTTCCTCAAAATAGGTAAACACACACGGGGGTGAACGATCGGCCAAATGAAATGGAGGTGATGGATGAGAACATGACCAAGGCTTTTAAGGCTTATAAGTTTACGATCGCAATGGTTATTTACCGAGATAGGTTCATTTTTTAATGAGCTTGAACTTTGGCGGAGAAACTTTGCCCACACTTTTCTATTTTTTAACGAGCATGAATTCCGTGGTAAAACTGCTCGATTCATGGTCAAATTTAATTTTTTACTTTCATTAGCTTTTCTCTTTTCAAATGTAGTACTTCATTATCAATTGCTGCAACAAATTTTGTTAGAAATGGATAATAATTGCATGAAAATGAGAATATAACCCTAATATTTAACTTTAAACGGTGTAAAAAGTCATAAAAAGGGGTTTTTACCTCTCATTTACCATTTCATTTGCATTTTCTTGTTGGAGCTCTGGAGGTGCCTCTTCTTCCTTGATTTTCACCAGCTGATTCCGGGAGATTCTGTGGACGATTTTCGGCGCCGTTTGGCCCAGGTAGGAGCTAAACCTTAGCCCTCCAGTTTCATGGTTTCCTTTTTCAATTTCATGCCTGTTTTTCAGAGCTTCTGGGCCCCAGGGGTTTCATTAGGGCGCCCTGGCATCAGCGCAGGTTCCCCTTTCGAAATCTGCGCTGTATTTCAGGCAGCCTTAAGGCAGACTGAGTTCCAGAGCAGGGGAAACACTCTCTGCCTGCGCTGGGCCTAAAAGAGCTGATTTTGCATGAGTTTTTTTTGATGATTTTTCGCCAGATTTTCATCAAAATCAGGAACTTACTCTTTCTCTTGCTTGATTGTAGGGAACTTTGGACAAAATGTCCCTTACATGGCGAGAATGAGAACATGAAGCGGAGGACATGGTTGCACTCCATGACCCAGTCACGGTGAACGCGCTTCGGAACTGCGGCCTGCTGAAGTTCTTCCGTATCTCTAGCATGAGAGCACAGATTTCTTTACTGCAGTATATGCTTGATGCTTGGGATCCTGTTAACCAAGTATTCCAGATTAGGGGGAAGTCCTTCCCCTTGACCATAGAGGACATGTACTTCTTGATTGGGCTGTCAAGGCGGGGTGCTCCCATTTCTTTGTCAGGTACGGCTCGAGGGACTACTTCCACCAGAGACTATATCCGTCAGTATTGCCGGGAAGGTTCACAGCCGAGCAAAGACGGCAAGATCAATATCCGTGACATCACGGACAGGTCTCTCAGGTCCATTCTGTTTACTATTGGTAGGATGGCCGGTAGCGCAGCTTTGCATGTTGCCAACAGATCTTATATGCAGCACGCCTTGGAGTGTCTCCAACCGAAAGTGTTTAACTGGTGTGATGCAGTACTTATCCAGATGAAAAGTCAATTGACCAAGGTAAAGGACGGGGGGTTGAAGAACTTTGGATTTGGTTCTATTCTCACTGCCTTTGTCTTGGAGAAAATCCCATTGATGCAACCTCAGTACATCTTGCTTGATGTGCCTTCTCCGACCGAGCCACGCATGCAGAGGTGGGTTGACCATATGTCCCGGCATGCTGGTCAACCCAATATTACATTCACTGAGTCCTTCTTTAGGTGGTTCGAGCGTCAGGAGATGGCATTTTCTGAGTATCCATATGTGGGTATGGACTACCGAGGTGATCCGGACTTGGTGCTTCCGGATGGCGAGCAATGGGGTGCTATTGGTAAAATCTCTGACCATATCACTGTTTATTATTTTCATTCATGATGTTTACTGTTCAAAACTGATCAAACTCTTGGGTGCATGCAGATGTCGGTCCTGTTCGTCCAGTAGCTCGTCCACGGTCGCCAGTTGCTGCCCCAGCAGCAGAGCCTGCTAGGAGAGTTGTTATTCGCGACCTTGGTGATACTGAGATACTCGCAGCTGTGCAGGAGCAGGTTGAGAGCCTTACTCGTGGCCTTCCGGATGTACAGATTGACGAGTTACCTTTACAGTTGCAGCGACACACCATCGGCGTGCCTAGACGATGGACTCGTCTCTTGCGCATGATCGCACAGACCGTGACGTACTTTCATGAGCACCACTAGGCTAGGGTGCCCCCTAGCATCTTTTTGAGTTCTAGGTCGTATGACCAATTTTGTTTTGATTACAGCACATTATGTACAAACTATAAACATCTTTATATATTTTGATTTTCGGAGTTTATTTCAGTTTATTTGTGATCCACTTACATAGCACCGATGCATCTCTTTTTATATATGTTGTAAATGTCTATCTAATACATAGTTTGCCAATGAATCTGTTAATGTGTTCAAGTTTCTGGAAATATGCTGGTATTGAATTGAATCAAACTCTCTTTCCAAAATCTTAACTCTTAGAAACATACGATAAATAGCTGGATTGCGGACTGAATATATACCAGTGAGCTGTAGTATCACAAGTTGTGAGTCTAGCCTGACAATTAGTCGGCGTATACCATGAGCAATGGTATCAGAGAGGAGTTCGATCAACGCACTATACTCAGCGATATTGTTTGTTGACCGTCCAATACACACACCTCTGAAACTCACTAACTCGCCGCTTGGATCAAAAATGGCCCAGGCAGCGGAGGACAAATTCCGCGTACTACGACTCGCTCCGTCGGCATATCCCACATATGTTTCAGAATAATTCGACATCTGCAACAAACGAGAAGGGTGGATTACTACCGAAACAATCATTTTAGCGAAAACAAAATATAACAAAAGCACTCAGGTTACTATTTAGGCATAGTAACGCTTGAGGTACAACCCGTTACGGGGTTGCGCCAGTGGTATTCCGTCATAATCCATTAACTCGTAGGCCCCTTTTGCTAACACCCTTTTAACAATATAAGGACCCATCCATAAGGACTGAAATTTTCCTGCTCCTAATTTATCGGATTCTTGGTCGTAAAGCAAAACCAAGTCACCCTCAGAGAAGTTGCGCGGTTTGACATTCTTATCGAACTGTGCTTTGACTCGTTTCTTATGAGCCTCGTTCGCCAAAGTGGCGTTACGACGGTTTTCATCCAACTGGATCAATTCCAGGAAACGAGCCTCTTCTTCTGAGGTTCCGGGGAGGAGGTCAATCGCGAGTTTAAGTGACGAAATTTCGCACTGGATCGGTAAAACTGCCTCCAGGCCATACACCAATTGGAATGGTGTGAACCCAGTGGCGTTTTTTACCGAGGTTCGGTAAGCCCATAGTGCTGAGTACAGGATTAGATGCCATCTTCTTTTATGAACCCCGATCATCCTTTGCAACATACGCTTCAGGACCTTGTTGATTGCCTCAACTTGTCCGTTGGCTTGTGGATAATACGGAGTAGAGCTGTCGTGAGATAGCCCTAATTTGGCAGCTAATTCGATCATCATGTGATTGCGAAAATGCGATCCATGATCTGTCACTATAGCTTGCGGTACACCGAACCTGGCGACTACATGATTGAAAAAGAAAAGGGCAGCTGTTTCACCAGTGTTATCCAATGTAGGCATCGCCTCGGCCCATTTGGTAAAATAGTCAACAGCGACTATAATATACCCATGCCCCCCGGTCGAGGTGGGGTTACATTGCATGAAATCGATGCCCCACTTGGCGAAGGGCCCAACAGCAACTATCGGCTGTAAGGGTGCGGGTGGTCTTCTGGTTTTGCTATCAAAGATCTGACATGCATGGCAACTTCTGACAGCTATTATGCAATCTTTAAACATAGTTGGCCAGAAATATCCTGCTCGTAAGATCCTTTGTGCTATTGCATATCCAGATTGATGCCCCCCGCATGCGCCTGAATGACAATCATTCAGGGCTTTTTCGGCCTCCTCATGGGTAAGGCACCTCCTCAGAACCGTATCGACACTACGACGGTAAAGTGTATCACCGACGATCATGTAGTCTTTGGATTGGTATCGTATACGTTTCCGTTCCGAGTGTGAGGTATTAGGCCTAAATTTTTGGGTTTGGAGATAAACAATGATGTCTCCATACCACTCATCGCTTACTGATATCAGAAACAAATTTTCATCCACGATTGACTCTTCTGATGTTTCATCGTTGGACGATGATGGGAGATCGCATAATAATTCCGCGAAAACTAGAGCTTTCTTCGATTTGGATTTTACAAAATCTAAATCAAACTCTTGAAGGATGGCTATCCATTTTGAATATTTGCCCCCAAGCAACTGTCGCGACAGTATATATGTCATGGGATTGCAATCTGACAAAATGGTAGTTTTCCTAAAGAGGACATAATGTCGAAACCTTTGAATCGCTTGAACAGCAGCAAGCGCTAGTTTTTCAACATAGGAATATTTACTTTCTGTGTCGTTTAAGTTTTTACTTAAATAATAAATAGGATGTTCTATTCCATCGACTTCTTGCACTAAGACCATCGCAATGGTCGTATCTGCTGCAGCAAGATACAGGTTAAAATCTCTTTGATAGTCCGGGGCGTACATTAATGATGCTCTTACTAGACAATCTTTCAGAGCGTCAAAGGAAGCTTGCGCAACCTGGTCCCAGACAAAAGGTACATCCTTTTTCAAAAGACGAGTATAACCCTTGGCAAGTTCTGCGTAATTAGGAATGAACCTCCTCAGAAAGTTTGCTTTCCCTTGGAGTTTCTGAATCTGAAGCAAATTTGAAGGTGGAGGCAAATTAATGATTGCCTGAACCTTACAGGGGTCGAGACGAATCCCGTCCTTAGAAACCACAAATCCAAGTAAGCGACCAGAGCCGATGCAAAACACACACTTATGTGGATTGAGTCTTATCTTGTAATGTCGGCAACGTAGAAATATTGCTCTCAAATGCCGCGGATGATCAGTCCGCTTCCGTGAATGAGCCGGAAGATCGTCGAGGTAAGGTTGAACGATGTTCTTGATGTCATGGAAGGCATAATTCATTGCCCTCTGAAACGTCGCCCCTGCGTTCTTTAAACCAAAGGGTAATTTTCGATAAGCGAATGTGCCCCACGGACAGATGAATGCAGTCTTAGACTGGTCCTGTGGGCGGATATTTATTTGATTATACCCGGAAAATCCATCCATAAAGGAAAAGATTTCACATCCGGCGCATTCATCAATTATCTGGTCGATGAAGGGTGTAGGGTAGTTGTCCTTTGGACAAGCTTTGTTTACATCCCTATAGTCGACGCACACTCTTATTGTCCCTTGTTTTTTCATAACAGGGACAATATTCGATACCCAATCGGTTAGAGGAACCGGGTAGATGAATCCAGCATGGAGGAGTTTTTCAACTTCCGCCTTAATGGCAGCGGATTTCTTCGGATGTACCTGCCGAAGCCGTTGTCTTACTGGTTTGACATCAGGATACATTTTAATTTCATGTTCAACTATGCTCGAGTCAATGCCTGGCATTTCATCATATGACCATGCAAAGACATCTCTAAATTCGCGAAAGAGAGCACTATATATTTCTAGTTCTGAAGGGGAACAACTTTTGCCGACATGAATATTCTCAACAACATCAGATTTTGTCGAGATATTTATGGCTATGGTCTCTTCAATATTGGATAGGTTTCTTTCTGAATCCACCTTATTTACAGTATTTGTTAGGAATTCGAATACTGAAGGACCTTTTCAATTATAGAGTTTGAAAAGAGCCAAAAGAAACTGCTCTGGAGATCTAGGCAGAGGGTGTGCCAAACCTTTCGCGAAACCACAGAATACGTTTTACGGTACGGGTGGTCGATCTTCGTGAATGCTGTGTTCACTGCATCGCGATCAGTAGGGCGGTCGACACGGCTTCCTAAGGATAAAGGATAATTGCCTATAGGGGTCTCCCAATATACGCGACGGTACGCGGGAGCTCAAATCCGTATTAGTGCTATCGTCCCTCAGGAGGAATCACCCACCTTCGTAGAGATCGACAGTCACTACGTTTAACGACGCCGGAACACGTCTCTACCTAGACCTCTATTGTGAGCGTTATGTTACAATGCGTTTTTAGATTCATTCAATATATTTTAAGTTGATCTTGTTTAACAGTTTGTCTTTCAGGATCACCACGAGATGTATTGGTACAAATTCCTAAATGCAGCTAAAATGATAAGCAAGCTTTCACAATCCTTTTAGCTTTGAAAATCCTAACTACTGAGGGGAGAGAAAAACAATATCTTTCCACACTGAGCACAAAGCACAAACTAATGCACTTTCTCCTAGATCAGACACCCAAACTTATCAAAAATGCAAATGCAAGATGCATGTATTTCTTTTATTTTCCTTTAATGTTGATGCTTAACAAAAGGAAAACTGTTGTATGACTTTCGAATTCAATTTGAAGCGTAAACAAACAAGTATTGTCTAAATGAAAAGACGCTTTACAGGTACTTGTTTTACACCAAAAATATATTAATTCAAACCATAAAGTGAAAACAAACCAACTTAAACAGCTATGAACAGTAATAACACTAACTCATAAGATCGCAATCTAAGAGGCCACAGCTACTAGGTTCGCTTTTCACAATGGGAAATTGTAACTGAAACAAGAAATACTGAAAGAACATTTACAATTTCATCACACAACTGAGGCGGAATAATGTCAAGGAGATAAGGTCTACAGCAAATACAATAACCAGCAAGCAATCAGCCAAAAACAAGTGCAAACAGGGCCAAGACACAAAGGAAGAGCTGAGCTAGACTAAGGCCAACTGGACCAGCGCAGGCACTAGTTCACCAGTTTCACTCTCAGCGCAGTTCCCGAAGGGACTACCTGCGCTGTAATACAGACTGCCTGTGGACAGCCTGCACTGACTTACGAGAGTTACGTCTGCTAAGAATTCCGGGTCATAAAAAGCTCAAAAATGTACTGTTTTGACTGAAATAAAATGCTATGGGTTAAGTACAGGCTAAGGGATGATCAAGAGGATAAAGATCTATCACTAAGAGTAAGGATTCATCTGTAGATTAGCTCTTTAAATCTTGAATTTGCTCAGCAAAGGAGCAAGAGTAGCAAAACCCTCTACTTCGCTTTTGATAGAGTCAAAAGCTTTTCGATTCGGTACTCCTTTCTTCAAGAAATGAATAGCAAAATACTACAACAACAAGATACTAGGATCTCCCCAGTGGAGTCGCCAGTTTGTTGTGGGGAAAAGTATCCGATGCGGATGACACTAACCCTTTCTAAAGGTGACAGACTTTAGCAACAACTGAATGACAAAGTTTTCATGTTCATCTTTATGAAAGCACAGAGAGAATAGAAAGAGGATCAACCAACCTGGTGTCTTGCGCTTAGTCGATCCTTGTCCTTCTCACTTTGTATCCCGTTCCCAGCTCTTTACTCTCCAAGCCGATCCAGCTACACACAGAATCTGCACAACAAAAGGGAGCAAACTACGAGATACAAGCAATCATAACTGAAGCATGGATTAGGTTGCATCAAATATACATGTAAACATAAAAGCATCTATGTAAAACAAGTATATAGAAGAACATGCAAACTTTATTGATAGAAAGTAACAGGGTTCCAGAAGAAGTTACAACCAATGATGTTGGCTCCAATCTAGCAGCACCTCCTCGGCAGCAAGAACTCTCTTCTTCACCTCTAGTAAAACAATCACCCAATAATCCTGGCAGTATACCAACAGCACCTCCTTGCTTATACAAAATTCCAGCCTTCTTAGACCTCATAGAAGAGCTCTATATATAGGAGGGAAGAGGAAAGGATGAGTCAGCTGGAGGCTGGCATATAGCTGACTAGTGTCCTCTCCATCTTCAGTTAATCTTCAGTTCCTGTGTCCACTTGGAGATCCTTGCTTACACATGGTGATCAAGTACCTCTTACTCATCACAGGGCGAATCTCATGACCCAAGTGTCAGTTTGGAAGCTTCCTGGGCAACTGACACCTTGCAGGATGACTGTGCCACTTGGCCAATCTCGCCCAGCGCAGGTAGCCTTCATTGTTTTTGACTTCCAGCGCAGGTACAGAGTGGGACAGTTGCAATACAGCGCAGAAGCTTAGTTAAGCAGCTGACATGATCCAAAATAAGCCTGTTCTGAAGTGTTTTCAGGTGGAGAACTGATTGGAAGTGTTGTTGATTGATGACCTTGTTCTTTTAGGGGTAAGAACAACATGTTTAGGGACTGAGGATCCCTGTAATTATCGACATTCCCTGCTCCTTGACGCGAGGCACAAAAATGTCTATAACATTTACCAGCATGCAGGCTACAACCTGCAGAGAGCTACAACTCTCTCTTGATTTCCAGTCTCTCCTGGAAGGGAGCTACAACCCCCTACTTCTTTTCTCTCAAGGACCACTTTTCATTAATTTTCAGACTGGATCCAAGAACATCAAATAAACATCAAGTACATGTGAATCAACCAATCGCCTTATACAATCAAACCAATGAGCCACCCAAACTTCTCAGAATGCTGTAAACAGAAAATCAACACCAGTAACCTGAACCCAGAACATAGCAGCAAATAGAAAACAGGTAGCCAACAAATATTTCAAAACAGGTCCGCAACTTCACCAAAATAAGCCTGCGGATACCCGCACTTCACCTTCAACTGCGCTGCGTATACCCGCACTTCGTCTTCTTCTGTACTGCGTACCACGCACTGTGCCTTCAGCTGCACTGCGCCCTCTTCTGAATTGCATACCCCGCACTGCGCCTTTAGCTACGCTGCGTATACACGCATTGTACCTTCCTCTATACTGCGTACCCCCGCATTCACGCTGTAGATCGCCTGCGAACCTCTGGTTAGGGCCAAATTAACAGTCCTCCAACATACCACAGACAGTTAAATCCACAGATCTAATCATGCGCCCGAGAGATCACGACTTAGAAATAGATTCGCCTTTAAATTTTACCTTGATTTAGATCTAGCTTTTTTAAAAACTGATAACCCAAAATTCAGATCTTAAGATATTCAAATTTCAAAGATATCTAAGCCAAGTGATCTCCTTTCCTATTTATAGTCAAGCCCTTATTCACACCATGGGACAAAACCATCAATAACCAATACAAGGGATCCAAACCGGGGCTAAATTAGATCCTATACCATGGGCCAAAACCATAGGATCATGAATGACGGGCTAAATACCACGGGCCAAAACCATAGGATCGTGAACGACGGGCTAAATACCACGGGCCAAACATAAGAAACCCCACATGAGCGCACTTCTCAGCCTTGAAGTAAGTGAACTAGGGACCGCACTTTCTGAATGGATAAACTGCGGGTATGACCGCACTTCCTGGAAGGAGAACCTGCGAGTCCGCACCTTTTGAACCATTCACCTGTGAACCTCTTAATTTCCATCATTTTGAGAGCCTGAACAAAGTTTTTCCACATGAGTGAATTGCCATCAAGTACAACACCTGTATAATAGAGCCATACCATAATCATAATGCCAACATCCAGCTTGTACTAGATTGCATGAAGGTATCTCGTCCTTCCATGCGTGGACATGATACATTGGATCGTCTCGCACACTAATCCTGGGACGATGGTGTTAAGTAGTGTCAACGAGATAGAGATTTCTTCCTTCAGGGCACATGACTACTAGCAGATGTACCACTTACTGAAGCCAGTAATCACCATGGAGACACCCTTCAGCATACGCAGCAGCAATGCCAACTCCAGGGATATCTTGAAGAACTAGGTGAAGGAGCCATCCAAGTTCAGGATGACACCCAACCAGATTTACAAGATGAAGACAATATTCAAGGTATATCAGCACTTGGTCATCTTTGCATGATACCTATATGACCAAGAGAGCATGAAGACCTTCCCAAAGAGTTGGGTGATCGCATTGGACCAACTAGCCAGTGAACGAGAATCATGCAACTGATCCAACATGTTGGCTCACAAGCTGAAGGAACAGGTAGTAGGAGCTCAGGTTAGAATGCATAAATCTACACGTATGCATAAATCTTGGATGCAATATGTGCCCACTAACAATTCCTAGGCTTGAAGTGGGCATGGACATCAGTGGAAACCTTTGTAAACACTTATTCTGGACTGATTTTCGAATTCAGCTTCCACGAAGTCATCACACAGTTTTCAGACCATTTTTTCACCCCGGTGTACAAGATGATATTTGAGAAGGATCCACCTTGCATATCGAAGGTAGCAATGGAGGCACTGATTGACATAGCGGATTGGTATGTCTCACCTTTTGGCACCTTCATATGGATGTACAACATAGAGAAGCCTCCACATGTTTTTCCGAAGTTTTCCATGGACAAGCTCGTCATGAAAGAAGTGCCATACCACATCTCGGCAGGACTGTCAGCTAGACTACATCAGAAAAAGAAGGCACCCTAATCCACTCTTCTGTTGTGGATTGGGTTGTATGAGATACAGAATCTCAAGCATGTGGATGTCGAGACAGAAGAGTTGAAGAAATTTACTTTCAGCACCATAAGAATCAATCTGTACGACCCACATTTCTTTGTGAAATATCACTACACCAGAGTGAAATTTCCTTGGATACATGGGGCGCGTTATTGGGCTAAGGAAGACCCATGGAGATACCGTCACATCTTCTCAAGGCCCAATGAACCGGTCGGCATTGCTATGGAATGGTCAGTGAACCAGCATCTAGGAAAGCACCAACAACAATAACAGCAAAGGGAAACATACCTACGCACGACAAAGGCAAGAGAAATATTGTCAACAGTGCAGAGGCATAACAAAGTTGCAAGTTCAGTGAAGACCCACTTGTGGAGAAAGCAGCTTTGGAAATAAAGGCGAAGAAATGACAGCGTGACAAGGTGAATGTGCAATGGAAGAGAGATAAATAGAGGATGGAGGAAAAAGTGAAGGAATTGTAAGATTTGAAGGAGAAACTCTAGAAGGAGGAGGAGCTTTGAAGACAGGAGAAGGAAGCATAGCAAGGACATACACAATAGGGGGTGAAAAATGCACATATTGATGAAACTGTGCCCATACAGGTAGTAGACTCATCCGAGCAGTTGGAACAAAGCAGACAAGGTGAGCAGTTGCAGTAGGACTTCACTCAAGAGATTGAATGAGTACTTGAGCAGATGGATATGGAGATGGAGTAGCCAGAGTTATATCAAGACATCCACCTCATGCCTTACTACCAAGAGGTCGACCCACTGTTTTCACCAGATCTAGAAGTAGAGCAAGTCCTTAGCAACTAAGGAGATACTGATATCCTTGATGACAATCTGGAAGAAGAGAGGCATAACATATCATTTGACGAGTCACAACATAGAGTTGTGTAATCACGTAGAGTGTCTACTCTATATTTCTACACATCTCCTACGCAGTTTGAGGAACGAGTGATCGTATCTTATGTGTGCAAGAATCCAAAAACATTGGCTGATGCTACTAGAGCATATGTCGAAGCCACTAGCTCCAGTGTTTGCTTCTTGATAGCAAAGAATGATCGAATGGCTAAGGAGTTGTAGATGGAAAAGCGGGGAGTATAACTAGTTATAGCATCTGGCCAAGTAGAGTTGAAGAAGGTGATACTAGATGAAGTATCGTCCCTCGAGACAGTCATGAGGGCATTGTATACTAGATTTGGTACCGTGCACAAGACAGTTGACCATCTCAACAGTTGGCAAAAGTGTTGTGCTAGGAGAGCATGTATATTGTCAAACTTGCATATTGTTGTCGATCCCATGAAAACATGGAAAATGAGACATAAGGGATCCCCTTTACACTTTCCCAAGATGATGAAGCCCATGTCAGTTTAGTTGAAGGCACGCATCCGAAGTTAGATCCGGAACTATAAGGAACTCCCGCAGCTCATCACTAGTTTAAATGCTTCCCATGCATGGGTGTTCAAAAGCATGGATGTTGTTGTCCACGCACACGTGATCCCATCTATTGGGACACTCACCGAGGCAATGACAAAGAGACAAGTCTGTGAGGAGTTGGACTCGTACTTTGACGAATTGATGTGCATAGCCACTAGCGTAGGCTTCATGATCAGTGCAGACACTATGCATCAGTATGTCATTGGTTCGACTGCACTCAAGACAATGATGCACATTTTATTAGACGAGTTGGATAGAGGAGCCAAAGAAATGTACCCAGATGCAACAAAGGCAAGAGTTCATTTCCAGAAAGATGCCACCACAGAGTACATGAACACCATCACGGACTACCAAGCATGGCATCAGTTTGCCACCATCAACCATCATGAGAATGTCAAATAGTTGGTCTTCCCACAATTGTCTGAGTCATAGTGATGTCTTGCATGTCTTTCTCAAGCCTACTTTTTCTCACATGGGTACATGTGCAGATTGTATGTAATTTCTTGTAAAGTGGAAGATCAAGTGTTAATAGTTGAATGTAACAGTGATAGAGTAGTTAAAGAGTCATGAGGGTAGGTGAATAGTCACAAAGGGGAATGCCAAGGGTCACTCCACCCTTTGTTATTTATAGTACCTCGTAACTCATTATAAAGGCTTTTTGGTCATCCAAACTTCTGATAGGAGCATCTTAGTGAAAGCTTGGAGAGTATTGTAACGAGGCTTGGCTTCTCCATAGTGGAGAGCTAGTACATCTCTTTGGAAGACCAGGTGGCAGTGACTATAATGTTCTATTATCCGGACTAGTGGTTGTTCATGGTTGTACTGTATGATTGAAACTTTCACTTCTTAATATAACAGAGTTAACATCCTTCATGCATATGTTTTTATTGTATTTCACTTAACTTGTTTACTCTAACGATACATGTATATGTTTTCTTATGCATATATGTATATACTCTTTTTGTATATGTATGTATGAATCTTACTGAAATGTGTTGTTGGTTTGACCATCACTTTGGATTGTTGGTTCACCTTCCTTCCAGTTTGTGATGCATCTTTTCTTTTGTTTTCCTTTCCAAGTTGTGTGTTTACACAGGTTTCCAAGGGCTGCACTCATTCCACCTTCCATGTGTTAGAACCATTCATGCACCCTCCTTGGTTTGCTACACATGTCACACCCTTGCTACCAATATGTGCATCTTACTTTCCTCTGCACGTAACCATGGTCAAGGCAAGAACGTAAGACCCACTGTTGGGACTCCTACACCAAACGGTCTGAGGTCTAGTTGGGACTTCTTACCAAGAAAATCCCCTGACATGTTAGCAAGTCCAACACCATCAACACTTTCGTATATCCTGTTAGCCACTACAATGTCCCAGGTTGAGGAGGAGATCGAAAGAGGTAACTTCAAACCACTTATAGTTCAGCAGCTAGCCCTGCTAAAATAGAGAGGGATCTCTATAAGGATTTCTCAGTTAGTGATTGGGAGAGATAGATTTTAGGCTATATTTATAGTTTGGAAATTTAAGGTTTCTATGTTACTAGACCAGGGATGAGAGCAAGTAATTAGGTCAAGGTGTTAAAGGTTTGCAGTAGTAGGCATAAAAAGGAGAGAGATAACAATGTTTTGCGGTGGATTAAAGATTTTGGTCAATGTAGTGTAGGGCCTGAAATCTTAAGAAATCATAATGAGAATGTATTAGCATGAATTCATTAATCTAGAGGAAGAGATACATAAACATGATTTTCCACATAAACAAAGCTTTGAATCTAAATAATTCTCCCTATATGACTGTAAGGATAATCACATGAAGCAAGAAAAGCATGTTAAGAGAGATGAATTCATCAATAAGAAATTGATATAGAAGGAAAATAACATCACAAACTCACTGAACAAGTATTTCTGAAAAATAGTTGCAACTGCTCCTTGATAAATTGTATGAAAGCATAAGGTACAAGTCTCTCTTTTGAAGTCCAACCCTTCTCTCTAAATAAGAAATGATACATATAGACTCAAACCAACCACTTGCCCAGCTTCAGGGGTCGAATCCCTAAGTGGTGGAACAATTTCCAAGAATCTCTCAACCAAAAAGAGAGAGTGAGAAGGTCAAACACAAACTCTTCTCTTAGACTTTGATTCAAGTTTTGATTCATTTATAAGGCCTAATTAAGCACAAAAACAGCCTATCATGCTAATTTATTACATAATTACATCATCGGATATTTAAAATATCAACATTACATCATAAAACCAAGATCTGGTGAAAATGAACTGAAAAAGACTACTACAGGTATAATCATAGCGCATTTAGCTATAAGCATAGCACACTCAGCTATAAGCGTAGCGCCATCTTTCAAACAGATTTTGGAAACCTTTTTGAAGTTAAATTATAACTCTAAGAGAATAGTCAAATAGAATTTCCTCTCTAGTTTCTAGAAAATCTTGAATTTTTGAAAATTACCTAGCCCTTTAAAAATTCATTCTCCCAAGGTGTCTCTATAAGCACAGCGCCTGCTTCAGAATAGTGGTAGAAAGTGACTTTTTGACCTATTTTTTGGCTTTGTCTCCCAATTTAACTTTCAAAAAGCCTTAAAAAGTGGTTATATGATAATTATAGGTGATTATCTATCCAATAATCAACATATTTGTCATTTGGAGGTCTATAGAGAAAGTGCAACGCCTTATAGCAGGGTCAAAATTCTGGTTGTTTCTGTGAAAATAGGTGTCAAATATGGAGCGATAGCTCTCAAAACCATAAATTGGTTTCTAAAACAGCTAGAGGTTTTTGTGGAAAAGGATGTTTGGAATAAAAGCCTCTCTTATTTTCTAGAAATTCATAATTATTTTTCTCAGAATCCAAGCCCCAACATCATGACTAAAACAGGAAATTGACTTTATTTTTTTTTAATTTTCTGACATAAGTCTCCAAGAAGTTGTATATCTCCCAATATATGATACCTGTGTAAAAAATGAATGATTTTTTTCCCTTGGTCTATAATTGACAAAAACCTCTTTTACTTTTGTCAATTTCATCTCCATTTGGTCAGAAACACGCTTTGAAGCAAAATCGTCCTTGTGTGTTGCAAATGACCTCTTGATGAGTTTGTGAGGCACCATCTCTTTCATGTTAGATGGCTCAACCCTTGAGAAATTTAATCCATTATTGAACTTCTTATTTTTAGTGTGTGTGGTCTCTTCTTCCAGGGTGAAACCCTAGCTCACTAGGAGGAAGAATTAGGGTTTAGTTTTGGGAAAATAGGGGATTTTGATAGCTGTGAGGAAATTTAGGGAAATGAAAGGGATAGGGAAATGGAAAAATTCTATGGAAATTTTGGGGGATATTGAGGGAGGTTAGGGAGCTAAGGAAAGTGGAAAATTAGTATTTGGGTGAGGGGAAGGGTTTCAAACAAGAGAAACATTGTCCAATGGTTTAGAAAGTGTGCTATGTCTAGGGTTTATGTGAAAATGATGGAATTTGAGGATGGTTTTGATAGAGGGTGTTTTGTAAGGTGTAATTAGGATAGAAAAAGGTGTATGAACAGTAGGACACAAGTTTTAAAAAAAATTCACCATGGAAATCATGAAATATGGAAGGCTATTTTCAAAACCCTAGGAGAGTGAAATGAAGCATTACAATCACAATTAAGAGAACTAAGAGATTATTGAGCTTCATGAGAGACCACCAACCTGTATTTGCTGCAACACAACCTGAATATAATGGAAGAAATCACTGTAAATATGTTTTCAGCCTTGGAATGAAAATGTAGCAGTTGTCAGGATTTATGAATGAGATGACAAATTTTGATAACTTTGACCCTAATGACCTAATGCTGACACTGAGCTGCATGAGGACCATGATGATATGACTGAGATGATGATGATGATGAATTTTCAGTGATGGCACATCCAACTGAGTGATGGTAATGACTGGAACATGAAAATTTTGAAAGGAGCAACAATAGACCTAGACACACTAGCCAGTGACCAAATTTTTATTTTGAAAACCTAATGAAATGATAAAAATTTGATTTTGAGACCCTAAAAAAAACCTTGTAAGCAAATATTTGATCACTGGTAACTGGCAGGACTGACAGGCACTAACATTGGCTCCAGCTAGGGATGGCATCTCCTTGGAGGTGTCAAGAACACCGTAGACCAGGTAGCCTTATTCATTGTGCAATCGAGTCAAAACGCAAAAGACTAGACTCAAACTAAAAACTGTCTGACTAACTGAACCCTCTTGACTATAATAAACATACTGAATGAACATACTTATGGAAGCAGACCATCAGGAGCTTAGGGCCTTCACATTAGGCTTCATATCCTAATGATAACTGTCCACCTACTGAAGATGTATATACAATCATGTGTAATGATTCAGCTAGTGTAACCAATCCAGCAAACAGCTACTTATTTGAATCTTGCTCACATGTTCTTTGAACAGCCAGAAAAAACAAAATATAGGCCACTAAAAATGTCCATTGAACATATGTGCTTGATCCATAAATACAATAAAATTCATCTCCCTTGATGACTCAAGCAAATTATTAAAAGGATCCTGAATAATCCGAAATGTTACTCTGTCTTGAAGGTCAGTAGAAATACAAGCACACCCTTCATTTTCCAATGCAATTTTTTTGTGAGGATGAAAATGTTCATTAAGTTTTTCATTCGCATTATGAAAAAGGGAAGTTTTTTCTTGAAAATCTGCATTTGAGGCAACCATATCATTAATAGCAAAGATTTGCACATTCATAGGATCTGGGAAAAACTACTCTTCTTTAAAATACTCCTCATTTTCTTTACCTGGAGGAAGATCATCATGTGCATGAGTCTCTAAAACAACCTCTCCTTTATTACTTCTCCCCTCTCCATAATCTGTCTGCAATGTTTGATGACTATTTTCTACCATAATTACATTGTTTGAAACCTCCACACATGCTAGTTCAAAATTACGATTTGCATGAATCTGCTCTTGGAAAAGTGTTTCATATCCTTGTTCATGCATTTCATTAGAAACCTTATCTTGGTCTTCACAAATCAGATCTTGAAATAAAAATCTAGATAAAGAACAATCTGAAACAACAAATGAATGACTATCTTCATAGCTTTCATTAAAAGACTGACAAATCTACTACAAAGATTCATCAAACTCGTAGGTTGGAATATGAATATCATTCATAAACATCATTTCTCTATTAAAACAGGGTTGAACATTCTCTTGTTATTCTGAAATGTCTACAACCTTTTAATGTCATCATTGGAGTCCTGCTTAGTTTCACTTTCATCCAAGGGAGAAAACACATGTTCCTCTTGGTGATGGAAAAAGTTCTCATATAAAGCCTCCAGGATCTCTTCATCCATGAACTCTTCATCACCATAAACAATTTCCAAATGATGAATAAAAACTTGAAAATGATTGCAATAATCTTTTACCAGTAGTAAAGATGGATGTTCTTCTTTAAAATTTTCATAAAACATAATATGAAAATCAGCAAGTGAATAAATACAACCAGGTGGCAAACCTTCATACCATGATCTTTCTTGTTCCTCCAAGTTGGCCATGAACATCTTCATCAGACAACCTTCAGGAAATTGAATTTGCAGCCTATGTACATGCATGTGAAATTTGACCAAGTGAAGAGCAGGATACTCTCCTTTCTCGTCTTTGAACTTCAGAAAATAAGTCTGCCAATCTACACAAGGCATGCGGTTTGGAAAACCTGGAATATGAGCACAATTTGAGGGAGTATACCTTGTAGATATTGGATTCATCTTGCAGCAGTGAAGTCACCAATTCAGTCACAAATGGAGTACTTTGAAATTGCATGAAACTGATTGGAGTCGCTAGGTGGGATGCTTCATCCTTCCTGTGTCTGATCACTATCCACCATCAGCAATCAGATCTAATCCTTATCGTTCTTTCCTAGGGAAGATACGATCTTTCATTCCTTGGGAGCAACACCAAAATGTTAGCCCCTACAATGTCCTGGGCTGAGGAGGAGATCGAAAGAGGTAACTTCAAACCACTAGCAGTTCAACAGCTAGCCTTGCTAAACCAGAGAGGGATCTCTCTAAGGATTTCTTAGGCGATGACAGGGAGAGAAATAGATTTTAGACTAAATGTATAGGTTTTGTTTGACTGTTTGGAAGTTTAGGATTTTTAGGTTGTTGGACCAAGGATGAGAGCAAAATTAGGTCAAGGTGTTAAAGGTTTGTAGTAGAAAGCATAAAAAGGAGCAAGATAACAATGTTTTGTGGTGGATTAAAGATTTTGGTCAATGTAGTGTAGGGTCTAAAATATTAAGAAATCATAATGATAAATTATTAGCATGAATTCGTTAGTCTGGAAGAAGAGATACATAAACATGATTTTCCACATAAACAGAGCTTTGAATCTAAAGAATTTTGCCTATATGACTGTAAGGAAAATCACATGCAGAAAGAAAAGAATGTTAAGAGAGATGAATTCATCAATAGAAAATGATATAGAAGGAAAACAACACCACAAACTCACTGAACAAGTATTCCTGAAAAATAGCTGCAACTTCTCCTTGATAAACTGTATGAAATCATAAGGTACCTCTGAAGTCGAATCCTTCTCTCTAAATGAGAAATGATACATATAGACTATAACCAACCATTTTCCCACCTTCAAGGGTCGAATATCTAAGTGGTGGAACAGTTTCTAAGAATCTCTCAACCAGCAAGAGAGAGTGAGAAGGTCAAACACAAACTCTTCTCTTAGACTTTGATTTAAGTTTTGCTTAATTTATGAGGCCTAATTAAGAGAAAAAACAACATATCATGCTAATTTATTCCATAATTACATCATCAAATCTTTAAAATATCAAAATTACATCATAAAACCAATATCTGGCAAAAATGAACAAAAGACTGCTACAGGTATAAGCATAGCACATTTAGCTATATGCGTAGTGCACTCAGGTATAAGCGCAGCGCCTACTTTAGAATAGTGGAAGAAAGTGACTTTTTGACCTATTTTTTGTCTTTTTATCCCAATTTATCTTTCAACAAGCTTGAAAAAGTGGTTATATGATAATTATAGGTTATTATCTATCCAAGCATACGACTTTTTTTTCATTTGGAGGTCTATAGAGAAAGCATAGCAGGGTCACAATTCTAGGTTTTTCTACGAAAATAGGCCTCAAATATGGAGAGATATGTTTCTAACCATAAAGCTTTTTGGAAAAATGAGAGAGGTTTTGTGGATCAATATTTTAGGATGAAAAAATTCTCTCTTTTTCTAGAAATTCATTTTCATTTGCTCGGAATCCGTGCCACAAAATCATGACTAAAACAAGAAATCGACTTCATTTTTTTTTTCTGACATAAGTCTCCAAGAAAGTTACATATCTCCCAATCTACGATACTTGTGTAAAAAATGAAGGATTTTTTTGTCCCTTGGTCTATAATTGACAAAAACCTCTTTTACTTTTGCCATTTTTATCTCCATTTGGTCAAAAACACGCATTGAAGCAAAACCGTCCCTATGTGCCACAAATGACTGGTTGATGAGTTTTTGAGGCACTGATCTCTTTGATGTTAGTTGGCTCAACCCTTGAGAAATTTCCTCCATTATTGTACTTCTTATTTTTAGTGTGTGTGATCTCTACTTCCAAGGTGAAACCCTAGCTCACTAGGAGGAAGAATTAGGGTTTAGTTTTGGGAAAATAGGGGATTTTTTATACCTGTGAGGAAATTTAGGGAAATGAAAGGGATAGGGAAATGGAAAAATTCTAGAGAAATTAAAGGGTATAGTGAGGGAGCTTAGGGAGCTAAGGAAAGTGGAAATTTAGTATTTGGGTGAGGGGAAGGGTTTCAACCAAGAGAAACATAGTCCAATGATTTAGAAAGTGTGTTATGTCTAGGGTTTATGTGAAAATGATGGAATTTGAGGATGGTTTTGATAGAGGGTGTTTAGGAAGGTGTAATTAGGATATAAAAAGGTGTATGAATAGTAGGAAACATGTTTTAACAACAATTCACCATGGAAATCATGAAATCTGGAAGACTGTTTTCAAAACCCTAGGAGAGAGAAATGAAGCATTACAATCACAATTAAGAGAACTAAGAGATTATTGAGCTTAATGAGAGACCACCAACCTGTATTTTCTACAACAAAACCTAAATATAATGGAATAAATCATTGCAAAGAGGCTTGCAGCCTTGGAATGAAAATGTAGCAGTTTCCAGGATTTATGAATGAGATGGAAAATTTTGATGACTTTGACCCTAATGACCTAATGGTGACACTGAGTTGAATGAGGACCATGATGACATGAATGAGATGATGATGATGATGACCTTTCATTGATGGCACATCAAACTGAGTGATGGTAATGACTGGAACATGAAAATTTTGAAAGGAGCAGCAATAGACCTAGACACCAAAGCTAGTGAGCAAATTTTTATTTAGAAAACCTAATGAAATGATAAAATTTTGATTTTGACGCCCCAAAAAAAATCTTGTAAGAGAGTCTTTGATCACTGGTGACTAGCAAGACTGATAGGCACTAACATTGGCTCCAGCTAGGGATGGTAGCTCCTTGGAGGTTTCAAGAACACTGTAGACTAGGTAGCCTTATTCATTGGGCAATGGAGTCAAAATGCAAAAGACTAGATTGAAACTAAAAACTGATTGACTAACTGAACTGACTTGACTATAAAAAACATGTTGACTAAACATACTAATGGCAGCATGCCATCAGGATCTTAGGGCCTTCACCTCGGGCTTCATATCCTGATGATAACCGCCATCTAATGTAACCAATCTAGAAAATGGATACTTATTTGAATCCTACTCACACTTTCTTTGAACAGGTAGAAAAAACAAAAGATAGGCCACTGAAAGTGTCTACTGAACATGTGCATGATCCATAAGTACGATAAAGTTCATCTCCGTTGATGACTGAAGAAAATTAGTAAAAGGATCCTGAATAATATGAAATGTTACCCTGTCTTCAAAGTCAACAGAAATACAAGCACACCCTTCATTTTCCAATGCAAAATTTTTGTGAGGATGAAAATGTTCATTAAGTTTTTCATTCACATTAGGAAAAAGGGAAGTTTTTTCTTGAAAATCTGCGTTTGAGGCAACCATATCATCAATAGCAAGATGTGCACATCCATAGGATCCTGCACAAGCTCCTCTTCTTCAAAAGACTCCTCATTTTCCTTACCTGGAGGAAGATCATCATGTGCATGAGGCTCTGAAACAACCTCTCCTTTATCGCTGCTCTCCTCTCCATCATCTACCTACAATCTTTGATGACTATTTTATGCCATAATTACATTGTCTAAAACCTCCACACATGCCAGTTCAAAATTACAATTTGCATAAATTTTCCCTTGGAATAGTGTTTCAGATCCTTGTTCATGCATTTCATTAGAAATGTCATCTTCGTCTTCACAAACCTGATCTTGAAATAAAAATCTAGAGAAAGAACAATCTGAAACAACAAATGAATGACTATCTTCATACCTTTCATTAAAATACTAACAAATCTACTGCAAAGATTCATCAAACTCATACGATGGAACACGACTATCATTCATAAGCATCATTTCTTCATTAAAACATGGATGAATGTTCTCTTTTTATTCTGAAATGTCTACAACCTTTTTAATGTAATAATTGGAGTCCTGCTCAGTTTCACTTTCATCTAAGGGAGAAAACACATGTTCTTCTTGGTGATGGAAAGAGTTCTCATATAAAGCCTCCAAGATCTCTTAATCCATGAACTCTTCATCACCATAAACACTTTCCAAATGATTATTAAAAACTTGAAAATGCTTGCAACAATATTTTGCCAACATTAAATATGGATTTTCTTCTTTAAAATTTTCATAAAGCATTATAAGAAAATCAACAAGTGAATAAATACAACCATGTGGCAAACCTTCATACCATTATCTTTCTTGTTCCTCCAAGGTGGCCATGAACATATTCCTCAGAAAATCTTTAGGAAATGAATCTACAACCTATGTACCTGCATGTGAAATTTGACCAAGTGAAGAGTAGCATGCTCTCCTTTCTCATCTTTGAACTTTGGCAAATAAATCTACCAATCTACACAAGGCATGCATTTGGAAAACCTAGAATATGAGCATGATTTAAGGGAGTATAATTTGTAGACCTGGGATTCATATTGTGGCATTAAAGTCACCAATTCAGTCACAAATGGAGTAGTTTGAAATTGCATGAAACTAATTGGAGTTGCCAGGAGGGATGCTTTAGCCTCCCAGTGTCTTATCATTGTCCACCATTAGCAATCAGATCTGATTCTTGTCATTCTTTCCCAGGGAAGATATGATATTTCGTTCCCTGACAATGGCACCAAAATTTTAGCCCCTACAATGTCCCAGACTGAGGAGGAGATCAAAAGAGGTAACTTGAAACCACTTGCAGTTCAAAAGCTAGCCCTGCTAAACTAGAGAGGGATCTCTCTAATGATTTCTCAGTCATTGACTGGGAGAGAAATAGATTTTAGGCTAGATGTATAGGTTTTCTTAGAGTGTTTGGAAATTTAGGGTTTTTAGGTTGTTGGACTAGGGATGAGACTAAGCAATTAGGTCAAGGTGTTAAAGGATTGCAGTAGCAGGCATAAAAAGGAGCAAGATAACAATGTTTTGTGGTGGATTAAAGTTTTTGGTCAATGTAGTGTATTGTCTGAAATCTTAAGAAATCATAATGAGCATGTATTAGCCTGAATTCATTAATCTAGATGAAGAGATACATAAACATGATTTTCCACATAAATAGAGCTTCGAATCTAAAGAATTATGACTATATGAATATAAGGAAAATCACATAAAGAAATCAAATCATGTTAAGAGTGATGAATCCATCAATAAGAAATTGATATAGAAGGAAAACAACACCACAAACTCACTGAAAAAGTATTCCTAAAAAATAACTACAACTGCTCCTTGATAAATTGTATGAAAGCATATGGTACAAGTATCGCTTCTGAAGTCCAACCCTTCTCTCTAAATGAGAAATGATACATATAGACTCAAACCAACCATTTCCCCACCTTCAGGGGTCGAATCCCTAAGTGGTGGAACAATTTCCAAGAATCTCTCAACCAACAAGAGAGAGTGAGAAGGTCAAATACAAAGTCTTCTCTTATGCTTTGATTTGAGTTTTGCTTCATTTATGAGGCCTAATTAAGCACAAAAACAACCTATCATGATAATTTATTCCATAATTACATCATCAAGTCTTTAAAATATCAAAATTACATCATAAAACCAAGATATGGTGAAAATGAACTGAAAAGACTGTTATAGGTATAAGAATAACGCATTTAGCTATAAGCGTAGTGCACTCATCTATAAGTGTAGCACCATCTTGCAAGAAGAGTTTGGAAAAGTTTCTGAAGTCAAATTTGAAATTTGAGAGAAAGGTCAACTATAATTTCCTGTCTAGTTTTCAGAACATCTTGAATTTCTGACAATTACCCATGGGAAAACCTTCAAAAATCGATTCTCCGAAGGTGTCTTTATAAGCGCAGGGGTTGTTTTAGAATAGTGGCAGAAAGTGACTTTTTGATCTATCTTTTGTCTTTTTCTCCCAATTTATCTTTCAACAAGCTTGAAAAAGTGGTTATATGATAAGCATAGGTGATTATCTATCCAATCATACAACGTTTTTGTCAAAATTCTGGGTTTCTCTATGAAAATATGCCTCAAAGATGGAAAGATATCTCTCTAACCATAATGTGCTTTGGACACACGAGAGAGCTTTTTGTGGATAAGGATGTTTGGAAGAACCACCTCTCTCATTTTATGGACATTCATTTTCATTTTCCCAGAATCCATGCCACCAAATCACGACTAAAACAGGAAATTGACTTGAATGTTTTTTATTTTCTGACATAAGTCTACAAGGAAGTTTCATATCTCCCAATATAGGATACCTGTGTAAACCATGAAGGATTATTTTGTCCCTTGATCTATGATTGACAAAAACCTCTTTTACTTTTGTCAATTTCATCTCCATTTGATCAGGAACACGCTTTGAAGCAAAATCGTCCTTGTGTGACGCAAATGACCTCTTGATGAATTTGTGAAGCATTGATCCCTTTGATGTTAGATGACTAAACTCTTGAGAAATGTCCTCCTTTATTGTACTTCTTATTTTTAGTCTGTGTTGTCTCTTCTTCCAAGGTGAAACCCTAGCCCACAAGGAGGAAGAATTAGGGTTTACTTTTGGGAAAACGAGGGATTTTGATACCTGTGAGGAAATTTAGGGAAATGAAAAAATTGTAGGAAACGTTTGGGGGATAGTGAGGGAGGTTAGGGAGCTAAGGAAAGTGGAAATTTAGTATTTGGGTGAGGGGAAGGGTTTCAAACAAGAGAAACATAGTGCAATGGTTTAGAAAGTGTGCTCTGTATAGGGTTTAGGTGAAAATGATGGAATTTGAGGATGGTTTTGATAGAGGGTGTTTAGGAAGTTGTAATTAGGATAGAAAAAGGTGTATGAATAGCAGGACACAAGTTCTAACAAAATTCACCATGGAAATCATGAAATCTTGAAGACTATTTTCAAAACCCTAGGAGAGGAAAATGAAGCATTGCAATCACAATTAAGAGAACTAAGAGATTATTGAGCTTCATTAGAGACCAACAACCTATATTTGCTACAACACAACCTGAATATAATGGAATAAATCACTTCAAAGAGGTTTGCAGCCTTGGAATGAAAACGTAGCAGTTGCCAGCATTTATGAATGAGATGACAAATTTTGATGACTTTGACCCTAATGACCTAATGGTGACACTGAGCTGAATGAGGACCATGATGATATGACTAAGATGATGATGATTACCTTTAATTGATGGCACATCTAACTGAGTGATGGCAATGACTGGAACATGAAAATTTTGAAAGGAGCAGCAATATACCTAGACACTCTATCCAGTGACCAAATTTTTATTTTGAAAACCTAATGAAATGATAAATTTTTTATTTTGAGACCCTAACAAAAACCTTGTAAGAGCATGTTTGATCACTAGTGACTGGCAAGACTGAAAAGCACTAACATGTCCTTCCATGTGGAAATTAGTACACCGGAGATGAACCTTTTCGAGAGCCAATGGAATTAGAGAATTTTGTAAATGGTCTAGCTTGTCTTCAAGTTTGTTATTAGTCGATAAGATAGTCAACTAACCTTTGTCATCTTTCTCAATGCGTTGTGCTATTTTTAGTGCCTCTTCACAGTTTGTAACTCCATGCATTTGAAGCGGACCTTGTATTTTTTGTAGTAGGCCAGCCACATACCATTGGAGTAAAAGATGTTTGTCAATGGTATATGAAATCTGGCTCAAAAAATATTTGAATTTTTTTTCATACTCACATACAATTTTTTTTTCTTTGCTTGATTTCCTTTAATTTTTGGGCTGCAAGATGCTTGACATCTTATGCTTTAAAAAATGTAAGAAAACTAGTTTTAATTTCGCTTTTAGACTTAGGTTTTTTCTCTGTGAGGTTCATAAACCATGTTAATGCTCATTTTCTTAAGGCTATAGTTAACCACACCAATTTCTTGTCTTAATTGTTTATTCCATTCATGGTCCAAAATTTTTCACAGACAAACCATTGCCTTTTTGAGTCTTCATCAGATTCATAGATGGATATGAAGTTCAGAGCCATTTTGATTGAAGGAAGTCATGGCGATCAACATATTAGACTTAAATGGTTGCTATTGTCAAACTCATCATTGAATGATGTATTCTTATTTTCTTCTTTGTCGATGATAACTTGTGATAATGACTCATCGGTCTGACACGCGTTATATAAATTTTTTTTGAACCGACATTCTTGAGGTTGCGACTCTTTGTTGACTACTTTTCTACATTGGGTTTCTTCAACAGATACAAGTTGCGGCAGGGTAGGGTAAGATCATGATATTTTTCAATTGGAGAAGTACTTTTTCTAATTCATTTTTATTATTTGATTGATCTTGGTCATAGTTTTTTGTCTCTTGAGAGTTTCTTTTTCCTTGTTCATTATACCAAACTGCAGGTACTTTTGAATAATTTTGTGGCTGAAGAAATCCTGTAACAATGGGACTCATTATTGCTATAGTCGGAGTTGTTTTTATTGCTAGACCAGAGTCATAGACTTCAATGGTGCCTTTTTACACTCTAGGGGTTATCAGTATACCTTCATTCTCTATCGACACGAGCAGTGCTACACCTCTCAACTCTTCTAAGGAGTCCTATGCATCTTCCCTCACACGCTCCCAAATCTACATTCTTTTCCTCTAGTATTCTTGTTCCCTAATTTTCTCTCGTTTTTTTTGTCTATTGTCCCTTGCTATTTTATGTATATTAGTCTATTTTTTATATTGTCGATCATTATTTGGTCGGTTATATTCTTGTTGTTGTTTCCTTGTAGCTGACTTTCTTCCTTCCATCCTTGTTAGGTACATGTACTTCTCCAACTTTATTTCTTTCATTTCATTTTTCTTCTTTATTTCTCACAATCCATTACTCCCCCATGTTGACCCAACTTACTTTTGGTTCACGGAGACGTATTCATCAGCCATGATTATTTTCTTAAGAAATAATCCCACACTTCATTTGTATCTTTACACCAGCTGTTAAAAAATTTCCACCACTTGGTTTGATCTTTCATCAAATCGGTATGGCTAGTATCCCTAACGGTGGTTGGTACCTGACCATATGTCTTGCACCTTTTTCAAGAAGGAACTTGTGTAAAAGGGTAGGTATTGTGCAAAAGAAACCATCATGCAGATTTTTGTAAAACATGGTCTTAATACGTTCAATCAAAATCCAGTATTCTATTGCTTGTTCTTCGCAACAGTCTTCAAGAATTGACTCAAGCCACTCATGTAAATTCTTTCAACCTCCATTCGATATTTTTAGTAACAGCTGGGCATCAATTCGTTCTGAGGTTTTTTCCTCAGAAATGTGGTCAAGGTACTTCTTGATTTCAACTGTTGCACCTTCTATCAATTGTTCATGCGTTTCCGTAAAGAAGCTAGTTTTGGCTTTTGCAATTGTTAGATGATTTCTGTGTGTGTATTTATTTAAATAATTATTGATGTTTTCCTCCCACCATAACTATATCTCTTATAATGTTAAAATTTATTCTGGCATGTTCTGTGACTTGAGTTCTGACTACTAGCAATGGAACCAAGGTTGTAATCTAGAAAAGAATCATGCATAGTTACCAGTAGACAGACATCAAGTAATCACATGATTAGCATAGACAAAGATGCAAAGAGACATAGTAATGGAGAACTAACAAAAGAGCTTGGATATATCTTTATTATATGTTGAAACTAGAACCATAACTATTACATTGTATGCATATATACATATATATATATATATATATATATATATATATATATATCGGTTGTAGGGAAAATTATGCTAGTCTAATAGTCCAACCAAACATATTACTTAGTATTTCATTATTTAGCCTTTCATTACATTGCAGACTTGTCGACTTGGCTTGGGCTAGTCAACTAAGCCGACTAAATCCTCCAACAATAAACCTTGTTGGTTGTACATGCCTAGGGAACTCAATGCACCTTGACTTGAGTGGATGCCTTCATCATGTGACAAACCTGCACCAATGGATGGAGCACAACTAGATACAACATCTTGGGATTCCTCCCCAAACTAGGGCCATAACTAGATACAACAAAGATCCCATCTAGGTTCTAGCCATCGAATCAAACCCATCTACTTAATTTTATGCCATGATATAACTATCTTGTTTTCTTATTATATCTATTTACTATTGACTAGTATATCCTGATACTCTCTTTTGTATGATCTTGGACCACTTGACAACATAATTATCTTGCACCTGTCTACAAAAAGTTCATTTTTGGCTTTGGTTGAGTCTACCCTGTGAGAGATCAACCTAAGAATTTTAGTATATTTTTAGCCTTTAAAAATAGAATTACAAAATATTAATTATTCTAACTCACGTTTTGTCGAATCTTAATAATATTCCAAAATGTACATTTTAGTCCTAGTTTGAGATCACTCTTTCCACTCTCAAGACTCTCCCTTATTAGTGATAGTATTGTGATAATGATAGTGTCTATCTTTTTTTTCATAAATAAAATACAACATAATTTCATTAATAATAATAAAAGTAATTACATTAACCCTGGAACCTTTGTTCTTTACCAAGAAACATTAATAGTCCCAATCTATGTCTATAGAGACCTATCTACTATTTTCTCCATTCGTGACTATGGTTTTTAACAATACCCATATAGTTTTTTCTAAACTCTTACAAGTCCTCAGTACTTTCATAAAAGCAAAATAACATCATAAAATATAAATGGTTCCAGATCATTATACATAAAATAACGTTCCAAAACTAAAATAAGAGAGAAAATATAGAGAGTCCTTCTTATCTTAATGTCTCTAGACCACTGAATTAAGTCATTCTCATAATTAGTGAATTTTAACTTCCCTAGCTCCATACTACATAATTTTTCTGATAGACCATCTGCTACCTAATTTTTTTCTCTATAAATGTGAGAGAAAATGATCCTGATCAACAATCTGATCGTACTCATTCAGAATGAAAGAGATGGTTGTACAATGTCTGATATCATCAAGGCCCAATCAATGATGACTTTGGAATATCCCACGATATAAATCTCCTTTATTTTAAGCCACTTGGCACAAAATATGACTTCCCACAAAGTGAAGAGATCCAATCTATTATTAAATCCAACTCTGCTCGACCAACAAAAGTGTAGAAAGTGACAAGGCCTAAAAACTACAGCTGCCCCACTACCATAGATCTTGAAAGATGACACTTAGACCCAAAGGAAAATTTGACCAAATATCCTTAAACGAAAAACTCCTTCTTGTGATATTTACCCTCATAGGCCCATTCTCCAAATAATAGGCCACTACCTTATTACAAGTTCTCCTAATGTCTAGCACAACCATATAAAAAATCTAAAAGTTTTTGGCCCTTCATATGCCCCACATAATGAAAAATGGTAGACCCCTATGCTCCTTATAATCCTTAAACAAATAGTGAGAAAATCACCTATCAAATACCTATCCCAAGTGGAAAAAGCTTTAGCATTTGTAAAACCCCAAACCAAACAGAGCTCACAAATGTGCAAGTGAGAAAATGGTGTCTTGAATATTCAGTCTAAAACCCAGTTAGAAAGTAATGCCTATGGCTGTGGAAGCCTCTTATCAATAAATTATCCCATGTTATCATTATGTTATGGACTTAAATAAAGATTTTCAATTTGAGTGGGATCTCCCATTTCCACACCTTTTGAAACCATAATGCTCTATAATCTAATTTTGAACCTTGGAAATATGAGAATGATATCTTTGAATGGTATTTGGAATTTATATATTTTACCTTTCGAGCTCGACCTGTCCTCCTATTTCGACAAGTATATACCAATAAGTGTTAATTGTATCTTGTATTGGTCCCATTCCTCTCTCAGCGGACTTGAGAGTCCAATCTACCCACCCCTAACCATACATTCAAGACTAGGATAACATTCCACATAAATTTGATTCAAATAAAAAATAACATTATTGTGTAAGAAACTCAAAAATTTAACATATAGATTATTTGTGATAGCCATACCTTTTATGGATTCCAATCCTACCTCCACCCTCGTCCCCGAGCTTACCTCCCACCTCAAATTTCCCAATATCCAATGCTTTACCTTCATCATACTCCTCCATATATGTGTAGCATCCATATTTTCTAGAGCCCCTCCATTGCGACATCTAACCACCTGATCATTTTTGAGATATTTGGATCTATTAATCTATTGCTAGCTTCCTTCACCATTTAAATCCCTCAACAAATTTTTCACTAGTAGAACCACATTGAAATGTTCAGGGTCTTTTATATACCAACCTCCATTTTCTATGTTACTTTTCAGCTCCTCAAAACAAAGCAAGTGAAATTTTTGAGTACTACCATGGGTAGCCCATAGAAATTTGGCTATTATTGACCTAATATTGTTGATGATATTTTTGGGCAACTTGAATAAATGCATCTAGTATGTTGAAAAAATGTAGCAATAAATTCTTAATTTGATTTTGCCTTGATTAAATTGAGAAAACTTGAATTTCCACATCAACATAAATCTTGGAGGTAGTTAACTAAGGTGACATGGCTCTTGTGACTCAGTTAACTCAATTAATTCGAGTTGTAGGGCTTGAGTTCAGTTAAGCATGAGTGATCACTAATTTGTAGTAATATAATTTAGTTATATTCAACTGCATTCAGTTAAACTAGTTCCAACTATTGGAGGAACTAGTGGAAGGTCACTTGTGCCGTGGGACTTTAGTTAGACACAGTGATCATCTGGTTAAATGATCAATCAACCAAAAATAACTAGTGCATGCAGAGAATTTGATTTCTCTAGATGTGGTGGAGAGTCCAAGGCAATGTAACATTAGCTGTAAACTATTCTTGAGTCATAGATGTTGCATGTAGTTAGATGATCAACCTTGGGAATTGTGCAATACATTTTGGAGAAATTCCTAAATAATAGGGGCATAATTTCTTAGGAATTGCACAAGGAAATAGGGCTCAAGTAGAGGAAAAATTTAACTAATTCTGGGTTAGAGCTTCTCAGTGACTAGACAAATAGGTTATTCACTTGCAGGTCATGCTCAATTTAGTAAAGAAATTGTAATACATCTCTATTCATCAGATTAATGTAAGCATGCATTAGGTTTTCTTAGCATATTTCTTTCCCCAGGAAAAATATTATGTGCATGTGTGTTATTTCTTATTGCATGTCTGAAATTTTTGTTCTAAATAGTGAATTAACTTCCATAAAGAAATAAAGTATGTTTGTGTTTTGTGATTTTGATTAAAAATTCATGAGTAGTTGCAAATATACACCATAATTTGTACATGGTATCAGAGCAGGATTCATAGTATAGCATGAATTTCAAAGTTGTTTCTCTAGAGGATCAAATTTTAAGTTCAGTGTAGCAGGATCTCTTTAGAGCTGAGACAATGGCCTTCAATGAACTGAGCCTAGAGTATGACTTGGAAGGCAGGTCTAATTTTATCGCATGGAGGTGGTATTGGGTGACAATGGATTACTAGAATACATCAAGACATATGTTACAAAACTAGTGAAATCTAATGCCTAGAACCTTGCTTAGTGGAAGAAATATGTAGCCAAGCCAAGGAGAATAATCTTGAAGGGAGTACACAATCACATTGTCTCAAATATCCATGGAAAAGAAATTTCATTCGCAATGTGGAAAGAACTGACAAAGCATAAAATTCGAAGTATTAAGATTGTTGGGTCCCTATAATACTAGTGATTACCCCATTAATATTGTATTTATACCCCTTATTATATTGTTGTGCCCCTATTACCCCCATGTTGTTATTTCTGTGCCCCATAGAATCCCTCTATTGTTATTTTTGTGGCTTTATATTATTATTGTTAGGTCGGCTGGATTATATTGTGACTCCTTAGACTCCTATATATAGAAAGGAGGTTTTGTCATTTGTATCATCCAAGAATTGTTCATTTATGTAATGTAAAGGAGGTTTCCCCCTCGAAGAGGCTGAATTCTAAGGCGTTGATCTATCTTTTCTATCTTTTCTTGAGCTGGTTTCATAACATTTGGTATCAGAGCTTTGGATTCTAGGGTTTCGCTGCTCCAAACAGGTCATCGTGGAATTTTCGCTATAACTTTTTTTCTGTGACGTTTCAGAAGTTGCAAAAAAAACCATTTGAGAAGAAATCACGCTGAACCTTGGGTCCGAATTTCAGAGCTTTTCGCGCGATATTTGCGGAGATATGATCTGAGGAAGTTGGTCTTTTTGCAGACTCCTGAATTACATTCAAAACAGGTGACCTGGGGAAAATCGTCATAACTTTCTCTCTGGAGATCGGATTGAAATTTCGTAAGAAGGTACAGAAAGAGGACGGACTGTAGTTTCTTGTATGTGTGTTTCAGATCCAAAGGTTGAAACAGTGACTCGTGGCACGTCGTACAAGTTCGCTCTACTGAACTAGTCTAAACGAAAGTCACTGTGGGAGATTTCACATAACTCTTCCTTGGAGAATCCAATTTGGGTCAGACTTGTGGCATTGGAAAGAGGACACAGAAGGCTACTACAGGTCACAATTTCAGAACTGGATGATCCGAAATTACAGAGATACATCAGATTCAATATCAGGCTTCTATAAAGTGAAAAAAGGTGTGTAGTTTTTTTTAAATTTTTGTGTAAGCTTGGTTTAACGGAATTCAAAGGGCATAGTAAAGCATTATTATCGGTAACTGATGCCCCGAGGAAAGAAAATGCAAACACCTAGTAAGGAACCTGAAAGCTCTAGCATGACTCATGAAGAAGAGGAAGAAATGCTACATGATATATCAAAATTACAAGAACAAGTGCAACAAATGTCACGCTCACAAAAGCTAACAGAAGCTAAGATAAATGGCGTGGAATCTAAGATAAATGGTGTGGAAGCTAAGATGGATGATTTTAAGATAGATTTGAAGACATATTTGAAGAGAGACATGGAAAATTTGAAGACAGACATGGCAGATTTGAAGACAGATTTGACAAATTTTCTACAAGAAATACTTACTAATGGTGAAAAGGTAGTAAAGGAAACTCATGATGCGAACAAAAGAAATGTTAATCATGATTCCATAGACTCTAATGTTGGATCGAAGACCCACCATATTCCAAAAATCGATATGAGGAAGTTTGATGGCAAGGATCCCGCCACATGGATATTACAGATGGAGCAATTCTTCGATCTCAATAATGTGCAAAACACACAAAAGGTACGTATGGCAACTGTATATTTGGAACCAAATCAGTTTGTATGGTATCAATGGCTTTGCTCTCGTAAAAATTTATCACTTGGGAAATTTTTACGGAAGAATTGATAGCACATTATGAGGATACAAAAAGCAACACTTTTTTTAGCCAATTGATAAGTCTCAAACAAAAGGGTTCAATAATGGAGCACATTGAGGAGTTCCAAAAATTGAACATAAGGGTAAAAGATATTCCAGAGGAGCATAGGATTGATGTGTTCATAGGGTCTTTAAAGGATAATATCCAACATGATGTTCGCCTTTGGGAACCTGATTCATTAGAGAAGGCATTCAGGTTAGCAAGAAAAATGGAAAGCAAAATTATGGCAACCAGGAAGCATACCACTCACAACTATAAAGACGGAAGTGTTGTTGCCCCTAGTCTTCCACAACCTATAAGGTTGACACCACAACAATTGGAAGAAAAAAGAGCAAAAGGGCTTTGTTACAGTTGTGATAGCAAATACACTAAAGGTCATAAGTGTGCTGAGAAGAAATTATTCTACATAGATTGTGAAGAGGAAGAAGAAAAGGAGCAAGAAAGGTCAAAAGAAGAAGATATACTCCAGGAACAAAGCCTAGATGAAGAACAAATAAATCCGACCATATCTTGTAATGCATTGGCGGGAATTACCACTCCTCAAACCATCAAGATAGAAGGACAAATCAAGAAGAAAAAGGTAATAGTGTTGATTGATTCAGGAAGCACCCACAATTTTATTCATTGTAGGGTAGCAAAAGAATTGAATTGCTTCCTATATCCAGCACCAGAGTGTCAAGTGATGATTGCAAATGGAGGAACAATAAATTGCTCTGGAAAGTGCCATAATATCAAGCTATCCATGGGAGAATATGTATTGACTAGCCCAATGCTTTCCATTCCAATGGGAGGTGCTGATGTTGTACTAGGAGTCCAATGGCTACAATCCTTGGGTACAATAGCTTTTAATTTTCAAGAACTTTTCATCAAATTTTCTACGGAAGGAAAGGAAGTTGAATTAAGGGGTATTGCAGGGAAACCAGGAAAGATAATCAGCTCTAATGGTATGACAAAGCTTCTAAAAAAGGAGCAAAGAGGTGTAATTGCACAATTATGTTCGCTAGATGTTTCCACATTGGAATCATCTATTTCTCCAGATCTCCAAAAAGTCCTGGACAATCATTCCAAGGTATTTGAGACTCCCAAAGGTCTCCCACCTATGCGTGATCATGATCATGCTATTCATCTGATTCCAGGAAGTGTTCCTCCAAACATCAGGCCGTACAGATATCCCTATGTCCAAAAAAGTGAAATTGAACGTATGGTTGCAGAAATGCTAGAGGCTGGTATAATTCAACCAAGTCAAAGTTCTTTCTCTGCTCCAGTAGTATTGGTGCACAAGAAGGATGGATCATGGCGCATGTGTCCGGATTATAGGGAGCTCAACAAGCTCACTATTAAAGATAAGTTCCCCATTCCTGTCATTGATGAATTACTGGATGAATTGCATGGATCAATTTACTTCACCAAGTTGGATCTTCGTTCGGGATATCATCAAATCAGAATGAAGATTGAAGACATTCCGAAAACGGCATTTAGAACTCATGAGGGTCATTATGAATTTTTGGTCATGCCTTTTGGCCTTACCAATGCACCTTCAACATTTCAAGGTTTGATGAATTCAATTTTCAAACCATTCCTTAGAAAATTTGTGTTAGTATTTTTTGATGATATACTAATCTACAGCAAGTCTTGGAAGGATCATGTTGAACATGTTGACAGGGTGCTACAACTATTGGAGGAGAAACAATTATATGCAAAAAGATCCAAATGTTTCTTTGGAGTCCAGGAGGTGGAATATTTGGGTCATATTGTATCTCATGAAGGAGTTAAGGTAGACCCTAGCAAAATTAAAGCCATTAAGGAATGGAAAATCCCCACATCCATAAAGCATCTGCGAGGATTTCTTGGGTTGACAGGGTATTATCGCAAGTTTGTTAAGAATTATGGGAGAATAGCAGCACCTCTAACAACATTATTGAAGAAAGATGCATTTTCATGGACTCCGGAAGCAACAAAGGCCTTTGAACATCTTAAAGAGGCAATGTGCCAAGCACCGGTCTTAGCTACACCGGACTTCACAAAAACCTTTATTGTGGAATGTGATGCTTCAGGAAATGGAATTGGTGTTGTTCTAATGCAAGATGAAAGACCCATTGCTTTTGAAAGTCGTCCAATCAAGGGAAAGTTTTTAAGCAAAGCTATTTATGAGAAGGAAATGTTGGCAATACTCCATGCACTTAAGAAATGGCGACCCTACCTAATGGGAAGACACTTCAAGGTAAAAACGGATCATGATAGCCTTAAATACTTTTTAGAACAAAGATTATCCTCTGAAGAGCAACAAAAGTGGGTCACAAAGATGTTGGGTTATGACTTTGAAATCATCTACAAAAAAGGGAAGCAAAATGTGGTGGCAGATGCACTCTCAAGAAAGGATGAGGATGTGGAAGCATTGTTGTGCGCCATTTCTATTATCCAACCAGATTGGATAAACGAAGCAAGGGAGGAATGGAAGAATGACGAAGAAGTGTGGGCACTTATTCGAAAGCTACAACAAGATTCCAGTACGTCTGATACATTTAGCTGGCAAAATGATTCGTTATGGTACAAAGATCGCTTATACCTCTGTAAGAATTCCCAGCTAAAACAAAAGATTCTTATGGAATTGCACACTTCTCCCTTAGGAGGGCACTCAGGATTTTTAAAAACTTACCACAGGGTTAAGAAGGAATTTTTTTGGGATGGCCTTAAATCAGATATTCAAAAGTTTGTGGCGGAATGTTTGGTTTGCCAACAAAATAAAGTTGAAACAATTAAGACACCGGGTCTATTACAACCTTTATCCATTCCAAGCCAACGTTGGGAGGAGGTTTCAATGGATTTTATCACAGGTTTACCCAAGTCTGAGGGAAAGAGTGTCATCATGGTGGTAGTTGACAGACTTACCAAGTATGCACACTTTTGTGCATTATCACATCCATTTAAAGCCAGTACAGTTTCTACTGCATTTATGGAAACAATTCAAAAGCTACATGGAAACCCAAAGATTATTGTAAGTGACAGAGATCCCATTTTCACTGGAAATTTTTGGACAGAATTATTTTCTTGTCTTGGTACTCAGTTAGCTCATAGCTCATCTTATCATCCTCAATCTGATGGGCAAACTGAGATAGTAAACAAATGTTTGGAAGGATATCTTCGTTGCTTTGTATCTGATAAACAGACACAATGGGTCAAATGGTTGCCTCTGGCTGAATGGTGGTATAACACTTCCTTCCATACAGCAACAAAAATGACCCCATTTATGGCACTTTATGGGTATCAACCACCATCCATCACATCATATTTAAGAGAAAATTCTAAGGTTCAGGCAGTGGAACATCACATCGAACATCAACAACAAGTCCTCCAACTCTTAAAGGATAACCTCGTGTTGGCACAAAATAGAATGAAACAACAGGCAGATCAACATCGCAGTGAAAGAAGTTTTGATGTAGGTGATTGGGTATTCCTACGGCTACAACCATATAAGCAAATGTCCCTAAAGCAAGCTAAGAAGGATAATAAATTATCACCAAAGTATTATGGTCCGTACAAGGTGTTGCAAAAGATTGGTACTATGGCATACAAATTGGAGCTTCCTGCAGCTTCTCGATTGCACCCAGTTTTCCATGTTTCATGTTTAAAGAAGGTTATAGGCGACAAGCTCCCAGTTCAAACAATATTGCCAGAACTTGACGAGGAAGGAAAAATTATATTGGAACCGGAAGCAGTCACAGAAACAAGAACTCGACAGCTACGAAATCGATCAATTTCAGAGTATCTTATCAAGTGGAAGAACTTATCCGCTGAAGATTCCACATGGGAGGATGAGAATTTTATGCAGAAGTATCCAGAACTACTCAAGCGTTGAGGACAACACTTTTTTGAAGGAGAGGGGCATGTTGGGTCCCTATAATACTAGTGATTACCCCATTACTATTGTAGTTATACCCCTTATTTATATTGTTGTGCCCCTATTACCCCCATATTGTTATTTCTGTGCCCCATAGAATCCCTCTATTGTTATTTTTGTGGCTTTATATTATTATTGTTAGGTCGGCTGGATTATATTGTGACTCCTTAGACTCCTATATATAGAAAGGAGGTTTTGTCATTTGTATCATCCAAGAATTGTTCATTTATGTAATGTAAAGGAGGTTGCCCCCTCGAAGAGGCTGAATTCTAAGGCGTTGATCTATCTTTTCTATCTTTTCTTGAGCTGGTTTCATAACAAAGATGCAGAAGAATGACATTATTCCATAGTATCTAAGAAGGTTCACAAAATGTTGTGATGAAATTGGTGGGGTTGATGTTAAGGTTCCAAAAGACGACTTGGTAACCCTAGCCCTTCTAGGCCTTCCCAAGAGATGGAATAGCTACCAAGATTTTCTTAACATGAGGGAGAAACTACTAAATTGGGAACAATTATGGATTGAATTCGTACAAGAGGAAATAAGGTGGAATATCATAGATGGGACTTCATCCAAGGGCGAGGATGAAGAAAAAATTGTGTTGGTTGGAAAGGGAAAGAATGGAAAAGAGAAGAAATATCAATCCATATGAGAGTCCATCCAAGTGGGCAAGAAGAAGATTTGTCCAAAATTAAATGCTTCCATTGTCATGAATTCAAGCACTATGCCACGAGGTGTCCACACAAAAAGGTAAGTAAGAAGACCTCAGGAGGAGCAACAGGTGAAGCCTTGGCTTCATAGTTCAAGCTTAAATTTACCCTTATTGTATGCATGGATAACACAATGATGAGGAGCATGTGATTCTTGGAATGAGGTGTATCATTCCAAATGATAGGGTGTAGAGACTTTTTTAGTGACTTTGAGGAGAAAGATTTGTAGATGCACATCAAGCTAGGGGATGACAGACTAGGATTGGTATAGTCACCTTTCAGAGGGATTCAGGCTCCCCTCTTAGGCTCAAGGATGTCATGTTCATTATGGGCCTAAAAAAAAAATCTCATCTCTATTGCAGTTTTGGAAGACCATGGTTATGATGTGATCTTCAGAAAAGGGAAATCATTCCTGAGACACATAACCATGGGATAGGTGAAGAAGATTCGAGTTTGTGTGAAGAACCTGATAAAATAGATGTGGACGACTGTGTTACATTAACCAGAAAGGAGAAAAATGTGCAGAGTTGGGAAGTTGGTGAACTTTGGCACATAAGACTTGGCCATTTGCATCATGGCATGTTGAAGATTATGCAACAAATAACCACATGCCTCCCCAAAGGAGCACTGGAGCACCATGATGTATGCAAAGGATTTACTTTGGATAAGTACGCAAAATCCACATTCCATGATTGGGACAACAAAGCACATGTATTCCTAGAAAGGATCCAATTTGATGTTTGTGGACCCTTCTCGGTAGCCTCCACTACCAAATACAAATATTTTGTAATTGTTATTGATGAATTCTCACAGAAGTGATGGATCTTCTACATGTGGAAGAAAGATGAGACATTCTCCAAGTTCATAGAATTCAAGGCATTGGTCGGGAAATAAATCGACAAGAAGGTGAAGGATCTCATGAGTGATAATGGAGGTGAGTAAGTTTCAAATTAATTTTAAAAATTATGTGAAAAATAAGGCATTCGAGGAGAGTTGACAATACCCCACAACCCACAACAGAATGGGGTGGCTAAGAGAAATAACCCTAGAATTGTGGGAGCAGTGAGTGCATCATTGCATGAACAAGGCCTAGCTTTGCATTTCTAGCCTGAGGCATGTAACACAACAATAAATTTTCAGAACCAGAGTCCTCATTAGATTCTGGGAATGCTTACAACAGAGGAGGATTTCTTAGGGAGGAAGCCATATGTTTCACACTGCAGGATTTTTGGAGCCTCTGTTTACTACCATGTCTCCAAAGAATCAAGGAAGAATCTTGAGCCGAAAACATACTTGGTGGTATTTTTGGGTTAGATAGAAACTCCACACAACTATTGTGTGTACTTTCCATCCCTCAGAATGAGAGATTTACGAATGGATGTAAATTTTTATGAGGATAAAGTGACGTGGTGCTCTCTTGATAGGGAGCTTCAAATCCCACCAAAAGATGAGCTTTTAGCTCTAAAGGAGGAGCCTCAATAAGTTGTGGAGAAGCCACAAATTGAGAAGCAAAGAGTGGAGACAACCACCCAAGAAGAGCCATCCATAGAAGGAAGGAAAAGAACTAGGGAGGTTGAGAGACTTGTGTAGGATGCAAGGGAGAATGTGGGTGCTCCAAATCAGCGCTGGGAGAGAAGGTCACCTAATCAGTACACTGGCTACATGGCTCTAAAGACCGAGCTTATAGATATTGAGCCATCCTCTTTCAAGGAAGAATTAGAGAAACCTGTATGGTTGATCCAATGGTGCATGAATACGAATCCATTGTAAAGAACAATGTTTGGGAAGTGGTCCCAAGAAAAGCAGATAAATTAGTTGTGGGTTCGAGATGGATCTTCAAGGTAAATCAAGAAACAAAAGGAAGCATAAAGAAGTATAAGGCCATAGTTTTGGTGAAGGGTACTCTCAAGTTGAGGTAACTTACTATGAGGAGACATTTTCTCCTATAGAGAGTTACTTATCAATTAGATCAACCATTTCTCTCGCTGCGTAGATGGGGTGGAAGATCCACCAAATGGATGTAAAAACAAAATTCCTCAATGGATTTATTAAGGAGGAGTTCTACACTCAGAAACTAGAAGATTTGGAGACATTTGATCGATAATCTCATGTGTGCATACTCAAGCGATCATTGTACAGTCTCAAACAATCACCTCGTGCTTAGTACACTTGGATCGATAGCTATCTCACAGGTTTTTGCTTCACCAAAATTAAAGAGGATGCAAATATCTATCATATCTTGGTAGAAGGTAAATTAATTTTTATTGTCTTATATGTTGATGATTTGGTTTTAACTAGTGATGAACAACTGATCATATCTTACATGGAGGACCTTGCAAGGGAATTTGAAATGAAGGACATCGGTTTCATGCACTACTTCATCAAGTTCGAATTATGGAAAGTTGATGGGGAACTATTTGTCTCTCGAGGCAAGTATGCAAATGAGATACTTCAAAGATTTTGCATGTATAGTTGTAAACCCATGGAGACACCTCTAGCAACCAACTGCAGGAAGGAGGATGCTACTTCAGGTGATGAAGTGGATGCTACCAATTATCAAAAGCTAGTGGGTTCATTGATGTATCTAGTGAATACACAACCATATATGTGTTATGAAGTCAACCAAGTGAGCCAAACTATGGTTAGGCCGCCCAAATTATTTTGGAAGGCAGTTAAGTGTGTTTTACAGTACCTTAGAGGTACTACCCAGTTTGGATTATGGTACAAACAGAAAGAGGGAGTGAAGTTGTATGGGTTCAAAAATGCAAATTGGGTAGTGAGTACATCAGAATGAAAGAGTACATTAGATGGAATTTTCAGTTTTCAGTCGACAACTATTTCTTAGTACAAAAATAAGCAAATATTTGTGGCGCCCAATTCAACAGAAGAAAAACATATGCATGCAAGTTAAGCAACATGTGAGGCAATCTAGATGGGAAAGATATTTGTCGAACTATTTGGTCAAATGATGCATCTAACTGTGATCTAATTTGATAATCAGAGTTGCATCAAGCTCTCTAAGAATCCTATTTTTTACGATCAATCTAAGAATATAGATATCCAATATCACCATTTACGTGACTGTGTGCAGAGGTAGATAATGCTGATACAATATATTCCGACAAAGGAATAAGACACTGACATTTTGACAAAGGCCTTATCAAGAGGTAAGTTCGAGTTCTAGAGGGGTAGGATAGGGATGGTCGATAATCCCTTTCTTGCTGAGAGGGAGTGTTGAAAAAATGTAGCAAGAAATTCTCAATTCAATTTTTCCTTGATTAAATTGAGAAAATTTAAATTTCCACATCATCAAAAATCTTGGAGGTAGTTAAATAAGGTTACATGGATCTTGTCACTCAATTAACTTAGTTAATTAGAGTTGGAGGGCTTGATTTTAATTAAGCATGAGTGATTTCTAATTTGTATCAATGTAATTCAATTATATTAGGTTGTATTCAGTTAAACTAGTTCCAACTATTTAAGGAATTAGTGGAAGGTTAGTTGTGCAGTGGGACTTCAGTTAAACTCAATGATCATTCAGTTAACGGATCAATTAGCCCAAAATATCTAGTGCATGTAGAGAATTTTAGTTCCCTAATTGTGGTTGAGATTCCAAGGAAGTGTAACATCAGTTGTAGACTAGTCTTGAGAGTACAGGTGTTGCATACAGTTAGATGATTAACCATGGGAATTGCACAATCCATTTTGGAGAAATTCGTAAATAATAGGGTCATAATTTCTCAGGAATTCCACAAGGAAGCTCAAGTAGAGGCATAAATTGACTAATTATGGGTCATATCTTCTTAATGAGAAGAGAGATAGGTTATTCACTGGTAGGTTGTGCTCATTTGAGCAAAGAAATTGTAATACATCTTTATTCATCATATTAATGCAAGAAGACATTAGGGGTTTTAATATATTTCTTTCCCCACAAAAAATATATGTGCATGTGTGTTATTTCTTATTGCATGTCTAATTTTTTTTTCTAAAATGTGAATTAACTTCTGCAGAGTAGTAGAGTAGGTTTGTGTCTTGTGATTTTGATTAAAACTTCATGAAAAGTTGCAAATCTACAACATAATTTCTGCATAGTACATGGATATGTTCTACATGACCAATTTAATCAAGATTAGACTTTCACCCATCAACAACCACTTGTGAGACCAATGATAGATCTTCTCGAATTTCATGGTCATCCATAACCAATATTTTACCTCATAATTGTTCAACTTCAGAGAGAAGCCCAGATAATGAAATCCTTTATCCATATTGATTGATTTTACCCTAAGGATTTAAGCAATCTCCAACTTCAATTCAACCTCATGCTTCATGGAAATTAAAGAAAATTTTCCCTTGCTTAATAATCAACTTGATGCTTCCTCGAAACTAATTATAATTTGATAGAAGGCTCACCATTCAGATATTTTAGCCACCCCAACAACAAGTATGTCATTAACAAACATAATGTGAGATAAAGTGACATTCTAAGATAATATGTAGCCTGAAATGTTACCCTTGGATTGTGCCTTCAAGATCCTTTTGCTCAAAGCATCAATAACAAGAAAAAATAAAAGTGGGGAAGTGTGCATCCATGTTTGAGGCCTACATAAGCCTTAAAAGACTCAATAGGAAACATGTTAATGATTACTTTGAATTTCAATGTAGTCATGCAAGCCATGATCCAATCCACAAGATTGACCTTGAAACCTATCTTGTGTAAGATCATCCACAATAGATTCCAATCAACACTATTGTAGGGTTTAATCAAGTCAATCTTCATGTTGCATGCCTCCAATCGAAAATACTTGATAGTGTGGATACACCTTTGAGTGATTGCAACCACTTCATGAATCTGTCGGTTGTCCAAGAAGCCAAATTATTCCAGAGTCACATACCATGACAAATTTGTTTTGAGCCTAGTGGCAATGATTTTAGAAAACATTTTGTAGACCATGTTACATAAATATATGGGATGATAGTCAATAAAGGTTAAGGGCTTGTCAATCTTTGGGATGAGCACTATGAACATAGCATTAATCACCCCCGATATCTCGCATTTTGACCGAGATTCCTCTGCCAATTCTATGAGCTCCCCTAATGATGAGCCCCGAAAATGGATAATTATATGGGCTCATTCAGCCTCCTAATTCGACTTAATCCACCATTCTCATTAGTTTATTGCATGTTTTTTATTATATTTATGCTAATAGAGTGAATTGGGTTAGTCATTATGCCAACAAGTCTAATGTGTGCTTTATGTAGTCTTTTTGGTCAATTTGGGGACAAAATCAAAGGTTTAAATGAGCACTTGGCAACCAAATTCGTGGAGAGGATTTTTAGGAAGGTGTCCCCTTCGTTTATGGGCCCTTACCTTGAATTCTCCACCATCAACTCGGAGTTCAAGGGCCACCAAATTGATTATCACAAGGGCAGCCGAGCAAGGGCTAGTAAAGTTGTTGTTAACTACAAGTTTTGGCAGCTGAGTTCCTAAAATTTAGGAGGGTTGTTGGGGTCCTCAATTTGTATAAATAAGAAGGCTTAGGGCCTCATTTCAGTTAGTCATTTTGTAGGCAGAATTTAGCTAGTTTGTAGTTCAATTTTAGTCATTCTTTTAATCATTTTTTAGGCAGTAGATTAGCTCTGCATTTCACCACACTTTCAAGCTTTCCCTTGTGGACAGTTTTTGATGTAACTATTATTTCTTGCCCAATAAAGATGAATCCAGCTTTGAACTAGCTCTAATCTCTCTTAGGAGGCTGTAGCTCTTGGGTTTGGGCCCAACTCAAGTGCCCAGTACCTCCTTTGTTTACCTTTATGTGTTTTTGCTGCATTCTTAGAATAAAATCTGCTATTTAGATTTAAATCTTGCTTTGTTATTTAGATTGATTTTGATGATTGAAAATGATTTTTGATTTGATAGGTTAATAACAAATAAGATCTTAAGAAAAAGGCTATCAAGCGCCTCTGATCTCACCTCTCCCTCAGTGGGACCATGAGCTGGGACCAAGGTGTCCTTGCTGCCAACAAAAACACAATATTTGATTCCTCATGCAATTATTAATGTTAGATTCTCATTTACAGAAGTTGATGCTAGTTGTGGTTACATGCTCAGGTTCATGATTTATTATTTTGCATAGCTATTTCACATTATTTCCTTGCAAATAAACTGCTGTTCATTTTCTTTGCTGCTATTTAGGTCAGGATTAGGTTAAAACAGCTAGATCTTTGGTTTTCTTAGTCTTTATTGGTTAGTTTTGAAAAATCACATGTATAGCACCTGTGAAACCTACTCTCCTACCCTTACCCCATCCATGCAACCTACTTCGTCCTCGAACTTAGATTCTTTCCTCTCATTTGCTACGTTTTCTCCCTTTGCCCTAATTTCTACATTCTTGTGCATCATTGATCCCTCCATCCTTGAACCAAATCCAATCACTCCCTAGCCTCATGCACCAGGTCCTAGACCCCTTAACATCCTTATCCAACCCCCATGTCCACTTTCCCACTGTTTTTCCTCCATCAACCCTCCAAAATCCTCTTTTCGGAACATCCTGTAGAAATTTAAGAACATCCTGTAGAACCCCTACAGACTTCCTTTAGAAGCTCACGAAAGCAGTTTCTTGAGATCCGATCACTGTGAAACTCTCTAGAAGGGTGCTAGGGACCCCTTAGGCCCTCTTCTAACCTTCCCAACCTCCTGCAAGAATTTCTTTTCACCAATCCACCTCTGCACAGTCAAAACCAGTTAAAGCACATGCACAATAATTCTGCCAACTTACTCAAAAATACAAAAAGATGTTTCTTTTCAGATTTCACTTCATAAGTAGCTTAGTCACATGCATTTTACCTTTCTAAGAGTCAATGGCATTCCTTTCTGTATCTTTCATCATTTTTCTTGCACCAGTAGGGTTAGTCGGTAAAACTAGGGTTTGCTAGGGTTTACATTTCCTTTCCGCTTTAGTTTCTTTCTGCAAGTAGATTAGCCTCCTTTGAGTTAGCTTCCATCCATCAATTAAAAAGCTCCTTCTAAGAGCTCATAGAAGTTGGCTTAAGCTCTTAGCGGACTTGTGCCAGCTGATTAAGTGATAGACGCAGCAAGAGCTAGTACTTGTGCATACAACATCGTCGCTTCCAAGTTTGTTACGAACTACCGGGTTGATAAAATTAAAGAAGGGAGTCCCGGGAGTTACAGCATTATTGCTGCAATGCTGGGGCCCACCACCTAACATAATGTCCCAAAAATGTAATAATATATCCACCGACCAACCATCTTGTCTTGAACTCTTCTCCTTTGCCATCGATTTCAGAGCGCCCAACACTGTTTGTTCTACATAATATTCGGTCCCATTAGGAAGTCGATAACCATGGGTCCTTGGGATCAAGAGTGTGGTTTGAATCATTATTAGTTATAAGCCATAATTTAACTCTTTTATGTTTTGGAGTTTTTTTGTTATATTTTTAAAATTAATTTTGATTATTTAAATTTGAAATTTGATAGAAATTTAGTGAACAATTTGCATGATTCAAATAGTTTAAAGATTTTTTAAAATGTAGAATTTATTAATAGTGATATATACATTTTATATAACCAAAATTAACAATCTCAACCATAATTATGTTATCAAATTCTTGCCAAAGACAATCAAAACTTAAAATAATTAGGAAAAATATACACTAGCAAACTCTCCAAAACAAATCTCGTTGGACATATTACTCAATGTTAAACTATTTCAACCAAATCTATAATGAATGAATCTAGGTATGCTATCTTTCTCTTTGTCCTTCCCCATTGATGTGAAAACAAAAGACGAACATAAAGAACTTCATAAACTCTAAATCTCTATCATTAAGCCCATAAAAACATTAAATTAAAATTCATGTCAAAGTGGAAGCTAAGCATGTTATTGGAAAAATGAATTATTAACGTGTGATGAAATTAGTACCGGCAAGCCTATGGAGGAACTAGTTCCCAACATTACATAGGAGCTTCCCAAAATGGTGGGTGATGTGAGTACACAAGTGAAAAAACATGTCATTTGGTTGTATACAAAAATACAGAATCCTCCAGTCCCAATGAATTAGACCCACTATACATAGTTACCATATTCTTCATAACTTCAACATTAGACATCCTCAAATTTCTGGCGTTATAAAAAGCCAAAATGATAAATTGAACATAGAATATCACCTTATAATATCTCATCTTGCAAAAAAATAGAAGTTAAATTGAACAAAACAAGGTACCACAAAAAGCTTTTATCGTTAGTCAATGCTTCCACAAACTGCATTGCTTATGACCATGCCCTTCATCTATATTGTGTGTTTAAAACCTATGATTTGACTTCCTACGAAATTATTTTCTCAGATTGAACAATGTTAGTACATTAAATCTTTCATTTATATTCTAAATCTGGCTTAACACAGATATATTTTATCCAGTGTATATTTCTATTCTAACTTAAATACTATTTACTCTTTTATAATTGTAAATTTAATTTCTAAATTACATATCATTACATTGCAAAGTGTTCCCTAATATAATAGATTCCTTCCTTGATGCCACCTCAATTATATTGTAATTAGCCATCGACATTGTATGCAACCATCCAATGTACCCCAATCCAATTTGTAGATGCCCAACCCTTAGTGGTTTGGGTCTAAGATATATTAACACATATTACGGGTTCTATTAGCGTTTACCATATCCAGATAAATCATCACAAAAACTGACACTCCTTTAGTTAATACTTAATTAATAGTAGGGTTTCGTGCATCCACAACAATATGGATTGTACCCTGTAGTTTTATACAATGTTTTGTGTATAATAAAGTTTAGTTTTATGGATTATCTACATATTAATTACAAATTTGAAAGAATATTGTTTAACTTCACTCTTGTTTTAAGAAAAGTCTTTCGGTATAAATCACATAAGAGAAATTTTTGGCCGACGCATTTCGAACCAACAAGTGTGGTTCATCATCACGACCAGATGAAGAGGCAAACCATGGAAAAGGCTTAAATAGAGAGCAATGTAGAGACATAATTTGAAGTAATGGCTATATTTGAACAATAATCTTTAAATTATGATATTAATATATTAATATATTAAAAACAAATATTATTAAGTAACGACTATATTAAACGGCTAGTTTTTGAAAAATAATATTTAAATAATGATATTGATTTATTAATTTATTAAAAAATATTAATAAGTAACAACTATATTCTATGAGCAAACTTGCAGTGTCGTCATGGGTTCCCCCCTCTCCCTTGTGGTAGCTAATCTATTCATGGAGGATTTTGAATCAAAGGCCTTAGCTTCTTCTCGTCTTCTGCCTAAGATGTGGAAGAGGTTTGTGGATGACACTTGTGTCCTCTGGTCCCATGGTAAAGAAGAGTTGGAACTGTTTTTCCTCCATCATAATAATCAATCTATTTCCATAAAGTTCACCATGGAATTTGAATGTAATGGTAGTCCACCCTTCCGTGATGTCCTCCTCTCAAGGAATGATGATGGCTCTTTTTATCATCAGGTATTTCATAAGAAAACTCATATGGAGCAATATCTTCATGCTAATTCCCATCATTTCCCAGCTCAAAATATTTTTGTTCTCAACACCTTAGAGACTAGACATTTAAGAGTTTTTGATGACAACCATCTCAATGAAGAGAAATCACATCTCCTAAGTGTTTTCTTTAATAATGGGTCTAGTAGACACCAATGTACTAAGGCTTTCCTCAGAGCTTAAAAGGTTCCTAGAGCTAAGAAAGATACCAGGGAATCGATTTTTTGGTGTTCATATTCCTTTTATGCAAGGGACCATTGACAAGATTGCGAGGATCCTAAGGAAGGATAAGGTGGCTTCAACCTTTAGGCTTTTAAATACCATCCAAAGCTCTATTAGATCTGTAAAAAGACCCAGTGGACCCTGTCAAGCCAGGCAGTAACTCTCCAAAGGCAGAAAAACTGATTGGTGTGTCTATTCCATAGGTATTTTATTGTTTTATACATTAGGAGTGATTGTTCAGTTCATCTTCCGATGACTGTTCACATTCCTGATTTATTTATTTTACAAATTCCCCAATCATGAAGATTAGGTGTCAACATTCCCCCCCTTAATCTGAAGGGATGTTGGTGAGTCCAAGCATCATTCTGAATCATTCAAGCTTTTCCTTTCCAAGTGCTTTGGTGAAGATGTCTGCAATTTGCTCATTTGTGGAACAATGACGGAGATGGATTGTTTTGGCCTCAACATGATGTCGAATCAGATGATATTTAGTATTGATATGCTTTGTTTGATCATGGAACTTTGGATTCTTGGCCAACTTTATTGCAGAGGTGTTATCAATCATGAGTGGAGTTGATTGTACTTGTTTTACCTGCAAATCTTCAAGAATTTTCCTGAGCCACACAATTTCTTTCGTTGCTTCAGCTGCTGCCACGTATTCTGCTTCAGTTGTGGAATCTATTGGAACTGATTGTTTGCGTGATCTCCAGGAGATAGCTCCTGATCCAAGACTCCTAGCATATCCTGAAGTAGATACCCCAGTTTCTTTGTCTCCATCGAAGTCTGAATCAGAGTATCCAATCAAGCTGAAGTCGTCCACCTGTGTATACTTGATTCCAAGGTCTTGAGTTCCCTTCAAGTACCTTAGAACTCCTTTTGCAACAGAACAATGTCCCTCACAAGGCTTTTGCATGAACCTGGAGAGGATTCCAACAGTAAATCAAATGTCTGGTCTGGTAGTAGTGAGGTAGATGAGACTTCCTACAAGCTGTCTATACTTTGTTGCATCCTCAAATTCCTTTCCTTCAATAGATGTGAGCTTTAAGTTTTGTTCCATTGGAGTAGAAAGAGGATTGCACTCTGTCATGCCAAATCCGTTTAGAAAATCTCCAATGTATTTCTTTTGAGAAAGAAATATGGATTTTGGATGTTGGGTTACTTCAATGCCAAGATAGTAATGAACATAGCCCAAATCAGTCATTTCAAAACTTTTCCCTAATTCCTTCTTTATGGATGCAATGTAGCTTTCATTGTTCCCTGTCATTAAAAGATCATCTACATATACCACAAGATACACAACTGTTTTGCCAACTTTCTTGACAAATAAAGTTGCATCATCAAGATCAAAATGATTGAAGTTGAGTTTTAGAAGATGCTCAGTTAGTTTTTCATACCATGCTCGCGGTGCTTGTTTGAGGCCATACAAGGACTTCACAAGTTTGCATACTTTATGTTCATGTCCTTTCACAGCAAATCCTTCAGGCTGGGACATAAAAACATTCTCTTTTAGATCTCCATTCAAGAATGCAATTTTTACATCCATTTGATGAACTTTCCAACCGTTCTGAGCAGCTAGTGCAAAGAGTGTCCGGATGGTGGCCCATTTCGTTGTGGGGGAAAAAGTTTCCTCATAATCGACCCCTTCCTTCTGTGCAAAGCCTTTTTCCACAAGCCTAGCTTTGTGCTTGTCAAGTGAGCCATCAGCTTTGTATTTGTTCTTGTAGACCCACTTGCAGCCAATTGGTTTGGTTCCAAATGGAGGATCAACCAGCTTCCAAGTGCCATTCTTTATGAGGGCATCATACTCCTTTTTCATCGCTTCTTTCCATTCATCATGAGAAGTAGCTTCTTTGAAGGAAGTTGGTTCAAAATTTGTAGATAAGTTCAATTCACAATCATAAGTAACATCCATATCAACAGGTGAATTAGAGTCATCTACATCACCTCCATTTTGTTGGTTTGAATTTCTGGTTCCTGTTTTTCCAATTTCATCAGGATGAATAGTTTCAAGTGTCTTTGTCAGCCACTTTGGGGGACCTTTCTGAGATGGTCCAGGCTGCCCTGTTGATTGAGTTGGGACTGAATCAAGATTGAGTCTCCCAATTCTATCAATTACATCACTTAAAGCATCATCCGTTGTTGGAGTTTCATGCCGGGGAGATTGTTCTTCAGAAGAAGATTCCACATGTTGTTCTAGTATAGGAATGCCCCCTTCAAGATGTGGAATCTGATTATCAAATTCTTGAAATGAGTTCGTTTTTGCGAATCTATCCAAGCGATCAAGTTGTCGCTCAACAACATTGTCAGATTTGGATGATTCAAGAAAAATGACATCTCTAGATACAACAAACTTTTTATTTACTTCATCATAGAGGCGGTATGCTTTAGAGGTGTTTGAATACCTCAGGAAGATACACTTACGACTTCTAGCACCAAGTTTGTTTCTATGTACCTTTGGTATCAAAGCATAACAGGTGGAACCAAAGATCCTGAGATGTTTTACCAAAGGAACATATCCATACCACAATTCATAAGGAGTCTTGTTTCTTATAGCATTAGATGGACATCTATTCTTTATATATGCAGAACATAGAACAACATCAGCCCAAAACATTATCTTTACATTTTTGAAGAAAAGCATGGATCGTACCATATTCAAAATTGTTCTATTCATTCTTTCTGCTACACCATTCTGTTGGGGATTATAAGGTACAGTTGTTTGATGTTTGATCCCATGTTGGCGAAGATAGTTTTCAAATTCATTTGATGTATATTCTTTTCCATTATCAGTGTGAATAGACCCAATATGAGATTGTGCATAATTTTCAATCCATTTATGAAAATTCTTGAATGTTTGAAAAGCATCAGATTTGTTCTTCAATAAATAAACCCAACACATTCTGGTGTAATCATCAATAAATGTCATGATATATTTATTTCCATTTGCAGAAGGAACAAGCATTGGACCACATAAATCTGAATGAATGAGTTCAAGCTTCCTATGTGCTCTTGAATGTGAATCATGAAAACACTGTTTGCTATGCTTTCCTAGAATGCAAGCATCACATTACTTATGTTTCCTAGGAATTGTAGGCAAACCGGCAACACCATTTTTCTTCAATAAGCGGAGACTGTCATAGTTTAAATATCCAAATATAGCATGCCATAATAAACTTGATGAAAGTGTACCTTCTTCATGATGAGAAATATATGAGAAATGTTGTGCATGAGTAGAGGTTCCTTGCAGTTTGAGAAGTCTTTCTTCTTCTATTCCTCTCATGACAAGTGAGTGGTCAGATGCTTTTCTTACCTCAAGCTTGCCATCAAACATATGAATGGAGTGACCTTGCTGGCGGATGTGGACTAAGGACAACAAGTTTCTCTTGAGCCGTGGGAGATATAGAACATGATCTAGAAGAAAGTCTGGAAGACCAGGCAGTTTAAGCCTGATTGTGCCAAGCTCTGATGGCTTGATTTTTTACTGATCTGCAAAGTATACTGTTCCATCAACATTGTCAGTGAAATCTTCAAAAAAATATTTCATATGAGTCATATGACAGGTTGCTCCTGAATCAAGCAACCAATCATTTTTCGAAGAAGCAAGTGAAGCATTAAAAAAATCTTCATTTACTCCAATGTTACATTGTGCCTCAATATAGTGAGCGGATTCAGGTGCTTTACCTTTGTCTGTATCATCAATTTTACCTTTCTGCTGGTTTCTTTTCTGCTCAATTTTGTCCCATGGTAGCTTGCATGTAGAAGCATCATGTGATCCATTTCATTTGCAGCGAATGCAATGCAGATCTGATTTTTCTCCTTGAGAATGTCTGCCCCCCTGCCTCTGAAGTATCTTCCTCTTCCTCTTCGTCCACCTCTTCCTCTTGTAGAATCTTGAGCAGGATGCTTTTCTTTATGAGCAAGGCAAACAGTCTCTTGAGAAGATTTAGGGACTGTCTTCTTTCCAAAGGCTTTCTCTCTTTCAGCAAACTTTTTCACAAGAGAGTCAAAGGTTATATCTTTAAGATTTCCATTTGCTTGTAAAGACTCAAGATAATTGGAGTAAGTAGGATAGAGTGCCTTGAGAAAAGCAATAAGAGGGATGTCCAGCTCAACCTTAGTGGATTTGATATCATGCATTATGGATTTTACTTTAGATGCAAGAGCAAGAGGATCATTATTTTTCAGTTCAAGAGTGAAGAGTTTAATCATGAGCTGAACAACTTCAAGTGCAGAATGTGAGTCATAGAGTTCTTTGAGCTTTTGTAAAGCTTCAAAGGCAGTTGAATATGATGAAATATGGCGACTTACTTCTTCATTTACAGATGCTGCGATTAATGCATATGCTTTGTTGTTCTTGTTATACCAAATGACAAGCTCTTTGTCTGATGTAGGCTGTACTGGGTCATTGTCTCCTTCTCCGACACACACTCCCTTCCACAACTCAATGAAGATGAGGGTGTGTTTTATCATCCAGGACCATTCACGATAGTTCTCCTTGCCAGTGAGAACTATCCCTACCATAGAGATGATTGAATGCATTTTTGAATGATATATAAACGCTTTGAATGATATAAATGTTTTGAATGATACTGCACAATACTTTGACTCAACTGCGCAACACTATGAACTCAACAAACGTTTTGAATGGTATACACTACGCACAGCCTTGATTGCAGCACATCCACGGGTTTAGTTCATCGCAACCCAAATTCGAATTCAGTTTCCACTCCTCTTCTCATTGCAGGCGCCTCTGATACATCTCAGTCTCCTGGGATGGATCTCACTATTCCAGCAGACCTCACTCAAGGAGAGAACTCGACATCCGAGAACTTGGACAAACTTGAAGAAAATCTTAACTCCATTCACAATTCCTCTGGATCTAATATCAGAATCCATGAAACTCGGGAACTTTTGCGATTGTGAATACTGCAGAAAGGCGAAATTGACAATGTCGCTTGAGGCACAGTAGTTAAGCCATTCTTCTTTTATTTCTTTAGTGCTACTTCTTTACAATTTCGTTGAGCACTGCTATACGATACCACAGCAGACAGAGACAGTGTACTCTGCTCCACTGTCAATCAATTCGTAAAATTTCTGTAGCGACTGCTGCTACCATCCGAAAGCAAAAGAAGAAAGATATTAATATTATTAATCATCATGTCCAATCCAAATGAAAATAACAGCGTTCAAAGACGCCTCCTCCAACACCAAGGAATCCACGCAAATATGCCTCCTTCAACACCAGGGAATCACCGCTTCGTTGAGCACTTGATTCGGCTGACTCTCTATAAGTTGGGATTTAAAACCGAGTGAATAAGGGTGGATTCAGTGTGCGGGCACGTAGGTATCATGAGCCAGGGATTGTGGGCTTTATCTTGCATAGCTGAGCCGAGCATTGCGCTGAAACGAGGATGCGTGATGAGGCTACGACATTTCAGTATCTGTTCCACGCTATGGATGGATAGATCCAACAGAATGATTTTCAGAAATTGAGTGGAGAGGTAGCGAATTTGGGTTGTGATGGAATCTTGAGCCTTTGTCAGCAGTATACGGTGTGGAGAGGCAGCGAAAAGGGGTATAATCGATGCAACCAGTCAAGGTATTCATGCGCAGAGAGGCAACGAAAAAGGGGTATAACTGATGCAACCAGTCAAGGTATTCATGCGCAGAGAGGCAGTGAAAAAGGGGTATAACCAACACATTCATGTGCAGAGAATCAACGTCGTTGAGATGCAGGATAGAGGTAGCGCTCAGGACAGAGCAGCGCTCAGGACAGAGTAATCAGATGAATGCAATGCAATGGAGGCAGAGCATTTCAGGACAGAGGCAGTGGCAGAGATAAGAGAGTTACAACTATTTTTAGAACTGGCTCCGATACCATGTCAGGCCAGGGAGTAACT